>OY292386.1:34596487-35876487 GCA_958496215.1 Verbena officinalis | reverse complement strand
TTTCCAGTATTCGACATTACATTTGAGCAAAGATGCCTCAATCAATATCGATGACACCCTTGAGGCACATTGAATGATCCACAACCTTCGCGAATAGCTTTCATAATACCCTTGTGACGATCAGAGACAATGGTTATTCTTTCATGTGCATCTTGGACGACCTATTCCCTTAACAGGTGAAGGAACCAACCCCACGTATCTTCATTTTCCTCGTCCATCAACGTGAATGCGAGAGGTATGATGTTTTGGTTCCCATCCATGCAAACTGCAACAAATAGTTTGTGCTTGTATTTTGTATACAAGTGAGTCGCATCTATATAAACAACGGGTCGACAGTGCCTGAATCCCTCAATGGCAGGTCTGAATGCCCAAAAAATATACATTATCATTTCTACGCCACGTGTTCCTGTTCCTCTTGGGTCGTGCTTCCACTCAACAATTGTGCCTCTATATATTGATAAGAAATGCATGTTTATTTACAGACAATATTTTTTTAAAAATATAATTACATTTGATTAAAAATTTCATTACCAGGATTCCATTTTTTAAGTGCCTCCATCAGTCGGGGTAGATCTCCAACAGAGCTTTCCCACGATCCATAAATATGTTGTTTCGCTCGCCTCAAACCATGATATCCCTTTGAATAAGAAATTTCATATCCGTAGGTATCCTTAACAATTTGTTGAACATTAACTACCTTCAAATCATAGTCAGTCCGGACGTGGCCGATTAGTAGACCTGCAATTAAATTGGTGTCCAGATTGGCATGATCCTTACAGATGGTAGCGGGCGAGCAAGTGTGATCACCACTGTACACAGTGATAACCCATGACTCCACTTTCTTTTTGTAGTGCGCTCAGACTGCCCATGGACAATACATCTCATTACGATTCTTGCACAAAACTCTCCAAAATTTAGGAGAGCTGATATCAACTTTGTACTCTCGTTTAGCCCAACGTACTGAATAATCTTTTATCGCAGCTTGCACGTGCGCCTTGGATTTGAAAACCATTCCTACACATAATATGCCATTCGCTTTGTTATAATACTTACCATATTTATTTGTCGGCAATTCCATTGAATCAGCAAGTGTAGCGCCCCCTGAAGAAGGAACGCCACATCCGCACCTAAGCGAACTCCCGAGCTTTGGCGAGGGGCCTCAACTCAAAAACCCGCTCCGGCGAACGACTCTCAAGCAAAGACTACCGGTAACAGTGACCATATCCCAACAACAACCACAACCAAACAGAGCAATGCGGAAGCGATTTAAAAGAAAACAGATAAAGTCCATAAAAGGCTACGAGGCTAACATAATATCAAATAAACATTTGTAATTCAAGATACATAAGATTCATAAACAGATAGTGCCATCCATGGCTCAACTAGCCTACCCTGTGCAATCCTAGATATCTTCAACTATCCCACGTCAGGGGCACATAAGGTACATAAAGTAAATAAAGCAGTAAAGGGGTACGAAAATAATAAGATACAATAAACAGGACTCGACAGTTGTTGGGACCACTGACAAGACAAACTAGACGACAAGACTGAGCCTATCTAGACCTGCTGATGCCGACTGACAAGATAGGTGACGTCGCCACCTGTCTACCTGAAGCAAGAACCAAAATAGCAGGGGTGAGTACAAACGATACTCAGTAAGGGGATTTTGATCACAGTTCGTAATTTATCTTTTAAAATCAAATGTAGTGAATGTTGCCCGTTTTGAGAAAGACTATAAATAACGATATAAGTTGCAAAACTATAACACAAGGCAACACTCGGGTTCGGCTTGCTTGGAAAATACAAAAAGGTTGATGAACCAGATCCTTTAAAATCATTTGCACATAATGTCAAGCCACTAAATTGAAAGAATATTAGTTGAGTCACGATGCCATTACGAGTTCGAAAGGCATGATATGAATAGGTTAGAAATGATAAGTAAATACGGCTCATAATTCAACTAAATAGTTTGAATAATAAAGGAGGCTTAAGTGAGCTAAGCTCGAACCACGCTTCTGGATTTTATATATATATATATATATATAGGGAAATACATATGCTAAAGGAGGAAAACCGGAATGTGCTTCGACTTGTAACAAAAGCCGTAAATCAATTAGACAAATAAATAATGCAATAAGTCATGCAATAATGTGTCCCGGCAAGAACGGACCCTCTCCTTATGACTCCCAATTCATGAAAATCATGCAAAAACTTAGTCAAGTACTCCACCACCGAAAGTCAGGATCCAATCAGAATTTTATGGAAACACGTGTTAACAACGTCACCATTATCATAGGAAGCGCGTAGCCTACAACGCCACCCTCGCACTAGCTCAGGCTAGCCAACCTCCTGGCCGGCCTAAACGAATACGGTTGGAGTATACATCGGAATTTACCCTAGACGCTCGTCCCCAGGCTCACCTCCTGTATACTCCGGGCCCACTTCATTATACCGTCCAGGGCCCGCATTTGAAATCAATGACAGTTTAGGTGGCCAAAAGAGCCATTCAAAAATAGGGAATCGGGGTGTGGGAGGCCAAAGGGCCATTAGAGACAAAGTTATCTTTGCGTGGTCGAGAGACCAAAGTTCGCATTTAAAAACAAATGGGTTTTCCTTGCCTCTAGTTGAAAACTGTTTTTCTCAAATATTATACATATAGGTTTTGCTATTAAAAGGGGTTGACTAAGCACATAAGGAATAGTAAAGGCAGAACAACAAGTAATAAGAAAAGCGGGGTAGTCATTTATTTCACAGACCTATATAAGACTATGTCCTTGCCCCAGTTAAAATAAGTTTAAACCCTTACCTGGCTCGACACGATAGTATGGAAGCAAGCAGTAGTCAAGTTTCTCCCTCGTTGGTCCCACCTGTAATACACAGGGCCTAGATGATGAAAACGAGACCGACAATAACAAAAGCAAGACATTGGACAACAAACGACGCACGGCAATACAATTAGAACTCAAATCATGCAATAAACGTAATATGGAAGTTAAACAATTAAACATATAAAGACATATATAAAATACAGAACGACAATTAAAGAAATACTAATGCAATACTAAATAATGAAAGAACATAGTTAATAAATATTAAAGGCATGCTAAAACGCAATTAGGGCATGTAGACATGCTTAAAATAATATAACAAAGCTCTCTCGCGAAAATGGGATCGAACGGACAAGAAACGGAAAAAGTGGAAAAAATCTCTAAACGAGAAAGGTGTCAATTGACGGTCAAATAAGGTCAAATAAATTGCAAACTATGTAAATATTTAATCCTGAGGCTCAAGAGAGCTATAGGTGAAATCGGATTAATTTTCGGAGGTCGTATGCGAAAGGTCAACATTTAAATAGGTGGGGTTGACCCAATTCCCCAAGTGCAAGAAAGGAAAAGGCTAGAAAATCCACTAAGGCATGTGCACCGGCTAACGCACGGTCTTGAGCACGCTGTCAAGACCGTGCAGGCGCACACGGCCTTGCGCACTGGCTATGCCCGTGCAAGTTAAAATGGGTGCGCACGGGCTAACGCACGGTCTTGGCAAGACCGTGCACAAGCCCGTGCGACTTTTCTGGGTGCATCGAACAGCAGTTCACGAAATCTCATGCGAACACCAACATATAAATTCATAGATCTCCTAATTTACTCCATAAAACATCCTAATTTTCACATATAATCATATATATCATATTAGCTACACATAGGTCCAAGAAACACGTAAAATGATCAAGTAAATCTCCCTAAACATGAAAATCCTAAAACTATAAAAATCCTATATAAAAGCCACGAAAATCGTAATGAAGAGGGAACGAAATGAAATGGGGTAAAAGGATTACCGGTAGAGGATGAAGTAAGGATCGTTCGGGTTTTTACGGCTCATCGATCGGGCAAGAAACGGCCTCAGTAGGGCGATTCTCCTCCTCTTCCTTCTTCTTTCTCCTTTTCTCCTTCTCTCTTCTCTTCCTTCTTTCTCTCTCAAAGAATATGGGTTTGGGTGAGAATAATGGATATAAGAGGGGTATGTATGCAAAAAGGGATATTAAATGAGGTCGGGGTAAAAATAGGAAATTTGGATAAAAGGCAGATTCAAGGGTAAAACTTATTCGTGAATATAAGTATCCTCACGAAAAGCCTTCGGCACGAATAAAATATTATTCCGGAATAAATCCAAAATTTTGGGTCGTTACAGCAAGTATCTCCGGATTGGTGTTCAAGTAGTACTGCTGTGTCTGATGCAAGTGTGGTGCAGTACTCCCGAATGGCATATGTGAGTTGTGAGCGGCATGCGATAGCACCTCTGCTGCAGCTGCAACTTCTTCAACATTTTCATCAGACACCTCATATCCGCCATCTTCATCTACGTGATCCTCATCAAAGTCGCCATATTCCTCGTCCGACAGAACATCTTCTTGCACTGTAAAACTGTCGGCAACTGGATCTTCTTCATGTCTTGCGCCTGAATTTTGTGGTTGTTGGGCTTGTGGAGCATGTTATGAACTTCCGGCCTCCATTTCATTTAGATGGTAATCATGTACACTGCTACTAAATGATGATGTCTGGATTGGTAACCTATGCTGGTAGCCATTGTCGTTCAATCCGAGTCCAGCGAAACCTTGGCTAATATTTCCACCTTGCGAGAGCAATGTCGTGTACATTTGCATATCTTCACCCCATTGCATAACGTTGGACTGATGATGGATTTTGGGGTGAGCTTCCACGAAAATTTGAATCGCTTCAAGCTCTGAGGTCGGATTGGTATAACAGGAAAGAACTGCATCATCTGACAGTTGGATTACTGTCTGCATCGTTGGATTTTTTGACAAAAACCAAGTCGAAAAAAGTTTCATATCAAAAGCATCACGATCCAGCCCGATAATGTTACAAATTTTGTTAACGAGATCGGAGAATAATGAAGACCGTGATATTGTAGTTATAGTTATTGGGGGACGATCGTAAGATACAGAGCAATTAGACTCTGTGTAATTTCCTCAATAATAAACTATCAAACTGATAGATTCCACTAGAAAAAAAAGAAACAAGAAATAGTAGAGAAATTTTTTTTAGATGAGCAGAAAATTAACTTTGCGAAAGAGTAGAGATAAATCTCAGTAGATTGATAAGAAAACTAATTTTACGAAATAGAGAGAAATCTATTGAACAAACTAATAGCAAACTTGAAATCTCAGTTAAGAAGTTAACCTGCGTTATATAGAAAATCTACGCAAAAAAGTAGTAGGTATGTGACAAAATTGATGACTATTAATAATTTTATTGAAGAAATACATGCATGCAGCTCATTTCTCTGCAAAGTTGATGGAAAAAAAGCCGATTTATCGTAAGTTCAATGAATTTTGCTGAAGAAAATCATTTCATGAACAGTTATAATGAAATAATTTTCAGCGAATTGTCTTTTCAAGAATGCATGCATGTGTAAACTTAGGGGCATTCACAGGCTGGCGCAGTAGGGGCCTGCGACAGAGCAGGCTGTCGCAGCAGAGATCTACGACAACATTTTAATAAATAAAAAAAATTTCAATGTCACAAACGCTTTTTGCGACATCATTTTAAATATAATGTTTTTTTATTCACAGGCTGTCGCAGCAGAGATCTGCGACAACATTTTAAATATAATTTTTTTTTTCATTTTTTGATGTCGCAAAGCCGTGTTGGGACAGTAGATTCAAAATTTATTTTTTTTTCAAAGTCGCAAACGCTGTCTGCGACAGCAAACTAATGTCGCAAACGGCGTTTGCGACTAGTAATATTTTTTGAACTCGTTCCAAACGAGTATTATTTTATCAACCCGGATGAAAATAAATAATATTTTTGAAAAAGTCTCGTTTAACTTTAGACATGTTTATGGCCTCGCACTTTTTTGCTTGGACAGTTTTGGTTTGGTTTTGATTTTGGTTTAATAAACGGAGGTGGAATCCTCGTTAAAAACTCTACGGCGCTAGCCGATTTCGTTTTGAAAAAAAAGTATTTAATTTGGAAATGGTGGAAGTTTGGTCTCAACGCGTATACTCCACTAATAATTTGACATGTAGAGGGGAACAAGCCATTTGTAATGCATTTGCTACCCACAATTGCAGAGTTGTCTGTTTTGTTTTGCCTTCTTATAAGTTGGTTGACCAAAATTGCAAGACTTTGGCCACCCCTTTTTTTTTATTATTATTATTATTAATTTGTCAAAATATATTCATTTGTAGAGTTCTAGAATGATGTAATTATAAAGAAAAATCTTTGATTTATTCCCATAAGATATTTTAAAAAGAAAAATAATCGAAGCTTAAGTAATAAGATTATACTTTGAGAGTTATACTTTATTAGTTTATGTTTTTTTTAGTAAATTATCTCATCAATTTATCTGTGGCATAATTTTTATACTAGTTTATTAAAAAGTTTGTCACAGAATAAATACAATTCAATATATACTCATCTCTGATTGAGAAATTTATGACAAACTTCTTAGGAATAAAAAATAAAATTTGCTCATTATGTGAAGATTTCCTTATATTACAAACCTAGCTATAAAGCAAGGATATTTCTAAAAATTCAATCTTATCGTGTTGTGTCATATTTGATACTGTATCGAACTCTTCTCTAACATAGAATATCAAAAAAAAATTCATATCGTTGTGTCCATATCCGTATTCCATAATTACAAAATCATTTGTATGTCTTAATAAAAAATAATCTTTTATAATTTGTTTTTCTCCAAATACAAAATGAAAATATAAGATATCACAACCAAATCCTACATAACCCATACACGTGTTTCTAGACTAAAGTTATCACTTAAAATTCCTAGTTGAACCTTTTGATATCATTGTCAAAAAATTTAGGCAACCTAGAAAAAGGAAAATGTAAAGACATAATAATGCTACCTCCATCTATCACAAATTCATAATTCCAAAACGCACAATTATTTATTTTTTTAAAGCACTTTGAAGGGTCAAATGTTCTAGATAAATCAACCATCTTTTAAGATTTCCTCTCCAAACATAACTATCATCCTATCCTCTAATTCACAGATATGTTTTAAAATAATTATCGTATCATGTCGTGTCGTATATATCGAATATATTCAAAACTCGTATCCGACAATTGTGAGTGGTAAATATTAAAAAAAATATGTATTGCCGTATTCGTGTCTCCATATCTGTATCCATACATATATCCAGTGGCGTAGTCACGTTGGAGTGAGGGGGTGCAAATGACCCCCCTAATTCTTCCAAATCCCACTAATATTAGATATATATATATATATAAAGATTGTGTAGAAATTTTAATGAAATTAGCTTAATTGACCCCCTAACAAAACTACAAATGTATATAGAATGGGGTCAAAATATAAAGATTTTGTATAAAAATCTTTTATGCTTAAATGATTAATTGAGATAAATAAAAAGCATAATTACACAAACCCTTGAGATTTGTTTGAAATTCCGAAAAACTATTAAAATTTTGAAATCTTAAAAATATCCCCTGGTTAACTAAAACATTACAAATACCCTCCTTGAAAGATAAAATTGTATATTATCCCCTATAAAATCTTACAAATATCCCACAGATGAATAAGTATAGGTTTATAAGGTTTCAATAATAAAATTGTAAAAGACGCAAACCTCAGGGATTTTGTGTAATTGCCTAAATAAAACTAATATAAAAAATGAAAAGTAATTGTTGTACAAGGTACAAGCCAAATTGGATTTTTATATTATTTTTCAGCATTTCTAATTACAATTTAGTTAGTTTACCTTAAAAAAATTAATACTATATATATTTATTGACCCCCCTCAATAAATTTTCTGGCTTCTCCACTACATATATCATAGATCCTATCTATCTATGGATACTCCAAAAATCATATATTTATGTGTCTGATATTTATGTCAGATATATTCCTAACTAGAGCAAAATATTAAAAAAAAATATAGATCGTTGTATTCGTATCATGTTCCTATTACCATATTTGTGTCCATATAGAATAGCCATCATCCTAAAAAAATATCGCATGCCGACCTACCTATCTATTCGTGAAATGAATCTTTTACTTTTAGCAATGATAAATGTGAAATTTCTACTTAAATATTTTGATATAGACATTTTAATATATATATATATATATATATATATATATATATATATATATATATATATATATTAATATGATCGCCTATAAATATTGGGTTATAAATACAGTTTAAAATCCAAAAATAATGTTAGGCTATAGATATTTTAAATAAACAAGAATTCGTCTCTTTTGTGATTAATATTTTTTTCACTAATTATATTCTGCTTTGTTTATGTAAAGTTATCATCACTAATCATGATGAGATCATGCATTTTACAGCATCACAAGTTCATTTGGTGCAATAATTGCAGTCACTGGATCAAGTAAAGGAAAATAATTTCTATTAAAAATTAGTTAAAGTTTTGTGTCAAGCCACGGTGCTAATTTATTTAATAATATGAATTATTATTTTATAAGATACTGATGTTATTATTATAAAAATCTTCTGTAATTTATTCACTTCATATCTTATTTGACAGAGTAAAAAATAATAATTCTAATTTTTTTTAAAATTTTTAAAATATTAATTTATTTTAATTTGAATGATATTATCATTTTTTTTATATTTTTTTACTGATGATTTTATTTTTTCTAAATAATTTTTAATATAATTAAAAGTTAAATTATTTTTATAGATATTATAGGATTCCTATGTAGATAATAATGTTATAAATATTTTTTTTTTGCAAATTATAAATAATATTTTAATTTGAATTAGATTTGTACCTGATGGTGTTCAATATTAAATCGATACGCATCGGTACCTAATATATCTATACGAATCAGGGTCCTCCTCTAACCCCACTGTCTTTTGAAAAAAAACTATATATCTATACCAAATCTTTCATTCTTTTGGATAAATATGAAAATAATTAATAGTTTTACTTACATAATAAAATAAAATTTATTGAGGCTATCCCCTGTGTACGCTTAGGTGGATAGCATCAAGGCTTTTGAATTATATAATATAGATTTATACGTGGCAAAATTAGCAAAGTTGTAAAAACTTAAAATTGGGAAAGTTGAAAGTTTTTAAATAAAAAAAATACAAAACACTTTTTCCAATATTAGAGAAAAATTAAAAGTTCAAAATAGTTTAAATTGCAAATTTAAAAAAAATTGAAAAATTTACATTGCAATTAAAGCCAGAAATAATTTAGATTGGAATTTTTTTTCCCCAAAGATAACTGTATCCCGACATAATTTCTATAATTTTATCGGAAATCAAAGTTGCAATTGAACTTGAGTATTTTAATTTTATTTATTTATTTTTTTTGGAGAAAATCTGAGTATTTTTTCGTAGTGTATGCAACATAAAATTAAAAGTAGCTAATTTCTTTTCTTAAAAGAAAAATAACCTAATCCAAGTAGTAGAAATTGTAGTATCAAGCTTGAGGGGTGTTCAAGTTTATATTGAGGAATATATTCACTCATTGTTTGCTTGTTTTAGTTATTGCTCGTTTTCTTTTGTTCGACGTGAGTCCAACGATATTATCTATATACTAATTATTATAAATGTGGCCTATGTCTGAATTAATTCGAGAGATATCCCCATCTTATAATAAAAAAAGAAAAATCTAATCTAAGTAGTAGAAATTATAGTATCAAGCTTGGGAGTGTTCAATTCATGAGGAATATATTCATTATGGTTGGTCTAACATTCTTTCACAATTTGGACTATAAAATGTGCAATTATTATATATCCAACTATTCTCAACATTATGGGTAGTTGGATAAAATAAATTAAAGGGAGATAATGAAAGAATTTGTTCCCTCATTGGCAAAATACACAATATAATCTACCACTTGGGTGCAATATTATCATACATATATATATATATATATATGCATAAATTATTATATTTGATACCCAAAAAGAAAAAAATAATTATTTATACTACAATAATCTCCCATATTGATTTTATTTTAGCTTTTTTTTTTTCTCATTTCAATGACAAAATTTTCTATTTCCGCACCGATTTGTACTTTATTATTTTCTTGTTTACTAATATAATTTTATCTTTTTCCGAAGTACGTATTTATTTCTCAAAAACAGTAGTAACTACTTCGAAAATTATTGAAAAAACATACCAACATGATGAATTAATTTGACTATATAGTTTTATAATATTGTTATTCATGGGGTCAAACTTGGAACATGCCACGACGAATTTACGCAAAACATGGGCCTCAAAGTGAGGTTGTTTGACATGCCATTTGTCTTTTGGCCATGGACAAGAAAACCATGAAACTTTGCTCCTAAGTTGGAATTTTATCAGAAATATTAAATCCTCGAAAAATCAAATCGTCAGAAGTTTAGGTAATTCGGAAGAAATGTCAACTGTCATAATACTGAATAAATGTTGGTGTGACGAACAACCTAAGAACCTAAACACTGGTTTGGATTGATTTCAATAATGGACTAACACGAACAAAACAGATACAAACATGACACGATATGAATAAGGGCGGTACCAGAATTTTTCGATTGGGGGGGCGAACTATAAAAATACCAAATTTTATTTTTATTTGGGGAGCAAAACCTTATAGTATACATTAAAAAATCCATATTTTTACCTATAAAATTAATTTTTCTTAAATTTTGGGGGGACGAAATCTTATATTTTACACGAAAATTTAAATGTTTACCTATAAATTTTTTTTTTCAAAATTTCAGGGGTGGTAGCCACCCCAATCTATAGGGTGGTACTGCCCCTGGATATGAATATGATATTACGAGTTTTCTTTTTTTTTTTTTTTAATATTTACCTTAGGATAAGTATTTGGTACGATAGTATGACACAATACGACAAGTCCACACTGCATAATAGTTTTTTTAGAAATATTCCTCTATCCTAGATTAAGTTATAAATCAATAATAATCTCCTAACTCAAAAGTGTCTTAACTGTGTAAACTATCTCTTGTTGTTTATTTTTTTGGGAGATGTTTCTTTTAATAAAATAACATATGTTTAATATTTTAAATTATTGTCAATTTAGTATTTACAGTTTTTATAAAAATGTTCTATTCCTTAATTTTTTATTTTTATTTTTGAAGGTAAAAAGATGCATTACTTAAACAGAGTCCACAACAAGCGAATCTCAAGCATAAGGAGGGATATCGGTAGAACTACGCAAGCCAAAGCTGCATTCCTAGCTAGGTAGTGAGCTACACAATTAGCTTCCCTGTGAACGAAACAAAATTTAACCGAATTAAAATGATAAATTAAGCTATGAATCTCTTCAACTAGAATTCCAAAAGTAGAAAAGTCTTCTTGGTGATTGTCCAATTTTCGAGTAAGATTAATGTTATCCCCTTCAAATTCAATATTCCTCCACCGGAAATCTCTTGCTAGCCGAACCGCCGAGAGGGCAGATAACGTTTTGGCCATCTCTGGGTTTGTGCAGTCCCGACGAAGGTCTGTCTCCCATCCAATAACCGCTCCCCAACTATCCCGAGCAACAACTCTTATCCCTACTGATCGAGCGGCCACTTAATGGTTGACCTTAATGGTTTGATCTGTAGGTCTCGACCACTTAACAAGTCTCCTATCAGGGAAGTGTGGTTCTTTGGGGATAAATGCTTCTCTGATGCAAGACTGTTGTGCCTCAACATGCCGGATAATATCGATTGGGAAACAACCCTTGTCACTAACACGAATCTGATTTCTATTCCACCAAAGGCTATAGAGGATTGCTGCAAACATATTCCTCATATCAGAATCAAGTATTTTTAAAATAGAGAAAATGCCAACATTCATTCGGTTCAACACTGCCCCCGGGATATTAGAGAGAGCCCATGTAACCCGTGCGAAGTTGCAGTGAAAGAACACATGAAGCGACCCCTCCCCATTGCAACGGCAAACATTACAATAGTCATCGACATAAAAATACCTATTGATAAGATTAACCGTGGAGGGGATAGCTTCATTGCAAACTCTCCACAAAAGAGCCTGATTTGAGTAGGCATGTAAGGAGGTTGTCCGGATTAGAAACGAACCGCCAAGCCTGTTTAGCCAACATCGCTTCGTTGAGAGCTCTTAAATATCTAAAGCCGACACCGCCATCTCTCTTAGATCGACAAAGTTTATCCCACGCTAGCCAGTGGATGCGACTTTTCTCGCTATTATGCCACCAAAAGTTACGGATCATTCCTTCTATGTAACGCCCCGTATTTTCATAGCATGTTTCGGTGCGTTAACCGAATATTTGTACTTATTTGAATTATTTGTAATTTTGTGAAGTAAATGAATTATGTGAATTAATTGGTTATTTGAGAATTTTGGTGTGAGTTAGAGGTTTTAAATATCGTATTGCTATTGAGGGCGAAGTTTGCTTCGTTTCGACTGTGATATCGATGTATGTCGGTAATTCGATATTTTAGCCTGGAATAGCAATTCACAGTATTCTCGGACTGTCCCAAGTTTGAGCCAGTATCTCATTTTCTCCTTCTATTCTCACGCCACTCCCTCTTCTCCCTCACAACACATTTCTCTCTTTCTTCTTCATTTCTTCCTCTCCTTCAAACCTTAAACCTAGGTTTCCTATCCTACTCACCTTCAAGCTTTGAGCTTCCACCTTCAACACCAAGCTTCAATATTCTTCAAGGAAGAGATTGCTCCAACTCCTAGCTCCATTGAAGCTCCACACCTTCTCCTTTCTTCCATTTTCTCTTTAGAGGTAAATTGCTTGATTTAGCTTTTCTAATGGTTTAAGTTGGTTAATAAGTTGACAATATGAAATTATATGATTGCATAAATGCTATGTGAACTTGTAGGAAGCATGAGTAAGCTTATAAGCCCTAAAACTCCATTTTCACTATTTGAAGGTTTTTGGGTTTTATTGTAATATGATTCCTTGGTCCGAAATGCTCGTTTTCTTGAGGTTTTATTGCTATTTGATGATAATAAGCATTGAGGTAGAGTTTGGTGAAATTTGGGGTTGAAAAACATGATTTTTGGGCAATTTTTGAAAAATGCCGCGAGGAAGAAGCCCTGTTACAGCTCACCACGGCCATGGTGGCCACCACATCCACAGGGTGTAAAGTAGACTGCATGCTTTTTCTTGTGCAAACTCGCCCCGAACCTCATTTTTTCTCGTTTCTTTCACTTCCATTGGACTTAAAACGTCTTAAAATGATGGAATATGTGAAGTTTGAAAATTTTGAACACGTTTGGATTTTGAATAGTGTTCGGGGGTGGTTTTTGTAATTTTTTCAAACGTTAGCTTTTTAATGCCCAAGCTTCCATATCACTCGTATGCCTTCTATGCTTAATATCTCTTATAATTGAACTTGTTTAAGTGCTCTTATACTTGATTTCCATCTTGTTAAGCATGTTTTACATTTATAAAGTTGTTCGTCTTAATTGGTATCGAGTTCGTCGAGTCGTGTCTTACCTCGAGGCCCTGTGTACTACAAGTGGAACCCAAGAGGATAAGGCGTAGTTCGTCGGGCCTTCTGTTTTTGTCTTTTGGAGCCTACAGGTGAGGTTTAAAATGTTTTCAACTGAAACTTGAACAAATATTGTGAAAACGTTACATTCCCTTTATATTTCAATTCTCTATGCTATTGATATTTGATTAAACGATTTTCATATAAAAATGATATAATTATACTTATTGATCAAATGGTTTTGAAATAGAGACAACAGAACTCTTTTGATTTAAAAGTAACTTTGGGTCGTGGACCTTACTCGTATGCCTCGAGTTCCACTCGGCAACATGACGAGAGAAATCCTAGGCCATTACACACCTTGTCTCGAAAGACTCTTTTGGTCAAATTGCTCCTTTGCTCAAGAAAGAGAAATGAGAACTAAATATTACAAAAGCGAGTTGAATAATACACTTAACCCCTTGAGGACGCTTTTGGGGAAATTTGGGCCCGGACTATAAGGTAGGTGGAGACCCGGAGACGTGCGTCTAGGGTGAAACCCATTGTATAGTCCAGATTATATATAGATGGAGACCCAGTGACGATCATCTAATATATAATAATCAAAGGGTATTACTTGTAACTAGTCGGAGGTAGTCTAGTTCGAGTAGTACTTACCGGTGCTATAATCGGTCGTGGTGAAATCTCGGGTTGCTCCTTGATAAGCCGAACGGTGTTGTGGAGATTTCATATATAATTTGAAATGATTTTTGGAGTTATAAGGAGATGGCCCATTCTCGCCGAGAATTAAATGTTTTAAAAAATGTTTTATTATCATGTTTGATTCACAAAAGCTTTAATGAATTGTAAAGAGAACTTGTCGCCATTAGATTCATTTTCTATTAACTAAAGCGTGGATTAAGCAGGGTTTAAATATTACATATATCCCCCTCTTCACTGAGTTCTTTCGACTCAAGCCTCTTTTGGTTCATGCTTCAGATTATGGTGTCCGACATTTTATTGTCGGCTATAGCAGCAGTGGTTAGATAGGCTTTCCGGATCGTTCGAGTCGGTCTTGTACATTTACTTTTGTTAGATTAATATATGGCTTGGAGATCGTTATATACTCTTATGTGTATTTAAATTATGTTGAAATAACAAATTGGCTGAGATATTTTATTTGCCCCTGTGAGGGATTGTTATTAATGTTATGACTTTTCCTTAGTTGAGCCTTTGATGGGCGTTGTTATTTATCCTTCTTGTTTTATTGCTTCCGCTCTTTTACTTGTTTTGCTCTGCTTGTTGGGAGTATCATTGTTGCCAGGTATTGGAATCCCGTTGTCCGGGGCGGGTTTTCAAGTGGAGGTCCTTAACCGTCAACTCGGGGCTCGCTTCGGTCCGGGGGTTGTAATGTAGGGGCATCACATTCTAGCTCATTGATGAAGTAATTCGGTAATTTGAAACATCCCATCGCATAAGCCGGTATATCTTGCAAGACTGCTTTCACCAAAATTTCCTTTCCGGCCATAGAAAGAAATTTTTCAGAATAACCTTTGATCTTACTCCACATCTTGTTACGAATCGAAGAGAAGACCGCTGCCTTAGATTTACCAACTATTGCGGGGAGCCCCAAGTAGAGCTCAAATTTATCGACCAAAGCTACACCGAGGGATGCAACAAGCAACACATTTTCTGGGGTTTTAACGTTCTTACTGAAGCAGGTGGAGGATTTATGTTTGTTGATGATCTGTCCTGATACTTTGGCATAGGTATCCAGCACGTTGGTGATGGTTTCCATAGCCTTGCTGTCAGTTTTACCACATATCAGAGTATCATCAGCAAATAGAAGGTGGGATATGGTGGGAGCATTAGAACAGATAGAGATTCCCTGAAGTTGTCCATTGTTTTCCTTTTCCTATATCAAACACGAGAGAACTTCTGCACCTAGAAGAAACAAATAAGGGGAAAGAGGGTCTCCTTGTCGAAACCCTCTTTCCGGGACCAGATAACCAAATTGACTGCCTTCTAAAAGAAATGAATATAAAACCGATGAAACACGTCATAATGAGTTTAACGAAGGATAAAGGAAAACCCAACATTTCGAGCACCCTTTCGAGAAATCTCCATTCGACTATGTCATATGCTTTGTTCATATCGAGTTTAAGCATAAAAGTACCATCTTTCCCACTATTTTTTTGCTTCAAGAAGTGATTGATCTCAAAAGCAATAAGGATATTATTAGTTATCATCCTAGAGGGAATAAAAGCAGATTGAGTTTGGGATATGACTCTATTAAGTAATGGCTTCATACGATTAGCAAGCACTTTGGAGGCAAATTTATACACCACATTGCACAGACTTATAGGCCTGAATTTTGTGGTTAATTCAGGGTCTTTGCATTTCGGAATTAAAACAATGTATGTAAAATTCATTTTTTGTCAAACTGGTGGTTGTTTAGAAAATTTAGCACACAGTTCGTCACAGTTTATCAAACCAATGGTTGTTTAAAAAATCTAGCATAGGTATTCTATACTTCTCCTCTTTAATTCGAAATTCTAAACTTTAGTTTTTATGTTATTTCTGTTTCGGATTTTAATTTTATTAAAACTTGATATTGATAAGTATAGAATGTCATATATGATTAATTCATTGGATTTGGATTCAGACCCGACCCATAAACCATTAACAGCCTTAATAAAACCATCCTTCAAATGTAATATTATTGGGATCCGTTTCGAGCAAAACCCGATTGATTGGTATGAAATACCAATAACTCAAAGTTGAAAGGCATATACCTTTAATGCACGGATATAGAATACGGATATACTATGATACAAATTTAACAACATAGAATCTGACACAACATAAATACTGTATCATAAATTTTTAAGGGGTGTGAGGTGTCATACAACTTAACATATACCCACACCATTCTCGGATTCGGTCCATCCAAATCACAGGCCCATGACTCATCATGGATATGGGAGCCCACCCGAAAGAACAAATCCCCTCTACGCCTCTCAACCTCCACAACTACTTGACAACCACTGCGGCAAATTAAGCTTACTCATGGCGGTTCTCGGTAGTTGGCCTTCAGTTCTCACTCTGATATCGCCGCCTACGCATACTTCCGACCACCGCCACCTGCAGTTCAGCCCTTCCGTTCTCCGTCTCATCTCCGGGAAGGACAAACGTTTTCTAAAATTATCCAACTCTCGGTATGGATTTTTTTTTTATTCTCGTTCCAATTTCTTCTAAGTTTGCCTTCGTATCATCTCACGAGTCACGACGAGATGTTACAGGATTTTGATTTTCCATATTAATATAAGGTGCCATGAAATGTGAATGTGTTTATGTGTTAGTATTTGGATGGAACATGTTGCCATTTGTGGTTCCAAAATTGAAATGTTATTATACCGTAATGTAGATTTTATCAATGCTTTAACATGATTTGGTTTAGTGTTAAATCATGGCTGCATAGTGTATGTTATTGGTTATGAACTATCAAAGATGCCACTTCAGGCCTCCCTTCCCCTTTTTATCAGCAGGCCATAATTCTAGTTTCCAGTCTAAGGTTCGTATTATCTTCTGAATTATTAACCAGACAGACCATTGTCCGATTTACATGACTTTGTTGAATACCGTTTTAAGTGGTTAGTGTCTGATCACAGTTCTTTAATCTTTGATCGCATACATTATTGAATCACTAGCAATGACAAAATTTAGGTGACGTTGGATTCAACATCTGAGATTCCCATGCCTGTGATCACCTTGTAAATAAACTGGAACGCAATGGCCGAAACAAGAATTCACAGAACCAATTTGTTTTTGGTACTGAGTCTAATGTAAACAAATTGTTCCTAGTTGTTCACTTAGAGTTCTGTCCTGCTGTCATCGTGCAATAATCACTCCTTACATTCAATAATATAACCCTCTAGTACTGTTTGCTTTATTTCATCAAGGTATACAATAATTAGTTGATTTTGGTAGTCAAAAGTTTTCAGTACAATCTAAACTAGTTTTGGTAGGCTATTTGCTAACTTTCAGAATCTACAATGACATGTGCCCTCATGATTATGGATTTCTATTGTTTAGCTTACAAACTGACTACCAAGATTGTCTGTATTTCTGTGATGCTATACTGAGTCTAATGTAAACAAATTGTTCCTAGCTGTTCACATAGTTTTCTGCCCTACTGTCATGAAGCAATAATCACTCTTTACATTCGATAATATAACCCTCTAGTACGATTTGCTTTATTTCATCGAAGTATACAAGAATTAGTTGATTTTTGATTGACAAAAGTTTTCAGTACAATCTAAATTAGTTTTGGTAGGCCATTTCCTAACTTTCAGAATCCACAATTACATATTCCCTTGATTATGGATTTCAATTGTTTAGCTTACAAACTGACCACCAAAATGTGTGTATTTCTGTGAGCTATATTATCCTGACAGCATGCTGCTTATTTTTTTCTCTTTTGTTCAACAAAATGCAGCATCAAAAGCTTTCAGCATGATGGTGCAGAAAGCCCAGACAATGGAAAATCTGATGTAATTCCAGAGGATCAAAATGGGGCTATTGATATTGATATTGGTAGTTTAGAAAACAAGCCTTCTGGTTATGGAAGTTCTTTTCTCCCGAAACTAGGAATACTTTTGGGAGTAGCTGTTGTGATTACATTAATATCAGTTAGTCTAAAACCGCCAAGTCAGGGAACTCCATTTGGGATTCAATATTTTCTAGATGGCTCGTCCTCTCCCACTTCAGCTGCACCCACTAGTGCTTTTAGCTTCAGAGCTTTTGGATATAAAGTTGTGCTTCCTGAATATGCCCCTGGGTATGCTTCTCGTTTATCCCATCTCGCATTACAAGTGCAGTTTATGAATGGTGTCTTCTTTAACTTTTAAATATTTTGTTCTTTTGCATCTTTTACCTTCTCTTTCATGCTATGACCTCTTTGAGCCCAGTTTATATATTCCTGGTTACAGGTGGATCTACTTTTGGCTGCTGATGGCTGCCGGATGTGGGCTTTTTATTAGCGAAGAGGCTTTGAATATATGGGTCTGTCCTTTTGCTGATTTCTCGGTTTCACACATTTCTATGCTATTATATCTCTGTATTTATCCTAGTCTTCTTCCCTTTTATCAGGTCATTTAAAATGATGTAGGTTGGCGCCTCCTTGGCAAGATTGCTTGTTTTGGATGGAACATGGCAATCGTTAGTTGATTCATTTTCTAGAAATGCTCCGTATATGATATCCACTGTTCTGTGGGTTTACTGGTTAGTGTTTTGGCTAATTTGTTTCTTCAGTGGTTTGATTGGCTTATGTGGGCTAATATTACATTGTTCAATTCTGACCACATGATTCTTACCATCGAACATTGTTGCATAAATTATCATTAAAAGATTAGGTATTCTTTTCTATTTTTATCATGTCTTCCTGAAGGTTTAGCATTTTTTGATCTTCAGGGGAGTTTGTATCAGTGATATGGTACCATTTTACCTTGGGAAGTT
Source organism: Verbena officinalis (assembly GCA_958496215.1). Classification (NCBI taxonomy): domain Eukaryota; kingdom Viridiplantae; phylum Streptophyta; class Magnoliopsida; order Lamiales; family Verbenaceae; genus Verbena; species Verbena officinalis. The sequence goes on along the minus strand of OY292386.1, from coordinate 35,857,523 downwards.
TTTCAGACAATCAGGAGCATCTGGTGATATTTATTCAAAGGTTTGTAAAGCAGAAATACATTTTGATCTGCATAAATTACTACATGTGTCTGTGATATATGATTCTTCATGATTACTGTAGTTAGGGATTGGCAAAGAGAAAGCCATGGGCATTACAAGCACTGTGCAAAGATACGGGAATCTTATAGGTTTTGGTAAGCTTCACTAAAATTTCAGCGATAATTACAGCTGGACCCTGAGATGTGGCCTATATACGACCAGGACCCCCAGTATAATTACATCTGCAACCCCTCAATTAAACAGACGTCAAAAAATTAAAAACCTTAATAGAACCTGTGAATTTCCTGTTGTACCCTTACATTAAAAAGAAGGAACAAAAAAGAAATTTTCAATTTGTGGCGTGACCAATCTACCCCTTTGCCTTAGAAAAATAAATATATAAGGAAAGAAAAACTCATGGAACCACGGAAACTTTATTTAAAAAAAATTGAATTTTTGTTAAAGTTTTCTGATGATGTCAGCAAATTCCGTTAGAAAAGTTAATAGTTGGACCCCAACTGTTAGACAGGTTCAAACTTCAGGGGTGTACATGTAATTTTCCTAACTTATATTTAGGCCATACCTCAGGGGTCTAGCTGTAATTATCCCGAAGTTCATTCTTGCATCACCCACATGCACTTTTACTGAGGTATACATGGTACTTTGGTTTTAATGACTATTTGTAATATCTAATGCCAAAAGGCAAAAATATGAGAGGTTTTATTCTTCTTGTTTCTTTTCTTTCTTTATCATTCCCAACTTTCTTTTATTTCCTCATACGGCCTGGCCTGCAAGGTTCGCTGGGGCAAACTTGAACCACAATGTTCTATTATATATGTTTTTTCTGCTCTTTTTTGCAATTCTCATGTTTTATTTACAATTCTCCCATGCAGTGGAACGATTTTCTCTTGGAGTAAGGAATCCTACAGCTTTCCTTGCTGGTGCAATGGTCAGTGGTCATACTTTTCGTATTTCCAGTTCTCCTGTTCCAAATTAATGACTGCACTTGTTCAGCATTTTAAGTTCCTGCACTTATACACTTGTGAGCTTATATTTTTGCCTCAATCTGACTGCAGGACATATCACCAGAGTGTTTCTTTGCTGGTGTCTGCTGTGGTGGACTGATAACGCTTCCATTACAGGTAATTTAAATTCTGTTGTAGACTATTAAGATTGTTTTCCTGCCTTGTTTGTTATTTGATTTTCAAATAAAATATTGCATAATTTTCATCATATGTTACATTATGCTTTCCCATTGCAGTTGGCCATCGGATTCCTACTGAGAGAGCGTCCTGTTTTTGCCCTTGCAACAGTTGCCACCGTAGTGGTTAGCTTTTACATTTTTGCCATGATAACATACCTTTTTTTCTTTTCTTAATTAATCTAATATTTAGTCACTTTTTACAGGGAATCTGGACTGTGTTTCCATATGCTCTGGCTGCTCTTACAGCTTTATTCCTCTATTTGAGAAGTCGCTAATCTACTTAGCTCTCCTCATTTCGGATTGGAATAAAAAGACCCAGATCAAACGGTTAGCAGTAAACTACCGAAGCATGAGATTTGTAAAGTCATACATACTTATATAGTGTTGTAACTATCCCTTTTAAATAAATAAATCTTAGTTCAAACAAAACAACTGATACATGATATTCTTTATTAAATGACAGTTCTTTATTAAATGACAGTTCTTTACTTCCAATTATCCTGATAACAGGTAAAGTGCTTGCTTTGTCTCCACCGCAGCAAGCAAAACATAGGAGACTTCCATTTTCACATAACTTAAGCCACTATTTGATCCTGGCAAGTGGCAAAATCTCTGAACTTTCATATAAATTACGCTGCCACCATCCCCTCTCCAGATCTAGGCTAAAGTATTACGAAAATAATCTCACAAATACTAAGCAGTACCAGAGATTCATCAATTTACAAAGCCAGTAGAAGCTAGATAAGCTAGCTGGAGACTGTAAGCTTCTTTGAGCTCAGCTAGAACTTCTGAAATTCCTGGCCTGCGCAATGCGTCTCTTTCAACTGACCTGCAAGCAATCAAAGCAGCCCTTCTCATGCTTTCCAGGTCAAAACTTCCTTTAATATTGTCATCCACAATCTCAAATGCACCAGCCTGCAAATATGGCTTGGCCTGAAAATAGTCGCAGTCAGATAAAAGATAAAGACTTATTAGTATCTGATGAAGTCCTGAATTTAAGCTTATAATACTGAATGACCGCCTCATTTAAAAGTTCAAATAGTTTAGGACTTGGGAGGTGTAGACAGACATTGTTCTTCTCATGAAATTTAGTGTGTTGTTGTTACAAGTTTGTTGAATGACCATCAGTTTCAGACTTAACAAGAGGTTCTAGGTTTGGTTCTCACCGTTCTTCATTTATGAAAACGGACACGTATTCCAGGTATTTTTGTGTTCAGATTTTACTGTCACTCGTTTACAGGGAAAAGAAATTGATTTACTTGGTTTCACAAATATAATATTGTCTACGGCGTGTCAGATTTTTTATCTATTAATGTTTATCATCTCTAATAACGTGATTTTGGATACACATGAGAAACAAATTCTTCTTACCCATAGAACCAGATTGAAGGAATCTGGACTGCCCTTGTGAGTGAGTGGTTCTCGCCCACATATCAGCTCCAGAAGTACGACCCCAAAGCTGTACACATCGCTTTTCTCTGTTAATTGTTGAGTGGAATAGTACCTGGAAGATACATTACAAGAATGTTTCAGGATTTTCACACGACAAACAGACACAGAGACAAATATATATCACACTGAAAGCCTTACTCTGGATCAAGATATCCTGCTGTGCCTTTGACTACAGTGGTAACATGTGAAGCATCTGATTGAGTGACTTGCTTAGAAAGCCCAAAATCACACACTTTAGCATTCATATCCATGTCTAAAAGAATGTTGCTGCTCTTCACATCCCTATGGATTATACGTAGATCACTTCCGTTGTGTAGGTAATCCAAACCTGACAAAAACAAACAGTTTTAGCCCTTCAAGTTTGATGTAAAAATGCAAAAAGGACAAAGTTAATACTCACCTTTTGCAGCATCAACAGCAATTTTCAATCTGCGCACCCAACTTAGTGTTAGTTTCTTACTATTGACACCTGTTCAAGTCATTGACAAGTTAGTCAATTATTCGATGAGGGTGACGTTGTCCAGAATTAAGAAGAACAAAGAACAGAGTAAGAGACCGTAAAGGTTATCAGCCAATGATCCTCCAGATAAATACTCATAAACGAGTATTTGCTGCTTCGACTCGCAGCAGAATCCTTCCATAGATACGAGATTTTGGTGACGGATTTGAGACAAAAGAGACACCTGCAGAAAATGATGATCAAATATAAGGGCATAAGCATATCTATATACTGTATCCTTTAGGCTATTCACCGGTAAATGACCGAAATGCCCCTCATGAAATGCCGTGTATTAAGTGATTGCATACCTCATTGATGAAAGAATCAGCTCCCAGCTGAGTCTTATCGAACCGAACTTTAACCGCCACCATTTTGCCACATGGCATCTTGCCAACATAAACGCATCCAAAACTACCACGACCGATGACCTCTTTGAAGTTGTTTGTAGTTGATTTGATCTCTTTGTAGGTAAATATTCTTGCTGAGTTCCAGCTCTGCATGTCCCATGCAGATCCTAACATCATAACAATTAAAACAACAAAATTAATGGAACTGTATATTTCTCTAGAAAGTGTTTTCGTAGTTTTGTTACTGTTAATGTTGTCTTACTTGTAGTCGATGTGTTTTCAGCTCTCTTTCTCTTGATATACAAGAGGGCTAAAAATGAAATGACAAAAAGAGCAAGAACAGCTCCTCCAACTGCTCCTAGCAGAATTGCTAAATGTCTATGGTTGTTACGCTTTTGTGGTGTAAAGACAGTGACTTGTGGATCCTCAAGAGAAGTATTGCGTGAAAGTTCACTGCACGCTAAAGTGAATGAAAGGCACAGATTCCCTGAAGCCCTTTTAAACACACAGAGGCCGTGTTAGGGTGGGTAGATAACAGAGAGTATAAAACTGGTCTTCTTTTCCTTTTTGAGATAATTACGAAAAATCCCCTGAGATTTGTGCCATTTACGAAAATGACCCTGAAACCTTGAAAATTACAAAAATCATAATGAAAATCACTCTCAAACTAATGGAAAATTGTTGACTCATGGTGTTTTTTGTATTTTTCAAGATTCCAAGGTATTTTTTCAAAATGGCACAGACCTCAAGCGATATTTGTAATCGGCCCCCTTTTATTTCATTAATAAACTGATCTATTTAATATACCTGACTTCTAAGCTTTCTCGGTTCAAAGACTGTGGGAGTGGCCCTTGTAGCTTGTTATTCTCCAGATTCCTTAAATTTTGCAGAGAAGGGAAAAACTTGTTAGTCAATAAAAATTTCTATTGTACTTAAATTTTTTTAGCAGATTCTTTGTTCTCACAATAAGTGTAGGTCTTTTAGCTCCGCCAAGCTCTTTGGTACAGTTCCCTGCAAACTGTTATTTTGCAAGTCCCTACATATTGAAAGAATTAACTTTAATTTATTTCAATCCATTTAGCCTTTTCCGAAGCAATAAGATCGAAAGATACGGTCTTTGTGAAATCAACATTGAGTGAGACTTACAGGACTTGAATGTTGATCAGATCTTCCAGCACAGTACCGAAGGATGTAATTCGGTTGAAGCTCAAGTTCCTGGAGAAGTAACATGAGTTTTCAAGAATTACTCCTATCTCAAGATATTAGCTTTCCAGAAAATTTTCTTGGAGGAGGTAAAAAAATATTACAGTTTTTCAAGATGCTGCAGGCCACCCAAGTTTTGTATTTCTCCAGCAAGGGAAGTGTTGTGCAAGTCCCTGCAAACATGAAAGTCTGTAAGTTCTAAGAAAGTAAACTCCAGTCCCAATATAATCTAGCTAATGCTTTGAGATTCTCATGAGAAGAATAAAGAATTTAGATTCTTACAGTGCTTTGAGATCCAACAGATCACCAAATGTAGGGTTGATTGTCCTCAAGTTGACGTCGAAAAGCCTCCTATACACGCAGTCGATGATGAAATGTGAAATCAATTCAACATATATAAAATCCTCAAAAAGTAGGACAGAAAAGCAATGCATATGGAAAATCTAACATACAATGAAGTGACAAGATTTCCATCACATCCAATGTGTTCCCATGGCGTCGGAGAACACGGATCATCTTGCCACCCCAGATCCAAACCAGTCGATTGTTGTATAACCTGAAGCGCCGAAACTGCAAAAAGGGATATCATCAACATGAGCTTCAATCTATTGCATACCGAAGATTTCAAATTTCAAGAATGTCTATATACATAATTCAAACCTGTAGTTGAAGAAGATTCTAAGGGAATATCAAGCATCTGATAAACCTCAAGAGCACTTATTAAGGGATAATAGCTGATAGCCTTCAAGGTGATGTTCAAGGTCTTGATTCCTCTCACAGTAAAGAACAGGCTATCGGCTTGCCAGCGCTCAACCGTGTAGCTTGATCTGACAATGTCTCCGTTAATTAGTACATCAAATGTTGGTGAGACAGGCAGAATCCCCGCAAAGTAGAGGACAACATGGTAATCTCCTAGGTTGTCTAGAGGCAGCTTATATATCAGACTGTTCCACCTCGCAAGAACACGTGCAGTCTGAAGAACAGCACAAGGAGGACTCTCTTTCATGTTTGACAGACTGAAGTTACTCTGGACATCAAATCCAGACGACACATGATAAGGCGAGAAATCCTCGTCCGCATCCCATATTCGGTCATATGGATCTAACGGGTACCTTAAAATTTTTGAAAAAAGAAGGATTCATGATCAGAAAATCCATACAGGCCACCTCATTTAAAAGTTTGGAAAGAACATACATTAAATATTTAATATATTACAAAAAATCCATGATTAGAAAATCCAGAGAGACCACCTCATCTAAAAGTTTGAGTTGATGGAAGGAATGTATATTAAAACTTTAATACATTTAAGAAAGATCAATGATCAGAAAATTCAGATAGACTGCTGATTACCTCAGTGATCCATCATTATAGCCACAATTAACACGATATGACTTCCTCAGCAGCTTATCATTTGAACCTCCCAATGCAGAGCTATAAGCTCCCCAAGGAAGAGGACGGATTTCAAGAGAGGAAATAACGGGGGACCCACCATTCGCGATCGAATGGAAACACAAAGGTAAAACATCCTTATTAGCTGGCCATATGAATTCTTCGATCCAAGGATCCGTATGAGCTAGATTTATTGTAGTAGTCATAGCTGTCCCAAGGGAGACAGAGAACACAGGCGGTTTTCCGAGCCCATCATAGTTTTTGTACACAAACTTTGTCCTAACAAGAACTAGAGACGAAATGTTCTGTAATATGGGCAACCTGTAACACTTTCTCTCTGGGGAATCCGGGAAGAAACGAACGGGGAGACTTGTTGATGATGTTCCCTCAGGAAAGACAACATTAGTCATGTTGCCGGATGTTATGTAATATCCGTCGGGTGTCCAAGAAATGTTGGAAGAATCTACATAACTCGTCGTTCCACCGCATGTTAAGCTCAGGAAACCTGTTTCATTAATGTGGAAAATGATATCAGACGATTCTTTGCTAATTTTGAGGTTGTAATCATCTTTTGTTTGTAGCTAAAAAGTTAAAAGTTAAATCGTACCGTCTTGATCAGCAAGAGTGAGTGTGATAAGTGCTGAGAATAGCAGCAATGTTAACAGGTAAAAGGGATGCTGATGATCCATGAAATATAATCTGTTTTAGAGATTAAATGCAGGTTTTAATTATGAACATGAAAATCTGGTAAGTGCTGTTTGTTTCTTGAGAAGAAGAATGCAGAGAGAGAGAGAGAAATGAGTTGGAGGAGGGAAAAAGAGGAAGCAAGAAGAGACTAATGAGAGGTGAAGATGTTGAGTGAAGATTAAAAAAGTGATCTTGTGACCGTTGCATTGCATGCTGTGCTATAATGGAGTTATTTTAGGGAGAAAGTAATTATGAGTGATGATGGTGATTGTTTGTTATCATGCAATGGCATTATCAGTAATAGCAGACGTCATTCTCAAGTAGGTGTCAAAATTATATCAGATAATGTACATTATTGGGATAATTACACTTACACTTCGTCGACTTAGGGGTAAATACAGAAAGATCCATTGTGCTATTGGAAATTACAGATCCTCTTACCATAACGGAAACCTAAAAAACTTATTGAAAAGTTATAAAATGACTAAATTACCCATAATATTTTTGTTATAGTGTTTGCTATACATGAATGAGCGAAGTGATTAAGTTGTTGTCCAGTTAATAAAACGTTAGCATTTACTTGGAAACAAGAAAATGACTAACGGTGGGACCTAAGTGTTATATAGAGGCCATAGTCGAGAGATTGTCTCTGTAATTTTCCATAGTAGAGGAGGTCTTACTGCATTTTCTCCTAAGTCCAAGGGTGTACTAGCACCTAATTATCCCATTATTGTACTAGCACATCCTCTAAAATACTCAGTTTACTTTTCCTTTTCCTAGGATTTTTTAATATTACACTGACCTCCCTTGTTTGTAAAACCTTTTTTGGTTCTAAATCCATTTATGGGTCGAGTAGGGTTGGACCACTAAGGCATAAAACTCTTCCTAATCCTACCAATGACAACTGTATCTCCAAGGGGACTTGAACTCTAGACCTTTGGTTAAGCTAGCATAACGCCGAATCGCTAAGCTACGACACCTGCTAGTATCCTTGTTTGTATAATTAAAACTAAAATAGAAAGAGTCAAATTACCGAAACACCCTCACAAGAGCGACTAAGAAATTTGTCTCCTAAATTTGATATTTTCAGCACTCTTTAATTGTTTTTCTCTATGGTAATTTAGTAATTTGACAACTATTGGCTTGAGTTCTGCAATAAATTATAAACTTAAAAGAAGATACTAGGGCAATATTCAAAGATTTAGGTAGGAGTAGACAAATATGGAAATAGAAACTTTAGATTGGATGTTAGTGTAATTAACCGTATATATATATGTATATACATATTTCTTTATTTGTCATGAAAGTTCAAAGTTCTATCTTTTAAAATGATAAAAGCAATCTTTATATCTCATAGGACAAGCAAATTAGAAGTAGTTGTGTAAAGGAGAGCTTTGTTTTCTTTCAAAATCCAAGCTTTAATCTTTTCAGCTTTAGATCTTGTCACAGTAATAATAGTAATTAATGAAAAATCACTAAGTTACTGCATGCTTTCAAGAACACATAGAAATTATTTACTTATAACTTATATGCCATCCGAAAATAGCATATCAGAAATGTTTATTTTCACCCGCTAGTGATCCGGTTTAAACCCTTTGGCCCGAATAATCTTTTAATTGCTCGCTTATACTGTTGTGGCTTTTTGGTGTTGCAACATAAACCTGTCATATGAGCCGAAGTAAATATCTTTTAACCAACTATTTTACTCTTATTAATATGACATTATGAATTTGAATTTTTGTTAGCATCTGTAAAAATAAAACAACTTCTCTAAGTTTACATTGCAGATAAAGAAAGAATTTCCACCCAAAAAAAAAAAAAAGATAAAGAAAGAATCAGATCTAATAATTAATAAATAGGGATAATTACAACAACACCCCTAAGGTTAGGTCAAAATACAGAAAATATACCCTCAAGTTCCGATAATTACAAATCTTAATTAATCCATGAAATTATATTAATATTTTCGTCATCCAGCGGTCAACTAAACGTTTTTTCTTTTTTCTTTTTTTTCTTTTTTTTTTTTCACTTTTTGCTAGTTTTCTATCCTGGATTTTCTTTTTCATAGTGCCTTTTTTGACTTATGCGTAAATAATTTAAAGGCATGTTAGGGGACAATGATAGCTTATTTTCTTACAAGAAAAATAAAAATTTGAATGTGTTTGTGCATAGGATGCTTGATGATGAAATCCTGCATACTGTAAGAATGATAGTTTTTGTAGGCCTCACTCTATAATCTATATCCATAATTAATGTCTGTCTTCCTCATTAAGGAAAAATTAAACTTTTTAACATCACTGAACTAATGCCATAATCATCGCATGCACTTCTCAGGCCAACAACTTATTCTAGCTGTGATGGAGGGAGAGGGACAGAGTTAGAGATTTTCATCATTATTGCAATATTTTCAAAACCGGACTGGAGTTCGAATCGGTAGCCTCATTGGTCACCGGTTCAACCAGCGGTTCAATCGGTATGACGTCATAAATATATAATGTAATATAATTTCATAGCTTAGTTTAAGTACAACCAAAAAAATATAACCTTCTTTCATGTTGTATAGAGTTTACAAACACTTAAAAAATCAATTAGTATTACTTGAAATAAATTATAAGAAAAAAGAGTATGAATTGTATAAGTAATAATATCCCATGTGAAAGTCTATACAAGTCTTTGGAAAATTAAAAGTATATAAAAAATTTGAGTTTGAAAGTAGTAAATAAGTAAAATAGCTTAATTAATAAGCTTTCTTCTACCCATTTAATAGATCCTGAGTTCAAATCCTAATTTTAACACTTTTTTACTTTTTTTCTTTCAATAAAAATAAATTGAAAATACCAAATTGGCGGTCCGGTCCAGTTTTTAATCCGGTTTTGGCGGTTCACTCCGGTTCTGGTTCCGATTCCCACTGGTTCTGAGGGGTCTTTCGGATCGGACCAAGTTCCGGTTACCGGTCGAACCGGTTTTCAAAAAACTGCATTATTGTTAAGGTAGAGTCTTTGATTCTAACTCACTACAAAAGCTAGTTAATAAGGTGAGGTAAGTAGTAGTTTAGTAAGTATCCGATGTGGGAAGGTTAACACCCGCCCTTTACGGCCAGGCCCGAACAATTAGGAGTCAACCTAGATCATGAAATTTTAATGCAGATATAACCTGCTCTGATACCATATTAAAGTAACGTGCTTGGACCTAATTCACCACAAAAGCTAGCTAATGATGTGTGGGTAGCCCAAACATTATAAGGTATGTAATATTTTAATAATTATCCGACGTGGGATGATTAATAATTATATAGAACAAGACCAACTATAACTCAGGATTGGCTCAAATACAACAAAACTCCATTAACAGCACCGTCTAAATCTATTCGAGCCCAATTTCCAGAATATGGGCCATTAGCCCAGTCAATGTAAACTATTTAGAAATGGGCCATAAATAACACTTTTACGGACATTTATATAGCCCAATATTTATGGTGTTTAAATTGCTAAAGATCTCACATAAACTCACATGTGTACATACTTTATCTTTTAAATTAAATAATATCAGCAAAAAATAAATCCTCTTCCGTCCGACTCTTTCTTAATTTGCAATCCATGAAACAAGAATACGGACATGGGATATGAAACGATACGAGTCTACAATACGATTTTTTTTTTATATTTTACTCTAGAGAAATGTTAGATATGAGTGTTGGATACGACATGACATGACACAATATAATAAAATTTTTGGAAATGTATGTACTCGGTACCTTATAGCTTGCAATCTCTTGAATTGAGAAAAAAAATAAAAAAACTATCATTTTTCCCTCAGTGTTGGTGGTCGGTAAACTTCTTAGTCTAACCTATTTTATTTATTTTCATGGTAGTTGAATTAGATGGTCCCCCAACTAATATTATTTTTGTAATTGAAGGTACATCTATAAGTGGGAGAACCTATTTTTTCTTTTTTCCTTTCTGGGTGAATATTGATTATCGATTTTAAATGCCGGTCCATACTTCAATTCTTTTACAATTTAGTTTGATATGGCTGTTTGGTAAAATCAGTCACTAAACTTCGATTCAGTATTCGTTTCGATAGGGTTCATTCTTTTTTCTCTCATCAATTTTCTATTCACGCCTTCCTCTCTTTTTCTCTAACTTGCTCTGATATTACCATTTTCTCATGATCTTGTTGCACTATGAGCTGCTCTCTGTTTCTTTGATTTTGATTTTTTAGTGTTGGGATAAAAAACGGATACAACTTATATATAGATAGTAGAAGGTTAAGTTTTTCGCCAAAATCAAGCCATAAAATCTAATTTTCCTTCTAATATCTAACCCTAACACAGATAATGGAAAAAATGAGGAAAAACTAATGAAAATACCGACCATCACGTGATTGGCACAAGCAGTATTACGGACAAAAATTGAAATTAAATCCGCCGGAGTCCCAAAATTGCTACAAAACACAAAGTTATAGGGCATTTACGCGAATTTCAGATCTTGTGTCCCAAAAATACAACTCGGTGGTAAAAAGTGTCCTGATTTTGCAATTTTTCCTTAAATTAGCTTTAACTTTAATCAAATTAATTGAAATTCTAAAATGTACACAAAGAAGAATAAGATAAAAGATATAAAAGACAAAAAAAAAAAAAAAAGGAGGAGTTTGGTTTTGATGTCTTAATTCACTAATAATTGTCCAAGAAAAAAGAAAAAGAAAAAAGCAAAATTTCTTAAACACAGTCTTTGAGCAGCCAACCACCATTTTCTGACAAAAAAAAAAACCACCACCAATTTTTGACAGCCCATCTTCTCTCACCAACCCACCGCACAAACATAAATCCACCTTAATTTTTCCTACTTACCACCCCTCACCCAACCTACCTACGCACTCTCGCCACACTCTTCAAGCCCTTTTGCAGTTCTTGAAGACTTCTTCTACCCAATTCCTGATTTTGCATCATTTTTTTTTTTTTAATTCAGCTTCCCCTCAAATGGGTAAGGTTTTTACTCTGGCAGAGGTTTCTGAGCACAACACCAGCAAGGATTGTTGGCTTGTTATTAGTGGGAAGGTATTTGAATTCTAATTTACCTGTCTTGAAAAGGACCCTTTTCGATGTACTTTAGAGGGCTGACTCTTTTTTGTGCATGTGACATTTGGATCTGTTAAAGATTCGATTTTTCTTAACTTTTGTAACACTTCTAGAATTGGGTTTGTGCTGGTTTTGTTGTTCATGTGGTCTCTGATGAGTTCAACGGGATTTTTCAATTAGTCTTTTAAGATGTAGTTCTCTGGTAGTAGAGTTGGTGTGCTTGAATGAATATGATGAGCTGGTTTCTTAAGTGAATGTTAAATGTGTTTTATTATATCATAAAACTGGCTTGCTTCATCAGATCATCGCTGTTGTTTTGTTTGTCCATCTGAAAGTTCTGTAAAATTATTCAATAAGCAGTTGTAGGTACATAGGAAGAAAAAAAAAAGGGTAATTGGATTCTTGGAACTTCTGTTTGAATTACAAGTTCAATAGTGTCTTGTTTAAGTTATTGCATATGTTGTGATATCCTTTGGTCTGTTTGCATTCTATATAGGTATTTACATATAAATTGTATGCTCTATATGGTCGATTCGAGTATGTGCAATGTTACTGTTTTTTTGTTTTTGTGGTCCTTGAGATTGTGTAAATGATATGCTTGTTAGTGTTGCTATTTTAGTACTACTTGTATCTTGTTTGAGAGGGAACATTTAGAGATGCTATAGAATAGAGGTACAGGGTGTTTTACTTTTGCCTATAGATGCAAGTCTCAACTTTTTAAGAGTCGGTTATTTTGATATTATCTTGTGATTTTGTTGATGCAAGAAGTTTTTTATTTTTTTCTTCTAATTGTTTTACTAAAAACGTTTCCCTATTTGGTTGCTTTAATGTAAATTTGAATTTATTTTCGTGATTAAACGGATGATTAAGCTATATTCCAATGCATGATGCCTAAGGAATCTTGTTGGCTTTTGTCATTGATTTTGCTTCTTGGCTATATCTTCTCTTCCAAGCATACATATCCTAGCTCTTTTTTGTTTTTGGTCAGAATACATAACCTAGCTGGTTGTATCTAAAGCTTGCAGATTTGTGTCGATGTGCTCCCCCCCATAACTATTCTATGATTCTATCTTCCATTAATTCTTTTTTCCCTAATTCCTCATGGGACAAATTGAAATCATGTTGCATATAGAATACAAGAGGCAACCAATCTGGTGGAAATACAAACTTTAAGTAGCCTTTTACCTATTTTTCACGAAATTACTACGGGCAAATTACATCTACGATGCCTGAGTTTTGAGCTGATTATAATTTAGTCCCTTTGTTTTCAGAAATTACAAAAAGATTCCCAGATATTTCATTTATTGCAAAAAACTTCCTGAAAGATGTTGGTTTTTTGCATTTTTTGGCTTCGGAGTTGTATATTTTCAGGGAGTTATTTTGTAATAAAGTGCAATATTAGGGAGTTTTTTGTAATTTCTGAAATCAGAGGGACTATATTGTAATGAGCTCAAACCTCAAGACTCAACGAGTCTAAGAAAACACTAAAATAAAGTGTTTTTCTGCTTTTACCTTTTTGAAAACAAGTACATTTTTTGCGAATTTCATTCTACTGCTTAATATAAGTTCCTTAAAATATGTTCTTTTCTTAAAATTAAAAAATCCCTCCCCCCAGTAAAATTGCTTTCAAAATGGTATATCTCGACTTATTTATGCATTTCATACATAGAACATATATTATCCAACTCACACTAACTAATTCCATACATTTCAATAGGTCTATGACGTGACTAAATTCTTGGAAGATCATCCCGGTGGTGATGAAGTTTTGATTTCTTCAACTGGTACTCTCCAAAATCCCTCTAATTCTAAACAATTCATACAAAGTACTGAAAATGTAATAGATTTATTCATTTTCATCATTTCTCGATCGTCATCACCTTCGCAGGAAAGGATGCAACTGATGATTTTGAGGATGTTGGCCACAGCGCGTCAGCGAAGGCTATGATGGAAGAATTCTATGTTGGCGACATTAACATTTCAACAATTCCTGCCCAGAAAAAATACACTCCTCCACAACAGCCTCATTACAACCAAGACAAAACATCAGAGTTCGTCATCAAACTCCTCCAATTCTTGGTTCCTTTGATCATCTTGGGCGTGGCTGTTGGCATTCGTTTCTACACCAAATCATCGGCCTAAATATTCTCGTATTTTCTGTTAAATAAGTTTCTTAAGGTCGAAATTTGTTGTTATCTTTTAACAAATTGTGGAAATTGAGGAGGCATTTGTGTTTTTCTTCAATTTGCTCGTGAAGAAACTTGTTTGACTGTTTTTCTTCAGTAATTTCTTCATCTTTGCCTGCTTTTGTTTTTTTGGAGTTTATTTTCTTGCTTTGCTATGGTGTTTTTCAAGTGATAAATCATAAATGACTTGACAATATTTTCTAGAACAATATAAAAAAAACGAAACCATTATAAGGGCTGGCAGTTTCAGTCTAGAAACTGAGAAATAGAAAGCTAACAAGGAGCAGCCAAAAGTTTCTAATGCTTGAAGCACTAAGATGGATGAGCTGAGAAATAGATGAACCAAATATCAGTTGAACTAGTAGGCTGAGACAATAAATCGAAATCGCAATAAATCGGAATCGCTTAAACAAGGTGTATGATTCAAATTCTAACTTGTACATTAAGTAATTGGGTGGGAAGGATTACCTTAATAGATGAAGACTTCTCGTCTCCTCGAGGTTTTTTTTTTTTTTTTTTCAAAATATTTTATTTTTGAGTAAATTTTAGCCACAAATTGTTGTGCACATGTTCCACGAGGGACCATGTAAACATTTGGACGTTATTTTCAATATTCTTTGTAACAACTTCAAAAAATAAAAAAATAAAAAATCTTCAAATTCCATTGTCAATTATGTGAACTGCAAACTAGAAAAGAACAGATACGACAGAGGAAACAAAATTCAAAAAAAATAATGACCAAAGTCCAAAACTCAATTATTTCATGCACAACAAAAAATCTATGTTGAGTATATATTTCTTATCAAGATTTTAAAATTTTTGTAGCGCAATTGTTTGGTTTCCTTAAACATAGTTGTCCTCACATTGAGTTTATTAGAACAGGTTTCTAATGTGAGCACATTCTTGGAAGGTCATCCTGGTGGTGATGAAGTTATCTTGGAAACAACAGGTAATATAATACCATCATTTTTAACTTCACGGGTTATGGTTAATTACACAGAACTCTTGTCACGACCCCCGGGCGCTAAGCTTGAAATCCACTGTGTACAATCCTAAAGTTTGGCCTGAGAAGTACGTGCCAAAAAGGGGTTAACCCACTGGTAATTGTACATGAATTATCACTTATAAACCCTTCGATTATACACTGAAATTCAGATGTGGGACAAGTTCAGGGCGTCCTCACGGTCTACAGCACAAGGTGCAGAGGCCCGTGTGGCACCACCACGCACAGCCTTACGTATGGCCGCAGGGGGTCGTGCAGGACCCCGTGTGAGGCACCTAGACCGAACTCTGCTCTGTTTTCGCGCTGAATTTCGGGGCTCTACATATAAAATTACATATAAAAATGTTTAAAGGAATTTTTAGTAATTTTCTCTTGTTTTATCCTTCTAGGAAAGGATGCAACAGCTGACTTCGACAATGTGGGACACATCCCCAATGCGCGGGAAATGTTGGAGAAATGTGGTCCTTTTCATGCTTTGATCATGATCTTTTAGGCGCTCTAATTCACGACAGAAACTTTTATTGGGTGTGAGATCTTAAATATTTAAGGATAAAATTATGAATTTTTAATAAAATACATATAAAATATAACTTTATTTAAAGTTATACTAAACTATGTTACTGAACCATTGGGGTTTGGTCCAAAGGCCACCAGATATTACTTCTAACATGGAGGTTTGGGGTTTAACTCCTTGCAATAACAAAGGTCGAATTGTGTGCGTGTATGTTTTTTTAAAAAAAACTACGCCACTGAAAATAAGATCGACGGTGTGACATGTCATTGTGTTTCTCCATTTTTTATATTTGGATTTGATGAGGTATTACCGTATAACTTTAGCCTCTATCATTGGGCGTTGCTCATTTAGGATTTCTTGTTTGAATCTAGTTTGATCAAACTGTAACAATCATATATAAGTGTAATTCTAAAATTTTCCATTCATTCAAATAGTTTTTTTTTTTTTTTATCTAGATCAGGACATTTATCGTTGACTACAGTGACTAGTATCATCGCTGAAGTGTAGGCACTTCAAAGGGTGAGACAGTTGGCTAGGAGATTAGGGTGCTCTACCCCCATTCAAATGGTTGATTGGTATGAAATGTAACAAAGGTTAACTATAGTATAAAACATTTGAACTAAAATCAAATCGTTTTGATATATTGAAGGCTATGATGCACTGACACTCTTAAAATATTCGTTATACAGTTCCGTGTCGAACATCTCTCTAGTAATAAATGTCCAAAAAAAATCATGTTGTCATATATGTATCCCGGTGTCGTGCATAGAGTAACGGTGAAAGTTGAAACTCAATTGTTACAAGTAAGAGGATTAATCCAACATTCAAGCCACTTACTCTCTTGGAACCTAGACTATGTAAATTTGATTATTTTGGAAGGATGAGAAATGAAAACTCGAATTAGGAAATAAAATTGCCCCAACTCTAGAAAGAATTTTTTTTTTTTTTTTCTTTTTTGGTGAGACCAACTCTAGAAAGAATTGAAAGGACCAAAGATATGAAAAGTTCGAAAATGGTATGCATTGTTAGTCACGTAAGCAGATAAAAACAATAGCATAGCTGACAAACTTTAGCATCATGAGAAGTGCTTTCTTATATTTTTATGAAAAATCCAAACTAATCTGGACCTCATCGGAATTTGCTGAACTAAGTTCATAATTTTTTAATTTTGCGATGAATGTATCTGGAGTTTAAAAAGTAAGAGGGGTACAACCTGTAATTTAGCAAAACTTGTGTTGAAAGCAAATAAACTTAATCTT
Source organism: Verbena officinalis (assembly GCA_958496215.1). Lineage (NCBI taxonomy): Eukaryota > Viridiplantae > Streptophyta > Magnoliopsida > Lamiales > Verbenaceae > Verbena > Verbena officinalis. The sequence goes on along the minus strand of OY292386.1, from coordinate 35,840,664 downwards.
GTTTACATAGTTCTTTCAACTTCAAATCCAAAGGAAAAATCCACCTTTTCCAAAGACCTTCCTCAAATTCCCCGCAAAAAAATTGTCACATTATGATCAAGAAACCTCCTATAAGAAGAATGGTTATGATGTCTCATGTCTCCCTCCCCCTTGGTTCTTCAGCACATATTTCCACAAAACCAAGAAAAATGGGATTTTCATTAAGGCAAAAAAAAGTCCTAAAGGTGGTCCATCCGGGGCGACACGTGGAGGTTTTCACTGAGCCAATCACAGCAGGCGAGATCATGGGAAAGTACCCTTGTCACTGTATTACCAGGCCTGATGTGCTTGAGTTTCCCTGGATTGTTGTACGCCCTGAAGCACTTCTTGTGCCGGGGAAAGTGTTTCACCTTGTACCACACCACACAATGTACGGCCTTATAAAAGCCAAAATACAACAAATTCAGTCTGTTGTCTCCTCAAATCACCATCACCTGGACATGCATAATTCTCATATAAATTCATCAAGGTATCATCCACTGGGGCAAGATTCTTGCACTGGAAGTTTATACAAACTGGAATTTTACAGGTCCTCCTGGAATAAGATGCGCAGAAAACTGTACAAGGGGAAATATAATGAACGACTGGATTCAGAGTTTTATTCACCATTTGACAGGATCAGGTCAAGTTCCAATAAGATGAGAATTGCGTGGGGCCCATTTTCAAGATCTGAGAAAAGTGAGTTGATAAGACTCAAGCCTTGCTTGAGGAAGCCAGATAGCAGTCGGCAAAGACTCAACCTTAGGGTGAGGTTTGCTTGAGGAATCCGGATAGTGTCCTCAGATTGATGGAAAATCCTAGTTGCCTCTTACCCTTTAGGCAGCTGAACAATGAGATGCCTGCTGAGAGACATTATCTTTTCCTTTTTCTTTTTCTTTTTTCTTTTTCCTTTGTTGGAGTGGGTTTTTTTTCTTGGTGTTGATGGGTTGGGTGACCGAATCGGGCCTGGGAAAGTAAAAAATATTTTTTCTGAGTTCTGTTGTCTTAGGCAAGGTATCGTTTGTTGCCAAGGTCCGTCATTTTTGTTGGTAGTTGAATAAAATAGTGACAGAATTATGATAAAAGTTTCAGTTTGGACCACCAAAGAAGAAGAAAGAAAAGGAAATATTTGCATGAACTCAAAATTGTGGGATAAAGTCAAAGAAACACTAAACTTTTCCCATCTATGACAATGTGATCAAATTCCATGGCTTTGTCCAAGATATGAATATATGACAGAAATGTTGTTGAGATTTGAGAGAAGCCAAACAATTAAAAGGATCTTGTCATGACAAAGTAGGACAAACAAAGAAATGGCCGAAGTAAACAAAGACAAATAAGATTCTTATATGAATCATGTGTTTGCCCTACAAACTTACCAAAATATTCAGATTTTATCACATTTTCTATATTTATTTTTCTTCCCCAATGAATTAAAGATGAAAGATGAGACAAAATCTAAATCTTTGGGTGCATGTGTAGGACACATACGGAGTTGATACAAGAATCACTCAGCAAATATCCATGTCCATAACATGTTCTTGTCAACAAGAATTGTAGAACTAAGTATATCTCTCCAAGTAATCAAAATAACACCAAAGGAAAACCAATTCAGATTCAATCCACCTTTTTTTCATATTCCATTTCCTTTACTTTTTATCATCAAATCTTTCTGTTGGTAAAGGCAAATACCAACACATTATGTACATAGTAAGAATCACAAAAGCCGAAGAAAAATACAAGAGAGCATCACTAACAACATGATTGTAACTACTCATCATTAACAATAACAATTAACAAACAAGAAAAAGGAAAAATTACCTATAAACTGTTCATGTTCCTTGCCGTCAGCTTAGAGTCGGTTTTCTGCGACAGCTTCGACGGCGATGTCGATCCCCTCAAAGGACTATGCGCAAAGATATTCAATTTGCCAATCGTCTTTGAAATCGAAATCATGAATTTCCTCGAACTGTTCCTCTCCATATTCCTCTTCATACAAACATGTTCTTTCTCCAAATCATTCAACCTCATCCTCAGCCTGGCGAGCTCGAGCTTCAACTCCCTGTTTTCTCGCCTCAGAGAAGCGTAGTTATCTCTGGGCGACATTGCAGCGCTTAGGGCTCCGCTGCTGATCCGCCATGATTGATGCGTGGGCTTGGGATCATCGTCGGGATCGGAGCAGAATAAGGCACTGCGAAGGCGCAATTGCTCGCAGTAGAGGACTTGAACGATCGATTGGAGAGGGAGACGTTCATTTTGCGCTGCGTGGGCACCTGCTTCTTGTGAGAGTTTCTGAAAATCAATCAATTTGCAGAGCTTTCTTTTGTCTGGATCTGTTAAACCTTGATGTGCCTGTCAATATGATTTCGGAGAAAAATGCGGATTTAGTACCATAAAGTGCACATTTGTTAATTTTGTCTCAACATGTTTATAATTGGCTGATTTCATCCCATAAAATATATTTTTTAACCAATTTTTCATCCCAAATTGTATTTTATGTTAGTTTTGTACGAAAAAAATTAATTTATATTATTTCTCCAAAATGGAGGAAAGATTCACATATAAATATATTAAGATTTTGTGACCACATATTTTAATAAAAAAAATAAATTAAACAACTAATTTCTTCACTTGCAGTAATATGATATAGGATCATTATTTTGAGAAGTATCTCGTAGCGCCATTGCTTGATTGAAACTTCCTTTTTGTTTATATAGTGAATCTTGATGATTTTCAACATATTTTTGGTTTAACGATGAGAAAAAAGGGAGAGGATTTTGAGTAGATTTCGGAAAAAATAAAAAGGGTTTAGGGTTTAGAAATAAATTTTGGTGGTATTAACCGAGCCTCACATGTAAATTTTTTCATAAATTTTGAAAAAATAACGGAAATTGATTTTTTCCGTCCAAAACTAAGGAAAAATGCAATTTGGGATGAAATCGGCTAAAAAATACACTTTATGGGACGAAATCGGCCAATCATAAACATGTTGGGACCAAATTGACAAATACGCCACTTTATGGGACTAAATTGGTTTTTTTCTCACATAGGAAACTATCTGAATTGACATCTTCGACCAACATAGACAACCTCGCATAAAAATCCCAATTGTATACATCACGTGCACTTCACGTGACAAATTCTGGTAAATTTTGAAAATTTTCATTAAACTTATCCTTAAATTGCTATATTTAAAAAACAGTGGTCCTTATATTGACAAAAAATAAAGATAGTCATATTTTGCCATTAGACAATAATTATAGGAAGAAATTGCAATAAAGCCTTTAAATAAAATAGAAAATATGTAACCTAAAGATATAGTAATAAGATGGGAAAATTGAATTATACATCCACCAATTTTTAAAAATTTAGATTTTAAGGACACCAGTTATAAAATTGGAATATTTCTTCCAGAACTTTTAAAAATCTGGTAATTTACATCCACCTGTGGTCGGAAAATTGAATTTCTAACCTAATTTGTGCACGTGAAACATTTTTCGGCCAAATTTAGTATGGTTGAATGCCATGTAGATAAAAAAACCCATCTTATCCGCCATATAGATTAAAAACGTCAACTTACGCTGACATATTTTTTCAATTTTTTTTAATACATGGTAGCCAGCACCATAATTTGGCCGGAAAATATTTCATGTGCGGGTCACGTGCACAAATTAAGCAAAAAATTTAATTTTTCGGTAAAAGGTAAATGAAAATTGTGACTTTTTTAATAATTATAAATGTAATATTCCATTTTTATAATTTATATCCCTAAAATCCAAACTTTTAAAAGTTGATGAATATATAATTCAATTTTCCCGAATAAGATTGCAAGGAAGAACAATAGCGTGCAGACTGCAGAGTTCTTACTTTGAGGTAAACGTCAATTGCCCGATACAACCCATCATGCACAGTCCTCGCATGCGCCGGCAAACTCTCCGCCACACCGACAAACTTGTTCAGCTTAAGATTCAAATCCGGCGCAATCTCAGCCAAGTAACAATCCACCAACTTCGACACTTTAAACAGCGCCGTCTGCGACGGCGAAGAAGCGGGACTCAGATCCGACTCGAACAACGAAACATCATCCACATCTTCATCACTCTCATCCTGCTGGGAAAAATTAACCAGAATCCTAAGAACCGTATCAACATCAAACAAAGTATCTCCCGCATGTCTAAAACTCGGTATCAATAAATCATCAATAGTAGCCGTTTCCAACTGCGATCCTATCCTCCTCTCAAGATCAAGCCTACACCCGACTGTGCAATCGAGAATTACAGCATTTCTCAATAACCCGAAAAGAAACGTTAATGGAACAGCAAATTTCTCAACTGGGAGGAGACTAACAACCGTTTCGACAACGGTTTTTTCATGAAAAGAATCGGTTTTTCCTTTTCTTATTAGCTCCTTTTGGGCGTAGTTGACAAGGGAAGCTCCAATGCTCTCGGGACGAACTCCTCTGCATTTCATTGCTGATATGACTTTCTGGTATAAATCGACGCGTAAGACCGAAATATCTTCGATCCACCAATCCAATTCGGATTTCGTTTGTTTGCTCATGTGGAGTCTGCCCGAGCTGCTATACTCTAATCTTGAGAAACTGGACGCAATTTGCTCCACACATGCTTTGGAAGCTATGGCGTCTATGCAACGGGTGACGATTTTCAGCTCGTCTGCAAGTGGGAGAAGGTTTTCGCATTGTTGGAGGACTTCTACACACATTTCTAGACTTTTGCAGACGATTGTGTTGAGGTATTCTTCTGCTCTAGTGGCGAGATTGTTGTTTGAGTAGTCTTCTGTCATTTCTAGGTAATCGGAAATGCAGCATAGTTGAGCGACGTTTGCTGCTGTGATTTCAAAGTTGACTCCATAGCAGAACTGGGCTGCCAGCTCGAACGAGTCGGCCCCTCCCGGAAGGCCGAGGAGGTTGATATGGGAGATGATGCCGGAGTCTCGGTTTTCCGCGACGAGCTTCCGAATTCTTCCGCTTCGTGAGACAAGAGGGAACTGCAATTTTTTATATAAGAATCAATCAAAGTAATTTGACTTACATACGTATAAATGACAGTAATGGTGTGAATCTGGGGATCAATATCAAGAGGCAGAGGATTACCTTATGTAATGAGAATGTACCGCCATCTACTTCAATGGTTGCATCACTTGGAACATCTCGAAATACCCTGTAAAAGATATCAGAACTTGTAATTAGGAAGAGTAAAACTAAATCTTTCGGGAGCAACTTACTCACTTGAAGCGGCGCAAAATTATCAATTCTATGCTTAAGAATCAAGGATTATGAAATTGATCAAGAAAAATTAAAGGGACAAAGAGAAATTGAAGGGGGGTGACAGATTGCCAGCCTAAGAATCCATTTAGCTCTATTTGATAGCAAAAGTAGAAATCAAGTTAAGGAATTATTTGAAGTATTAATAGCAACAGAAAAAAGCCGAACCAATCAGTACGCCGGGGCCGTGTGCACTTGACCAGTGGCAGCTGCTGGAGGAGATGCTTGTCCATGGAAGACGAAAGCCCAGAGACCAGAAAAATAAAATTGGAAGTTTTTGAGAGAGAAAAACAAGATTGTAGGGATAATGAAAACAAATTGAGGAGAGAGACTGAGTGGCAGTGAGAGATGCTGGTGGAGGCAGAGTTCTTTGGCCATTTTTGTCAAACAGTTTGTGTTCAAATCATAGACTGCAAATTGTCCAAAAGCGTTGGCTCTCTCTTGTGAGTTGTGGGTCATATCTCAATAAAAATATATACATAAATTTAAGGCAGATCCACCGTTTGCCAAATTTACATATAGGTCATTCTTATTTAATTTTTTGCATCTTAGTCCCTTAACCGGTCAATCGTTAGTCAGTTCTGTTTATTTTCTAGTACCGTTGTGTTTGTGACATCGAGACGATGAATTTGGACTATAAATTTGTCTGATTTGGTGAAAAACGATAAAGTTACAAGCTTCAGAAAATTTTCTTCTATTGTGTATATAGTTCAAATTTTTCGATTTTTTCACCGAATCAAACAAATTTATATTCCAAATTTAATGTCTCGACGAGACGAACAAAACGATACTAGGAAATTAACGGACCTGACTAACGATTGACCCGTCAATGAACTATGATGTAAAAAATGAAGCAAGAAAAACCTATATATAAATATGATAATTATTTCTAAATCTAATAAAGTAGTATGTATTTTCGAAAAGCAAACATTTGCTAGATTTGTGCCCATAAAGGGGCGTAAAAAAGGGATCTCTCTCTTTCTCTCATCTTCCATGAAAGTCAAAATTTGTGACAGAAAATAGGAAAAAAATGCAACGGCCATGACCATGTAGAACTAAAAGCTGGAAAAAGCGGGAAAATTGGTTGTAAATCTGTTTCGATAATTTACTCTTGTCCCACCCCTAATCTAATACAATTTCACTTACCTGCCCTCCAACTTCTTCATATTGCACCCCAACCTATTAATTTTACCTTACACTTTCCTTTTGAGGCAACTAAAATCTAGTCAGGAATCATCTCTACCCGAATATAATCAATCGCATCAACCGGTGGATCTGTCCAGAAAATAATGTTCTCGTCAGTCAAGCCGATGGCCCATCCTAGCCAAAGTGTCAGCACACGAATTTCGACCTCTTCTTATGTGATTGAGCTTGCATTCCCAAGGATGATGAAGGAAGTTCCGAGAATCTTGTATGATCATCTTTTTGTATTGTATACCCATGATTAGTATCGAATTTATTCCATATAATAAGTTCTTGAAATTAGAATATTACCTAACTATATAAGAGTCATTCTACATTTTGAGTAGCAACTTTATTTTATTGCAAACTTTCATAAATAAGTTTTTGAAATGAAAAATAGATGATAACAAAAGTCTACTAAGTTCGGAGAAAGAAGGTAAAATTCTAGCCGAGACTTGGTTTTGTTTCGTTTGGTTTGATCAAACTTAACCAGTTATATGATAGGTATATTATACTGGTAATAGACTCGTCACGTGATTAACCTGATTCGGTCGTGCCAGATCCTAAATAACTAACATTATTTCAATTAATTCTAGCTATAATATAGTAACATGGTTAAAAGTAATTTAAATAAAAGTTGCAAGAAGATTGGTTTAAACAATAATAATTGATCGAAGAAAAAAAGCAAAAAAGGTATAACAAAAACATTTATTGCAGGTATTGAGCAAATAAAATTGTTTGATTATTGTTATGGGCATGTGAGTATTGGTACGAGTTTATTAAATACAAGTACCTAATCAAGAAAAAGATATGTAGTGGTAGACCCATATTGATAAAGACTTTGCATGACTACCAAACTCGACAAAGAGCAATCTTGCTTAGTGGACCGGGTAAGATTATTTAGCATACATTATTTGGCAATAATAGTTTATTCCATTGAGGAGGGGTCACTCATCAAACTTGGAAATTAATGAAGGTAGCACTATAAAATATATATCTCATTTAATTTTGATTCTAATATTTAAATACTACCATATGTTAATAAAAAAAAAAAATTATTTTATTCTTACTATTTATAAAAAAAAAAAAAATTATTTTATTCAGACTAGCAGTGGTGGTTAGGTGGCTGCAGATCTGGTGAAGACGACGCCATAGTGGCGGCAAATCTGATTGGAGGTGGCGATAGATGACAAGTTTGAACAGAAAAATTCTCATTCGAGAGAAGAGAACTCTCATACGAGAGATGAAAACTCTCATTCGAGAGAGACACAAGAATAAAAATAAAACACAAAAAAACAAAAATACATAAAAATGAGATACCAACGCTAAGCGAGAGATGAATAGCATCAGACGGATAGGGAAACCGCCGGCATAGTTGCAAAGTTGCATATTATTTTTTCTTTTTATATAGCTCTTTTGTTATAGTAATAAATAGAAAAAAATTACATCCACTACCATTGAGTTTTGGCGTAATAAATTAAATTAATTAATCCATATTATTTTAAAAATTACAAAAAAATCCCATGAATTTTCATTTTTCAGGTAAACTTAAAGGTTGTGAAAATCATGAAGAGTGAAGAGGGGCAGTGACTGGCTTGAAAAGATTTTAAATAGCATTGACAGATTAATTGATATGAAACGAGCCACGTCAAATAGTATGAATATACTCAAAACTCGATGTAAATTTTACATGAATAATGATAATGAAATACTATGAATATAGTCAGAACTCGATATATATTTTACACGAATAATAATAATAAAAGAAGATGTAATTTTAAAATGATATTGAAACTTTACAAGTGCATGTAATTTTTCCAAAAAAAAAAAAGTGTATGTAATTTTAATTATACAAGGAATAAAGGAGATGTTGTCTAATAAATATTTATCTATAGCAATTAATTGATAGTAATCCCATTTGAATGTAAACCTTTAATTATTATTCTAATTTATTCAGATAATTCTCATCTCTCTCCCTTCCTTGTTTATGAACTAGGGGTATAATAGTGCCGGGAAATAAAATAGTTTAGGTTTTCTGCTACCTATATACGGACACTTCTAAAATTTTATAATGTTATGTTGTGCCGCGTTATGTCGTGTTCTACAGTAACATTGTGTCTGATATCTATATCGAATACTTTTTTAGTGTAAAATATTAAAAAAAAAAAATCCATATTGCTGTATCAGTAGCCTTGTTTCATAGCCTTCACCCTTTTATTGTCTTTTTGTTAATTTTTTTTCTGGACTCGGGCTCCATATACAATTCAGTTATTTCATACATAAATTAGAATTTGAATTTTAAATCTTATGATGATATTCAATATTTTAGGCCCGACCCGATAAATAATTTAAGCCCAATAATACATAAAATCCTAATAATAACTCTAATAAAATAAGAACTCTTAATGTTAATCTGATGAAACCCTAACTGCATAAAAATCGGACTGTGATTGGACAAGAATGATTCTAATTAAATAATATTAGTAACCGAAAATAATAAGATAAATAATGTAATAAGAATTTAACTAAGGAAATGATTCCTAACCCTAATTGAATTAGGGCTCCGTTATATGCCTATATAAAGGGTTCAGACCCTCATAATCAATCAATCATTCTCAAAATCATCACAAAATACAAATATCGGAATCGTTGAAGCGGAATTCGTCGCGCATCATCTTATTTAATGGATTTAATATCTCGTACTACAATACGGTGAATGGACAAGGGTTGCAAGAGTGACGGTGGCAAATGGCAATATGATCATTGACCCAATAGTACTTATGGGCAAGTCATGTTAGATCGTATTTATAGCAAGGGCCCATATGCATGGCCCACTCCAGCTCCACCCTACACCAGCCCACCCAATTATTATCTAAATAATTTAATTCTAACGTACATTTCAAAATATTAAGTTTATTCCACCCACCAATTCAATCCACATAGCTATTAGCTAGTCAAGTAGGGATGTTAATTCAGGTGGGTCTATAAGAGTATAATATAATTATTAAAATATTCTATTATGTAAATACTTAAAATCTCAAGTTCCACCCAAACTTCTTAATCCTAACCTTATAAGATTGACAACACCCTAAAAATAGAGTAATGAGAAAATTGTATAATCGGGATACTTTTTACCACCGAATTGCAGTTTTTGGACACAAGACTTAAAATTCGCATAAATGTCCAGTAACTTTGTGTTTTATAGCAATTTTGGGACTCTAGCGAATTTAATTTCAATTTTTGTCCCGAATAACACTTGTCTCAATCACGTAATGGTAAAAAGTGTCCCAATTTTACAACTTTTCCATACAACATTATAAAACAAAAAATACATAGAAATTCCCTAGATGTATAATATTAACATGCATGCTCATCTAATATTCTAGACAATAACACGAGATAGGATTAATTTATATTATATTGTAAATAAAAACATTAATTTCATAGTCGAATATTAAAGTCACGAGTGCATAACTATTTAAATCAAGATATATATGTAATAGTCTTCAAATCAAGAATTTTTGTTGTAGTGTATATAATATTATTTATATGGGCCTTATTTTCTTGTGGGATATCGATGTGTAGGGTTTGGAGTGAGATTACTAAAAATAAAATTAAGTTACACTTGTTAATCCGAAATCCAACACAACCCAACCCGTTTTATCCATTCGGGTTGGTTTTCGGGTACTCTGTGTAGTCGTAGTCCCGTCTGAAAATACTTCTAACCTTATAATTTTCTCAGTGGGTCGGGTTAGTTTGGAACAAATTATTTTAGATAATTGAAGTCCACGTACGTACGGGAAGATAATTTTTGTTAACATGCATGCAACGTAGGGCCTGTAGTATATATAGTACTTTATTAATACTGATTTTCTAATATTCTTATATTATATTATTAGTTTTACCCTTAATAACCCGATCGCATACATTCTTAAACAAAAAGATGATTAATACTATTAATTTGTATTTTATTTAAAAAAATATAAATTGATAAAATTCAAATCACAATTAATTCATTTATACTATTATACAAAGCCATTTCCCCCTAGAGTAATTATCTTTGGTCCAACTCTTATTTTGGTGTATCAATTTTTAATTTTTTTTATTATTAAATTTTACAGTTTCAGGAGCCCAACAGCCATATTCCAAAGTGCAAAATGCATCATCATGCGACACACAACTTAGCAACGCGGCCTGGCCCAAGCCCATGCCCATGCCCATGCGCGGGCGGGGGAGGGTCGCGGGGGCGGGTGGTGCGGTGCACTGCACTGCATTAGAGCCTTTCATCCCTCTCACTTAAGTTCCATAATTAACACCGCTAATTAGCATTAACTAATATAATGTTCATTAATTAAAAGTTTAACCAATGTGAAATTTTTAATTAAGTGTTTAATTAAAGTTTTTTTGAATTCTATACATATTATATCCAACAGCCGGTTGTCTCATTTGTGAATGGAGATTGGACCTGTGGACTATCACGGTACTTGCCGAGCTCGTAGCCTTAAGAAGAGGCCTTGAAATTGCTTGGAATAAACAAGGTATTCAGAAAATTGAAGTTGAGGTGGATTCGGAGCTAGGTGATTTTTAAGTTTGGTTAATGAGGCGGAAATTACTCTCCAACCCTGGAGAATATAGCATCCTACTAGCAGCGCCTTCTGTGCCCCTTCTTCTACTTCCTTTGGCAAAGGCCCTAACTACAGCTCTGAGTAACCCCGTGCTCCTTCTTTCAAAGAGCTTCTTTGTCCTTCTTCCTTTTAGGAAGAAATCGAAATGCTTGACCCTTACCTAGCTCACTCGTGCCATTTTCCGGGACGGAGCCGTATGACGCGAGAGTGTCACGTACGGTTTCTTTGAGAAGGGTGTGATACCACCACCTATCAGGCCCGACGAGCGGTCCACGGAGCTGCATCCCTACTCACCTGGTCCATGCACATCGCGTACCAATGTATGGCGACGGTATTGGGTATGGCCTGGTGGCAGGCTTTATTCGCTCGCTTATGCAAAAACCTTGGGATATTAAGTTTCGACATGTTCTTCGGGAAAAATTCTACTTTTGGTTCCTAAGATTGTAACGAGTTCAAACTTATTTCCACAATGTTTAAAAATTTACTTATAGTCCCATAAGATTTAAAAAGTGGACACTTTTAGTCCTTTCATTATATTTTGTGCGGAAATCACTATTTCCTCCATTAGAATTGCTTATTTGGAGGGAAAATGAGAATTTGTGGGTAGATTTTTGACGGAAACATGTCAAAATAAGTTAGTTATATATATTTATTTGTAGTTAAATTTAAAGTAGAAATATATACTTAAATATATAGCTCAAGTTAAAAATATTCTTTTGTTATTTTGAGTTTAATTTTGGCATATTCTTTTAATATTTAATATTTCAGACCTAAGATATTTAACTAAAGTTTTGGAGAGGGCTAAATAAATATATGTTAGGCTTAGCTTGAAAAAATAATATATAGCTCAAGTTAATTAACTTATTAATCTTTGTTTAGAAAGTTAAAAATAAAAAAATTACTTAATTAATCTGAAGCTAATTGAATTGATATTTTCGTATTCATATTATTTAATTTTGAATATTAAACTATTAATTAAATTTATATATTATAAATTAAAATAAATTTAAAGTATAAATTTAAAAAAGTACATTATGAACAATAAATATGATATCTATTTCTATAAATCTAAGGGAATTCGGTCTAAATATTTTGTTATTGTTAAGAGGGTATTTGTTACATTTTATAGTTCAAGGGGAAATGCGACGAGAAGTATAATTTAGGGGTGCAAAATGTAATTTGCCTTTAAATTTTCAATGTACTAATTAGTTGGTTGAGTTCCCGCCAAAAATCTACCCACAAACTCTCATTTTTCCTCCAAATAAGCAACTCTAACGAAGGAAACGATGATTTTCATCCAAAATATAACGGAATGACTAAAAGTGTCCACTTTTTGAATCTTATGGGACTATAAGTGAATTTTTTATCACTATGGAACTAAGTTTGGCCTCGCCCCAATCTTATAGGACCAAAAGTGAAATTTTTCCCGTCGTTCTTCGAGTACTTCAATTATTATACTGACAAACTCACCAAGATGGGACATGGGCACACTTGAACCTACAAAATATATGATACACCCCTGGCTGATTTAGAAGAGGTGCTGCAAGCTGATCTTAAGGCACCTGATTAGTGTCTCTTTTTTTTTTTTTTCTTTCTATTTGCTTGTTATCCACATGTAACACCCCAAACTTGAGAAATATATACTATGTGGGCATTTGTCCCACATAGGAAAAAACAAAAGTAATTTCATGGGTTTATAATCAAAAAATCATCAAGTATTAACCACCTTGTGGTACCACCTTTTGGCAAGTGTTTCCGGCCAAACTTTAGGGTTGTACTCAGTGGTGATTGGAGGTTATGCCTGCACGTCCAACGGGCGCCGTCGTGAGGGTTCTCCTCTCCGCGCCCGGGGGCCGTGACAGATGGTATCAGAGCCAACCGTCAGTCGTGGGAGCTAAGTGCCACGCACATGGGAGCCACCTCTTGAACCTGCGGGGCAAAGTGCTACATGCGCGGGGGCCACCTCTAGAGTCCCCACTGGCGGGTGGTCATGGGCTATGTCGCGGCGTAATGAGGACATTACGCTCTCAAGGAGGGGTGAGTGTAACACCCCAAACTTGAGAAATATGTACCATGTGGGCATTTGTCCCACATAGGAAAAAACAAAAGTAATTTCATGGGTTTATAATCAAAAAATCATCAAGTATTAACCACCTTGTGGTACCACCTTTTGGCAAGTGTTTCCGGCCAAACTTTAGGGTTGTACTCAGTGGTGATTGGAGATTATGCCTACATGTCCAACGGGCGCCGTCGTGAGGGTTCTCCTCTCCGCGCCCGGGGGCCGTGACAGATGGTATCAGAGTCAACCGTCAGTCGTGGGAGCTAAGTGCCACGCACATGGGAGCCACCTCTTGAACCTGCGGGGCAAAGTGCTACATGCGCGGGGGCTACCTCTAGAGTCCCCACTGGCGGGTGGTCATGGGCTATGTCGCGGCGTAATGAGGACATTACGCTCTCAACGAGGGGTGAGTGTAACACCCCAAACTTGAGAAATATGTACCATGTGGGCATTTGTCCCACATAGGAAAAAACAAAAGTAATTTCATGGGTTTATAATCAAAAAATCATCAAGTATTAACCACCTTGTGGTACCACCTTTTGGCAAGTGTTTCCGGCCAAACTTTAGGGTTGTACTCAGTGGTGATTGGAGATTATGCCTACACGTCCAACGGGCGCCGTCGTGAGGGTTCTCCTCTCCGCACCCGGGAGTCGTGACACCACAAACAAAAATAGTCAAAAAATTAGTTCTTGCACCTATTATGATAATGGTAATACAAATTATGAAATAATTATAATATTATTTTTATTATAAATTATAGTTGAATTTTCCATAAATAAATTATAAAAGAATTTATAATTTGTATTAAAATATGATAAAATAAATTTGAATTCAAATTCTCATAATAAACTTATATCGAAGAATCTTAGATTTATCATAATAAAAGTGAAAAATATTCAGATTATTTTGAATGATCTTATCTTGAATTTTAGTTATATTTAATTTTTTACGTGTCAAAATAGAGCATAATGAGACTATCTACATATGACGTTTAGTGGATAGTTTCCAAGACTTCTAAATTATTATATTATATAGACTACTATGCCTAGCTATATGGGGAAACAAGGGTTTGGGATTGTGTCATTTTTTAAGTCATCGTTGCTTTAAACATGGACAATCACATTGTGTGTTGGGCATGTATATAGACATGGATTATTTGTCCAAGATTTTAATAATTTAAAGTTTTAAGAGAGCAACATGTTGTGTTAGAACTAAATAACGCAATATATATCACAGCTTTTCCACTAACCAAAGGAAAAATAAGTAGAAAAAATGATCTTATATGGCTTTCAAAAGGCAAATAGTAAAATAACGAAAAGAAGCACGTACGATAAGAGAAAAATTATTTTACAAAGGGTAATATAATTTTTCTAAGAGGAAAAAGATACATATAGCATGGACAAAATAAGAAAATTCAAAATAGTAAGACATTAATGTTTCAAGAGTGCAATAAAAAAAGAACAAGAAGAAGAAACCGGGTAGGACCCCAAGTTCCGGAAGAGCTCAATAACGTAACGCCTATATTCTTATAAATTGTACATGAAGTGTCCCTTTCCAAGGCTGGGAAGAAGAGCACCACATCCGTGCTAAAACAGATTCTCGAACAAGGTAAAATGCCCTATTAAAAAATCCATTCCAACGAACCGGCACTCACTCGATCGAATGACCTGGCAACAACAACTAGTCCAACAACAACAAGCTAAAAGATAATCAGAGTTCGGAAGCAGTAAAACAAGATATGACAAATTCCATGTATATCAGACAGAGAGATAACAATTTCTGGATAGCAACAATTACGTCCTACGCCCTTCATAGGCTCAACTACAACAGTATGAAAGACGACATAATTATTATAATTCTTTCAACTATAACAGAAGCATAATTACGAAATTGTCATCAAGAACCGACTGTTGTTGGACAAAGAGACAGACAACCACAAAACTCTATACAAGACGCGACTGTTGTTGCCATGACCAAATAGGTGGCACTGCCACCCGTCAACCTTAGAAACCTGAAGCAAGAATCAAAACACAAGCATGAGTATCAAAGATACTCAGCAAGGGGTTATATAACATAATTATTGATCACAATTCGTCATTTAATTTATGAAATCCAAAATGGTATATGTTGCTTATTCTTAGAAAACTATACAAATAATAAGTTATAAAATTATACAACAAGCAACACTCAATTTGACTTCTTTTAAATCATTTAAAGATTGACGAACGAATCATTTGAAATCATTTTAGCACATAATCCAAGCCGATGATTTTAAATGATAACCTGGTTAATTTATAAGCTCGTTTAATCCACATTTGCAATGACTTTAATCCAAATATCCGATAAAATAAGTAACGAGGCTTATAACTTAACTAGGTTAAACGAAAGCATTTAAACAAGATCGTTCATTAATGTCCCGGCGAGCACAGAACCTTTCTCTCCTTATGTCACCACATTCATTAAATACTCATGCACCATTTATCAAATTTCGAGGCTACCCGAGAATTCAACACGTTCATTATGGTTAGAGAAAAAACACGCAACACATGCTATGTTCACCATCACCCCAACGAAAGACTTGCCAACCACCGACAGGTCTCCCATTGGAATCTACAAGTTGGAAACTATACTTCGGGATCTTATTACCCTAAACGCTCGCCTCCGGGTCTCACCCTCCGTATAGTCTCCAGGCCCACTTTATAAAATGTTAACATTATCATTATCTCGCTTTTGCAATCATTATACTACATTTTGGTGGCCAAAAGGCCCTTTTCGAGGCAAGATTGAAACGATTAGAGAATCGACCGGGTATTCCATCGTTAGAGGGAATCCACCCTAACGACTTCACTCAACGAGAAGATTCTCCAACCCAAAGCTTACTCTTAAAATAAATATATTTTCTTGCCTCTTAAAATCAAACATTTGAGTGATACTTATATATAGTTTTGATATCAAAACGTTTTAATCGAAATAATTAAAATATACGTTTTAAATAGTTTTGATATCAAAACGTTTTAATCGAAATAATTAAGATATACGTTTTAATATCTAATATTATATAAGAAAAGCTGTAAGACAAAGCTATATGATTGAAAGCATAGGGACAAGTTATTTCGCAAAGTAATATGATTCTTACTCCAATTGAAAACCAGTTGTAACCCTCACCTGGAAAGCTTGAAGAAATAGACTCGTCGGTTAAGTATTCCTCAAAGGAACACCTGAAACTAACAACCGACAATACCAGGTAAGACATTGACATGACGCATCCCTTACGAATAATAATTAAAACAGTTAAAAGAACGTAAAACACGACTTCCATTGAAGTACTCACAAAAATGCATTTAAGAACAATTAAACGAAATATAACGATAAACAATGTAAAACATGCTAAAACGCACATTATATGTCGTATTCATACTTATAACATTAAAATGAAGCATTCATGCAAGTTTCGCACCAATCGGACGAATTACGAAAAATAGGCTAAAAAGCCCTAAACGAAAAAGTAGTATTCACGACCCGAACGAGGTTGAAAAAATTATAAAATTCATGAATTACTCATTATCATAATTTATAGGAACTATTGGTGAAGTCGGATATCGAAAATAGGAAAAGTCACTATTCATGAATTCGTAGCCTTCGAACCGAAAATGCTGAAAAGCTGACTAAGTGTTGCTCACGGTATATCTCACGGTCTGTGACATACCGTGAGATAACACACGCATGGTAAGCTGCATGGTGTGTTGCATGCCGTGAGAATAGCTCAGTCACGGTATGTAACATACTATGGGGTGCTCCTGATCAGGCAGATATGAATTCTTCGCGCAGAATACCAAAAATCTTACAAAAATCATCATAAATCGAGAATTACTCCATGAATCACAATGAAATTCTTATATATTAATCTACCACTCATGTTCATCACATAGACACAAGAATCACATGAATTAATCAAGTAAAACACATAAAAAAATCTATATAAAATTACAGATAATAAACTATTCATCAACTTCCTCAGAATTCTACCAAAACGAGATGAAATTGAGAGAAGTTTGGTAGCTACCTGAAGAGCACGATGTAAGGAATGCGTAGGAGTTTACGGTTCGTGAATTGGTTGAGAAACGAAGTCGGAAATTAGATTTGAAGTTAAAGGTGGCAAAGCTCTTCTTTCTCTTCTTCTTTTGTTACACATAATTGGTTTCTACTGCTGCAAGTGTTGACTGGTCAGGTTGATTGACTAGGATGAGAATATAATCAGAAATTCACGAGAATATCTTCAAGATTAAAAATATCATTTTGGAAAAAATATAGAGTTTAGGTCAAAACGTTCTCACGAATCTAACGGTGAAAACAAAAATTCAATAAAAAAATTAGAAAGATATGTATTCGAAATTAGATCCAAAATACGGGACATTATAGTCCACCTACAAGAACCACCTATCAATAGAGAGAATCGAACTTGCGTCTTCTGATTGGTACACGTTTGCTTCTTACCAACTATATATGCCCATTCTTATTGGCACATCAATGAAAGATACTAATTTTTAAAAGCATGATTATTTTCTTTAGATCATATATATATATGTTAATTGTAGGCATGTTTAGTAATCACTATTTCTACATGTAATCGCAATTAGTCTTCAATTTATTGATGTTTCATATATATATATGAATCAAAATATCCTTGGTTTTATGTGGTATATGATCAACCTCATTTCATTTGCATTTTGTAAAAAAACAAAAAAATTATAGACAAGTTGATAAGATAGAGAAAATTAAACCAATGATGCATCAAGGCACATTGGTGGGACATATAGACATTCAATGCCAAATTACAAACCTCATTTACAAATGCTAGTAACATCATAACTTTTTTTTCTTTTTTATCCATATTTGGGGGTTTTCTTTTGGTTGTCTCAATCGGTCAATCCCATATGTCTAGTAGACTATGTTGGAGGGCATAGGCATCCTATGTTACTGTTTATAAAGCTAGCCGAGACAGATAGATAACGACCAGGAAGAAGACATACTCAGAAGAAAAACTAACGGTACATCAGTAATTTAGCAGTTCGATATTATGTTAGTTTAATTAAAAGTATTGGTTCGAAAAAGAAAAATATCAAACGACACTGTCACATATATTACTTGTCAGCGTTCGAAATTTAATTTTATGACTCTCATCATATGATGAAACCAAATCAAATATTTTACTTGTTTCATCCACACATAAAACATAAAACATGCAAACAATTAAACATAAATATTGCAATATGATGAAATCAGCCGATATAGTACTGAACTGATTAATAATATTTCTTATTACTAGTGAAGACTTTTCCGCTTTAGTATACTACATCAAAATACCTAAATAATTCGGCTTTTATGGGCATTACTCTACCCTAACAACCATCACTCCAATATGGCTGAGTTGTTAGGGATTTGGAAAAGGCTTCGACTCGCTTGAAAGAAGGATTTCGAGAAAATTTGTGTTGAGAGTGATTCTCAAATCATTGTTTCACTTATAAAGAGGCAGGGTTAAGGAGTACTTATGAATCACCATTTAGGTAAGTTAATTGATGATTGCAACTACTTGATGAACTTGTCTTGAGAGTCTAAAATCTCCCATACTTGGCTCGAGAGAAATAAATGTGCTGATTTTTTGGCGGAAAAGAAAAGGCATAATAAGGTAAAAAAAAAAAAAAAAAAAAAAACCAAGAGATCAAAATCAAAATAAGGTCTCACAATATAACGCGATTGGGCTACCTTGAAAGAATTTATGGGCCCAGCCCATTTCATGATTTTCAGTTCCATATTATATGTCATCTTTGGCAGGGGAAAATCTATATTTTAAATATGAAAAGGACATAAAGATCTCGGTTTTAAGAAGGGGAAATATATTTTTTTTAAATGTATTATAGAAAATTAAAATTTGTTTTCTTTTTTTATTAAGACTGTACCTAGCTCCTTCTTTTTCTTTTTTCTGTTTTGCACCTATTAATTTCAACATACTTCTAGTTCTATATGAGGTATATTTGTATTCCTATACTCAAACAAAATATATTGTATCATAATTAAAAATTATATAATTCTACATATTAATAAATTAAATCCGTTTCCAACTCGATACAATAATAATGAATAAGCCCATGTACCACCTTGTATTATAGTGTAGGATGGGGTCAGATCGGATATTCAGATTGTATTTTTTCCTATCCAAATCCGATCCGAAAAATTGGATATTCGAAATTATCGGATATCCATTTGGATCGAATTCAGATTATCTGAGAACCCCAAATTTTTATTTTTCAAAAATTTTCAGCCCAATTACAACATAGATATGCATACATAAAATTTATATTATTTCCTTCTGATCGTTTTATCGTTTTACTTAAAACATCTATTTAACTGTGTAGTCATTTTATTTTGAAGTTGTTCACTGTTCACTGTTCAATAATTTGGCCTTACTAATTTTCCATAAAAATTAACTTCAAAATGGATATTATTAGGAGAAGAAAAGCACTTCAAAAAATAAAATCCTAAGAATATTAATATGCTTGAAAGGAAATAGGAACTCTATTTATTTCTCTATCAATTAAAATAGGAATGATATGAATAAAATGTACAACTCTTATTGAAATTCGTCACAGAAATCACTATTTAATACTCCTTTTCATTTTGCCCCACCAACTTTTTGAACATTCAAAAACATAAATAGTGGTTTCGCGTCATACTAGCTTAATTAGATATCTCGAGTTCGATTTCTGAAAATGTAACTATCATTGATAGAGAGAGTTTTACACCTTAATGATCCGAACGGAGTTGAACTATTTAAATGTATAAAAAAAACTTATGATAATCTCAAGTTCACATCACTTGTGCCTCTAACCGATTCAATTAATATTTTAACGTTGTGCTTGTGAAATGCACACACTTGGCAGTACCACAAAAGGACCCTCAATAATAATTTAAAATTTTTAAATTACTTTAACGTCCCAACAACTTATTAGTTCAGTTCTTAGTTCTTACCCATTTGAAAATAGAGAAAAAGAAAAAAAAAACTTGTACTAATGAAAATTATGTTCACCTTTTTCACAAATTCGAATGTCTTCGAGTTTTGGGAACTCATCTATTTTTTATATGGAGAACTTTTCATTTTAGTAATTCGACTCGATTCGAACTTTATAAATAAAATATAAAACCAAAAATAAATAAATTCATATACATTATTTTTCGCTAAAAGCTAATTACAAGGATGTGTTTGGTGTGGATTGATACAATATTGATGGATATACAACAATGATTATGAATATATATAGTAATTTAACTTTAGGTTGTTCAAAGAAACAAAATTTAGGAAAACCCATCATTTAAGATAATTTTAAATCTTAATAGTTTGAATCAACTCCCAATCAAAATGGACAAAATCTAACTAAAATAGTATACACCAATTTAACAGTCGTTTAAAAGTAAAATAGTCATTTTGCAAATTTTTATTAAGTTTGTAGGTTTTTTTAGAGTTGGAGAACCTGTCTGTATTTCCCTAAGTCGAGGGCGTAACATTAATAATCCCATAAATAAATTATTGAAAAAATTGTAAAATCATGACACTTTTATTATCGAGTTGTGATTTTGGGACACAAAATCTGAACTTCACGTAAATGCCCTGTAATTTTGTGTTTTGTAGCAATTTTGGGACTCTGGTGGATTTAATTTCAATTTTCGTCCGAAATATCACTTGTGTCAATCACGTGATGGTCGGAAAGTGGTTTTATGATTTTATTTTACAAGTAATAATTTTTTGTTAAATCAGAAAACTTAACAAAAAATTATTACCTAATCAGAAAACTTAACAAAAAATTATTACATGTAAAAACCACTTTGCGACGATCACGTGATTAACACAAGTGGTATTTCGGACAAAAATTGAAAATCCACCAAAGTCCCAAATTGCTACAAAATACAAAATTATAGGATATTTACGCGAATTTTAGATTTTGTGTCCCAAATTGCAAAGAACTGCATTTGACCGAACACATCAAAACCCCAGACATCAAAACACACGAAAATCTGAAAGAATGAATAATAGACATAAAATCTTACTTCTTACAGATGATTTCAAGCTCCGGATCTCCATCGAGAGAACTGATTCTGCAGCCATGGGTCCGACACAAATACACCAAAATACTCATCCAAGTATTGGAATGATCATCCATCTGTATCTCTGCAAGGTGAAAATCTCATAAACTCCATTCTCCAATCCCAAGCCATAGTACCTCAATGAGCCAGGTGAAATCCGAGCTGTTTTATACAGTTCGGAATGCAAAGTGTTTGTGATTTGAGAACCGGTCTCAAATGTGTTCTGAGGTCCGTTTGGATTGAGAACAAAGACTCCCGAGCTGCTCACTGCCCATCGGTTGTTAGAGCTCGTATACAATGACGCCGATCCCATCAGTTCTGAATCATCATCATATTTGATTTCATTTAAAGATTCTTGTTCCTTGCCTCCACTGTTGATAGAAAACGAAGCTGCAGGAAAGTTTATATAATACATAGTTTTTAGCAATCAGTTTGAGGATTGATGATTTCAAGATTTAATGTTCTTAGTTTGCAGGAACTGTCCTTGCTTGATGGATCTCTAATTTTGCAGTTGTTACGGCCTTGAAGGCACTGCAACATACTAAATGCCTTTGTGTACCAATCAGACAAACAAGGTTTTAAATCATAGTAGGCTATGCTGTTAGAAAGGAAAATACTTAAATCAAGGGATTCTAATCCTAATTGATTGTGCATAGTTGACTTTTCTTAGATATGATTCTTTGTACTCTTTTTATTCCTTCCTCGTGTACTCGTGTAATACAGATTATTGAATACAAACCAAAATTCCTCCAATTATTTTTTCTCTAAAGTTCAACATGGTATCAGAGCGGGCGACGATCCATTAATTGGATCCGAACCTAGCTCATCATATACCCATACCTTTCTCGGCCATGGCCGACGACAGCAGTAGCAACACCGGCAAGGAGTCGCAACAGCCGACTGACTCCTTGGCCACACAACTTGCCAGCATCCTTCAAAACCTGCAGCCCCAAACAGATAACAGTCAGTCCCACCATATACCTCAGACTATTTCCATCAGCATTAAATTAAACCAAACAAATTACTCCCTATGGGCCCGATTAGTGAAAATCGCCATTGGAGGTAGATGAAAGCTTAGCCATCTCACCGGGACTCCCCCACCACCAGCACCAGAAAGCTCGGCGTATAGTAAATGGGAGCAGACAGACCTGATAGTCTGTTCATGGCTCCTAGAGAGCATGAAATCGGAGCTTATCCCGGCTTACGCAGAATACCCATCGGCTAAGGCCCTTTGGAGTGCCTTACAGTCCACTTACAGTCAGGTGGAGACGGACTCCAAATCTTCGATCTTACTGTCCGGGCCAACAACCTCAAACAGGGAGGCGATAGCGTTGAGACATATTACAGCGAGCTCCAGCGAATCTGGAGAGAGATAGAAATCCGGCAGCCTAACCCCATGGTACACGAAGACGACGTAAAGACCTTGAATCGCCTCAGATCCGAGACCCGGTTATTCCAATTCCTCACCGGGGTTGATGATAAGTATGACGCTGATCGGAGAGATTTATTGAAGGAAATCCCTCTTCCGACCGTTGAACGGGCTTATGCCACCATCCGGCGAGAGGGAACGAGAAGAGAAATTCTTGGCGGCGGTCGGAGCTCATCATCGACGGACGGCGTGGGGACGGGGTTCCTTGCCGGAAACCTGAATGGGCGAAATCAGGCGAGCCACTGGAACTCCAACACCGCCAGGCCTCAGGTGGGTCCGCCGAAACGGAACTCAGCGGCTCCTCGCCGGGGCGGTGGCGCTGGTCAGAACGGCGATGGAGCGCCGGTCGTCAAATGCAGCCAGTGCAACAGGAACGGACATGTCAAAGAAAACTGCTATGAGATAATCGGCTGGCCAGAAGGGTGGAGGAGCGCCCGCCGGACCAGCCATGAAGGAGGCCGACCAGCGGCGGGCAGACCGGCGACGGCGCACGCTGTGCAGGGAAACCCTAAATCGGGCGAACATGAGAGGGAAGAAGGCAGCAGCAGCAGCGGCGCAAATTGGGAGAATGAGCTAGGGTCCGCATACTTAGGTATGGGACTTAAAGGGGTAGAATTCCCATTCTACCCCTTAAATAAAAATTATATGCCTTCTCACCCCAATTTGAATGTTCTAAATAAACAGGGTTCGGCTTTAAAAATGAGCACTCACGGGAATGCTAAAAATGCTCAATGGATTTTTTACTGTGGTGCAACAGACACAATGACATACAATCAGTCTGATCTGGTTAAGTGTACTGTCTCAAAGAAAATATCTATTCAGGATGCTCATGGAGGATTGTCCCCGGTTCGGGGAGCAGGAACAATAAATTTGTCTCCCTCATTGCAATTGAAAAATTGCCTTTATGTTCCCAACTTATTGTGTAAACTGCTCTCGATTAGTGTAGCGCCCCCTGAAGAAGGACCGCCACATCCGCACCGAAACGGATTCCCGAGCTTCGGCGAGGGGCCTCAACTCAAAAACCCACTCCGACGAACGGCACTCAAGCAACCACTACCGGCAACAGCAACGACATCCCAACAACAACCAGAAAAGAGCAGAGAAAATGCGGAAGCGATTAATGTAAACAATTAAATTTCATAAAAGCCTACGAGGCTAACATAATATCAATTAACATTTAAAATCAAGATACAGAATATTCATAAACAGATAGTGTCATCCATGGCTCAACTAGTCTATCATATGCAACCCTAGATATCGTCAACTATCCCACATCAGGGGCACATAATTACGTAAAGTAAATAAATGAAATAAACAAGACTCGACGGTTGTTGGGACCACTGACAAGACAAACCAGAAAGACAGAGCCTATCTAGACCTGCTGAAGCCGACTGACAAGATAGGTGACGTTGCCACCTGTCTACCTGAAGCAAGAACCAAAACAGCAGGGGGTGAGTATAAATGATACTCAGTAAGGGGGTTTTGATCACAGTTCGTCATTTATCTTTTTAAAACTAAAAGTGGTGAGTGTTGCCCGTTTTGAGAAAGAATACGAATAACGAAATATAAGTTGTAAAATGACACAAAGCAACACTCGGGTTCGGCTTATTTGAAAACACAAAAGGTTGACGAACCGGATCCTTTAAAACATTTGCACGTAATATCAAGCCGATAAATTGAAAGGATATTAGTTGAGTCACAAAGCCGTTACAAGTTCGAAAAGCACGATATAAACAAGTTGGAATCGATAAATAAACACGGCTCGTAATTCAACTAATTAATTGATTAATAAAGGAGACTTCAGTTGGCAAGTTCGAGCCACGCTTCCGGGTTTTGTATATACATTTATAGGGAAATACGTATACTAAAGGAAGAAAACCGGAATGTGCTTCGACTCGTAACTAAAGCCGTAAATCAGATAGACAAGCAAGAAATGCAATAAGTCATGCAATAATGTGTCCCGGCGAGAACGGGCCCTCTCCTTATAACTCCCAATTGAAAATCATGCACGCAAGTACTCCATCACCAAGGTTCATGGACCACTCAGAATTTATGGAAACGCGTGTTAACAACGTCACCCTTAACAGAATTTTCTAGGAAGCGCATAGCCTACAACGCCACCCTCGCACTAACTCAGGTTAGTCAACCTCCTGGCTGACCTAAGCAGATACGGATTGGAGTATCCATCGGGATCTGCCCTGGACGCACGTCCCCAGGCTCACCTCTTGAATACTCCGGGCCCAACACGATACACGGTTCAGAGCTCGCATTTGAAAACGATGATAGTTGGTGGCCAAAAGGGCCATTCAAAATTGGGGAATCGGGATGTGGAAGGCCAAAGGGGCCATTCGAGACAAGGTTATATTTGCGAGGTCGAGAGACCAAAGTTCGCATTTAAAACAAAAGGGTTTTCCTTGTCTCTAGTCGAAAACATTTCAAATCATTTCGGTTTTGCTATTAAAAGGTTTGACTAAGCACATAAGGAATAGTAAAGGCAGTACAACAAGTAATAATAAAAGCTGGGTAGTCATTTATTTCGCAACCTAAATAAGACTATGTTCTTACTCCAGTTGAAAGAAGTTTAAACCCTTACCTGGCTCGACAAGGCAGTATGAAAGCAAGCGGTAGTCAGGTTTCTCCCTCGTTGGACCCACCTGTAATACACAGGGCCTAGAGGATGAAAACAAGACCGACAATAACAAAAGCAAGACACGAACAACAGACGACGCACGGCAATTTCAAATATAACTTCACTCATGCTACAGGTACAGTATGGAAAGCCAGGCAATTAAACAGGTGAAGATATATAAAATATGGAACAATATTTAAAAGGGATATTTAAAGCAATTATAATGATAGAAGAACATTAATAAGGAATACGGAAAGCATGCTAAAATGCAATTAAGGCACGTAGACATGTTTAAAATAATATAACAGAACTCTCTCGCGAAAACGGGGTCACACGGATAAGAAACGGGAAAGATGGGATAAAATCCCTAAACAAGCAAAGGTGTCAAATGACGGTCAAATAGGGTCGGGTAAATTGCAAATTATGAAGAATATCAAATCCCAAGGCTCGAGGAAGCTATAGGTGAAATCGGATTGATATTCGGAGGTCGAACGGGAAAATGGCATTATTTGTAAGGGGTAAAATGGTATTTATCGTGAGAAACGCTCAAAATCAAGCTAGAAAAATGGTCAAGGGGGGTTGCACCGGCCAGTGCACGGTCTTGAGACCGTGCAATAGCCCGTGCGTGATCACGTAAGGGTGCACGGGCTTGTGCACGGTCTTGGGACCGTGCAGTAGCCTGTGCGTGATCATGTAAGGGTGCACGGGCTCCTGCACGGTCTTGATCAAGACCGTGCGTTCGCCCGTGTGGATCTACTGAGCAGCAGACTCAGCAGATCGCGAAACTCTCACGCGAATTCAAAATATAAATTCATATAGCTCCTAATTTACTCCATAAAATATCCTAATTTTCACATATAATCATATATATCATATAAGCTACACATAGACACAAGAATCACGTAAAATGGTCGAGTAAATCTTCCTAAACACGAAAATCCTAATATAATAAAATTCTATATATAAATCACGAAAAATCGCAAGAAATAACGAACGGAATGAAATGAGGTAAAAGGATTACCGGTAGAGAATATAGTGAGGATCGTTCGGGTTTTCACGGCTCATCGATCGGGCGAGAAACGGACACGATAGGGCGTCGGGAAGATTTCTCTCTTTTCTCTTTTCTTTCTTCTTTTCTTTCCTCTCTTTCTTCTTTCCTCCTCCTTTTGTGAAATGAGAGAATGAGAGAGATAGATAGATATTTATGAAAATATCTCGGGGGGTAAAATGGTCATTTAGGCTTCCAAGGGCATTTATGTAATTTAAGTAATCGAGGGTATTAGAAGATAGGTTAAATCAATCTTTTCCACAAGATTAATTAATCCAATTGGATAGATCGAGAAATTAGGTAAGAAAGAATTCGCATAAATATTAGTAATATAATTAAAATATTCGGGTCGTTACAATTAGTCATGTCACGAAGGAATTGAACTGTGTCGTGCTAATGTTTTCCACTTTCTGTCTATTGCAGGATCTTCAGTCGGGGAGAGTGATTGGGCGTGGTACTGAACGAAGTGGATTGTACTATGTGGACGAGGTTGCTCAACACGGAATTGCAGCGCTCGCTCACGGGACAGTGAATCGCAAACAGTGGTTGTGGCATCGTCGGTTAGGTCACCCGTCCATAGGTTACCTTCGGTCTTTATTTCCTAGTATTTTTTCTCAGGACAGTCAGTTGATGTGTGAAATATGTATTTTGTCTAAGAGTCATAGACATCATTTTTCTTCATCGAATTCTAGAGCGAAACATGTTTTTTCCCTTGTTCACTCTGACGTATGAGTAGGGGTGGGCGTTACGGGTTGGGTTTCGGGTTTTCTACCCGAACCGATCGGGTAAAACCTGATCGGGTCGGAGTTTTTTTGTTTTTCGGTTTTCGGGTCGGGTACCCGATACCCGATAGTAATATCGGGTCGGGTACCCGATAGTAATATCGGGTCGGGTACCCGATACCCGATAGTAATATCGGGTCGGGTATCGGGTAGAAAAAATCCTACCCGATCGGGTACCCGAAATTTAAATTTTTTTTTTTTAATTTCTAAACCTATAAATGTATATATTAAAAAAATAATAACAATAAAAAAAAAAAATTGGGTACCCGATACCCGACCCCAGAATTTCGGGTACTCGAAATTACATCGGGTCGGGGTCGGGTAGCAAAATTGCTACCCGAAAATTTCGGGTACCCGACCCGAACTACCCGAAACCCGAATAACCGACCCGACGCCCACCCCTACGTATGAGGTCCTGCCCCCAATTCCAGTAATCATGTTTTTAAATATTTTCTCTTATTTGTGGATGATTGCTCACGAATGATGTGGATTTATTTCTTAAAACATAAGTCTGATGTTCCGTTGAAGTTTGTGGAATTTTTTACGATGGTTCAAACTCAGTATAAGTCCCATATTCAGATCCTTCGGACCGATAACGGGGGGGAATTTGTTAACACTACTTTAAAGAAATTTTTTCAGGACCATGGGATAATTCATCAAACCTCATGTTCTCACACTCCTCAGCAAAAAGGGGTGGCCGAATGAAAAAATTGCCAACTCCTCGAGATGTCCCGAGCCCTTATGCTCGAATCCCAATGCCCGCAATTCTTATGGCCCGAAGCCGTCGCCACCTCGGTCTACCTTGTGAACCGCCTTCCCACTAAAGCCTTACAGTTTAACACTCCCTTGCAGTTTTTGGGTAATCAGGTGAGCATACCTTCTGCCTTAGTCCTCCCACCTAAGATTTTTGGGTGTTTTGTGTTTGTCCACATTCCGAAATCCACCCGGACCAAACTTGATCCCTGTTCTCTTAAGTGTGTGTTTGTGGGATATGGGGTCTATCAGAAGGGGTATAGGTGTTATCATCCGGGTACCAAATGCCTTTATACTACAATGGATTATGATTTCCTTGAGACCGAGTATTTTTTTTCCCAACCGAGTGGTCAGGGGGAGACTAGACAGGATCCACTAGGTTGGGTGTCACACTCTTGGCCTGACATAGTCCTAACAGAGCAAGTAGGCTGAACCACTGAGCCGACTAGTCCCACAGAACAACAATCTCAATCTCCACCTTCCACTCCAATCACTCAAACCAATCAAACTGAGGATCCTAATTCTGAGGTACGTCGTGGTGATTCTGTTAGTGATAGTTCATCAGATCAGTATGAATCTAACAGTGCAGGACAAGAAGGAAATGTGATTCCAACGCAGGGGGAGACACAAAGTGAGGCAATGCAAGAAACCAGATATACCTTGCCTCCAAGGGCAAATCGAGGAGTGCCACCGAAGAAATATGAACCGGCACATACAGGAAGAACTCCCAAATACCCTATAGCTGACATTGCTAGAGGGAACCTGTCCAAACAGGCTCTGGCATACACCACTTCAATTCACTCTACTAAGATTCCGAGTAAGGTAGAAGAGACTCTCACAGATGAGAAGTGGGTTCGTGCTATGGAAACAGAAATGAAGGCACTCGATAAGAATGGGACTTGGGAAAAATGCGTTCTTCCCAATGGAAAGAAAATGGTTGGATGTAGATGGGTCTTCACTGTGAAACACCGAGTTGATGGGAGCATTGAAAGATACAAAGCCAGGCTGGTAGCGAAGGGATACACGCAGACCTATGGGATAGACTACTCTGAGACCTTCTCTCCTGTGGCAAAATTGACACTATCAAAGTGTTGTTCTCGGTAGCAGCTAACCGGGACTGGAAGCTACATCAGTTTGATGTCAAGAATGCGTTTCTTCACGGAGATCTCAGAGAAGAGGTTTACATGGAACCTCCACCAGGGTTTGCACATGGATTCGGTGACAGGGAAGTATGCAGGTTACGGAAAGCCCTGTATGGTCTGAAACAGTCGCCTCGGGCCTGGTTTGGAAGATTTACAGCTGCAATGAAGAAATATGGCTATAGTCAGAGCAATTCCGATCATACACTTTTCCTAAAAAGACGAGACGGCATGGTGACTTGTCTAATTATCTATGTGGATGATATGATCATTACAGGGGATGATATTGAGGAGATTTCTCAGCTGAGGAAAAATCTGTTTCAAGAATTTGAGATGAAGGATCTGGGAGAGCTTAAGTACTTCTTGGGGATAGAGGTACTGCGATCTAAGCAAGGTATCTTCATCTCACAGAGAAAGTTTGTCCTTGATCTTCTGACTGAGGTTGGGCTCCTTGAGTGTAAGCCAGCTGATACTCCGATGGTGGTTAATCATGGGCTACAGATAGAAGATGGAGCAGAAGAGGCAGATAAGGGTCAATACCAACGGTTGATTGGAAAATTGATATACCTATCACATACTCGACCAGATGTGGCCTATGCAATAGGAGTCCTGAGCCAGTTTATGCATCAACCCCAGAAGAGTCATATGGATCAGCTATCAGAGTCTGTAGATATCTGAAGGGACATCCAGGGAGAGGTGTATTGTTTCGGAAACATGGGCACCTCACATTGAAGCTTACACTGATGCAGATTGGGCCGGAAACCCAATTGACAAGAGGTCGACCTCCGGATACTTTACTCTCGTTGGAGGTAATTTGGTAACTTGGAGGAGTAAGAAGCAGAAAGTAGTAGCTCTCTCAAGTGCAGAGGCTGAATTTCGAGGTATAGCTCGAGGAGTGGTTGAAGTGCTATGGTTGAGGAAGTTGTTAGCAGAGATTGGCTATCCAGCAGTTGAAGCTTGCAGGTTGAACTGTGACAGTCGAGCTGCCATCAGCATTTCAGAAAATCCAGTACAGCATGATCGAACAAAACATGTCGAGATAGATAGACATTTCTTTAAAGAAAAGTTGGAGGAACAAATCATCGATATCCCGTTTGTGAGGTCCGAAGATCAATTGGCCGATATTCTTACAAAAGCTGTACATGGAAGGATATTCAGTGAAGCATTGAGCAAGTTGATTATCGGATCCAAGTTGAACATCGGGGATCCGATAATCAACTTGAGGGGGAGTGTTAGAAAGGAAAATACTTAAATCAAGGGATTCTAATCCTAATTGATTGTGCATAGTTGACTTTCCTTAGATATGATTCTTTGTACTCTTTTTATTCCTTCCTCGTGTACTCGTGTAATACAGATTATTGAATACAAACCAAAATTCCTCCAATTATGTTTTCTCTAAAGTTCAACATATGCTACCAATAGAGCATATCTAAAGGACATGTAGATCTTATAGCTACTTACTCTTTTTTGACATCGTTAACGGAAGTTCCAACTAAATTTCTGGATCAAAGAAAGATTTGTGAAGATTAATGATGTTCATCATCAAGAATTTTGTGGAAGTGAAGTTATATGTGTTTCAATCTAGAGGGATGTTGCCAGTAGGAGGATTGAAGGGAACATCTATGTGTAAGCTTGCATATAAGATTCAAGTTTTTCCTAATCCATAATATTAAAAAATAAGTTTTGGGCTTACGGTGCAATAAGTTTTGAACCTATAACGTCAGATCGCCGTACAGGTTATTACTTCCATGATGTCCGGAAAGAAAGCCAGAAATGCAATACATTAAGCCATAATACATTAACAGATTTTATATTAATCATAGAAGCTACATGTTTTAGTAGTTTTCTCTTGATACAGAGTAGTAATTGCTCACTCACAGGTAAGGAAGAAGAGGAGAAAAATGCCAATTTGATCCCATAAAGTGACGCATTTGTTAATTTAGTCTCAACATGTTCACAATTGGCCGATTTCGTCCCATAAAGTGTATGTTTTGGCTAATTTCATCCCAAATAGCATTTTCTATTAGTTTTGGACGAAAAATATTAATTTTCATTATTTCTACAAAATTTAGAAAATATTCACATGTGAGGCTCGGTTAATACCACCAAAATTCATTTCTAAACACTAAATCTTTTTTATTTCTCACGAAATCGACTCAAAATTCTCTCTCTTTTTTCTCATCGTTGAACCAAAAATGTCTTGAAAATCATTAAGATTCACTAGATAAACAAGAAGGAAGTTTCGATCAAGCTATGTCGCTACCAGATGCTTCTCGAAATAATGAACCTACATCATATTATCGCAAGTGAAGGAATTAGTTGTTTAATTTATCTTTCTTTAATTTTTTATCACAAAATCTTAATTTATTTGTATGTAAATCTTTCCTCCATTTTAGAGAAATAACGGAAATTGATTTTTTCCGTCCAAAACTAACAAAAAATGCAAATTGGGATGAAATTGGCTAAAAAATACACTTTATGGGACGAAATTGGCCAATTGTGAACACGTTGGGACTAAATTGACAAATGCGCTACTTTATGGGACCAAATTGGCATTTTTCTCGGAAGAAGAGTTTTGGAATGAAGCTGGAATTTATTGGCCTGCCAGCTTGTTGAAGCTTCAAAATGAGTAACAAAACAATTATGAATGGTTTTTTTTAGGGTAAATTACTTCAGGGTCCCTGAAGAAGACTATATTCACATTTAAGTCCAATTAGATCCAGATATTACACATAGGTCCCTTGACCACGTTGACCGTTAGTCATCCGTTAAGTCAACCGTTAAGTAATTCTGAATAACTTTTTTTTTTTTTTGCTTTCTTATATGGGCAGGAATTTGCGAGCAATTTACCACATTGCCCCTAGGACTGTAATGTTATAATCGAAAAGATTTTGTACCAATTTGTTTATACTTTGAAACTAAAGTATTTTTTTTGTGATTTTAAACAGTAAATTTAACAGAAAAAGACTAAATTGCCCTGTGTTTACTCACGTATACACTAAATGTCTCCAAAAAAAAACTCACTCCCAACACTTTGAACTTTTCACCCACAGTAAGAAACCCTAGAAGACGAACAAGCTTGTGATCCTTTTCGAGAAAATCCAGAGAGCTATTGTGGTGATTCTGTCGCATAACCAAAGAAGAAGGCTGGGTATACTACATTAAAGGCGGCTTGAGGTTCAAAAGTAGACAGTGAACAGTTAAGGTGAGTTCTTTCATCTACCCATGCAAAAGGAAGTTATATTCTACATTTTGAAAAGATTTTGGTCTGATCATGACGATAATGTGTTTTTTTGGGAGTTTTTGAAGTTAGGTTCTCACAGTATACCTAGGGTTTATACTGTGCTTGGGTTTTCTCGTTTTAGTCTTGGTTTTTTTGTCTCTTTTTTTCAATTTTGTGCAGTTTTAAAACCCTCTTTTGCGATGTTCATGGAAGTAGCAACTTTTCCTGATTTCGAGTATTTTTCTGATAAATCCCCAATTTTCATAGCTTAGGGTTTGTGTATGCAGAGTCGGTTCTTGTTCTATTTTCTGTTATGGGTTGCATTTTTAAAATATTTTTAGTATTTAAACCATCATTTACGAGTTTGATCGAAATATCATTTTTCTTGCTACATTTTTTAAGTATTTATCTGAAATCCCCAGGTTATAAGCTTCATTCTGATTGTTGTGTGTGTTTTTTTTGTAATTTTTGCCTAATTGGTATTTTTATTTCTTTTTTTGCAGTTGATATGGGTGACAAAACATACACAATTGTTGTCCATTATAAAGACCAGATTACTAGCCTTCATGATATTGACCCTGACAGGTATAGTATCATAGATTTCAGAATTGATGTTAAGGATATGTTTGGGTTGCCTGAAGAGCCAGAATATATTACTGCTTCTACTAATGTGCCTAAGTCTAAGATGAGAGTTAGTTGTGATGCACATTTGCTACAGATGTTTGAGAGGAATAAAAATGTAGACTACTTTGATGTTTTTATTAGTTCTGATAGTCTAAGTGAAAAAGTTAACACTGAGAATGTTGGAGGAGTACCTGATTTGAATGTAGACAATGATAAAAATGTTGAGAGTCCAGCTGGTAATGATATTCCATCTAAGGGAGATAGTGATGTAGTGGGTAGTAATGGGGCAGATGTTGATGATTATACTAATTCTAGTGATTCATTAGTTGTTCCTGACATTCAGTTGGATGCAAATGATGTTGATGAGGAGGTTAATAGTGGAGAATATGGATCTGATGATCAGATGTCTAATTATGCATCTGATGATCACTGTGAAGTTGTGAATCATTCAGATGATGATTTTGACAACGATCCATTAAAAGGGGAGTTTGATGAGGGTGGCATGCATGATGATGATGCATCAGATGTGATATTGAGACAAGGAATGATGTTTAGAGATGTGTTACATTTAAGAAGAAGACTGAAAGACTATGTGATACAGGAGGGTTTCACAATGAGGAGGATCAAGAATGACTTACAAAGGGTCACTGTAGAGTGTGAGAATGAAGGATGTAACTGGAGACTGCATGCCAGTGTGATGTGTTACAAGAGAACCTTCAAAATAAAGACTTACAATGGACTGCATACATGTTTGAGGAGTGACTGCACCAAGGAGGCTTCAGTTGACTGGATTGCATCCAAACTTGAGCCTGAATTGAGAAAATTTCCAGACCTGACCCCAAAGGAGATAGAGACTAAATTAGAGGCTTTTAATGTGAGACCACAATATATGCAGATTTATAGGGCAAGATGCAAGGCAAAAGAGGATATTGAGGGAAATCATGGGGAAAGCTTCAGTAAACTTGCATTTTATGCAAGGATGTTAGGAGAGTACAATGAGGGCTCAGTTGTTAGACTACATACATATATTGATCATAGGCCTAGGAGATCTCTAATACCAACATTTCAGGGTTTCTTTGTTGGTATTAGAGCACTTGCTAGAGGGTTTTATGATGGTTGTCAACCCTTTATTGGGTTTGATGGTTGTCATTTGAAGGGTTTGTGTGGTGGTGTATTGCTAGCAGCCATTTCAATTGATGGGAACAGTGGATTGTACCCAATGGCATTTGCAGTGGTGGAGGCTGAAACAAAGGAGAGCTGGAGGTTCTTTTTTGAGGGATTAAGTGATATGTTAGGAGGCTTTGGGACTGAGCTTCCTTGGACATTTATGAGTGACAGACAGAAGGTATGATTTCTTGATTTTATTGAATTGTTTAAATATTTGCAAAACATATATTCAGAATTACACTACTAATGAATCTGTATTTAATTACATCATAGGGACTTGAGGCTGTAATTGAGGAGATGGTTCCTCATGCAAGGAGTAGGAGATGTGCAAGACACATATTTGCAAATTTCAGGCTGAAGTTTGCTGGAAATTCATTGAAAGGCTACTTTTGGGATGCAAGCAGGTCATTTAACAGGAGAGGATATACATTTGCCATGAACAAGATCAGGGAAATCTCACCAAGTGCCTACAATTGGTTAATGAGGATTCCAGCTTGGTGCAGACATGCATATGATACAGTTGTGAAGAATGATCATATAACCAATAATATCTCTGAGAGCTTCAATCATTGGATAAAGGACTTGAGAGATAAGCCTGTTCTTACCTTGATTGATGGATTGAGAGCAAAGTGTATGAGCAGATTGCATTAAAGAAGGTCTAGAGGCAATAATTGGAGAAATGAGCTTGTTCCCAGTGTAGTAATAAAATTGAATGAGGTGAGGATGGTAGCTGCAACCTGCAAGTTGCTTATTGCAGGTGATAACAAGTATGAGGTTGTGCAAGGGAGTACTCACTATGTTGTTGATATGGATAGACAAATTTGTCAATGTGGAGAGTGGATGTTGTCAGGTATCCCATGTGCACATGCACATAAAGCTATAGCTCACAGAAGAGAGAGACTTGAGAATTATGTAAATCAGGCTTTCACCAAGGCCACATACATGAGGACATATAGCCATATGATAGTGCCGGTACCAGATGAAAGTTTGTGGCCTGCAATGCCAGAAGTACAGCCTCAGCAGATCCATCCTCCTGCAAGAAGGAACAAGCCTGGCAGGCCCAAAAAGAACAGGAGGAAAGAGCCATGGGAAGGATCAAGTCAAGGGAGATGCAGGAATGTTAGATGCCAATGCTGTCAAGAAATGGGAGACAATATCAGATCATGTCCAAAGAGAAAGGAGGTATACACTTGTGAAAATAAGTTTTCATTTCGTTTTCCTTCATTTATTTTATAATATTTAGATTTCTTCATTTATAATGTTCAAATTTGACTCTGCAGGGACAATCAGGAATTGAGAGATCAATTCCTAATGATTTTGAGGAAAGTGTACAGCCAGATGTGCAACTGAATGAGAGCCAAACACCAACTGTGGAAACTGACCATATAGATGATTGGGATGCCCCAGAACTGGATGAATTCTATGCTCAACTTGATGAAGTTGCAGAAGAAATGGTTGCAAATGAAGCAACTCTGTCTAGGAATGTAACACAAAGAGCTAGAAATGAAGTGAATGTTGAGGAGCCTCTACTTGACAATTCTATATCAGATATGAAGACCAACAAAAACAAGAGATTGAGTGAGCTACATGATATTGCAAGTGGTAACAAGAAGAAAGGAGGTAAATTCATTACTTTAAATTACTTTAGACCATATTTTTTGTATTTCAGGATTACAGAAATATAATTGAATATTGATTATTTTAATTATGTTTGTATAAGAAGATGGAAATGGAAAGGAGTTGGCTGCTAAGTCTAAACACAAGAAAGCAAGCACAACTTTTGAAACCACCAAGGATGGAGATGAAGTTCTGCAAAAGAAAACTACAAAAGGTAAAGAGAAGGTGTTTTCTGTATCTCAACCCAATCCAAGCACTAGGAAACTAAAGGGAATAGTGATCAATGAGCCTACCAGTGCTAAACCAACTACTAAAGAAACTGACAATGCACAACAGAAGACATGGAAAGGAAAGGAGAAAGTTGTCTATTCATCACAGCCACTTCCTTGTTTTGAAAATTACATGCTCAATATTGGTCCCCAATTCTTCATGGATCAGTCTGCTCAAGTGAGGGAGAAAATAAAGTCAGTTGTCAATGAGATTCCAACTTCCAGACAACCTAGGTTCATAAAAAAGCCAGCAACTGTTGTGCCAATTGCAAAGAAGGTTCATGAAAAACGTGCTGACAAGGTGGTTTCAAAAGTTGCTGAGGATGTTGAGAAGGCTGCTGCTAGAGTTGCTGAGAATGTTGCTGACAAGGTAGTTTCCCAAGTTCATCAGGATGTTGACAAGGCTGCTAAGAAGGTTGTTGCTGCTACAGATGCTGAAAATGGTGCTGAGAAGTTTGAGAAAGGAACAAAAAGGAAGTTGAAATTCACCCCTGAACAACAGAAGAAGAAGCGTGGTAAAAAATAAAAGTAATTGAACTATTTATTTTGGCATTGAAATTTATGATATCATGTACTTGTGAAACTGTGATGAACAAGTGTTTTGTTTGACTGATGTATTTTGTTAATTAAGACTGATAATATAGGTGTTTATGGTAGTTTTTATGCTATGTTTAGCCCTGAACAGGAACATATTGATCAGTTGTGGCATATGACTGATTTAGAATTCTATTTTGTGGAATGAAAAAAGTGAAACTTTATTGATCTTTCATTCATGTCTACATAATAAGTTGCAGCAGGTGTACAAAAAGGATTACAGATACCAAAACAAGGTTTAGCATTAACAGATAATGCATAAAACTTTCAGGTTTTGGTTGTTTGGTTATTGGCACTTGGCTTGTCTGCATATTGCTACTTGTCACTTCTTGTTCCTCTTCTTCCTCGACAGGTACTCCATCATCCTCTAATGGTAAGCACCACTTTGAGAATCCATGAATATCACAGCAATGAAACAACTTGCCTCTGTTGCGAGTGTCTTTTCCGACCACTTTTATAGTCGTCCACCTATCGCACCTTGGGTCCTTGCACTTCTCTTTCGTGAACCTCATTGACTCAAAATGTGAGCTTGAAGAAGCATTTGAAGTAGACATGATTTTGCTGTTAAAAATTGTGTAAAAATGTGTGTTTTTATAGCAGCTACCAACCCCAACGGCTATAAACGGCTACTTTCAGTTTGATTAATAGACTACAAAAAAGTCCCTCATTTTAGCAATAATTACAACGAAGTCCATAAAATGTCATATAATAACATCACAGTCCCTGGGGTAATGCAGTCAATAAAAAAGGTGTAACTCCCGCCATTAGAAAGCAAAAAAAAAAAAAAGTTATTCAGAATTACTTAACAGTTGAATTAACAGATGACTAACGGTCAACGTGGTCAAGGGACTTATGTGTAATATCTGGATCTAACTGGACTTAAATGTGAATATGGTCTTCTTCAGGGACCATGAAGTAATTTACCCTTTTTTTAATGCTAAAAATATGTCTTGTGTTTTTATGGATTTGAACTCAAGACCTTCGTTATGAGTGAAATAGACTTAGTTTTTTAGGAATATGGCCACCAATTTGACAGTTCCTCAACGATCTGTTTCTGTAAGTAAAAGATAAAAGAAAATGAATATATTCTTATAATGATCTAACGATCAAAATGAGGAATTATCACTTCCAAGTTCCACCAAGACCTTACAATATAGAGAGACTAGTCAAATTCTCCAAGAAATCCAGGGAACTATCACTTCCACCAAGACCACCAATTCTCCTAGAAAAATTGAAAAATAAAGTAAATAAGATATGTATCTGGACTTGAACTCAAAAAATCAACATAAGCTAATCGAAAATCGTACAAATAATCCAGTTTAGTTAGAGCACTGAAGCTGCTTGGAATTGGGCCCTCAAGGTCTGTTCCTTCGAGTCTCCTATGAACAATAATCCCCACAACTCAAAAAAGGAAAAAGAAAAAAAAAAGAACACTTTTGATGAACATTTTTAAATATGAAAGAAAAGGGCTCTATACATACAAGACTTTGAGATCAGTAGAAGTCCCCAAAATTTTTGGGATTTTTCCCGTGAAACGATTATCAGATGCCCATCTGAAAGATAACAAATATCAAAATTCAAACATGAGTATGTTTCATGAAAAGAGCAAGAACATACACAGTTTAGAGGGATTTCAAGTTTGACAGTTCTTGTGGAATAGGTCCACTCACCCCACAGTTATCAATGTACCTGAAAAAACAAAGGAGGCTTAAAATAAAAATCATACAGCAAAATAATATCTCTTTTCCATTTGAAAAGATGAATAAAGTACTTACAACAGCCGTAAGGAGGTCAATTTTTCTAGCTCAAGGGGCAAGGTATTGAAATAATAATAGAGAAGAGATACTTGAAAGGATGAATCGTATTACTGAATTAAATTACAAAAAGTAATTACAAGTGTTATTTATACAAGTAGTATAAATAAAGTATAATACAATAAAAAAAAGGAAAAAATAAATTATTCATCCAGTAACTTTGAGCAACTTGGATTTTAGGGACAACAACTTCAAAAGTTGGACATAACATCCAGTAATTATTTAAAACTTGCAATTTTCATCCAGCTTTGGTCGGAAAATTCATTTTTCGGCCAGAAATAGTCACGTGAAGCGCACGTGACCCTATTTCCGGCGAACTTAATGTGTGCTGGCTGCCACTTAGATTAAAAAAAAAATTAAATACTTACAATGTCATCTTCATCTTCATCTTCAATGTCATCAACAATGTCTAAGTGGCAGCCAGCACACATTAAGTTCGCCGGAAATAGGGTCACGTGCCCTTCACGTGACTATTTCTGGCCGGAAAATGAATTTTCCGACCAGAGTTGGATAAAAATTGAAAGTTTTAAATAATTACTGGATGTTATGTCCAACTTTTGAAGTTGTTGTCCCTAAAATCCAAGTTGCTCAAAGTTACTGGATGAATAATTTATTTTTCCCTAAAAAAAATAATAAAGGCATGAAGTCGTTAGTGCATGATCATCCGAAGGAAAGAACTGATTTGGTGGAATCTTGAGGAGATTCGGTAGAGTCTAATTTGGAGGAAGGAGACGTTGAGGATTTGGATGTTAATAGCCCCGCAAACTGGCGATAGGAGGTCGTGCAATCCCAATTTGGATAAATGAGCTTGGAAGAGTTCTGCTGCAAGTGGTTTCGTGAAGATGTCGGCGGTTTGATTCATTGTGCGTAGGGGAAGCAAGTGAATAATTCTTTTGTGGACTTTCTCACGAACGAGATGGCAATCTATTTCAATGTGCT
Source organism: Verbena officinalis (assembly GCA_958496215.1). Lineage (NCBI taxonomy): Eukaryota > Viridiplantae > Streptophyta > Magnoliopsida > Lamiales > Verbenaceae > Verbena > Verbena officinalis. Next base: position 35,801,333 of record OY292386.1, on the reverse strand, counting down.
TTGATCGTTCGTGATTTGTAGGGTTGCCAGCAAGTTGCATAGCAGATTTGTTGTCACAATAGATGTTTGCCGGTTGAGGATGAAGGACGTGCAAATCTTTGAGTAAATATAAGAGCCATTTTAATTCACAAGTGGTGGCGGCAAGGGCACGATATTCTGCCTCAGAAGATGAACGTGAGACAGTATTTTGCTTCTTGGATTTCGAGCTAATTAGTGAATCGCCAAGAAAAATGGCAAAGCCGGTAATAGACTTGCGTGTAGTGAGGCATCCGGCTCAGTCTGAGTCCGAAAAGGCTTTCAAGGTGTAGGTATTTCTTGAGGGGTAAAACAGTCCACGGCCCGGAGCAGATTTGATATAGCGTAAGATGTGTAGTGCGGCTCGAAAATGATGTACCTTAGGACAAGACAAAAATTACCTGAGATGGTGAACACTAAAACAAATATCAAGTCGGGAAGTACAAAGATAAAGAAGTCTCCCTATAAGGCGACGATATCCGGAGATCTCCGCGTGAGGTTCGCCTTCGGAAGTGAGTCTCGTGGCCGAGTCCATGGGCGTTGATGTAGGTTTGCAAGCGAGGAGTCCAGTATCTGAAAGGAGGTCGAGAGCATATTGGCGTTGAGAAATAATGATGCCTGAACAAGAGCATGCGATTTCGAGGCCCAAGAAGTACTTAAGGTTGCCAAGGTCCTTTATGTGAAAGGATATGTCAAGAAAGTGTTTCGTGTTGTTGATTTCTGTGATGTTATTGCCTGCTAAGATAATATCATCCACATAGACTAAAACGGCAGCAAAGGAGTCGTTAGTGCGTTTAATAAATAAAGAGTAATCAGAGAGAGATTGAGAATAACCATGAGAAAGTAAATAAGAGGAGAGTGTAGAGAACCATTGTCGACTTGCCTGTTTCAAGCCATATAACGATTTATTTAACTTACAAACTTGGTTTGGAAATTGAGGAGTGAAACCCTGGGGTAAGGACATGTATACCTCTTCGTCGAGGTCGCCGTCGAGAAATGCATTGTTAATATCAAGTTGTTGGAGTGTGCAATTATTGAGAGAAGCGAGAGCAATTAAGAGCCGGACAGTGGTGATTTTGCCGATGGGAGAGAATGTGTCGGAATAGTCCAAGGCTTCCGTTTGGGTGTAGCCTTTAGCGACGAGACGAGCTTTGTAACGTTCAATTGTTCCATCGGCTTTGTGTTTGATCTTGTAAACCTACTTACAACTGATAGCTCATTTGCCTTTTGGTAGAGGAACTAGTGTCCAAGTGTTGTTGAGTTCGAGGGCGGCAAGTTCTTTAGACATGGCGTCACGCCATTCGGTTGATTTGGTAGCTTGATTATAGGTTTTTGGTTCTATATGGGTTGTGATAGAAAAAAAGAAGTGTTTTTGAGATAGAGATATTTTGTCATAGTTGAGAACCGAGGAGAGAGGGTAAGGAGTGGACAAGGAGTGAGAGTTTGTAAAGTTGCAATGATAAATGTCAAGGTGTTTAGAAGTATGCGTTGGTCTGGAATACTGTCGAAGGGGCCGGGGGGCTGGGGGTTGATGTGGTGAGGAGTGTTTGTGGTGGAAGTTGGGATGGTTGTTGTAGAGTCGGACAGAATGTGAGTTGTGTGGGAAATGGGGTGTGCGGGTGAGGTTGGGCTGGGGGGAAATAGTGCGCGCGCAGTGGGAGTGGGCGCAAGCACAAGGGTGTTGGGATGTGGGGCGAGGGAGGGAAGGGTGGGTGGATTGTGCTCGTGTGGGGGGGGGGGGGGGGGGGGGAGGGAGGTGTGCGCACGGGAGAGGGGTGGCAATGAGCGGGCGCTGAAGTTTGCGCGTGCTGGGGGGCAGAGGGGGTGCTGGTAATGGGCGCACGCACTGGGGTTAGCGTGCGCGTTGGGGATGCTGGCGACGAGAGCTAGGCTGGCAGATTGTGGGGAGCGTGCGCAGGAGGTGAATCAGGCGAGGGGTTTAATGTGCTATTTGGGCAAAGTGAACGAATTGGTGGTTGATCTTGAGTTGGGGTGCGCACGCCGGTGCAGGCTTAAAGGGGGATGCGGGCCGTGCGGTTCAAGTTTCAGGTGCAGAAAAATACGATTTAAAGGTTTTCACGAGGGTTTCGTCCTAAAATCAACCAAGGCGAGTTCTATAGCTAAAATCAACACATAAAATTCACACTCATGCATTATACACATTATTAGCTATTATTTGATCCGAACTACACTAAAAATGGTAAACTCTAACCTACAAACCCATCAAATTATCAAATATTCAGACTTAACAAAAATGTTAACAAAACGAAGGATTTAATGGATGAAATGAAATGGGAAAAGAAGGTTACTGGTAGAGAATCGAACGAGGGTTGTATAGTTGGTCTCGGAATCTCGATTGATTGAGTGATGGATTCAAGACGGGATTTTCTTCCTTCTCCTTCCTTCTTCTTCCTTTCTCCTTCTCTTCTCTCTCTCTCTCTCTCTCGATTTTGGGTGTGTGTGCAAGAGGGGGTGCATAAGGGGGTGAAAGTGTGTTCAAGAGGGTGCAAGAGGGGTCAAGGTGGTGCAAGTGTATTCAAGAGAGTGTGGGGTTCGAACGAGATTAAAAGAAATTCGAAGGGTAGAAAAGGTAATTATAAAAGGTTAAGGATTTGAGAATAAAATAGAATAAATTAAAATTAGCTAACGAAGCTAATCTTTTCATTTAAAATTCAACGAAGTGTCGAATATTTATTCCAAAAATATATTCCGAAATTTTGGATTGTTACAGTCAGGCAAACAACATTGAGTCAAAACAGACAAAAGACAAAGGGACTGGAAGCACTGGCACAAGCCATGATTATGGCATGGAACGAGAAAAAACAGTAGAACCTACTGCATTGCCCCAGCCTTGGTCATTCCACCTCCATTTCCACAAAGGTTTGCTACGTCAAAAGAAGAACAGAGAAGGAAGACAATAGTTGAAGACCATCTTTTATTTTCAAATTTTCTCTGCACATTCTACCTTTGTAAAGAATATATCGGTTCGACTTTCCAATCTCTCTCCTTACATTTTGTTTAAGAATTTGGAAAAGATTAGTGTAAATATGTTTTGTGGCTGAACCTCATCACATTTTAGTTAAGGTTGTATATGCTCAAACCTTTTATTTGTGAGATCTAATAGAACTCAATGTCCTTAATCTTTGGTATTATTTATGCTTCTGATTTTAATGTCCATCACATGATTAGAGATGATTAATTAGACCCGATTAATTATCTTTAAAGTCTGTTTATTGTTCATTGTGGAAAACATATACCATGTGCACAACCCATGATCATGAAACGAACAGTGCTAGGATTTTGAGTATAATGTCCAATGCATTATGTGGCGTATTTATTTGATTTAAATGATCCGAGCTTGTGAGGTTGTTGGTCAGGATTGGTGTTCTTTTGGTGAATTAATGCAACCAATAGACTAAATTTCGAGTTCTTAACTACGGGATTGTTTATTGGTTAGAGTAGTAAATAGCGATCTTATCCTATTTGTCGAATAAGGTAGAAAGAACGAGGTTGCCAGAGCTTATTGGCGCTATAGTCAATCTATCAAATGATTAATTGCTTATTTTTGAATCGATGATCAAATCTGAAGTTTGAGCTATAAAATACCTTAAATAGAATGTGTTTTTACCAAATCTTTTTAAACCTTTAAACTTGTCAAGCCTCATTTCTTTACTTAAGCAATTTCTTACAATTTCAGTAATTACATCAACCCCCCCTCCTTACAAGTTCGATTTTCTTGGTTCTAAAAAGAATTTAAATCAAACTAGTCCTTGTGGGATCGACCCTATTACCACTATACGCAATTTACTTGTGTTCGGTAGAATAGGATTTTATTTTGGTGGATTCGGCACCCATCAAAAACTCTACAAAAACCGAGGCGTGACGAACCTCACATGTCTACTCCATACCCTAGTATCAAAAGTTCGGGGTATGAACTACGTTGCCTCTGATTCCCAAGCCCCTTGGGATACGTAGGCAGCCGGCTCCTTTCGGCATGAAGCCAAAGGGATCTGTAACGCCCCAAATTTTTGGTAAGTTGAAGCCGTAAGAATTTCTAAGATAACGGGACAAGTTTGGAAAATTCGATCGGTACATATGTGCTTATGTGATATTTGTGTGTTTTATTTGCATTTTCGTAAATGTGATAATTTGTGAATATAAATTATTCTATGTCAATGTGCGTTTAAAATGATGATTTTTGACTATAATATTGACATATTTCATTAATATGTCCTTTTTATGAAGTTTTGCAAAATTATGAAAATGCCCCTTCGATTTTTCATTTAAACCTCAGGTTTTCTTTTTATTCTCTTTTCCTTTTCTTTTTCTTAATTACACTTAAACAGCCGAAGGAAAAGAAAAGAAAGAAAGAAAAAGAAAGAATTTTCTTTAAAACTTCAATTTGATCTTTTGAGTTCGTTTCTTAACCAAATTTCGATCCGTAAGAACCTACGTGATCCTTATAACATTCTCTACAGGTATTATTCAGGTTCCATTTAATTCCATTGTCGTTTGAGTATGTTTTGGATAAATTGCTTCGAAGTTGGATTTTTCGATAGTTTCATCGCTATACTCCGTAGTTTTCGATGATTCTTGATCCTATGTGTTGCCATTGTGATCTTTGATATTTGTTGAAGTTTGTAGTATGAAAATCTGATTGAAAATGAGGTTTTGAGGAAGATTTGATCGAAATACGTACCTTCTGTGCGAAGTTCTTCGCGTTTCTGCTGAAAATTCGCGAAAACAGGTGCACACAGCCTTGCAACAGGCCGTGTAGCAAGACCGTGCGTGTTTTCCACCTCACACGGCCTTGCATCAGGCCGTGTGGGAAGCCCGTGTGTGTTCTCAAAATTGCACACGGCCTTGATCAGGCCGTGTGTGTAGCCCGTGTGACCCGATTTCAGTTCAAAAGTCTCTGGAAGTCAAAAATTACAAATACTACTTTCTTCGTTTGATATTATTTTCAAAATCCGACTTCACCATTAGGTTCGTAGTGCTTTAAAACTTAATAATTCATAGAGTTTGAAATTTTCCAATTCCAATTGATCGTGAAACGAACCGATTTCCGTTTAGGGAATTATACACTTTTTGCAATTCATTTCCGATTGCTTCGAAACTTGAATGTATGCTTCTTTATAGTATTTTAAGCATGTCTATGAAACCTAATTGTGTTTAAGCATGAATTATAAGTTTGAAGTTTGACATTTCATTCGTTTCATTGAATAGTTGCCCTAATTGCCCTTCTTTGATTTAATTAAGTGCTTTATTGCATTAAGAGTAAGTCGTGCGTCGTATTGTCGTCTTACATGGTTGGTCGTATTTGGTTTCAGGTGGTAGTTCTTCCGGGCAGTAGTTGGTTCCCTTTCTTTTGCCTTTTTGCCGTATTATCCAGGTGGGGTTTCTTTTCCGAATTCGGCTTTCTTATACGTATGTAAATATTCCATATATACCCGAAGCCTGTGTTTTAGGCTTTTATGTTTTCTTTCCCCAAACCTATATTATACATAGTAGCTACTTGAAAATCATATTACTTTAATGAGTTAAAGGAAAATGCTTTGATATCAAATTATTACATATTAACCCCTAGAAGGCTCTATTAGCTCGAAAGGGTTACAAATGAGTTTGAAATTGGTCCCTTTGACCACACAAGCATTTGAAGTGCGAGGAATTATCTTGGCCTTTCGGCCTGGCCATTGAGCCACTTATACTATTGGGCCCGGACATCAGGGTACGGGGTGAAGCCGGATAGACGTTGGGTCTACGGTGGATCTCAATGCTCTGGTCTCCAAAACTGCTGGGAGCTCGGGGTGTGACCGGAGTGGCAACCCTTTTGAGTACCTGCGCCGGACGGGATCTTGTCGCATAGACTTGTCCTCCGCCGAAGATGTATTGGATATTTGTCCTTGCATATACGATTATATAGTAGCGGGCTAGCTACCTGACTACACAAGGAGGAATAAGGGAGGTTTATTTGATATTTCTGATATTGTGAAACAGGTGGTTGATGCTCGTCTCGCCGAGCTTTTACTTTATTGCAAAATTATTCGATTCACCAATAATTGTGAAAACCTTTATTTTTCCTTTGCTTTCTTTTCATTTACAAACTGGTGAATCTTTGGGTTGTTTCGACAATATATACGTATTACAGCCCCCTCACTTAGTCGCTTTGACTAACCCCATTATCTTGTTGTCTCTTTCAGGTTTTGTCACTAGGCGGATTCAGGTCTTGTCGTTAGGATTGCTTTCTTTTGTTTAGGTGATTCCATATAGCCTATGTATCTGGATAAATACTTAAAAACCTAGAAGTTGTAGATGTAAATAATGTAGATTAGTTTGAATGTTGATATTGATGTTTTCAGTGGCCTTGGTGGGCTTTATAATTGCGTTTTGAATTTTGGTTGTTCTAGCTCCCTGAGTGGGATAGGTTGTGCTAAGTTACTTCCGCTGTATTATTGTTCATTGTCTTATTATTTTCTAAAGCAGATCCGCCTGGTATTTATTTTTCGTTCGCCAGGTTGTAGTTCATAACCGGACCTTTAGTTCTTGTTATGGATTGTGACTTGGTGCGGGACGTCACGTCGCACCGTATTTGGGGACGTGCCGTTACAGGATCAATCCCTATATTCTACATGCACACACATATACATATACATATACATACATACATACATATATATATATATATATATATATATATATATATACTTGCTTGCAATTACTTGTTTACACATTTGGGGAACTACTACGGTCATTTGGTATTGGTGAGAAGACCCAAAAGGGGCGATGGGGGGTGATAGGTTGCTGCAACCCCTTCCTCCATCGTAACTTAGCTCTCGAACCCATCACACAAATCTCTGGACACACACAAGGACACACGAGCTTATACAGGTTTCCTTCTCAACCTTAACCGAGTGGGTGGCGACTCTAAACCTTCGAATGGCGAACAGGGAAGGATACCACATCAAAGGTAAAATCCACCCTTACATCGCCATCCAACAACAGTCCTACCACATCACAATCAAATCCAAAACAAAGCCGAGGGCGCCGGGGCCCCCAACACGCCCGCACATCCTGCCCATCAGCTAATGTATCGTATCTATATGACAATTTATCAACAAACCGCTCCAGATCCTCAATACATTGTGCGTGAGTTTTAGTCATCTCGCCACAATCGACTAGCTCTGATACCACCGTTAAGTATTGGAACTATTGTTGGAGTTTTTAATATTAATTTCTAGAATATTAATGAAGAAGATAGATTTGGAGAAGAATAGAAATTACGAGAGAAACAGAGAAAGAGATAAACTCAATTTCATTCCACGTACTCCATAAAAAATAGCTCAAGCGTATATTTATACCCCACAATTAGCTACTACTAATTAACCTAGCAAGACATCAGTAAAACATGGAACGCACTAGCGTTTTTATTAGAGAAATAGTAGGAATGAAACGACACCGCATTACTTAAACCTTGCCAACACTTTTAATAAATCGCTTCTTCTACTTCACGTTTCTTCCTTGTACAGGAACCCTTAAAGCAGCATTCATAACAGAGCCACCGTCCCAAGCCGCCACGTTGAGATATAATTTATTGATCCGAATAAAATAAGATGGCGAACATGGGAAAAATGTTGATGGATAACTAAGTAGCGTAGCTTCTGATTAGTGTTTTTCCTCCATCATTAGCACAGGTTAATTTTCTTTTAGGCCTAATTGCATTTTTGGTCCTGTAACTATTATAAATAGCGTTTTTGGTCCTAAGGTTTTCAGTTTAGCAATTTTAGTCCTATAACTTCAGAAAAGTAACAATTTTGGTCCTTTTGTCGCCGGATTCCCAAATCATCACCGGATATTGTCACGTACGGCGTGCGTGCTTAGGGTTCCGACCATATTTGGTTAACATGGCATTAATAAGTGCCTAATTGGAGTCCAAATCAGCACATGTAATGTTTTCTATTTTTTCACGTATTTTAGGGTTAAAAAAAAATCCCCGAAAGCTTTTTTATAAAATAAACTAAAAGGAAAAGAAAAAGAATAAACTAACGACAAAAAAGAAAAATAATTTTTGAAAATTAGAAGAAGGATCATTAAAGTTGTCTGAAAATTAATTTGAGAAGAACGAACACTAACCCCAATTCTACAACGGTCGATTTCTCGCGATTAATTGAGAGGACGAAGACGACGTCTGGGATTGTTAAAGGAGAACGGCGACGACGTCTGGGCTTGTTAAAGGAGGACGACGATGACATCTGGGCTTGTTGAAGGAGGATAATTTTCTGGACGATGTCTGGGCTTGTTGAAGGAGGATCATTTTCTGGAGAATGGTGTTCCTGAGGAAGGATACGCTTTTGGATAGGCCTCCCCCATACTATGGTAAATATCCATACTTTGATTCCTTTATATGTCTTTGATTCCTGACTTTTCAGAAAAAAAATCTTTGAAAGCAGCAATTTTTGTACTTTATATGGACTGGTATAGCTTTAATGGCGGTGGTAGGTTGTATTATAATCAATGTGGACCTACAGTGTTAAGTTTATTAATGGTCATATCCCATACAATTTTCTTATTGATATATTTTTATATTTGGGGAAAATAAATGCAGAATCTAGTCCCATGTACTGATATGGACTCATTTGTTTATTTTTTATTTTTTATAGATCCCAAAAGCACCCAATTCTCAGTTTGCATAAAGTTTGGTGGAAAATTCCAACATGTTCCTGTTGCTGCCTATATTGGTGGAGTCACAAAGAAATTGGATTACTGTGAGGCAATGGACTTTTGCAGAATAAATTTGGATGCTTGGTGCAATAACTTTCCAGGTTTGAGTAAGCAAAATAGGGAATACTATGTAAACACTAGTAATGTGGGAATTCTAAATAGGTTTAAAAACTCTAATGACTGGGGGTTTAAAGTAATATTAAATGACAAGGATATGAGAAAATTTGCCTTGCATTGTGCTGCTATCAGACAAGAACTTCAGATATATGTTGATGCTGAATATAAAAAACCTTTAAAGAAAGAGAAAGTGATTATTGATAAACCACCATAGCCACCTGTAGTTGATAATGTAGTGGTTCATATAGATGATGCAGATGAAGAAGTAGAAACTCATGATAAAGGAGATGAAAATGTTGATGTTGGTACAGGGAATGTTGAAACTGTTGATGTTAGTATAGGGAATGTTGAAGCTGTTGATGTGGAAATTGAGAGAGATGTGAAAGCCGAGCAAACTGAGGAAAATGAAGAGATAAGACTAGAAAATGATGACTTTCCTGATATTGATCAATTGCTGGATGAAGTAGATGGGACAGTTAATGATTACATTGATACTCAAGGTCAGAATTCAAGTTGTGGTGAAAAAGTATTGGGTGCTGCTTTCTTGGAGGAGGTATCTGATGACTCCACAAGTTTCAACGCGGATGAGTCTGATGACAATCAAATAGATGACATTTTTTGGGATGATAATGTGGATATGACAGTTAATGAAGATATTGATAGTCAATGTGAAAATGCAAGCAATAGTGGAAAAGTATTGGGTGCTGCTTTCCTGGAGGATGTATCTGATGACTCCACAAGCTTCAAAGCTGAGGAGTTTGATGATAGTCACGTAGATGACATCCTTTGGGATGATAATGTGGATCTTAGTTCTAATACAGAGAAAGAGAGTTCAAGTGAAGATGAGGAAACTGAGACTGAGGATTGTGAATCTGATGTGGTTGGTTCTGATCGTCAGCTAGATACCAAGAGGCTATCAGATGAAGAAGATGAAGGCCATGGACTTGTTTTCAATCCCAATAACATTTGAGCTCCAAAATTTGAAGTAGGCCATGTATTCTCAAGCAAAGAAGAAATTAAGATTGCCATTGCTTCATTGGCCATTAATACAAGAAGATCCTTGAAGATTGAAAAAAATGACAAAATCAGGGTGTATGCAAGGTGTCATGAGAAATTAACTTCTGATTGTGGCTGGAGATTGACAGTTCTATGGGACAAAACAAAAAAGTAATGAGAGCTGACTGAGTATCATGACAAACACAATTGTCAGCCAACTTCCTATGTAAAGAACATGAAGAGCAAATGGTTGAGCAAGAGATATAAACACAAGTTCATTGCTGATCCAAATAGAGATATTGTTGGCTTCAAGAAAGAAACAGTGCATGACATTAGAGTTAATATCTCAAGGGATCAGGCATATAGGGCAAAGAAAATAGCATTTGAAAAATTCAAGGTGCAGTTGATGAACAATACACAAGATTATGGGCATATTGTGAGGAGTTGAGAGAGTCAAATCCTGGGAGCACAATATTGTTGGGAACAAAAGTAGATGAAGAGGGTCTTACCAGATTTGACAGTTCATACAGCGATTCTAAAGTAATTATCCAACTAATGCCATCCACGGCTCAACTAACTATCCCACATCAGGGGAACGTAAGTATTGAAAGTATATAAATTAAATTATAATGTTAAATACAGAAATTCGAATCAATGTAAAAAGTAAAGACTCGACTGTTGTTGGGACACTGACAAGACAATAGACAAGAGCCAACCTAGACCTGCTGCTGCCGACTGACAAGATAGGTGACACCGCCACCTATCTACCTGAAGCAAGAACCAAAACAGAAGGGGTAAGTATAAAGGATACTCAGTAAGGGGGAAATACAATATAGTATTGATCGTAGTTCGTCGTTTATCTTTTAAAACTAAAAGTGGTGAGTGTTGCTCTTTTTGAGAAGAAGTACAAATAATAATATAAGTTGTAAAACGTAACACAAACAACACTCAGGTTCGGCTTACTTTGAAAACACAAAAGGTTGACGAACCGGATACTTTAAAAAATATTTGCACGTAATGCCAAGCCGATAGTTTTGAAAGGATATTAGTTGAGTCACGAGGCCGCACGAGTTCTAAAGACATGGCATAAATAAGTTGGAAATGATAAGTAGAAACGGCTCGTAATTCAACTAAATAGTTTGAACAATAAATGAGGCTTAAGTCGGACAAGTTCGAGTCACGCTTCCGGGTTTCATACATATGTAGGGAAATACATATACTAAAGGAAGAAAATCGGAATGTGCTTCGACTTGTAACGAAAGCCGTAAATCAATTAAACAGTAATAAAAATAAAGGCAATTACAATAGCAAGTAATTATCCCAGCGAGAATGGGTCTATTCCTCCTTATAACCCCCTCAATCATACAAGTAACTCCATTTTCGGTGGCCGACACCATAGCGCGACCATGGGCGACGAATAAATTTAAGGAAAGTGTGCAACGAATGTATCACCCACCCTCACTCCCAACCGTGGTTATCAACTCCTGACAGATCACGATTGACGCTTATTTTTGGGAGTAGTACCTTGAGATACCCCCTGGACGCTCGTCCCCGAGTAAGACCCGCGAATACCGTCCCGGGCCCCATGATAGAAAAGACACGATTTTGCTTGTATTTCAAGAAATAATATAAGTTGAGTGCCAAACGGGCATTCAGGCAAGTTTGTGACGACAAAAAGGGTGACCACAAGTTCCGTACGCTTCGGGATGTACTGACGCACCCCCTAACGACTTTCCTCATAGACCCGACCCAAGTCAAATTGTCACATTTGAAAAGAAAAAATTTACTTGCCTTTGAAAACAAAATGGTTTGAATAATATAAGTACGGGTTTTTCTATCAAATGGTTTGACTAAGCACATAAGGAAATATTAAAGATAAGAATAGCAAACAATAAGAAGGACGGGATGATAGTTATTTCACAACCTACATATCTACGTCCTTGCCCCAGTTGAAAATATTTTAAACCCTTACCTGGCTCGACAATGATAGAAGGAAAGCAAGCAATCGAACAAGTACTCCACAGGAGTAAAGCCTGCAATCTAAGACACGACATAACCATGTAAGACTCTGACAAGACGCACGGCGTACAATAAGTAATTAAAGCATGTAAGAGCATATAGACACGACTTCCATTGAAGTACTCACAAAATATTTTTAAAATAATTAAACGAGATATAAAGATTAAAAGATGTAAACATGCTTCGAACACAATTTAGATTCTACATTCATGCTCGTAACATTATAAGGAAGCATTCATGCAAGTTTCGGATCATTTAGACGATATTCAAAAACTAGCTAAAATGTCCTAAACGAAATTGGTATAATTCATTACCCGAAAGAAGTTGAAAAAATCCCCACTTTGATAATTATGGATTTAAAGGATCATATGAAGCTATCGGTGAAGTCGGATGTCAAAAACGAGATCAAGAAAAGAAAATAGGTATTTGGGGTGAAAATGTACAGAAGCTAAGTCTGGAAACAGGCTGAAATTCGTATGATGCGTAGTCACGGGGTACAGCACACGGCCTGTACCCTGTGAGCATAGCCCGTGTATGTCGATATGCGCAGTCACGGCCTACGTCACGGGGTGTGCCAAGGCCGTGCATACTACTTTGCACGGGCACGGCCTCGTTCATGGGGTGTGGTGAGGCCGTGCGTGTTTCTATGCACACACGGTCTCAATCACGGTGTGAGGCTAGGCCATGCGGGTGTTCACGGGCTATCCTCACACCGTGTCGCGAGGCCGTGACGTTCTAAAAACAGCAGATCGCGGATCCAAAAGCAGAAAACAGGAAATTCAACACAAAAATCATCCTAAAGAAATTTCTACTCCGTCGATCATGCTCAAATTCAGATATGTTAATCTCCTAAACATGCTTGATATCTAGAAATAAAAATCGTACGAAACTATCGATTATAACTAACAAACCCATTAATTCTCAAATAATAACCTAACTAAATAAACTTCAATAAAATCGAGAATCGACGAAATAAATCAAGACAAGGTTAAAAGGTTACTGGTAGATTATGGAACAAGGATCGTGTAGTCGAAGACGGGAGTTCATTCGGTCGGGAATCGAGTTCGGTACGAGTCCACCAAAATTTCTTCTCTCATTTTCCTTTCTTCCCCTCCTTTCTTCTTTTCCTTGTTGGTTTATGAGAGTGTGGGAATAGGATAGATATTTAGGGAAATATCTTGGGGGTAAAATGGTCATTTAGGCTTTTAGGGGTATTGATGCAATTTAAGTAATTGGGGGTGTTAAAAGTTAGGTTAAATCAATCTTTCCACAAGATTAATTAATCCAATTGGATAAATAGAGAAATTAGACAACATAAGAATTCGCGATAAAAATTATAAATAAACTGGTCGTTACAGTGGTATTCTTTTGTCAGTCGTAGGGGTAGATGCAAACAACAACATCTACCCCATTGCATATGCAATAGTGGAGACAGAGAAGACAGAAACATGGAGCTGGTTTTTGAATACCTTGAAGAATGATTTGGTGATTACAAACACAGTGGAGTGGACCATCATAAGTGACAGACAAAAGGGACTAATCAATGCTATTGATGAAATGTTTCCAGGAGCTGAACATAGACATTGTGTCAGACACTTGTTGCCAAACTGGAAAAAGGTAGGACACACAGGACAAAGACTGGAGGATATAATGTGGGACTGTGCAAATGCATCAATTAAAGTTGATTTCAAGAGGTGTATGAAGGTAATGAGAGATTATGATGAAGCTGCTGCGAAGTGGTTTGATGATATACCACCCGAGACATGGACAAAATCACATTTCAGAACTAATGTGAAATGTGATATATTGCTTGATAACCTTTGTGAGACATTCAATTTCTACATCCTACAACCAAGAGAAGAGGCCATCATTACAGCACTTGAATAGATTAGAAGATATCTCATGAAGAGGTTGCAAGAAGGAAGGAGTTTGGCAGAAAGAAGATGAAAATGGAGATTGTGCCCCACCATTCAAGAAATTATAGAGGTTCATAAGGAAAGAGTTGCAGATTGCATGGCTGTGGAAGCCAACAAAAGATACTATGAGATTGAGACTTTTGCAAATGAAAGGTTCAGAGTTGACTTGGTAGCTCACACTTGTGCATGTGGTAGATGGCAGCTTACTTGGATCCCATGTAAACATGATTGCCGTGCTATAATAGATAAAAAGCAGAACCCTGAAGATTATGTTCGTGAATACTACACATTGTCTGCTTATCTCAGAGCATATGAACCAACTATTTTATAATTAGTTGATTGAACATATTTGAAAATGGTGGTATTTTGTAATTATCTGCATCTATTTTGCCAAGGAAGAAAACTAGTAATTTGTAATTTCTATCTGAACTTCCAGTTCTTCGAAGTTTAATTTGAAAATGCAATTTTTGTTTGAATCATCTTGTTGTGATTAAGTGTTGAAAAAAGGATTTCTGGTATGTACATTGTTGTTGGTTGGAATTCGGAGTTATGTGTAAATAGTGAGTATTTATGCAACTAGTTTTTCTCAGGGGGTTTTTATAATTTAGTGATGTATGGAATTTTTGGTAACGAGGGAGGTTTTGGTAATAATTTCAAACTAAGAATGATAGGTTTTTTTTGGTCCAGTTATTTCTGTACTAGAATTAATCAGGGGGAATTCTGGTAATTTCGAATTGATGGATGTTATGGTAATAGGGGAGGTGTTGGTAATACTTGCAAACTAAGAATGATGGGTTTTTTTTGTAATTATGGATAGCAATTCATTAAGACAGTAATGTAAAGCACTAAATTTCATACTTATATTCAAACATAATTGTTAGAGTTACATTATATTATTACAAAATTAACCCTAGCAATCGTTCAACTGAAATTACATAAACCCCCGTAAACAGTGAAATCTAACTCTAATGACCTAGCATCTTTTTCAGCGCATCAATTTTCGTCCTTGTTTTATCCACAACACCACCAGCCCATACGAACAGGAAGAGGGCCATAACAAAGGAGACCAACAACAACAGAGTAGCCATTTTCCACCTGCCGTTTCTCATCCCTGAGCTTGTTCATTTTCTTCAACAAGGATGGGATTATCTTCTTCGATCTGTCACACATCGGTGGATCTGTGAACCAGAAGTAACTGTTGCAACTTCTTTCAGGACAACACATGAATCTTCTTCCTGGGTTTTGATCCGTCCAAGAGGTGCGAGTAATGATTATCCTCCCGCAAATGCACCTCGGGTTGTCATGAACTTGCTCAGAGTTAAAACTCGTATATTCTGCAACTTTTAAATGTCTGTGTAAGTTTGGTTTAGTTTCACTTTAATGGCTATGCTGAAGAGAAAGGATCAAATGAAAAAGTTTGTGTTATAGTAATATCAAAATACATTATATGACTTAGTTTCTAATTATGGATAATTAAAAGTTCAAACTTTTACTTACTCCTATTAAGTATAGATGGTGAAGAGGCAAGGTGAATTTTCTGCAAATCGAATTGAACAAATTGAAAAAACCTGCAAAGTTTTCTTTTTTTTCTTGGATTTTTAAGAGTTAAATTTTCCTTTTCTCTGATAGAAGATCTTGATACGCGGGAGGAGAAAGAGGAAAATTAGAGTCCAACAGATTCTGGTTTCCTTATCAGTTCACTAACGGCTGTTTCATGTCCTCCGTTAGTTGTTTAGTTTTTTAAAAATTAATAATTTAATTAAATTCCACATGCCATCATTCTATGAATGAAATAGGAGATGAAATCATATATATATATATATGAAAATGATTAAGTGAGATGTTTTAGGAAACATGTTTATGTGTTAATGAGTTGGATTAGTTAGAATTAGTCCATTTTGCCATGTAAATTATTTCTATAAATAAGTTCATTAATTATTATTTTTGTAATTTACATATATATTTAATTGAAATTCCATATATTTATTTATATTAAAAATTTTGTAACTCCTATTTAATTATAGAATTAAATAACTATTTTATATAATATTGATATTGAAAATTTCAATCAAAAAATAATTTTAAGTAAATTTTAATAAGCTTTACTAATCATTATGAACTTTATATTTATATGCTAAAAATATACATATGATTGAAGATGAGCTTAAAACTATTTATAATTTAAATATAATATTCAATTTGTACATAAAAGCATAGTATAAAAGCATTACCATTCAACAAATATTAACAATATTTGGGTAAAAGATTATTTAGTTATATAATTAATACTTTTTTATTTTGTATTCTTTTTATCTATCATGTAATTATTTTTCCAAAATTTCTTTTAATTATTTGTGGGGGTCACATAATTACATACATTTTTTAAAATATATGTTTAGTTAAATTTTATGATTATCTTAATATTATATAAAAATAAAATAGTTGATTTTTTTAGAAAAAACTCTAAATATATGTGTTTCATTTTCATTTTGTAGTGGGAAATTGTATTTCATTTCAAAAAATATTAGTATTTTCATAATATAAAGGAAATTTCAATAATAAAATGAATATTATTATTACTTAATAATGAAATAATAATAAATTATTCAACAAAAATAATAATATCAAGTATACAAGAGATTCCAATCATTATTTATATGGTCTCTTATTAAATATTTTTTTATATTTTAATTATTATTTTAATATTTTTGTATTGATTGTGTGTATGAGTTTAAAAAAATATTATAGTTTAGGATTATTTTATAAAAATAATTATTTTGGTGTATGTTTCAAATGATGAATTAATTAATTATTTATATATTTTATTAATTATAAATAAATTTTTCCGTGCAAGGCAGGGTATAAATACTAATACTATAGTGGAATAGAAGATATTGTCTGTTAAAATATAAGTATCTCCGATTATATTTAGAAAAATTTATGCGCTGGATACTGCACATGCGAAAGTTACTAGTTGTAGTAAAAGTAAAACTAAATAAAATTAGGAAAAAATACTAAAAATCCTCTAAAATAAATTTTTATATCAAAAAAACCCATGAATATTTTTGTTAGTCTAAAATACTCATTCCATCAATTTTTCAATCTAAAAGGCCAAATAGTTGATTTTAGTCCAATTTTGTGACAAATTTACCCTTGAATTGTTCAAATTAGTTCTTTATGTTTTAGTTATAAATTCATTTGATTTATATATATATATATCAATTTATAAATAAAAAATTAAAATTAACATATCAAGATTTGAATTTTTTATTTAATTTTTTAAATTAAATTATCTCAATGATAATTTATAAATAACATTTCAAAAAAGATTTTCACATATATATATATATATATACATATTTAACTGGAAAAATATTTTTTTTCAAAATTATTTAATATATAATTATTTATAAAAAAACATTTAAATAACATAAGGAGAAAAAAATATTATAAAAATTAATCATTATGTTTTTAAATCTAAAATGTACTTAAGGGTAATTTAGTCTAAAAATTAAAATTTGGGTTTTTTAGAATGAAAATATGATGGAATGGGTATTTTAGATTAACAAATATGTTCATGGGTTTTTTGGATATAAAAATTTATTTGAGGGGTGTTTTAGTATTTTTTCCATAAAATTAAGTCCTACTAATTGTAGTAAAAGTATCCGTAGTTGAAATTAAGAATCCTAAACTAGTCCAAAATTATGACCGTTGTTGAAACTAATTAAGAATCCTAAAAAGGAAAAAAAGTTAGCTAATACGGATCTTCAAAACAATTAGAACTCCAACCCTAATACAATTAGAACTCCTACCTTAATACAGAATTACTTATATAAATATTAATAGGACTCCAAAGTAGTTTGATGAAAGCCATGGAAAAAACATACAGTACTTCTCCGTCCTCCATGGACATGATATCTCAATTGCCAGAAGCCATATTACACCACATACTATATTTCCTCTCACAAAAGGAGGCCGCTGCAACCTGCCTTTTGTCTAAAGAATGGCGTTATACCTGGTCGACTCGCCCCAATATTGAGTTTGATGATGACTCGTTCCGGAATCGAAAAAACCTCTTGCCTGCTCTAACCAAGGCTTTACAAGTATACCACGATAGAAATCTGTGCATACAGGAGTTTCGACTTAGGGTTTCATGCGAGTCTCAACCGGAATCGGTATTTTTGCTTCTCGATAAGTGGATCCCGATAGTGATGCGTATGGGAGGATTAGAAAAGTTTGATCTTGGTGTTTGCTTTCATGAATATGATCTCCCCCAGGTAGTATTTGAGACCCTATCTCTTAAATATTTGAATCTGTTCGGATGCAGCTTGCGTAAAATTAACCCTCCTTATAACAAACTTAATGTTAAGACGCTTTGTCTCGATCATGTGTACGTTGAGGACGAAGCCCTTAAGGAGATAATCTCATGCTGCCCTTTGATTGAAAATTTGAAGCTTAGTGAATGCAAGCCGTTAAGCACCATTGAGGTGAATAAACTTCATAATCTCAAGAAATTTTATTCTAAGTATTACAGATTGGATTCCGAATATCGGATTGAAATTGAAGAGGCCCCGAATCTTCAAGAAGTCTACATTCGAGGTAATTGTAAAAATTGGATTCATGAGCATAACTTCTCTAACGTGAAGTCTCTGAAATTAACGGAAGTGTGTTTATCCAGTAAGTCGTTTGATTACTTTTCAAGTAATTATCATAGTCTTGAAAAATTGATCATTAAGAATTGTTTCGGATTGAGAAGTTTCCGACTACAGAGTCGCACGCTCAAGCATTTTTCTTTCGCATATGATGGAGTACCCATTGAGGCTACTCTTGATACCCCAAATATGGTTTATTTTAAGTATTTCGCAAGTGCTATTCCATCCCTCTATTTTAAAACAATTTCGAGTGAGTGCAAGTCGGATTTACATATTGTCCGAACCCGCATTCCTCCTAACCATGATGTTACTTCATGGTTACTGAAGCTACATGAAATGCTCAATGCATTAAGTAAATCTGAAATTTCTCTGAAGTTAACTCTCTTTTATTGGATCCAAAAGGTGATTGAGAACCCTCTGATATGGAATAAAGTGCTGAATATTGAAATCCCTCATCAAGTAGTAGTGGAGAGCTTGCATTTGCGTCTTCTGTATTCACCTTCTGTCGTCTGCTTAGTACCACTTTTAAATGCCTTTTTTCGTATTTTTCGTCCAAAAGAGCTTTACTGGTATGCCGTTCAGTTAACAAATATCAGTAGAGTGGCTGAGTTTCTGTGGAAGAGCTTAATGGAGAGAGACAATATTCAAAATCAAGAGATAATAAAGCAGCAATCTTTTTGGCAACAAGATCTGGAGGAAGTAAGCGTGGAGAACTTTGATGACAGACAAGAAAAATGGATTCCTTTTCAAGCGAAAAGTTTTCAAGAGAATCAGGAAATTATTCGCTTTCGCTTTCAGTTGAAATGGAGAGAAGCAAATTGAGCCATGTTTCAAGAGTATTCAATGCAAAAAAGTTGACTATATATTTTCCAAACTTGTTTCGTGTTCCATTCTGAGTTTTTTCTTTTATTCTGGAGATTTTTTGTTCATCGAACTCATAATATTTAACTATTGTTATAAGTCAATATCTGTATTTAAGAAACAATTTTTTTGTCAAGTTAGTGTATTGTTATATGTCAATATAAATCTTTTTATTGGAAAATTCAATGCTTAATTATTATACTATCTTATAAGAGCGGAAGCCTACAACTTGGTCTGTTTGTGGACTTTGGTATGTCCATCCCACCTCAGCTCTGATGCGGCGCCGTTTCGTCTTATTTTGGGGTGGTACGCGGTCGTTTTGTTGGGCTGGATGGTGGACCCGGCTGCGGCCGCCCGCGAAACCCGCGTTCTGTGCAAAAACGACGTCGTATTGTGCTCGGGAGGGTCGAAGCACCGCCGTTCTGGGGGGAGGGCGTGGGCCCCGCAGTCAATTTGGTTTTCGCTTGGGTGCAGTGTTTGCGGGACGTTCTGGGGAAGCGAGCGGGCCCTGCATGCGTCTTCCTTTATCATGGAACCAAAGTTTTCGTTGCCCTTCGAATTCTTGATTCTGCGTCTCGACGGAATATTGATCTTGTTCTCGTCACTAAAGAGCAGGGCACTTCGTTATCTCATTTATTTTGAAATCGTTTGACATAGTTTGCTTGACTTTGGTGAAAGTGAGACTTTTATCCTTGAAATTGTGTAGTCATTTTGTGCGAATTTCCGTGAAGGATTTATCAGGTTATGTGTCGATTGACAAGGATGATAATTGGGTGTGCATTGATGGAAAGAATCATAAACCTGAGCGCCTTCCAGACCCTTTAAGGTAATCATCCAAATGTATAGCCACTGGAAACAGTTTCCTTTGTCATCTTTTGTTTTTTGTTGTTATTGTTTGAAAAACTTGGCTCTATTGGCAACCTCAAAATCATTTGTTTCCCTGTGTGTTTGTGTTTATTGCAAGAGGAAATTCTTGCTAAACAACTCACAAGGGGAAATTCTGCTCGAAGTAAAGTGGAGTTGCAGCGTGTCATGAACCAGCTGACTGGTTTGTATTTCTATCACCAATCTATTTTGGTGTCTTATTATGATATATGGAGATTCTTATAGTTGTTGCCTTACCTTGATCCCCTAGGTCTTTTGGGTTTTGTCTTCTCCCATTCCATTTCACAGTTTCGTTTGTTGCAGCATCAGTCCGCCACTCTAATGGCGTCCAAAATCGCCGTTATTACGTGGTCTGCTCTGTCGCCGGCGCAAGCAACGCAGAAATCACAGTTCTTCTGTCTATGTTATGTACTTACTGCTTCCTGGTTTTCAGGGGTCCGCGAGAAGATGGGCAGTTAGGAATAGGAAACAAAGAAGAGAAAGAATGGGTTTGCACAATCACCGCGCTTCACTCCGAAAGCGTCAGCTCCGTCGTCGCCGGCAGCCGCAATTCCCTTGCCATTTGTGAAGACGCCAAGGTTTATCTAAACCCTCCCACTTCTCTACATTTAACTGTTTTTTCGTTTTTTTTTTTTTTGTGCTAGTCGTTGTTGATTATAGGTTTCACGAATTTTGAATAATACTTGCTGTTCCTTTTCTCTTTTCAACTTTTGTGTTTGGGGTTTTCAATACCATAATATACTCGCATTTTTGTTTTCATAAATATCTAAATTCTTTAGGAGCTTTACCCTGAACATTGTTGTTAACTTTTTGAACTCCGTAAATTTTATTTCCCAGATCTCCCCATGGCTGTTCCAGTAGAGGAAGCCACTGCTGCACTGCACTCTCCACATTCTCATTAGAGGTAATTCTGCCTTCTGTAATTGAAGCAATCTTTTCTTAGTTTGATTTGTAAGTGGTATTTTAAGGAGAACTTTATGTTGAATTTCCGTTAGGATGATCAAGCAGAAATTCAGGGACCTGGGTTTTGGGTATCAACTGAAAGAGGAGCAACTAATAGACCAATTGGTAAACTTGTATATTCCTTTAATTTTATTTTAACGTTGCCCTTTTTATGGGTTTTTACATTTCGTTCAAATATTTTATTTGTTTGTATGTTTTCATGAAATATTGAACTGGTTTCTGCCTCTATTTTAGGTCTAGAATCTATTTTGTGTAAGTGAACAAACTGCACTTCAGAATTAAGTTAATTTAATAGTGTACAAGTTAAAACACTTGAAAAAATCTCTTCTTGTTGGAACTTGAGTTTTAGTTCAAGGGATTTTATATCGGCAAGTTTATTATTTTGGCTAGAACTAAGGATAATCATGAACGTTTGAAATCTAAAAACTGTGTACATGTTTTTGCAATCTAAGCTAAACTACAACTATTTGCCCATTAATCTTCCACTCTCATCTTCTTCTTTCAGAGTATATAATGATGTTTCTGTCTACCGTTTATCTTTATCCGAGGACACAAAAGCCATAAATCAACTGGTATGATATTCTACACTCCTGATGCTAATATGACGTTTCCTTCCCTTCTTTCGGGCCTTGGATTTTATGAACATGATGAGACATTGTTATTGAATTTCTGGGTATATATTTACTTTCAAGTGAATATTAGTTAATAATTTCTTGTAATATAAGATTCTCAAAATGGGTGCAGAATTTGCTTGCACGAAAGGGCAAGGAAATGGGTTCAGTCCTCTACACATGTAGGAGCTGCGTTAAAGCACTTCCACAGGTAGATTGAATTGTTTAGCACCTTAATCTGCTTCTATTACAACCCTTATAATAGTGATATTCATCTTTAAGGTGCTTTTTCCAGCTTTTAAGTTCATTTTCTATTATTTCGAAGTGCTTTTCAACTTTTTTCCAAAAGCCCAACTTTTACAACTTTACCTTCTCCACAAGTAGAAGTTCTCGCAAACACTCGTAAGGTTTTTACTCTTATAAGGTGTGTGTATATGTTATGGCAGCTTCCAGATTCCATGAAGCACAGTCGGGCCGACTTGTATCTAGAAACATACCCAGTTTTAGACCTAGAAATGAGCCGTTTGTGAGAAATTCAGCATTGGCAAGCATCAGCTTTATCAAAAGTGTGAAAAATTTCTTCTCAATTTCCCTTTTTATTTTTCTAAAAATATAATTTCCCTTTATTTTCTGGTTATATTCTGAGCATTAAGAAAATTATCTTGATACAGCTGGCTGATGATATGCAACGGTTTTCTAGGCCGGACGTCGCATAAAATCATCAATGGTCCTGCTATAACCATCTCTGGTTTGTTGATGACATCCTTTCTTTTTTGCCTTCTTTTAAGTTTTTGTCAGGTTCAGATATAAAATTGTGTATGTTTTCATAGATTCATTTGCAATTATTGAGAATTTTGCTAATTTCACAGTTTGTTGAAGGTCAATGATTAAGTTATTAGATGTATTGGTCCAACTTGATCATCTAAAAAATGCAAAGGCTAGCATTCCTAATGGATTTTCTTGGTACAAGAGGTATGTTTGATAATAATTTATTAATTTTATTAGTTTTCTCTTTTGATTCTGGAAATGTTTGGATTCTTTTGCATTTCTCTAACTCTAGAAATTTTAAGCTTGCGATGTAATTTTATCTGATTTTTGTAATTAGAGATTTTGAAAACATATTAGCTGAACTTTGTATCGAGCTAACTTTATATTGCTTGACTAGATTTTGTAGCTCCTTAACGTGGTATTTTTGTATTTAAATGATCAGAACTTTTAGACAAGTCAGTGTTCCATGAGGGAAGAGCTTGATGATTTACAGGTTAAGAGTGTTATTTTGGCTTTTCAGGTTTAATTAGATGATTTTTTATTTTGTATGTATTTATCTGAGACCACTTTGTGTTTTGTATATCTTGGCAGATCTTTTTGAGCACAAGGTGACAAATATTATTGAACTTGCACATCGAATTGTTTCAGGTCAACTCATCAATTTCAAATTTAAATTGTATCAAAATTTAAAATAGAAAAAAAAGTGGATACATAACCAAATTATGGTAAACTCATGAGAACATTATCAGTTAAATATTATTTTATTCTCTTTTCAATTTTTTGAACATCTCCTAAACTGCACACGTCTTTGAAATCCTTAATTTGCAGTAGTGTTGGAAGACATTCTCCAAGTTCTCATAGTTTTTGCAGTTGAGTCCCTGGAGTTAAATTTTGCTCTTCTCTTTTCGGAGCGACACATTCTTCTTCGTGTTTTGCCTGGTCCTTGTTGTTTGGCAGCTTCATCAGAGAAAGATAGTGAGTCTCTCTACAAGAGAGTCAAAATTAACAGATTGATCAATATATTTAAGGTACATTATTGTTATTATTATTTAGTTTTATTTGTTTATTTTAATTGTCATGAATTAACCCTTATTTTCATTATGTAGATGATCCAGTGATCCCTGCATTTCCAGATCTTCATCTTTCTCCCGCAGCTATGCTAAAAGAATTATCAACTTGCTTTCCAAAATTTTCTGCTCAAACCCTTTCTTCAACTGATTTCTTCTTCTGTAAGTGTCATGTTAATGATTTTGCTATTTGTTTTATGTGTCTTCTCTCTTGAGATCGCTGAGTTTCTCCCTGAACTTGTTTGTCCAGGTTGAGGTCACAGATCCAGCTCTTCTTGCTTTAATTGAAAATTATTGCAGAGAGGCAGGAGTTCGTAATCTTCAGACACAAATTGAGAAGATACACCGAAAGGTGTTGCTGCAACTTTTTTGATTTATTATTCTCTGTATCAAACATTCACTGTGACAGTTGGCATCATTTGATTCATTTCTCACTTTCACCAATAATTTATTCTTTAATTGCTGATCAGATTGCTCTAAAGCTTGTGCGACAGGGAGCATATATTGAGATAAGGGAAAGGTAGAATCTGATGAAACTGTGGTTGCAGTAGAAGCTAAAGCAGTAGAGGTAATAGTGATAAACAGGAGTCCGAAAATGCTGTAGAAGCTGGAATAGTGGGCTCCACAGCGGACCAGGCTCCAACTTCACTTGATCAATCTGGTACTCTGTAGGTATCTTAAATATTTCTCTCTCTCTTAATAGAGTTAATTAGATTAGCCTTATTCTTTGCAACCTATGAATCATCGAAGTAGATAAAAAAGTGTACTTGATACTTTCATTATTGTATACTCTTTCACACTTCTAGCTCAACCTAATTTTTCTGTCGGAACTTTTTTTGGAATCGGAATACCTAACTGATAAAAAAATTTGCTCTTGACAGATATATGTTTGTATATGTAAATCCTATATGTGAAAATAGGTGGAATTCATTAATGAAATGAAAGGGTATAGAAAATTGAAAAGAGTAGACTATAGATGTAAATCAAGAGGCTGAAGCAAAAAACAAGAGTTGATAAGAGAGAAATAATGAATCAAAATGTAAATAGAGTTCTTTTTTGTAGAATATTTTCGATATTTAATTTAGCCCAATCAACTTTTCACCTTCTACCCTAGCAGGATACTCTGGAAGCGGAGAAAAATCAGGACATTGAGGCTGCAAAAAAAGTGGAGAAGGTTTTAGTTGATTCAGACAACCTTGTTGATTTTTGTTGGGAAGGCCTTTTTCCATGCTGAGTGTATATAATATGATCAAACTCAAGTTGGAGTTGTCATGGGTCTAGCTTGAACTGCCATGGGCGGGGCGACCCTTTACATAGAAACGACCCACGTTGAGCAAGGTGAAGTCAAAGGTGCTCTCACTCTCACTGGACAGGTAGGAGAAGTTATAAAGGAGAGTGCCCAAATTGCTCACACAGTTGCTAGGGACATTTTGCTTGAGAAAGAACCCGAAAATCCATTCTTTGCCAATACGAAGCTTCATCTTCATGTTTCCGTGATATATTTTTCTTTTAACTGAATTTGAAAAATTCTCCACATGCATTATGGGCCAATTTATTATTCTTGTATTTGACCAAAATGTAGGGTATCCTTTCAAACGGACAAGAGATAGCAGTTAAAAGACTATCCAAAGATTCAGGACAAGGCATTAAAGAGTTCAAGAATGAAGTCATCTTGATTTCCAAGTTGCACCACAGAAATTTAGTTAAACTGTTAGGCTGTTGCATTCATGAAGAGGAGATAATGCTGGTTTATGAGTACATGCCCAACAAGAGTTTGGATTTGTTCCTTTTCAGTTACTCTGTCAAATCCCTAATTTTTGTCATACTAATGGTGAAATCATGCATTATCTCGTTTGAACTAAATTCCATTATCTCGTTTGAACTGATTCCGCTTCTCGCCAGAATATTGATCTTCTTTTCGTCACCAATCAGTACTTCTCTTTTGTTCCTTCTTTAATTCAGTTCAATTCAATTCATTGTGGTATCCTATTTATTACTATCTCAATTTGTTGCATATTTGAGTTAAATTTACTCGAGCAGAAAAGGGGCTAAGTTTTGTAAATGTTAAAATGATATATTTTGTTCTTTTCTTAAACTGATTAGACAAAATTGAATAGTGATTAGTGAGTGTTTTAGGATTGTTGTTTTGTTTAGTATCACTATTTTGTTCTGAAGGGAAGCTGTGGTGATTTCCGTGAAGAATCTATCACGATATGTGTCGGTTGATATGGATGGTAACTGGATTTGCACTGGAAAGCACCATAAAACTGAAACTATTCCGAATACTGCAAGTTACTCTTCTCGATTGTTGTATAATGCCTTTCTTGCCTTGATCTTGAACTCGGTTGAATTTCTGTTATTAAGAATGCTTAATAGCAGAGCTCATTCTGTCCGTTGATTAAGAGATAGATTCCTTCGTGAAATTAGATGTCGCTTTGATATGATTGAATTGCTCTTTTTCTCTAATCGCTTTTGTTCTTGATAGATGATAAATTGTGGGGCTTGAAGGAGATTTATGCTTATTAATTGTTAGCTTCTTTACTGTTATCTGGTCCTGAGATTTGTTATCTTGTGAAATTAATCATTATTTTGGACTTGGTAGAAGGTTTTTTTTTTTTCTTTTTTCTTTTGTTAGTAAGTTATTATGTCTTACACCGGTGCCATTTACTTCTGCAATTCAGGTACCTGAAACCAAAAAATTGGTTTCTATTCTTGAAGAATATCTCGAATGAAGGGGAGTTGCTCTTCCAGAAGGTTTTTTTGTCCTTTAAAGTCATATGCCCGAACCCGAAGTTTCGGTATGCTTTTCTTTGTTTTCTATACTATCTAAATGGTGATGAAAACTGGTACTGTAGTTAGGTTTCTTTTTCCACATTTTATTTGTTTTATTTGTCATATTTTCCGTTCAAAACTTATATTATTTCCACTTGTTTTTTTAAAAGGCTGTTCTTGGTAGTTACTGAAATTTATCCTTTGTCCATATTTCAAATTCAGCTCGTGTTCTTGCAGTTCCATTGATGCCGACTCTTTCCCTCCTGAGGTAATTACATATGATCAGTGGAGAAACCCGAGCACAAAAATCTGTATTCTGGGTGGATCAAAGGTGTAATTCACGGTGGAAAAGATAAAATGCAAGAGTCGTTTTCTGAAAAGCTCAACTCTGTCCTCAGCACCACCCCAATTTCTGATAGGTGACCTACCATTTCATCTTGCCGATTACGTTTTGTAAGAAGTATCATTTATTCTCTCTTAAAAATTGACAATCACATGATAATCCTCCAGTTATTTTGCAAACGCTATGTGGATATAAATATCGTTTTTCTCTTTTGTTCTTTTCTGCAAGAATCATTGTTCCTTTTGTTATTTTAGGGTTTCCATAATTGTGTTAGAACAGGTGGTGCAAGGCAGACTCCTGAGTGGTACAAGGAGAAAGGGATAGAGGTAACAGAAAGTCAGAAAACTCCCTTCTTTCACTCGTATGTTCAACATTTTCATATAATTTAGCAACTTAAATCCGTGTGATATTCATACATTGACAATATTTGTGGTTCCAGCGAACATTGAGCACAAGCTCGGGAAAGTTGCTTAATTATGGATCCCTAATTATTGCTACTGGTTGCACAGCCTCAAGGTATTTGCACAATTTCTCTTCTGCATTTGTCAACTTTGCTTATTATCTAGCTCTTAGTTTATGCCTACCTGGAAGGAGAAGTTAAAACAATGTGCTCTGCTTTAGAATTCTACTATTTGACAAGAGTGTCTTCTAATTGAAAATTCCAATGGATGAGACCTAATATTTCTGTTCCTAGGCTTTAGCTTTCCAGATAAGTTTGGCGGAAACTTACCAGGAGTTCATTATATTCGGGTGTTTAATGTCACTTTGTGTGAGATCTTCAAGTTTTTTTGTTTATATTTGAGAAGTCATCTGTATATGCATTAAGTTTGGTTGTGTCGCATTGTGCAGTTGTTTTGGTGAATTCGTTGAAATTCAATTTGATAAAACTGGGAGAATCTCTGGGGCAGCTGTCAGAACTTACTTGCTGGAGAGGTCTCGTGTTTGCCAAATATCAGATCCTGAAAGAAATTATCATTGTTTTTATCTTCTCTGTGCAGCACCTCCTGAGGTATTTGTGTTTGATTTCTGTCCTAGCATTTATACTAGACCTGTCTCTGGATGTGCTTTCACCAATTGAAATTTTTGAGAAATTTCTATATGTCTGCAGGAAAAAAGAGAAGTATAGGCTGCAAAACCCAGAATTTTTCCATTATCTCAGCCAATCAAAGTGTTATAAACTTGATGGAGTTAACGGTACTGAGGAATACCTTGCAACCAGAAGGGCTATGGATATAGTTGGAATCAGTGAGAACGAGCAGGTAATCTTTTCAATAAAAGCTGCCATAGAGTTAGATTTTCAACACCGATATTTTATATGATCTTCTAAACATTACAATGGATTCTCGGGATGCTATATTTAGGGTTGTTTCTGCTGTTCTTCATCTTGGTAATATCGAGTTTGCTAAGGGGAAGGAGATTGATTCTTCTGTCATCAAGGATTAGAAGTCAAGGTTTCATTTGAATACAACTGCTGAACTGGTCAGGTAGGATTATTTTTCCTGTTTTTAATTTTTTTTCTTTTCAGTTTGAATGGATATTCCAATATGTTTGTACAGGGAGTTTTGATAAATTTCAACTTAATAGGTGTGATCCCAAGAGTTTGGAAGATGCACTGGTTAAGCGTGTGATGGTTACACCTGAGGAAGTTATTACAAGAACTCTCGATCCAGAAGGTGCATTGGGTAGCAGGGATGCTTTAGCAAAGACTGTATATTCCCGGTGGTTTGACTGGTAAGAATTTAGTAAATTTTTCTGTGATCTAACTCTATAAACGTATTACTATGTTATCCGGTTCATGAGATTTTGTGATTTCGATTTCCATCTCCGAATTTGAATTGTTCCCAGGATTGTTGAAAAAATAAATGTATCTACTGGGCAAGATCCGAACTCAAAAAGCAATAATTAGAGTCCTCGACATATACGGGTTTGAAAGTTTTAAGTTAAACAGGTCAGTTCTTGCCTAGAAATCTTTATTTGCAGACTATAATGGTGACTTTGGTTTTGTTCTGACTGATCTTACATGCATAACAGTTTTGAGCAGTTATGTATAAATTTCACCAATGAAAAACTGCAGCAACATTTTAACCAGGTGATACCCTTTCTTATGAAGTCCTACTCACCATTTTGTGTGTAAAGGTTTGATCAGCTAATTGGATGTTTTACATTTATATTTCAGCATGTTTTTAAGATGGAACAAGAAGACTACAAAAAGGAATGGATAAACTGGAGCTACATTGAGTTTGTTGATAACCAAGATGTACTCTATCTATTGAGAAGATCTGATGTCATGATACATTACTTTCTGTTAACTTGAGAAATTTTCTTTATTTAATTATTCTAAACAAGTTAGTATTGACCCCATTTTACAAGT
This sequence comes from Verbena officinalis, assembly GCA_958496215.1. NCBI lineage: Eukaryota > Viridiplantae > Streptophyta > Magnoliopsida > Lamiales > Verbenaceae > Verbena > Verbena officinalis. The sequence goes on along the minus strand of OY292386.1, from coordinate 35,772,259 downwards.
TTAGTTGACTAAATTCTGTTTTGTTTTCTCTGTCTTATCATGTTTCTGTTGAACCGATTCAAAACAAGAATAAAGAAAAAGGAAAAGAAAAAAGGTTTCTGGTGTCTATTTTGTCTTCACCTCTTGATATTGTTGGTAGAAAGTATTTTCATGTGATTAAAGTATTTCCTTGCAATCATGAGGCTATCGAGTGTTGGAAACTAATTCAAACTGGAAATATGTGTTTCAAGATATTCAATGATTTGTTTTTTCTAGTTGTCTCAGGGTTTACTTTTCCTTGTTTGTTGGCATGCCTGGCAATTCTACTACTGTATGTATTTTTGGTAATTGCTTTTGAGAATCTTCATTCTCTCTGTTTCCTTCAGTTGAGAGACAATATCACTGCATAATATTTCTTGAATTCATTATACTATTGAAGGACTGTCATATGTTTCTGCTATGTTTTAACTCTTTCCCTGTCACATTATGTAGGATTACAACATGCAGATGGGAATTTGGTGCAGCCCTCTTCTGCAAAGAACTGGCTGGGTTCCCAAGGTAGCTCATCAGAGTCGTGATGTTGCTGGGTGTTGTCCTGAAAAAGGGGGTTTGGGAAAAAACTGCGGATGCGCCCGTGTTTTTTTTTTTTTTTTCTGGAAATTCCTTGGAATGTGAACACTTTTGAATGTGGGCTTAGGGAAATTTGGTAAAATAATGCGAATTGATATAATTCTTATGGGGATAATTTCGTAATGAGAGAATTTTGTTGCAGCATTGAGAAGATATGAAGCTGCTGGATGGTTAAGAAAGGTGGTAGGCATAGTTGGGGAAGAGATTTGCCTGCTCAACCATCTGAGGAAGAGTTTCAACTTGGTTTAAGAAGTGGGATTGTGCTTTGCAATGCTCTCAACAAGGTTCAGCCTGGTGCTGTGCCAAAAGTAGGTGTCAACTTTTCTTTTTTCAAAACTTATATATTATTTTCTGTGTTTTCTGGCTTGTGTTTTAGTTTATGCTTTTGATTTTTAAAAAATGCACTTTTGTGCTTTCTGCTTTTCTTGAGCACTTTGGGACTGCTTGGAAAAACTTCTGCTTATGTTAGGTAGAAATAAGCTAGAAGCTGGAAGCACCCAAGGGCCATATTTTATTTTCGTAAATAAATGGTATTGAGTAACAAAAGTGTCACTCAACTACTTCAACTTCTTGCAACTTTAGCTTCTCCAAAAGCAAAAGAAAGCTCTTGCAAACATCCACCATGTGTGGGAAAACAAGAAAAGGCTGTTGTTTTACAATAATTTCATCTTACTAAATGAACTTTGTCTTTAGGATCTTTCTCACTATTGTATTAACTTGTTTGTTCAGGAGTTCAACCGTAGAGTTTCAGAAGGTTTCCAAGTTACCCCTCTTTGGCACCAAGGCTCTATACGTGATGATGGAAGGTAAAACCTCTAATTTCATGATGTATTTTCTATTTAAATGGTCTTTTTGGTTGTAGTTCTACTAATTGCTTTCTTTGAATTAAAAGGGATCTTTATTTGTTACTCATGTTGACATGATTTAACTTGACAGGACAGATTATGCCGAGATTGTAAAAACTGCACGTTGGGCATACAGCACCCGGCCCGTTTATGGATGGGGAAATGTTGACTCAAAGCAAAAGGCAACAGCAGGATGGCTTGCTGCTTTTCCTGTCTTTGAACCTCATTGGCAAATTTGTATGGCTGGCGGACTTTCAACAGGTGGAATTATATTATTTTCCTCCATAAGTTTGGAATTAGAAATTGCTAATACATTTCGTTGTTGCTCAGGTTTGTTCTTTGATTTGTTATTCTAGGTTGGATCGAGTGGGATGATAAATGGTATGAGTTTAAAACTACTCCCATCATATTCTGAGAAGAACTGGGGCGGTGCCTTTCCTGGAAAGTGGTTTTGGTTACATGGCTCTCTCTCTCGGAATATTTATCATTTTATATATACATATAACCGAACTATCATTTTGACTGCCAACTACAAAACTTCCCTGAAGTTGAATGGTTAATATTTATCTTTTCCAAAATCTTACTTTAATCCGGAGGACAATTAAGAAATGTACTTTTAAGTATTGAAAAAGCAAAGCCTTCTAATTGTAGGACTGGTTTTATCCAATTAGCTGGTGAAGGGCTGTATATTTAAAACTGAAAGGATATTGCACATATTCGACAAGATTTAGAGTGTCTTCAGTAATTTATTGGTAATTACTCCTATATTTCAACCCCTTCCCATGCAAAGCAGACTTCTCTCTAGGTTCATGTCGGAGTTGCCCATGGCAGAATAATTAGGGAAATTTCAAAGGAATGATTACAGACAAATTGTCCCTCTACAAGGTAGGATGATATATGGTTAGAGCTGATTCAGAACTTCAAATGTAATTTGTCATTCTATATTGACGAGAAAACTTGCTTTCATACCTTGTCTGGTGACTGGTTCCTTTCATTTCTTTCCCTGGTCATGGGCCATGGCAATGCATTCTTGGCGCGCTCAACTTCCAGCTCGACTTCTGGTTTGGAAACATTAGATGTCGCATCTTTCGTTTTTGAATATTTCTGAGTGCAGCATGCATTTATTACTTGTGGCACACACTTGGATCTGGTAGGTAGTTGGTTGTAGCATTGTACTGTAATCTGCTTTAGATTTTGCATATTTTCTCTCCTTGTCCATTTTCTTTATTTTGATATTTCTTTATGCAGATTGGGATTCTGGCTGTGTTGGTTTTTCTGATGCTTTCAATCAGGGGGTAACCAAAGGTACGTGTAATGCTATTAAGAATAAGTGCAGATCCCTCTTCTTTTCCCTTTTTTACTTTATGCCCCCTTTTGGGATCCAACGGAAGCAGCCTCTGATTTTTCAAGCTTACACCTTCTATTTTTGTACCGTATCTTTACTTGATATCACAGCATCAATGTAGATTGAGATATATGTTAATTGGTGTTCTCAACTGAGCTCTGTTCATGAACAGCTGGTTGCTGTACCCTATCGTTCTTGAACTTCTAAATGCTGCTTTGCATAAATGAGATTTTTGATCTTGTTCATGAAAAATACAGAAGGGAAACCTGGGAAAGAATGCTAAACTTTTGATCTGTTTATTGTTACAGGACCTTTTATTACTGTTTCATTTTGGTCTTGTAGATGGTGGTAATGCTTGGTTTGCTTGCTGCCTGTTTTTATTACTCATGCTAATTATGCATGTGAGGTTTAAAATATCGTGACTGCATAAATATTTAGCACGGGATTTATTTTCTCATATTATTCCAATGTTGCACCTGAAGCTAGATTTGCTGATGTAGTTAGTCGACTTTTACCAGGGAAGGAATGATGTCTTATAAGCAGTTCATTCAGGAGCTTGAAGATGATATCCCGCTGAAGCAGAAGGCAGGTCAGACTGGAAATATTTTAGGATTTCAGTTTAACCTTACTTGATTTTCTCCCCTTTTCAAGTATTTTTTGTCTTATGTTGGTTCCCAATAATTGTACCTTCACTAATTTAACTAAACGGTGGAGGATGACCAGGTGTCAAGAGTACCAGACAGAGTCCATAAGAACCCAGAAAAGAACTTATTTTAATGCACACAAGGATGAAGAATGGTACACTTATTCATCGTCATCATCATCGCCATTTTTTCTTTTGCTATGCTTACTGATGATTTGAGTGCCTTATATGAGTTTTTGTTTATTCATTCAGGTTGAAGGATAAGTATCACCCAACAAAGTTATTTGCTGTCATAGATCGTAAGCATATGAAGTTATTAGGTGGATTTTGCTTGGGCTACCTTGTACATCCGCTATCCAGAATATACAAAATTTCTTTGTCTATGTACTGAAAGATCTTATTAATTGCTGTTGCAGGAGGAACGAACTTGCAAGGAAGTTGGCCAGAGATTTTCATCTGGATCTGCAGAGTGGAACTTTGGATTTGTAAGAGATCCGCTCACTAATTCAGTGATTTCGTATTTGCACATTTCCAAATTTTCATCTGCTACTAATCTGACCATGTTCTGTTTGTAACAGGGGTCCTGGTTTCAATCCTTCCTCGTCAAACAAAGCAGAACAGTCAAGTGAGCCTAATTCTGATGATGAAGCAGATGTGGGTGGCAAAAGAAGGCGGCCTGGTCGTGGTGGTGCTAAAGATTCTGATCTTTCATCTGCCCCAAAGGCTCATCCAATCTGCTCTGAGCCCAGAAGAATACAAATTGATGTTGAACAATCCCAGGCTCTTGTACGGAAACTCGATTCGGAAAAAGGAATTGAGGATAATGTTCTGTCTCGAGCGGATAATGATAGAATGAGCAGAGATAAGTCTCATGGAAGTTCAAGTGCTCCTGTTGTTATAATACGTGGTTTAAATGCAGTCAAAGGACTGGAAGGAGTTGAGCTTCTAGACACGCTCCTAACTTACTAATGGTGCATTCATGGAGTTGATTACTATGGGTTGGTTGAAGCAAATGATGCCAAAGGTCTCCGACATGTCAGAGTGGATGGCAAAAACTCCGACACAATTGGCAATGGGAATGAATGGGAAAAGAAATTAGACTCTCGTTGGGAAGAGAGGCTTAAGAGTTTTGATCCTCCGGAATTAATGACTGCAAAGGAGAAGATTGATGCTACTGCTGTTGAAGGGTTGGATCCATATGTTCGTAAGATTAGGGATGAAAAATATGGGTGGAAATATGGATGTGGAGCCAAGGGCTGTACAAAGCTATTTCATGCTGCAGAGTTTGTTCACAAACATCTCAAATTGAAACATCCTGAATTGGTGAATGAACAGACATTGAAAGTTCGTGAAGAGTTGTATTTCCAGAACTACATGAAGTAAGTTAACTGCCATTTGAATATGTCCGTGAATGATATTCCTCTTTGCTCGCAAGGTCCTATAACTATCATTAACTGCAGTGATGAAAATGCGCCTGGAGGGACACCTGTCATGCAGCCATCTTTCTCGGTATGACTTATTACAACTACTTGTACCAAACCTTTTCATTTTCACTATACCTCGTTATCAATTATTGACATTTTTTCAATGAACGGTTTGATAGGTCTGAACAAATGATGGTGCCAATAATGATGGTGCCTCTGGAAACAATCCAGATGAACAATGTTTGATTCTTTTGGTGGACAAGGCATTCCTGTTGCCTCCTTTGGTTCAGATATACCTCCTCCCGTACTCATACCTGTTCCTGGTGCTGGGTAAGTGTAATGTTTGCAAACTCTATAAAAAGCCAACTCCTGCTCATTCTAAAAAGTGATGAGCTAGAAGCTGAAAGCACCCAAAGGCCAACTTTTTGCTCAGCTTCTAGCTTCTATATTATTTTCATAAATAAATGGAAAGTTTGTTTTGAGTAGTAAAAGAGTTTGTCAACTTTCTTCACGAAACACCACTTTTCTAAACTACTAGAGCTTCTTACAACTTTAGCTTCTACTTTGATTGCAGTCCACTAGGCCCTTTTGTTCCGGCACGTCCTGAAGTCGTTATGAGAATGCTTCGAGAGCACAGTGGACCATCCCCGTTTGAAGGAGGCAGAAATGGACCTTCCCCAATAATTGCATTACCCCCAACACTTCGACAGGATCCTCGACGCCTGCGAAGGTTAGTAATTCTTTGTTAAATTCTTAACGTGCAAGTTTATTTGTGTACTGAAAGCATAAGCTATAGCCTTTTGGATGAGTGATGTTTGAGATTTTGGCAACTTCAGTCCTATTTTGGCCGGAAATTGATAAAATCGATGGAAATCAGATGCATGCCACGTTAACTTTCGGTGAAAACCGGAGCAAAAATTGGAAAAGTGACATTAGGGTGGAAAAATTGGCAACTTCAGTCCTATTTTGTCCCTTTTCCTTTACGTAGAAAGTGCACGATTCAAACCAAGTTCCCGGTCAATGGTCATATTTCAAATTCAGCAGTTAACACCCCTTCAAAGGGTTTCCAAGGTACCCCTTAAAATCACGTAATTATAAACTAGCATTCTGCATTAATCACCGAAAGTTATGATCCTTCCTTATCACAATTTAGTAGATGGTTTTTGATCTATTTCTTATTTTCCAGTTTTCTTTGCAATATAACGTTGATGGAGTCGGAGGCCTCGATAAAGTTGTCTTAAACTATTTGCAGCAGCCAGGATGCATTTAAGTTGTACTGAGGGGATGTTGGAAACTTATCTTATATTTTCAAGTTAAGTCTCTTATTTCTCATTTCCATGTTTGATTTTGAGGGTGTTTGGCTGAGCTTATTTTGAAGAGCTTATAAGGTTTCACGTCTTATAAAATGTTTTTGGAACTTATAAGATGGTGGAGCTTATTTTGAAGATTAGACATCAAAATGTGTGGATATAAATACAATCACGAGCTTGTAAGATATTAGTAATGTCAATTGCGTAATTGATTTGGCCATAAAGTAGGGGTAATATGTTGAATATTGAAAATAAGTTGGCAATCCCAGACTTATTTGAAAGGAGTTTATAAGCTCATAACATCTTATAAGCTCTTTTAGTTGAAATTATGTCAAAACACTTGTTGAGTGCTTATAAGCTCCTAGACAACTTTTAAGCTTTTTAGAAGAGCTTATAAGCTCGTCCAAACACCCTCTTTTGTGTTCAATAACTGAATGATAATGTTTCAAGGAGAGAGTAAATCGATTTTTTACGTTCGAACTTTCCTAAGCCTGCTGCTGGACTACTGATTTCAAGAAAGATGAGAAAGTTTGTGGCAGACATCAGGTCAATACTCTGTGAATCCCTGTCTTCTCATAGCATACATTAAATGGTTTTAGTGTTTTGATATTCTCAGTGGGATTGATTAAGAGCATTAAAATTGATTTGATGTTGTTATATTGGCCATTCTATCCAGCTCGTTGCCAGATCTGGAATTAATGAAAGAATTTTCTTTTATGTCAAACTTAAGGTGGAATTTCAAGGCAAGCATAGAAAGGATAATCAGTTCTATAGAAAATGGATAGATTGCATTGGTAATGCTATAATAATTGCTATTCTGCTAGAAGTAATTACTGGCGTTGTTCCCTAAGCTGCTAATAGAATTTGTATAGAAACATGACTTCGAAATTCTACCTTTAATACTATGTTTACATAATGGCTTTCCTTTTCTTTTATTTAATGATTTTTATCTAATATTTTGACATTTACAGGCAAATGGATGTAAAGTGGCATTTACTTCTCTATTAGAGGGCGAAAAACGATTTCAGGTACCCTTATCATGTTCATTAGCCAATGCCTTTTCAACTGTGCTTATTTCAGCATAAGAGAAGATTCACAATAAAATGAACAGACAGGATACTCTTTTTCTTTAGGATTTCTGAGTCCCTCCCTAATCTTCAAAACTTTTTTCCAATACAAAACCTGTGACTACCACCACTACTATTCACTTACCAGATGGCACTACTAACCAGTGCATTACAAAGGTGATATTAGAATTTCCAGAACAAATATTTTGAAAGAAGCCTTGTATGTGCCTTCATTTCATTACAACTTGTTATCAGTTAACAAGTTGTGTGAAAATGGAGAAATAAAATTCACTCTTCTTTCAAAAACTTTCATGTTGCAGGACCTTCAAAATGATGAAATTCTGGCTGTAGGAAAAGTCATTGGAAGATTGTATGTGTTGACCCCTGATTTTATCACAAACAATGAGCTAGATTCTGAAAACAAACTTAGACAGTTTAGGGATATATCTGAGAATAAAATGCAATGTAGTAACACCATTGATTGTATAGATAGCATAGAAACTTGGCATAAGAGATTAGGTCATGCCTCTTCTTTTTAGCTTCAGATGTTTGTTTTATTTTTCTCCTGTTATCTGCAATGGATTTGTGCAATCTTATGAAATTCTGTCATTTTTAAACTCTTTAACCTTATGTTTGTTACTGAAACCAGGTCAATCACCGAATGACAACCACCATGCAAAGGTGAATATATGGTCATGCAACTGATGTTGAAATCCGGCATTTGAATGAAGAGAATGCTATTCAAACTGCAGTTGATCTCATTGTAGAAATGTTTGTCTTCCTGGTACTCATTCTTTCCTACCTCAACATTTCTTGAATTATTCTTTCTTTCATTCTAAAATCATTATTATTTGTATGTTCTCAATTTTGTTGGTAATTCGGAGAAAAAATGAAGTTAGTTAACTGTAAGTCATTAAAACTTGTCTATCGGCAGATAATCACATATTATGTGCCTTGTGCTCTGGCAAGATGAGAGCTTTACCTTTAATTTCTCAGATTTCTCTGTCTTTAACAATTAACATGACATATATCCACAATAATGTGAAATCAAAGAAATGCTAATGGTTTTCAGCTTTCACTCATTCTCCTGTTTACTTGCATTCCTTGTCCTTGTTTTCCCATTAATTTGAAATGTCTAATTCAGTAAATCAAGATTGTTGAGTAATTATGTTGATACCTCCAATTTCTATGACTATTTTAAGAATGTTGGGAAAGGCAAGATTTCTAGACTGGAACAAACTCAATTACACCCTACTTGAGAGCTTGATCATGTTAACTTGCTTTCTCTTGCTTTAGCTTCTCAGAATCGGACTTTATGAAGATTGACATTTAGTAAAGTACTTTGATGTGAACATAAATTTCGAAGTCTGTTATAGAGTTCACGATTTCTAAGTACCAATTTTGTGGCTTATTCTGATAATTCATAATATTTGATTAGGTGGCAGTAGCTGCACCGATCTTTGAAGTGCAAAGAAGTTCTAGATCAGAAGCTAAAAAGGAGGAAATTCACAGACAGGAAATGGAGGTAAGAAATTATATCATTAGTTTCTCTTACTTTTGTCTTGGTTGAGTATGCAATGGTATTGTGTGCTTTGAATTTTTGTTAATTTGGTATTAATCTGTAACTCTGTATATGCCTTTTCAAATTATTTTGGTAGCTAAGTGGGCGTTTGCTTCTAGAGAAGCTAAAATTGTAAAAAGTTTTGAGTAATAAAAGTAGGGAATGTTCGGGAAAAAAAAAAGAAAAAAGAAAAGTGTAGTAAAAAAAAGCTGAGAAGCACTTTTACCACTCTCAAGAGCTTCCATTTATCTACAAAAATTACCTAGAAACTAAAGCCAAAAGTGTGTCCTTAGATGCTTCTAGCTTTTATAAGCCTCGAAGGTTCTTTCTACAGTAATTATTGTTAAAAGAGGAGGATAACATCTGTTTGAATCTGGGAAACTTTAACTGCTTGCCTATTTAGAATGCAAGGAAATTGACCTCTTTAAGTTTTCAACATATACATATAGTAATTCGTCGTTTTTTATGTGCAATTACTTTTGCTTTTTCTGTCTGAGTTTGGACCCTTTTTTAGGTAGATTATTTTTGCATTTCTTTCTGATATGGATTTTAAAGTTCTTACAATTTCATGCCGATTGGTATTTGTTTTTGGGGTGCAGGGCTCGAGTTAAATGGAATGAAACTAATTTAGCAGAAGTTGAGGCAAATAAACCTGAGAGGCAGAAGATTACTGAACCAAAAACACCATATCATCCCATGATTGATGATGGCGATGGTATGAGAGACAATTTAATGCTTCTGGATTTCTTTTGTATGATTTATTTAAAACATGCTAGCATCGTTGAAATCCAGGCAAATGTGTGAATTTCTTATGTTGTTAAACTCTTTTGAGGGACATATGACTTGTGGACATTGTGAAACTGATTTACACGCTACTGTTGGTTTGATATGAAAAGTACACAATTACAAATTACAGGGTTTTTTTTTGTAAGATTTTGTATAAAGTACAGGGGGCATTTGGTTATATTTCGTAATTGTTTGAAACTCGGGATTTTCTGTTGAAAAATAGAGGGGGTATTTTTGTAATTATGGGCCATTTCTAGGGGTATATTGTATGTAATTTGCCCTCAATTTTACCTTGTAATAAGAAGTTTTAAGATGATTTTGAGATCGAGTTTTCTCACCTTGTGCAGAAATCTGGCACCAGAGTATGCAGAAAATGGGATTTGTTCTGAGAAAACAGATATCTTTGCATTTGGCATTGTTCTGTTACAACTGATATCTGGACATAAGGCTGTTGATTCAGTAAGGGACAACTACAAGAAGTCCCTCAGACAATGGGTACGTTTTTTCTGGACTTTTTCCTTAAAACTTTTTAGCAGCTTCTGTTTTCAAACACACTCAATTTCTAATATCATCACTTTTCCTTGAAATCTTTAACATTAAGCACTTCTGAAAAGCAGAAGCCCTTTGAAAAAGCTCTATAAGCTACAAGTTTTCAACTTATAGAGATGGGCTTCATTTTTTCAGATTAAATATCTGTTCTCATGTTTCAGGCCATGCCGTTGATTCAAAATGAGCAATCTGCCTCTGTTGTTGTTCCTGCCTCTGCCCCAGTGCTCTTCTTGATCATTGAGGGCGAGAAAATAGCAATCTGAGGAGGAGGAGGAGCAATCTGAGGACTAATCCTGCTGCCGAGTCACTATCAATGTCCTAAAACAATCTCTTTTAAGTTTTTAAAGTGCTGAGAAACATTATTTTACACAAAAGAGTCTCACAGCCTACTCTACTTACCATGGTAGTGCTGCTGTCTTAGTTCAACTTTGGTGATCTTCTAAGTTCAGTTCACTATGTAATCTCGTGTTTGATTTCTTTGTTGTTTCTGTATTTTCAAACTTATTTTTGTTTGTCATTTTCAAGTTTTTAAATGTCACGCGATCATGTTGATCTGTGTTTGCATCGTAGACATTCTCTCTCCCTTATATATGTTTTATTTGAAATTTTTAGATATGATCAGTGGACAGAGCTAAAACCCGAGCACAAAAATCTATTTTTTGAATGGATCAAAGGTGTACTTCAGGGTGGAAAAGATAAAATCCAATAGTCGTTTTATGAAAAGCTTAACTCTGTCCTTAGCACCACCCCATTTCTGATGGGTAACCTACCATTTCATCTTGCTGATTACGTTTTATAAGAAGTTTGTAAGAAATTTCTTGATTTAATTTGTTTAGCTTGGCTATTTTAGGACATAAGAAATCAAGTTTAAATGGATAGTGAAGCTATTATATATTTTTTCTTTTTCCTTGTCCCTCAATCACTTTCTGTTTAATACAATTAAACTATTCAATCTTGTAACATTTTATAAAAATATGTTTTTTGGACTAATCGAATTGAAATTGAATCGTGCATGAAGTTGTGGGTTTTCGTCGATGTCTGCCACGTTGGATTTGAAACGACATCGTATGGATTGAAGCAGGAGTGAAACGGTGGCGTATCACACGCGGCTATTAGCCCACTCTTATCTTCATCATCGAAATCCATTTTATTCGGATTGTGTGTCGTATCAAGGTCTCTTTCTAGAAAAAATTTCAATATTGATGTTACACACTTTAGTGAGGAGTGAAAGGCTCACAAACTGAGAATGGGGAACATATATTTTTAACACTTCTTAAAAAAAAAAAACATGGGTGGAGTATGTCTACGAGTAGAATGCAGTCTATGTGTTTGAAGAATACAAGCAAACACTCATATATCAAGTAGATTTATCTTCCCTGTGTTCTAATCTTGTTCTCCAGGAGAAAATGCAAGTGCCTGGAACTCATAGGGTGAGAGAAATTTTTGCTGCAAAAACAAAAGAAAAGTTAATCACTTCAAAATTTTGAAAATAATGATTTTGCATCTGTTTGATACTCTTACCACTACGCACAACCGAGCCTGCAAATTCATCAGCTTTGACTCTTCAACAGTTGATGCGGCAGCCATACTTGATTCACAAATACAAAATGCCCTTTCACAATATCTCTCTGCTTCTCTTGGTTTAATTAGAAGCAGGACACGGCAAATCTTGAAGTTGCTGTCTCGCTTGTTAAGGAAATAATCGAAATAAAATGACTAACAAGAAGAGAAATAAAATAATTAACAATACGAGAAATGATGATAAAATGATGTATGAGAGGATACATTTCAGCCTTCAAGCTTTCTGGAGCATCCAATTGTTCGAGCATACACAAAGCTTTCTCCATATAAGTCGCTGCAATAAGTTTCTTGTCTGCAATAAGGAAAAGTTGAAAAACCATTAAAAACATATGTAGATATAAAGCATATAAGAACAAGTAATAAAATGAAGAAATGATGATGCAATACCCTCCTCATCGGCAATTTCTGCCATAGCGAGCAGAATATCTGCTGACGTCCTCGATGTATCAGTGTGTTCCTTTGTTATTTTCTCAATAAATGGCTCGAGGGTCCAGTATGGGGGTTGGTTATGAGTAGTTTGAGCAAAATCAGCTTCTACTGCACCAGCTTGGTGCAGCAGAGCTCGACCGTAATTTGAGTAAGTATTTTCTGGCGAAAATTCACCAAAAGGTGAACACCTAAACAACAATAGAAAATAAATCCAACGAAATAAGGATTTCAATATCTTATGATTAACAAAGCCCTAAAACATGTCAAACTCAATAAATCCCAGGTACATATCGATAGAAAATCAAGAAAAGAAATCAAGATAAATTGAAACTAACCTGGCCCTATATTCGAGAGCAAGTCTATAGTTCTGAACCGCTTCATCATACTGACACTTCGTAAAGGCAACTGATGCCAGTTCCATCAAAGTCTGAAAGTCCTCGCCCGAGTTTTGAATTTGGGAGGCGGGTGATTTCTCGATTGACAACTTTTGTAAATCTTGAGCAACGCCGACTGTGTCTTTCACTGAATTTCGGTCGGCGGAAAATCGCTCCGGTGCGGCAGCGTTCTCGAGAACTTCAAGAATCTTATCTTCCAATATTACTTCGCCAACGGTGGGATCGGATTGTGCGCCGGCGATTTCTTCGATTGACAACTTTTGTAAATCTTGAGCAATGCCGACTGTGTCTTTCACTGAATTTCGGTCGGCGGGAAATCACTCCGGTGCGGCAGCGTTCTCGAGAACTTCAAGAATCTTATCTTCCAATATTACTTCGCCAACGGTGGGATTGGAGTGTGCGCCGGCGATTTCTTCGATTGACAACTTTTGTAAATCTTGAGCAATGCCGACTGTGTCTTTCACTGAATTTCGGTCGGCGGGAAATCGCTCCGGTGCGGCAGCGTTCTCGAGAACTTCAAGAATCTTATCTTCCAATATTACTTCGCCAACGGTGGGATTGGAGTGTGCGCCGGCGATTTCTTCGATTGACAACTTTTGTAAATCTTGAGCAATGCCGACTGTGTCTTTCACTGAATTTCGGTCGGCGGGAAATCGCTCCGGTGCGGCAGCGTTCTCGAGAACTTCAAGAATCTTATCTTCCAATATTACTTCGCCAACGGTGGGATCGGAGTGTGCGCCGGCGGTTTTCGCCATAGATGAATTTTGGTGAAATTTAGAGCCTTCTAGAAATCTTCTCTTCCAGTTTCGCTCTGTGTGAGTTGCAACTGTTTTGGACTCGGCGAAAACAATTCATACTTTTATTGAGTTGGGAAGACAACGACGACGTCGTTTTATTGATTTTTTTCCAAAAATTGTTGAACTTTGGACTTTAAATAATTTACACAAAAATTCAGAAACAACATACTAATGATGATTTACACAAAAGACAGTACATCTCTGTCGAAGTTAGGCCCATTTATATTTACCCCTTACTGAGAGATATTATATGGGCCCAGCCCATTTCATGATTTTCAGTACCATATTATATGTCATCTTTGATAGGGGAAAATCTATATTTTAAATATGAAATATATAAAGATCTTGGTTTTAAGAAGGGGAAATATATAATTTTTTAATAAATGTATTATAGAATTAAAATTTGTTTTCCTTTTTTATTAAGACTGTACCTAGCTCCTTCTTTTTCTTTTTTCTTTTTTGCACCTATTAATTTCAACATACTTCTAGTTCTATATGAGGTATATTTGTATTTTTGTATTCAAACAAAATATATTGTATCATAATTAAAAATTATATAATTCTACATATTAATAAATTAAATCCGTTTCCAACTCGATACAATAATAATGAAAAAGCCCATGTACCACCTTGTATTATAGTGTAGGGTGGGCGACGGATCGGATATTCGGATTGTATTTTTTCCTATCCGAATCCGATCCGAAAAATTGGATATTCGAAATTATCGGATATCTGTTCGGATCGAATTCGGATTATCTGAGAACCCCAAATTTTTATTTTTCAAAAATTTCCAACCCAATTACAACATAGATATGCATATATCAAATTTATATTATTTCCTTCTGACCGTTTTATCGTTTAACTTAAAACATCTATTTAATTGTGTAGTCAATTTATTTTGAAGTTGTTCACTGTTCAATAATTTGGCCTTACTAATTTTCCATCTAAATTAACTTCAAAATGGATATTCTTAGGAGAAAAAAAGCACTTCAAAAAAAAAATCCTAAGAATATTAATATGCTTGAAAGGAAATAGGAACTCTATTGATTTCTCTATCAATTAAAATAGGAATGATATGAATAAAATCTACGACTCTTATTGAAATTCGTCACATAAATCACTATTTAATACTCCTTTTCATTTTGCCCCACCAATTTTTTGAACATTCAAAAACATAAATAGTGGTTTCGCGTCATACTAGCTTAATTAGATATCTCAGAGTTCGAATTTCTGAAAATGTAACTACCATTGATAGATAGAGTTTTACACCTTAATGGTTCGAACTTTTAAATAAATTTTAAAAAAAACTTATGATAATCTCAAGTTCACATCACTTGTGCCTCTAACCGATTCAATTAATATTTGAACGTTGTGCTTGTGAAATGCACACACTTGGCAGTACCACAAAAGGGCCCTCAATAATAATTTAATTTTTTTAAATTACTTTAACATCCCAACAACTTCTTAGTTCTTAGTTCTTACCCATTTGAAAATAGAGAAAAAAAAAAAAACTTGTACTAATGAAATTATGTTCACCTTTTACATTAAATTCGCATGTCTTCGAGTTTTGGGAACTCAACTGTTTTTTATATGGAGAACTTTTTATTTTAGTAATTCGACCCAGTTCGAACTTTATAAATAAAATATAAAACCAAAAATAAATAAATTCATATACATTATTTTTAGCTAAAAGCTAATTATAAGGATGTGTTTGGTGTGGATTGATACAATATTGATGGGTACAAAACAATGATTATGAATATAAATAGTAATTTAACTTTAGGTTGTTCAAAGAAACAAAATTTAGGAAAACCTATCATTTAAGATAACTTTATATCTTAATAGTTTGAATCAACTCCCAATCAAAATGTACAAAATCTAACTAAAAAAATATACACCAATTTAACTTAAGTTAGGTATCCCTTTTCTTAAATTAACAAAAAAAAATCTGTTTTGTCTCACAAATAGAAGTTATTTAATGTATTTTTACATATTTAATTTTCTATAAAGTCAATAGAACAATATATAATTAAGGGTGAAATTGAGAATTTCATAAGAAAAGATAGTTGTCATATCAAATTAATATATACCCAAAAATACCCCTTTAGTTTATCATGTTTGTTATAATAGGATAGGGATAAAATTGTAATGATATTTGAAAACTCCTATAGTTTCTCTTCCTTCTCTATTCCACTTTTCACTATTTCCTATAATATATATATTTTTTCACCAATATATATATATTTTTTTGAAATGTGTATCATTCAATCATATTACAATTCAATTAATTACAAATATGTTAAATAACTTATCCTATACGGAGAAATACATATCAACCAACTATCACTAAATACCAATAGTTCTATACAGAAAACTAATGCCCAAAGTCATGGAACTTGAACCCATGACCTCGAAGTCATGGGGCCTCCTCCTTACCGCTCGGCCGAGGGATCCTTAGCAATATTTAAAACTTTTATATAAATTTATGATTTAGAAAAATTAATATTACTATTATTATAATTTATAAACTTATATTATAGATTCAAAATATAAATAACTTCCCGATTATATTTAGAAAATTTTATGCCCTAGATTCCTCGTGCGAATGTTACTAGTAATAAATTAAAAAAAAAAAAGTAAAAGAAATGCAAACTGACAGGAATGTGAAAAAATGACAGTAGATTGAGACCTCCTAAATCTTTGACTCGAGAAATCTACTTTACATTACACAGCAGCAGGAGGTAATAGTGGTGGATAGAAAAAATTTACACACAGAAGACACAGTTATATATACATACAGCTCCATATGTATGTATATATTGATGCTATGGAGTCGTAAATAAGTCCAACTTAGACACGTAAATATAGGCAAACCAAACGGATTTTAAGGATTGAGCTCCACCTCAACCCGAAACAGCCCTTGCGCTTTGTCCTGTTGAGTAATTGCTTATTCTCAGAATCCAATTATTGATTACTCGAACATGGGTTGATTACAATTTCAAGCTTTATTCGCCGGTCTTGCTGCAAAATCCTATTCTGGGGTTTCGCTTTTCTGGGTCAGTTTCTCTTTTGCTCTTCTTCTCGTTTAAAGATTCCTTTTTTCTTTTTTTGTATTTTTGAATATGAAAGGGGGAAATGGAAAAATCTGATCTTGACTTTATTCCGAGTTTTCTTTGGTGGGTTTTCTGTTTTTCAATTGGAAATGCGAGAATGCTGGGTGAATTTTGGTGTTTATGTGAAAATTGAGCTCACTAAAATGAAGTGGTGATCTTCTGTTCCTTTAGAAATTTGTGAGGATCATGAGTTTTGGGTCTGAATTGATTTTTCTGTTTGCACTTTTTACGACTTGTTGCTTTTGTACGAAGAATATTTATCTCAAATCTAAAACTGTTAGTGAAGAAAAGAGAAATTTCAGATTCAGAATTTGATATTTGAATTCTAGATATACTCATGTGTTTCTTTTCATTTTAGATTTTTTTTATTTTTATTTTGCATAGATATTTAAACTAGTTTTATATTGATATACAAGGAATAGCATCAAATTACAGGCAATAATTTGCATTTCTCCTTTTTATCTTTCTCAATGTCCTTCACTTTTTAGTTCCTTATCTGACAGATTCTACTTTGATGTAACTTTGTTAATATATACATAGTTTTTATGTCAATCTTTACTGGAAAATGTAATCTTAGCTTTATCCTATTGGCTTAAAAAGGCCATGCATTTTCTGCTTCAGGAAGTCTGGATATTTTCCGGATTACTACTCACTGTGTCCCCTTTTTTCAATCATTCTTCCATCAGAAGCTACCGGTTCTAGAAAAGAACAAGTCGCCACTCATTATATAAAGGTCGAACTTGTTTTTGGTGAATAGGATCTTGTCTTTATGAATCATTTAATAGAGTAATGATCGATTGGCACGCGTCTTTGAGTCCTTAGACTGGATTATTAGCCTCTTTGTTTGTTCTCTGTAGGATGTCGTGTGGACGATATATCGTTTACGGCCTCCAGTTTACACTCTCTTGGAACACAACACGTGTAATCCATGCACGTTTGGTTACCATGCATAATATCTTTGTACTATAATATCTTTAAAGATGGTTAGTTTAGGAATTTTGTTGTTTCATTAACGGAAACTCGGAATTTCTTAAATAGACATTTGTTTCTTCCATTTGTATACATTGTTGCCAATTGGTATCTAGGGTCACTTCATATCTTAAGATGGCATTTATGATTAACCTACTTTTGTTTTCTTGTCCGGCTTTGCAAAATAATTCATTGAAGTCCCCATCGAAACAAAAACTATGGGAAGATTTTCTTGAACCATAAAATCGTTAATGAAACAGTACTGTTTTGCCAGATGGTTTAGTTGATATAGTTATTTGATTTATTTCTCACGTTCCATATTTCCTAATGATATACCAAATGCTTTGTATGAAAGACGATCAAAGTTCTTCCAGAAAGCCTTCATTACGCCATAAATATCCCAAGTAGAGCTCTATGTTGTTGCTAAGCATGAGTTCATATAATACTTTGTTTTGTACTTGCTTTGTGAAAATAAAACCTAAAAAGTCTTCTTTTACCCACATATAAATTCATTCCACTTTTCCTCCCACAACCTACTTGTGATGTCATATTCAGTCTCGTTATACAAGAAAATAATAAATGCAGGTTACGTAGAAATTCATTGCATATAATAAGGATTTCTTCACTCATTTTATCTGCAATTAGATAAGTATTTTCCTTAATTAACTCTCCATACTGGCTATGTTGACAGGAATTCAACGAACCTTGATTTTTCCTAAACGAAAAATAAAAGATCATGACAACTGGAAGTAGCACCACCTACGAGAGCATAATTGAGTCGCGCAGTGCCGATTACGGTATTGCCCCTGAGTGTCTTGAACTGAGAGCCTCTCCTCATAGAAAGATTTCAACTCCTAATGGTGCAAAGCGTGCTGTGGGGCCCAATACTGCTGTGCATGAGCTACTTGAATGCCCTGTTTGCATGAATGTGATGTACCCTCCAATTCACCAGGTAACTTATTTAGCAATTCGGTTTATATATAGTTAGTTTTCCATAAATGTTATGAAATATAAAGATATTTTGATCATCTTACTTTGGAAAGGGTCTTAGTTTGTTTCTTTTGTGTGGACTGTCTTGAGAAAACTTCCAGTTTCATAAAATGTTTTAAAAGGTGGCCAATTACGTAAGCAATGCTAACAATTTTACGTTTCATCTGATTTTGTGGATTACATATTAAATGCTTGTATAGCGGCATTTCTTTCTGAACTAAACTTTAGTGTAATCAATTAGAACTGTGACTGTGTTGAATACTTTTTGCTCTAGTGATGTTTTTACCTATTGAATTTGAAGGGGTTATTATAAATGTAGCTTATGAGAGTAAATATGGAGTTCGTGAAGAATATTCTTTTGGACATGTGGCAACATATGTATTGATATCCTAGGAAAGTGTATTGTGGTTACATCCATGATGACTTTGTCTTTAGTATATTTTATTTATTGATGTCACTCGGCTTTGAGTATATAAAAGAACCTTGAGGATCAATTGGTTTTATTGTCTACCTAAGATACCATCCGTCTGATTTGAGTCAAACCTTGGTGTCTGCTTCACCCAGTGGACATAAAACTGTTTTTTAACCGTTTATTATTGTACATAAGATTGATTAATTTTGACCCCTTTCAACTACAGATTCTATCTTTCCCCTCTCCTGTTCAGAATTCAAACTCCGTCCTGAACCTATTAATATTGAAGGAAGCGAAAGCATTTTTTCCCAAAAGACCCTTCAACTTGCACCAGCTATATGAACTAATATAATAATACTGAAAATATAATTATTAATAAGGAAATAGACTGAAACCCTCCTTTGTAGGGACTAATTCTACACAAATCATTCTCTAAATCGGTCGGATATATGCAAGCTGTGCAACACTACCTAGTCAATTTCCACTAATTCTTGCATGCAATTTTCATGGTGCTAAATTTTGCAAATTAATTTAGAGACAAGATACTTACATTTGTAGAATCATTACACGTGTTTAATTAAGATTGACTTTGTAATTTTTTAAAACCTTTTTTAGTGTCCAAATGGCCATACTTTATGCTCAAAGTGCCAATCAAAGGTTCGCTGTTGCCCGATCTGTCGTCATGAGCTTGGTAACATAAGGTGCTTGGCATTGGAACGAGTTGCAGAGTCTCTTGAGCTGCCATGCAGATACCAAATTCTAGGCTGTCAAGATATTTTCCCTTATCATGGCCGGCTAAGGCACGAACAGAATTGCAGGTTTCGTCCCTACAATTGCCCTTATGCTGGAGCTGAGTGCCCCATCACCGGTGATATCCCGTTTCTGGTGGCGCATCTCAAGAGCGACCATAAAGTTGATATGCATGATGGCTGCACTTTTAACCACAGATACGTGAAGTCCAATCCTCAAGATGTTGAGAACGCAACGTGGATGCTGACTGTAAGTGCTCTCTCTCTCTCTCTCTCTCTCTCTCTGAGATGTATTTGCATAATTTTTTAGAGTATTAATTAATACTAGCAACCAACGGCACAGTCAATGCGCCTGCAAAATAAAAATAAATAAATTAGCGCATGCTTAAATTAATATTATGGAATTATAAAATATTTGTAAAATATATGAGGATTTAATTTCTTTCAATACTAAATTAGTAGTGATGAGTTAAAGAAAATTAAAATTATATGATTTAGGAAATGAAGAAATACAAGAATAGAAGTGTTTGAATAGTGAGATAGGAGAGAGTAAAAAGAGAAGAGAGGAGAAGAATTGAGCTTAATAAAAGGTTGAAAAAGGAGGGAAAAAATAAAAGAATACGGACGAGCAGAGAAAGAGAAAATAAAAAAAATAAGGTAGAGGATAGAGAATGAAAGAACATTTAAGAATTAAAAAAAAAGTAAAATTGACATACCAAAACAGAGGAGTTACTCTAAAAAAATGGTTACTCTAAGGTCTCCCACTTTATATAATAGTATATAAATTTTATACTTAAGACTATTTGACCCTATAATGAAACTCTAAAAAATTGTAATTACCCATTGTAGCCAAAATATTTACAGTAATAGGTATTAGAGGAAGGTAAAAAGATAAAAGTGGAGTTGGATTACAAAAACACATTCACATGAGAATTCAACATAGTATACAACTTAATTCTTTCTTGATTTTCCTTGAAAAAATGCGAGCAATAGGAAGCAGTTTTAGAAATGAAGAATCGTAAAGGTTTTAAGAGTAGTATTTAATGAAGTATTTTTATTTTTTTAAAATGACGTTTCTGTCGTTGATAGTTAATGACTTTTGACTCCACTGTCATTGATAATTCTGGAGTCATCACTATTTCCAACTCTCAGCTTTGAAATTTGAAAATGAGTTTACTTGTGAATAAATCAAAATGTAATTGGATACTTAGGAAATGAAATATACTTGCTGGTGTTATTTGCAGCACGAAAAGGCTTCTTGTTTTTAATACATAGATATTTGAATTACATTGGATTTATTTCTGATGCCCATTGCTACTTTATGCCAAATCTCAATTCATGTGTATTAAAGTGGAAAATTCTTATATGAGCCGGGTGTTTGGCCCCACATATGAACCAAATTGTCTCGATTTTATCATATTTTGCATGTATATTTTTTCTCCTCAAGTGAACTAAAAATGTGGCAGAACTTGAACATTAGGGTGCATAAGTAGACCCCAAATCCTATGCATGCAAGAACCTCCCGTTTTACAATTTACACCCATACTTTTTCAAAATCCCCTGCAGGTTTTCAATTGTTACGGCCACCAATTCTGCTTGCACTTCGAGGCCTTCAACTTAGGAATGGCTCCGGTTTACATGGCATTCATTCGTTTCATGGGAGACGACCATGATGCAAGAAAGTTCACTTATAGCTTAGAAGTTGGCGGGAGCGGTAGAAAGATGACATGGCAAGGAGTTCCTAGGAGCATTCGTGATAGTCATACAAAGGTGCGTGATAGTATGGACGGGCTTATTATACAGAGGAGCATGGCCCTCTTCTTCTCAGGAGGCAACAGGCAGGAGCTGAAGCTCAAAGTAGCGGGACGAATATGGAAAGAACAAGCGTAGAGGACAAATTAAGTAAAAATTGATTTGTTTACGCGCACAGCATGTGAGTGAGAAACTTGAGTGGTTAATTTGGTTGGAGGGTTTACTTATTTGTGTAAATGAATTACATAACGAGACGCCGGGCTAATTCTTAACCGTGTTTAGCTCAAAAACTTGCTAATTAACCTCTGTTTTGCCTGTGTAATTGGTTGATTGTGCTGGAGTAATAGTTAGATCTTGTTTCAAATGCATGTGAACATTTAGTTTATTGGGTATATTTTTTCACAGTCTGGAAATTTCTTGTACGGGTCGGGGAAAAACCCGTCATATGGATCTGGTGTGAAGACTTCGATGCAATAAAGGTTTTCCTGGATTCGAGTACTATAGAGGTCCAGTTTTGAGAGATCCTCCCAACAAAGTCGTTCCATGTAAACGAATGAAATCTTGTTGTATGGTTAGAATTAAATATATTTTTGAGCTGTTTTAATCTTTTGGGAAAGCCAATGATGCAAATAAATATACATTGAGAGTGAGAGGAAACTATTACTTGGAACTTGATATTGGGTATTTGGGGTCTCACCTATGGATCAAATGGGTAATATTATGACCACATTTCTTATGTTACTATTTTTTTCAATAAATCAAAAATAATGATATAATTTGAACAATTTGGTGTGTATTTGAATTTCAAATTAAGGGAATGCATAATTTTACTGAAGAGGATGCTTCGTCAGACATTGAAAAGTGCAAAAAAGTAACTTTTATAGTTATTTTTTAAATTGGAAAGGATCTGTTTTTTTTTTTTTTTTTAAATCTAAGCTGATGGGATAGATCATAAATGTCATTTTTTATCACTTTTCTTTTATATATTTAATTTTTGTTTTCAATTTTGTTTGTTTTTTAATTTATATTATAGAAAAGTAAATATAATTTTTTTTATAGAAATATCAAAACCAAATATTGCCTCGTGTATTTACTTCTTAATTTTTTTTATTTAATATAATATTTTATTTTATAATTTTTTTGGTCAAAACATTTATTCAGGTTTTAAAATAAATAGTTCTTTTAGTTAAAATACTTTTTCACCAAAATATCGATTTACACATTTTAATAAATTTAAATAATTATATCAATTAAATACATACTCATATATCCATTATTAATTATTTTTTATTTATATTTTAATTATTATGCAATATAATAATATAGTATAATAATACAAATTTTATGCAGGATACAATTAACTTGAAATGATAATATTGGTTGAATAAATCTATAAAAAAATGTACAATCTATTTATATAAAAAATTAAACTAACGCCCGTAAATTGTCCTAACTAATATGTCAAATTTGTTTACTATCACATGGACGGTACCGATTTTATGTGCCAGACCCGATTATAGTAAGCCTAAAATGTCCAATCGGACGTATAAAATAAAAGCTCCAATCAGGTCTTTTTAAGCTAACATAAGTACTGTTTATCTTAACTATTGGGGTTTTACCTAGTGGCCAGTGGCCACCAAATTTTACTTCGAATATAAAAGTTTGAAATTCGACTTATTTACGACGACAAAGATTGATTTGTGTTTTTTTAAGAGAAATAAGCGGACCTCAACGCCTGCAGCCACACTATGAATTTTCACATGTAGTATTCTTTTCTTTTTCCTTTTTTTTTTAACATATAATATTCATTATTCAATGTGTCTACAGAAACACACGTTTACAAAATTGCATTTTAGTCTTGTAATTATTTTTCTAACAGATTTAGTCAGGTAAGTTTTTAAATTTTTACACATTTAGTCCTTAGTTTTAAATACATTTAGTTTTGTATCTTTACAATACACCACAATTTCTAACATTTTTCCAACAAATTTGTAGTCGGAATTACACATTTTATCTTCTAACTATCACAATGTGTTCTTTTTTGTTGCATGTTGATACTACTGAACAGTCGAAAATTAAAATGTATGCATGTTTTTTGTCAATTAACTATGCATTTGAGAACAAGATATATTTTTTTTTAACAAATACCATTGTCATAATACTAATATTAACATTACAACACATTAATATTAGGGTCGTTCTTGGATTTTTAAATTTGAGGTAAATTAGCAACCAAGTAAAAGTTGAGTTTTTTTTTTTTTTTAAATATTATTTTTTAATTTTTTTTCTGATCTGATAGTTAAAGTACGACATGTGTAATTCCTGCTACAAATATTAGAAGTGGTGTTGCAAAGATATAAGACTAAATGTGTAAAAAAAAATAAGGATTAAATATATTAATTCAAGACTAAATCTATTAAAATGACCAGCTTCGGTTATTGCTCTTGGTTTCTACCAAAAAAAACAAAAAAAAAAGGATATTGCTCTTGGGTTTGCTTTTGTCTATATTGTGATGAGTATTGTCTTAATTAGGGTTTTGGTATTTATAGGTACATGCATGGATCGGACGAGATGGGCGTGCATCATGGATGGGTTTCGGCCAGTGATTACTCCATGCAATTTACGGTTAATCTTGTAGATATCTTCATGATTTGGGTTAGCAGTAACTTCTGGTATTTGACGGAAATCTTTGTATCTTTTGTCATTAACTGGAATCGGTCTTGTGATGATTGGAGCCTTTGGGCGTGGTATGCGGACTGAGATTGCAACAACTTCGTGGCTTGTGCTGTTTACGAGAAGATCACTATTGGCTACTCTTATTGTTGTATTACAGACCCCGCCTGGCGAGTGCGAAACTCGTGTCCACCTTGTGGACGGTCTGTTTATATCTTTTGGTTGTTGCTTTCAAGCTTTTGATTTGTACGTTTTTGCACTTATTGATGTACTTTTTAGATATTCCGACTTGAGTTTATAATACGGGGATCCTCTTAACTCTACGATCAGTTGATGGGTTTATAGACGAGATGTAACAATCAACATAATAAATAGTGTTATGGAACTTTACTACTTTAGTTTAATGTTAAATTAGGGATTTGAA
This sequence comes from Verbena officinalis, assembly GCA_958496215.1. NCBI lineage: Eukaryota > Viridiplantae > Streptophyta > Magnoliopsida > Lamiales > Verbenaceae > Verbena > Verbena officinalis. Next base: position 35,747,836 of record OY292386.1, on the reverse strand, counting down.
AAAGAAAAGGAATTGTGACTCTGAACTCCCGAAAGGAAATAAAACCATAAACATATATAGATTTCAGTCATAATTGTAATATATTTGCTTAAATTAGACTACGAATTTTCCTTTATCCTCAATTAAAACTCAACGTCTCCAACTGTAGTTTGATACATAAGTTTGATTTAGGTCGAATTAAATTCATTTAATTGTTAAATTAATATCACTATTTGTTTAATAATAGAGATAAATATTTTTTTCCATCCGAACTATGGCGATTTTTGCACTTTACCATCTAAACTTTTTTTTTCTTACAGTTTGCCTTCTAAACTAAATAATTTTTTGCAATTTGCCATCTCTGATGGAAATATTCCACCGGAAAATTACATTGTGTCATATGAGAAACATAGGTCGATGTTGCATTACTTCCCTTAACGTCTCAAAAATAAACCCTCAATCAATTTCAAAAAATTTGGAGTTTTTATCACCCAATTGGAATAACGGTAAATTTAATAGATTATTTTTAAATATTCAATTGGGTGATAAAAACACCAAGTTTTTTAAAATTGATTGAGGGTTTTATTTTCGATATATTGAGGAGAGCAATACAACGTGAACCTATGTTTCTTATATGGTACGATGCAATTTTCCGGTGGTATATTTCCGTCGGAGATGGCAAATTGCAAAAATTTATGTAGTTCAAGAGGCAAATTGTGAGAAAAAAAAGTTTAGATGATAAAGTGCAAAAATCGCTATAATTCGGATGGGAAAAAATCATTATCCCTAAATGATCCCAACTTTCAACCTTTTTTGAAAAAAATCAAAAAAATAAATGTTTGTGGCTCAGTTGGTCACACAGATTGAATTTGTGGGAAGAGTCTCAGGTTCGATTCCCACTAAACATTCTCGATGAGAGGGATGAATAACCTTAACTATGACTAAGAGGGTTCTTGGCTGAGCTTATAAGCTCTTTAAAATAAGATTTAACATCTTATAAGCTCAAAAAATATTTATAAAATGTGGGAGCTTATAAGCTCTTTAAAATAAGTTTAGCCAAACACCCTTTAAGCCCCGAACCAGATTAAGGATCCTCAATGTAAGATTTTACGAATCGATAATTCACAAAAAAAAAAAAAAAGAAGAAAAAATGTCTAAACATACCCTAATGTCTTATAAAAAGAAGAAAAGACATTTTTACCCTAATGTCCATTTTCCCCTTCCCGCCCTTCTCCACTATCCAAAATTTTCAAACACTTTGCCCAGTTACCCCATATAACCCTATCATAAACCCCTCTTTCTTTCCCCCCTTTACACCACCGCTCCTCTTCGGATCTATCTACATTGACTTGCAATAATGCCGAGCAAGAGAAAGTCCGTGTCTGGCAAGAAGGAACCGGGGGTGGAGGTGGAAAAGGACCGGCGGTCGAAAAAGAGAAGTTCAGCCGCCGCCGCGGTGGAGAGTGGTGGTGATTTTGTTGGGGAGGATGTAATGGAGACAACACCCACTGCTGATGTGGAGGAGAATCTGAAAGTTCTAGAAAATGACGTGAAGGAAGAGGATGAAGAGGAAGAGGCTGCTCGGTTCTTGGGCGAACCGGTTCCGGATGAGGAGGCTCGGAATCGGTGGCCTCATAGATATCAGAAAATTAAATCGGTATATGCAATGTTGCCTTTATATGTATTTTTTGCTTCTGGGTTATGCATGGATTCTTTTGCAAAGAGTTTGTGGGTTCAGCATTATTAAGTTTCCCTGGTGTGATTTGACTAAAACTGCTGAGTTAGCTGTTTGGGGGAGAATCTGAATTCCAGATTTCAGTTTTCTCGTTTCTTTTTATTTTTTATTTTTATTTTTTTTTAAATCTAACGTAAAGTGGCGCGCGCTGCCAAAGTCTCAATCAGTTTGTTATATTTAATCTTACATATGAGAAAGTTGCTGTTCTCGAATAAAGTTTCAAAATTTGGTTACTGTGGTAGCTCGGTATATTCTTACATGCAATTTGTTATGCAGTTAGTTGTGGATTTTCTTTTTAGAAAAGAAGGGAAAAACAAGTTTTGGCTTCTAAGTAGTATTGTTTTATAGTTTTAATTTAAATTACACAGCATCAAATGTATTTGAAGCATATGAAATCTGGATTGCACATATTGCACTTTTTGGGGCTTGTACTCCTCTGTTTAATGCTAAAAAATTGTATTTTGTCATGATTTTGGTTACCATCGTATTTGATATTGAAATTTTTGTACAACTGAGCTGGTCAATTGATTTATTATCGTTCTGAGTGTTGTGGATCAATATAGGAAATTGTTCAAGCAAGATGTCACTTTGTTCAAGCTGAAGTTGATGGACAGGTTTACTTCCTCGAAGACGATGCACATGTTAAGGTGGATCTTCAACTTATTTCATCAACTATTTAATGTATTATGTCCACTAAGAATTGGGATAAATACTTTTCTGGCATCCGAACTATTTGGTTTTTTGTCATCTAAACTTTGTTTTCCCTTACAATATTCCGTTCAAATGTTGCTAAATTTTGTAATTTCCATCAGTTATATTTAGTCAAATTAAATTCCTTTCTTTCTTATCAAATTATTTTGTGTTGATAATGTTATAGTGTATCCTGTCTCATACAATTTTGATGCTTACGCAAATTGTAATTACTCAGGGTGAGGAAGGAAAGGAAAATTATATTTGCAAGATCATTGAGCTTTTCCAAGCAGTTGACGGCTCACATAATTTTACTGCTCAATGGTACTACAGGGCTGATGATACGGTTAGTCATTGCTAAAATACTATCCAAGCTTATAGTAACTCTAATTATTTGGTAGTCTGAAATCTGATTTTGTTTTTGAAATCTGATTTTGTTTTTATTCTGTTTGTTAGGTTATCAAAACTTGTGGTGACCTTATAGATAAGAAGCGTGTATTCTTTTCTGAAATCAAGGATGACAATCCACTTGATTGTCTTGTAAAGAAACTCAGAATTGTACTTCTACCTCTAAAGGTATGTCTGAGACCATCGAACTATTTCTTGTATGTTCTTCGCAGCAAGGCTGTACTAACTTTATCTCTTACTTGTTTACAGGCTGAATTTGATGTGAAGGAAAAACTCAGATCTACATGTGACTATTACTATGACAAGATGTACTTGCTTCCTTATAGTTCTTTTGTAAGCTTGCCCTCAGGTAATTTTTACTTTTTCCCAATCTATTTAGCTTTAGATAGCTTTGGCATTGACTTCTAAGGATTTTGTAAAAAACTTATGTTAAGTGATAGTTAATGATTGTTCGAATGATTCTTGATTTGCAGATAGTACTACAAATAGTAGTGAATCTGGTTCTACCATCTCCAGTGATGCTGATGTTGCAACTGTTGGCTTTTCTGATGAAGAGGAGCTCAGTAGCGAGAGAACACTGTTGGACTTGTACTCTGGATGTGGTGCAATGTCTACCGGGCTTTGCCTCGGTGCTAACAGCTGTGGTGTTAAACTTGTTACTGTAAGTTTTCATCTGTGTTTAACTGGTGAATTTCGTTAACCTTTTTCTTTCTTTTGTTTAAGCTCGTATATAAAAAATGGAAAAACATTTATTTTGTTTGAATTCAGCTTGACTTGCCCTCTTTGATGTGCAGAAATGGGCTGTGGATATTAACCCGTATGCTTGTGAAAGCCTGAAGCTAAATCATCCAGAGACACAGGTGCATATCAATATCTTTATTTTTACACCAGCTTTATCCTATTACTTTTTCTCATTGATTGCATGTTTGGATACTTGGTAAAATAGGTGAGAAATGAAGCTGCAGAGGATTTCCTGAACTTGCTTAAGGAATGGGAGAAGCTTTGTCAGTCTGTTTTATCATCGGAAAACAATGGTTCATCATGTGATGGAAAGCTGAACCACATGGAAGATGATGAAGATAATGATGATGATGAACAAGACGATGATGCTGATAAAGGTGCTGAGGTCTTTGAAGTTGATGAGATACTGACACTTTGTTATGGTGACCCAAATAAAACTGGAAAACCGAAACTTTATTTCAAGGTAGTTTTGCAATCCCTTGAGGAATGTTAAAACGGAGTTTTCTGTTCTATCACCTCGAAATTGTGTGTTTATGTGCTAAACTTTTTGAAAGTATTGTTACCTTAAAGGAAATTTACTTCTATTGTGTTTCACATTGATAAAAGTTCATGCCTTCCCTTGCTTCTGTGTGCTTAAGAACTGAACTCCTTGTTGCATACTGCAACTTGGGCAATATCAATGACAGGCCCAGTTCACATTGTACTTCCTTTTCCAACTTAATCTATATGCTTCACTTTTGTCTTCTTTCTCATTTTTATTTTCAGATACGCTGGAAGGGTTATGGCCCCGGGGAAGATACTTGGGAGCCTTTGGAGGGACTGAGGTATAGAAACCCTGATATTTTATCAAGTTTTGGGTTTATATTTATATTATTATTAAAGATTCTTTTTTTTTTACTAATTTATTTATTTCAAATGCGTGCTTACCAGTACTTGCCAAGAAAAGCTGAAGGCCTTTGTGTCAAGAGGCCACAAGTCAAAGATTTTGCCACTACCTGTGAGCCTTTGCTGCTTTCTAGCCTTACATAAATTCATTACAATATATTTTTTCATTAATCGCCATTTGATTCTTATGTCATGCAGGGGACTGTGGATGTCGTATGTGGGGGCCCACCTTGCCAAGGAATAAGTGGTTTTAATAGGTTCAGGAATAAGAAAGCACCCCTTGAAGATCCGAAAAATAAACAACTTGTAGTTTTTATGGATATTGTGGCCTATTTGAGGCCAAAGTTTGTGTTGATGGAAAACGTTGTTGATATTGTAAGATTTGCTGGCGGTTTTCTTGGTCGATATGCACTTGGCCGTCTTCTTGCCATGGGTTATCAGGCAAGGATGGGAATGATGGCAGCTGGCGCTTATGGGTTGCCTCAATTTCGCATGCGCATGTTCATGTGGGGAGCACTTCCCACAGAGGTGATAGCTTGTTTTTTGTCCTTTTATTTTCTCTTCTGATATTGTTTTTATCATGCTATCAAAAATATGATGTACGGATTTTCATTAACTATCTCGTTTTTCCCCATTACAGAGGTTACCCCAGTACCCATTGCCAACACATAATGTTGTAGTCAGAGGAGTTATTCCCACTGAATTTGAGGTAGGACTTGCTATTTTTTCTTTATGTAATTTTGTTGTATCTATTTTGTGTTATTAAAATATAAATCCATTGCCAAATGCAGTCAAACACAGTTGCATATGAAGAAGGCCATGGACTCAAACTCAAAAAGGAACTTTTTCTCAGTGATGCAATATCTGACCTCCCTCATGTATGTGTAACTTGAGTTATCATCCAGATACTATGGTTATATGTTATCGTTTTCTAGTTTATGATTTCAACATCTTTTTCTTAGGTTGAAAACAATGAGCAACGTGATGAAATGCCTTATGATTCTGATCCCCAAACGGAATTCCAGCAGTTCATAAGACTGAGAAGGGATGGTGAGCTCATTATCATCTTGTTTGAAACAACATAGTTTGTTTGTCTTTTCGGTGTGAGAAGGAGGTTTATTATCTTGCCTAAAACGTCTTTCAGCCATGCATATCTAAGTTTTCTTCCCAATAAAATATGCAGCGGCTAGTCTATTTGAAGTCATTTTTTGCTGCACTTAGTGAAAATATATTACTATCCAATCGGTATAAGATAACAGATATTTATTTGTGATAGCACGCCAATTTAATTTTCAGCGTATGTATTAACCACTCTTATGTTTTGCAAATGTTTCTTAATGTTGTTACAGAATCTTCAATTAATCTATTGTGTTTCTGATGCAGAAATGCCTGGAAGCTTGAGTTTCAACTCTGAGGTGTTAAAACATAATTTGTGTGACCATCGCCCCCTTTGTCTAAATCAAGATGACTACGAGCGTGTTTGTCAAATACCTAAGAAAAAGGTATTGTTATCTTTCAGAGATCCAGAAGTGTAATATGACCTTAAAATAAATAAATCCTAGCTTTCTCATTTATGGAACTGTTGGCTCTTGTGTATCAGGGAGCAAACTTCAGGGATTTGCCAGGTGTGAGAGTTCGTGCTGATAATAAAGTTGAGTGGGATCCTAATGTAGAAAGGAAAAAAGTGACTTCTGGGAAGCCTCTGGTATAGTTTCTGCTATTCATGTCTCGTCTTTATGAATTGAATAGTTCAAACTTTTACTGTTTTACACGTTGCAATGATCCAATATGGTGTTACAGCAATATTGTTGAAATCTCAAAGCTGCCCGATTATGAATAGTAGAGTTTTATGTTCTATAAATGTCAAACAAGCCTACACTTTTAGATCAGATGGCCATTCAATAGTTTGCTCTTCAAATTCTATACCTTTTCTTCTTTTGTGCTGAAATGACATATTGTTGTTAATGGACAGGTTCCTGATTATGCTATGACTTTTGTTGGAGGATCTTCATCAAAGTACGACAATTGGTTATGCTTAACATTTATTCTTTACTTTCTCCTTTGCTATATCATGGACTTATCATTTTATCCATGCAGGCCATTTGGGCGTTTGTGGTGGGATGAAACTGTGCCCACCGTTGTTACTCGAGCAGAACCTCATAATCAGGTAGGGCTTTCATTGTTTTGTTTCTATTTCTAAGTTGGCCAGAAAATGTTGAAATTTTCATAAATTTGCTCCAGGCAATTCTGCATCCTCTTCAAGATAGAGTACTTTCCGTACGTGAGAATGCTCGCCTGCAAGGCTTTCCAGATTACTATAAACTTCTTGGCACAATAAAAGAAAGGTAACTCAACTTTTTTTTTTTTTTGGGTGTTGAACTTGTAACTTAACTTAACTTCTTGTAGCTTGAAACCTGATATAATTTTGTTGTAATGATTGTCAGATACATTCAAGTGGGAAATGCTGTTGCTGTCCCAGTAGCTCGAGCATTGGGCTTCTCTCTGGCTTTGGCATTGAGAGGACTTTCAGGAAATGAACCAGTTCTCACCCTGCCTGAGGATTACCCATTGATGAGAGATATTCCTTCTCCAACCATTGTCATGATATGACCAACTTTTCTATTTCTATCTAAGTTTTAAGTTAGTTTTATTCTTATTAGACATTTTTAACCTATCAGGAATGCTTTTCCTGTTGCATTATGTCATTGGATGAAAACATTCATTTGGTCAGGAGATGAAAGAAAGATTCAGCAATCTTTTTATGTATCATTGATGACTATTAAATTTGACCAATCCAAGTCCTACCTCGCCGGAGTCCGTAAATAGCACCCCATCAAAATTGACTTTGATAAAATTAATATGTTACCTAAAATTAATTTTAATAATAAAAAGGTTAATTTAGTCAAATCACAATGGAAAGAAACAACTAATTTGCTCTAATAGTAAAATATGGGACGGGTACTTTAAGTTTTTTTTATACGTACGAGTATTTTTGATATTTTTACTGAAAAATACGCAAAAAAAAAAAACGGAGTTTGATATAATACGTATTTTGATATATATGAAGACAATGCGTTTAATAAGAAAGAAAATGGGATAAAAAAAACGTGAATACTCCTATGTATTTTTATTTAAATTTTATGTAAGTTTTACATATAACATACCTACATTCACTTTAAATATTATAAAAACTTATTTTAAATGTATTATTAAATATATAATTTAGAGATAAACATTTAAATAATGTTAATATTCTTATAAGTTAATTCAATAATTATTTGTATAATTCAATAAATTTACACAAAAAAAAAATGTAAATAAATACTTTTGTTGTATTTTTAAAAAAATAATTTTATATATTTAAAAATTTTAAAAAATATTTATTTTTTTGATAAAAATTAAGTTTTATTCGTCAAGTATTATACGGGATATATATAATACGTGTACTAAACATATGACATCAAAAATACGAGTATTATTCATTAAGTTCAGAATATGTACGGGAAACGAAAATATTTTTTAATTATTTATACGTACGTGTACTATGCGGGGGTTCATTTCATCCTACTCATTTGGATATATGCCAAAGTGGGTTGTGAGTCATTGGATCATGATTTGATGATATCATAAAGTATAATGAAGTAAAATGATGATATTATCAAATATGATCTAACGGCTTAGAATGTAATTGGGTAGATACCAAACTGGGTAGGATCACATGAACTCTATACGAGTATAATAAACGTTTTTAGTTTTTACTAACAGAGCTAATTTGATCCACACTTTTATATAATAGTATATAGATAGATAGATATGATAGATATAGATATAGATAGATAAATGTTACAAAAGTTAATTGTTGGTAATATATTTCCGTAGCACACGGCATTAATCTCATTGTGGTGTGAATTGGTTATCGCGGATGATATCCCGCCAGATTCAAACACTCTTCGAACGATCCCGAAGCTCCAGGGAAACCCTCCAACTCCTCCATTGTTTACTCCTCAAAACCTCTCTTGACCACTGTGAATACTTCTTCTCTCAGCTCATCCTCTCCGCCGCCTCCTCCTCCCTCTGCCGTGCGCGAGAACTCTTCGATTACTCACCTATCGCTCCACCACCACTCTTTGCTTGGAACACGCTGATCAAAGCATACTCCAAGAGTTCTACCCCGATAGAGTCCGTTAAACTCTTTGAGAAGTTACTTCGAACATCTGGTGAGCTGAGACCTGACAATTTTACGTACCCTTTTGTTATCAAGGCCTGTGGGCGTTGCTCGATGCTCGGGGTTGGTGGGTCTGTGCATTCAATGGTTGTGAAGGCGAGTTTCGATTCGGATTCGCATGTCAATAACACCCTCTTGACAATGTATGGTGGGTGCGGTGTGGTTGAGTTTGCTAGAAGAGTGTTCGATGAAATGTGTGAGAGAGACGTGGTCTCTTGGAGTTCTATGATTGCAGCGTATGTTGACTGGTATGCGATTTTGTTTTGCTATTATGATTAAAAATTATAGCTTTGTACCCGTAATGAATTTTCTCCAAGGGAATATTGCGGAATACTTATTACACAGTTCTCCATATGTTTTTGGCATCAGTTATTCCACTGCAATTTGAAAGTCTTGAGCAATCATTCAATCCCTTTGTGTAAACTGATGAATCATTACAATGCATAGATAATAGAGTTAAAAGTTTCAAGGTGATGATAAGGGTAGATGCTTAATAAATCACAATCTGGTATAGTGGTATTGAATTTTGTTCTAAAAGATCATTCAGTTCTGTGTAGAATTCATTTGAGTAATTTGATTAAGATAAAAAATGATAATCTTTTGTAAGCAGAAAATTATCTGTGATTAAGAGCACAGTAAAGATGTTCCGATGTGGAGAAGACTTGTATCGAATATATTTTCTGTTAGAAGTCAGAACTTGCTAAACAGTTTTTACTTTAATTTTTTTTTTTTAAAAATAGTTTTTGATTTTGTTGAATTTGGAGTTGCCTGAATTTAACTGATATATTAGGATTATAATGGACTAAAATATATGTTCTATATTTATGATCTCTTTTGCATTTTAGCGCCTCAAGTTCATGTCCTCACTTCCAATTTCCCTTTGCTTGCAGTAACCATAATTTGGATGCTTTGAGAGTTTTCAAAGACATGAGCACCGTAAACGAGAAGCCAAACTTGGTAACATTTGTTAGTTTGCTGTCAGCTTGTACCAACCTCCTCAGTATCAGACAAGGAAAATCCATTCATTCATATATTCTCGTTAATGGTACTGAACTAGAAGTTAGCTTGGGTACAGCCCTTCTAAATATGTATGCAAAATGCGGTCATTTAAATGAAGCCTTCAACATTTTCAATTCCATAACTGAAAAAAATCTGCAATCTTGGACGGTCATGATTTCATGTCTCGCCGACTATGGTCACGGAGAAGAAGCTATATCTTTGTTCACCAGAATGGAGGAAATTGGCTTGAGGCCTGACAGTTTGTCATTTTCAGCAATACTTTCTGCTTGTAGTCATAGAGGTCTTTTACATAAGGGACGAGAGTTCTTTGAGAAAATGGTGAACATGTACAATATTGTGCCTACTATGGAGCACTATGGATGCATGGTTGACCTATTTGGTCGAGCTGGAAAAATTGAGGAAGCTTATCAGATTATTATGAGCATGCCAGCGGAGCCTAATTCTGTTATTTTAAGGAGTTACCTCAGTGCGTGTAAACACCATGGATGTACTCTTTATCTGGACAAACATTTAATGCAACTTTTACTTAAAATCGAGCCTGAAATTGGAGCAAACTATGTTCTTGCTGCCAATTTATCGTCTGACGAGGATAACATGAGAAATGACATGAAAATAAAAGGTCTAAAGAAAGTTCCTGGTTGCAGTTGGGTGTGATTTGGAGGGAATTTTAAAAGAGGTTTTAAGATAACCCTTTTTCCAATGATTTTCGTGGATTTGTGTATTTATAGTTTCTGAGCAATCTGATTTGACCAAATACATGGGGTTATTCTTGAGATCTGCTTACCATACTTTACAGTGAAGTTTGGAAGTCCAGAATTATTGAAAGGCAGTTCTCGGAAAGCCTATTGCTTTGTTATAGATTATTCTTGGTTTGGATGAATAGCTAAAGTGTTCATATTGGAAGTCCTATTTTGCATACAAAAATGTTAGATTTCTGATCATGTACAGATCTGGGCACAGAAAGGCTTCTTGTAGCAGTCAAGAAAAGTACTTCACTTTTGTACGCTCACTTATTCAACATCTTGAGGTTTTAGTCTGATGTTTACATATCGCATCTGCATTCTAGTAATGGAGAAAATTTGCAAACATATGATAGCCTGCATTTAAAATTTCTCTTTTTGACATTTCAGCCTTAAAATTATGAAGGTACATTGTAATGGGAAACACCAATATCATGGTATTGGTCATCAAACTTCAAAATCCCACTGATTTTATATATTAGATATATATTTATATATTTTCATTGAAACTTCAAAATTTATTTTATTGCAACAATATATACTTCAAATTCAATAAATTCAGTCTTGCACCCTTTCCACAACATTAAAATCCTTGCTCTGGTCCTAATTATTCACATGCTTTTGTAGTAGGCTATGGCTCACTTCATACTAGAGTAGAGATAGCAAACGACAGATCTTATCTTCCTAGAGGGCAGAGGCCAAAGCTAAGACTTGTGTTTTTTTTTCCCTCTTTCGTGTAGGTTGACAGATCAGACTGCACATGTAATGTAGAACCAAGCATGGAGAGAAGTATGGGGCATGGAAAAAGGTGTTGTACAAGAAACAGTGCAAGGTTAGTAGAGCCTTTTCTTGTTTAAGAGACTCGGTAATGTTGATGCTTTCCAATTTGGAAGTTAAAGTGACTAGTACAGTACTTATCAAGAAAATAGGGATTTATTTATTTGCATTGCAACCCAGGTTACAGTTCATGTCATCATATGTTCACGGGAGTTATTGTTCTTGTCAAAAATTAAAGTTTTATAAAAGAAGATTTTACTTTGTTTCTATTTGGGATAATATTTCGTTTATGAATAAGATGATAGCTAATATAAGAAGGAATTTGTTTTTATTATTCGAGCCCCTAATTTGATAATGAGAAAAAAAAAATTTACCTCCTATTGTTTCACGATTTTTTGGAATTGCCTCCTCACATTTTTTTTTTTCGATTTTTTGAAATTGCCTCAAGTCAAATTCTGGCGGAATATTCCGAGAATATGCTTTCTCGTGCATCTCACGTGTTTTCTTAAGGGTAAATTCGTCTTTTTCTATGCGACCAAACCCACTAAACCCCCCGACCCTACCCATACCAAATAAAATCAATTAAAACGTTTTAACTTATTTTTGTCGGAAAAAATTGAAAATATTTAACGTAAAAGAAATTGGGAATTAGGATTTATAATACGCATTCTCAAAATCTCTCTCAAAAGAATAGTAGAAATTCTAGCAATGGATACCGAGTTTTTAGGTGTTGTGCTCCGGCCCGTTGGCAATTTCGAGAACTCAAGTGATTGCCATTACCAAACATTGAAAGACAATGTTGATGTTGGGAGAGATTTTGAGAATGCGTATCATAAACCCTAATCCCCAATTTCTTTTATGTTAAATGTTTTCAATTTTTATGACAAAAATAAGTTAAAACGTTTTAATGGATTTTATTTGGTATGGGTAGGGTCGGACGGGTTTAGTAGGTTTGGTCGCATAGAAAAAGACGGATTTACCCAGAAGAAAACACGTGAGATGCACGAGAAAGTATATTCTCAGAATATTCCGCCGGAATTTGGCCTGAGGAGGCAATTTTGAAAAATTCGTGAAGGTGAGGAGGTAAAAAAAAAAAAAAAAAAAAAGGTGAGGAGGCAATTCCAAAAAATCGTGACAGTACATGAGGTAATTTTTTTTTTTCCCTTTGATAATTAATAAAGTTATGATTGGATGTTATCAACCTTAGGTTGATGCATAAGGGGATAATCCTCAAACTTCATCCTCATTTCTTAATGTCAACTCATCAAGTGCCTAAGAGAATTAATAAAGACCCGAGAAACATCATAATTGCAAGAATTCCATAACGTCTCTTAAACAGTTAACTGATACAACAATTAAACACAATCGTAGTACTCATACAAAGTTTTCTAGCCTGCCCAGCAATTTCTAGATTTCTCAGCCTCAAGCCCTCACTTATTAGCTAACAGTAAAATCTGCAACATTAATCCTCAGACACATTAGTAATGATAATTTTCATATAATTACATAATTTTTAGTTGATACTAAAATTTTCTAGTGATTTCCCCATACCATTCCAAGTTCAAAGGTGCAAACGATTTCCCAATTTGCTGAAATGTCTTGCACATCTCCTCTTGCCCCTCAACATCTTGTCCTTCATCATCTTGTTTCTCATCCTCATCGTTCTCTCTTATACTCTGGTACTCAACGTCTTTAGAGTAAACCTTAACCACAACAAGATAAAACACCAAACTGAATATCGACATACCAACGACATAATAACTGAACAAAATGTTCGCTAGAGATTTCGCGCGCTCCAAGTCCTTTTTCTCATAGCAGTGCACCACATTGTGACCATATTCAACCCCCATCAAGCAACCCTTAGGAATCAATCCTGGAGTATACAACATGAACCCAATGATAACCAACCAAACACCTTGCGAGCAAATAGAGAGAGACCTGGCGAAGCTAAGCAAGAAGCTTCTAGAATAGTTGATGCTCATGATTGTAGTAGCTAGTGATGTAAAGATCACAACTTGTAGGAGCCAATGGTATTGCCCCTCGAGTCCCATGTGGTCGGATGAGTGGAGGTGGAAGAGGAGGAGCTCTTGTGCCAGCATCATTCCCGCTAGCATGTGAGTCAACGCACTTCTTGCTGGCGGCTGTAGCTTGTCGAGGAGAATAGCAAATAAAGAATATGTGAAGATCGAAAGTGAGATATTTGCATGTTCGAAGTTGTGGAGGTGGTTGGAGGGGATAGTGCCGTCGGTGGGGTCGAGGGGGTGGTGGTGGTGGGGCATTATGAAGAGCTCCATGGATATGGAGGTGGCTGAGGCGAACATGATGAAGTACAGTTCTAGGTATTTGGTGATTCTTGGAGTGGGAAACCATGTGAGGGAGATGTAGGATTTGGGGTTGATTGCATGGAGTTTGGTGTGGTTGAAGAGGTGCCATAAGCCAATTATGCAGAAGGCTAATCCAGGTGCTACATGACCTCTAAGATTGCCCATGTATGAGTTCTTCTTGGTTTTTTGGGGACGCTTTGGTTCTGTGTGATTGGGAAGAAGTGAGGGGAATGTGTAGATTGTAGACATATTGGTGCTGGGCAGACAACTTCTTATAGTTGATGAATGATTACTCTTGCTTTAATGAGGTCAATTTAAAGTTCGATAAACCGTGCAATTACTGTAGTATCTATTTTCTGGGTCTTATGATCGCTCTTATAGTTTATTTTGCTTACGAGTCAGGTTAGACCAGTAAAGTGTAAAGTTTTCTAGATAATAGTGCATAGAGTTGGATTCCCATAGACTCGAACAAGACCTTTGTACTCTGATTAAGCAAGTATAACACTGAGCTACTAAGTTATCTCACCCACTGGTTGAGAAGTAGGCTCACGCATTGTGTAGAATAATCACTTTGTATGTCAAAATCAAATATCCTAATTGCATATCCAAGTTATACTCTAAACGCCCAAAACCGTGCAAGCAAAGCAATAAATAAATAAGCACCAATTAATACATGCAGTGCACAACTGGACATTAACTACAAGATACAATTGAAAGAAATTAAGTAATTAACCACTCGAAAATTAGAAAAGCTGATTTTTCATCTGACGGACTTTTTTTTTTTGAGGAGAAACAAGTACTTAATATTAAGCAGAATCAAAAACAACAAAGTCCCAAGTAAAATTGGGAATGTCTGTGGAACCGATGCAAGTCAAAGCTGCGTTCCGAGCAAGGGAATGAGCTACAGTATTAGCCTCCTGGTGAACGAAAGTAAAGGAAATAATATCAAAATGTCTAAACAAACTCTTAATATCAGAAAGTAAAAAGCCTATACTAGAAATGTCCTCTTCGATCTGACGGACTTCGAAAGGTTATTTACAATTTGAAACCCCATTTTTTGGGGTATATATCTTTTCCGGAGTTTTCATCAGTAATTTGAAATTTAGATTTTTACTTTTTCATTTTTGTTTCTTATTTTGCCATCTGAATTTGAACATTTTATTTTATTTCTTAGCTTTTACATTCTGAAAGGAAGATTTTGAGGGTGCTTGTAAATTCCATTGCTTTTGGAGAAGCTAAAACAAAAGTTAAGTTATAAAAAAATGTAGTAAAAACAGAGAGCATTTGGGAAAAAATGTTAAAATATACACACAAAAAAAAAAAAAAAAAGAATAATTGACAGTGATGCATGGACACAACACGATAAACAACACAATTCTTTTCAATATTTATTACTCGATATAATATCTGATACTACACGGTGGATTTTTAGGAGTGTTCATGGATTTTTACGTTCTTTGTTTTTGGTGAACCTTAAGCATTCTTAGGTGCTTTAGGCTTTTAGTTTATTTTGGCTTAAATTAAGTAGAAGTTTGTGTGTTTAGAAAACCAAAATTTCTGAAAAAAAAACTATGAGCAAAAACATTTCTTTGGAGTTTGCAAACATTACCTTCGTTGGAACTCCTTGAACACTATGAGTAAACTTATTATTTCCGCCTCCATCTATCATAAATTATAGTAAATTAGAGATGCATTTGCTTAATTATCTAAATACAAAGTATTATCTATACTTTCATAAATTGCACAATAGTTTATTCCAATAAGAAAAAATATTTAGTGCGAGATATTCCACTTCTATTTATTTATTTATTTTTTGGTGTTAATTATCAATTTGGGAAATTCTATATTGAGCACTCTTAATCCGGTTCAGGGTCTAGTCACAGTTAAGGCTCTTCATCCTACGAGCGAGTTCCACTTTTATTTATGTAAAAGCTATATTAAGCAAGGACATCTATCAAACGCCGAACTGTCCATTTCTACTTTCCACTTGTTTCTGATAGATAATTCCATTACTGTTTTGTTTTATCTTTCCTAATTTGTGGGAAAAATGCAAACTTTCTGATTAACTAAACTATCATTTAGTTGGATTAATATTACATTTTCAAACCAGCATTGGATGCAATATACTGTGCAGAATTATAACTTCTTTGACGCAACGCAATATACCTCCTTTCGACAGGCAGTACTAAAAAAAATTCTTGCGGGGGTGAAAGATGAAAAAATTATTATTTTTTTTTGGGGGGAGGGGAGGGGGTGTCGAAACTCGAAATATTATTTTTAGTGAGAATGAAGGCTTTTTTATATATAAATAATTCTATATTTAAATGATTTTACACAAATTGTTTTTTTTTTTTTTTTAAATAAAATCAAGGGGGGCAATGACCCCCGCTCTGGTACATGCATGTAGTGTACCGCCCCTGTCCCTCCGATCCTACAGAACCATGAATTTGATATTGAGACGTGAAACTCCTTTAGGGTCTAAGTGTAATTAATCCTATTTTTTATTCCGATGCATTAGAGGATCCAAAATAAATACTTATAAAACCCCTAACAATCATGTAATTATCGTACTTTAATTTTTACCTCCCATTTCAACGCTTTAATTCTCTTCCCATCTTTCTTGTTCCCAAACCAAAACGTGCAAAGAAAAAGTACAGTATGGGAAATCTCAGAGGTCATGTGGCATATGGAACATTTCTCTTCCTTGTTGGGCTATGGCACATCATCAACCACATCAAACTCCACATTCAAAACCCTAAATCCTACACCTCTTCAACATGGTTCCCCACTTCAAGAATCAAACACTTGGAGCTCTTGCCTCATCATGGCAGGCTCAACGATCGCCGTCGTCATGTCCCTCTTCGTCGGCTTGCTCCACCACCAGCCCCTCAACCCCGACGGCACAATCCCATCTACCCATCTCCACAACTTCGAACACTCCATTATCGCACTGGGTTTCTTGATCTATGCCTTTTTCGCGTTCTTGCTTAATAAACTCGACCCGCCCGCGAAACACGGGCTGACCAACATGTTTCTTTCTCTAGCCTTTGCAATAGAGCTCTTCATCTTTCACCTACACTCAGCTGATCACATGGGGGTGGAGGGGCAATACCATTGGCTCCTACAAATTGTGATCTTTATATCATTTTCCACAACCCTTTTGAGCATTAATCAACCTAAGAGCTTCTTGATTGGTTTTTTGAGGTCTCTTAGTATACTTTTTCAAGGTGTTTGGTTGGTGAATACTGGGTTCATGTTGTGGACTCCAGGTTTAATTCCTAAGGGTTGCTACATGAATTGGGAGGAGGGTGGTTATTTTATGGTCCGGTGCCATGGGGAAGTGGCCTTGGAGCGTGCTAAGTCGCTGGTGATTACCCAGTTCAGTTACTATGTTGTGGGGTTGAATATAGTGAGTGTGACGATATATCTGGTTATGTTTAAGATGTATTCGAAGAGGTCAAGAATTGATATCTAGAAAGACTTAATGAGAGAATCTGAGGAACATTGTTCTATTTCGTTTCAATTTTCATTTATGAAGGTAATTGGATGTACTATATTTGCTTTGCTTTGGATTAAATGAACGAAATAAATTCATTGTCGGGGCGAGAATCCTAAGATTAGGAGTGTACTTTTTTTTTTATTTTTTTATTTATATACGTACACAATTTAATCCTTGTCATTGCAAGGAATCGAATCCAAACCCCACTCTGGAGTAATAAATTAAGGCCTTAGGGGTGTACCTAACTTAAAGTGTGAATTACAAAATATATATTTAGAGAGGTTACCGAATATAAAATATACATATATATATATATATTATGGAATAATTTTAGAAAATACATATACTATATAGCTAAAATAATTTTAAAATTAAGAGATGCACGTGAACACGCTTACTTCACTTATATATAGCTACGTTACCGAAAATAATATTGTATTAGCTAGGTCATTTAACTTGTGAATATTTTTGCAAGAGACATGTGTAGTACTTTGAATTAATAATTCCCAAGGTTAAGTGCATGGTACAAATAAAGTCAATAGTAGGGTGGGCAGATCCCCTGAATGAATCCATATAAATTTGGTAATTTTTACTTGATTTGATATTACATATAAGTCACTATGTACCTCGTTATTTGTGAATCTAAAAGTGTACCCGAACATGGCTCAAGAGTGTCTATACAAAGCCCTTATGTACAAAATGTGGGAACTAGATTATGCAAGTCAGCAAGTGTCAATTAACTCAATGAAAATTTGATTTTTTGTTATGCTGATTTAATTAAGGGAAAATTACACATATTCATAGGGTTTGTTAAATTTTAATTTATATTCCTCTTAATCAAATAATTATATATATATATTTTATATATTGTATAAATTAGTATAATATATATATATATATATATATATATATATATATATATATAATATAATATAATCATGTTGGAGCCGTATTGTGTCATAAATTTTTGTATAAATCTGTGTTGCTGTGTCGCCTGTGTCGCCGTATCTGTATCCATGTTTCATTGACCATGGGTTACTCCTAAATTTTACTTAGGTGTTATTAATTTATAATATCATAAACTCCTTTAGGGTCAAAGTAATTTTGTTTTTGGTTAGGGCCAAGGGTATAACAGGCAATTCTTGTAGAAAAAATGAATATTCCGTTAATTATTGATGAAATCCTATTATTCCCTAATAGAATCCAAATTCATGTATATATTTTATAATTATTTAATTTCGTATAGGGTATAACTGTAATTATTTGACTAGAAAGTCATGAATTATAATTTAACAAAACTTTCTGGTTAAAAGTGTAAATTTTCCTTCAATGGATGATACTTTCATTTATGCATAAAAGGTTCATGAAGAATACCAAATTTAGGAGTTAGGAGATTTCCAAAATTGTTACATATAGTGAACGGTGGGAAACCAAAAATAAAGAACTACGATTCACTA
Organism: Verbena officinalis; assembly: GCA_958496215.1. Taxonomy (NCBI): domain Eukaryota; kingdom Viridiplantae; phylum Streptophyta; class Magnoliopsida; order Lamiales; family Verbenaceae; genus Verbena; species Verbena officinalis. The sequence goes on along the minus strand of OY292386.1, from coordinate 35,729,356 downwards.
ATCGAAATTCACTTTAATCAAACCTGTAGTTGGAGGTCGTCATCGGGACGGAGCAATGACTTGGGCTTGATGGGCTTTGGTGAGAACTCCCGCAAGATATGTTGAGCAAAAGTTCTTCGCAAAGCGCATAGCGTCGTCCGGTGATGACCAATCGTCTTCGAAGACACGTTTGTTACGATGCTCCATCGTCGTAGTCAACTATATGACAGGCCCTTCGGATCCATTCTTTAATTTCTTCAAGAGCTAGTTCCACCGCATGCCTTGGGAGATCGGAGAGGGCCCAACTTTGTCTAGCAAAATCACATTCAAAAAAAATATGGCGCCCATCTTCTAGAGGTCTCTTACAGGTTTGGCAAAGGGTAATTTCGGCACAATGTCTTCTCTTCAGATTTTGGAGCATCGGGAGTGCATTCGTGCAAAGTTTCCACACAAACACTTTGATTTTTGGAGCAACTCGGGCCTGCCATAGAAAATTCCAGTTTGAGGGTTGGGAGCTAGATGCCGCTGCCACTTCCGGGGGGACGAATTTAGCAACTTGATAGGCGCTTTTAACGGAGAAACGACCATTTTTATTATAATGCCAAATGAGTCGATCCTTACGATTGATACTGCCAAGAGGGATAGAACAAATGAGATCGGCTTCAGCATGCACAAAAACATTTCAAATCATATTCACATTCCAAGTACGGGGGCCGGCAAGATGAGATCTTCAACCCATGTCACGTTGGAGACTGTTGTAGCTGGGGTGATTGGTCAGAAAGTGACTGACCGTGGGAGCCACCTATCCTCCCACACTTTGATGCATTTACCGTTGCCAACTCTCCAACGTGATCCCGCTTCAATGACTTTCCTAGCTGCAATGATACTTTTCCAAGTGAGAGACGGGTTATATCCTTCGGTGGCTTCTAGAAAATTCACTCGGCGAAAGAACCGAGCCTTGAGAATACGACTGAGGAGGCCCTCCGGGTTGGTGATGATCCGCCATCCCTGTTTTGCTAGAAGAGCCAAATTGAAAGCTTTAAGGTTACGAAAGCCAAGACCGCCTTTGTTCTTTGATTTGCACATGAGGTCCCACTTAGCTCAATGGATTTTTTCTTTCTGTCCATTGTCGTTCAATTAATGGTACACATTCATCGTAGCGAAGCCACATGGCTTCGAACTTGAAATCAGGCCGATCTTTTTTTTTTCCGGCTACGGTTGCATTTTTTGAGTGATGTAAGGATAGGGCAGTGATCGGATGTGGTGGCGGGGAGGTGCTCCACTTTGAAGTCCGTAAATCTTTGGAGCCACGCCAAGTTGGCAACACTACGGTCCAGCCAGCAACGAATGGTATCCGAGAATTTTTGGTTATTCGACTAAGTATATGGAACCCCCTCAAAACCCAAGTATGCGAGATCACAATGGTGGAGACAATCTTGGAAGCCCGAATCATCCCTGGAGGTCGAGCAATACCCCCAAGCCTCTCATCATTTGAAAGTAGTTCTAGAGGTCTCTTACAGGTTTGGCAAAGGGTAATTTCGGCACAATGTCTTCTCTTCAGATTTTGGAGCATCGGGAGTGCATTCGTGCAAAGTTTCCACACAAACACTTTGATTTTTGGAGCAACTCGGGCCTGCCATAGAAAATTCCAGTTTGAGGGTTGGGAGCTAGATGCCGCTGCCACTTCCGGGGGGACGAATTTAGCAACTTGATAGGCGCTTTTAACGGAGAAACGACCATTTTTATTATAATGCCAAATGAGTCGATCCTTACGATTGATACTGCCAAGAGGGATAGAACAAATGAGATCGGCTTCAGCATGCACAAAAACATTTCAAATCATATTCACATTCCAAGTACGGGGGCCGGCAAGATGAGATCTTCAACCCATGTCACGTTGGAGACTGTTGTAGCTGGGGTGATTGGTCAGAAAGTGACTGACCGTGGGAGCCACCTATCCTCCCACACTTTGATGCATTTACCGTTGCCAACTCTCCAACGTGATCCCGCTTCAATGACTTTCCTAGCTGCAATGATACTTTTCCAAGTGAGAGACGGGTTATATCCTTCGGTGGCTTCTAGAAAATTCACTCGGCGAAAGAACCGAGCCTTGAGAATACGACTGAGGAGGCCCTCCGGGTTGGTGATGATCCGCCATCCCTGTTTTGCTAGAAGAGCCAAATTGAAAGCTTTAAGGTTACGAAAGCCAAGACCGCCTTTGTTCTTTGATTTGCACATGAGGTCCCACTTAGCTCAATGGATTTTTTCTTTCTGTCCATTGTCGTTCAATTAATGGTACACATTCATCGTAGCGAAGCCACATGGCTTCGAACTTGAAATCAGGCCGATCTTTTTTTTTTCCGGCTACGGTTGCATTTTTTGAGTGATGTAAGGATAGGGCAGTGATCGGATGTGGTGGCGGGGAGGTGCTCCACTTTGAAGTCCGTAAATCTTTGGAGCCACGCCAAGTTGGCAACACTACGGTCCAGCCAGCAACGAATGGTATCCGAGAATTTTTGGTTATTCGACTAAGTATATGGAACCCCCTCAAAACCCAAGTATGCGAGATCACAATGGTGGAGACAATCTTGGAAGCCCGAATCATCCCTGGAGGTCGAGCAATACCCCCAAGCCTCTCATCATTTGAAAGTAGCTCGTTAAAATCCCCGGAAACTAACCACGACATGTACATTTGTGATCCCAATTGGGATAGGATCCTCCAGGACTCTTGTCGTCTCTCTTGTTTCGAGTTACCGTAAAAACCTGTTAATCTCCAATTTGACACGTCTGTGGGACGGGATATACTAGCATCAGTGTGGTTACGTGAGTAGCTAAGGAGTGAGACAGTAATTTTTTTCTTCCAAAATAGCGCAATTCCAACGCTTTGACCCGCGATATCAACACCAAAACCGAAAAGATTGAACTTGGCTTTTAGAGCCTCAATAGTCATTGTTTGCATTTAGTCTCCAAGACGAAGACTAACTCGGGATTGTGGAAATCAATAAGATCCCTGAGTTAACGAACTGTTCGGGTGCCCCGGAATCCTCGACAGTTCCAACACAAGATACTTATAATGCCCGGCGAGGCTGCCACGCAGCCTTCGCCGATTCTGAATTGATGCTCAACGTAGTCACCTGATTGTCAGCTTGTTTTTTTGTTTTGGGAGATGGGTCGGTTTGGTCTTCAATAGAGGGTCTCTTACGTTTACATTGATTTGGTTTGTTGTGGAAGCAGGGGAGAGGTGCAGCGGCGGTGTTGGGCTGAGGCGGGTGTTGTGGTGGAGGTAGTTTGGGTGTTGGGCTTAGTCATATTAGAAAGGTGAGGAATGAATGCAAGAGGGACATTAATGAGGGTCTCGTGGTCTTGAATCTGAGTGAGTATGGAGCGGAAGATGATGGGTTCCATCAGTTCGAGATTGAGGCCAGCGTCGGAGGTGGGATCCTTGTTTTCCATCAGTTAGAGAGGAAATTAGGGATTAAATTTTCTTTATCGTGATTTTTGGGTTTGGTTTTTCTGCGGGTTGGGGATTTTTTCGGGATTAGGTTCTTGTCTTTGTCTGGTTTAGTAGAGGGCGGGTAAGTGTGGGTTGGGGTAGGGTCTAGGTTGGGCTTTGTGGGTGGGTGGTCTTGGATGGTGGCTAATATGAGAGGGCTGGGTTTCGGGGTGTCTGAGTGGATTTTAGTGATGGTGGGCCACTGAAGTGAGGTATAGTCAAGGCTGTTGGGCTTGATATTAGCGGCGGCCCATTTTGTGGAAGGTGTAGTAGTAGGCTTTTGAGGAGGAGATGGGCTGCCGATAATATTTAGGGTTGCATTCCAGCTGGCATAAGGAAGGGGAATATTACGAGGTGAGAGAGGCGTGTTCTGTCCCAGAGAATTTTTTTCATTCAAGGTATGATTGAGAAAAGCAGTAGATGTCGAAGCCTTGTCAGAAGAGGAGGTGTAAGGCATGAGAGGGGAAAATTTTGATTTTGTGGGATCTTCGAGAGGGTTGACTCCTGGAACGAGTAAGAGATAGTAGCTTTGGGAATGTGAGTGATGGAAATATGCCTATTACTGTGGAGCATCATTGCATGAGAGATATGGTATGGAGTGGTGTTGTCAGCTTTTCTAAGACTTTGGATGGCTGCATCAGATGGAGTTTCCTGAGATGGGAATTTGGGGTTTGGTGAGGATAGGGGGTGGGTGGAGTATGGGTTGGTTGTTTGGCGGGATTCTTTGGTGAGGCGAAAGAAGGATTTTTTCTGCAGGCGGCACCGCCGGAGTTGCCGTCTTTCCAACCTGAACTGCCGGCGTTCGTATTTGCTCTGAGCCAGGGTCCGAATGGGAAATTCAGGGCTGGGCATATGAAACCCTCCTCACATTGTTTCGGGCAAAACTTTGCCAGATGATCGCAAATCCCACAAACATAGTAGAAATTAGGAAGTTTCTCATATGAGAATGTAAGCAAAACTTCGTCTTCACCGGAGGAGTTTCTGAATTGTTACAATTAGAGGTTTTGGAATGGAATCAGAATGACACGGGTAGTCCCTGTCCTTAAAGTTTCTGTCGCCCCTACTTCGTTAGGAAGTTTGCTGCAGGTTGCAGGCGACACACTTCCAGGATATATGTCAAGCTAGAGTAGAAAATATGAAAGAATTCGTGTGACAGCAATTCACAAAGAATTCAGGCGAATATTTGTTGTGTCTCATTTTGAACAACAGAACAGCTTCTATATATAGCCTCAGAAGTTGGAAGCAGATTAATGTCAGCATTATGTGACTTTATTGGTGGGCTGGCTGTTATGCAATTGATTACAGCATTAATCCAATTTACTACAGCAGTTTCAGGCATCCCAACAGCTATATTTCAACAGTCACATCTGACCAATTAAATGATTTATTTGTTGTCTGAAATTGGGTTGCGAAGTGAGTTGGGCCTGGTCCAAAAAGAAAGCTGTTATGCAATTGAATCCAATTTACTACAGCAGTTTCAGGTATCCCAACAGCCATATTTCAACAGTCACATCTGACCAATTAAATGATTTATTTGTTGTCTGAAATTGGGCTGCAAAGTGAGTTGGGCCTGGTCCAAAAAGAAAGCTCTGGGCTCGGAGGCGAGGCTCCTTAGCTCCTAGCGAGCCATCATGCGACACACGACTAAGCGACACGGCATAGCGAGCCATCATGCGACACACGACTAAGCGATGCGGCCCGACCCAAGCCCAAGCCCAAGCCCAAGCCCATGCCCATGCCCATGCGCGGGCGCGGGTCGCGGGCGGTGCGGTGCACCGCACCGCATTTGAACCATCCATCCCTCTCACTTGAGTTCCATAATTAACACCACTAATTAGCATTAACTAATATAATGCTCATTAATTAAGAGTTTAACCTATGTGGGACTCTTGATTAAGTGTTTAATTAAAATGAGACTCTTTAGTTTTCCAAACAACCTTTAATACATCTTTTCACATCCCAACTAATACACACTTATCAATGTAGGATAACCCTTAAAGATACATTTAAATCCAACATGAATTTCATGGCTCGTCGGAGAGGTTTAGTCATATCGAGACCAACTCGGATTCGAAGCGCCGAAGAGAAAGAGAAACCTTCCTTTTTGCTCACATCCACGTCTTTGCAGATACCCAACTTATCACCAATAAATTTGCCCATCTGGTTGGTTCTTAGTCCCAGGGGTAGACCCTTGACGAGTATATAGAAGTCACAGTGTTTGAGTTCTGTGAGCATGGGATCGTCTTTTGTTTCGATGGCACGGAGGATGAGCAGGTTTTTATCAAAATTCCATGGGGCTCCATTTATGACTCTGTGCCTGTCAATCTCATGAAAGAAAATCATGAGAAACCTTCCTCCATCCAATTTCTTAATTTCCATTCCTTTAATGGTGCTGATAGCGGCGAACATGATCAGGCGGAAATTATCAAATTTTGGAGCTTTATTGCATAGGATCTTTCCCACGATCCAGAACTGATTTTTGGTAGTGGAATTTTGCCAGGTATCCGTGGGAGCAGTCCATCCTTCTTCTTCCTCCTCAGTGAGGGACAAGGCTCTGTTTATCCATTCACTTTCGTCCTCCATGCTAAGTTGAATGAGTCGTACACGAGTTATGGTAGAAGCAGAAAACCAGAGAGAGAGCTCCAATAACTGCAAAACAGAAAGGAAACAAAACAAAATCCAACCAAAGTTAAATAGGGAAACTTAGGGGTGGGGAGGTTAGTTACAGGTTGAGGCAATAACTATGAAACGTGAGTGGGTAGTCACTAGAGAAATCAATACACATGAGTGAAGTAAATGGCCTATTGATAGTAATGGCTGATGACAAGATGTAGGGCAATCCTTGTTGGAGATCTTGAGCTAAATGGATTTGTTGGAGATCCCTCATACGAGAGTACAGAAGTCTCTCATATGAGAGCATTTTTTCCTAGAGAGAAATTTTTTGCTTATCTGTTGGCTATAGTTAAATTCAAATGTTCTTAATTTCTTATCTTTTAGGTCTTTGTCTTATTTATAATTTTAGTCCCATAACTTTCTAATCTTATGCAAATTTAGTCTTGGAAATAAACAAATACAAAAAGGGAGAACTGTTAGTAAAAATGCGTATTATACTCATATAGTATACATACGTACGAATAATTAAAAATACTTCTATTTTCTGTACGCATTATAAACTTAATGAATAATACTTGTACGTCTAATGTCATACATTTAGTACACGAATTGTATACATCCCGTATAATACTTGACGAATAAAACATAATTTTTATCATAAAAAAATATGTATTTAAACTTTTAAATATATTTAAATTATTTTAAAAATAAAATACATCAAAAGTATTTATTTACATTACTAAAATATTATACAAATAATTATTGAATTAACTTAAAAGAATATTAAACATTTAATTATTTAATAATATATTTAAAATAAGTTTTTATAATGTTTAAAGTGAATATATATTTTAACATATTTTTCAGTAAAATTATCAAAAATACTCGTACATATAAAAAAACACATAAAGTACCCCTCCTGTATTTTATTAAGAGGAATTGCTAGACGAAAATTACATTAAATTATCACATCACCATCAAATAACACAACAATCTCCACATAAACATCAACTTATTAAAATTTCCAACTTTATTAAGTGACTTGCACATGTGAGTTTCCAACGAAAAGTTCAACTTCCGAGAAAATCAGACTATTTAAATACCGGAAATTAGAAAATTGCCGAACTAAACATGAAATTGAGTAATTAAAGGTAAAAATAAAAATAAAAATAAAAGTGTATCTATAGTTAATTTGACAGAAATTAGTATTGCCTTTCTTATCCTACCCCTAGGTGTCAACCCACCTCAACAAAACACCTTCTTGGTGGTGGAAACCATCACAAAATGGCTTATCACTTATTTGATTGTAACATCTCATAAAAAATAAAATAAGATATTAGATTGTAGCTTGATTTTTTATTAATTTAATAAGATATCTAAAGAATAATACCTTCTTAGTTAATTTTTTTTGATGTTGTTATCTAGACGAGCTAGTTTCTTGTCACGCTTCGAACTTATGGTCTCTTGAATACAAGAACAAGTTTTAAATTTACTAAACTTAACTTAAAATTAAGTCTAAATCATTGTCTAAAAGGGATATTAATTCATTGATTATACTTAATTCTAAGTTATAAACTTATTCCATACAAATACGATGCAAGACAAATTAATGCGCAATTAAACCTTTTTTGATTCTTTAGGACGATACATTTCTTGACCTAAATAAAACTCATAAAGTAAATCTTTTTTAAACATTCTTCATATAAACCATCATATGATCATTTTGAGGGAAATATATTAATCTAAAACCCAAAATTTAAATACTTGTAAATGCAAAAACATTAACTTCAAATCCACACTAACTCCATAAACAAAAACATGAAAATAAAAGTTCTTTCAATATTCATTTTCTACTAAACAAAGGAAACCATCTTTCTTGCAAAGAAGCATGATGAGAGATCATGAACATGAGAAACACAAGCAAAATAGCCACCCCTACCGGCGATCCTCCGACTCTATGAAGCGAATCCTTCTCCGGCAAGGACAAGTTAAACGGGACCCGCTCGGGATCGTTGCTCGAAAGCCAGTGGACAAAGAGCAAGAGAATAACAGGAAACACCATTAAGCATAGCTTGAAGTTGTCCATGAAGTCCTCAAACTTTGACTCATAGTTTATGTACCAAGTGAAGATCAAGAAAATGAAGGTTATGCCTATGAAGAAGAAGAAGTGGACTGGGAGTGAGAGGTATTGGAAGTAGTCATGGTAAGAAGAGTTGTATCTAGCCATAATGAGAGAGAGAGAGAGAGAGAGAGAGAGAGAGAGAGAGAGAGAGAGAGAGAGAGAGATGCAATGATTTATGAAGATTAGAGTGTGTTAGATAGTTATATATAGAATGGGGGTTTTGTTGGTAATGAAAGCAAAGGGCTTAATTACTATTGGGAGTGTTTTCTGGAAACAACTAGTTTGCTTTATGGGGAAAAAGATAAAGTTAAGGGTAGGTTAAGATGTTGGACATGTATATATATATATATAGTGGGAAGTCAATGTGCATACTTATATTTTATTTTAGGGGTAATTAAATACATTAAGAACTAATCCACTATTAGAAATTATAAAGACACTCCCTTAACTATAACTTCATTTAATATTAATTATTAGGTCCTGTCTAACTTAGGGTGCTTTTGTCAGCAAAAAGATTCATAAGTTGAGAGTGTGTTGCTGTATTTACCCCTAAGTCGAGAGAGTGTAAGTATAATTATCCCGTCTTTAAGTTAACGATAGTTAAGGATAAAATAGTAATTTTGTAACTTTCTATTGAATTTTTAAGTTTTCGTTAAGAGTTAAGTAGGTCTGTTTGTAATTTTCAATAATCAAGAGGTTTAAGTGTAAATATCCCTATATAATTCAGACCTGATTTTGTTGAATTTAAATCTATTGCAGTTTTTTAAAATAAAAATGTGACAATTGTTGCAAAGGTAGACTGTGACCCTAGAATTTATTAATTTCTCTTTCTTTTCTTGCTTTTCAAATAAATTGAGGGAGGCTAGGCCTAGGGCAAACAAAAAAAGTTAAATAAGTTGGCGTATAATGATCCTACTTTTTTTGGATACCCATGCATTGGATGCATCCAAAATTAAGGGGGTAACACCGACCATGCATGGGGCTTTGAGAAGAATATTATACAAAAAAGTGTTGGTTTCTCATGTAAATTTTACTATAAATAATTAGAAATTGGATATCCTTGTCAAATTTTGTAAAAAGATTTAGCCCCTTTAATAGTTCTTTTGCCGCAAAAACTATGTAAACGCGGTTGCGGCTAGATTTATAGGACGAACTTGTTCGGAACTTAAAGTTAGGATCGATGGAATTAAGTATACGAACCCTACTTCTTACATCTTACATGTTTAGTAGTTCTCTGATTTATAATTTATTATGACCTGAATTAGGTTTATATTTCAAGATTCTATATAATGAATAAAGTACGATCTATATTGAGAGCAAATGACAATGTATATATTTAATAAAGTGTGTACAATTTAATTTTTTCAAAGTGAAAAGTGAGCTACTTATAGGAATTATCCGGAAAGTAGATAGAACGATAATGAGGAATCAAATTGTATTAATTAAAACATATTATCTGAAAGTATAAATTTTGTAATTGAATAATTTTTATCAATTGTGGCCTCGTTGCACATATATATATATATATATATATATATATATATATATATATTTTTATTTTTATTATTTTTATTTTTATTTTTATTATTTTTTTTTCTGTATGTCGGCTGGACAGATAATTCTACTTATTGACTAATATAAGGTTTTTTCTTTTCAACAAAAGTATAATGATCGTGGAATTAATCAGTAAGAATGAAATGTCAAATCAATCATCAGTGACATAATCGAAAAGGATAGTAATTAATTTGAACCACACAGGTGTTATGTTATGTGTTAATTTAGTACAGATCATGTGGTACCGACCTCAACATCCATGATAATAGGGTGATGGATTCGAGTCTCACGAATATACAGATTAGTTTTCTAAATCGATAGGGTGATGGATTTGAGTCTCACGAATATACAGATTAGTTTTCTAAATCGAAGTTTGGTGAATTAGTTTATTTTACAGAAGTTTCATATACAGTTTATTGGTATATATCTCTTCGTAACTAGCATAAAAAAATATTTTTTTCGTAATCATCAGGTAGCATAGTTTATCATTCGGTTCTATACTGGCTTAACTAAAAGTCTCGAATTCGAGTCCTTCATTTGATTATAAATTGTAATTAATATGATTGAGTTGTACACATCTAAAAGAAAAAATTAATTATGAGCCACGCGTGCAGTTAGAAGTTGAAATCGCATGTATCATTGTAGTTGTTAATTTGAAGATCAAACATGAGAATTAGAGAGAAAAAGAGAAAAATTTGCGATTTCATCCGTCGAGCTTTGGAAAATGGAATTGTTGGGATATAAGTTTATAAAAATAAATAATTTATCCCCTAATTTAAAAAAAAAATTCATATTAAACTGTTTTGCTAGAAAAAGTCGCGTGACTAAGAGCATCAATTAAGTGATTTTCAGTTAAAATCATTACCAAGTAAATAAAAATAACCACTTAAGCTGAATTTTTCTGATGGTCACAACCTTTTAAAGAAAGAAAGTTTAACTCCGATAAATTAATGTACCATATCTTTCTAAATTAGAAGATAAATTACCTATTTCTATAAACTCATATTCCAAAATTTCTGAGTTTTACAAAGTTAGACGGATGAAATGCAAAAGGAAAAAGTTATATTTATGAGGTATTGAACATATTGCACAGTAACCCAAGTCAAGCTGATTTTTTGGGCCGACGGGAATCCGATCTGGACCTAATATATGCATAAAGTAGGCCCAATGCCCCAAGTTATTGCTATGTTGATGCCCACTTATTATTTAGGCCTTTGAATTTAGAGAAAACTAGACAGAGACCCTAGTTATTATTATTTTTTTTTAAATAAGGATCTATTTTTAAAAATCATATGCAAAAGTTCCTGAAATAAAAATTTTTAAAATTATAACAAGTTTTCTTAAAATTATGAAATTTATACTTTGTTATTGGATACAAGTACCTTGTTTTATAATTTTAGTACCTCAAATATCATTCTGGGTACTTCAAATGTCATTATGGGTACTTCAAATTCTATTTTTATTCGGGAAATTCGAATCAAAATTACTCCTAATTCATCCATTATTTTCAGAAATTGACCTCACCATTAGCTTACCCATGTCGAAAACTATAAAATCCACCCCAAGGGTCGTCACTAAAACTGGCCGGAAACCACCCGCCGCCGTCGCACCTCCATCATACAACGAAACCTAGATTTCCTTATATTATTTTGTTTGTTTCGTCGAAAGGATTAAATTGGACTATAAATTTGTGCGATTCGGTGAAGGAATGAAAAGATATGATCAAAAGAAAAAACGAGATGAAAAGAATTTAAGGAGAGAGAAAATAGAAAAAAATCACGTAAAAATAGAAAAGAAAATAAAAAAATTAGAAAAGAAAATATTTTTATTGATAAGTAAACAGAAAAGAGGAGAAAAGAAAATTGAAAAGAAAAGAAATTATTTTGATGACTTGGTGATGAGTTGACAGAAATATCATTATTTTAATTAAATATTATTATTTTAATCAAAATATGTACTTATTTCTAAGAAGTTTCAATTTCGAGGACTTTTGCCTAACACTTTTTAAAGTTAGTTCTTATTTCTAAGCATGTGTGTGAGATAGATTTTCGTTGAATTTATATTTGAATCAAGCATTTGGCTAGTATAAAATATATTCTCCATAATTCTCATCGAGACTACTGTTACATAATTCTTATTTAACATATAAGATTGAACAGATTTTAAAAGATTAATGTATTTTAATTAGAAATTGGCTGGATTGTATATTAATTAATTACATTAACAAATTAAAAATATTTTTTTAGTGTTAATTATCGGTTCGGGAAATCCTTCATTGAGTGCCCTTAATTCAGTTCGGAGCTTAGTCATAGTTAAGGCTCTTCACCCCTCCCAACAAGTGTGTTTAAGGGGATCGAACTTGGGGCTCAGTCTGTGTTACCAACTAAGTCACACTACCTTGGTAATTAAAAGGAAAAATATATGCTGACGTCGGCTATAAAATAACTAAGTGCATAGTGCTCTTTTAACTACAAAACACACTAATAATCACACACTACTACACGGAAAATTTAAAAGGAGTTAGCCCCACTAATTAAATAATTAAAACTAATTAAAAAATTAAAATTAATACCATATATTTTTAAGAAATATTTGTTTGATCCATAATTAAATCCAACTCTTTTTTAGTAGTTTTATTAAACTCAAACTTTATCGTTTTGTAAGATATTATTATACATAATTATATTAATAAAAAATATAACTAGAATTATTTGACTTTTTTCGCACATAAAAACCTAAATGTTTTATTATCGTAATTCATAAATATTTTTTTCTTTTTAACTGTTTAATTACTATTATCATTATATTGTTTAACTATATTTTAGATCTTGACTCATAGTATTATTCACAGCTATTCTTTCATTTTATATTAATAATAATGTATTTAGGGTTTTAGGGGTTTAGGGTTTAGAATCTAGGGTTTTGTAACGCCCCAATTGAAAGAGCCTCACGGCCTAAGAGTCACGGCCTTGTGTGGCCATGTGGAGAGGCTGTGACAATTGGTGGTCAAGGCCTTGTGCCACTTTGTGACCATAGGCTGTGAAGTGTTGAATTGAGTCCCACATCGGAAATTCAACAGATTATGAAAGGGTTTATAAGTTAGAACTCATGTACAACCAATATGGATTAATCCCTTTTGGCAAGTGCTTCTTAAGCCAAACTTTAGGGTTGTGCACAGTGGATTCGAAGCTTATACCCGCGCGTCCAACGGGCGCCGTCGTGAGGGTTCTCCTCTCCGCGCCCGGGGGTCGTGACAAGTGGTATCAGAGCCAACCGTCAGTCGTAGGAATGTATGTTCCACACCATTAGTGTCACCTCTAAAAGGGACTCCGCGTGTGTGAAGAGCCGCGCTCCACATTCTCCACTGGCGGGCAGCAATGGGCCGATGTCACGGCATAATGAGGACATTACGCTCCGAAGGAGGGGCGAATTGTAACGCCCCAATTGAAAGAGCCTCACGGCCTAAGAGTCACGGCCTTGTGTGGCCATGTGGAGAGGCCGTGACAATTGGTGGTCACGGCCTTGTGCCACTTTGTGACCATAGGCTGTGAAGTGTTGAATTGAGTCCCACATCGAAAATTCAACAGATTATGAAAGAGTTTATAAGTTAGAAATCATGTACAACTAATATGGATTAATCCCTTTTGGCAAGTGCTTCTTAATCCAAACTTTAGGGTTGTGCACAGTGGATTCGAAGCTTATACCCCCGCATCCAACGGGCGCCCTCGTGAGGGTTCTCCTCTCCGCGCCCGGGGGTCGTGACAGGTTTATAATTTTTTTTGGTAACATACTTATCTAATAATATTGTACAAAATCATAGAATTAGATTCTAAAAGAACTATTAACAAAAAGTTTGATTAAATTATGGGTCAAAACAACTATGATTTAAAAGTATATAATGTTAACCTTAATTTTAATTAGTCTTAATTGTTTAATTAGTGGGCCCAATTCCTTTTAAATTCCCGTGTAATTATGAACCAAAATAAATATATCTAAAAAGTGTGGTGTGAATTTTGATTTTAATTAATCCAAAACATCTAATTGTGGGTTGCAACTTCATTTAACCCATCCCATTGTGTAGTTAAAAGAAGGGCTGTACAATTCATTCTTACAGCCGCGCTGTAAGATTAGCGGGATTGTAATTAAAAACATTTAAGATAGGAAAATTATAAGCTGACAGCCGCTGTCAGTGTAACGACCTGCAATCTCCAAGTTCAAGATTAGCGCATTTATTGGAATTCGGACCGTTTACTGTCCCGACGTCATTCATAATTGCATGTTTTCCAACTCTTGCATTTAAATATTTTATAAATCATCGATTTGGTATTTAAAACCCAAGGCATTAATTAGAATTTAATTTGCATCGTTTTGTCACTAATTAGGGTCAATTTGGTAAATTTATAATTATATCTCGTTTAATTTAATGTAGTAATTTAACGGTGTACATTGGACTGGGGTTCAATGTAATAATGCATATTTTATCGAGGTTCCAAATATTTTCATAAGATTCTAAATAATATTCATCAAATCATATTTTCAAGAAATTGCATTTTTTGACCCCACTCGATATTGACTTTTTGTAAATGGCCGAACTTTTATGAAACGAACCTCAAACCTTGTTAAGCTTTTCATTACGGTCATTTTGACACTAAGTACGCCTAATTCCGAGACTTTGCATTTTTGTCTCGTTTTTCGAAAAATATATATAGTAACCTTCCATATTTAGAAACCACACACACACCGACAATCATCGAACGACGAGCCATTCTCTCCCAAATACGATTTTTGCAACGTTGTCGGAATTCGATGAATCATATGTCCGGACGACCGTATCGACGAGACGAACTCAACCATACAAGTTTCCCGGCGATTGGAGCAGCGACGGCGACGCTACGGCGGCGCGAAGGTGGCGACGGCAAGGGTGGTGGATCTGGCTTTTCCGGCGACTTTCAGGCGGCGGGCAAGGGTGCTTCTGGACCGCTTTTTCGCAAGGAAGCCAGCGGTGGTGGTTTCGTGGCTATCCGACCACCGACGGCGGCGGAAACGACGATTTTCAGGCGGCGGTGATGCTTTCCGATCTCAGTTCTCCGGTGACGTCAATGCCTGGGGTTGGTCGGGAATTGAAGCCCATAAAGAGAGGAGCATTTTGGCGGTGGTTTCATTTTAATCGGACCACGGACGGCGGAGTTATGGCGACTTGAAGGGGCGGCGACGTTGAGTGGCGGCGGGAGTGGTGGTTCCCGGTGGTTCCAGGCGGAGTCACGACGGCAAACCACCATGGTTGTGACGGGCTCGTCGAGAGGATCATTTCTGTATAAGGGTTCGAGTATCGGAGGTGTTTCGACGGAAGTCCGGTGGCGGCACGCGGCGGCGCTACAGTTCCAGTCAGATTCCGGCGACGGAGTCTTCACGAAGATTGTTCTCCTCGACGCAACGGTTCTAACGGCGCTGGTATTACTCGAATCCGACTTGTCATTTGTCTTTTATCTCATTTTTTGTACTATTGTATTAATTGTAGCTTTTGAACTATAGCTTATAGCTTATAGCTTTTGAGCATGAATAACTTGATCCTAGCTTGGCTTAATTGTATGAATTGTTGATTGTTGATGATATATGCTTGTGTAGTCGAACGGATAGGTTTCGGCTCGATTAGGCTAGAGATAGGATCGATCTTAACTTGTTAGCTTTTGAGCTTTTGGGAAAAGCTATAAGTTGTACTTAATTGTTGTTGATTTAAATGAAATATACATGTTTGATGTTTAATTGCAAGGTTAACCCCTGGTTAGATTATGCTTAAATATTATTATTAATTAAATGTTAATTGTTATTCGTTTATTTAATTATTGCATACATTTGGATAAATTGACTATATTGCCCCTACTCGCTTTCTTATGTTTAAATGTTGAGTGAGTGTCCTTAAGCATGTTTGTATTTTGATAGCCGAGCGTCAGTGTCTGTTTTCTTGTTCGTGTCAGTCATTCATCCTCTGGACCCCGTGTTTTTCAGGTGGGATCTTAGAGGCCGAATTATAATTGCTTCTTGCTTTTCTCGTTTGTCGAGCTACAGGTAAGGGTTTAACTTATTTTTAACTAGGGCAAGGACATAGACTATTATAGGTTGCAAAATAAATGATTACCCCGCTTTTTCTTATTACTTGTCGTACTGCCTTTACTATTCCTTATGTGCTTAGTCAACCTTTTAATAGCAAAACCAAAATGATTGAAATGCTTTCAACTAGAGACAAGGAAAAGCCTTTTGTTTTAAATGCGAATTTTGGTCTCTCGGCCTCACAAATATAACCTTGTCTCGAATGGTCCCTTTGGCCCTCCACATCCCGATTCCCCAATTGCGAATGACCCTTTTGGCCACCTAACTGTCATCGTTTTCAAAAGCGAGCCATAGATCGATTAATGTTTTGGGCCCGGAGTATTCAGGAGGTGAGTCTGGGGACGTGCGTCCAGGGCAAATCCCGATGGATACTCCAATCCGTATCTGCTTAGGTCAGCCAGGAGGTTGGCTAGCCTGAGTTAGTGCGAGGGTGGCGTTGTAGGCTACGCGATTCCTAGAAAATTCTGATAGGGTGACGTTGTTAACACGCGTTTCCATAAAATTTTGATAGGGTGACGTTGTTAACAAGCGTTTCCATAAAATTCTGAGTGGATTATGAATCTTGGTGGTGGAGTACTTGCTTGCATGATTTTCAAGGTTGGGAGTTATAAGGAGAGGGCCCGTTCTCGCCGGGACACACTATTTCATGTCTTATTGCATTATTTATTTGTCTAATTGTTTTACGGCTTTCGTTACAAGTAGAAGCACATTCCGGTTTTCTTCATTTATCATATGTATTTCCCTATATATATATATATATATAAAACCCGGAAGCGTGACTCGTACTTGCTACCGTAAGCCTCCTTTATTATTAAATTAATTAGTTGAATTACGAGCCGTGTTTATTTATCGATTCCAACTTATTTATATCGTGCTTTTCGAACTTGTGATGGCTTTGTGACTCGACTAATATCCTTTCAATTTATTAGCTTGATATTACGTGCAAATGTTTTAAAGGATCTGGTTCGTCAACCTTTTGTGTTTTCAAATAAGCCGAACCCGAGTGTTGCTTTGTGTCATTTTACAACTTATATCTCGTTCTTCGTATTCTTTCTCAAAACGGGCAACACTCACCACTTTTGGTTTTAAAAAGATAAACGACGAACTGTGATCAAAACCCCCTTACTGAGTATCCTTTATACTCACCCCTACTATTTTGGTTCTTGCTTCAGGTAGACAGGTGGCGACGTCACCTATCTTGTCAGTCGGCATCAGCAGGTCTAGATAGGCTTAGTCTTTCTGGTTTGTCTTGTCAGTGGTCCCAACAACCGTCGAGTCTTGTTTATTGTATTTATTTACTTTACGTACTTATGTGCCCCTGATGTGGGATAGTTGACGATATCTAGGATTGTATAGGATAGACTAGTTGAGCCATGGATGGCATTACGTGTTGTTATTTTATTGTATTCTGATTTATAAATGTTTCTTGATATTATGATAGCCTTGTAGGCTTTTATGAAATTTGATTGCTTACATTAATCGCTTCCGCATTCCTCTGTTTATTGTGGTTGTTGTTGGGATGTCGTTGCTGTTGCCGGTAGTGTTTGCTTGAGTGCCGTTCGCCGGAGTGGGTTTTTGAGTTGAGGCCCCTCGCTGAAGCTCGGGAGTCCATTTCGGTACGGATGTGACAGTCCTTCTTCAGGGGTCGCTACAGTCAGATTTTTCTTTGTACAACCCTTTCCCATCCGTAAAATACACGAAAAATTGCTCACTAATTAGATGATTAAAATTAAAATTAAAATTAATGCTACATAGAAGATAAATAGTGGCCCCCACATGATTAAAATTAATTAAATAACGTAATATCCCTAACCATCAAACTAGTTAGTTTAAAAATAATTGCAATTAATCCCTAACATATGAAGCGACTTGTATTTCGCCACCTAATTTTTAAATTTGTATTTTTAACCCCTAACCATTGTTTTGTTTTACGGGTTTAGGGTTTAGGGTTTTAGGGGTTTAGGATTTAGGATTCAGGGTTAAGGTTTTGTAGCGCCCCTCTCCAAGGCTGGGAAGAAGAGCACCACACTTGCACTGAAACAGACTCTCAAGCATGACATAACACCCTACCCAAGAATCCATCCCAGCGAACGGCGCTCACTCGATCAAATAACTGGCAACAACAGCAACACGTCCAACAACGACAACAATAAAACAGAGAAATGCGGAAACAATAATATAACATTCATGTCATAAAGCCATAAACTAGACAGTCTAAAACATATGTTCAATTCAGATACACAAATGCCACATCGGCTCAACTACATTATCATATACATTCAATTCTTTCAACTATAACAGAAGCAATAAACAAGAAATCATCATCCGAAAAACAAGACTGTTGTTGGACACCGACTAACCAGGACAGACACGAAACACATCTAGACCTACTGCTGCCAATCAACCTTTAAGGTGACATCGCCACCTTTCTGCCTAACAACACTTGAAGCACGAATCAAAACGAGAGGATGAGGATAAAGGTTACTCAGTGAGGAGCTATAATATAACAGTGGATCACAGTTCGTCTCTCGATAGTTAAAATCAAAAGCTTTGGAATGCCGCACGTTTTAGGAAATAACTAAAGAAGCTTAAAAGACTTCATAAGAAAGTGCAACACGCCAGTTTGCCTCAATTTTAAAACGAAACCCATTGACGAACGGATCCTTTTGAAATCATGTAAGCACGTAATTCGAGTCGATATTTAAAAGCTAACCTAGTTGACTTACAACCCTGTTTAAGCAACTTTAACTCAAACAAACGATATAAAAAGAGACGAGGCTCGTAATTCAACTAAGTTAAATGTGAAGCAGTTAAAAATCACAATAATAATATCCCGGAGAGCACAGGGCCTTTTGCCTCCTTATATCACTACATTCAAGAAATACACCTCCACCATTTGTCAAATTCTGAGGCTACCTGAAATTCAACGCGATCAAGTTGAGATTTTAGGAAAAACATACAACGAATGCAATTTCACCATCACCCTAACGAAAGACCAGCCAACCATCGACCGGTCTCTCATTAGAATTTACAAGTTGGAAATTATACTTTGAGATCTTATTACCCTAGACGGTCGTCTCCGGATCTCACCCTCTGTATAATCTCCGGGCCTATTTTATAATCATGAAACAAGATCGTTTTATCACTTTTCAATTCATTAAATACGTTGAGGCTAAACGAGCCTTTTTGAGACATTAGTGTAGCGGTACGAAATCCAAAGCCTACTTTAAAAATAAATAGGTTTTATGTCTCGTCGAAAGATCGTTTCGAAATATATTAAATATATGATTTGATATCAAAGCATTTAATCGAAATTATTAAAGTATATCTTGAACTATCTAATATTATATAAAGATAGGCTGGAAAGAAAAATTCATATAATTAAAGAATCGAGATAAGTTATTTCGCAAAGTAAAAGAATTCTTACTCCAGTTGAAAACCGTTTGTAATCCTCACTTGAAAAACTCAAAGATAAGACTCAAAGCAAATGTCTCTCGAGGGAAACACCTAAAACCGACAGACGGCAATACCAGGTAATACAATAACATGACGCTCGGCTTACAAGATACTAGTAAATCAAATAAGAGCATTTAATTCACGACTTCTATTGAGGTACTTACAAGAATGCCATTTAACCAAATAAATGAAATCTTAGAATTAAACGATGTTGCACATGCTTAAACGCAACTTAAGTTCCACATTCATGCTCAAAATGCTATAACAAAGTAATCATGCAAATTCTAGATCAAATGGATGAACATCGAAAAATAGGCTAAAAAGCCATAAACGAAAAAGTACTATTCCTATCCCGAACGAAGTCGGAAATATTCCTACTTTGGGTATTTATAAGTTTGAGAACCAAATGGAGCAATTGGCGAAGTCGGATTTCGAAAATGAGCTCAAATGAAGAAAATAGTATTTTGAGCCCAAATTGGACAGTGAGTTCAGGCTGTAAAAATGCCTAAAGTATAGACACGCGGTTGAGTCACGGCCATCAACCCTGTGTGCGAACACCGTGAGCATCCAAAAAGGCACGCACAGGGTTGCGTCACCCCGTGGGGTAACCCTGTGTGCGACGCACGGCGTTGCTCCACCCCGTGAGGTAAGCCCGTGTGAATGACACAGGGTTGCAAAACCATGTGTACGAAGCCCGTGAGGATCAAAATTACAGAACTGAAAGTTCAGCGCGAGAACAGGAAAAATCAATCACAAAAATCATTCTAATTCGAATTCTAACCAATCAATCATGCTTAAATTTAAGTATGTTGTTCTCTCAATCATGCTCGACATTTAGAAACGATTATCATAAAAATCTAGCCATAATTACAAATAAAACCAAAAATAAATTCTCAAATAAACCTAACGAAGAACTTCCGAGAAATGAGAATCAAGGCAACGAATCGAAATGAAGTTAAAAGGTTACCAGAAGATTACGGAACGAGGATCGAGTAGTCAAAAATGGGGGTTCGATTGGTCGGGAACCGAGTTCGGCACGAGCTTGGTAAAAATCTCTCATTCTTTCTTCTTTTCTCCTTCTTTTCTTTTTTCTGGAGAGGGAATGGATGAGAATGAAAGACAATTTAGGTATTACGTCAACGAAAGGGCATTATGGTCATTTCGGGATGAAAGATCATTTTGGGAAAAAATATGATTTCTTCTTGAAATCGCCTCACGAATTCAAGAGTTCGAACGAAAAATCAAGAAAAGAATTAGAAATATAATTTCGAAATAAATTCCAAAATTACAAAAATTACGGGGCGTTACAGGTTTTAGGGGTTTAGGCCATTAGAGTTTAGGGTTTTAGGGTTTTGGGTTTTAGGGGTTTTGGGTTTAGGGTTTAGGTTTTAGGGTTTATATTTTTTTTGGCATACTTATCTAATAATATTGTACAAAATCATAGAACTATTAAGAAAAAGTTGGATTAAATTATGGGTCAAAATAAATATTATTTAAAAAAATATAGTGTTAACTTTAATTTTAATTAGTCTTAATTGTTTAATTAGTGGGCCCAACTCCACTTAATTATTTTGTGTATTTTTTGTGGCCAAAAAGTGGCTGTACACTTCCAATTCTCACGGTGGCTGTGAGAAATCAATCGGGCATCTCACATATGGAAGAGAATGGAAGGGGTGAGACAAGAAGCTGAAAATTTAAATTTTTGGAAATTGGGAACGTATGATATTTCTTTTTGATACGATAGTTGGTCGGGATCAAAGAGTACGCTTGCAGAACTTTTGCCGAAGCTTGCAGGCCACTATGGATAAGCTGGTTCGCGACTTCTGGCATGATACCAGCTGGAATGTGGAGAAGTTTTGGCAGACGACTCCTTTTGTGATTGCAGATATGATCTCTGAAATCCCGCGAGAAGAAGGATCGGATGTTATCATGTGGAAGCCGGATACGCACGGGAGGTTTTTGATAAAATCTAAGTACTGGAACTTGGTTAGAAGTAAAAGGGAGAAAATTCCTCTTTATAGCAAACTTTGGAGGCCGTGTATCGCTCCGAATATCTCTCATTTTTTGCTGGAGACTACTGAAGAGGTGGGTCTCTCTCGATTCTTGGATGATGGGGAAGGGTATTGCAATGTGTTCTAAATGTCAATGTTGTCGGTGTATTGAATATTTTCGTCATATTTTTCTTTGAAGCATCAAAATTTGAAGAGTTTGGGACTTCTTTGAGAGGATTTTTCATGTTAGCTTGCCCAACACTGATAGAATCGAAGTCATGTTTGGACATTGGTGATTTGGTTCTTCTCAACTAAATGGCAAGGCAAAAACCGACCATTTGCCTACTATCATTCTGATGCTTGTGGTGCGGTTTTCTTGGGAGGCTCATAACAAAGCCAAATTTGAGGGTATTACGATTTCGGCGGGTATCATTGTGCACAAGATCGTTGAGTGTATCCAAAACCTTGCTCGTAGTAGTGTGATGAAGGCATCGAATTGGAGAGGAGATTCAAATGCTATGGGTAGCTTCGGCATTAATTTGCCCTTGGAGCGCAACACACATAGCAAAATTGTTTACTTGCACCTACCAAATGAAGGGTGGATTAAGATTAATATTGATGGAGCGTCGCGTGGCAGTCCCGGCAAAGCTGGAGCCGGAAGTGTTGGACGTAACCACAAAGGCGAATTGGTCTTCGGTATCTATAGATTTCCCAGCTTCAACACCAACATGGCAAAACTTTGGGCTATATAAGGGTTGGAGTTTGCTCTTTCTAAGGGTTACAGATGCATTTGGATTGAATTCGACTCAAAAATTTGAACGACAACTTGGAATCGACAACACATCTTGAGTAAGATTAGAATCTTGCTGAAATGCACGGAGGTGGTTATCTCTCATAATTTTTGAGAGGCTAATGGGGCAACAAATCTTCTTACCAACTATGCTGTGATACGGAGACAAACAGCGTTCTTGGCCCCAACGGAAGTGTGGGGAATCTTAGAGGCATTGTTAGCATTGATGCATTAGGGTTACCGTATGGGCAAATTACATATGGGTCCCCGATGTTTGCGCTATTTATATGTAGGTTCAAGAGATTTATTTTTTTATATATTAGTCCATTGACCAGCTGACTAACGGCCAAAATTAACAATTTTGTTAAAAAAATAAAAATAAAATAAAAAAATTTATGAATGACTACATTAGCCTTTTGGACTGTATTGTAGAATTGTCAAACTATAAGGACCTAAATGTAAAATTTCTCGCCGCCGCCACCGTCGCCAGAGCCACCACCCAGGTGGTCGACACCTTATATCAAGACGATCCTCTCGTCGAGCCCATCATATCCCCCAAGTCCATTTTCCCATTCGACAACCATACCAAATTTAATTTCAATTCTAATTTTCTGATTTTACCCTAAAACCCTAGAAATTTTAATTCGAAATTAACGACGATTCATTCAACGAAATCCGAAATCGACTTCAAATATAGCTTACCCATGTCGAGGATGTTGAAAAAGGTGTAAAGCCCGTCCAAAATGGTAGGAAGTTGCCAGACCACCACCTCCGTCGTCACCCTCCGTAGCACCACCTTCAAACGGTCGTATCTTTGTTGTCCAGTCGAATCAGAGGGTGAGACCACCGCCAAACGACTCCTCTCGTCGAGAGCTTTCCGGGTGGTGCGCGACCATGGAGTTGCCGGAATCGTCGCCGGACAACTTCGCCGTCGCTGCTGAAAATTGGCCGTAGCGCCGCCGTTGATGATCGGATGGCCACAACACCACCACTATTGGACTCGTCGTGAAAAACCGGTCTAGAACCGGCCATCCTCCGTCGTTGGCTTCGCCGGAAAAGCCATGTCCGACAAATTATGCCACCGCCAGAAATTTTACTATTTTTTTAAATTTTTTTTTAATTTTTTTCAAAAAGGGTAAGATAGTCATTTTTCAATTTAAAAAAATTTTTGTAACAGAATCGTTAACTTTGACTAACGGAGGCGTGGTCAATGAACTAATATGTAAAAAAATGATTCTCCTGAACTTAGATGTAAATAGGACAAACGTCGAAACCTAGATGTAATTCTCCCTTACCTTATTTCCGAACTCAAAACTCTTTGATTTATGGATAACTTTAACATCACTAACAATTTCCAACTTTCTTGTAACAGTTTGTGGCAACGATTTTGGAGAATGATTGATGCATACTTGGCGGCCTCACAGACTTGGAACATGCATGAATTCGAGAAGGCTCGGGTGCGTGAATTGAAAACTGCATTCAAAGGTGATACTGATTTGCATTTTATTGGTTTCAGGTGTATGCTTAATTGGATTTACAACAACAACCAAAGGAGATGGATGGTTATCAGGGCCTAGCTTGGCCAGTTCTAACTTAATGTATATATTTGATGGATGAGATTGTACATGAAGTCGTTGCTTCGACTAGGTTTTACTTTACGCAGTTGACGGTAATTTTGGTACAAATTGTCATTACTTTGAACCGGACTTATCCTAACCGGAATTATCGGGCCCACAATTCAGATCGTGAATGCAACAAGTTTATGGCAGATATCGAGCAAGAGTTGGGACAGAACAAGGGCCTAGCTAGATAAGTGCAAAACTCATGTCTCGATGGAGGACGGTCTTTTTGCTTCATATTGGAAGAATAATGTGGAGTTGTTGATGTATTTTATGTTGGTTGTTTTTGTTGCATTGGAGTTTCATTTGGGTATTTTTATCACCCATTTGATTTACTATTCAAACTTTCGTATTTAAGCTACTTTAATATACGAGAGGGTCCTCTTCCCCACAGTCTTTCTGATCAGTTCTTGGTGAAAAAAAAAGTAATCAAAGAAAAACTAATAGAACAATTATTTAATAAATAAATACTCGTATTCAAAGGATTCGAATTTCTGGCTTTTTTATAAGCTTTCAAGTTAAAAAGGATCCTTACCAAATTATTGTTGTATTCTAAGTTCTAACTTATGGAACATTCAGGCTTTCCTACTCTTTGGTATAGAATATCTTTATCATTTTCGTAGCGATATTACTCTATATAAGAAGATGTGATGTATAGATATAGCTACGACAATATGAATATAATACGGATATAGAGATACAAATTTATTTTTAATATTTATTATTATAAAAATATCGGATAATCAGACACGACAGAATACTATACGATGACTTTTTTGTAAATAAATAATGTTTTACTCTCGATGGCAAATTCCAAGAGGATTTTGTCCAAATTGGGGTTAATTAGGAAGTCAAATTCACCATCATGTTTTTGACAGTGGTTAGGTCATCATCATATAGTCCGGATGATAAAAATGTGCCAAATTTTTGTTTCATTATTATTAAATGTGACTTACAAAATAGTCAAAACTTGAAGATTTTGACTATATATATATCATGTAAAATCCAATGCTCCATGCCGCACTACAAATCGATAACGGGAAATTATTGTTGGTCCCCAACTCCCCTTGAAAATTGAAATTCAAAGTTTTTATTTTATTTTTCTTGAAAAATTTGTTTATGTTTTACATGATCTGGTATCTTTAGATTATCTAAATTTAAATAATTATATTTGTACAGCGTGACTCTGCCTATCAGTAGCGACGCTACATACAGGTGAGGGTGTACGTGTTCACGTGCACCTCTAACATTAAAATTATTATATGGTGTACTTTCTTAAATTATTCCATAATATATAGTATATTTTTTATTCGATAATTCCCTGAATATTTCGTAATGCACACTTCAAGTTAGGTGCACTCCTTGGCCACAACATCCTTGCTCCACCACTGGAGTCTATGGTAGAGCAGCCGCGGCTCTCCTTAAGTGTAGTAAATTAAATTTCTCTCTTTGCATATATTTTTATTGAAAATTCATTTTATCGTACTTACAAAATTAAATTCCTATACTAATATTTATTTATAAATATATTTGACAATTGAGAAACCATGAAACCATTGGGTTTGACCAAGTTGCCACCAGATATTACTCATAATGTGGAGATCTAAGTTCGATTACTTCCCATAACAAGAATTGAATTTAAAAAAGAAAAAAAAAAAAAGGAAAAACCATGAAAGAAACTTCAAGTTTCAACCCCAAATATATGTTGATTTTGAACTCTCGAGTCTCGACATATATTTGTGGCCAGTAAATTTATTTGGAATGTACCGTTTCCTAACTTCTGATTGCAAAAATTCAACGAATTTTCCTATGTTTCCAAAGTGGGAGAAGTACAAATTTGACCTATTACGTGATTTTTTTCATTATTATTATTTTTTATTTCTTCTTCTTATTATTATTTTTTATTTTGCTGAATTCGCGTTGATTATCGTAACGTAGAAGGGAAACCTGGTATGGGTGCATGTTGTGTACCAAAAGAATATAATGTTGCTTTAAATTTGCAATTTAAGTAAGAAATCCAAGATAATACTCTTAATTCTAAATTACACAAACTCAACATTATTTATGTACGATTAATATATGTCGATATCTAATTTGTCCCACAATATTCAGCCATCACATTAGAAATGCATATTTTTATTATTTTCTTTTAATTAGAACCGGTCGGGAAAGGCCGTAGGGTTGAAAGAGAACCCCACCTCATATATAAAAAACTCAAATAGAAAAGTTCATATAATACATGCAAAGTATGGTCCCAACAACATCCGGCTACCTAACCAAACAAAATAAGATATAACAATGATAGCACTTGTTGGTAACGTCATTCTTCTTAATCAACCAATCACTGGGATTTTTTGGAGTGCATACTTTGTATGGTCTGGACCGTTTATCATTTTGTGACACGTACTCATCAGAACCAATCTTGGTCGTCCACTCAAGGAACACGTGTTCATCAGAGAAAACTCTGGACTTTTCATCCCTTAAGCACGCACTCATCAGATTGAGCTGCATCTCTTTGCAATTAATAGAAACACATATTTTTATTTTATATGATATGATTCGGATAAAGTCAAATGAAAATTATACAAAAAATGTACATGTTTATGTTTATAAGGGGTTTTAAACATTACGACGTATCGATTCAGACAATTGAACAAATTATTATTATTATTATTATTATTATTATTATTATTATTATTATTATTGTCAAGAATTGAACAAATTATGTATGAGAAAAGAAAATAAAAGATTATTAAGTGCACTTTTTACCCATATTTTGGAAGATGTGTTGCGTGATGCATGAAAATCCTGTCTGATCTGACCATAAAGCATCTGATTTAATTAATTATGTAATTTAGGTTTTTAGTTTATGGCGTGATGCTTGGGTGGGGTACAACAAAATTAAATATGGGAAAAAAAAAATGTGTCGTGAGAAAAAATGAACTTTTATTAGTCAAATATAGGCAAAGAAAATTAATTTTTTTTGGATAGAGCAACCAAAATGATTACTTGTGAACGCAGCTTTTTTCCTTTTCCAAGCTACTAATATGATCTGTTTTTGAATGAAAAAACCGAAGGTAAAAAAAAAAAAGAAAAAAAGAAAAATACTTGTGTATAAAGTAATTGGAATTAAATTCCTTTTCAATTTAATTCGGTGGTGCGCGCTCTGGTTTGATTAAAAAAAGGCAAATTACATACAATATTCCTAAGATTTACCATAATTATAATATATTTCTTTTTATTTTCAAAAATTACATAATACTTCTGAAATTTCATACAATTACAAAATATAAGATTTTTTTTATAAGATTTGTATAAAGTATAGAAGGTATTTTGTTAGGTTTGTATAATTATTTGAACCTCAGATGGTTTTCTATAATTTTTTAAAACAAAAGTATTTTGTAATTATAACAAACCTTAAATACTATATGTAATTCGTCTATAAAAGTCATTTTCCATTTGAACTAGCTATAAGTATCATTTTTATATTTTATGAATATATATACTATTTTCATGGTTATACCTTCACAATTTTATGATTTTTTTGCCATGGCCTCAAACCTATGTTAGATGGACATTTTAGCCTAAAAAAGCACTTGCAATGATTCTCATGTATTTAGCATTTCTATTAAGTATTAAACATACGTAGGATTAGATGCTAATATAGTCGATTGAATTTTAGAGAAACTTCATTATATTCCTCTTATATATCATTATTTAGTTCAGAATTTTTGATAGCATAAGTTGAAATAATGTATAAGTAGATCATATCTTTCAACAAAATATACAAATAATTGAAGCAAAAAGGATAGTATCCTAAATTCAAACAGAATTGAAAAATGTTAATGGAATAAAAATAGAATACTTAATCATATAATTACATATTCAATTAACCCATCTTTTGCAAATTGATTAAATTAAAATAAATTCCACCATGTATGCTCAACATAGTCAAGATTTTTATTTTTTTGTCAAGGTGAGTTTTAACTTAATTTTAAGTAGCGTAATTGGTTAATAAGAAAGTCACCAAAAGGTTTTTAATTTTTTTATAGATTGTCAATGCAGAAAAAGTTATTGGGACTCATGGAATGTGTGTTACAAAAATAACATATTGTATAATGAGAAGTCACAAAAAGGTGCTTTTATGTTGTCCATTTTACACTATATGTTCGATTTTTATTTGATTTTAGTAAATAAATATATTGATATATATATAATAATTTTTTTTCAAGAACATTAAAATACTAAAGTTATTATTTATAACAAATAATTATATTTTTTTTTCAATGAACCGACGAACACCGTGGAGTTTTTACCGAGTATCCCCATCTATAAAGGCATATAAGTAGAATCACCCAGCTTCCTAACAAATCTCAAAAACACCCCACCATAATCAATGAAATAAGTGAAATGCTGCAAAGCAGTTTGGGCAATAATAATCTTCAAACTCAACTTCTCAAACCAATCAAACTGAAGCTTCCCGGATAAAATATATTTGCATCTAAATGCACCAAAAGCACTCCAAAAACCTGCATAGAATAAAGGTAAGTAAACTCGCATTTAATGATCTCGCATCCTCTAAGTTCCGAGGCTCTAAAGCATATATAGTGAGGGAAAGTGTTTGGATTCACTCGTTTCTTAAACTCATAACTCTCTGGCTCGTAATAATCACTCTCTCGTCCTCCCAAGTTTCCAAAGAAAATTGAAAAAAGCACTCCCGGAATCTGCATAATATAAACGTTAGTAAACCCGCATCAAATGAGTCAGTCTCCTCTAAAGTCTGTGACTCTACATATATAAAGTGAGGGCTCATAAGTGTTTGGATGCTCTCGTGTCTTTTCCACTCTTTTAATATTTTCACAAAATTGACAAAACAGTACGACCATGGATTTTTGAACCAACGACATTATGTACCAAATTAACCGTGAATTTCACAATTCACAATTATAACAAATAATTTAAATAACATAAAGAGAAAAAAATAGTATAAAAATTAATCATTATATTTTTTTAATTAACCAGCGCTCATCGTAGGGTTTTAGCAAGGATCCCCTTATATTATAAATAAATTAAAATAAAAAATATACGAAAGTTCGAATCAATCACCAAAAAATACAGGATTCTAACCAAATGAATAACCAAAACCTAAAGTATCCTAAAACATGATAATACGCTAAGTGTATCCCAATTTAAATTGTCATTCATGTTCGAAACCAAAATATTAATCATTGTGTTTTCAATTTAAATATACTTATGTTAAGGATAACTTAGTCCAAAAATTAAATTTGTATAAAATAAAAATCCGATGGAACGGATGTTTTGTGCAAAATATTTATGGATTTTTTGAATATAAAAATTTATTTTAGGAGTTAGTATTTTTTTCCTAAATTATACAAATATGCCACATTTTCAATTTCTACTTGAAATGAAATTTTAGTAATAATAAGTAATAACTCTCGAGACCCACTCGATGTGGCAAAAGTTCAAGTAGTAGCCTTTATCTATTAATGTAATAAAATTTAGGGAAAAATTGAATTATATATCCACTAACTTTTAAAATTTTGGATTTTAGAGACACTAATTATAAAATTTGGATATTTCATCTAAAACTTCTAAAAATTTGGCAATTTATATCCACCCGTGGCCGGAAAATTGAGTTTCCGGCTAAATTTAGTATGGTTGAATGCCATGTAGATAAAACAAACCCACCTCATCTGCCATAAAGATTAAAAACGCCAACTTATGCTGACATGTTTTTTCAAAATTTTTTTTAATACGTGGCAGCCGGCACCATAATTTGGCTGGAAAATGTTTCACGTGTGGGTCACATGCACAAATTAAGCTAGAAATTCAATTTTTTGGAAAGAGGTGGATGAAAATTGCAACTTTTCTAATAGTTCTGAATGTAATATCCCATTTTTATAATCCGTGTCCCTAAAATCCAAACTTTTAAAAGTTGGTGGATATATAATTTAATTTTCCCTAAAATTTAATACATATGCTTTGAACTTTATTGTTAGCCAAAAATATCAGGAACATGAGTTGTATTTAGTCATGTTCATGGGCTTATGGTTTTGTATTTTTCCGACTTAGATGTTATTTTTTGAGTTTTTATAAGAAGTGGAGTTCTCGATAAAAACTCTATGATGCTGGCCGATTTTGATTAAAAAAAAAACTTTATTTGTGTAAGGACTTACAGGTCAAAGTAAAAAGTACGATAACATGTACGTAAATAAACTGACAAGGATCGAAAAACATTTCCACATGAAGAATTTTCTTTCAATAGATTTGTATCATAGACCATATATAAATCAAATCCTTATCAATTCAAGAAAGGAAAGTCTAGAACTATATGCAAAATCAAATTAAATAAACTTCGAAAAATATTAATTTTCCTTAAATATGTTCTTATCTCTTCCAACGAAGGGACTTTTTTTTTTTTCATAGCCATGAACTTTACATTCCCGTCTAAAGCACAATTTAACTTTCCCAACCCCTTACCCTCTCTACCTAATCCTTTTTAAATTATGTGATAAATATTTTATATTTATCGTATAATTTCTGTGATATTAATTAAAAGGAGTGATCAATCAAATGATAAATACTATACAATTAATACATAATTGATTGAATTTTACCAAACAAAATTCAGGCTAGATCACTGTATTTTATATACCCAAAGGGGTTAGTTCTGTTTACCCTTTTGATGTACTTTTCGGGCTTCCTAATTTGAATTTTTAATATACGAGGTGGGATCATTTTAATTTTACGGTCGGCTTTTGCCTGATTCTGATTAAAAAAAAGGGTTAGTTATGTTTGGTATTAATTAATAGAGGATAATAGCTTTATAGACTTTTCACAAGAATTCCATTTCATATAGCAATTCAATTAGCCCCCTTCTAGTTGTATTTCTAGAACACCAAAATTTCCTACCTCATCACATAGCTAATAAGTATTTGGTCAACTCTTCCTAATCTTAATTATTCCCCAAGACTCCACACAACATCAAAGAAAATGGAATGAATATTCAATTAAAACCCTCCAAAATTTTCAAACTTTCAACCCTCTTAGAAGTCTCCAGACCTTACAAAATTTCAATCTTTCTAATTACAATCCACTTATATAAAAACCCCCTAAATCGCCAAATCCCTTTCCATCAAGCAATTAATCCTCCTATTTTCATATCCATTTCCCTCCCAAAAAACTAAGCCAATTAACCAAATATTTACAAGAACATCAACATGGGCACCCTTATAGGGCATGTTGCACCAGGATTTGGCTTCTTTATAATTGGATTATGGCACTTATTTAACCACATCAAACTCCATGCCCTCAACCCAAAATCCTACACTTCCCCGCCGTGGTTTTCCACATCAAGAATCAAGTATTTGGAGCTCTATTTGATCATGGCGAGTTGCTCCATGTCCATATCCATGGAGCTCTTTATCGGACCGGACCGACACCAACCGCTCGACCCCGATGGCACAATCCCTTCTAACCACCTCCACAACTTCGAACACTCAAATATTTCCCTAACTTTTTTCATCTATGCCCTTCTCTCTATTATCCTAGACAAACTCGCCCCGCCCGCGCAGTACGGGTTGACCGTCTTGCTAGGCGCGGCGGCGTTTGGGCAGCAACTCCTCGTCTTCCACCTCCACTCGGCCGATCACATGGGTGTGGAGGGCCAATACCATTGGCTACTACAAATTGCAATCTTGATATCACTTATGACAACCCTTTTAAGCATTAACTATCCCAAGAGTTTCTTGAATAGCTTTGTGAGGTCAGTTAGCATAATGTTCCAAGGTGTTTGGCTTATGGTCATGGGGTTCATGCTGTGGACACCTAGTCTAATCCCTAAGGGCTGTTTTATGAACTTGGAGGAAGGTCACAAGGTGGTCCGGTGCCACGGGGAAGAGGCCCTAGAGCGCGCCAAATCGCTAGTAAATATTCAGTTCAGTTGGTATGTTGTGGGCGCGATGATATTTGCAGTGACTCTTTATCTGGTTATAGTTAAATTGTACTCGGAAAAAGTCGAATATCAGTCGCTGACGAAATTCGTATTGCACGATGAGGACGATGACGATGACAATGACGACGATGTTGAGGCGCAGAAGAAGGCCAATAATAGTACTAGTAAGATAGGGGAGACTAAGAGTTTTCTGCAAATTGGGAAATCATTTGCTTCCATGGACATGGAAAGGTAGAAGGTGAAAAGGGTAATTTGTAGGATTTTTAAATATATATTAGGTATGTGTAAAAATTAATAGAGGTTAGTTTAGTGGGTTCCCACTTTGTTTGATTGATTTACGTACTAAGCCCACAAAAATGTTGGCTTAGTAAAAATAAAAAAATAAAAAAAATGTGAAGTGTGATACTGTTTGGTTTGAATTTATTACTATTAGTTGGGCATATTTGCCCTTTCTGTTTGCCTATAATCCACACGTACTTCTAAAAATCTTATTCTGTTATATTGTACATTTATTTAGCATAAAATATCAAAAAATATTCATATCGGCATGTTATATATTTATCCGTGTTTAATAGTGGTGGTATGTAGATGTACACATATTAATCTAGGAACTTTCTTAGTCTTTTTGGTAAAGATTCTTTACATTTTATTCAAAGTTGCAATTTGTATAAATCCCCTTTTTTTTTTTTTTTTCTATTTGTTAAAGTACATTCTAGATGTCATCATCATTTGATTTGATTTGATTTTTTTCAATTATCTTATATGTGTGTAGGCCCATAGCCAGGCTTCTTAATTTATTTTTCGGGACCTTAATCATCTTCTCTAAGCTATTCGTAATGCAGACGGAATCTGTTTCCATTTACCAATGCTTTAATTAATTAATTTTCAGTCTTATCAGAAAAGATTAATTAAAGTACAATATATGTGACAGAGCAATTAATTCTGAATCTTAGGAAGACCGAAATCGAAGATATATTGAGATCGACTTCAGGTATTTTCAAACTAGTATTCCCTCGTATAAGAAAAAGAAAGTATTTTGGAGACGTCTATTTTGAATTTAATTTGCAATTTCGTGGCAGAAACTTTAAATTTTACTTCAGGAAAATTGAATTATACCTCCACCAATTTTAAAAAGTTTGGATTTTAGGGATACAAAGTTATAAAATTGGGATATTACATCCAAATCTATTTAAAAAGTTGTAATTTCCAACCACCTGTGGCCGAAAAATTAAATTTCCGACTTAATTTGTGCACGTGACCCCCATGTGAAACATTTTCCGGCCAAATTATGGTGCTGGTTGCCATGTAGATTAAAAAACTAACTGTACATGGCAGCCAACTATACATAATTTGGCCATGATGAAGTGTTTTTCTTATCTACATGGCAGCCAACTGTACATAATTTGGCCGAAAAATATTTCACATGCTGATGACGTGCACAACTTAAGTCAGAAATTCAATTTTACGGCCACAAGTGGATGAAAATTGCAACTTTTTTAAATAGATCTAGATGTAATATCCCAGTTTTATAACTTGTGTCCCTAAAATCCAAACTTTTTAAAATTGGTGGATGTATAATTTAATTTTCCCTTTTGCTTATCATGTTTTATTAATTTTCAGTTTTTCAATTTAAATACGTATACATAACTTTATAGTAACTTTTATATTAATAATCTAGTTTTGCATAATTGAAAATTGGAAAAATTACACTTATACTTCCTCGATTTAGGAGCAAATACAGCAAAACTCTCTCGATTATTAAAAATTACATACAAAACCTAACTAAAATCTAAAATATTAACAAAAAATTATAAAATTACCATTTTACTCTTAATAACCGTTTGGAAAAAGAGATAATTACACTTAAATCCTCTCGGGTTTTGGATACGTAAATACAACATCACACCATCGAATTAGGAATTTTGTTGCTGAAATAAGTCATAACCCTAGCGGCATGCAAGACCTAAGTGTTAGACGAAATCATAGTTGAAAGATGTTTTTATAATTTTCAGTAGTTGAAAAATATTGTTGTATTTACCTCTAAATCGAGAAATGAAATACCTCATATGAAAATATATGTGAAAAGTGAAAACGATACTAATATTTGCTTACCTAATTACATATTTACATATACATAAAATTATATATATATATCCACCAACTTTTTGTCGATTGTTTGCGGAAGAACGTGGTGGCGCCGCCGGCCAGCCCCCAAAGCCGCCACCGCGCCTTGAAGTCAAACATAACATTATATATTCTTACGTGCATGAATCATGATATATATGAAAGTGACCTAAATTATAAGTTGAGTATGAAGCATTGAAGCTCCACAAGCCTCGATCAATGTGTAATAGACATATAACGTGACATTTGTCCGGGCTTAATTGCCTAATAATGATAATAAGAATTAAATTCATATTCTAAGTATTGATGACTAAATCGATTAATTTATGAAATAATTATGGAGATTGATCCCTCGCTATCCCACATAAAATTTGGTGTATTGTGGGAATAGATAATGAAGTTTATGAGTTGGGTATACATATGAAAGGAGCCACTTGTCGATCACTGATCTTACTAGTTGGTATTGTTATAAATTTCACAATAATTTATAGTTGTTAATTTGCTATCAATTATGCACGGATACGGATATAGCGACACAAACTTTTTCAAAAATTTAGATATGACATGGTTCCGACATAGCGATAGTAAATATATATATATATATATATATATATATTTATTTATTATTTACTAATTTATGTAATATATAAAAATAAAGGAATAAAATCAATATATTGAGTTGAATTTTCCATTAATTATAGGTTGAAATTGAATAGCAAAAATAAAAAAAGAAAAAAAAAGGGAGAAGAAGATGAATACAGTTGCTTTTATAAAAAAAAAAAAAAAAGATGAATATAGTTGCCGATGAATGATGATTGATGAGAGAAAGAGAGAGAGAGGGGAGGGAGGGAGGGAGTTTATAAAATATTCAAAAAAATCCAAAAAATTTTAAAAAATTATAAAATTTACCCTGTTGTGTCGGACACTTTCCTCAGCCGTGTCCGATACCGTGTCCTAATTTTTTTCCTTTTTTATTTATTTATTTCGGACACGGTTTTGCCGTGTCGGACATGTGTCGGAACCGTATGCGAGGCGTGTCCATGTTCGATACTGCACGAGACGAAAGTTTGAAATGTACGTGCATTAGAGCTTGTTATAAATCAATATTAACTATTAGGTGAAAAATAAATATTTTTTTTAAAAAAAAATCAAAGGAATTTTATTAACTTAACAGAATCAACAATAACAAAGTTTAAAGCATAAACGAGAACACTATCCAAACTAACGCAGACTGCAACCACATTTCTAGCTAAAACATGAGTTACATTATCACAATAAACGAAATAAAAATTACAAAAATCCAAATCCCAAGTAAAGTAAGCGCATGAACATCACGGACCAGCAGTGGCAGAGCCAGGACCGTACAGTCTAGGAATGTACCTAACTTAAAGAGTAAGTTTAGGGAGGACACCCAATAAAAAATACACTATATATGTGGAATAATTTAAAAGTTAGGGAATGTACGTGCACACCCTCACTTGTATGTAGCTCCGATCCGCCACTGCGGATCAAGTTGCCAAACTCCGAAAAATCTTCACCATGAGCTATTATTATTATTTTTTTTTTTTTTTGGTCAAAGAGCTATTATTTTTTCATAATATGATTAATGACACAATTCCCTCATTCGTCTGCAACAAGAATAGCTATTTTGTTTAATTACCTTTTAGTTTGTAATTAGTTCTGGTTATAGCGGTATATCTCTAGCCTAACTAATCAAAGCGTGTTTACGCTTTGGGAAAATTGCAATTGCCGTCCAACAAGATATAAGCGTTATTGCAAGTAGTATATATACTTTCAATTTCTACAAATGTAAGCCAATTTTCACCAGCATTGACTCTGACTCCGATCCGGCGATTATGTGGCTCTGACTCATAGGCCATGTCAGCGTCCAAAGAAATAAATAAATAATCAAATGAATTTGGAGGGAAACTTATTACGGAAATAAAAGAAAATCAAAATTATATCCATTTTTACTTTGGAAAAAAAAAGAAAATTTTCCTTTTTTCCCCAATTAAAGAAACGAAATTTTACGGCATGAACCCTAATTAAAAAACCTAACAATTTCCTCAACATGGTATCAAGAGCGGGGAGATCCTCAGCTTGATTCGCCGATCATCATTCCTTGTTTCTATCGCCTAATCTCTCTACTTGTTTAATCGATCATATTGATCTCTATTTCTAATCTTTTCCTTCGATCCCTTCTTTGATTTCTTAGATTTTTTGCGATTCTATCTTCAAATCTTGATCTACGATTAGTTATCTTATGGATCCCGAAGAAAAACCTGTAGATCCGGCGAAACCCACAATGGCGAAAGTCAGTTCATCCATATCAAATGATCCGTACGTTTTCCAAAACTCAGATCAACCTGGACTCAGCCTGACTTATGTCTTAATGGATGGTAAGATTTTTCCTTCTTGGAGTCGTTCCAAAAAAACCCCTCTCGAAACGAAATCTAAATTGGAGTTTATAGATGGAACACTAAAGAAACCTGACGAGAAAAATCCAGAGTTTGGAAAGTAGCGTAAGGCGAATATGATGGTGGTTGCTTGGTTAATCAACTTCATGACTAAGGAAATTGATGATGCCTTCGCCTACACTAAATCCACACGCGATATTTGGGTAAATCATGAGACAAGATTTTGTCAGAGTAATTCCCCCTGATCTATCGACTCATAAGAGATATTTCTTCAATCTCTCAAGGTAACAACAGTCTGACAGGATACTACACAAAACTGAGTGTTCTAATTGGTGAGCTTTGTTCTACGAGCAATCCGCCTCAATATATCTATGGATGTAGTTGTGGAATTGAAAGATATTATGAGAATCAGAAGGACCCAATTATACTGATGGCATTTCTCATGGGGCTGAATGATAGTTACGATCCCTCAAGAAGCCAAGTTTTGGGAATGGATTGGTTACCAGATATTGAGAGAGCCTTTTCTATATTACAAAGCGTTGAATCTCAGAGAGATGCTCACCTCTGCTATCCAGATCAGTTTGCTCATTCTGCCAATCAATCTACTCATTCTGCTAACATTTCTCAACCCCTGGAAATAGAACATCCACGATTTACAACAAAGAAGATTGATTCTGCCCTAGATGTAACAGTACAACGCACAATCCGGATACCTATTTCAAGACACATGGCGTCCCTCCCTGGTACAATGAATATAAGGAATATAGAGCCTCTGGCCATGGAGGAAGAGGAGGCAAACAAGGATCTCGTGGCAGGGGCTATGGCAGGAACACTGGAGGAAATCCTTCTTATAGAAGACAATCTATTAGAAGTGATTTTTTTCAGCATTTTGGGTTTCAAATATTCCCAACTTCTGCTAAATTTAAGCAAAAATAAGCCAAAATCCAGAAGCACTTAAAGATATGCTTTTGGAGTTTGTCCTAGGGCTATTATATTTAAGTTTCTTGGTTGCCCATACTTATTTTTTTTTTCTTTTTAGGGTTCAGGTACTAGAGGTTGAATGTAATTCCAATCCATTTTCTCCATGTAGAAGTCAAAGATTGAATCTTGAACCTTGTTTAAGGAATTTAGTACCTCATCTCACTGGCTAGATTAACTGACATTTGATCTTAAACCTTCCAATCCATTTGCCCCATGCAGAAGTTAGAGTACTCCATCCATCCATCAAGTGGTTCCATATCTAAAGTCATAATTCAAACTTTGACATTTAATTAAGGATGAATGAATCACTTCTAGTCAGCCACACCCTTCGGTTAGATAGGATACAATGATATATTGCTTTAGTATGGGAGCTTCATCTAGTTGTGACTAACTAGATCATAAAAAACGGACTTTACTTGATTCTCTAATAGGTTAGGAGTTCGCAACCTCCTTTTTAAAAAACACTCTCGGGGAGAACTTTATTATCACCGGGCTCGGAGTGGTGTACTACTTTCCAAGAAACAAAAAAAGAAAAAAGATATATGGCTTTAGCAGCGAGTTCGACGCCGCACCTGTTGCAATTGCACCAGGTGCCCCCATAGAGTGACATGTATCCTTTTGTACTTATTATTAATATTTTAATTTTTATTATTATTTTATTTTAATATTTTACTATAATTATAGCTTTTAACGCTTTTTCCTATTTCTTGAAAATTGTAATATGAGTTTAGAGCTCTTTTTTATTTTCTCCGTATACAATTTTTGTTGGCTCAATCCTGTAGGCAATTTTTGTCATCCATATACATACAAATTAAATTTTAAATTTTAATATTTAACAATTATTGTTTAAATTAGTGCAACAGTTAGTAATAACAACATAAAAATAATTAGGAATAATACAATATTTTTACTACAAAAATTAACATAACTAAGCTCTTTCAATATATAATATAGATACCAAATTGATAGTTTTTCGTCCTTTTAATTTGGTGGAGTTCCTTGATAGTGAGATGATCCCTGTAAATACTATAAAATATTAATTAATAATAAAAACTTACAAACATATAAAATTTATATATACATAGGAGATAATTGATCAAATTTTTGATTTGGTACAATTTCCTAAACATCAAGTGAAATATAATTAGAAACAAATAATTTATTTTATCATATAAATAATAAAATATATGAATCACAACTCACCACATGCATTTGATTAAACATACTTGAAGATGACATGGGACATTGCAAATGAGGATTATATGTACCAAAAGTGAACAAATTTTGCATAGGACGTGCACTATTAATTTCTTGTGAGGGTTGAATGGCACCGTCCTTTTCGAATTGAGAGCATTGTACTTTCTTTTTTGAACCTCGTCCACCTTTCTCTAAAAAAATCATTAGAATTTCTATATTATATAAGTAATAAAAAATAATTAAATATTTGAATTTCTAAAGCATGTACAAATTATAGCCATAAACTTTCAAGCTTTTTCAGGGCTAAAGCATGAAATATTGCATGTATCACGTGATAAGTAAATGAAGGTATAAGCACAACCCCAACAAGTTTCGAAGTAAACAATTAAAGTGTAAAAATAATTATAATTGTGGTATTGTTTCTTGAAAAATAGATATTAAAAATAATAAAATAAATTATTAAAAAGTGAAAAATCAAGAATATTAAAACACTTACTTGTAGGCTTAATATTTCCTTTTTTTCGTTTGCCTTTAGCATCTCAATGGTTAGGCAGACGAGCATTGTTGACTCTTCTTGACTTCACATAAAGAGGATTATGCACTGCTCTTCATCAACGTGCAAATATTCCTCATTAGATTTTCCTGATGCCTTTTCATTCATAGTCAAGTTTAGAAGTAATTCATCAAACTCTGAAGCAAATTCTTAAGTTTATTACTCACAAAATCTCTAGCTTGTGGATACGATTTACTTCGCATGGAAAGATCATGACAACTAGGGGTGGGCGTTACGGGTCGGGTTTCGGGTTTTCTACCCGAATCAATCGGGTTTGGTCGGAGTTTTTTTGTTTTTCGGTTTTCGGGTTGGGTACCCGATACCCGATAGTAATATCGGGTCGGGTATCGGGTAGGAAAAATCCTACCCGATCGGGTACCCGAAACCCGAAATTTAAATTTTTTTTTTTTTTTTTAATTTCTAAACCTATAAATGTATATATTAAAAAAAATAATAATAAAAAAAAAAAAATTGGGTACCCGATACCCGACCCTAGAATTTCGGGTACCCGAAATTACTACCCGAAATTACATCGGGTCGGGGTCGGGTAGCAAAATTGCTACCCGAAAATTTTGGGTACCCCACCCGAACTACCCAAAACCCGAATAATCGACCCGACGCCCACCCCTAATGACAACTTCTCATCATGTGGTTAACATATACAGTTTTATTTTCATGACCACTTCTATACATATTTCCTTCTTCACGTCGCACCCGATCACAACGCCTTTTGTCCATCTTGTTTTAATGCATTCCATTGGTATACTGTCCACACTCATTTGTTTCAAAACTAACAAGGCACGCTTGTACAATATACCAACAGACTCAAAATATTTACAACTACACTTTATTTGATGCGATTTCATATCAAATTCAACTGTACGAACCCGATCTGAGTGTTGAGAACGCACTTTGAAATCAAATAAAGTGCCAACATTAGAACTTGAAGCATCAAAATCAATACCTAAAGAGTTAATCAATTAGGCTTGAAACATCTTGAATATGTTACGTGTATACACCTTAACAACATGTTTCAACAGAGAATTGCTCTTCACAACTAGAGCAGGCGTCCCGTTATAACATTTAAAATCATCCTTATTTTCATCCTCACGCCAGTCACATTGAATATCATCGAATCTTTGGACACATTCAAGCAATGTATGTGTATTTTTCCCGCGAATTTTTAGAGCAACATTCGTACCCTCACTTCTTGAAGTAGCTTTCACTCCTACACTGAACCTGTTTTTGCTAAACGCAGTAGACCATTTACTTCGTAGCTTATACATCTTAATTAACCACGAATGATTTTCAAGATTATAATCAGCAATCATTTTATGCCATGTCACTTCAAACTCTTCTTCAGAATCACAAAATTCCATACACTTATTGAACAAAGATTTGAACTTTGAATTACTGTTCAAACCACCAAATTGAGAAGGAGCATTTTCATTAATATGCTACTGACATAATCGATGACGAGAATTTGGAAAAGCAATTTCAATAGCATTCATTATTGATTGACATTGATCGGTGAAAATTATCTCAGGCTGCTTACCACCCATAGATTCAAGAAAAGTCTTAAACAATCACTTGAAAAAAGCTTCTATTTCATTGGATATAAAAGCCATCCCAAACATTATAATGTGCTTATGATGATTTATTCCTACGAAAGGTGCACAAATCATATCATACTTATTTGTTCGATAAGTAGTATCAAATGAAAGCACATCACCAAACGTCTTATAATCAATCCTACAATGTCCATCTCTGTAAAAGAAGTTACACATTCTGTTATTGTCATCAACTTGAAAATCCCAATAAAACAAACAATATTCAATTGATTTTTTCTTAAAATATCGAATCAATTCTGTAGCATCACCATCCTCGACTTGCCTATAATTTTTTGCCAAACGAGCCATATAATTATATGCATCCTTTTGAATAAAACCAACATTTTTTCTTCCGTGAGATTCTTGTTGCATCTAAGAAAAAGCATTAGCTATTGAAAATCCAAACTCTACTAAATCCTTCAAGGTATTTTCGTCAGCAAATGAAATATGACGGGCTGCTCTTAGCATATATCTATGATCGACAAAGGCCATTTCATGGTTATGATCACAATCGAAAATTGTCACTTTCCATTCTTCTTTTTTTTTTTTTTTTTTCCGGCCAATTCGAAGTCTTGCCAAACAACCAGTTTTTACATCCAACTTTTGATAACTTGGTTGCCTATTTTGAGCGCTACACCTTTTATCTTTTGTTCCAATGCAAGAACAAACAAATTCTTTCCTATAAAGTTCTCTACTATTATCATGAAAATAAGCTTGCTTTCCTTTTCTTATACTAAATCTCTCACAATACCCATATTCACGATATAACAAATATGCATCATCCACACTTGTTAATTTAAACAGTAATTGTTAAATATTATATTTTTGAAATAAAAATACTGCACTAGTTTAAAATAACAATTTGTCTTTAGATATTGTATTTTGAAAATACAATTTTAATTTTATAATATTAAAATAATATTATTTTTTTGTTGTATGTATATAAAATTTAATTTGTATGTATATGGATGAAAAAAATTGTTTATAGGATTGAGCTTACAAAAATTGTATCCGGAGAAAATGAATAGGAGCTCCAAACTCATATCACGGTTTTGAAGAAATTGGAAAAAGAGTCAAAAGCTGCAACTATAATAAAATATTTTCTAACGATATTGGGCTGAGCCCATAATGTCTTGACCTATTCCAAGACGGCCCAATGCAATGTATTCGGCCCAATTAAAATCCACTCTATGTCTTTTCTGTTCATGTAAAGTCGCGGACTCGCAGCAATTAGCACTGAAGAAGAAGACGACATTTTCACTATTCAGAAACCCCTCTCTAGCTCTTGCTGACAAGGTTCCTCTCTGTATATCTTCCGTTTTCTCTCTCAAGGATTTAGGGCTACAATTATTGCCAGGAAGTGAGTCAGGGTTTGATACGGTTCTCCGATTATTGGATTGTACGTGCATATTCATATATATATAAGCAGGAGGAGAAGAATAGAGAATCAAAATTATTCATGTAATGAATGGCGCCATAGGATATACATTAATTGCGTTAACTTGGAGTGGGGCGGTGTTTGTTTAAATGGAATCAGACGACGAGCCACAGCAGAAGCGACCCCATCTCAACCACAACGACTCGTCAATGGCTCGCCACTCTTCTTCTCCTCCTCCGGATGACAATAGACCTGTAAGTTACGCTGTTTCTTTCTTTTTCTTAATTTACATATGTATCTGTAGTTTTGGTTTTTTCTGCGTCGTGTATTTAAGGATTGGTGTCTTTTTTTTTTTTTTTTTTTTTTTGGTATGTAAGATTTTTGTTGTTACATATCATGATATCAATCTGAATTGGCTCTGGATAAGGGTTTTAGAAGTGGTATGTGATCACGTAGGATCCTATTGGGATAGTGATAGTAGCTGGTGCAATGTGCTATGTGCAATATTTGGGGGGATTTGGTTGAAAATGAACTATATTAGGTCTATAATCTGGTGGATGATGTTGTATAAGTGGTGGATGGAACTAGGGTTTAGTTGCTTGTATTGACAGTGTAGTTGAGTGTTTTAGTAATAATCAGGATATGAGGAAAAGTTAAAAGGAAGCATTTGTATTGGCTTTTGTTTTTCATTGGGGTATCTGCTCCTTTTGAATTGGATGGATTTTGCATGCAAACCTACTATTTTATTAGAATCTTGTTTATAAATTTTATGGTTATTGAAGATGAAAGCTAGAACTTTTAGCTTCCACCTGTAGTATTAGGCTCTAAGCGTTGTCCTTTATTAAGTATTGATGTTCCTGCAAGAATACACAAGTAGCGACACTAAACCACCTGTAACACCATTTTATCTCATGAAATTTGTAGCATTTTCCTTATACAGTAGCATGTCTTGAAATCTCACATATCAGAGTTAGGTAAGATGACTCATATTGCCTATCTGATATTGTGATAAACAAAATGTTATTATCATTCTTATGGAACCTGGTAAATTGTCATTTGTTGGGAGAGAATTTTCTCACATGTGCCCGTTGATTCCTCCTAGAAAATTATAGATATGTTTTATTTAAATTACAAGTCCATATAACCTGCTATTTGGAACTTCTTTTAGTGCTTCAGGGCTCCAAGTTTGTCTTATATGTTACTAATAGTTTAGAGATACTTATCCCTGTCAACAACCTTATCTGAACTTGCCTTTTCATGATTTTATGAGCATATACATGTCTCTGTCACTAAATAGGTTTCTTAGTTACTGTCATTTTGTTGATGCATATCATCTGTTTCCTCACTAGCTGCCCAGAATTTGGTCATGTAATTCAGACGCAGCCCAAAACCAGTTTTGATTCCAAACCTCGATCATAGTCGTAGTGATTTGATGCCATATTGTGAATTCATAAAATTACTATGTAGTCTGGGAGTTTTCATCAGCTATCTCTTTCTTGCAGTGCCCGTTTACCCGTGCTGTATTCCTGGAACATGCACACCATATTTTCCCTTTATCTTTTTCTGGGCATATTTCAATACTATCAAAAGTAGATTAAATTATCTATAAAATAACTATCTCATAACCTGAAATTTGAGCAGAGCTTAGTGTGCTTATAGTTTTAATTTTTCTTCTTGGTAATAGTCTACTAATATGGTTCTGTTTCGTACTGCCAATCATCTCTTCTTTTATGTCCCCCAAGAATTGTTATCTTTCCTTCTTTCTCCTGAAAATCAACGTATACATGTGCTGGTTCAATATATAAACTGATCTTGGACTTCTTAGGCAAATTCATCAAATTCATTCTCTGTCAGGTTGATGCTGCAGTTCTTCAGTACCAGAACCAGAAACTTGTACAACAGTTAGAAACACAGAAGCAAGAATTACATGATCTTGAATCCAAGATCCAAAAACTAAAAGAGAAGCAAACTTCATACGATGAAAGCTTGATGAAAGTGAACCAACTGTGGAACCAGGTTTCTCATTGCATGCCTTTTTCTTGTATAACCTGTTTTCTATAATTTTGTGGTATGTATTTGAATAGCATTGTCTGTTATTTAACTGGATGATCTTGTGTAGTTGATTGACGATATAATTTTACTT
The DNA here is from genome assembly GCA_958496215.1 of Verbena officinalis. Classification (NCBI taxonomy): domain Eukaryota; kingdom Viridiplantae; phylum Streptophyta; class Magnoliopsida; order Lamiales; family Verbenaceae; genus Verbena; species Verbena officinalis. The sequence continues at coordinate 35,685,253 of OY292386.1, read as the reverse complement.
GGAGTACAAGCTGGGTCTAGCCAAAGTGCTTTACAGAATTTGGATCGTGTTGAATCTTCCCGAGGTAATATTTGAACTTTCTTGTTTCGTGATTGAGCAAAGATCTTATTTAAATATTCAAGATACTGACTTAACTTTAGGTTCTATTCCATCATGCCCTCCGGAGGATATATTTCTTTGTAGGTTATTAGAAACAGAGGCTATTCAAAGCAGCAAAAATGATGGATCAATTGGTTACGTTAGAGAAGCTCTTGCCTCACGCCAGACTTCTACAAGGGAGTTGATGAAATTACTGGAAGATGCTATTGGTTCTCAGAGAGCTAAATTTGAGGACATAGCTCAGATTTTGCTGGGGAAACCATCTGCAGAAGGTTATAAGTTTTTCATAGGGGACTAATCAATTAGAACCTAATCTTCCTTCGATTTATCAACTGGGGCATAACCGTGAGCTTTTCACTAGTAGGATGATCCATCAATATTGTTCATGAAGTTTTTATTGATTGTGTGTTGTTAATGTTGACATTTTCAGATGCTGTAATCCAATTGCATAAGCTTGATGATTTGATAACCGAGGAAGCTAATCGCCTCCACGAGGTGGTTAATGTGCTTCACTTCAAACACAAAAAATATGCTGATGAGATTCAGACTTGTATTGACAACAATTCAGTTGATCAGTTAGAGATAAAACGACTTGCTGGTAATGGATCTTTTTCCATATGTATGTGCATAAGCATGCTCTAAACATAGTAGATTTTCAGCTCCAATTTTTGTGGACTGATTTTTGGCTCTACGCCAAGTCTAATAGTTTGAACTTCAAGACTCTTTTGACTGTTAGCAAAATGTTCATACTCCTACTTGTTTGAACTTTGAAGGAGAGCTGGAAGAAAGCATGGCAGAACTTGAAGAAAGTAGAAGAAAGCTAATTAATCTCAAAATGCAGAAAGATGGGTTTCCTGGAATGCATGTTCCAATTCCTATTCCTGTGATAGTTCCCACTGCTGTGAATGGAACTGTGTCTCCTGAAAAGCCAGCTGAGAGGTCAAAACGTTTACGAGAACTTAAAGAATCTATTGAGGAAATAAAGGTTTTAATCCTTTGGATCAATTCTATATACTTTCTTGTTTGCTACTTCTCTGTTGTGTTTATATGATGGCTTTTAAAGTTGAACGTGATGTAGGTTTTGGCAGAGGATCGGCTTACTGAGCTTCAAGATGCACGAGAGGACAACCTAATTTTGTCAAAGCAGTTACAGGATCTTCAGGTTCTTGAGCAGAGACTGATATTAAGACTAATTTATGAACTTGAGATGATTTTTCCATGTTGTAAAAATCTAACTTGCAATATTTTGTTTTATCTAATAGAACGAAAAGAAGGAAGAGAAGTATGTTTATGCATCTCGCCCCTACTCCTTGGCCAATGATCAGTTTCAGCACTGGAATGCCGAGGCAGAGCATTATAAAATGTTGACAGAGTCATTGCAAGTAAGCTATTTATATTGTAGCATTTTAATATCATTCAGCCTTTTGGTGTTTGCTGAAAGCAAAATTGTAGGCTGAAAGGCCTTTCATCATGCGAAGGGAGAAAGACTTGATTGTAAAAGCAGAGTCTATAGATGCTGCAAGAAATGCAATTGATATTTCTGAGTCAAAGGTTGAAGAACTACAGAATAAACTGCAAATGTGTCTCCTTGAGAAAAACGAGGTGGAGATAAAAATGGAAGAAGCTATGCAAGATTCAGGTACACGCGCTACTACATTTATTTACTACTTCTCTATTGGTGCCTATGATCTGCCCTGAAATTCAAAAGTCTTTTTCAGGAAGAAAAGATGTCAAAGAAGAGTTTCAAGTGATGGCATCGGCTTTGTCAAAAGAAATAGGGATGATGGAAAGCCAGTTGAACAGGTGGAAAAACACAGCTGATGAGGCTCTCTCATTGCGCAAGAGAGCGCAATCACTTAGTGCTTTACTAGACATGAAGGTTGCTTTGTACTATCCCGTAGTAGTCTAATTTCTAAGATCTGAATTTTGTTTTGGGAACAGAGAAAAAAAATACTCTGGTTATGTCCCTTGGTTTTTTTCCTGCGTAGCTTTTGCGAATAGAGTTTGGAAGTCATCTAGACAGGGTTAGGTAAAGATTATTGGTTCCTAAGTTGTCATAATTGGCACAATATGGTCTAGTATGAGAAGTAAATGTTAAAAGGTCACTGTAAACTTAAAGGAAGAATGGAACACCTTAAAGAATTCAACGTGAAGACTTGGGAAGGGTAGGACATGTCATGAAATGGACACATTTTTTTGTTGAACTAAGAAATTTGTACTTGCTCTACTAATTTTATTGGTGGAGAGAGACCTTTATTCTCCTGATGTTAATAGTGACATCATTATCTTAGTGCAAACAAAGTTCAGAAGTGAGAATCTTTCCGGGTCTTTGGTAGTTGAGAGGACCTTATGTGTTTACAGTTCATATTTTATCTAATCTTCTATCATGTAATTTGTTGTTTCGTATTTTGGTAAATTTTTACAATAGTTTTCAGTTGAGACCATTTATTCTTGCTGGCAGACTACTGAATTGAAGAATTTGGCTGATGAATGTGCTCAGCAAATGGTGGAGATCAAGTCTTTAAAGGACATCGTATGTTTGTGTGACTCCGTTGGATCATTCACATTCTTGACTATCTATAAGCCTATGGGCACTGACTTTCAATAATTTAATTTGCAGACGGAGAAAACGCAGAAGGAAAAACAAGAGCTAGAAATTTTCTTGGATATGTATGGTCAGCAAATTTACGATAATAGGTAGCTCTCTATAATCTTTCCAGGAAATTGATGAAGAAGAAATATGAGAAAGTCATTGAAGACAGTCATTATGTGCATGTTAAATGTGGACATGTTCATGCGTATATTTGTGCTTCCCAAATTGAGTGAGTGTTTGGCTGAGTTTAGAAGCTCCTTAAAACATCAAAATGTTTAAGAGCTTGCAAGTGTTTGGTATTCTTTAATAAGAGAACTAATACATGACTACCATCCCATAAAATATATATTATATATGATTTTTTATTTTCATCATTATTACACTAAAAAGAACCTGTAAGCTTAATATTTATCAGACACAATTACAAACTTATAAGCTTCCAAACTAGCTTATGAGCTATTGAATCTTATTTATCCAAACATTCTGACAACTTATGTTTAATGATCGCTTATAAGTTCCAAAAACATTTTATAAGCTCCACGAACTTATAAGCTCTAGAAACTAATCTTAGCTGAACACCCTCAAAATATGCACACAGATATCTTGTTCGCATTTGGATCTTTCTGTTGACAACATATCTCCAATTTTTTGTGAGGAAGAGGCTTGCCCGAGATTAAAGAATCAGAACGTAGAGCATATTTGCAAGCTGAAACTTTGAAGAATGCTCTGGAGGAACATAGCTTGGAGTTGAGAGTGAAAGCTGCTTATGAAGCTGAGGCAGCATGCCAGCAAAGGCTTTCAGTTGCTGAAGCCGAAATAGCTGAATTAAGGGCTGAATTAGATGCTTCTGACAGGTTACTTTTCTTATTCTGCTTTCTAGCGCTTATATATGAATGATGCATTTTTCTCTAGTTTGAGAAGGTACTGTTTTAGAGGAAAATATTTTTAATTGCACTGTTTTTGATTACTTATGTGTGTTAATTAGTGGAAAAGACTCATCATCATGACCACTTAGTGTTGTGATACTTTACATTCCTTTTAGGCTTAATATTGTTTGTTGTCCTATGAGATGTGCGCTTCATGAAATTGGGAGGAATAGAAAAGACAAAAGGAGGGGCGAGAACCAAGAAATTATGAAACAACGAGCAGAAAAAGTTCTCTGTCAGAGGAAGGAGGAAGATAATTTGCTTTCACTTTTTCAAGAGGAAGCACAGAGCAGGATCTAAAACGCTTAGCTGTGTTAACAATTTCATTTCAATAATTCACATTGATTCATGTTTTCTTTGCTAGTTCTCGCACGCATAGTCGCATATTATTCTTGAGAAATATTCTCATATATTATCTACCTGTAGAGATGTTTTGGAGCTGAAGGAAGCCATCAAGATCAAAGAAGGGGAAGCAGATTCCTACATATCTGAAATTGAGGTGACTATTTTTTTCCATTTTAGGATCTAGTCATTTAAATCATACTTGCGTAAAAGAAAATTTTATCATATCTCCTCTTTTCTCTTTCTTAGCATATTTGTGGTGCGTTTCTTAATTATGCAAAATCTACTGACAGACTATTGGTCAAGCTTATGAAGACATGCAGACTCAGAACCAGCATTTGCTGCAGCAAGTTGGTGAAAGGGATGAATACAATATAAAGGTCTTCTTTGACTATCATTATCTTTCCTTAGTTGATGACTTTACTATGCACATATTCTCGTTATTAGTGCCACTTATTTTCTGATATGTTTTTGGGTATTCATTTTGCAGCTGGTGTCTGATAGTGTTAAAGCAAAGCAATCACAGAGTGTTTTATTCTCTGAGAAACAAGGATTAGCAAAGCAACTTCAACAACTTAATGGATCTCTTGAATCATTGAAATCGAGAATAGCTCAAAGTGAGGAGCAGGTAAAATGGTTATTTGAAATTTAAGCAAATCACATTTTATCAGCAATTACTCCATTTTCAAACAAAAATAAAAAATTGCAGATGAAACATCACCATCTGGAAGCTCTAAGTTCTATTCAAGAAGACAGGCATGTGGTATTGAAGATTGAAGCTGCAAAGTGGGAATTAGCTGATGCAGAAAAAGAACTTAAGATGCTGAAATCCGTTGTAGTATCATCTGAGAAGGAAAATGAACAGATCCAAAGAAAAGCAGAAGATATTCGAATAGAATTAGAAAATGAAAGGTGAATTTCTATTATTACTTTGTCAACGAATGTTGAAAGTTATTGGTTGTACTTCTTTTCTGCAATATATCACATAGGGATAATTACCAAAACCCCCTGAGGTTCGCCTCAAATACCAAAAAAAAAAAAAAGAAAACCTTTATCTATCATTGTCGGGGGTTTTCTTGTAATTGGGACATGTAAAAGCTGGTGGTGCTACTGTGAGATGGAGGCAAATCTTGAGGGTGGTAATTTTAAATTCAACAGATAGAGGGGTAATTTGTACTTAGGTCAGACTTCGGGTTTTTTTTTTGTAGTAATTGTCACTATTACTCACAAAATGACCTCGACTTGGCTACGAAGTCCTAGCTAAAACATTTGCATTTGTTGCTCCAAAACCATGGAGCACTACCATAGTACCATTTTCTATGACATTGTAAATATCCAGTAGTTGTCCCCAACAATATAGTAAAATGAAGTTATCAGGTTTGATGGTTAAATACGATCTATAAATAAGTCTCGTATGAAGTTTTAAGATTTGTATGGTTTAACATTTATTAGATACATGAATTATCGTGTATAAATTTGCTTTATGTTGCAAAATCATAATAATCGCGTATAACATGGTCACACTACAGAAGCGAGCGAAAGAAGCTTGATGAAGAATTGATGGAGTTGAACAAAACAGTTGCGGAGTTGACTTCTGAAACTGGGGAAGCTGCAATACAGAAACTCCAGGAAGAGATTAAGGATTGCAAGGCTATACTCAAATGTGGGGTGTGTTTTGATCGGCCTAAAGAGGTAAAAAATCGTGCTTTTGCTTCCATATGACTTATGGCTCCTTCTTCTAAATAGCTTGAGAAAATTCACTTACTTTTATATGTGTATTTCATTACCCTTATTCCATTTTGGCTTAAAAAGCGTGTTAAATTTTATTTCTGGCAGGTTGTGATAGTGAAATGCTTCCATTTATTTTGTAACCAATGCATCCAAAGAAATCTGGAAATCCGGCATCGCAAGTGTCCTGGTTGTGGAACTGCATTTGGACAAAACGATGTTCGGTTTGTAAAGATTTGAGGAAGAAGCTTTATGAAATCTGTTTCCTGGAGTGCTGTTTGAAGCCTATTTCAGTCTGTGTACATCATGTAACCTTTTTTGTTTTGTATCTTTGGTAAAGCTCTGTTATGTTGAGCTCTGTAGGATGACACTTCAAATGTATGGAACCTTATGTAGTTAGTACTTAGTAGTAATCTCAGTTTTATTTCTACTTTCAACACAGTGTAGGTGTTCATAACTTATGAGTTTAGTTTGAGGTAAAAATACCAATCTTTTGCTCTTTAGTTCATACTTGATTTTTATATTTTTGTTTATGCATGCATTAGAAAGACTACAGAAGCTTTCTAGGCCGACTACAACTTTCCAGCAGGCGAGACAGATGCTGATTCTACCTCTGCCAACTCTTCTCATCTCGGATGTAGAATAGGTCTTTCAGAGCTAAAGTCTTGTTTTACGCTAAACTTCTTTGGCGGTACATCTGGTCATGAAGGTGAATCTATGAAACACGGACATAGACATAACGATACGATCTTTTTCAATATTTTATACTAGAGAAGTATCCGACACGACATGACATGATATGATTTTTAGAAATGTTAATACATTATAGAAGTGAATCTCAAATTTCATGCTTAAAATAGTCCTGCATGTGTTTCACGGCCTGGGGCACGAGGCAAATTTGTAAAATATACCACAATCGAATAATTTAATGATAACTTTGCTGATAAAAATGAAAAATCAATGATGTGTTCTTATAATTGAGCAATTTTAATCTCTTGAACTAGCTTTTTAGGTTGAATTATATCCGAATGTATTCTTCACAATACTAAGCCTCAAATCCCTTTTTTTTTTTCTAAAATTAGTTCTTTTTATAGTTTAACTATAACTTAAGCTTATTTACCTAGGCTTAGAGATTTCTTATTTTTAAATGATTTTTATGAACATTACAACCTTCTTCATTCATTTAAGCTTGGAGTTTTAAATTACCTCAATTTGTAAATTATAGTTCAAGAAGATATTTTCATTTTCATATATATACTAGTTAAAATCCCGTGCCAAGGCACGGGTGTTAATTTATTAATAAAATATTTTTTTATTTAATTAATTTTTTATTTTAAGAAATTAGTTTGCTGTAAAATTTTAAAATTATTTATTTTAATCTGAATGATATTATCGTATTTTTTTTATATAAAAGAGTATTCTTTTTATTTAATTAATTTTTTATTTTAAGAAATTAGTTTACTGTAAAATTTTAAAATCATTTATTTTAATTTGAACGATATTATCGTGTTTCTTTTATATTTATCTTTGATGATTTTATTTTTATACTTAATTATTTTTAAAATTTATTTTAATATAATTTAAAATTAATTTATTTATAAAAATATTGTAGGACTCTTATATATAGATAATTAAAATATAAATAATAATTTAATTTGAATTAGATCTATAACTAACATATCTATACAAAATCTTTCATTCTTTTGGATAAATATAAAAATAATTAATAGGTTTAATTACATGATAAAATAAAATTCATTGAAGCTATCTACGTATACACATAGATAGATAGACTCAAAGGTTTTAAATTATTATATATAGATGAGTATGGAGAATGAAAAATAAGAAGAGAGGGTCCATCTCCCCATCCCTGAAAAAGTTGAAACCTTATCCACTTCGTTGTTGTCCTATTCTTGATTGACATTTAAATATCATAAAATCTTAGGATTAGTTCGACAATATCTGAATTTAATTTGGAATTTTAGGTAGATATTTTACTTGTTTTGACTTTTATTAGTTTCCACATAATGCAGTCGAAATAACATAATGAGATAAGATAAAGATAATGATAAACATAGGATTAATCACTTAATTTTGTCCGAACCATGGCCCCACAATTTGTTTTTTTTAAACAAACACATACAAATTCGACCTTATTATTACGAGAATCGAACTCAGACCTCCACATTGAAATAATATTAATTATTTTTGATCTATTTATTAATTAAAAATATTAATTTAATTTTTTGGTAAAGGGGTATATTTATTTATATTACATTGTAGTAGTAGTTATAAGTTAGTTTATAATACTAATTGTTTTGAATTAATTTTCATGAAAGAAAAATAACTAAAAAATGCATACTCTGAAACATTGAAAGAGATTTGCAAACGGCGTCGTACGGAGTGTGCTGCTAAAAACCTCCTATCAAGTGTTAACTGAGAGACGGAAAATTTTCCATCTAACAGCAAAGTTTGTAAAAACTCTTCCCAATTTCTTCCTCACGGAAATGCTTCTGCAAACCGCCTCCTCCGCCGCTGCCGCCGTGTCGTCAGCCGCCTTTACATCTCCATTCCACTGCCGCTGCTGTTACACCTATAAAACTCCGACCCAGAACTCTTCCTTTTCTTTGCCCAAAACTACCTTTTTGCCTCTTCTCGATGGCAGGTTTTATCTGGGTGGCAAATCAAGAGACGCTTCGCTGAAAATTAATGGTAATACGAGAGTAATTACACCACGCGCCACTATGCTTGAGGCTCCGGTTTTGTGGGCCGGTCGCCTCTGCATTTTCTATGCTCTTTTGAAAGCTGGGTTGGCTGGATCTCCGACGAATCCACTTGTTTCAGGTACTTGTACAGTTCTCTTAATGTTAAAGGTTTCTTCTTTTTCCTTTTTTTTTTTTTTTTGAAAAAAGGGTTTTCTGTTGGTTGGAGACTTGAGTTTGTGCTTTTCTCTTTAGATTTGGACACTGGAGCTGGCGATTTGGGATTTTCAAAGTGGTTTGATGCGTTAAGCAAACCAGGTTTGTGGCCTTTCTTCACATTCTTTTACTCTCTCTCTCTCTCTCTCTCTCTCTCACACACACACACACACACACATATTCGTGCTAATCTTGTAGAGAAAAGTTATTGGCTTTCCAAAATGTATGATAGCAGATAGCTTATGGAACGATGCAGGTTCTTGATTTGGTCTGAGTTAACTTTACTGCTTCAGTGTCTCTTTGCAAGAACTGGCTCTATGGTAACAGTTAGATTAAGTGGTAGATAACTGGCCAGTTGCTAAAATGTGGAGAACTATTTCTCCTGAAAAAATTTCAAGAGTGAATTTGTATACGGCCAAAAAATTCTCTTTAGTTCTTTGATTGTGATTTGCTTTTCGAAATGTCTGATACTTGCTTTGTATAAGTTTGAGAAACTTGAGTGTTTCTTTTTGGTGATGAGAAGATGAGCAACGGCACCTTTGAGAAACTTGAGTACTTGGAAGTATTGAAGACTTGATTAGGGAAAGAGATTATTGAAATAATTCAATTCCACTCCACAACTAGAGAGGAGTACGCCGAAAAGGGAAAGAGAAATCAAGAACCCCATGTTTTGGCCTTTGTGCATAAAAAAGGAAAGAGAAGATATTACGGGATCGATAATGTTTAGCTGTTCCAGTGGCATAATAGTTTTTAGATGTCAGTTTTAGATATTCTTTTACAATGGATTATTTGGTTTCTTTTGCTTGCATTTTCATGAGTATTGTGCTTGATTCAAATGTTTTATTGACTAGGATTCTGATTTTTCAAACTAAGTGATACAAAATTTATCATCTTTATTCAGAAAAGGAAGCGGCTGAAAGACGAAAGCTGGTGAGCAAATGGCATCCTACAACAAAGGGCACCCTTAGGCGTAATTACAGAATACCCTCTAAATCTGAAGGCAGGCGTCTGCTGAGAGACATTGCATCGACATTGTCAGATGATGATCAGTTTAGAGACGCCACATCTCACAAGGTAGGGAGTGCTCGGTGAAGTCACTTTTAAGTAATAAAAAAGTTAACCTAGTAGCTGGAAAAAGCTACCAACTTATTTTTAGCAGCAGCAGCAAAAAAAGTCGCTCAAATTTTTTTTTAAAGCAATAAAACCCTAAAGCACTTTCTAAGAGTTTTCAAATATTCCCGTAATCCTAGTGAGTAAACGCATTCAACTTTCCTTAATTTTGCTAGCTTATTATTTTCTTGAGGAATAATTACGAAAAAAGCCTGAGGTTAGGTCTTTTTTAAAAAAAAAAACACCTTGAAACATTACGAGTAACCCCCCGAGCATTTATGCCATTTACATTCACACCTTGAAACACTATGAAATTTACCCCAAGGTTTGCCAAACGATACGAATACCCCCTTAAAACTAACGGAAAATCATTGACTTATGTTGACTTTGGGGGTATTTGTAATGTTTAAAAGTTTCAGTGCGTACTATGTATGTTTTACAAACCTCAGGGGGGTTATCCGTAGGGGTTCAAGGTTTCAGATGTTTTCTATTAAAAAGCGTAAGCCTCAGGGGGTATTCATCGAGAATATATACCATCTTAGAGAAAAGTGGCTCTTTTGAAATAATGTTTTGTTCCTCCAGGGTTGTCAAATTAGGAGGGAAAATGCTCATGGCGAGAGTGTATGCTGTAATAATGTGCGGGCATTGTTTGATGAACTCCCAACGCCGCACCTCATAGTGGAAATAACTCCGTTTCCTGCTGGCCCTCTATCAGAGAACGATTATGCAAAGGCCGAGAAACTAGAAAGGGTGCTAAGATCTGGCCCTTCTGTTTGAATAATTATATACTGATAACTTTTCTTGTATTGTGTAATAGAAGCAATTTTATGTATCTATAACTTTTCTGGTATGGATCCTTGTTATTGTACATAGCAGCTTCAATACAAACTTTGCTTCTGGCTCAGCTGGCCGCGTGTAGCTGCATTTTAAATGACAACTTTTTAACACCATGAGATTCATATTTCAGAAATTGGGGGAGAATTACAGCTTTCGTCTAACAATATATCATTTTTTGTTCTTGGTCTCATACTCCCCCCATCGACCCTGGTATTCTAACATTTAGTCTTGTACTGTGTGTTTTTTCTCCAAAATTAAATACTAATTGTCAAGTGCGGGGCACGTGCCTTCACTGTTAGGGATTTCAAGGGAAATTACTGTCGAGAACAAAATAGTGAGAATAAAAATAATACGAGACTATCTATCTGTGATACACATAAAAATAATACGAGACTATCTATCTGTGATACACTAATATGGCGATAAGGATATGGCAATACATTTTTTTTCAACATTTTGCATTAGAAAAATTCGATACGGTATCAGATAACATTTTACCATTTGGGATTTCATGGGAAATCGATCTTGGGACCCAAAATTGTCAGAGAAACAAAAAACATCAACATTTTACCATTAGGGATTTCAGGGGAAATCGATCTTGGGACCCAAAATTGTCAGAGAAACAAAAAACATCGGATTAAATATGAGAACAGGAGAAATTTTTTTAAAAAAAAGAGGTGCTTCTACTGTTCAGGGTTTCAGGCAAAATCATTCTTGGGACCAATTACGAGAAAACAAACAATAGGGGAACTAATATGAGGATATCTTAATCAGTAGCACCTAAATCAGAGAAGGGGTACTTTAAATGAAAATGTCTGCAATTTCCCAGAAAAATCAACGCATCATAATACAATTTGACATCAAGGATAAATGACATTTCAAAGAAACAACAATATTGCAGCTTCCGGATGGATGAGCTTTGTTTAGCTGTAAGTGTAGAATGTTTCTTTACTAACTATACGTCAAACGTTTCAACTTCGTCTGAACACTGCTCTTTCACATCTTTAACAATACAAAAGCAGCATCTACCAACATCTAGTGATTCCTTCACTATTTTCATAATCCAGGATGATACAAAAGAATATCGAAGAAAGCATAGAAACAAATTGTAGACAAACCATCAATCCTCAAATCAATAACAGAACATTCATCAGTATATAAACTCACTTAACTCCTACAGAAGCCATCAAATCCTCATACTCCGGATCACTTTCACTTTGCACCCTTGGTGCATTAGCACCCATTTGAGGGTTGAAAGGTGCCGAAGTAGGAGAGAAGGGATCATATACCTGCTGACGAACAGAGGAGGAACCAGAAAACGGCCTTCCAGGATGATTCCCAAAATGCTGACGTGGCATCGGGAACCTCTGAGGGCGAATTGGTCCAGGAATATGATTTTCCTGAACATGCATCTGATGATTTCCAGGTCTGGGAGGAAACTGGCCCGGGGAGTTATTCATAGGGTGATGAGGAGGCATAAAGTTTCTTGGTTGCATATGTGGGCCTTGTAATATCGGATGTCTTGGTGGAACATGAGAGAAGTTTGGAGGAATCTGAGTCCTCGGTTGATTGACTTGGTGACCCATTTGAGGCCTTTGGAACCCTCGAATGGGTGAAGGATTCAAGTTATGTCCCATAGGTCTCAGTAATGGAGGCTGAGGTGGCGGTCTTACATTGCGATGTTGCGGTTGACTATTTTGCCAATGCGGCACCTGAGGAGGTGTACTGAGCGGGCGGTGAGGCTGAAAAGTGAAATCACTAGAATTTGGTTGAGGTCTTGGAATTGATGCAGAAAGAGGTTTTATGGAATCCAAATTAGGTGAAGATTGCCCCATGAATGGGATATTTATGGGTGGTGCTCCAGATACAACGATGTTCTGTGAGGCATTATGTCGAACAGGTGGTGGAGTCATTGGCCCTGGAGTATGTCTAGGTCCACCAGCTTGCATGTAAGATGGCTGTAGAGAATGGGGCAGCTGAGGTCTGGAAGGAACAGAAGGATTTTGCAAGACTGGACTAAAACTTGCATGTATACTGGGACGGGGCCCAAATAATGAAGGCATATTTGTTGGATTAAAAGGAGAGGAAGATACTTGGATATTGTTATTGATTAAGGGTGCGGAGGAATTTGGTGCAATTTGAGTTTGACCAGAAGAAAACCATCCTTGAGGAAATTGATGAAATTGACCTTGAGGAGGCGGTAAAGATCCAGAGTATTGCTGGGCTATTCCTTGGTTTACTACAGGTGTTATGGCAGGGCCCGGCATGCTTTGACTCGGAAGAGTATTTGTTTTACCATCAGAAACTGCAGTTGATGCTGTTGAAGAAGAAACGGAATTCACCTAATAGAAAGAAGAAATGGCATTAACATGCGGAAAAGTATAATATTTTCATGTTTCGGTTTGGGAATTGAGAACATACTGAAACTGGGGTGGCCAACAATTCAACCAAAGCCACAGCTGCATCGATTTTCTCAAATGTGTCAGCTGATACATGTACGTACATTTCTCCATAAGCATTTTCGTTTTCTTTTCCATCTGTTGGAGTAATTTCAACCTGAGAAAAAATTAAGAAAAGAAAATTATGTTACCTAACGGATAAAGTAGAACACGAAAATGGTTTCCCAGTGACATACCTTCCCCCCCGTGTCTGCCTTTGTGCCATAAACTCGTATTTTAGCTCCTGTTTCCTGATTTAAATTGTCATCATTTCAAAGCAAGAATTGAGTTATAAACATTTGGAAGTTTTATTAGTGGTCTATTTTATCTACCCCCAAAAAAAAGTGATATAAATGAACACAAATAATTAAAGAATAAAGATCCCAATGGCACAAAGGAGCAAGAGAGAGTACATACCTTTTCTACTCGTTTTTGAGTGTCATTTGCAGTGCCAAATATCAAACCAATAAAATTGTATCCAGGATACTCTTTGATCTGCATAGACAGATTAATGCCGGCTCCCATAAGGAACTTTTGTTTCCAATTCTTATTTACATAGAAGAATTACAAGGTATCTTGTTCCATGAAATACTGGTAATGTTCCTACCTCGTGTAACCAGCTACAAGTGAGCATGAAGGAACTTAAACCAAAAACACAAGTAATGATCACAAAAAATTCAAAAAAAGAAAATCCAAAACCTATCAATAATAATGGCTGCTATACATTGCCTAAACCCTCAGCAAATTTCCCCCAAATTTCTAATATTCTCCTCTGGTCAAGGTATATTGTTTTGAAAACCTCAATTATCGTAACACTCCTCATCTTTCAAGACCCACAATCCCTAGCATAAGGGAAAGGTAGAAGACTAGAAGGTAAGATGAGATTCATCCTTTAGATGAGCTGATATTGGACTTGTTGGATGATAAGGTCATATAGAAGACGAAAACAATTTTCTGGTCAATCTATACGACTAAACCAAGATCTATGTTAAAAACTCTGAACTCAATCACAACTTTATTTTGCACTCAATTTATTGTTATCAGTAAATCAAAGATGTTAAATAAAAGGTAAAGAAAAGGTAAAGAAAATTAGACGAGTAGAGCTGCTCTGATTATAAATTTATAACTCATAGTACAAGAACATAGCTTCTTTGAGTCTATAATTTAAGAGTCAACTTAACTAAAACAGTGAAAAGGATAAGTGGAAATGCAAATGCAAGCTCAAAGACCGTCAAATAAAAGCAGATAAAACAAATTAGTGTAATCAAGTCAAGAAAGAATCCCCAAGAAAATCTAAGTGATGACAGACTGTTCTTTCTTTCTTTTCAGAGATGAAATTCATTATCTATATCCAATAGTCATATTCAAAGCAGATTCCCAAATGATTAATTCAGGTAACCAAGTTCAGGATGTGATAAAGAACAAAAGTATGCAATAAAGGGAAGAAATACATGTAAAGTCATCACTCACAGGAATTGGAACTTTTGCCTCTTTCAGCAGAGGCTTATAGTCAGCGGGGGCCTTATATGCCGGATTTAACTTTAGTATTTCACCTGGAAATAAATTGAAGCATAAAGAAACTAAAGTTTAAAGAGACAATATTGGAAAAATAGCATAGACATATATGTATTTCTTATTATTCATCTCCGTACCAATTATTTCATGCCGTTCAAGTTCCAGCAGCTCCGAGTCCTATAATCCATCTCCCATAGTGTAAGTACCACGAAAGCCAAAAAATATAAAGATTAAAGTAAGGATCATGAAAAATCAGCTGACCTCATTGCTAAGCTGGTGATCAGATGTCTTCCCATATTGGAATTCTGATGTAGATACAGAGTCTTCATTATCCTCAAAGTCCATTGACCCAAGAGTCAGCTGTTGTGATATTTGATTGATCCGAGTCTGTCCAAAATTTGTACCACCATAAAGGTGGCAATATCATCACTTAGGGGCACCTGGGATGTGAAGCTGATGCAGAGCCACTCATAAAGAAGACACTATCATTTTTTAACCCAAATGCGAAAAGGAAATTCTCAAATTGCATTTAGCAATAAAATTCCTCTCACATATCTGGGGCTACGAGTGCCTCCAACTCCTATATTTGATTTCTTCTTACCAAGAAAATTTCCAAAAGAAAAATATCAACACTATGTTTGGCTCTAGGATTATGTTACGGGAAAGAATTCTAAGGAAAAGAAAAGAAAAATAAAAGAAAACCAAATTCCTTAACTTGTTTGGTGGTTAAGAAAAATGGTGATGAACATATTGAGAAGACATTTGAAAATCGGTTAATAGGAGTAAAAATGAGTAATGGATAAGAATAAAAATGATTAATAGTAGTGAAATGAGTGATAGATTAGAATAAAAAAAAGTTGTGAAAATGTTATAGTCAGCTTTTCATTGTTTATCTCCTTTTTCTCACCATTTTGTGAGGAAAAGGGGTTTTCCATGTTAATAGTGTATTTTTCCTGAATTATCCTTTCCTTCCTAATTCTGTTAGCAACCAAACACCATTATCCTTTTCCTTACCATCTTCTTTTGTGTTCCTCCTTAAAATCCTAGATCCAAACATAGTGCAAGCAAGACACCAGAAAAAATAAAAAGAGCATATACATTCAACAGCTTGTATGTTCGGTAAAACCAACCAACCAAAAACTTCTATAAGGAAAGCTGAAGTTTGTATACCTGATATGCTAATGCTCGCCCTTTCTTTACAGTGGGATCTGTTGTTAAATCGGGCCCCCATTTGGTTTTTCTCTGCACCTGATTTGTGGATTCATTGTTCATCTGATCAGCATCCCACTTTTTAGGTCCTCGAAATATAGGGACCAAAGAACCTGATAACTTGTTCTTTGGGATGACGAACCCTGATTTTTTTGCAAACATTGAAATCTTTGGGCCACTTGTTGATGTTGTGGTTGGAGGAGTTGTTACAGCAGTCTGAACATTGCCAGATGTATGCTCAATTTCTGTGCCCATCTTGCTCTGCAAGCACACTTCACCAATAACTTTAAATTAGATTCGTGGATCAGTAGTTTAACGAGTTTCACAAACAGTTCTCAGTAAAAGACATAGAAGTATGCCGAATTAAATGCTGAACCCTCAATTTATGTACTTATCATACACAAGCAGCGGCTTCATTTCTTATCAAAATCACAATTTGAAAATTTTGTTTATTCTCTATTGTACTCAATCAAGAAAAAGTTAGCACTTCTGTATTTTTGGGCATGAAATATGTCAAAGTGCATTAAATGCATCACATTGCACAAGAATCTATCTGAAGGTGTTGTTCATCAAATACCACAATGAAAGAACAAGTGTGTGAATAACCAAAAGAGAGACGAAATGACTGATGACTACATAGATGAGGGGTCTTAAAATCCATGAACTCTCGAAAAAACAATAACGGAGAAACAAGAAAGTAGAGCAAGTTGTGTCAGCAAACATTGGTACAAAAATGAGTAATACATATTCCACTTTTTCTCTTTCTTGTTCATCTAAGGAATTCGATAACTCAAAACAAAATCTCGAAAGCACCTTCTATGCTTCAACAGAACAATAGAGACGTAAAAACCCCATCCTCACGAACCAACTATCAATCATCTTAATTAACAGCTTTCACTTTCCAACACCAACATATCAATAGAGCAAATTAAAACAACCGGACAAGGAATTGAAAACTTCCAATTAAAGATAACTCAAATAGCATACGCAATTTTGAAGCCTAGTTTGACTAGCACTTCCCTACACTTTCTTCTTCAATTGCTCCGGAGACCAGACAACCATAACCCCAAAAATATACTTAATAGCTCCTCCCTGCTCTCATCCTCCAAGAAAATACTTCACTTTCAATGTACTCATTTGACCACCATAAACAACAAAAATTATTGCCAAAACGGTAAAAGATATGCACATAACTCATCAACATTCAGTTTAGGTATCCACATATTTACATCCATACCCTGAAAGGCGCTGGATTGAGGTAATCCGAAGCGTATATCCGGTGAAAATACACGTATACAGAGGTCCGATTATACTTATAAATTGCAATGGAGGAATTGCGAATGCTGTATGAAGACAAAGGATCGATCCTCAGTGGGTTTTTGAGGTGGATGAAAAGAGAAAGAGACTGTTGGTGATTTTCTGCTTGTTTTGTTTGTCGAATTTCTTTTGCTGGGGTTTTGGGGGATTTATGCTTATTTGGCTGAATGTTTGGCACTGTGCGAAAGTGGACAATGGGAAATGGTGAATAGGGATGGATATGTATGCTTCTATTTTTTCAAAAAGTGGATAATTTCATAAAATAAAATTGTAAAATTAGGATACAATTTTTAGATTTTAGATTTTTTTACGGTGACGGCATTGCCTCAAAGCTCAAGAATGCTTACTTAGATTCTTACAGATCGCCCATCAACAACACCCTCACGTTAGGAGAGGGAGTTGAAACTCGCATCCTCTAACAGATACGAGTCCGCTCCTTACCAACTGCACCAACTCTTCTTGTTGGCAACATATGATACCTTTGGTGAACAAAAATATAGAAAATGTTACATCTAATGTTTAGTAAATCTTCATTTTTCTTTCTTCGATGGGTAATAAACTATTCCTATCCATGTTTGAAATCTGTTCGATTCTTCAAATAAATCGCATTTACGATTTAAAGATGACTCCAAAAACGCTTATAGAACTCTTGATAAAAGGCTGAGATACTGAAATCAGTCCTTTTAGATTTCGTTTACTTCCCCCTTTAACCCAGGGTAACTCCCAAATTAGTCTGACTTAAGATGTTTACATTGCGAGTGCTGGTACCTGGTTGTAACCGTCAAACCCGAAAATTTTGCTACTAGTCACGCCAGATATAACAGCCCCAAATTGGAGCTGCTAATTATCCTGACTTATCTAACCTTATCTGACCAAGTAAACGGCCTTAGAAGGTATATTATCTGATGTTATCTTATTTGACTTAAATGCACCAAACAGCCCAAGTAAACATAATCTTAAGGCTAATGATCAAGAATGGTTGCAATTGAAACATGCCTTGAAAGTTAACTCATCTCTCCAAAACTCCTTCAACAGTACACAAGGAAACTCACATCCTTGTAAAGCCCTTCTTATCACGACCAGAAGAACCAGTTGGTATCACCTTAAGAACATTAAACCTCACAGTTTCTGACAAAGGCCTTAAGAATATATTTATATATATATATATATATATATATATATATATATGGAATAATTACACAAACCTCCCTTGAGGTTTGCGTAAAAATCCAAATCCTTACAAATACTTCCCCTTGACACATAAAAATGTATACATAAGATTGCAAGATTTCAATGGTGAAAATTATAAAAGGAACAAATCTCTGGGGGGTTTGTGTAATTTCAAAACATGGAAAGAACACATTACATAATCGAAACAAGTTTTGATACTGACCTGCATTGACCGATGATGGCATGGTGGTCCTCTTTCACACAGAAGCAAGGGAAAATATGTGCAGGTAGTTTCGTCGTACGATGATAGTTCTTGTCACCATCTTATCAGTGTGACAGATCCCAGCAATGATGCGGCCTCTGATTGATACATTGCCAGTGAATGGGCATTTCCTGTCAATGTATGTAGCTGATCAAAGATGAATTTAACACTCATCAGAACATAATCACACCTACAATAGTATGGAAATGACAAAAGGAAAAGTATAATGTATTGCATATCCATCTTCTTGAATCTAGAACAAGATGGTATCTTACTTGTCTTCAACCAATCAAGCTAAAACCTATATAGCTGCTAATACCACCTTATTAATAGTTAGGATGAATGACATCTAAACCCCCTGGTATTTAGTCTAACTATACACCCATGCACTATGGGATAATTACACCTAACCCCCTGTACTTTGACTCCATGTTACAAATTGCCCAACCATACAGAAGGGGCAATTATAAGACGGAGTTGATGTACAATAGGGCTAGATGTAATTTCCCACAATACAGGAGCTCTAAATGTAATTAGACCAAATGTCAGGGGTTTAGATGTAATTCACCCTAATAAATATTGATGTAATTTAGAAACCAGGTAGCATTATCTATGGTAGGATCCAACACCAATTATGCACAATTTTGCTGGAGTTGACGTACAATAGGGCTAGATGTAATTTCCACAATACAGGAGCTCTAAATGTAATTAGACCAAATGTCAGGGGGTTTAGATGTAATTCACTCTAATAAATATTGATGTAATTTAGAAACCAGGTAGCATTATCTATGGTAGGATCCAACACCAATTATGCACAATTTTATTAGCTTCTAATATAAATGGATATGAAGCCTCCTACTGATCATAAGAAGATTTCTGAGCTTTGGCATATAGCCTATGAAACACGGACACGGTGATACGGACACGACAAGCAATGGATATAGCGACACAGATTTTAGTTTATTTCGTATTAATTTTTTTACTAATCATAATTAAATTTAGTTTAGAAACATATACTAATATAATGATTTTATTTTAAAATTTAAGCATGTTTTTTTTTCACTTTAAAAAATTCGATCCTTGTCATTACAAGGAGTCAAACCCCATAGACCTCCCCACATTGAGAGTATTATCTGGTAGTGATGGGGTCAAATCTCAATGGTTTTAAAATTGAAGCATATAATTGACTTATATTTTACTTTTAATTTGCACAAGCATTGAGTGTATTTCATTTTTAATTCATTAATTAATAATAATTTAAAAATATATATTAATATGATAACTTTAATTATTTCAAAATGAATTAATAATAATTTAAAAATATATATTAATATGATAACTTTAATTATTTCAAAACTTAAAGCATGGAAATTGAGATATTTTGTTTTTAATTTCAACAAACATTGAGTATATTCCATTTTTAATTTGCTTTTATTTTCAACAAATATTAAATATAGTCTTTTTTTAATTTGCATAGATGAAATGGTAGTTACGAACTTACAGTAATATTATGAGTTTAAAATATTGCATACATATCTGATATCTTATTCATGTGAAACAGCTTTGCATCGAAGCCCCCAAAACATTTATGGCTACCATATCAGTTATGGACTCCATCAAATTTTTATAATTTCTTGCAAAAACCCCCTAACCTAGGAAACAATTTGCACTTTTTCCCTAACGATTAAAAATTTGCAATTACCATTAAATGGGTTCATCTTTTGTATTTATTTCTCTTTTATTTTTTTATGTGATCGCAAAAGTATCGATAAATTCTTGCTTAATGGCACAAGAAAACCAATCAATTGTTAAAACATAACCACTAAAACAGTTTAAACAAGTATTTATACCCTCACACGTTAGAATTTTATAATTAAGAAAATAAATAACAATAATTAATATAAACTAAAATAATAATAAGTTAGGCCTTCTAATCAGCATAACGTGGGTTTGCCTTTGGGGCTTGACCACTTCTCCAAGGCGCATGGGGCTGTTCTGGTACGGTCTAAACATTCTCCTCCCGTTCAAAACGAACCTTGTCCTCAAGGTTCAGCTTAGGCCATTGGTGCAAGACCACAAATACAGGTTCCCAGGTTGCTTCTTCTAGTGGGCATCGACAATACACTGCCTCAAAAGATCATCATGCCGCAGGAATGACGGTAGCTCATGTTATTCCAGTACTCGCCCAAGCAAGAAAATGTCGCCATTTGTGTGGTTGATGATGTACGTAACAACTGAGGTACTGTTCGAGGCAACGGTTAACCACTTCAGTTGGGTCGTCCAACTCCCGGTAATATGCCGTACTGTTCTTCAACTGGATTCCTTCCCATCGACATATTTTATGCCAAGAGTGGCTCATGAAAAACTTATCTCTATTCGAGATGATGGGGTCGGTATACTATGTAAGTGCACGATACTGCGAACAAAAACTTGTCCCGCATCCTTAACTAAATAAGGGTGAGCCCGTGACATGAACTGTGCATATTTTGACAATGGATCTATTACCACCACTATTATATTTTTCCCTTTAGAGTTGGGCAAGACCTCAATGAAGTTCGTTGTCAATTTGCTCCAATTTTGAGATGGTATAGGGACTGGTACCAGTAACTTCGGCGGTCTGGAATTTGGAGATACCGGAGGTACTTCACGTACCTGGATTCCTTCTGTCAACAACATTGTAAATAATTCAGCTACTGCTACCCACTCATGCACCATTGCCCCCATTTCCACTCCTTTCATTCTTTTGCTTGTGAACCTATGGATTCTAATTTGACAACCCCCCAGATTAAAGTCCATAGTCATGCGTTGGTAATCCAAGGTGATTGGTCCCAAACTTTTTAACCACGGTACTCTCAATACCACATCAATTCATCTAATTGGTAAAGCAAATAAGGTTACTTGGAACTTAACCTATTGTATGGTTAAAGGAATTAATTCATATTTTTCTTGACATACCAGTCTTTCTCTGTTAGCAACTTTAACCAACAACGGGGAACATTTTGTAACTGGTAATCGCAAACGAGTAGCAATAATGGAGTTTATAAAATTAAGGCTAGAGCCACTATCCACAAGCACACTTACTAGTTCGTTGTTCACCGTAGCTCTAAGTTGCATCGTGCGGCTCCCCGATTCTCCTATCATGACATGGATAGAAACTTGGTGCTCTTCTTGCTTCCCACTTTGTTCTTCATCTTCAGTCTCATCATCAACGTGATCCGATTCCAACTCGATTAGCAATGCCTGCACGTATTGGCATTGATGCCCTTGTGTGAACTTCTCATTGCAGTTGAAGCATAGATTCTTATATCTTCTTTGCTTCATCTCATCCCACGTGAGACGTTTCTGCGTCCCTCCTGACTGTTGAGGTACTCTAAATACCAGCGGTACAATAATCTTCCTAGTACTTGTGCGAGAGGGGGTGCACTGGTATCACCGTTGTTTCTGGTTCTCTGAAGTTGTTCGTTTTTTCTCTTCGCTAACTCAACAGCCGCTTGCAACGATTTTGTTTTTAGCAAACGAAGATCTCCTGCAATTTCCTCTTTTAATCTTGCCATGAATGCTCCAATCAATACATTAGGAGGCCAATCTGGTAGGCAGTTCATCAATCGTTTGAATTCGTTGTCCCCTCTGTCGTAATTTACTCATAGCTTCATTCACATCCTCATATTCGGATGTCCCGAACCAAAGGAGTAGTCCCCTTTCAAACCTTTTCCATGTCATCGTTTTTTTCCGATTTGCATGTGAGAACCATTGCCACCATTGATTCGCTTCTCCTTCCAAGTAAATGTAGCCAACTCGATTTTTTATCGTCTGTGAATTTTTTGTTCAACAAAATATTGTCTCGCTCTATCCAACCATACCCTTGGTTCGTCCCCAACGAATCGTGGGAACTCCATCCTTAACAGTTGTCACTTATTTTTCTTAGATGTGTCGGAATCCGAGTCCGAATGGTTGTCTTAATCGTAACTGCTTGAATTTGATCCTGCCACCGATGAGGAAGAGTACTCGCCTCCTGTAAAAGTAAGGTTTTTTTCCTTGGATTCCTTCAGCCTATGTTTCATCTGTTACGCTGCCAACATATCCGAAATCCGTTGCATTGATGATTTGAGCTCCTGTAAGGAAATCTCCAAGCTATCCAATCGTTCACGGTTGGTTGCCATGGCGTTGTTGAGCGAAGCGTTGATATGATCGCTGCTGGCTCTAATACCCAATTGATGTAATCGCAAAAGTATCGATAAATATTATTGCTTAATGGCACAAGAAAACCAATCAATTGTCAAAACATAACCACCAAAACAGTCTAAACAAGTATTTATACCCTCACATATTAAGGTTTCATAACTAAAAAAATAAATAACAATAACTAATATAAACTGAAATAATAATAAGTTGGGCCTTCTAATCAGCATAACGTGGGTTTGCCTTTAGGGCTTGACCACTTCTCCTAGGCCCATGAAATTGTTCTTAATTTATTTTTTTAGGAATATTTTAAATAAGAAATTTCGTGATTGCTATAATATTCTGATACTAGTTCATAAAACATAGCAAGATAATAATATAATATAATTCGTTATTATAAAGCTTGTTGTCATCGGAAACATTGATAAATGCACCTTATCCAACTATTCACTCCATTTTTGGAGTCGGAGATCATAAAAGGGAGTTGTTATTTACACTTTCATATTGTTATTCACACTCTAAATCTTTTATAATATGACAAAAATATCCCTCTTTATTTCATGTTTACTTACTCTTCTTTTTCATATTTAACATTTTCTAACTTATTTTTCTTTTTTCACATTTTATTCTTGTTAAATTAAATAATTTTTTCATAATAAACTCAAAAAATTTATCAGTAATTTTATTAAATTTCATTGGGTCGTTTATAGAATTAATAACAATAAAATAAGGTATAGATAGCGCTATTAATAATTTGTGGAGCATAATTATAAATTCTCCTTATAACTTATGAAATCAGTTAACTTTTAACATTTTATACATAAAAATAATAATTTATAAAATATTAAATTCAAAATGAGATTTATAAATATATAAATATTTATTATTGTATAGCTTAAAACTCTATAAGGACTCTAAAATTCAAAAGATGATAGGTTAAATAAGAAAGAAAATGTTAAAACAACATAAAATAGTAATAATTTAGCCTGAAGTCATTTGAAAGAAATTTAAAAGTAATAAATTAGCAAGAAAGAATGAGGGATATTTCTGTCATATAGTTATAAATTTGGAGTGTGAATAACAATTTATGAGTGCAAATAACAACTCTCATCATAAAATCATATGACTAATAATTCCTTTGTTTCGATTCTCGACAGATATATATTATAATAATATAAGATTAGGGTTACATTTATCACCAACGCACTTAAGTGAAAAATACATTATGGATTACGAAAACAATTTTTAAAATATATATATGAAATAATTATAAGGACAAATTATATCTAAGTAATTCATGGTTTAGTGAAATTATGTTTTAGTTCGAGACTTTGCAATTTATTACAAAATAGTCTCTTAGGTATACATTGGATTTCATAAAGATAACAACGAGTTGAAATTTACTGGAATATCCGTAATTTTCCGTTTGTTATAGTTACAACACTATAACTCTTCCACATATTATTCCCTAAACTATGAAGAGATATAATAAAACGATCCCTCAAGTATAACATATCAACAAATACGTCCTCCAGATTATAATTGTCCTAGAAATATGCTCCCCATTCCAATTACTTTTCTTAGAAAAAAGAAATAATAATTACTAACGCTAATGGAGTATTAACGAAGACTAACGGCAAGAAGTATTAACGATACTTAATTGTAATTTGTCCTGATTTTAAAGTGAGGGAATGCACGTGACGACTTTCAACGCTCAATATGTAGCAATTAGCTACTTTATCTAATACTAGGTGAATTCAAGCTCGAGCTATTTTGAACTCAATCAAAATTTAATTGAACTTAACATCAAGCTTAAGCTAATTTCGAGTTTAAACGAATCGAATTGAATTTAAGCTTGAACTCAAATGAAGTTTGTCTATAGCTCACTCAAGCTGGATCTTGATATTTTTGTTCAAATTAATTCAGTTCCAATATGTATACTCATCTGACATGAAAAATTAAATAAGGCAGTTATATTTATTAGCTCTTAATTGCAAGTGTGAATTGAGGTCGACAGTTCAATATGGAGTAAGTATTGGATTAAATACGTTTTTCTCCATGTACGTACTAGGTGGAACAGCCCGACCCGAATCATTAAAAGTTACTGATCCTAGGTTGTGTCGGACATGGCACAAAACGACACAGTAGAATAAGATTTATAAAAATATTCGTGCATTATAACTTTTGAAAGATGTTATTTTCAAAAATAAAAATAAAAAATTGAGATATGTTGCAAACTTTTACTTACTTAAAACAATTAATCGTAAATATTCTAAAAGTTTCAAAATCTCAATAAAGAAATAATAGGTTGTGTAGAATGATCATCTCATCTAAAAGCTCGAATTTTTAGAGAGAAGTATCATTAAACATTTAAATATCGTAATACGCCCCTCAAGTGCAGGCAGGCTGATTTTTTTAGTCTAACCTTGCACGTGGTGAAAATAATGGATGACGGTGACTGTGAGGGATTAAATATAGGACCTCTTTGACCTGGACTCTGATATCATATAGAATGTCCATCTCATCTAAAAGCTCGAATTTTTAGAGAGAAGTATCATTAAACATTTAAATATCGTAATATGCCCCCTCACGTTCAGGCGGATTGATTTTTTTAGTCTGACCTTGAACGTGGTGAAAATAATGGGTGGTGGTGACTGTGGGGAATTGAATACAGAACCTCTTTGACCTAGGCTCTGATACCATATAGAATGATCATCTCATCTAAAAGTTCGAATTTTTAGAGAGAAGTATCATTAAACATTTAAATATCGTAATAGCTAAGTTGGAATAAACATTAGTAAAGAAAAATAGAAAGAAGATAAAAAAAATCAAATAATTAACTTCCTAAAATATACCAAAATATGCAAATCGTGCAAACATCGAAAGGGTTATTGTGCACTACCACTAATTGTTGGATTTACTAAATGTCTGAACCTTAGTTGTTTTCGTGAGGTGAAACACTAAATTTCTTCGACAAAGTTTAGGATTTGAATTAAACTATATATACTTGTATATGAAGTGGCTGAATTAGAAAAATAACCTCTAATTAGACTTTTACAGTATTCGAATTCAGAAAAAAATTAAATGGATAGAAAACAAAAAAAAAATGTTGCATTTGTGCGGGATTAGCCCTAGTATTAATAGTACCTGAATGATGTGTCACGTAGTAGGTGTAAGCCCCATAAATGTTGGGTTACATTTACATACCTATCTTGTACGAGCCTCAAAACGCATGCAGACAGAGCTATTTAATTTTATTCAATTTTGCACTAACAATTTCGTGCACAACTGGAAATATCTTTAATTCTACATTCAATATAACGTTTGAACATTGATTTTTGGGTTAAATCATAAATGCATAGAGATGGACCATTTCCCAATCTATTATTAGATATCTATGTATAAGAAAGGGTGTTTGATTTTTGGGTGCATGTAGCGATTTTAATTCAACATTTTATTTTATTTTGTGATTTTTTTGAGTTTTTTTTTAATTTTTTTTTTTAATTATTTACATTCATTTTAAGATGTTTATATTTTATGTCAAGGTGGTTTTTTGATCCAACGGAATTAAAAAAAAAAAAAGCACCCCAATCAAATCTTTCATTCAATTAATTAATTGGTTTCATACTAATTCAAAAAAACCACTAGAAAAAACATGGGCGCAGTGCTCCTATGGACTCGAACCCATGACCTCGAAGTCATGGGCCCCTTCCTTGTCGTAAATGAGCGTTTTTTTATACTCATTCTTTTTTCAGGTGGAATCTTATAAACTATTAAGTTGATTTTTGTTGGATTTCGTCGTAGCAGTGGCAGCAACCGAAATTAACCACCTCATCCTCATAAACTCCATCATGCAAATTTAATCGTGATTATAGCTTATTTAATTTGCCTCATATTGACATCTTTTCTAATTACAAAACCCTAACATTAAAATCTGATACCATCTATAACAAGTATGTTAAAATTGCAAACGGTTTCCAATTATAGTCTCAATTTTGCAAATTAATCTATGCTTTTATGATATACTTGAATAGATATCAATATCTTAATATGAAATTAAAATAAAAAAGTTTAATAAATGATTTCACTCGAAAAAGAGAGGGAAAAATCAGCCCATTTCAAGAAATAATTTACAAAAAGGAAGCGAATTTTAAAATGTGGAATGGAATTTCACCAATTATAGTGATCACATGTCCAGCTGAAAAACATTAATTTCACATTAATTATAGGCCTAATTGCATTTTTGGTCCTACAACTATCCGAAAATAGCATTATTAGTCCTAAGATTTTTAATTTTGCAATTTTAGTCTTGTAATTTCCAAAATATTATAGTTTTAGTCATGTAATTTTCAAAATATTGCAATTTTAGTCCTGCATTATCCGGCAAGGAATTGGGAATCCGGCGAACACAGGACAAAATTGTAACATTTTGGAAATTACAGGACTAAAATTACAAAATGAGAAATCTTAGGACTAATAATGTTATTTTCAGATAGTTACGGGATAAAAATATAATTTAGCCTTAATTATACTATCTATTTATTTTATTTTTTTAACATTAATCAATAGTGCTATCAGATCGACAGATAATTCCTTAATTGATCCCTAATAAAAAATTTAAAAAATCATTATTTTAGATCACGGGGTTGTCTGTCTAATCCAATCACGGGTCATTGTACAAAAATGACAAAAAAAAAAAAAAAAGAAAGAATTGTTATCAAGATTCAATTGTCACGGGATTTCAATAAAACTATTGTACTTTCACCAAAGACAAGTTTTTCGAACATTTTTCGACCGACGGGAGACTTGAATCAGTTGAATGTTTTTCCGTTATCTATTATTAAATTAAAACGGGAATCATGCCAAATTTTGTTAGACCCTTCTTTTTTTTTCTCGATTTTTTTCCGAATTCGGATACTATATAAATCTAATTAAAAAAGTCCCTCTAAATATATATGTTAAACCATTTTTGAGGAATAAGTTTGATATACAAACCACATATTCTCATTTTATTTACTTCTTACGTTAAGGGGGTGTTTACAAACTCTACTGTTTTTGCAAAAGTTAAAATAGAAGTTAAAGTTGAAAAAAAGTACTGCAATAGTAAAAGTAGGGAGTTTTTGGAAAAAAAATCTAAAAGCGGAGAGAAAAAGTAGTTGAGTGTTTGAAAAAAAGCTGAGAATCACTTCTAATTTTATTAATAAAACTACTAATTAAAGTTTTATTTTAATTATAAAAATACCTCAAATTTAGAATCAGAATCCAAACCAATTCCATCTCAAGCTACAAAACCAAACCATAACATAAGTACTAAAGTTAACAAGGACGGTCCCAAATAGTACCTTGGACACAACTCATGATCATGAGCTTCTCATGTATTATAAGAAATTGAAGGGGCTTACTGTACATAATGTCGTGGCTTTCGCCAGCACTTACTATTGGTATTTGACGGATATTATACAAATTGTCGTTTCCAAGAACCGGAATTCTCTCCTGCATAGCCTTATGGCTTTTAAAGCGGACCTTGCGCGCAAACAAAAGGATCTACTTCACGATGATAGATAGTCATTTTAAACCCAGCCTGGCGAGTGTGAAACTCGTGTCCCAATATGGGACGATTTTTTGGTGCTTTAGCGCCATTGTTGTGCGAAACACTTTGAGAAACAAATATCCTCCTTAAAGAAATCCTAGTACACCTAATTGGTTGCATTTAATTACTAGCCGATGTGATTTATAACTCTTATGTAACAAACAATTTATTATACCCTATTGTCTATTGCATATTATGTCCACCTAGCCCATGTGGTAGGCTTCTAGCTAGGGCAAA
The DNA here is from genome assembly GCA_958496215.1 of Verbena officinalis. NCBI lineage: Eukaryota > Viridiplantae > Streptophyta > Magnoliopsida > Lamiales > Verbenaceae > Verbena > Verbena officinalis. The sequence continues at coordinate 35,656,783 of OY292386.1, read as the reverse complement.
ATTATTACCCAACAAAATTTATTGTTACATCTCCCCACCACCCTGCCTAGCTAGCTGCCATGTTGATATTCACATCTATTATTTTTTAAGTTGGGTATTATTATAAATTATTAGTTCATCTTTACTTAAAAGTTCCAAAGCTTTCGTGATTCATCTAGAATTGGACAATATATGTGAAATTCGTAGTAAAGAGAGACTTTAATCGACATTGACGAAGTTATACTAGCTAGAGGAGAGAGACACTAAAGTTGAAGAATATTTTATACAAATAATAAAACCTAAAAGATATTTTTTTTTAATATTAATCATGAAAAAACTATACTGTACTTATGCGTTTTAGATAGTTACACTTTGATTCATTTTATTGTTTTATTCATGTATTTTTAAATTTCTCGTTATGATGGATTTATTGATGAGGTGAGGTCTTCCTTAAAAACTTGACGGCATCCTAATTTGGCCGTTTCATTTTTTTTTTTTAAATGAGAGAAAACCTATAATATAAATCTCCATTTTCCTTAAATCCCACCAAAAAAAAAATGTCACATGACAAGCATATCTATATATATAAAGCCATGGGCGAATCCCTCATTTCCATCCAACATTCTCTTTCTCTCTCTCTCCTCTTTCTTTCTCTCTCTCGATCGATCCCAGAAATTAAAAATGGAGTCCAAAAAGATGTTCTTGATGAGGGTACTACTTCAAGTAGTATTATTTAGTATTCTTGCAAGATGTGATGTAGACAAAGACAAGGAGAAATGTGCAAACGACCTCGTTGGTTTAGCAACATGTCTTCCTTATGTGAGTGGTGAAGCAAAAACTCCTCCAATTGATTGTTGCACTGGTTTAAAGCAAGTGTTGCAGAAGAGCCCTGAGTGTATGTGTTTGTTGGTTAAGGATAGAAATGATCCTAGCCTTGGCCTTAAGATCAATGCCACACTTGCCCTTAGTCTCCCTTCTCAGTGTCATTCGCCGGCCAACGTCACCGATTGCCCAGGTACTAAACGATATAGATCATATACGAACGAGCTAGGGCGTGTCAGATCAGCGTGTTATATCAATAGCCATTAGATATTACTTCCACTGTGGAGGTCTGAGATTCGACTCCTTGCATTGACAAGTGTCGAATTGTGTGGTTGTGTTTAAAAAAAAAATGTGTGTCGATATCATGTGAAAAAAATGGATTAATTATTGCTTTTCCCTTCGCATTTGAAAAATCATGACAAATTAAGTATGTTTTTCTTGTTTAGGAATATCTTGTTCCATGTGTGTTTATATTATGTATGGAAACGAGTAGTTAATTAGGTGGATCCTACTCATTACGGGTAGATATCTAACTGCATTTGTGACCGTTATAAAGTAATAAATTAATTTGGTGATGTAATAAAATAGTCATATATATGATGATGTTATGATTTAAAAGTAATCAAATCAAAATTTTATCCCTCTAAATTATTTTTTCCAATTTTATTTTTGTGAATTTAAGTATAATATATATTGGTCATAGCTCTCTAATTGAAGAAGGTATACAAATAGCACTTTAATTTTATATCCTTTTGTGGTTAAATTGTGGCTAATTAAGGGTGTTTGGTTGGGTCCAGCTCTGCTGCATTTGGCTCCAAATTCACCAGATGCAAAGGTGTTTGAGGATTTCGCAAATAGTGCCAAGGGCAGTGCTAATAGTACTGCACCTGCTGCTGGTAAGCAACAAAATTTAATGAATTAAATGCTACAAAAACCTTATGTTAATCCAAAGTAGCTAAAAAAACCCTGTCATATAAAAAAGTAGTTAAAAAAACTCTTTGTTTGGTGAATATTTGCTCACTGCACCCTATGATAATTTGGTCAACAAAAACATCTGAAATAACCATTATACCCCTACTTTTATATATAACACAATTTCATTCTCACTTATATTTCATTGATTTAATGCATAAAAAAAATTAGGCAATTCACATAATATACTCTAAACCTCTATTTCATTGATTTAATGCATAAAATAAATTATAGGTAGCCATAATTTTGGGTCAAATTTGGAGTTAGAATGAAAAATAATGAATAGCAATATTTTTTAAGTTAATTAAGGGCATTTTAGACATTTAACAACTACATTCACTATCTTATTCTCAGTCAACACACGTGTAGGTACAACAAAATTAGTAGAGTTTTTTCAGCAAATTATTTCAAAACACAGGGTTTTTATAGCTACTTTGTATATGATATGATTTTTTTAGCTCATTTCTTATAACACAGGGACTTTAATGTTGCAAAATAATATAGAAAATGCTGTAAAATAATTTTCATTTTTCAATTAACCTTTCCTAATTAATTAGAATTTTTTTTTTTATTATTTTTTTTGTATGTTTTGATTAAAAGGGGGTTCATCGAGTGCGAAGACGACAGCCACGAAGACCGATGAGAGTGATGGAGGAAATAAAAATAGAATTTCAGGAATTGAAATGGTTTTAGGACTTTTTGTGGCTATGCTTCTGGTTCACAAATTGCCCTATCTTTGATTTATTTAACATATATTGTAATTTTATCTTTGTTGAGGAGAAAATTACTACATTAGTTTTTCTTATTTGTCTTTACTTAAAATTACTATTTATATTATTATTTGTTGGTTGGGTTTAGTCACTCTGCTCTTTGCTTTTGTTTATTCTTAGTTTGTTCAGAAAATTAAAAGATGTTATATCCAAAAAGTTCTTTGTAAGATGCAATGTTCATATGTTTGAATTTACTCTCATCTATTCTGAGCTTGGTATAGGAAGTAAATCAAATTATTGTATATAATATATATCAAGTTACTATATTCTATTATTCTCGGCCGTCGAATCACTAAATGATGAAGCTTAATTAGCATCGTTGTTATGCTAGCTTAACCAATAATGTCAAGTCGAATTTCTCTAGGAATATATAGTTGTCATTGATAAAATTAATTATCAACATGATATGATTCAGTTGGCAACACAGGCTGAGTTTGTGGAAAGAGTCTCAGGTTTGATCCCCACTAAACACATTTGTTGGGAGGGGTGAAGAGTTTTAACTGTGACTAAACCCCGAACTGGATTAAGGGCCCTCAATATAGGATTACCCGAACCGATAAATCACACAAAAAAAAATATATATATAGTTGTCATTGATAAGGAAATTTTTACACCTAAATAATCTAACCCGATTCAATTCATATAAATAAGCTTAAGAACAAAAAAGAAAATTAATCAGCCGTCGAACCGACCCAACAAAATTCAAACTTTAACCGGCTAATAAAGATTTTGAGCTGAACTCAAGCCAAACATCATTCTTGTTTGCACTCATGACTGTTCATTTTTTTAATAATTATTTTATATTATCAAGCTCGATCATGAATTTTAACTCGAGTTTGAATATTTGGTTCAAAATTTTAAGATTACGGATTTTGATTTCAAACTTGAATCCAAACCCAATATTTACTAATAAACAAAGTTAAGTGAGCTCAATTTTATGAGTCGTCTTAATTGTGTTTATCTTAATTGCAGGTACTTCACGTGGATTAGGAGGAGAAACATGGATCATATGGATATGATTTATTTCGCTTGGTCTAGCTTTTATTGGGATTTGACGAATTATTTGGTACAAAATGTCATTGTTTCAACTAGTTGTAACTTATGAAATTTGACGGTGTTTTATGTACATATTGCCATACCCTTGAACCGGAACAAGATGGGAAGTATGCTTAAAGCTGTTTACTTTGTTCGAGATGGCAACCTTATGGTGATGGATGTTGATGAGGTCAGTATCGGTTTGCGTTTTGGGGAGCGTGAGACGAAAGGGTTCAGCTTGGCGAGTGCGAAACTCGTGTCCAGAACCTGGACGACCAGCCATAATTATGTTTGCTTAGTTACTTGTAAAAGCTATTATGCTTTTTGTTCAATTGTATTGCTTTGAACTTCTCAGTTCATGGGTTTGTCACGCTACTGATGTACTTTTCGAACTTCTCAATTTAGGTAGAATTATATAAGATGAAAAAAAAAAAAAAAAAAAAAAGTTAAGTGAGTTGAGTTTTAGCCTTTTTTTCTTTTTAATTTGTTAGGCTCGAGCTCAATCATTTAATCCGTACTCGATAAAGGAGAAAGACCAAAGTCCTACTCAATCCGTTTACATCTCTAATTTCATGCATATTCTGAACTAGAAAGTTTTTAGTGGGATTGCCACTTATCAATCATGATTTTAAATCATTTCCTAATTTTAATTATAAGACAAATGTCAGAATTTTATAATATCATCCCATTAGGGAAGACCGTAGCATTAACCTAACCTCCTCTTGGATCCCTCGGGCGAAACTGATTATTATTGACCATATATAGATAAATTCCAAATTTGAAACTTAAAGTTGGAACTTGGAGCTATTTTAAATCAGCCAATTAAAGATTTTGCAGGCTGAAAAGAAACGGCCCAGAAGAGCTCTAAACTATTTACTTGGAAAAAAAACAAAAACTAACTCATGTTCACCCGGATACAATTAACCGACTACGGTAGGGGGTTCCGTCCAGCTAACCAAGAAATCAGTCACACCATGCCCTAACTTGGCAAGAATGTCGGAAATCTTCTACAATCTTCAATAATCAAGCCAATGAATGTGAAGCAGAATCAGCCCCATTGATCAGCTTAACTACAACTTTCGAGTCCGTTTCAAATATGACCCGACGCAAGCGCAAGTCCCAAGCCATGATTATGCCTTGCCTAAGTACAACCATTTCCGCAACAGTTATGGAAGAGTACTTATGAAGTCTCAAAGTGAAACCCACCTTCCAATCACCAAACTCATCACCGATGAGTCCACCGACCGCTGCAGAATGCTGTGTATCGATCACAATCCCATCCATGTTAACCTTGTGCCAACCGTTGTCTGGAGGGTGCCATCGAAGCTGCGTCGCTCGAGTTGCAGTCCAGGCAATTTTCAGCGGAAAGTTTCTCCAAACAATTACAGTTATACTTCACACGAAATTGAATAATTACAAACACACCCAACCATTAGGGTTCCGCTATGTACTAAATGACATCATCAAAAATGAATATTAAATACCGAAAATACCCTTTAAATTTTTATACTATGAATTATTCCTAAATTTCACCTATATGTTATTTGTAATATCATAAATTACTTGGGGTTTAAGTATAAGTTTTTCTTTTTTTTTAAGAAAAACATTGAAACTCATTTTATACGAGGCTCAGCCGCTCGTGTAGTAAATGCGTAAAGAATCAAGTAGTTTTATATCTACCCTCTTTGTATTCGTGGGAATCAAGTCGTATAGAGCCATTAAATGGGGTAGCCATCAATCTTTCATCTCTCACCTAAAAGTTTTTGGGAATTGAATATTCCGTCTTTAATTTATGGAGTTAACACTAAACAAAATCTATTTTTTTTTTTTCAAATTCGATCATTGTTATTATAAGGAGTCGAACCTCAAACCTCCACAGTTGAAATAATATCTGGTGGCCATTGAATCAAACTCCAATAATTTAAACAAAATCTCGTGTTATGCTAAAAAGCCTAAAATAGTATGCTAAATTGTGTGTTATAAAACATAAGTTAGAAAATTTTACGTTATTTATAAATTATAATTAGTACACATGTACCTTGGTTTAACTGTTAAAATTAAAAGTTGAAATTCATATTTATTTCATCCTGTTTGTAACAATTAATTTACATGCATGTATTTGGTGAAAATGGATAAAAAGAAGAGTCATACTATTATATTTCTCAATAAAAGGATTTTGTTCCAACTTTTTCTTAATATAAGGTTTGTGGTACAACTTGTAATGCATGGACACAGATATAGAGATACAGATACGACACGTCACGGATATGACAATATAGATTTTTTTTAATATTTACCCATAAACAAGTCTCCGATACAGGTGTCAATCAGATACTACATGATACTGCACTTTGATTTTTTAGAAGTATCAATGCATCATAAGATACATGGGTCATTTTATAGCGGGGAAAAAAATACAATGCCAGTCGCATTTCAAGTGTATGTACGATAAATAAATAGGTTAGGAGTTTTTGTGTTTGATTTAAAAAACGCACACACACAGAAGTTGTTTGAAGGATGTATTTTTGGGCGACTTACATCCAATACTCTCAAGGTTTGCCGTAATTTTAAGATACCCCCAGTTCTCCTCTGTTTAAAAAATTATAGAAAACCTATAAAGTTTTAAATAATTACAAAAATCAAATAAATAATCATGTACTTTATATATATCTTTCAAAAAAATCCTCAATTACTTAAAAATTCAGGGAAATTTTTATAAATTTTGAAAAATATTGAATATTTTGTAATTATAATAAATTTTAGGAGTCATATATATATATATATATGAAAATGAGTTAGTGGAATGTTTTAGGAAATATGTTTATGTGGCAATTAAGTGGATTAGTTAGAATTGATCTATGTTGCCATGGAGATTGTTTCTATAATTAATTTCATTAATTATTATTTTTATAACTTACATATGTATTTATTGATATTCCATATTTTTGTTTATATTAAAAATTTGTAACTCCCACTTAATTATAGAACTATATAACTAATTTATAAAATATTAAAATTTATTTATTTTTAAATAATTTTAAATAAATTTTAATAAGCTTTAGAGTTATCTATACTGCATTGAATATTCGTTAATAAAAATAAAGATAAAATATTATATTCCATAAATCCATTAAAAAAATTATATTTAATATTTTAATTCCTATCAAATATTTTTGACATAGTGGATTCAATTTTTTTTTTTGGTGCATACATAGTGGATTTAAATGAAATTTATCTAACTAAAATAAGGAAGAAAATTTTATTATATAAGTTTAATTAAGTTTTATTATTATATTAATAATATAAAATAAATAAGTAATTGATTTTTTTGGGAAAAGAATTCCAAATACACATATCTCATATTCATTTTGCGGTGGCAAAGTTATATTTTATTTCAATGTAAATAGATTTATTAAATTATTATATTCGAAATATTAATATTTTCATAGTATAAAATAAATTTCAATAATGAAAAGAATATTACCATTAATTAATAATGAAATAATAACAAATTATTTAACAAAAAAGATAATACCAAGTATAATAATTAGCTATTTTTTCGACTAAAAAGATAAAGCTAGAGATTCCAATCAATATTTATATGGTCTATTATTAAATATTTTTGTATTATAATTATTATTTTAATATTTATATAACATTCATGATTTTCCTTCTATATGTATATATAAATATATATTTTCTCTATTATAAATATAAAATCAGTATACTTCGTCATAAAGAAATCATATTACTATTCTTATATATACATTTAAAATGAGTTTTTTATATACATAATTCCTGATTATTTTATAAAATGAATTTACTTTGGTGTATGTGCTTCAATTTCTGAATTAAAATTTTTTAATGTATTATTAATAATCATATAAAAAAAATATGGTTCAATTTATTTAATAATATATATTTTATAATTAAATTTTTCCGTACAACGGATGAGATAAAAAACTAATATTGTATGTAATGTTCATTATATTTTTCTTCATGAAGTATTTAATGCTACCCAAACAATTTATTCGGCCAACTTATATTCCTTAATTAAAACGAGCAATTTCTACCACTCAATTTAAAATATTCGGCTAAATTAATAAGTATGTTTCTTGACTTTAATGTATAAAGTGTATTTATTACGAAGTTCATACCGAAATATTAACAGAAAATATGAAAAAAAAAAGTTCTTTATTAATTTATTTGCAGGTTACAAGCATATGGTGTAATACCCTGTTCCACGTTTTACATCGGATAAGTACAATAAATATGTTAAGTATATAAGTTATAAGTTAGAATTAAAGTGTAATCAGTGGATATCTCTTTTGGGCAGTGGTTTAGGCCCAATTTCAGGTTATATTCAGTGGGTTCGAAACTTATACTCGCGTCCAACGAGCCCGCGAGTTCGGAGGCGTGACAAAATGGTATTAGAGCTGACTGTCAATCGCTGGAGCTAAGTGCTATACGGGGCAAAATGCTACGCGTGTGGGAGCCACCTCTTGAGCCTGCGGGGCAAAGTGGTACACGTGCGGGAGTCACCTCTAGAGTCCCCATTGGCGGGTCGGTCATGGGTTATGTTATGCCGCGACGATGACGTCGCGTTCTAAAGGAGGGGTGATTGTAATACCCTGTCTCACATCGGATAAGTACAAGAAATATGTTAAATATATAAGTTAGAATTCTAGCGTAACCAATGAATATCCCTTTTGGACAGTAGTTTATGCCCAATTTCAGATTACATTCAGTGGGTTCGGTATTTATATTCGCGTCCAACGGATCCGCGGTTGGGTGCGTGACATATGGCTCGTTCCATTTATCCAATATCCCAACATAAAAGGCAGAAAAATGTGACCTTGACCCAATTTTTGCCATAAACTTTCAAAGCTCCGCAATTTCCAGGAAATTTCTTGATGTCTCTACAAAAAGGGCAACGAAATCTTGCGCACATACTTTGTTTATTTATTGACAATGGAACGAACACACTGAGTCACTATGCATGGGTGATTCTAGATTTGTAGTTGTATATATATATGTTTTTTGGGATATTGATTTTTTCCAATTTGATCTATCAGCGTTTTTTGAGCCATTTGAACTACACGAAACTAACACGTTATCATTTCCATTCAATTTTAAGCGAAATATTTCGTCTAGATTCTCACACATGCCACTCACGTGATTTTCTTAAGGGCATTCGCATTTCCGTCTTTTTGGACAGTCATGTATATGGCATGTGTGAGAAATTAGATGGAAAATTGACCTTAAAATTGGAAGGAGATGGTAAAGTGTAAGTTTCGTATAGTACAAATGGTAAAGCGTATGAAATATTAATTTAGATGGCAAACTTAAAAAACGCTAATACTTCGGAGGAAAAAAAATCAATATCCCTTTTATTTATAATGGAACAAACACATTGATGCATTGCCAATTCTAGTTTGGATATGTCCGGATAATATGAATTACAGGCACGAATACGGTGATACGAACACGATACGATACAGACACGATTATACGAATTTTTTTTTAATACTTTAAATTGTATCCATGCATAGCACGGACATACACTAGTTAATCTATATAACTATATTTTGGAGCTATTGAACGCAAGTCAACTCTATAGAAAGTATAATTTTAATTGTCATATAATGGATTGAGTTATGATCGGACAAAAAAAATCCTGATGCATGTATAAAATAAAACTTTACCTACCAAAATAATAAAATAAAATAAAATAAAACTTTACGGTTTGTGTGTCACATGTAATTTCTAATAAACATAATATTAAATAATTTTGCATAAAGTGCATAAATTTTATTTGTAATTATGTTATTAAATCATAAAAAAGTAAGAATTTATGAATTTAAAGTAATTAAAGATACATATGACTCAACTACATGTTAAGATGCCATACACCATGTTGAATAACTTTGAACTCATAACATCCGAAATAACTATGTACTTTATATAATTAGAAGTTAGTTTACATTTTCATATATTAGCATTTATCAGTTCAAAATAATACAAAAAAAATATTTATATTTGTTGGCTCACTCTTAGGGATTATGACCTCAGTCCTTGGTTAATATGGACTATGGACTTGTTAATTAGTTATTCATTTTTTGCCATTTCTATATAATCTCATCACCAATCCACTTTTATGGCCCAATTATTAATTATTGTGAATAATTGTCCGTTGGAAAAATGTCCCATGTAAACCAAAACCAAAAGATTAGCTATTTAAACAATGAAATAATGTAAAGATAGAAAACCGCTGAAGGACCCACCACTTTGTCAGTCCATTAACGAAACCACTCTGAATTGCATTCTAAAAATGTAAACGAGTTCTTAGGATTTTTCGTGTTACTCATTGAAAAATTTAGAGCTAGTTTACTTACTTAGACTGAATAACCAATAGATTAGTTATGAATATAGTAACAATTTATAACATAACTAATTTAGTATTTACTTAATTTGGTTGTGAGTAGACTAAATAGCTACTATATTTATAATAGATTATTATGTATAGTCATAATCCATTTAGTTTTGGGCCCAAACTCTAACACAAAGTCCCAAACAAATCTAAGTAAATATGTTTTACGATTTATTAAATAACCTATTTCACATAATCTAGGTAAGTAAGGGTTTTATGAAATGTTTTTAACCATAGCATTTTTTATGTCGCAATCCTACCTCATGGGAGCTCGATGTAATTTTACCAAATAAATGACACGCGTCTTCACCAACTTCCCAATATGAGTATTCAAATAAAATATAACATACTTGACTAGTAGGTGAAACTATTAGTAATTAATAAAATTTTGATCAAAATTCAACCATCACAGAAGAAGTAAAATTATATATTCAGATCCCAAATGAATTTGTTAAATTAATTTATGATTCTTTTACGGTTATATTCCAAGTAAAATATAATAATTGCAAAATACATTTAAGTATTAGGGTTTCATTGTTAATTAATGGAATATTTTATTTTTAATTTTAAGAAATTATGCTTAGACTTTAAATGAGTTTATAATATTATAAATAATACCCAAGTGAAATTTATGAATAATCAATGGTATAAAAAATAAGGGTATTTTTGGTATTTACTGTTATTTTTTATGACGTCATCCAGTATATAACGGAATCCTAATATTTCCTAACGAAACTCTAATAATTAGATGTATTTTGTAATTATTCAATTTTGTATGAGGTGTAAGTGTAATTGTTGACTAAAAGAATCATAAGTTGTAATTTAGCAAACTCATTTAAGTTCTAAGTGTAAATATAAACATGTTCTTTTACTTGAACAATTTAATAAATAACTATACAAAATTACAAACTCAATAATTAGTTAATTTTATTTTTTTTGGTCGAAAAGTAATTAGTTTTATATTTCTTTTTTTTTAAGATAAACCATAAAATACATTAAGCAGAATGAGCAACAAAAAGATCCCAAGTAAAATTGGGAATGTCGGTGGAACCCAGTGTTTTGTGGACCGGGCGGTCGGACCGCTAGAACCGTCGAGCGGTTCACAAAACAGTCCGATCAGAACCACAAAATCGGAACTATTTTTTTTGTTTGGATAAAGATAAATCTTCAAATGTTTCATGTTTTGTTTATGATTTAGATTTGTTATTTTTGTTTAAAGCATATATAGGTATAAAAATGCAAAGCATAAAAATAATATTTTAAGAATACTTCAACTATTTTGTATTTTATATATTTTTTATATATCAAATTTTATTTTTGACATAATTATGATATCACGGTCCGACTACGATTGACCCAACGGATGAACCAGTGACCCTTGATCCGGTAGATTTTCCGGTTCGATAAACGGTCCGATTTTTAAAACATTGGTGGAACCTATGCAAGCCGAAACTGCATTCAGAGCGAGAGAATCGACCACAGAGTTAGCCTCTCAATAAAAACAAAAGAAAAAGAAATAACATCAGAATATCTAAACAAGCTATGAATATCAGAAATCAAATTGTCTATACGAGAGAAGTCCTCTTCATTAACTTGAATTTTTCAGATCAAATTGAGACAATCACCCTCTCAAATATGATATTTCTCCATCCACCGCCTTCGATTCTTCTTTTAATTTTTTACCCAAAAAACAAAGAAAATTACTCTGACTCGAGGCTATAAATATTTTCTCGATATCATTTCAAACAGAAAACCGAGAAAATCCATGGCTTCCTTTTCCAAGCTCCATTACTTTCTCTTGCTTCTGTCTCTGTTAAACCTCTGTTCATCATTCCCACAAACCACAGCCACCGTCCCAACAGTCTACGAAATCCTCCCAAAATACGGCCTCCCAAGTGGGCTCTTGCCCGATTCAGTCACTAACTACACACTCTCTGAGGATGGGGATTTTGAGGTCACTTTAGAGAAGAAATGTTATATACAGTTCGATTACTTGGTCTACTACGAGAAAAAGATTTCGGGGAAATTAAGTCTTGGGTCTATTTCTAATTTGAAAGGGATTCAAGTGCAAAGATTCTACTTTTTGTGGTTCGATGTTGATGAGATCAAAGTTGACTTGCCGCCTTCTGATAGCATTTATTTCACTGTCGGGGTTATCAACAAGAAGCTTGATGTGGATCAGTTCAAGACTGTTCGATCTTGCAAAGATAAGGCTGTGAGTTTGAAGCGGGTTCTTGAGGTAGAATTCTAATTTTTTTCCCATGTTTTTGATAGTGGGGTTTATGATTTTGATGGAATTTTTTGTGTTTACTGTGCCCTTTTTGTGATTCCTTGTTTCTTGAGGTTGAGGTTAATTGAATCTTTACAAAACATGTTAGGCACTTTAATTTTTTGGGAGGGGGGATTCTGTAATTTATTGAAACATGTAGAGATTACTGTACTGAACAATTTGGGGGAAATTCTTAAATAAATCTAGTGTTAAAACAACAAATATTATAACTTGCATTACGCAAGTGGCTTAATTCTGACCGTTTGGTATGTAATCCTTAATGCATTCAGAGTATCTCCTTGAAGAGATGTGTGTTATATGAGGTTTCTAAATCTTGTCCCTTTTATGTCTTGGAGAAAGTGGTACATGGGAATATGTTTAAACATTTTGAGCAGAAAGTGTGAGATTCTGAAAAGGGCTGTGTTAGCCCTTTTCCTTTGACGACTTCTTGGTGAGTTTGAGAATGATTCTTGAATCCAGAAAAACAAATGGAGTAACTTTGAGAGTATGTATTGATTGTAGTAGTGATTAGTGAAGGAGCTTATCTTTGTTCATATCACATATGTCATTGAATATACAATTCATAAAATTGGTAATTCTGTTCTGCTTAAGTGATAAAATTGGCCCCTTTTAATCTTAATTAATTTCGATCTTTTCCGTCTACGGTTCTGTTTCAGCTTCCAACTCCGGTGGATGATATCCCGATGCTCGTAACGGAGTAGCAGCTCTACAGCAGATCATATATTTGAAGAATGCTGCAGCAACCATCTATGTCTTAGTTGTAATTGTATAGGTTGGAATATATATGTAATAGCAATAAACTTTACTGGTAGCATTGCAAGGAAGTTAGTTTTTTTCTTTTGATTTCACGAAGTAATGCGAATACTGTATTGAACTTGTGTTGAATCTGAGTGCTCTATTATTCAGAGGAGAAATCCCTTGCACTCATGATTATGAACTGAAGTATGGAATAATGAGTATTAATTTTTAGCCTATTTTACTTTATGCGTTTCTCATTGCATTTCTTGTAACACCAAATGAAATCCACTTGTGGCTGGATGGGCTGGGGATAAGGCCAGATTTGTTCTAAATATATAAGACTAAACTGAATAAATAAAAGGAATAATTACACTTACACTCTTCAACTATTGGAAATTATAGATAGATATTCTAACCCTAACGGAAATCTAAAAACTTAACGGAAAGTTATAAAATGACTAAATCGCTCATAATATTTTTGTTACAGTGTTTGCTATACATGAAATGAGCGAAGTGATTAAATTGTTGTCCAGTTAATAAAACATAAGCATCTATTTGAAAACAAGAAAATAAGTAATGATAGGATTTAAGTGTTAGACAGTGCCATAGTTAAGGGGTGTCTCTGTAGTACAAGGGGTCTTGCTATATTTTTCAGTAAGTCGAGGGGTGTAAATGTAATTATCCCTAAATAAAAAGAATAAATTACATTTGGACCCAATGGAGTTCTGCTAAACTACAAGTCGTGACCCTCTTAGTCAAAATATTATACTTACACCTAATAGGAGTTTCATAATTATAACAAACGTCTATGTTTTTAGAGTTTTGTTAGAATTCATTAGGATTTTATCAAAATTTTAACGGAATATTCCAAAATATTTTTTAGGAGGATTAAGGACAGAGATTTCCTCGATAGTGAGAACGTTCAAACCCAAAAGCATTATTACGTTACTAGAAGCTGTAAGTCTAGCCAAACTACAAGAAAGAGCACTTATGTTAAATAAAATTTAATGTGATTAAAACTTGTGAAGTACTCAAGATACATGCTGAGAATGAAAAGTCAAATGTCCCTGAGCTGTTTTCAAGATGAATAGCTTTTTATTCCTCCGTTGCATGAAAAAATTTAATTATAAAATATACATTATTAAATAAATGGAACCATATTTTTTTTATATGATTATTAACAATATATTAAAAATTATTAATTCAGAATTTAAAACACATACACCAAAATAATTCATTTTACAAAATAATCAGAAATTATGTATATAAAAAATTCATTTTAAATGTATAAAAATAGTAATATGATTTTTTTTATGACGAAGTACTGATTTTATATTTGTAATAGAGAGAATATATTTATATATATAGAGAGAGTAGGAATATCATGAATGTTATTATATAAAAATTAAAATAACAATTATAATACAAAAATATTTAATAATAGACTATATAAATATTCATTGGAATCTCTGTATCTTTATGGTCGAAAAAAGAGCTAATTATTATACTTGGTATTTCTTGTTTGTTAAATAATTTGTTATTATTTCATTATTAATTAATGGTAATATTATTTTCATTATTGAAATTCTTTTATACTATGAAAATATTAATATTTTGAATATAATAATTTAATAAATCTATTTACATTGAAATAAAATATAATTTTGCCATCGCAAAATGAACTTGAGATACGTGTATTTGGAATTTATTTTCCGAAAAAATCAATTATTTATTTATTTTATATTATTAATATAATAATAAAACTTATATAATAAATTTTTTTTTTATTTTAGTTAGATAAATTTCATTTGAATCCACTATGTATGCACAAAAAAAAAATTGAATCCACTATATCAAAAATATTTGATAGGAATTAAAATATTAAATATAATTTTTTTAATAGATTTATGGAATACATTATTTTATCTTTATTTTTATTAATGAATATTCAATGCAGTATAGATAACTCTAAATCTTGTTAAAATTTATTTAAAATTATTTAAAAAAAATTCAATATTTTATAAACTAGTTATATACTATATTTAAGTGGGAGTTACAAATTTTTAATATAAACAAAAATGGAATATCAATAAATACATATGTAAGTTATAAAAATAATAATTAATGAAATTAATTATAGAAACAATCTACATGGTAAAATGGATCAATTATAATTAATCTACTTTATTGCCACATAAACATATTTCCTAAACTATTCCACTAACTCATTTTCATATGTATATATGATTGGATATATATTTTCAAGATTTAATATCTAAATATATATAAGGAACAATTTAGGATAACGCTGAATAATCATAAAAAGAAATTGTAGAATGTGTAGCAATCTCTTGAGCTCAATCATTCAAGTTTTGTTTCACCATTTTAAAATGTTCAATTTCAGCTATGGTTAGCCGTCGCGGTCGCGGGGACCATAACGGAGACTATTATTCTAGTTCCGATGCAACGTTGCGGAGCGATTGTGGCCGTTCCAACTCTTTTTTGTTTAAAGTGCGCAAGAATTTGAATAATTTCTTAAAAATGATTAAAACGTATAAAAAAACTAAAATAGTTGAATTCCTAATTCCTAAAATTGATTAAAATATATAAAAATTATTCTAAAATATAATAAATGTCTTATATATAAGTGCAATATTTTGTTTTAATTTAATAACACCTCCCGTAGCTATTTTTTCACAACATTTACATTTGATATATTCTTCTCATCACCTATTGGATTCCTATAATCCCAACCAAGCCAGATTTTTATAAGTTGTAATCATATGCGACTTTGCATAAACGATTTATTATTTTTCTAACATCAAACCTAGCTAGTCTCCCTTTTTCGCCTCCAATCATAAACCCTAAGATTGTTCAGATTATCAACACGTTCCAAAGTCACATAATGTTATTCCATGTCGCAATAATGCTGTGGAACAATGTTCCGATCGTTATAATGGCGTTCCAGAAGCGATCTAAGACAACCACTATTCCTATTCATCAAGATGGAATGGAAGACACTGTACTACACAAAGAAATTCATCATCACAATCCCCTTAAAAAAATAAAATACCAATTAAATTGAAACACCTCCACCATAGATATCTACTACTTTCAACAAGTTCAAGTCTCAACCTTACTATATAAAAGAGGGATAATTACACAATTCCCTAAATTTGCTTAAAATTCTGAAAAATCATCGAAATCTTGAAACTTTATAAATATTTTTTTGAAATATAAAAATATAAACGTAATACCCCTAAAAAACCTTACAAATATACCTCTAAGGAATGTAAGTGTAAGATAGCAGAATTCTGATACTGAAATTGCAAAAGATGCAAACCTCTAGTGTTTTTGTGTAATCGACCCTTTAAAAGATTATCTAAGATAGCCTAAATAATACTATTTTCCATCGTGTTATGCTAACCTTTTCTCTTTCTCTTTCTCTTTCTTTCTTTTTTTTTTTTTTTTCTGGTGTAAAACTTCTCTTTCACAGCTTTATAAACAAGTCTTAAGCAATTGAATAGTTTAATCTTTTCATTAGGATTATCCTAATTAAAGCACTAATCAGACAAAAGCTAGAGCAAACAATAAAACAAGAACATTTTACCTTTCACTTCCCTTATTACATTCTTTGTACCTTCTTCCCTCTTTCCCTCTTCTTTCCTCCACGCGTTAAAAGTGCTTAAATTTCGTTAACCTCAACGTTAATCGCGATTATAAATACCCAGTCTTTCTGCCATACATATCCCATAGAAAATTAAACTTAAGCAATGGATCATCATCATCATCATCAACAAAACAACACTTGGAAAGGAAATACGGATAGCTCAGAGGATGTTGGAGCTCTGAGAAGGAAAACAATGGCACAAAGGCAGTTTGGTTTAGAGGATGTGAACAAAGAAGCTGATAACTTTATCAAGAATTTCAGGAAACAGCTCAAGATCGAGCGCGAAGAGTCTCTGAAAAGATACAGGGAAACTATAGCACCAGGAAATTAATTAAATGTCTGAATTTCGTTTCCGAGTACTGTTTTTTTTGTTTTTTTTTTTTTTTCTTTTGCTCTGTCCTGAAACTTGTGCTGCTCGTTCGGCGGTTATAATAGCTCGGGATTTTGGATGGCGGGATGTCGTGTTTGAGGGGAATTCCTAAGGATTGATGCATAAGTTAGCTACTTCTGATGAGGATCTCTCGAATGTTGGGGTTATTGTTGATGATATTAGACGCTTAGTTGGTACTTTTTATTCGGTTTTTTTTGTGTTTGTTCATAGGGAGGCAAATTGTATTGCTAATTTCCTTATTAGGAATGCAGCTGCGGCTCGCGTAGGTTCCATTTTTGTTCCTGCTTTTGCTCAGGATAGTTTAATATAAAACCCCTTTGGGGGTGGAATTTCAAAAAAAGAAATGAATGTTTGGGATCTTGATAATGTATCGACAATCCTTGTAAAAGTTGACTACATCTCAGGAATTTTTGTAATTGATCCAAAATGCTATAGTTAAATCAGGGTTTAATTCATACTATCTACTTGTGTTATTTATAAATTTCATTCTTGTAACGACCCAATTTTTCGAGACAAGTTTGGTAACGTTTCATGTCTTCCGTTTCTCACTTCTTTTCCCATTTCTCGAATTATGTGATATTTGCGTATTTTATATGAATTTTCGTAAATGCAATAATTTGTGAATTTAAATTATTCTATGTTAATGTGCATTTAAAATGATGAGTTTTGAAAATAATATTGATATATTTAGTTAATATGCCATTTTTGTGAAGTTTTGCAAAATTTGAAATTCGCCCCTTCGACTTTTGAAAATGTAACATCCCGTATCTTTGTAGTCGAATAACTATTTTAATTATGTTTTGACGCGTAGATTCCTTTCCTAAATACCCACTAGAATTAAATTTCTTTTCGTTTATATTAATTGATTAAGGAGAAGATTTACAAATGTTATATGTGACGACTTAATTCTAAAGCTCAAATTCTTATAGAATCTAAACTATAATTCTGAAATGTAATTAAGTAATAATATAAATTGGTGAAGGAAGAAATAATAATCAGATTACATGTATGTACACATTGAGCCGACATCAGTAATAACAAAAGAAACAAGAAAAACAATGATTAGTTTATAGATGAAATTTCCTAGGTTTCTGTACCCCATCTTCTAAGGTATTCTAGTTAATTAATACATGAGTCTTACATTATCTAATAGAAAAAGAAAAAGGGAACTTCACATCACTTTTCATTTCTTCCGTCTTCTTCGAAACCGCAAGCCTGTACAGGTAAAACCTCAATTTTCCTTTTATTCCATTTAATAATTTTTACAAACCAACTATTTTCATTAATTCACTGAGTTGTGGGAAGAGTAGGTGGCATATATTTGATTGCTTTTTGCTACCTCACCATTTACTTCTATAAGACTAATTAATATATGCTTTAAGCTCGGTAACTAATATTCCTTTTCAGAATTCCACCATTTTTTTTACATGTTGATTAGAGTAATTATGTTAGTGGATATGCCATGTGCTTATATTGTATTTACAGTTTAATTGGTATAGGTTTGTCGCTTGTGGGTACGAGTGCAGATAGAGGTAAAGAATTGAAGACAACATAATGTATAATTGCTTACAGATATTTATTATGTTAAAGTGCTATGGACGTAGGAAGGTGATAATAGGGATCAAATAGTAATAGCTATGTTAAATGGTGTCTTTGTACATATGTTATCACTTGTTTACAAGTTTGCTACTAATTGATTAGTTTAATTCTTTAACTATTTGCTCGGTAATATAAGTTGATATAATATTTTAATCAATTAAATGGAATTTTGTCCTCCGCTATCCATAATAAACTAAAATTTCATAATTGTTTAACCCTTTTACTTTCTTATGCTTAATTCGCTGGTTAATTATTTACCTGTAACATGGTTATGTGATTTAAGTTATAGCCGTGCGTCGTATTGTCGTCTTACATGGTTGTGTCGTATTTGGTTTCAGTTGGTAGTTCTTCCGGGCAGTAGTTGGTCTTCTTTCTTTTGCCTTTTTGCAGTATTATCCAGGTGGGGTTCCTTTTCCGAATTCGGCTTTCTTATACGTATGTAAATATTCCATATATATCCGAAGCCTGTATTTTATGCTTTTAAATTTTCTTTCCCCAACTTATATTATACGTAGTAGCTATTTGAAAATCATACTACCTTAATGATTTTGAGGAAAACGTTTTGATATCAAATTATTACATATTAGCCCCTCGAAGGCTCTTTTGGCCAGAAAGGGTTAAAATTGATTTCTCAATTGGTCCCTTTGACCGAATCTTTCGAAATGCGAGAAATATACCTTGGCCTTTGTGCCCGGCTTTTGTGCCATCTCATACTATTGGGGCCCGAACATCAGGGTACGGGGTGAAGCCGGATAGACGTTGGGTCTACGGTGGATCTCAATGCTCTGGTCTCCAAACTGATGGGAGCTCGGGGGTATGACCAGAGTGGCAACCCTTTTGAGTACCTGCGCCGGACGGGATCTAGTTTATATCCCCAGCCGAAGATGTATTGGATATTTGTCCTTGCATATATGATTATATAGTAGCGGGCTAGCTACCTGACTACACAAGGAGGAATAAGGGAGGTTTATTTGATATTTCTGATATTGTGAAACAGGTGGTTGATGCTCGACTCGCCGAGCTTTTACTTTATTGCGAAATTATTCGATTCACCAATAATTGGGAAAACCTTTATTTTTCCTTTGCTTTCTTCTCATTTACAAACTGGTGAATCTTTCTGTTGTTTCGATAATATATACGTATTATAGCCCCCTCACTTAGTCGCTTTGACTAACTCCATTACTCTATGGTTGTCTTTTCAGGTTTTGTTGCTAGGCGGATTCAGGTCGTGTCCTTGGAGTCATTTACTATTGATTAGGTGATTTCATTTCCGCCTATGTATCTGGATAAATAATTAAAACCTAGAAATTGTAGATGTAAATTAGTGTGAATAGTGATATTGATGTTTTCAGTGGCCTTGGTAGGCTTTATAATTGTGTTTTGGATTATGGTTGTTCTAGCTCCCTGAGTGGGATAGGTTGTGTTAATTTGCTTCCGCTGTATTATCGTTCATTGTCCTATTATTTTCTAAAGCAGATCCGCCTGGTATTTATTTTCCGTTCGCCAGGTTGTAGTTCATAACCGGACCTTTAGTTCTTGTTATGGATTGTGACTTGGTGCGGGACGTCACGTCGCACCGTATTTGGGGACGTGCCGTTACAATTCTGCTCCCTTATCCTATTTTTATTTCTAATAGTCCCGTTGTGATATAGAGTAATTATCACATTGCCTACTTCTCGCTATACAAGAAATTATCATTGTTGTAGTTACGAATAAAATACCAAATTATGCACTGTAAATTTGCTACGGTGAAACCTAAACTCCTAATTCATTTTCCCTCTCGCTATTTAGAACCCCAACTGCGTCAAATGCTTAAATTGATACTCAAATCAGTGGATGACCTAGATGAATAATGAATTAAAAATATATAAAATGAAGGCTTTGTGCCTTTATATAATAAAATCTAGGGGTATTATAAATTTTATGGGTGAATAAATCGATTTTTACCGTATTTCAGTCTCAATATCCCGAGTATAAAACACTCACTACCACGGAAGTTAAATAAATTTTGTTTAATTTTTCAGGGAGTAATTAAAAATTAAATTAACACAGGAGATTGACGCAAACAATTCATATTAAAAGGGTGGTTGCTGTCTTGCTGATATTTCTCCTGTTAAATCACGAAGTGTTTATATTTTATATAAATATGATGCATCGTATATGCACATGTGATACATCACTATAATAACATATCTACATTTATGTGATACAAAAATGATAATGACATATTTACAATATAACCCTCCGTTGATAGGGTGTAAATAGATAAAATATCGGCCAGATAGTCACTATTCGTATCCAAATCCGTAAACATTATCCACTATTTGAATCCTTCTCCGATATCCGACATATAGTGAAAAGTATTATCTAAATCTTTATCTGGCAGATATTATCCGAATATCAAATTATTTGTATCCTAAAGAATATCCGATATTAGTATTCAAATATCTAAATCTGATTATCCGAATCCATTTACTTGTTTTATACACATATTTTACTAATAAAAATAGAATAAAACTTCTACAACACAACACAATCAATTAAATCCATGCATAAATTTATCATAAGAAAAAAAATATTCATCCCCACACAATTAGTTAAATCCATACATAAATTTATAAAAAAGAAAAAAAATATATCATTCATACAATAGAATCATTTATTAGTACCAACGTGATGTGGCTCAATTAGCAATACAGACTGAATTTGTGGAAATAATTCTAGGTTCCATCCCCACTTAACACACTCGTTGGAAGGGGTGAAGAGCCTTAACTATGACTAAGCCACGAACCGGATTAAAAGCTTTCAATATAGGATTTCCCGAACCGGTAATTAACACAAAAAAAATATCATTTATTAGTCCTTTATTACAAGCCATAATGTCATTTTCAATTATTAAAAAAAAAAAAAAAACAAATATAGTCCTCCTTCGTGTAAACGTCATCTTGTATAGTCTTCTTTTGTAGCAAACAAATACAGTTTGATTGTTCGATTATTATTTACATTTTACTATTTTCAAAATGTTAGATTTTTATCCTAACTACTGTACAAAAAGTGAAAATCTCATATTTAATTAATCCTATAAAGTACAAAATGTCACAATTTTGATCCCAAAACCCAACTTCCCTCAATTTTCTAATAAAGGAGTTCTCTCAAAACCCAATTGCCAAACTAGATTTTAGAACCAAATTCAAAAAATGCTTAATTTATGGGACCAAAAACTGAGATTTTCCACATTCATAAACAGATAAACTACAGACTACTAACCATAGACAGGTCCAAATCGCAACCCCATAGAAAACTAAGAAATGGATCATCATCAACAAAACAACACTTCAAAAGGAAAGATCAATGGCTAAGATGAAGCAAAGCCAGTTTGTTCTACAAGATGTGGAACAAATTAGAAGCAGATATACAACTCTATCAAAAGATTCAGAAAACAGCTCAGGATCGACCGGTCAAGAATCCCTAAAACGATACAGGGAAACTATAGCAAGAGGAAATTAAACAGCACAGTTTCATGTATAAGCAAGAAAAATGGAAATAAATGTCTGAATTTCGTTTCCTATAACTATTTTTGTCCACTTACCCAAGATTAGTACATGTCGATCTCTCCTGAAATCATCTTCGTTTCAGAAATATATCAAGAATCCTTTTAAAAGCTGACCATGTAATATAACTAGTGATAAATACACTTTACCATCCAAACTATGACATTCCAAATTTTCATTTCTTGCCCATTGCTACTTATAGTTTGCCTTTTGTTGCAGTCCCCTTCTTAATCCCACATTTTCGGAAAAAAGAGCCAGATCGCCACATGCTTTATCAGAAAAGTGGGGTCAAGAGGTAAATCGTAACAAAATGTAAAAAATAGGTGACAATCAGCAATAAGTGAAAACTCAGGGAGATAAAGTGTAGGAAATGATAAGTTTTGGATGGTAAAGTGTGTTTATTTCATATAACTATGATGGACGTATATGCATATGTGATACAAATCCGATAGCAAATCTACAATTTGATAACATGGAAAGCAACAATTTTAAGGTGAGCCAGCGTAAGATATTTCCATAAAAGTTGCATTCTTATTTCTTGAGGCCATCCATCCAATCAACATCGCGATTCTGCAAATGTGTGCAAGAAGAATGAAGCAAGGACGAACATGCTTTCAAATCTATGCTAAAAAGAATATGTAGCCATGTCCTCAACATTTCACTTGAGCAATTATATTCACAAAGGATCTTCAAGATCACAAGCTATTCATATTCCCATAAGACGGGAAAAACATACGCCTACGAAGCGAAAAATAACAAAAAATGTACACAAAGTACAAAAGCTATCCCCTCTCTCATATCATGAATGTAAAAATGTGATCTTACCTCGAAGTTGTAGTCCCAAAGCCATAGCCCATTTCGCATGCATTTCTTTCAAATGTGCCCTCCAAAGATGCGCATTTCACGGCTCAAACAACGGGTAAAGAAATCACACGAATGACAAGGTAACAAATACTTGAATGCAACTTTTTTCGAGTCAAAAAGTGCAAAAAGAACTAATTTCAAGAAAATCGAGCATATTCAACGCAATTGGTCTATGATCACGCTTGAAGCACCTGACAATGCACAATATGACTCTTCAATCCGCTTCTTCCAGCAATACTCGACCACAAATTCGTGAACAAATTCCGAAAATGCCCTTTACTAGCAATATTCTCCCATATTTGAGGATTGCTCTCAATTCTTCTATCGGGATTCGCCACGTCAACAATACTAATACTCATATTGTTACGTATTATACAAAGCTTCCCATTAAGAGGCACAAGAGCAGCTGCTTCAAGAGCACGTGAATTCCCCAAATGGACCTTACTATCAATAAACCTATTCCAAGAATCCGTCCCTTCATCATAAACTCTCAACTTGCACCCATCCCGACAATCCAAAGCATAAAGCTTCCCATTCATAGAAATACTTGGATTTCTCCAACCCGAAACCATCCCATCATTTATCGGGCTCCACATATTATTCTCGGGTGAATAAGCTTCACTCAAAACCTCCCTGTGGGTCCCAAGACCCTTCAAAAACCACTTCCCATCATAAACCACTCCAATAAAAGGCACCATAGCCGTGCTCATATCAGCAATAAAACTCCACCTATTCCTATTGGGATCATAAACCTCAGCCGAACGAAGGGTTCTTTGAATTCCTTCACATTCTCCACCAGCAACATAAAGACAATTGTTAATAACACAAGAACCGAAAAAATGCCTCCTACGAAGCATATCTGGGGCCCTATGCCATTTATTTGTTCTAGCACTGTAAAAAATAACCCTTCTCATAGATCCCTTTAAAGGATCTTTCCCACCAAATAAGTACAAATGGCAGCCACTCAAAACAGCACAGCCAAATCCAAGAGCTGCACTATACTCTAAAGGAACAGGTGGAAGAGGCTGCCATAATTGGTAAGTGGGATCAAAAGCGTGCCAAGAAATTCGCCCATCTCGGTCACGTTTAATTACATATACCCATTCTTCTGCCATTCCAAGACTTTTTCTGAGAGAGTAGAAATAGTTTCCTGCAAGGAGTTTGAACCATCTCTTGCAAACTAAACGGAGTTTGTTATGTTCAACACGAGGGACTCGGATTAAACAAGCAATTGCAAGATCATCAGGAAGTCCTGGGAGAAGTGGTGGCTGAACTCTAGTTCTCTCTCGTTTGGAGTTCTTTGTTTTGTGTGCACGAGGATTGATGTCAGGTTGAATGCAAAGTTTAGATCCTGGTACGAATTTTCTTGCCCCAACAACCGTTTTAAAGCCTGAATCGACCTTGCAATAACATGAAACGGAATCAACCTGCAAAAGTTGCAATTCGTGATATTTAGATGATATGTAGGAGAATTTTGTGAAAATGTGGTAAAGGATGGGAGACATGGAAGTACTACAAAGGCAACTTCTGAGAAATTGGCTTGAAGAGTTAATGGTTGTAACTTAGTTGTGAGCTCAGGTGGTTCTACTGAGAAATGGATTAGACAAGAATTGGCAAATCAAATTCAATTCGTGAATTTAATCTTGTTTTGGGTTTTTATAATGAAATTCCGGCTTAAAATATAGAATAAGGGGAAGAACCCATCTACTGGTGGTTTTTAATTATCCCATTTCCTCGGTGGGATTGAATTGAAAAGTTTTAACCTCCATCTACAATCAGTAAGTCAAAAAATTCTTAACTTAAAGATTAACAAAATTCAGCGGAAAACAACTCAGAAAACCAAAATCTTTGCCCAAGTCAAAGTATCAGAAAAAATCGAATCTTTCTTCATAAAAATCAGCTGGGCGGGCATCTTCAAAAAATCACGAAAAACAGGAATAAAAGTGCAAAATTAAAAACGATAACCTCAAAAAACATACTATCCTCAGAAAATACCCAGAAATCTTGCACACAGATACACACATTACCAAGAACTTCATCTGGGCATCATCAGAAACACATTAATTCGTCAAATTACAAGTTGAGAAGGGTCAAAGATCATGTTAGACTCACCAGTGGAGGTTGAACTCTGAAACCCCTTTGTCCATTTGGAGATCTCTCAGTTGTTTGCTCCATTAAATTGTCAAAAAAAACTGGAGCCTCATATACATATATAACAAACCCCTTTTTTCCTCAGATCAAGATATCAGAAACCCAAAATCTTGAAATCTGAATTAACTCGAGAAAGCAGAAATCTTGAAACGCCAAACATAACAGAAAAAGAAACCCTCAAAAAAGAGTCTTTTTCTTTTCGGGGTTCCTTTTTCTAGGTCTGCAAATGCAAAAGAACAGCAAAATTTAAGCTTGGGAGTTAGGGGTGAAGCTGCTTCAAAAACGTGAAGGGCATCTAAAAATTTCCCTTAGCTCTTTCTCTCTCTATACACCACAAATACACACACATAATAACTGACATATACATACACAAAAAACCACTGTGGTTAATTTTTGTCTGTCTGACCCGGTAGACTTAAAAAGGCTAAACTGAAGATTACAGCTGGACCCATTGTCTTTAGCGTCAACAAACTTGAGTTTACTTTGCAGATTTCATTGTTAAAATACATTATTTTATCACCTAAGATATTGTGCAAATGTAATGTAAGCAAGAGAGAGAGAGAGAGAAATAGTTCAAAAATAAGAAGAGAGAGGGGAAGAGAGAGAAAGGAGAGAGAAACTTGAGTGGATTGGTCTGTTTTGTGTATTTGATTAGGTAAAACGTAAATATTTAAATGAATTTTTTTGGTGAAAATTTTATTATTTATATACTCATTGTGATATTGAAATAAATCAGATATTGTTAATAATATCTTTTTAGAAAAGTATATCTTATTAAAATATTTAATATTTTTTGTTTTCAATTTGAAAAATGTGTTTCTCGAAATCAAACCAAACAAAGCCTAATTTCAAGTATAGCTGCAGACAAGAAAGTTGCTCAGATTTTTCAATGTACGCATTAAATAAAACGGGTCAAGAAAATGTAAGCGCGTGTGTGTGAGAGAGAGAGGTGGGAATATCTTTTTTTTTTAATATATACTAGTAACTGCTCACACTCCATATGTATGCAACGTAAAAATGAATATTTTTCAACATTTCTTTATATTTTGTGTATTTGATTTAAAAAAATAACAAAAAGTATAAAGTATTATTACACGTGAGATAAAAGAACAAAATAAATTTATTAAATATAAATGAAATGGAGTAAATAATTAATAAGTTGTTGGTACATAATTAAAATAAAGTAAAATAATTAAACCTTAAAAAATCATAAAGAAAATAAAAAGGATAAGGTTGAAGAGAGAGAAAAAAAATAAACAGATAAGGAAGAAAAGAGAAAGAGAAAATAATAAAGAAAAGAGAGAATAAAAGAATGTGTACAATAGCAATTTTTAAAAATTAAAGAAAAAAAATTAGCAGACCAAAAAAGTGAGGGATCAAAGGTAGTTACTTTAAGGGAAGGGGAATTATATAATAGTATAGATAGTATAGATATAATTTTTTATTAAAGTATAATAGTCGTGTATCAATAGGTTAGATAAATGAGATAATTATATTTACGCCCCTCGACTTAAGAAAAAATACTGCAAGATTCACTCGATTATTGAAAATGAAAGAGACAACTCTCGACTATGGCTCCGTCTAACACTTACCATTAGTCATTTTCTTGTTTCCAAGTAGACATTAATATTTTATTAAGTGAACAACATTTCAATCACTTTGCTAATTTCACATATAACAAACACTATAACAAAATTGTTATAGATAATTGAGTCATTTTGAAATCGATGCTATATAAGGATAATTATCCCTAAATAAATTTTGACAAAAAAAAAATATTAGATAAATAAAGAAAATAAAATTATGACTAAAGTTGCCACTCAATTTTGAAATATTAATGAAAGAAAGTGATATACATAGGAAAAATAAGGCAAGGCAATGACAGAAGGCTAACACTACTATGTATTTTATATTAATTATGTATATAAGAGTAGTAGCCCCACAAATATGTAAATATGGTATATTAATTATGTATTTTTTATATCTCCGTTTCTTTGAAATTTTTTTTGTCCATTATAATATATACTGATCTTCATTTTTATATATTTTTTTTATATCTCAATTGCACCTCCATTAAATATTCTTGGATTCACTGTAGGCAGAGTTTATTGGCATTATATTCAAAGATCTTAAAACTTCACCGCGTTGGTCGATTTTAATTAAAAAAAATATAAATTATTGGGGTTTGGTCTAATGGCCATCACATATTACTCCAGTGTGGGGGTTTGGGTCCAATTTCTTGCAATGACAAAAATCAAATCATGTGCGTGTATTTTTTAAAAAAAAATTAAAAATATATATATATATATATTCGTGTTAGAAAAGAATTAAATAAAATAAATAATATAATATAATATCATCTGAATTTTACGATATTATTGTTTGCAATATAGGATCACTTTTCGGTGCTTTTATTAGCTGAAAATTTGACAAACGCGAACCACGTGAGTTGGGAAATTTTTTCATCCAAAATTTGCATGTTTTTATTCTTCACTTACTAAATATCTAAAATGATTAAGTAAATTCTTCTCTATCCATTAATCTAATGTGACGACTCACTAAATCTCTTAAATAAATTAAGTATAAAGTTCAAATTTTAGTTTATACATAGAGCAGTTGATTTGGGAGAGTTATTCTCAGTTGACCCTCTGCCTACCCGAACTCGAAAAAAAAAAAGAATGTATAAAAAAAAAAGGTAAATTCTTGTGAGAAACTATGAACTTTTTTCTTTCTACTTTTGCTTATATACTTTATTATTCTCACTCTATTTATAATTTTGTTCAAATAATTCTCGTATTAATTAAGGGTTCTAGTCTATGCGTATAGGGTCTTGCTTTTCCATAAAGAAGTAAAAACATCTGAAACCTAACAAATTAAATGAGATCCGGAAAAAAAAAAAAAAGTATCAATCAAACCTAAAAAAGTTGTAAAAACCCCAAAACAAAGGCAACATAATTAATTTGAAAGAGACTACCCTTCCTCCTCCATGAATATCTCCACCTAAATGTTACAAACCATTGTCACCTACTAAAGTCTAAATATATATTTAGAAAAATATATATAGCGAATTACATTAAGGTCCCTAATATTTGTCATATTTATATTTAGGTTCACTTAGATGCGTTTATTACATATAGATCCCTAAATTAGTCTAACATTCGTTCTAAATCGGTAGTGGACCTAAATGTATATAATATAAGTTAAACTAAATGATGTTGAGTGTCGCTTACAGCTAGAGACCCACGTTTTAAGCTAAATGTGATCAAATATAGAGCAGTTCAGGGACCTAAATGTAATAAATGCATCTAAGTGGATCTAAATATAAATATAGAAAAAAATCAAAGACCCATTTGTAAGTCGCTCTAATATATATTATATTAACAAAAACTAATTTAAATATAAAAATATCTTGACTATTTTTTGATATTTCATTAATATTTTGACCCTTAGAGAAAGTCTAATTGTCTACCATTTCTTTCTTTTTTTTTTTTTTTTTTTTGGGGGGGGGGGTTAATTAAATGACAAATTATGTGGCCGGCATAATTAAGCGATATAGAATTGGTCCAAAATGACCCCACCTAAGTGTGCATCAAGAATGGTTTTTTTTTCCATGGACAATAAGTTCCTAGCGGTTTGATTTTGACAATCTAAGTATGTATTTTATGTGGAAATTTATTGAAATAGAGAAAGAGGAATAAATAATAAATTTCCTTCAACAAAAGTATGTGGTGTTTGCAAAAACTTTTAACTTAGAAATAGATTAAATTAGAAGTTAATATGGTAAGACTCCTAAAAATTAGGAGTGTTTGATAGGAAAAGTCCAAAATACTTTTAATTAAATTATAGAAAAAAAATAACATAGAAATTGAAAAAACACATCTCAAGATACTTCCAACTTATAACTTGATAATTTGTTTCTTTTTTTTTTTTTACGTATTTGGTCAATTTATCTTTTTATTATTTTAAACATAAATAAGAACCAAATTAAAACACCTGCTGTCAATATTTTTATATAAAAATAATTTTTTTAGCGTTTAAAAACACACGTCATGATATTAGATGTTACTTTATTACTTTGATATATAGAATAATAGAGATATACAATTTAATTTATCAATTTCTCTCTCGTTAATTCTTTAAAACTATACCGACTCCTCAAAATTCCCCCTTTAGCAATAGTTCAGTTTCATTAAAAATATATGTATCAATAATAATAATAAGGGGAACTCCAAGATTGTCAAATATATTCCAATTTTATTACTATTAGATGATAAAAATTTCCCTCATTATTTATTTCTAACTTATTCACTCTTTTTTTTTTTATAAACTCCCTTCTTATAATTTGTTCTTATTATTATTTTTTTATACTTTTTTTCTTATTTAACATATGATCTTTGAATTTTATTACCCACAAAGTTAAATTCTTTATTCTTTATTTTTTAACTCAATTAAAATTTAAGAGATAAAAAATACTACGTATTGGGATAAAAAAAAATGTTTTTGACAATGAACAAAAATAAAATAAGGATAAGAACCTATTAATTTATTTACATATGGATACTAATATAATTCTTTAATTACACAAATAGTATTTATATATATAACTTTCGAAAGAAAATCATAATACATTTCAATCACACTTTAACTTCATATATTTTCTATATGAAAAAAGGAATGTGTATTATTTTAGATAGATTATAAACATATTAAAAAAAAAGTCATTGTATCTTTTAAATTCTATGAAAAATATTTTATCATGGAAACAAAATATTTTAAATAAGAATAAAAAATATAAAAGAAACAAAATAAGAGTACGTTGTGGTATAAGATACTATGATGTACTCTGGATGATGGAAACTAACTTTTTTTGGTTAATTTGTATGGATACTAACTGGACGAAGAAGTTATCTTGTTGGGAATTGATGGGTTACTTTGTACAAATGGTCATGGTATTGCCTAGTGTTAACTTGAAGAAATTGATGGGAAATATTGTACAAATTCCAATGGCTTTGGCTAGATGTAACTATTTGGATTTGACGAATAATTGTGTATATGTTGTCGTGACTTGGAATCGGATTATTCTCGATGTTTATAACTTAGCGAATTGCCTCGATGGCAACACAACACTGCTCATTATGCTGAAGAAATGAACATGAGCTACATCCTGAATAGGCCTCTGGATGGCGGTAAAGAGGCGAAAGGGCCCAGCTCAGCGAGTGTGAAACTCGTGTCCCGATGATGGACGGCTCATAGCGTTAGAACGAATGCATGAATTATTGATGTACTTTCGCTTTTGTATTTGTGTTGCACGCCTTGATTCAATCACTCTACTGATATACTTTGTTAACTTTCCGATTTGATTGGTTTATATATGAGGTGGGGGCCTTTTTAACCCTATAGTCGGTTTGGCCGGTTCTGGAAACAAAATAGAATACGAACAAGACGAATGTTTTTGTCATCAATAATAAAACTGGAGTGAGATTAACAATTTAACTTGAAAGTGTAAATAATAATTCCCAAATAATAACAAATCTAGAAAGAGAGTTTGGAGTTAATTAGTTTGAAGATAATATGGGGTCAAAAATACTGACTAATAACCAAAAATGCACTTAACCTTTTGGCTGCTTTTGGGAAGGTCAAACATATATATGCCCACTAATTCTAATCCTAATTACTATTTTTCTTTTTTTTTTGAAAAAAAATTATAATTATTATTGACTATGTCACTAAAACACATAAAGAGTGCCTATGTGTTTTTTACAGTAAGTTATAATACACGGACATTTCTAAAAATTCTATTTTACTATATAATGCATAGATATTTCCAAAAATCCTACTCTACCATATCGTGTTTTTTCCAACGCTTTTGTAGAATAAAATGTTTGAAAAAATCCGTATCGTATCCATATCATCATGTCCGTATTTGTGTGTCATTGGCAATAGCTTATTTATTTATTTGAAAATAGCTTATTGAACTACTCCTTGTTTCCATATTTTTAATTAGCTATATATATAACTTCCATAGTCCAATCCCTTTGTCTCTTTCTTTTCTTACGTATGTCTTCAACTCATGAAACTATGGAGTACACAAGGAACTGTTTGTTATTTAGAAATCGTTTACATTTAAAAATAATGTCATTTAACTATCCAAAATAACCAAATTAACCAATTTACATTGTTTGGATCACTAAAGCGGGTTCCCAACCGTGCCGCCACTAAATTCAATTTGGGCAGTTTATATAACAACTCCTATTTTGAGATATTGAGTCCAAATTGATTTAAAGGTCTATTAACCACTGCCTGACTCAAGTTACCAACCGTTAAACCTCAAATAAATAACAAAGTAAACTGGTGGCCCAAAATAAGACTACTTAGATTTTTTTTTTTCAGGAAATGTAAACGGCCTAAACCGTCGAGGGCCCACCACCTAATCAACCCATAAGCTAAACAACTATGGATTAATTTTTTTTAATGTAAACAATTTCTTATTGTTTTAAAATAATAAAATAGTTGGTAAGATAGAAGTGAGGATATCTGCTACAAGTTGAAATAAATGTCATCTACATTATAATTTATTTATCTCTCTGAATTAAAGAATTGAAAATAGAAGTTATCAACTAAAGCACTTCACTAAAAAGTCATTAAAAATCCGAAAATATCCCTTATTCACTGTTTATATATTTTGGGCTTGACCTAAAAGAAAAGTATGAAACATAAAAGCTATGCATTTTCAGGGTTTCTTAATATTTAAAAAAATCATCCAGAAGGAGGCCCTTTGACCTCGAGGTTATGGGTTCGAGTCCCATGACTATGGGCATTAGTTTTTTATATAGAAGTGTTTGTCTTTGTAGTTCGGTGTATAGTTTCTTGGCATGTATTTTTCCGTATAAAATGAGTTATTTAACATGCTTGTAATTGATTGAATTGTACATTAGCTTCATTAGATTGTAATATGATTGAATTGTAAACATTAAAAAAAAATTAGAGTGTTTTGAATAGTTAGACCATACTATTCAGGGATTATTTGTAACTAACCCTATATATATATATATATATATATATATATATATTTATATATATTTTAATTGAGTCCCAAATCCCTAAATTTAACACAAATTAAATGTCATTCTCAAGAATAAGAAGGGTGTTTGGTTAAGCTTATTTGAAAGAACTTATAAGCTCTCACATCTTATAAAAGAAGTTTTAGAACTTATAAAATGTTAAATCTTATTTTAAAAATAAGATCTAAAAGTGTTTGGATAAAAATAAAATTATGAGCTTATAAGATGTTAATAATGGCAATTATGTAACTAATATGATCAAAATTTAGGGGAATGTGTTAAAATCTTAAAATAAGTTGAGATTCCTAACTTTTTTTTAAGGAACTTATAAGCCCCTAAAATCTTATTTTAAGAGCTTATATGCTCTTTTCAAAAAATATTTTCTAAACACTTTGCAACCTATGTTGCACGGATTTTGAGACTAAAAATACAGTTTCGGGTAAAACTAAAAATTTGTCTTAAATTTGGAGATTTTGGACTAAGTTAAAATCTCCACAAAGCGTGAGACAAAAATACATACAAGATGTGCTGAAATAAGTGGGTATTTTAGTCATAACCAACGTTTGCAATAATGGGACAATGAAGTCTTTGTGTGAAGCTGATTTAAGAGATGACGACATCACAAAATTTTCTTAATTGAAGATAAGTAGTCACTTGACATAATTGAGTTAAAAATTGCTCAATATCTAGAGATGACAATAAAGTGGTTCAGGATGAATTTGTCTGACCGACTCGTTATATGCAGTTTTTTAATAACAATGCGGTTTGATGCAGTTTTGGTGTAGATCGGTACGATTTTAAATAATTTAAATCATTCGTTGCCATATCGCTGAACTCAAACCTGAGATCTTTGATTAAGTTAGCGTATCATCGAACTGGTAAGCTATGAAATTTGATGGTAGAACATTCTATTTTTCACGCAAGAACAGATTATGCCGCTGATTCACGCACGCATTTGACCAATACACAAATATTAGGCAACTAATCCACCTGCAATATTTAAAATAGACAAAATGCAGAAAAAGAACTTAAAGAAAGGATATAAATCCAAGTGATAATTGACAAACACCATTTACATGTGCATCATTTGGCTATATTCAACCAGCTTATAACTAATCTTTTTGTCCTTTCATAAGACTTGCAACATTATCAAGAAGCTACAAGGAAAACGTACACAACTAAGCACAGAACTTATACTATTTCAATTTACAACCTAGTATTATACAAAAGCATCAGAAGTTTGAAACAGTTTTACAAACGTTAGAAGCAGAAAAGAAGAAGAAGACCTGTACATAGTAGAATACAGAAGAATACGTATATTCTACGAAACTAAATCCAGAAACAACAAATGCTAAGGCTGGAATTAGTAGGCAAAATGGAAAGGAACATCAGAAACAAGAAATACAGTAAATCTTAATTTTTCTTGTTTCTTTTTTTTAATTTAGTCCCAAGCGCTAGTCATGGCAGTAGGAGTATAACCTCCACCGTACCCGCCAGATGTATTATACCCATTATTCATGTGGGCCCCACCGTAAAAGTCATTTCGGTTTCCGCCTTTGTTGTACGAGTTGTCTCTTCGATAATCACGACCGCCGAATCTTCCACCTGATCCACCCCCACGACGGCTCTTACCATAGTTAGAACGGGCTGCAAAGCGGGAGATCCAAGCAGGAACTTCTTGATTTGCTTCTTGCATCAATTCAGACAATGGCCTTGCTAATGAGGAATTGTTCTCATTAAAGAAGGCGGTTGCTAGGCCTGTTTTGCCTGCACGGCCGGTACGTCCTATGCGGTGGACGTAATCGTCAATGTCGTTCGGAAGATCAAAGTTGACAACATGTCCAACGTGTGGGATGTCAAGCCCACGTGCTGCCACATCAGTTGCAACCATAATAGGTGTTTTGCCATTTCTGAAAGATCTTAGAGCGTATTCCCGCTCCTGGGACCAAGTCAAAAGAAATATCAGGAAATTAAATCATAAATTGATTTTGGATTCAAATTACTGTTGTGGTTCGCAATGCTTGATTTATCAAACCCTAAACTTACTGGGTGTTTGCTTTTGCTTCTGCTTCTGCTTTTGGAGAAGTTAAACTAGAAGCTAAAGTTGTAAAAAGTTAAAGAGTAGTAAAAGTTGGAAGTGTTGGGGAGAAGAAAGTGCAAAACACTTTAAAATAATAGAAAAATAACCTAGAAGATGGTAAAATCACACCCAAAAGGTGCTTTTAGCTTCTAGCTTATTTTAAGCAGAAGCAGCAAAACAACTTATTCTGTTTTTTTTAAGCTAAAAGCAACAGTTTTCTTTGGAGAGGCAGACACTCCCTAACTCAAGGATGGATAATGTGTTTTGCCGAGTCCCTACCCACTATCAAACGCATTGTGACATGAGAGATTGACAAAAAGGGGCAAAAGCCAAAAATTCAAAACTGAATCAATACAGGATAACTCCTAGGTTAATGGTGGGAAATTCTTAAACAGACCTGTTGTGATCTGTCACCATGTATAGCAGTGGCTGGGAATCCATTCATGCAAAGCCAATGTTCAAGAGCGTCAGCTCCCTTTTTTGTCTCAACGAAAACCAGAGTGAGAGTTTGCTGCAAATCAGAAGCACAAAACAAGGGTCAGTAAACTAGATGCCAAAAATATGTTCCCCGAACATTTCAAAATTTATGCTAAGAGAAGTTGGAAAAATATCGTTTAATTCTAATATAGCATCAAATTGCCCTTGCTCTAAATGAAAACAGTGTTAACAATAGTCCTTCTAGGAATATAGCACTTCCCGCATTGATAACTGAAAAGGGAAAAACTATCTATCAGCAAGTATGGAAAGCTTCTACTTTCACATGGAATATTCTGGTAAAACATCTTACCCTTTGATCACCATTTGCTATTTGTGCATGAAGAAGGTCCATCAAATGGCTTCTTTTGTCAGTCTCAAGCACATATTCAACTCTTTGGACAATCAAATCAGTACTTGAACCAACTCTTCCAACAGCCAAAAATATGTAATTCGATAGAAAATCTGCAGCCAGCCTCTGCATGTCAAGTTAAAATTGCAGAATATCATAAAGGTGATAATTTAAGAAATCATGCAAAATAAATATCTGGTGGTTTCTACTTTAGGATGAAGTAAAATGTGGGAGAAATTCTGAATTTGGTGCCTATGATTGAGCCCAGGAGAAGTAAAAATTTGTCAAGACAAAACAGACCTGAATCTCCTTTGGAAAAGTGGCACTAAACAGCAATGTTTGTCTTACA
Organism: Verbena officinalis; assembly: GCA_958496215.1. Lineage (NCBI taxonomy): Eukaryota > Viridiplantae > Streptophyta > Magnoliopsida > Lamiales > Verbenaceae > Verbena > Verbena officinalis. Next base: position 35,621,205 of record OY292386.1, on the reverse strand, counting down.
CCAGGAGGTGGCATGTCCATTTGTTGCACAATTCTCCTTATTTGAGGTTCAAAACCCATGTCCAACATTCTATCTGCCTCATCAAGAGCTAAATACCTAACCATTTGCAGCGAGACTCTTGCTCTTTCCAACAAATCCACCAACCGTCCAGGAGTGGCGACAAGTATGTCCACACCTCTTTCAAGCTCATGAAGCTGCCCAGATACAATCAAGCATATCATTTAAATTAAACGATAAAGCTGTTAGGTGAACAAGAAATATGCGATAGAGACCTAGGGTAGTAACAAAGCTGAAAAGAGATAGGGTTCAAACAAATGAAATCAGAAGCTAGTAATCTTCAAATTTCTACCAGCTTAACAAAATGAAATGACTCCTCAATCAGGGGGAAAATGCACTACGAAGGAAATTACATAAAGTGCTCCAAAAACATCAAAGTGCAGAAAAGGCATATTTTAAGTTTCAGTAAAATAATTCTATAATAATAACCTAACAAAGAAATAAGACCACAATAATTTAAGAAGTTGGGTGTTTCCGGAACCCAAAACAACTGAACCTCTACAAACAAGAAGTCAGGAGAAAATGAAAACCTGTAGATTTATGGGTGCACCACCATAAGCAACAACCGCTCTCACACCAGTTTGATATGCAAATTTCCTAGCTTCTTCATGAATCTGCAAGGCAGGAGACACGGTTGGGTTCCATTAGAGAATATGTATGAATGTGCAAAGTGAACATAATAATAGCTGAATTCTGACTCACTTGGATGGAAAGCTCCCTAGTCGGAGAAAGGATGAGAGCAAGAGGAAATGCAGTGCGTGGCATACGAGGGGGTCGTGAAACAGACTGGTTGCATTTCATGATTCCACTAATTATGGGGAAGCAAAACGCAGCAGTCTTTCCAGAACCAGTCTGGGCACATGCCATTAAATCCCGACCAGCAATTGATATTGGTATAGCATATTTTTGAACCGGTGTTGGTTTGACATACTTACACCTCCTAATATTTAGATTCAAAGCTTCACCTAAATCAATATCTGCAAATGTACTCACTGGAGGGGGAACATCTCTCCCACTCGTCTCAACCGGAATATCATCATAAGCTTCGAAATTGATCCCTGTATTCTCCTGAACCCCAAATACCTCTTCTGTATGTAAATCAGCTTGAAAAGGATCAGCCTCTCTTTCCCTCCCACGATCCCAAACATTGCTTCTGTTATTCCAAGCACCACCTCCACCACCGCGGCTGCTGCCACCTCCACCTCGATCATTCCTAGGACCGACATAATAATTCCCTCCTACAGGCGGACCACCATATCCCTGGTGGTCATATCCCACAGCAGCATATGAAACCGGAGCTGAGGCTTGGTCTGTCGAGGGAGGTCTATTCCTAAGATGTGGAGGAACATAACTTGATCGAGCCCGATAAGTGGCCCCTGCACCGCCACCAGAAGGAGCCCTCTCAACTGAATCAGACCAAGATGTTGACATGTTCAAGACCAACGAATCGTCCTCCTATTAAGATTCCTCAGCTCCTTGCAATCAAAAATGCCTTCAAAACCCCAGCTCCTATCCAGAGGCTAAACAAATAAACTTCTCACCGCATATTCAATAAAAATTTGAGAAAGTGGCGACCACCAAAACTACAGAAAATTCTTAAATCACACGTCTGCGCACCTCGCCTTAAACCCCCTGATTACAAAAAAAAAAAGAAAAAAAAAATTCCCATGGCAAAAGAGCAACACCATTAGCAAACCTTGTCCATGCAGATCACCCACGCATCTACATAAACGAAAAACACGCAAATGCAGCAAGGTAGGCTGCAGAACAGCTTAGAAAAATGCAATAGAAATTATTCCTCAAAAGAACTATAAAAAGATCAGTCCCCAAACAAAATCACAAAAGCATTGCAATAAGGCATGATCTTGCAAATACATACATACATACATACATGCACTAGAGAAGAGAGAGGTGGAGTGAAGAGAGACGTACATTGTAATGGAAGGAAGAGGATAAAGAAACCCTAATTTCAGGCGGAGGATGTGCGATTTGGCGAGCAGAGTGCGTGAATATCTGAGTATTGCTGTTTGATTCTGTTCTCTCTCTCTCTCTAAATAATTCTACAGCTTTTCTCGGTCTCTCTCTTCTCTCTCTCTCTATACATACAAATATATATATTGATTTTTGCGTCTCTGCTTAATAAACGGGTCCGTACATTTTAAAGATTGCGGCCGGCTGGCTGGCTGGCTGCCTTTCTATTTTGAGATTTATTTTCCAATTAGGACCATATTGTTAAGCAAAAAAACTTATAATATCATAGCCGCTTATGCTTATTTTGGCCGATTGATCTTCCAATATGCTAGTTTCAACAACTCTCGTTCGTTACACTTCTTTCTAGCTACTTGGCCTATAGTGGATATCTGGTTCATTGTTTTAGTCTTTAGGTATCAGCACTATGACTTTTAATCTAAATGGTTTCAATTTCAACAAATCTGTAGTTGATAGTCAAGGCGCCGCTGCTCAACAGCATCAGAATCAGGGAAGGCGGATTCCATAGTTGCCTAACAACCTGCCTATTTGATAACATCTTATCGTGGGATATCTTGTGTTCTAACTAAGATGAGATTTGACCTCGGGATGGCCTAAATGCCTTTTTCATTGCTCCGTCCTTTAGTTCAAGCAGCATCAACTGTGTCGAATCGCCCCGTCACTCTGCTCTGCTACTCATACGCATCCCATATCGAATAATGGTGTTCACTATATAATGGCTTGACAAACCTCTCATTTTAAGCTAGTTTTTGGGGATTAAGTTATGTCAAAATCCATTAATTCAACATGGTATCTGAGCGAGTTCGGTTCTCGGCATGTTTTTCCACTCCTGTCTCTCCTCGCAGATGTTCATTTCTGTAAATCATTTCACGCTCTAATTTGTCCAGCATATTCCGCGGTCCTGGGCGTGACGGGGGTGTGTTAAGCCATCCCACATCGAATAATCAAAGATATAGTGTTCACTATATAATGGCTTGACAAACTTTCCCTCTTAAGCTAGCATTTGAGGGTTTAGTTAGGTCAATGACTATTAATTCAATACATATAAAGATATATTTATTATTTTTAAATTATCACTCTAAATATACCTTAATGTTCAAATTTTATTTGCACAATTGCACATATTTCTATATGACTTAGTGCGTGACCACAATGGCCAGTGGGTTTTCGGTTATACTTACAAAACTTGGAAATATTTCTATTAACATGGCGGAACTTCCTGGCATTTGGGAAGACTTTTATTGTCGTGGGAAAAATATTTTGAGAGAATTTGGGTGGAGAGTGATTCCGTGTATATAGTTTTTCTTACCCGAAAGGGTAGGAAAGAGATCGAGCAACATCCTATGAGTAACATAATCAAGGATTATCAAGAGTTGCTGAGTTTATCTTGAAAATCGAAAATATTTCACAGTTGTAAAGGTAATAAGTATGCCGATTATATCCTCATGTTGAGTTGTGTTCTCTGTTGGAGGCACAAACCCCTGATTAGGCTTGTTTTTTATTATTGTTTCTTAATTTGTTGTTACTTCTTTCTTTTGTACTTTTAGCAAAAAAAAAAAAAAAAAAGTGATAATATACTTACATGCACAATAAAAGTAAGAAATATAGTTTGTTATTTCGAATATGGTTATTACCACTATTCATATGCATAACACTTGCATAAACCATATTAGAAATTGATGCTTAAATTGAGTCCAACTGAAATATATAAAAGTATGCTTTTATTGATCCAGATTCGGAGGTAATTGTAAGTTTCATTGAAAAAGCGGATGTTGCTAGTTGCTACACTCGCTTGGTCTTATTATTCGAGATTGTAGAAGGTTCTTTCATTTTCCTTGGGATTGCAAGCTCGATCACATCAAGAGGGAGAGGAACTCGTGCGCCGATTTATTAGCTAAAATGAGTCATAACATTCTTGTGGCCGTTATGTTTTGAAATGACCCACCGGCGAAGGTGGTTGATTGTGTTAGGACGGATATTAGCCGGACTAGTTTTTCTTTTTGTTTCTTTTCCCCCCAAAAAAGTATGCTTTTATTAGAAAGATGAAGAATAAGTGTAAAATTTAAGTCTTTTATATATCCAATATTTTCAAAATGTTTCATATTATTTCGTTAATTAATTTCAAAAAACCACATGTTTTAGATTTTTTTTTATAAATATGTTTTGCAAATAAAAGAAAAGGACATGTGGATGTAATTTTTTTGCAAACCAAAATACAAACTTATAGAAAAGCAAAACATATTTGAAAATGTAATTCTTAAAATTTTTAAATTATGCAAGGAAAGTTTAATCAATTGAGCATTAATTCCTCAAGTATCGAGAAACTTAAAATTTCAGTGAAGACTGTCTTAGTCTATTGGCCAGGAGGAGATCCATAATTACATAGATTATGGGTTCGAACCTCAATAGTACACCATTTTTATTTGTCAGGAAATTTGCTAAAAAAGTCCATGTGTTATAAAAAATGAGTAAAACAAAAATCTATTATATACAAAGTAGCTATAAAAACTCTTTGTTTTGAAATAATTTGCTGAAAAAATCCTACTAATTTTGCTATAACTACACGGACGTTGACTGAGAATAAGATAGTGAATGGAGTTGTTAAATGTCTAAAATGCCCTTAATTAACTTAAAAATGTTGCCATTCATTATTTTTCATTCTAACCCCAAATTTGGCCCAAAATTATGACTAGAAACTATTATACTAGGCTGATAATTTTTTTTATGCATTAAGTCAATGAAATAGAGGTTTACATTATATTATGTGAATTGCCTAATTTTTTTTATGCATTAAATCAATGAAATAGAAGTAAGAATGAAATTTGTGTTATAAAAGTAGGGGTATAATGATTATTTCAGATGCTTTTGTTGACCAAATTATCATAGGGAGTAGTGAGCAAATATTCACCAAATATATGATTTTTTTAGTTACTTTTTAAATAATAGAGTTTTTTGGCTATTTTTGATTAATATAGGGTTTTTATAGCATTTAATTCTTTATTTGTCTGTAATATTATTGAATTGTGAGAATTGCAAAAATCCCTCAGATTTTGGTTGCAGAGAGAATTAACTTTATCTCACAGAGAAGGAAATTTAGAGGGAAAAGAAAATAAGAAAAATTATCAATATGATACCAATTTCGCACTTATGCTAAAGCTTTGGGACTGAATTTACAATTACCCAATTCTATGGGGACATAACATACACTTTTGTTCTTTTATTATCCATAATACACTTCTTGCCAAGCAAATTTCCAATTGACTATTATATCCTTATCGTTGTTACTCTAATCGAAGAAAAAGAGAGGGTTTTAATGTCATTACATAGCATCAGTCACACTTTGATTTCCTCCCCCAGTACTCTCTTTCTTCTTTCTCTATCTACGCTCCACCTGTCTCTCTCTACAGCCAAACAAGAAAAGCAACAAGCAAACGACGCCGTGGGAATAATCAATCGCACCGGAGAATCCAAAAAATCTAGGGTTTCTACCGTACGATGGATGCGGCGGTGATGTCGAGCGGCGGCTGCGGAGCTAATGGGAATCTCGACGAGGAAATCGCTCAGCTCATGCAATGCAAACCCTTGTCCGAGCAAGAGGTTTCTTTTTTGTTTTTAGAAATTACTTTCCGGAGGAATTGTTGGATTTCGTTATGTCACGTAGCTAGGGGTTTGCTGTTGATTGTATTTCGGAATTTGGTATTGAGTGACCTGTGGTTCTTGTTAGTGGGGCTGTAAGAAGTGTGAGTTTTGATCTAGTGTTCTCCGTGCCAGATCCACTGGGAAAATTCCGTTTCTCTGATACTTTGAGCTTCTTTGGTTTTTCCGAAACTGTATCCCCCAAATCCAGTCCTTTCCCCTCGTTTTTCCTCTTGTTCTGCTGATGGTTTTTGTTCTCCCTGGAGAAACCCCTCTTATAGGTGATTGAAGTAATTGATTTCAAGGATGTCTAGCCATTTACTAATTCTGTTCTTGTCAAGTTTGGGGTGTGGATGATTCTGTCCCTGTTGGAAACGAAAAGAGAATATTTGTCTTTTAAGAATATATTTCTAAAATAGGTATATTAAGTTATGGGTATTGTTCCAGATAAAAGTGTAATTCTGTCTTCAATCTTCATTTCAGGGTACCAGAAATTTAGTAAAGTAAATTTGTTTTTCCTGTTTTAATTTTCTAACTGCACGCTGAACTTTCTTGGTTATGCTTTTATGAGAATCTGAAGCTTATGAGATGGTAATACTTATTCCTTATTTTATTAAGTTGTTGTTTCAGTTTTATATTCCTGCCAGATTTGATCGCTCATTTGGTTCCTCTTTTAGAGGGCTTTTCTAAATTAACTTGGGAATTTATTTTCTACCTTTGCTTATTATCTTGTATGAGTATCCGATTATCATGTGATGTATTCGTTGTTTTGTGTGTTTTTTTTTATTCACTTTATTGATTATCAGGTTGAAATTTTTTCCTTGAACCTCTTGCTTATTTTTGTGTGAGTATCTGGAATTATAATGTTGTCACATGCCTTATTCTTTCCATTATTACTCTTTCTAAATCCTTTCAATTTGATCAATAAATTAAATAAGTAATTAATAAACTTGGGATTTTGTCTTCTAACCTTTCAATTCAGTATGTAGTTATAATCTTCAGAATTTATTATTTGCAACTTAGAATCTTAGTTTTCTTGAATGTTGCATAAAGAGCTCTCTGGTTTTGGAATAAAAAAATTATATATCATTATTCCTCTTTCGTGTCATATCTGAGTTCATCGGAAATTATCTTTTCACCTGTAGCTTATTTGTATCTTCTCCTGTCATAGATTTAGACTTATGTAACAGAGCTATTCTTTATGGTGTTTCCTTAGGTAAGGGTGTTATGTGAGAAGGCCAAGGAGATTCTGATGGAAGAAAGCAATGTGCAGGTGTAGTATATATATCTCACTTAATTTTCTTGTAAATTTGCAACTTTGAAAGGAGAATGGGTGTTTCGATCATAGATCTTAAACGCATGAGCCATATAAGGCATTTATATTGTCCACTTTATATACTTCCTTACATGCATGGAGGGTGTGGCTTAGTAAACATTAGGAACTAATACTTTATTAATGTTTTTCAAACAGCCCTTCTGCTTTGTTTACATTTTTTCAATTCTTATTTAACCGTCATATTCGCAAAGAGCTTGATCAGTTGTTTGTTTCCTTATTGTAGCCTGTGAGAAGCCCGGTGACCATATGTGGTGATATTCATGGGCAGTTCCATGATCTTGCAGAGCTTTTTCGGATTGGTGGGAAGGTCGACGCTCATTCCATATCTGTGGATAATATTTTCTAGTGGTTCACGATTTGATTCTGCTTGGTTGTTAAGATGACAACTTCAATGGAATCATATGCTTATATCAAGTTTTTTTTTTCCCATGATTTTGCAGTGTCCAGATACTAATTATTTGTTCATGGGAGATTATGTTGATCGAGGATATTACTCGGTTGAGACTGTAACTGTGAGTTGACTTTTCAGGCATTCTGTTTTCTATGTTAAAAATTAGTTAGACAGTTCCATAATATGTTCTCAAATCTTAACGATGATTGGTGCTAACAATAATTGGTATATATACCTATAAGAATGTAGTCAGTCCAATCTTGTCTGAATTTCTGCAGTGTAACAATTCCGGAATGGTAATCTATCCAAAGTGTCTGTTGAGTTATTGATCACCTCAGAAATATCTTGATCTATTCTACTATGTGATTTGGTTGTTAAGTTCATCAATTGCTTTTGACAAGTGTATAAATCTTTTTTCAGCTCTTGGTGGCTCTCAAAGTTAGATATCCTCAACGGATCACTATTTTACGAGGAAATCATGAAAGCCGGCAGGTAAAAGTGTTTGGATACTTTTCTTGTTCAAATTATGCAATGAATACCCGAATATGTTTTTTGAGTGTTTCTTGTTAACCAGGATATTTGTACTATTATAACTCAAATTATTGATCATGAGATGTTCGTCATGGAACTTTGGATGGTTGTTTGTTTCTCATATTATTTTTAAGGCAGAAGTTCCTAAACGTTCCATGATAATGTGTTGGTTCTGCTTATCAGCTTTCAGTTTTTGGTTCTGATACATTATTTTTCTTTCTCGTGCAGATTACTCAGGTGTATGGGTTTTATGATGAATGCCTAAGAAAGTAAGTTCTTTATATTCTTTCAGAAATATGCTTTATGTAAACAGGAAATCTAGAACCAAGCTGTAGCATGTGACAATGTCTTAAGTTACTTCTCTTTTAGAATTGTATTGCTACCAGATAATCTTGAAATAGCAAGTTATCTCATAATTTCTGCTTTTATATTTCTTATACCATAGTTCTTGGGTAAAAGTAACAAGTTATCAAGATGACAAAATTTGTTGATTTTGCTGTATTTGCAGATATGGTAATGCTAATGTGTGGAAGATCTTTACGGATTTATTCGACTTTTTCCCTCTTACTGCATTGGTTAGTACATTCTTTTACTGATAGATGATATACAAGTCTCACTTTTATTGCCATGTTACTGGCATTATTCTTGTCTCTGCAAATTTTAACAGCTTTCAACCCGGATTTTAGTTTCTTTATGTGCTTCAATTATCTTATGGAAGTATACTGAATGGTTTCTGCCTTGGCACACACAAATTCAGAATAGAAGAATCTATTACTCGTCTTTTTTTTGTGTGCTAATCAATGACAATGTTAATTCAATTTTTCTTTCTTTTAACTTGTTTAGGTTGAGTCAGAAATCTTTTGTCTGCATGGTGGATTGTCTCCATCAATTGAAACACTTGATAATATCCGTAATTTTGACCGTGTCCAAGAAGTTCCTCATGAAGGTCCCATGTGTGATCTTTTATGGTCTGACCCTGATGATCGATGCGGTTGGGGTATCTCTCCCAGGGGTGCTGGATATACATTTGGCCAAGTATTTTTTCCAACACTTTTTGCTCATCATTAGTACATTATGATGTTGAAGTGGATAATTAACTGTATATTTTATTCACATGAATTGAACAGGATATATCAGAGCAGTTCAACCACACCAATGGCTTGAAGCTTATTGCTAGAGCACACCAGCTGGTTATGGAGGGATATAACTGGGCTCATGTAATTCGTTGAGCCTCTTATTTATTTCGAGTTTATAGTTTATGAGGAGGTTAATTTAGTGGGTATTACTTGTTGCAGGACCAAAAGGTTGTTACAATCTTTAGTGCACCTAATTATTGTTATCGCTGTGGTAACATGGCTTCTATTCTCGAGGTTGATGACTGCCAAGGTCATACTTTCATTCAGGTCTGATCTCTCTTCTCTCTCTCTCTCTTGATCCGATTGATCGATGTGTGTGGGTATTGAGTTTCCAATATTTTTAATTGCAGTTTGAGCCAGCTCCTAGACGTGGTGAGCCAGACGTAACTCGAAGAACACCAGATTACTTTCTCTGATGTATCTAGCTTTAGAGAGGTTACTGAATTCTGTGTAGCAGATGCCTTGAAGCTGCTTTGTGTGTTGATTGCTGCTTGCTTATAAGGTTTCAAAAATATACCAAAGAGTATTGATGATTGAATGGTTTAAGACATCATGTGAAAGAGTTTGGGTGCTGCTTTCTCCGGTTCAGTGCTATCCCCAAAACTAATGGAGAAAAAAAGAAAAAAGGCAGTAGTGCTGGCTGTGCTATCGTGGGACATATATTACTAATGCAAAAGATTGGCATTTTCTTTCGCATTATTACCAAATTTTCCATTTTTTCGTTTGTGGTATTTTGTCTTTTATTGTAGGAGGTGTGATAGGAAGATGTTATTCGCTCCTAAACTTTAGTTCCCATATTGTAGGAAGTGCAAAAGGCTTGTAAAGGAGAGTCAATATTACCTTTTACCTTATCTAATGAGTGATTTTCAAGTTTTTTCTGATGTTATCTAGTGTTACATTGATTCATGGAATCTGCAACCAGGCTTGGTTCTTTTTCTTTTTGGTTTCCTAATCTTTTTTTTCAGGCTCTGAGTACTGCAAATCCAGTTGGGGGCGATCTTCCCAATGTTTAGATTATTCATTAATGTGATTAGATTAAAGGGTAGACTGAAGTTGCTCATTACGTTTAATCAAATTTGATTGATTCACCTTTCTGAATCATACAAGTTTGGACTTTCTTTTGGTTATGAAGGTTAATTTCAACTGCTTGATATTCATGAAATTATATTGTTTTACTGTTTTATAGATTTGTATGTGTGTAAATTCTCCAAAAAGAGACAAAAGACCACCGAGTGGTGTAATTATAGCTTAATTAGAGATCTAGAGTTTGGATATCGGAGAAGGCTTGTCTAAGATGGGAAGAGAATATAGATTTACCTTTTAATGCACGGACATTTCGAAATTTCGTCCCGTGCAGTGTCGGACACGGACAAGGACACGGCTCCGACACGTGTCCGAAATAAAAAAAAAAAAAGAAAAAAAAATTAGGATACAGCGGGGTAAATTTTATAATTTTTTAAAAGTTTTTTGGGCTTTTTTGAATTTTTTATAAACTTCCTCCCTCCTCTCTCTCTCTCACTCATCAATCATCAGCAACTTATTCATCTTCTTCTCCCTTTTTTTTTCTTTTTCTTTTTTTATTTTTCTTTTGATTTATGTTATTCAATTTCAATCTATAATTAATAGAAAATTCAACTCAACATATTAATTTTATTCCTTTATTTTAAATGTTGAATAATTACACACAAAAAAAATGTTGAATAATTGTATATATATTTTATATATTACATAAAATAGTAAATAATAAATAAATAAATAAATAAATAAATTTATATATATAAATTTATTATATATATTACATAAATTAGTAAATATTATATATATATATATATATATATATATATATATATATATATATATATATATATATATATACTTATTTAATATAGCCATGTCGTAGCCGTATCGTGTTCTAAATTTTTGAAAAAATCCGTGTCGTGTCGTATTCGTATCCCTGTATCCGTGTCCGTGCATCATTGGATTTACCTTAGTTACTTGATTCATACCTAACATTAAATAAGTACGGGTAGAGAAAACCCAAAAAAACACTCTAAAATTGAGAGCCAAAATTCAATTGACTGGGATATAGTTATCTGAACTACAGAAAATTTTCAACAATCTTGCCAATGCATCCAACACATATACAGATGTAATTATTAATATCTCTCTAAGAGAGCAAACATGGATGTGATTCATCCCTCTGTTTGTTACACTATCTATGCGTTTATACAGGATGGCTAAGAGCAAAAAGCTCTGGGACTCGACAGCGCTCTAGTGTACGCTATAGGCAGCACCATCAGTTTCTCTGTTCTCCCCACGTACGCTCGCTTCGTCAAGTTATCATAATCATTCTTTTCAATCGAGTCCAATATCATTCGGTAAAGCATCAATGATGACCAGACCTGCAAAGTCATCGCAATGTAAATTTAAGTTACGATCATGATGAAATGAAATAGACCAAGAATATAAGTTGGATCTTATAGAGATGAAATTACCGGCCACCGGCTAGCCTTGTGAAGCTGAGTAGCCCCTTCTTCAGCCTCATCAAAATAGAATCTTGCTCTTCTTATCTGCTCTCTCATGAACTCTCTCCAATTATCTGTCACTTTTCTTGAAAACACATCCTTATCGCATAACCCATATTTGGTGAGTTCATCTTGGGGAAGATACACTCTCCCTCTTGATGCACTGAGAGGAAAGGCACAAAATGTCAGGGATGGAGTCAAATTTTTTAATTAAGGCAATTTAGGAAAATTACATCCACATACCTTGAGGTTTTTTCCTTTAATTATAAAAACACCCCTCTTAACTTCGAGAGGGTTGGATGTAATTTTCGATGTAAGAGGGTATTTTTGTAATTAGGGAAAATCTTGAGGGGGGTAGATGTAATTTTCCCACAGAATATTCATATTATAAATTTTTTGTTGGTTGGTGGGTTGGGGGCGACTACCCGTGCCAGCCCTTCCATTCCATCCGACGGATAGGACAGATAGAAAAGGTTCTTTGTTTTGTGGGGTTTTGGAATGAGTGAAGAGCGAAGACTTACTCTTCTCCAACATCTCTTAAGATATTTGTAAGTTGATTGCCTATTCCCAAGTAGAGTGCTCCATTATAGATGCTTTGAGCTGAAAGTGATGATTCTGGTGCAATTCCCATTACTGGAACACTCATTAGGCCAACAGTTCCAGCAACGTAGTAGCAATATAAGTACAGTTCTTGAAAGTTGGCATATCTGTTCTTCCTTGTGTCCATTCTCATCCCCTCTATCATATCCTTGAACGGCTAAAAATTATGAACAAAAATAATCGGATCAGCAAATACACATACACTAAGCTGGAAACTATAATCTGAATCAAATAATTTCTATTAGCACCTTTATATCCAAAGGGAACTTTTGAACAGTATCAGTAAGAGCAGCATCAAGCATGTCATAAGGGTGTCCATTGAAGATATCGTCTAGTCTCTCTTCCCATCTATCAAGAGCAGCTGAGCTGAGATAGTCTGCGTTTGGCCCATCGACTAATTCATCAGTCCTCCTGCACCACACTGTTGAAAATCCGAAGAAAATTATTAATTATTACAATAATAATAACATCTTATAAACTCTTACAAAATAATAACAAAAAGGAATCGCGAAGCACACTCTAAGTGAGAATTTATTCACCATAAATAGCCCATATTGCTTTCTGTCTTTCCTCGGTCATCAACAGCGTTCCTGCATAATGAAAAAAATAGAACAATTTATATTAAAGTACCGAAAATATAGAACAAAAATGTTGTCTAAGAAAAATTAAAGGGTTGTAAGATGAACCTAAGTAAAATGTCTTGGCATATTCAGCACAAATATCTCTACATCTCTCATAAGCTTCTTCGAGAAACATAGGATGGAAATCAGGCCTAGTTGAGCAAACATCAAACATAGTTGGGTCGATCTTCTTGCACGACTGCCTTTGGACGATTTCGTTTACAAAAAGATCATTGCAGGAAATCCCATCAACTGATAACTTGGTCTGAGAAAACTGATCTTTTCCTTTTCTCTTTGGAATGGCTATGGCCATTTCAACTCTTGCTCCTGTTTTTCTATTCTTATCCAAGAATATAGAGTTCGTTGCTTTAATGCTGCAAGGTTTAGCTGCACAAGAAAATGATGCAGTCATTGCGGCAATTCCTCAAACACTTTGAGTGGAATATTTTTTAGGGGATGTGATAGATTGGAGAGAAGGCTTAAAATCTTGCTATTCTATTGCATGTGTGAAGAAAATAGTGTTTCAATTCATCACTTCTCTCTTTCTGCATGTTATAGATGTGATCTCAATATATTTTATTCACATAATCTCTCTGTTATGTCACCAGCTTGACAAAATCAATGAAGCTGCCAATAAGAAATAAAATATTTCTTAATATATTTATTTATAACACATCTAGTTATCTACCAAAGGTTAGTTGGTCAGTTGGTCTAGTGAGACGAGAAACTAGATCCCTAAGCAAGGTTTGGGATTCAAGTTCTAACATATACATAAAGCAACTGAGTTGTGAAGGAATGCAATATCCGAGTCCAAAAAAATTGAGTAAAAAACACAAAAAGAAATATATAATACGTACATCTAACATTATAAACCAACATCGTGTGGCACAGCTGGCAACACAGACTGAGTTTGTGGGAAGAACCTCAGGTTCGATCCCCACTAAACACATTTGCTAGGAGGGATGAAGAGTCTTAACTGTGACTAAACCACGAACTAGATTAAGTACTCTCAATGTAGGATTATCCGAATCAGTAATTTACATAAAAAAAATAAATAAAAAAATCTAACATTATAATGAAGTAAAACAGAGGATTTTGGAGTAGATTTGTTAGGTTTGGATTATCCTATTTAATATACTAATAGCATAGAGAGCTAGAAATTTAAGTTTTGAGGGTGGAGGAAAATTTTAGTATATAAAAAAACAAAGTTTATTATTAGATAAAATATATTAAATTCTTATACATATAAGTGATATAATGACAAAAAAAAAAAAAAAAAAACATATAAGTGATATAAATGTGGTATTTATTATGGTTGGTTTGTACATTTGTGTTGTTTGGTATTGCTTAATTAATAATAAAAGAGGATTGTTGCTAAAATCTTACTGGGTCGTCGGATTTAATTAAAAAGAATGTGCTATTTATTAAAGTGAGAGGAGTAATTAATGATTAATTTGGTTTCTCCAAGAGTTTTTGTCTTTTGACTGTTGAATTAATTGTTTTTACTTTCTTCGTCCCTTTCCTCTCTTGTTTCTGTTTTTTGATAAATTTTATTATATTATTTTATCTTATTTCATTTTCTTTGCTTATCATAATCTTTACAAATAACAAAATTATTATATTTATATAAGTATTTGTAAACTATGTCATTATTTTTCTTTGAATTAAATTTTGTTTGTTTTGTTCAAATATCGAGGCATAGGCTTTTGTCAATGCTCATTTAATTTGTGATTGAATAGATATGGAGACTAAAAATAATAATTTTTTTTAAAGAAATAATAAATGAGCTCTATAGAATTCTATTTTATATTGAATTTGTTGAGATACTTGGCTATTAGAAACGGTCAAAATCATATTATTAATGTGTTGAATTCAGGGTAAACCATTTTTAAGCTTAGTGTGCTAAGTGCTAAATATGTTTTTTTTTATATTTATGAAAGAAGTCCTCTTATCTTGAAAAATGTCATCAAAGTACAAAATAACTTAAGTCTAAAAATAAAACTTTTCTGCATGTGATAAAATGAAGGGAAAATTTTACGATTCATTTGATTTACTTGAGTTTTAGAGATATAAGTTTTTAAAATTATAAATTTCATCCGTAGTATTGAAATCTGGCAAAATATAGACAATTTTTAATGTTAGAGGATGGAATTTTTAATACTACGGGATGAGATGTGGCGAACAACAGAATGAAATTTACAATACTGCGAAATATGGCTAACATTGTCCATATTTTTTGCCACATTTTCAATGCTATGTGATGAAATTCGCAACTTTAGAAATTTATGTTCCTAAAATCCAAGTAAATCAAAGTTGAGGGATGAATTATATAATTTTTTTCTATTAATAACCATTTAAACATTTCTACATTGTTGAGTTACAAGAAAAAAACAATTCGAGTATGATCCTAGTTCATAATTACAAGATGCTTTATTTTGTACTCAACTTTAAACTTAATTAGTCCAAAACAAACTAAAGTTTGTTTGCTTATGCCAACTGAAATTTAGGATCTTGCCACCTTTGATACCCTTTCTTGAGCACTAATATATAATTTGATATATAGTTTGTCCTTAATGACCATTATTGTTTTCTAAGACAACTTTTACTAGAAATTAAGCCACGTGGAAGTAAATTAAAGCTTATCACTTTGGGCGATGAAAGTTATACAAATAATAACTTTTCCATGTCTCCTTTTAGTATTAATGTTATGTTCATCAATTAATGTTACCAACGAGGTGATTCCAAATTAATTCCACATATATATACTCTATCTAATATCATCATACGCATTCCTTGTAATTAACGAAGAGTTTCTAATATAGAAGATACTTTTTTTAACTATTGCAACAAGAAGATTACAATTAATTATATATAAAAAAGAAAATTAGAATTGTTCTTTTTTTTTTCCTTATCTTAATATTGTTGAGTGATTCAAACTAATTGAATTGGGTGGTTTCACCAACATGGTGTGATTCAATTGGCAACATAGACTGAGTTTGTGGGAAGAACCTCAGGTTCGATCCCCCACTAAACACATTTGTTGGGAGGGGTGAAGAGCTTTAACTGTGACTAAGTTTCGAACTGGATTAAGGGCCCTCAATGTAGGATTACCCGAACCGGTAATTTACACAAAAAAAAAAAAAAAAAGAATTGGGTGGTTTGCTGATTTTATATGATTTCAACATGGAGTTATGTTTTATGATATGAATTAATTTTTTTTTTTGAAATTGTGCTTTACTATTTGTTAGGTGAAAATCGTGGAAACCCATACAATAAAATAACAAAAACGCTATTAATCCGTCAAAAACGGATGGTGTGTCATAATTTTCTCTATTTATAAAAGTAAGTAAATAATATAATCCGAATATAAAATTCAACTTCATGAACATTTTCTCTAAACACGTTAATCAAATCATTTGATAGGTATAGTCAGAAACATCAAAATATATTTAAATGGTCGAGATTCGAGACTGATTGAAACTAATTAAATTGTGTATGGTTTCATAGTTTTATGGTTCAATTTTTCAGTATTGAGTTATGATTTATCAATTATATTGTTTCAATTAGGACTTGGTATACTTGTGAGGATAGGAACAAAGTGAAAATACATAATTGATCTAGTAAACAATGTACACCTCCATATTAAAACACTGTTTCAGAAGTCTATGGCCAGGTTGTTTCCAACTGAGAAGTGATGACAAAATGAAGTAAACAATGAACACATTAATATTTTCTTTTCATAAAAATTAACAAATATTATAATCGAAATATAAATTAACTTCATGCATATGGAACATTTGTTTTTTATTTTTCTTCAAAGAAATTAATCAAAACATTTGATAGAGGATAATTGAAGATCGAACAACATTAAATTAAATTAGACTTTCGAGGATGAAAAAATTTATCAAATTGTGTATGATTTCATGGTTTTATGATTCAATTTTTTTCAATATTGAGTATGTCTCATAAAATTGTATCACATCCCATTCAATATTGAGTATGTCTCATAAAAGTATATCATATTTGGGATGTCAATGGATCGGATCTAAATCGGAATCGCGAGGAATCGTTGAGAAATTAGAACCAGACCCATTAGACCCCGTCGGATCCACTGGACTCATTTTGGATCCGTTTTGGACTCGATTTCGATGTATCCGAATTAGGCCTGTTTAAGGACTCAGTTCCACAAAATCGGAATTGTACCCTCGAACTCATTTTGAATCTTGAATTTGACAAACTCAAATTCATAAGACCATTTATCTATTAGAACCGGACCTAGACCCACTAAAATACTAATAATAACCCTCGTTTGTCATGTGAAAATAACCTATGGTACAATTGGGCCCTCGTTTGCCATTTGTGTTTCTCCTCAAGGGCCCAAATATGACCCTCATTTCATATTTTTAGTCGTTGCATTTGTACGGTCGACCCAATCATTTAATTGAAATTTGATTTTACAAATCTTTGAAAAATGGAAGTTTGAAGTAGGATAGAGTGTATCGGAGAATATTTTAATCAATTTGTAGAAAATTTTCACTTTATCACATATATGGGTTGTGTTTCTCCATTCCACTTCAGTTGGAAGATTTTTGTATTTTATCTATCGAAGGTTAAGTCGTGAGAACACTTTCTTGTATATAATTTCAGTTTTCAATATTAAATAGGTCGAGTTCCAACAAATCATACAATCAAGAACTAACTTCCTCGTGCAATCAACAAGCAACTGAATCGCAACTTCTACAAAAAAAATTATTCTACCAGCCGAAGCGGTCAAAAGACAACACTATCACGTATTTTTCAATCACAATTACTTCAAACCTATATCTAACAATCACGTTTAGAATATAAGCACATCAACACATATGCAATACTGTGGCATCATTTGTTGTGGCATTATCCACTTTGATTATCGACACCTTCCGATAAATGTTTGGATAAAAGAGAAGGACAGATAAGAGAAAAGCAGTTAAAGTTAGCCAAACTCAATCAACTTGAATTATATGAAAGAAAGAAAGGATTTGAAACTCTTACATCATCAAATATCTATCAACTTGACTTCTCACGACATAAAAGGCTCTCGACAAACTTTGATTGGGTCAAATATGATCATCGAACTACAAATTGTTTCTTACACGCCGGGCATGAAATGATATGAAGACGACAACGGGATTTGACCAAACAAACAAAGATTAACGTAAATGGAAACTAATTACTACTAAGCTTAATCACTAACTGGCTAGATATTTTAGATGGCAGCTAACCAAAGGAGGCGACGAGTTCCGGCCAGAATTACTAGCAGCTTTCACGCGTACCACAACAACGCTGATATTATCTTTGCTACCGCAAGCTAATGCTAACTCCGCCAGTAAAGCCGCAGCCTCAGCAGCATCGTCACTGTCATTTTTCCCACTCTAATCATAACCAGAACACGATTGATCATTATAATCACTTATATCGATTCTCGGGAAATGGTGTCTACTTCTTTCCAGACGTCCGTCGAAACACCTTCTTGCTACCTGGCATGCGAGGTCATTCGATATTACATCCCACAATCCGTCACTTGCTAGAATTAGCCACTCGTCCACATGACTTCTCTTCATAATTCTCACTTCTGGCTCTGTCGCCACGTAGGGTTTCAGATAATAATCGCCTGCACTCCATAATATTTTCACCAATCAATTTATGTTTTACAAACACTAGCTGCTGATTATGTGGTTAATTTCATCTTACCTATTGATCTTGAAGTGGCGAGAACCCCTAATACTCTCTGACCATTCCAGTTGAGAACCTTTCCTCTACATTCTTCAATTCTTTTCAATTCGTCCAGTCTATCAGGCTGCACAATCACACATGAACCGCATTCTCTTTTCGATATTACATCCATTTAACTATTAACAAAACAACAATTAGTCCACCAACTACGAGTACCAAGAATATCATTGTTCATGAATTACCTTGTGATTGTCCGACAACTGTATCGCTTCACCTCTGCAAGAGAGCACTGCCCTGGAATCGCCGCAATTTGCCACCACCATCTTGTCAAGCCCCACCACCGCCATGGACCCCATAGTTCGCCACCGTCGCACCATTCTTATTCACCTCCGCGTCCATCTTCTAGAAACCCTCCGTCATCACCTTCTTCCAGTCTATGTCTTTGCCTGCAGTACTACTACCCATTTCCTCTTCCGATAAATGTTCCAATCAACGATGTAAAAAGTACAACGGATATCGCTTCAGCATTATGTGGAGCAGGAACATATGCAAATCTATATAAAATAAATAAATATTAGAAGTATATTCCCAAAAGGCATAGATACAAAATGAAGTACTTAAAATAAAAATACCTCAATATGCAACTTTTCAACGATCATGGATCATCGATAGAATTTGTCGCGATTAACATAAAATCTTTCTTAGTATTATTTGATGTCCACATGTTAGTTGTGATAGTGATTCGGCAGTTGAGTTTCTAAAATGTATGGTAAGGTTTCATAGTTTTACAATTCAATTTTTTTAATATTGAGTATGTTTCTCATATCAATTAAAAATTTATAAAATTATGATTTGATATAGTTGTTAGTATGGAAATCTTGTGAACCATTAACCCAAATAAAAACTTATACATGATCAGATCTATGTCAAAAGGTGCTAAAATTGTTAGTAACATCAAGAGTCATCATCTATGTTGAGAATTAGATGTTTTGCAGAATCAAACAAGCTACTTGTGTATCTTGTTCATTTACATCATCAGAAGGACCAACATCTAACAGATAACCTAACACAATTATGTATATTATGAATACCAAAATACATTTCAACCAATGTGTTAATTTTTAATATTTTATACTTTAAATGTTAATTCCCAAAAGAAATTAAATAGAGAATAAATACATATAAATATATAAATTGTAATAGTTTGCTTTAATATTCCTGAGTTTGCTCGGGGTTTTGCTGTTTTGGATGTTGAGTAATATATTTGATTCTCTTTCCTCAATTTTTTTATGCTACTCATTTTGTTATTTGTTGCAACGGTTTGTCCTGCAAATTTTATGCACAAAAACTTCTACCAAAAAGATATTTTCTTATGTCCGAAAGTTTATTGCTTGTTTAAGGGTCAAGCACAACACATACATAATAAACTTCTACGGGTTTGTCTATTATCAGGTCAGGAAAAAAATAAACTAACGTTAGGTCTCTTACTTTATTAGAGTCCCTGTAACCTGATCTACAGGTTACAGTTACCTGCAACCTATTGTGCAGGTTATGGTTACATATTACCTGTTATAAAGGTATAATTTTAAATTTTAAATTTTAAATTTATAAACTCATAAAAATTTAATTATATGTAAAGGAAAATATATCGTAATACGATTTGGCCCCAGTACGAGTATCATAGGATTTCGAGGAGCAATTAATCATTATTCCTCTGAATATAACTTATTTTATTTATTTTTTAACATTACAAGGGATTAGGAAGTATTTTTCGATCTCAATGACAATTACTTCGAACCCATCTCTAACAGTCAAGTTGAGAGAATGAGCACATCAACACATGCAATATTGTGGCATCATTTGTTGTGGCATTATCACCTGTAATTATCGACACCTTCCGACCAATGTTCCAATTCATCAACGATACAAAAAGCACATCGGATATCGCTTCAGCAGTATGTGGAGCAAGGACATATGAAAATGTATATAAAATAAATAAATATTATTAGTATATTCCCAAAAGGCATAAATATAAAGTGAAATACTTGAAATTAAAAATACCTCAATATGCAACTTTTCAACAATAATAGATCATCGATGAAATTTGTCGTGATTAACATAAAATCTTTCTTAGTATTATTCGATGTCCACATGTTAGTTGTGATAGTGATTCGGCAATTGATTTTTTCTCAAATATATTGTAAGGTTTCATAGTTTTATGATTCAATTTTTTTAATATCGAGTATGCTTCATTAAAGTATATCATATCATTTAAAAATTTATGAAACTATAATTTGATATAGTTGTTAGTATGAAATCTTGTGAACCACTATACCCAAATAAAAACTTGTAAATGATCAGATCTACGTCGAAAGGTGCTACAATTGTTAGTAACATCAAGAGTCATCATCTATGTTTTGAAATAGATATTTTGCAACATCAAACAAGCTACTTGTGTATCTTGTTCATGGACATCATCAGAAGGACCATCATCAGCAGAAAGACCATCATAATTTGAATCAACATGCTTCAACTCTGTCTTAGCAGTAACCTGTCATTCATATTTGTCGACTACTCTTCTAGGTATGCTCAACGGATGTTGCTGCTATTGCTGCGTCTTCTTCAAGGAGATTCTATGTTTTAGTAGTTGATTATTACAGATTTCATCGAGAGCAAAATGTACAAAACCCTCAAGGAATTTTCGAATTTCGAATTGACTATTGTTGAAAATGTATTGAAGGCTCTAGCATATTTTGGCATTTTTGGGAATAAAAATGAAAGTCTCCCAATTCCAAAAGTGGAAATAAGTGTTGCGGACTATGTACTGGGCCCAAATATATTGGTAGATATGAATGCATATGACCTACTTAAGAAAGTAAAGGAATCATTTTCTACGAAGTATTTGCCTGTTCCCATTCTTCTTTCTCCTCAAGGGTCCAAACATGGCGCTCGTTTCATATTTTTAAATGTTGCATTTGTACTATCCACCCAATTTATTCAATTGCAATTTGATTTCACTAATCTTTGATAAATAGAAGTTTGAAGTAGGTTAGAGTGTACCGGAGAATATCTCAATCACTTTGTAGAAAATCTTCAATTTATCACATATATCGGTTGTATTTCTCCATTTCATTTCAGTTGGAAGGCTTTTGTATTTTATCTATCGGAAGGTTAAGTTGTGAGAACACTTTCTTGTATATAATTGCAGTTTTCAATAATAAATAGGTCGAGTTCGAAACAAGTCATACAATCAAGAACTAATTCCTTATGCAATCAACACGCAACTGAGTTGCAACTTCTTCAAAAAAAATTATTCTACCAGCCGAAGCGGTCCAAAAGACATCACTATGACGTATTTTTCGATCCCAATGTCAATTATATTACTTCGAATCCATCTCTAACAATCAAGTTGAGAATATGAGCACATCAACACATATGCAATATGCTAGATCACATAATCCTCCCATCACCCTCAAAGCTCTCGCACTTAGTTCTCGAACTGACGAATTAGTGCACATTTCTCGTTTTAAGACGAATTAAGATTTCTTAATCCTAACACTTAGTTTTTCATAAACTTGTATGAAAAATTAACTCATATAATTACTTTCTAATTTAGTATCTAAAATATATTAATGCAAGATGCTTATTGAATAATGTTACTTCTCAGAGATGCATCTGCTGGTTTTTTTTTTTTATTTATTTATTTATTTATTTTTTTCTAGTTTAATTTGACAATAATCTGTGAAGCAGTGTAAGGGTGTAAGATAAATGGCAAAGCACTGTACTCAGATATATATGTAGTTATTCCCTATGATATGATACGATACGATACGGATACAGCGACACAGATTTTTCAAAAATTTTAGGACACGGTTATAACACGGCTGACTAATATAAATTTTATTAAAAAATATAAATGTTCATATATAATGTCTATACAAAGATTCATAATTGAAAAATAAACTATCACAATGTAATACAATTATTAGCAAAATTAAAATATACAAATTAATTATTATGTTAAACGAACGTTAATATAATTTGTGGATAATAATATTGTGAGAAAAAATTGGAAATGATAGAAAAAATAGATTATTAATTTAATACACTGTTTTATTCATTTATAATATTTTCTTTTCTTCTCAAATAAATTATGACTCTTAATATATATATATATATATATATATATATATATATATATATATATATAATTGAATTTGCCGTGTCCTTTTCGTGTCCCAGCCATATCCTTCTAGTGTCTCAGCTGTGTCAACAGCGTATCAAAATATTTTTATATATTTTGAACACTTTTTGCTATGTCCGAACGTATGTGAATTTTTTTTTTTTTTTAAATTAGGCGTATGTGGTTATTCCTCTATAAAGTTGGAGCATTTATTGGACCATAAATTTCCTAATTCTTAGTATAGTTTCAGTCAACCTCAAAACTTAATAATTTCGTTATTGAAGGTTGTTTTTTTATAATATTTCTCTCTCTTTTCACCCTCTTGATGTATAGAGAATGAGATTAGAAAATTTAAGATATGTAATTTACTTTTTTTTTTGGTCATAAGATATGTAATTTACTAAAATGATTAATTTAATTCAAATAGTTTAAGATATTGTAATTTATAATAACTATTATTTCGTAATACAAGCAAAAGAAATATACACAAGTACATGACAGAGCACATAAAAAGATCAAGATACCAATTCCGGTCAGGTAGTCTAATGAAACGAGACACTTAAATTTTATAAGTAAGATTTATGGTTCAAATCCTAATTTGTTAATGAAGCAATCCGATTAGGAGAGTCATCCCCAATCGATCTCTGCAGTCACGTATGCAATATTGATTTTCTTCGCACTTAAATGGAAACGAATATCAGGTTGAAGAGGACTTGGGCAGCAGAACGCGCCTACGATACTCCGATAAGGCCCACAAAGGGTGTATATTCCTATAGGCGGAGTAATGCAACAAGCAGTTCTTGCAGAAAACTCCAGTCATTTCCTGCAATTAGATTCAACACTATATTATTGATCACAGCTTAATTTTTTCTAATCATCTTTGGTTTTGACACTATAATTAAGTCATCTCAAATGCCCTTACCTCTTGTGGAAAATCGCCATTTTCCAATTGAGAGTTGATCAAAAGCTTTGCTGCACGGTGGAGAGGTGTGGGATCTCTATCACCCTGTCAAAATTACAAAAGTAAAGAATCAAATTAACTTTATGGAACCATAAATTACAAGATGTACATATATTTCTTTTCTACACGAATGTAAAGAGGTCTGGAAATGACACTGATTTTTGTAATTTATTACATATAAAGTTTTATGCCTCTGTCCCTGCCAAATGCAATACCTTTTAATTAATAAAATGAGGAGAAAAAGTCTAATTAACCTGGCCTGAACGTATTAGACCCATCATGGCCCACGCAGTCTGTACCAAGTTCGAACGATTTCCTTCCAAGGGCACGTACTCCTATTTAATGAAAAGACAGCTAAATTTGAGCATTTTATCATTACGTCATTTTATTTATTGAGTTAAAAGAGTGTCGATAGTTGCAATTTCGCACAGACTTATATAAAATTATATATATTACATATACTTTTTTTTTTATTAAAATTACTAGAATTTCTAACTCTGTCCTTGATTACCTTTTTGCGACACGAAATGTAGCTTTCTCCCCAACCACCATTATCCCTTTGTGATTTCAATAGAAAATCTACTGCTCTTCGTATGGCCGCACAATTTTTGTAGCTTTTATCCGCTGCCGCTAGCCCTCCAAGTGTTAACCAAGTACCATATATAAAGCAAATGCCCCAACTTCCATACCTGTAGATAGGGACGGAGCCAGAATAACATTAAGGGGGTTAGAAATGAGTTTTTTTTATTCGGTTAAAATCGAAAATTTTAATCACTTATTGACTTAGAGAGTGAGATTATGAATTTTATACACAAAAATAAAAAATTTTAAAATTAATTAAGTAAAAAATAAAGTGTCTAAAAATTTCAGGGGTGACGGCGAACCATGCCCCTAACCCGGGATGTGGGTGTGGTGGCTCCATTATCATTGCTATGGCGTCAGGTCGGTTATTCGGGTTTCGGGTAGTTCGGGTCGGGTACCCAAAAATTTCGGGTAGCAATTTTGCTACCCGACCCCGACCCGATGTAATTTCGGGTACCCGAAATTCTGGGGTCGGGTATCGGGTACCCATTTGTTTTTTTTTAATATATACATTTATCTGTTTAAAGGATATGCTGAAATTGGTCCAGAAAAATTGCAATTTAGTCCCCTCAAATCTCAATTCATTTAACATCCTCCTAATTTTTGGTATAAGATCCTCCAGAAAAAATAATAGGGAATTTCACTCCATCAATTAAGAAAAAACATCAAAAATAAAATGAGAAGTGAATTAACAGAAGAAATGAAACTATGAATTAGGTTTAGAAATTAAAAAAAATAAAAAATAAAAATAAATTTCGGGTTTCGGGTACCCGATCGGGTAGGATTTTCCTACCCGATACCCGATCCGATATTAATATCGGGTATCGGGTACCCGACCCGAAAACCAAAAAAAAAAAAAAAAAAAAAAAAAAAAAAACCCGAAACCCGACCCGTAACGCCCACCCCTAGCTATAGTATAGATTCAATTTCATAGTCGCCTCTATATTTCATAAATATTTAATTTTTCCCTCCAAATTTAAAAGTATGACTATGTTTCAGTTTGGCCAGAAGAGAAGCATACCATGAACCATCAGGCTTTTGAACATGTTCTAGGTATCCCACAGCTTTAACAATAAAGTCTTCAATCTCTTTCTTTCTATGCTCGGGTTCCAACTTCTTGAAAAGAACAAGAGCTTGGATTGCTGATGAAGTACACTCGGGGTACCTGCAGTATCAAAATTAATTCTTTGTTAAGTAGATCAATTTTGATCAAACATATGTTCCTCGAAGGGAAAATGCAGTAAATTAATGGGAAAATGCAGTAAATTATACATCCACCAACTTTTAAAAGTTTGGATTTTAGGGATATGAATTATAAAGGTGGGATATTACATCCAGAACTATTAAAAAGTTGCAATTTTCATTCACTTTTTGCCGGAAAATTGAATTCCGGCTTAATTTGGGCACGTGACCCGCACGTGAAATATTTTCCACCCAAATTATGGTGCTGGATACCAAGTATTAAAAAAAAAAAAAAAAACATATTAGCATAAGTTGGTGTTTTTAATCTATATGGCGGATGAGGTGGGTTTTTTTTTATCTACATGGCATTCAACTGTACTAAATTTGGCCGGAAAATGTTTCACGTGCATGTCAAGTGCACAAATTAGGTCGGTTACTCAATTTTTCGGCTACAGGTGGATGTAAATTGCCAGATTTTCAGAAACTCGGGGTAAAATATCCCAATTTTATAACTAATGCCCCTAAAATCCAAATTTTTAAAAGTTAGTGGATGTATAATTCAATTTTCCCGGAAATTAATTTAGAGGAGTACTCTTACACATGCTCAATAACAATATCTGCGAAGAGTTCTGTCGGGTTGAGTAGCTAAAGGATAAAAAAAAGTTGATAATTTTAACTCATTTTAAACCAATAACATTAGCAAGAATATTGAGAGAAGATAATGAACCTCCAGCCAATCAGAGGCTACTGCTGGTTCCCATGCAGGTAAGCCACCATTTTTGCTCTGCAAATCATTCATGAGTTTGATTATTATTACTTAAACCCCCCTTGCATCTTGATAAGTAATCTTTATTTCCTTTCCAATTACTACAAGATATTGAACGTTAAATTTATATTTATTGACTAAAATTGTTGAGTTTATATGATTTGTACCTGCAATGATATCAATATGTTGACGGCATTGTATAGACCCTCAGGTTCCATTTTTTCTCCGACAATTTCCGGAGGCATCATAGAGAAGAGAAGGCAGCACTAGCAAAATCAAAACCCAAAAATTTGTAGTAGAAACTATATATATATGTTAAATTTTTTTTTTTCATTTTTCTTTTGTTCAATAAATTACTTTGCTAGTTTGATACAAAAAAAAAAAAAAAAAAAAAATGATACCTTCAATCCTTCTGCAGTACAATCTGAAACTTGCCAACCATGATCCTGATCGGAAAATGTCCACGAACTTTTAGATATATGACGGTACATGCTTTTGAAATCACCGGAAGGATCATCTTTGACCTGCAAGCTTAAATGCGATTATAAATATGTTGCAACTAGGTTAAACCTTCTTATAGGCACTAACTACTTTTTGTTCACCAAACAAAGAACTAAGGAAAAATTACACCTGGATCCCATTTTTTTTGGGTATTTATATCTAGGTCTAGAAGAATCATTTTATTACAAATTCGTCCAAAATTTCATTGACCGTTAGTTAACTTTGACGTTTCTGTTAAAAATTTAAAAAAAAAAAGAAAAAAAATTATGAAATGACTAAATTACCCTTTGGACTGCATTGTAAAGTTGTCAAACTATAAGGTCCTAAATGTAAAAGTGGTGGCGCGCTACTCTCCGGTGACGGACACGGTCGAGCTGTACGATATTTCCAATCTACGCGTCATCGATAAGCTGATGGTGAAGTTGGATCGAAAATCCAACGGTCAGATCTTCGTTAATTTCAAACCTAAGAATTTAGAGTTTAGGTGAATTTTCGAACATTTGAATTGAAATTAAATCCGGTGTGGTTGTCGAATGGGAAAAGGACTTGGGAGATATGACGGGCTCGACGAGAGGATCGTCGTGGTATAAGGTGTCGACCACCTGGGTGGTGGCTCCGGCAACGGTGGTGGTGGCGAGATATTGTATATTTAGATCCTTATAGTTTGACAACTTTACAATGCAGTCCAAAGGGTAATTTAGTCATTTCATAATTTTTTTTTAATTTTTAACGGAAATGTTAAGTTTGACTAACGGTTAACGAAATTTTGGACTAATTTGTAATAAATTGATTCTTCTAAACCTAAATGTAAATACCCAAAAAACGGCACCAGGTGTAATTTTCCCAAGAACTAATGGCTTTATATTGAAGAATATATATTATTTTAGTTTTAAAAGAAGATTGTTACTGGTTCTCTAACTGCCCATTTGGAATCAAACATAGATCTTTCAGTCAATTACGAAAAAATTCTAAGATTTTAACCTAAAAATTACGAATATCCCCCTGAGTCAATGATTGTCAACAATTTCCCATTAGTTTTAGGGATATTCATTATGATTTTCAACCCTCGGGATAATTTTCGTAATATTTCAAGGTTTCAGGGTAGATGTGTTCTTCGCAAATGGCATACACGTTAAAGGTATTCATAATTGACCCAAGATCTTTGTAGAGCTGCATACCTGAGACTTCTTGATGAAGTCGTGCGCTTTATTTAAGGTCTCGCCTATTTCATCTGTCAAATTACAAGCTAGCAATGCTTGTGTGGCGTGAACTGCATCCCAGAGTTGACTTCCGATACTCTGAGATAAACATAGCAAAAATTATGCCTATTAGGCTCATATATTTCACACCAATAAGCTGCTATAAAGATAAAAAATAAAAGGGATTATTACACTTACACCCCCTAGACTTAGGGGTAAATACAACAAGATCCCCTGTACTATTAAAAATTACAGATAGATCCTCTAATCCTAACAAGAATCTTAAACACTTAACGAAAAGTTGTAAAATGACTAAATCATCCATAACATTTTTATTATAATGTTTGCTATACATGAAATGAGCGAAGCGATTAAGTTGTTGTCGAGTTAATAAAACGTTAGAAATTACTTGGAAATAAGAAAATGACTAACGGAAGGACCTAAGTGTTAGATAGAGCTATAGTCGAGGGGGTGTCTATGTAATTTCCAATAGTACAGGGGATCTTGCTGTATTTACCCCTAAGTCGAGGGGTATAAGTGTAATTATCCCAAAATAAAAAATAATAGATATTTAATATCTCTAACTAGGAGACTTGTGTTTTTGGTCACCTGCATCTTCATGCCGTCTTCAGCAACCCATAAATAGTCAGGTATTCTAGCTAGATGTTTCTTGAAATAGTCTCCATTTGGATCCTCAACCCAACAAGCCAACATACACAAAACCTTCTCCACACCCCCTACTGTTAGGTATCTACTATTTTCATCTTCATAATGTATGTGCTTCATTGTTACTTGGAGGGCCTTCTCTCTAAGCTTGTTGCATGGCCAACGAGTCAGAATTGGCTCCATGAAGACATAACAACTGTCCGACATCAAGTCTAGTATTAATGGACGAGTGCGATATAAAAGCCCAAGCCCAAGCCCAAGCCCATGCCCATGCCCATGCCCATGCGCGGGTCGCGGGCGCGGGCGGTGCACCGCACCGCATGCGAACCATCCATCTCTCTCACTTGAGTTCCATAATTAACACCACTAATTAGCATTAACTAATATAGTGCTCATTAATTAAGAGTTTAACCAATGTGGGACTCTTAATTAAGAGTTTAATTAAAGTGAGACTCTTTAGTTTTCCAAACAACCTTTAATGTATCTTTTCACATCCCAACTAATACACACTTATCAATGTAGGATAACACTTAAAGATACAATTAAATCCAACAATTTCTTCATAAGGCTTATTATCATACAACTCTTCTCTCAACAATTTCTTCATAAGGCTTATTATCATACAACTCTTCTCTCAACTGTAGAATAAGAGGAGTTATAAGGACCTACAAAATCTCTTTCCATATAAATAGGACATTGGCATGTAAATCATTCTGGCGTAGCACCACATTTTTGCTGCATTTTATAGGACAAAATTTCAGTATCAGTCAAAATTAAATTGGGATAATTACACTTATACCCCCTCGACTTAAGAGTAAATACAGCTAGACCCCCTGTACTATTGGAAATTACAGAGACATTCCATTGACTATGGCTCTATCTAACACTTAGGTCCTGCCATTAGTCATTTTCTTATTTCCATGTAGATTCTAACGTTCTATTAACTCGACAATAAATTACTCATGACTTCACTCATTTCATGTATAGCAAACATTATAACAAAAATGTTATGGATAATTTAGTCATTTCACAACCTTTCGTTAAGTTTTTAAGGTTTCCGTTAGGGTTAGAGAATCTATCTGTAATTTCCAATAGTACAGGGGATCTAGCTGTATTTACCCCTAATTATCCCAATTAGATTTCCGCCTGAGTCATTCCTATTGCGTGCCCGTGCGTGTATGCATTTTACTGGTTCATATAAACACAAGTATACACACACAAAAAATTGGCTAACCTGGATGCACTGGGAGAAAAGATGGAAATAACCAAAACTTAGGGGGCATAGGATTGGTACCTGACCAATCAAATACTCCAAGTATCTACAAGTATCAAGAATACCAGGTTTCCATTAGCTTTACTTCAAAAATTCTGTACTTGATCACCAATTCCTTAGTAAAATTTTATTGTTATTTGTACATACTGAAAGCCAAACTTTTTGGTGGTTTTATTTATAGGGCAGTTACATAGGGGTCCCTGCAATTTGCTATATTTATATTTAGATCTCTCTAGTTTCATTTATTACATCTAAGTCCCTAGATGTGGCATATTAGTCCAATTTCAGGAACTAATATGAGACATCTAGGGATTTATTTTATGTATTTTGATATTACCACACAAATGACAGGTACTGAATAAAGTACGACTCAAATTTTTTAACTATTGAAAAATTAAATCAATTCGTCAATTCCTACATGTGAAGTAAATAAATATAAATTATAAATTTATAAAGTGATGAAATCAAATAATATAAAATTATAATATAGGTCTAAATTATTTTTAATATATACTTTTTTTTGGTCATATATATATATATATATATATATATTAAAGTATAAATGGTTAAAAATTTATTTTTATAATTTGAATTTAAAAAGAACCTTAAAAAAAACGAAGAGATAAAGAGAGAGAAAAAGAGAAGAAAAATAACTTGAAATATATGAGAGTGAGAAAGAAAATATAGGAGATTGGGAAGTTCGTGGAGGGAGAAAAAGAAAAGAAATTAATATTTTTTCTTAAAAAGAGACGCCAAGACACCAAAAGGATGAAGATGCATGATATAATAATATAGATTGACAGTGGCTTTGGGTCCGAGAGAGGAGTTTAGCCAAGACACTTTACCCAACTTTCACTATATTGTTAGAGTCACAGAGATTAGAGGATGCGAGCTCATCTGATGCGACGGGCAAACTAATTTTATTTCTATGCAGGTAAGGAAGGAAATCTCGGTCAGGCATTTGATCTAATACTTGGAGGCAGCTGGTACATTTTTGAGGAGCCACTTGTGTTCCTCTCGGGAAAACCAGATTTTCACAATATGCAGAAGGATGGAAGCTTCGTCCAGTATCTAGAATATTGGGAGGCAACTGGCGCAGTTTTGAAAAACCAATTGATTTCCTCTCGGGAAGGTCCGAATATTACAACGTTTTCACTATGATATTTGCAAAGTATCTACAGCACTGGAGGCACTATAAAATATACACTATACATAAAATATTTGCAAAGTATTTGGGAAGACAATTGTCTCAATTTCTGCAGCAAAGGATGATGGTAAATGAGTTTGTTTGGATCGAGTCGAGCAATTTGGATGCACTAGGCGCAAAATTGGGTTATAAACTTGCCTTTAGGTGAATTGTGAATTGAAAATGTATAAAATGAAAACTTTGTGTCTTTATATTATAAAATCAAGAGGTATTATGGACTTTATGAGGTGAATAAGTCGATTTTTTTACCCTATTCCAATCTGATCCTCAACAATATCTGCCGAGTGTACGTAAAACAGTCCCCGCTCCAAGTGGATTAATAAATAAACTTTGTTTAATTTCTCAAGAGATAATTAGGAACTAGTTTAACACAGGGGTAGATGCAACAATTTCGTATTACACAAAGTAGTTGTTAAATGGGTATTAATTTGATCTCTAAATAATTATTAGTATATATGTGTACTAAATTCCGTGACTTCTCCAAGGCATACGACTCCCATTCTTGCCAAGAACCATGGAGACAATAATCTTGCCTTACGTTCTTTCTCTTGCACTTGTTCCTCTCTCACTCTATCTCATCTCATTTATCCGTAAAATTAATATCTTTGGTGACACGAAAAAACAGTACCCTCCCGGCTCAATGGGTTGGCCATTGTTTGGAGAAACTATAGAGCTTGTCCTGTCAGGCCCCAAAAAATTTTTCAAGAAGAGGATGGAGAAATACTCAGCCGATGTATTCAAAACCTCGTTGTTTGGACAAAAAATAGCAGTATTCTGTGGTGCACAAGGCCACAAGTTCCTTTTCACGAACGAGGACAAACTTGTTACCTTCTGGGTGCCACAATCATTCAAGGCGGCTCTAGGTTTCCCTGAATTCATGGAAATGAGCGTGAAGGAAGCAAGCATTGTAACAAATACCTTTCGACATGATATTTTCAAGCATGATGCCTTAAAAGAGTATATAGTGGTGATGGATGCTCTTGCTCGCGATCATTTCGATACTTACTGGTACTCAACTAGTACCCCTGCAGCTGATCATAAAGTGGTGAAGGTCTTCCCCATGACGAAGAAGTATGTCTTTGAGGTTGCTGTGAGATTGCTACTGAATTTGGTTGATCCAGAGCAAGTAAACAAGTTGTTCGAGTCCTTCTCTCTGATTACTGATGGTTTACTGTCCGTCCCTATAAATTTTCCAGGTACTGCTTACAATCGTGCTCTCAATGGAAGCAAAAAGATTCGTCAAGAGTTTATGAGGATTATTAAGGAGCGGAGAAAGGAGATTATTAGGATGCAGGAAAACAAGGAGATGATGATCCGTAGTACCGATGTGTTGTCTAAGATGCTACTCCAAGGACGTGGCCAGGTTTTCAGTGACTTACACATTTGTTTCAGCATAATGAGCTTGCTGTTTGCAAGCTATGAAAGTACCAGCTCTGCAGCCACTTTGCTTATGAATCATCTTGCAGAACTTCCCAACATTTATCAAGAGGTTTACAAAGGTAAACGTCATGATAGATCAAATAATTTTAGCATACTTATTTGTCCATTCCATAAATTGCATAAATTGTATAGAGTTTGTCACCCCCAAAACCCTGTGTTATTCATAATGAGCACCCAGGACCCTATGATATAAAAATTAACACTAAGAACCCTGTGTTAATCCAATTTTGCTCACCGCCCCTTGAGTCCTTCAAATTTGTTTTGAAATGTAAAATACCAAAATTACCCTTTCATAAATAAACCCATATAGTGCTTCTGTTCTCCAAAATTTCTGAAATCCTAAACCCTACCAGGCATGTGTGATAATGGCGATTTTTTTCGCCAAACCCTAAATCCTTTAGAATCTCACAATAATCTTGACAGAGTGGGAGATTTTTCTTGGATTCTTGGAGCTTTTTTTCCTTTCGTTGCTTTCATGAGTTGTTCACCCCATGTGATTGAGTACACGTGCTATATGAATCATCACCAAAAAAAATAATAAATTTATTTTGTCTTTATGCAGTAGGATTTGGTGAAAATGATCAAGATTATTTAAATTATAGGTTGTAAATGGAATTATAAGAATGTGATTTTTTTTGTTTAAATTTGGTGAGGGAGGGTAAAAATGTCGTTTTCTAGTACATAAGTTGCAGAATTTAGTGTCCCAAATGCACTACCCGCGTGTGTATTCATGTAGGGTTCTCCATGCTAATTAAATGAAAACACAAGGTTCACGCTGTTATATTTTATATCACAAGGTTTTGCTTGCACATTATGGATATTACAGGGGTTGCACTTGCAAAATGCTCAAATTGTATATGGCTAATTTTGTAGAACAAATGGAAATTGCAAAGTCTAAGGGTCCTAATGAGCTTTTGACATGGCAAGATGTCCAAAACATGAAGTATTCGAGGAACGTGATACGCGAAACACTCAGGTTAACACCCCCTGGAATAGGAGCATTTAGAGAAGCCATAACAGACTTCACACATGCTGGTTTCACCATACCCAAAGGATAGAAGGTATATATATATAATAATAATTAATTAATGTGCCATAATAATTTACTAATTTCAATAATAATATATATATATATATATATATATATATATATATATATGCAGATATTTTGGACAGTATATTCAACACAGATGAGTTCTGAAAATTTCCCAGAACCGGAAAAGTTTGAGCCGTCGAGATTTGAGGGAAATGGACCGGCTCCTTACACATTTGTGCCGTTTGGAGGAGGACCGAGGATGTGTGCTGGACGAGAGTATGCTAGGATACTAATCTTGGTCTTCATGCACAATGTGGTAACAAGGTTCAAATTTGAAAAGACAATCTCAAATGAGAAATTTGTGATGGGTACTGTGGTAAAACCGGATTACGGCCTTCCACTTCACGTCCATCCTCATCACAATTGAAAACCTATCCCCTGCATGCAGGCCTTAATTTCATAGATGCATCGATAAATTTGTTTCAGTTTCATGCATATATATATATATGAAGGGTTCTATGGCTCGTGCGTCCTTTTGTGTGTCTAGAGATTTTATGAAGAATTCGGGGGCTAATTTACGATGGGAGAAAAGAGTTGAGACAACCTAGCACCCCCACCATCTTCCCTAAATCCCTAAACACATACTCCTCCGTTAATTTTTACGAGAAATTGGTACTTGGGACGTAATTGGCTAACTTTTGTACTTTATGGGACTAAATTGGCCAATGTGGAAATGTGTGGGACGAAAATAGAAAGAGAATAGTTTATGGGACAAAAATGACAATTTTCTCTCTATATTTATACTATATTATATTTGAGAGCAGTCTCATGACTCAATCGTGTAATTTTAATCTCAATTCTTTTTTCTCCTTTTTTTGAATTATTTTAATTAACTAAAAATTTATCATTAGTTGTTGCATAATAATTCACATTAGTTGGCTGCAATTTAATTTCATTGCTAATATCTTGCCTTTAATAATTCATATTA
Organism: Verbena officinalis; assembly: GCA_958496215.1. Taxonomy (NCBI): domain Eukaryota; kingdom Viridiplantae; phylum Streptophyta; class Magnoliopsida; order Lamiales; family Verbenaceae; genus Verbena; species Verbena officinalis. The sequence continues at coordinate 35,586,688 of OY292386.1, read as the reverse complement.
GTTGGCTGCAATTTAATTTCATTGCTAATATCTTGCCCAATTTTCTATATTTTAATGTTTTTATTACCTTACATAATTTCCTTCAAGCAATTATGTCAATGTATGTTATATTCATTTAAATCTCTACCGTTATAATTTTTCATTAACCTTTTTTTAGTTAAAAAGAAAAAAGAAAAGAAACTCATTGGAATTGCTTATAATCAATTAAGGTATTTACCATATTTAATTAACTCCTTAATATTAGACTTTAAAATCATTATGTTTAGTGATAGCTATAATTATCCATTAGGTTGTGCTGACTAAGCATCTAAAAGATTTTGTTTTTAATTTAATTAATTTCATAAATTATCCCAATTACTTGATTGATGGAACATAATATATATATATATATATATATATATATATATATATATATATATATATATATATATATATATATATATGAAAATGAATGAGTAGAGTGTTTTAGGAAAGATGTTTATGTGACAATGAAATGGATTAGTTAGAATTTATCCATTTTGTCATGTAAATTGTTTCTATAATTAATTTTGTTAATTATTGTTTTGTAGCTTACATATGTATTTATTGACATTCCATATTTTTGTGTATATTAAAAAATTAATAACTCCTACTTATATAATTATAGAACTATATAACTACTTTATATAATATTGAGATTAATTTTTTTTAAATAATTTTAACTAAATTTTAATAAACTTTGGAGTTATATATCATATTGCATTGAATGTTCGTTAATTAAATAAAGATAAAATAATGTATTCAATAAATCCATTAAAAATATTATATTTAATATTTTAATTCCTATTAGATATATTTAACATAATTGATTCAAATGAAAATTTATCTGACTAAAGTAAGGAAGCGAATTTTAACATATAAATTTAATTAACTTTTATTATTATTTTAATAAAATAAAATAAAATAATTTTTTTTAAAAAAAAACTTTTCCAAATACACATGTCTCATGTCCAGTAGAAAAGTTATATTTCATTCCAATGTAAATAAATTAATTAAATTATTATATTGAATATTAATATTTTCAAAATATAAAGGAAATTTCAATAATGAAATGAATATTATTATTAATTAATAACGAAATAATAACAAATTATTTAACAAAAAAATACCAAGTACAATAAATAGCTCTTTTTTCGGCCAAAAAGATAAAGAGATTCAAATCATTATTTGTATGGTTTATTATTAAATATTTTTTATATTTTAATTATCATTTTAATATTTCTGTAAGAATCATGATATTCGTTCTATTTATATATATGCATAAATATATATTCTCTCTATTACAAATATAAAATTAGTACTTTGTTACAAAAATATCATATTACTATTTATATACATTTAAAATAAGTGTTTTTATATACATAATTTCTGATTATTTTATAAAATGAATCACTTTTGTGTTTGTGCTTTAAATTCCAAATTAATAATTTTTTATGTATTGTTAATAATTACATAAAAAAATATTATTCAATTTATTTAATAATATATATTTTTTAAATAAATTTTCCCGTGCAACGCAGGGGATAAAAAGCTAGTATATATATATATATATAGTTGTACGTGTTTCTTCTTTCTTTAATTTTGCGAATAATTAATCTGCCACAGCAGATCAGCTAACCCCGCGTAATTTAAATTCCCCCAATATATATCCACTTAGAGTATATATATTTATGGGGGTTATTTTTCTTCTCGTGCCATGCATCTCTCTAAATCTCTTTAATTTTTTGATTAATATCATGGACTTTTATTGGCAATATTTCAATTACTAGGCAGACTTCAAATTTTAATTATGCTCTATTCATTTCTCATTAGGTCTTGAATATATATTATTACGGGTGATCCAAGATTGGTTTTTTCAGGTTTTCTTCAATCAATTTAAAACTGATCAATTGTTATGTGTGATATTTTTTAAAATATAATTTCAAATTATTGTTTTGTGTCCTTCACTTTAATTTGCATACGTAAACTAATCAACTCAAAATCCAAACACACTTGAATTTTCTAAAAAGTTCACATAATTCCTCATTTTTTTCTGCCGTACATAATTCTCAATAGCAAAAATCATTTGCAATTGGTAAACCTATGTATATTTAGATTATTTCATATCTATTATAATATTTCAGTTTGGATGAAGAAGTCATAAACAACAGCATATATTAGGTTAATTACACCACTAAATAGTGTAGCGTCACAGTTCGGCCCATATAAATAGACTTCTGAACCCAAAAAAAATTTAGGTTGATTAGAAAACTAATAGGGTCTTTGTGGGTATTACAACATGGTTTGGGCCAAATTGGATAATGGAAATGGGCCCAATTTTAGTGGGCCCAGTTTTGGCCCAACAATTTAATTTGTACATGAAGTCAGTAATTATTAATGATAAAATATTAAATTTCAAATTATACAAATCACTTACCGTCCGAGGAGGATATTTGTAAAATTTTTCAAAGGTATTACGTATATATTTTTATGTTTCAAGGAGTTTATTTGTAAAATTTCAGTTTACCAGAAAGTATCGGTAAGATCTCAAAGTTTCGATTATTTTTCGGATTTTTATGCAAATACCAGGGGTTTGTGTAATAACCCCATAAGGGAAAAATATGCAATTTCTCAACACATGGTTTTATTCAGTATTTGTGTATTCACAATCTATAGATATATACAAGAAATTTATGAGTTCTGTTTGTTATTATCACTCAAACTAAATGGCATGGGTTTAAATGCAGCCAATACCACAGACACTTTACACATAAGAAATCCCATCATTCCAAACAAAAGATCTTTTGGTGTCAACTGAACAGCATCATCTCCTGAAGCATATTTCACTGTTATAAAGGCAAAAACAAATGCCACAACTACGCTTGTAATAGGGCCTTTTAATTTTCCCAAAATCTGACCAAAATGCCCTTCCTTCTCACTCGGAACGAGCTCTTGCGCTGGCAGTACATCGACCGATCTTTGCAACAAAAACAGATAAAAGAATCCACACAATCCACCGGCTAAGAAAGCATATGAAGCATTTTCACCTGTGAGAAAAGATGCAACTGAGGAGCCGACCAAGATAAGGGCAGAATCGTAAAGTAACAACGAGAATTTCAGATCAGCATATTCCTTCATGCTTTCTTCGTTTGATGCGTTTGAGGATTCTTGGACGGACGAGATGGATTCATTTTCGGAAAATGTAGTAACTGAATTTGGTCTGAATTCCATCATAGAAGCCTCGCTTTTCTCCCCGAGTAAGGTATCTTCTAACTCAAAGTTGTATTGTAAACCACTTAGTTGTCGGCTTTCTGCTGATGGAGGTTGATGATGAGAAAACACCGTCAAATTCATACCAGCGATTCTCCATTGACCTGGCAATTTGTAGCAAGATAGGAAAAAAGAATGCTCGCTCTTAAATGTCAAATACTACATGAAATATAAAATGAAGATATATATATTTCATTAATTGCATTTTTTGTCATTGGCACTGTAGGTCTTATATGAGACAATATAAGCAGGTTAGCAAAAAAATTGTCATTTCAATGGTAGAGATCTCAAAGACAAACATGATTATCCATGAATAATATTTTGAGATAATACCGAAACCCCTTATGCTCGCTCAAACTAGAAGCAAGCCCTATATCTATATATTGAAATTAGAATTACCACCCCTGAGTGGTGCTTCCATCTGAAAAATAGTACCAACCATTAGTTGCTCAAATTACAAAAGAACCCCTCTATCCACTAGTGTCAGGGGAGCACTTGTAATTTTAATAGCTAGATGGGTATTCTGTAATTTGAAGCAAACCTCAAGGGGTCTTTGGTAATTATTTACTTAGACATGACTTCTAATCCATGAATGAAATAACAAATCTTCTCTATAAGATGAAAGAACCTGATTCCAAGCTGATCCAAACGGCTATGATTCTCCCAAGATTAGGCCCCTCAAAGGCGAATTCATCAACAGAGCCTCTTTGAAAATGCAAAATGTCATGAGTTTCCTTGTCTTCTGAATCATCTCTAACTGAAGCAGCAGGTAATCTTCGTAAAATTGAGGATCCATTCTCATCAATCAAACACAGTAAAATCCCGGAGTTCACGTCCGTGAGGTCCGATCCATAAAGTTTACTCGTTTGTAACTTGACTTTGTATAAAGACTCGGATCTACCAGACAGGGATGAACGACTATTCTTCTCAACTAAAGCATCTGTGAAAACCTTCACTTCTTTGGCTGGTAGGAGTCTTGAGGGTTTCACATATTCCTGAAAATCTAAAGCAGATTCTTTTCGTTGGTAAAATTATCTATATTACAATCAATTCAAATAATTTTTTACATAAAACTCATAAAAATTGATAATCCACTTCCCTTGATAAAATTATCCATATTACAATCTCTCGCCCAAGTTTATACAAAATCCTGGCTCCGCCCTATTCCGAAATTAGAGTCACAGCTTCACAGAAAGAGAGTCTCAGATATCTAAGTAATCCAAATGAATTTCTTCTTACCTATATTTATGGAGGTGACATAATCATAAACCTAACTATTCTCCCAGATTAAGCTTAATAATCCACTTTATGCTCAAAATAACTCATTACAGAGAACTAATTATCTAAGAATATCATATCGGAAGGTATTGAACTCCATCATTCGTGCATCAAAACGAGTTAAGAACTCTGAAACATTTCATTCTTAAAATATATAGAACATCAGGGATTTTTCATACCTTGATAGGCAGACTTCTTGGCACGAATAGTGAGCCGATAATACTGAAAATTAGCACCTAAAGTTCTGGTGCGAAGAGGGTTAATCGAAAATTTTGTTGGGAATTTAGTGTTATTTAATGAAAGCAGGAATCTTGAAGAAAGCGACTCCATTTCTGAAATTTCATGAACACGAAAGCTGATGAAACTGGTTCTTATGTGGACCGGAAATATGGGAAATATCATGATTTTGAGCAGCCTTTAGAAAAATGCGACTTCAATTTTTGAAATTAGAGTCGTGTTTCTTGGTAAAATATCAGCAATAGATGGCGCAGGCCAAAAAGGCCGAGGGAAACTGCTACAAGGCCCAATATAACCAATGAACAAACATAATTGACTAAAATTATGTAAAAGAAAAGAAAATTTATCTTTTAATTCTAATTTTATAGATTTTAGTATCTTTAAGAAATGAGTTTATTTCAACGTGTAGAAATAAAATGTATTTGGATAATAGAGTTATTCTTTTTTTTGTTTTGTCGATAAATGAAACTAAAGAATAAAAAACTAGACGGGGCCTCGTCTCCGCCCAAATACAATCGATGATATCAATGGGAGTATCCTCCCAATGTTACATAATAATTGATAATATTTCTCGAAGTATGCATCAAAATATTAGAATCATTTATTAAATTCAACATGACTTTAGAGTCTACTTCAACCCCAATATGGGGAATTAGTATGTTCCAAACCAGACAGAGACCCTTAAAAAATGGATTTAATTCTGAAATTTTTGACTTAGAACGTTCAATTTTAATTATTTCAAATGTATTAGTTTGGTCCATAAACTATCTTATGTAAAATCCAAACATTATTTATGTAAATACATAACAAGTTTGACGAATTAAAAATAATAATAATAAATGGAATTTTGGATGAATTTTAGAATTGATAATAATAATAATTGTAGTTCGTGAATTGATATTTAAGCTAGCAACATCTCCTCACCTACAATGGAATTTTGTGAATTGATATCAAAATTGATGAATATAGTAAGTAGTGATAATAGTTCAATGGATTTATTAAAAAAAATTAGGGTAAATTACTTCAGGGTCCCTGAAGAAGACCATATTCACATTTAAGTTCAGTTAGATCCAGATATTACACATAAGTCCCTTGACCACGTTGACCGTTAGTCATCTGTTAATTCAACCGTTAAGTAATTCTGAATAACTTTTTTTTTTTTTGCTTTCTAATGGCGAGAGTTACACCTTTTTTATTGACTGCATTACCCCAGGGACTGTGATGTTATTATATGACATTTTATGGACTTCGTTGTAATTATTGCTAAAATGAGGGACTTTTTTGTAGTCTATTAATCAAACTGAAAGTAGCCGTTTATAGCCGTTGGGGCTGGTAGCTGCTATAAAAACACACATTTTTACACAATTTTTAACAGCAAAATCATGTCTACTTCAAATGCTTCTTCAAGCTCACATTTTGAGTCAATGAGGTTCACGAAAGAGAAGTGCAAGGACCCAAGGTGCGATAGGTGGACGACTATAAAAGTGGTCGGAAAAGACACTCGCAACAGAGGCAAGTTGTTTCATTGCTGTGATATTCATGGATTCTCAAAGTGGTGCTTACCATTAGAGGATGATGGAGTACCTGTCGAGGAAGAAGAGGAACAAGAAGTGACAAGTAGCAATATGCAGACAAGCCAAGTGCCAATAACCAAACAACCAAAACCTGAAAGTTTTATGCATTATCTGTTAATGCTAAACCTTGTTTTGGTATCTGTAATCCTTTTTGTACACCTGCTGCAACTTATTATGTAGACATGAATGAAAAATCAATAAAGTTTCACTTTTTTCATTCCACAAAATAGAATTCTAAATCAGTCATATGCCACAACTGATCAATATGTTCCTGTTCAGGGCTAAACATAGCATAAAAACTACCATAAACACCTATATTATCAGTCTTAATTAACAAAATACATCAGTCAAACAAAACACTTGTTCATCACAGTTTCACAAGTACATGATATCATAAATTTCAATGCCAAAATAAATAGTTCAATTACTTTTATTTTTTACCACGCTTCTTCTTCTGTTGTTCAGGGGTGAATTTCAACTTCCTTTTTATTCCTTTCTCAAACTTCTCAGCACCATTTTCAGCATCTGTAGCAGCAACAACCTTCTTAGCAGCCTTGTCAACATCCTGATGAACTTGGGAAACTACCTTGTCAACAACATTCTCAGCAACTCTAGCAGCAGCCTTCTCAACATCCTCAGCAACTTTTGAAACCACCTTGTCAGCACGTTTTTCATGAACCTTCTTTGCAATTGGCACAACAGTTGCTGGCTTTTTTATGAACCTAGGTTGTCTGGAAGTTGGAATCTCATTGACAACTGACTTTATTTTCTCCCTCACTTGAGCAGACTGATCCATGAAGAATTGGGGACCAATATTGAGCATGTAATTTTCAAAACAAGGAAGAGGCTGTGATGAATAGACAACTTTCTCCTTTCCTTTCCATGTCTTCTGTTGTGCATTGTCAGTTTCTTTAGTAGTTGGTTTAGCACTGGTAGGCTCATTGATCACTATTCCCTTTAGTTTCCTAGTGCTTGGATTGGGTTGAGATACAGAAAACACCTTCTCTTTACCCTTTGTAGTTTTCTTTTGCAGAACTTCATCTCCATCCTTGGTGGTTTCAAAAGTTGTGCCACAAACTTTCATCTGGTACCGGCACTATCATATGGCTATATGTCCTCATGTATGTGGCCTTGGTGAAAGCCTGATTTACATAATTCTCAAGTCTCTCTCTTCTGTGAGCTATAGCTTTATGTGCATGTGCACATGGGATACCTGACAACATCCACTCTCCACATTGACAAATTTGTCTATCCATATCAACAACATAGTGAGTACTCCCTTGCACAACCTCATACTTGTTATCACCTGCAATAAGCAACTTGCAGGTTGCAGCTACCATCCTCACCTCATTCAATTTTATTACTACACTGGGAACAAGCTCATTTCTCCAATTATTGCCTCTAGACCTTCTTTGATGCAATCTGCTCATACACTTTGCTCTCAATCCATCAATCAAGGTAAGAACAGGCTTATCTCTCAAGTCCTTTATCCAATGATTGAAGCTCTCAGAGATATTATTGGTTATATGATCATTCTTCACAACTGTATCATATGCATGTCTGCACCATTGCGAAGCTGGAATCCTCATTAACCAATTGTAAGCACTTGGTGAGATTTCCCTGATCTTGTTCATGGCAAATGTATATCTTCTCCTGTTAAATGACCTGCTTGCATCCCAAAAGTAGCCTTTCAATGAATTTCCAGCAAACTTCAGCCTGAAATTTGCAAATATGTGTCTTGCACATCTCCTACTCCTTGCATGATGAACCATCTCCTCAATTACAGCCTCAAGTCCCTATGATGTAATTAAATACAGATTCATTAGTAGTGTAATTCTGAATATATGTTTTGCAAATATTTAAACAATTCAATAAAATCAAGAAATCATACCTTCTGTCTGTCACTCATAAATGTCCAAGGAAGCTCAGTCCCAAAGCCTCCTAACATATCACTTAATCCCTCAAAAAAGAACCTCCAGCTCTCCTTTGTTTCAGCCTCCACCACTGCAAATGCCATTGGGTACAATCCACTGTTCCCATCAATTGAAATGGCTGCTAGCAATACACCACCACACAAACCCTTCAAATGACAACCATCAAACCCAATAAAGGGTTGACAACCATCATAAAACCCTCTAGCAAGTGCTCTAATACCAACAAAGAAACCCTGAAATGTTGGTATTAGAGATCTCCTAGGTCTATGATCAATATATGTATGTAGTCTAACAACTGAGCCCTCATTGTACTCTCCTAACATCCTTGCATAAAATGCAAGTTTACTGAAGCTTTCCCCATGATTTCCCTCAATATCCTCTTTTGCCTTGCATCTTGCCCTATAAATCTGCATATATTGTGGTCTCACATTAAAAGCCTCTAATTTAGTCTCTATCTCCTTTGGGGTCAGGTCTGGAAATTTTCTCAATTCAGGCTCAAGTTTGGATGCAATCCAGTCAACTGAAGCCTCCTTGGTGCAGTCACTCCTCAAACATGTATGCAGTCCATTGTAAGTCTTTATTTTGAAGGTTCTCTTGTCACACATCACACTGGCATGCAGTCTCCAGTTACATCCTTCATTCTCACACTCTACAGTGACCCTTTGTAAGTCATTCTTGATCCTCCTCATTGTGAAACCCTCCTGTATCACATAGTCTTTCAGTCTTCTTCTTAAATGTAACACATCTCTAAACATCATTCCTTGTCTCAATATCACATCTGATGCATCATCATCATGCATGCCACCCTCATCAAACTCCCCTTTTAATGGATCGTTGTCAAAATCATCATCTGAATGATTCACAACTTCACAGTGATCATCAGATGCATAATTAGACATCTGATCATCAGATCCATATTCTCCACTGTTAACCTCCTCATCAACATCATTTGCATCCAACTGAATGTCAGGAACAACTAATGAATCACTAGAATTAGTATAATCATCAACATCTGCCCCATTACTACCCACTACATTACTATCTCCCTTAGATGGAATATCATTACCAGCTGGACTCTCAACATTTTTATCATTGTCTACATTCAAATCAGGTACTCCTCCAACATTCTCAGTGTTAACTTTTTCACTTGGACCATCAGAACTAATAAAAACATCAAAGTAGTCTACATTTTTATTCCTCTCAAACATCTGTAGCAAATGTGCATCACAACTAACTCTCATCTTAGACTTAGGCACATTAGTAGAAGCAGTAATATATTCTGGCTCTTCAGGCAACCCAAACATATCCTTAACATCAATTCTGAAATCTATGATACTATACCTGTCAGGGTCAATATCATGAAGGCTAGCAATCTGGTCTTTATAATGGACAACAATTGTGTATGTTTTGTCACCCATATCAACTGCAAAAAAAGAAATAAAAATACCAATTAGGCAAAAATTACAAAAAAAACACACACAACAATCAGAATGAAGCTTATAACCTGGGGATTTCAGATAAATACTTAAAAAATGTAGCAAGAAAGATGATATTTCGATCAAACTCGTAAATGATGGTTTAAATACTAAAAATATTTTAAAAATGCAACCCATAACAGAAAATAGAACAAGAACCGACTCTGCATACACAAACCCTAAGCTATGAAAATTGGGGATTTATCAGAAAAACACTCGAAATCAGGAAAAGTTGCTACTTCCATGAACATCGCAAAAGAGGGTTTTAAAACTGCACAAAATTGAAAAAAAGAGACAAAAAAACCAAGACTAAAACGAGAAAACCCAAGCACAGCATAAACCCTAGGTATACTGTGAGAACCTAACTTCAAAAACTCCCAAAAAAACACATTATCGTCATGATCAGACCAAAATCTTTTCAAAATGTAGAATATAACTTCCTTTTGCATGGGTAGATGAAAGAACTCACCTTAACTGTTCACTGTCTACTTTTGAACCTCAAGCCGCCTTTAATGTAGTATACCCAGCCTTCTTCTTTGGTTATGCGACAGAATCACCACAGTAGCTCTCTGGATTTTCTTGAAACGGATCACAAGCTTGTTCGTCTTCTAGGGTTTCTTACTGTGGGTGAAAAGTTCAAAGTGTTGGGAGTGAGTTTTTTTTTGGAGACATTTAGTGTATACGTGAGTAAACACAGGGCAATTTAGTCTTTTTCTGTTAAATTTACTGTTTAAAATCACAAAAAAAATACTTTAGTTTCAAAGTATAAACAAATTGGTACAAAATCTTTTCGATTATAACATTACAGTCCTAGGGGCAATGTGGTAAATTGCTCGCAAATTCCCGCCCATATAAGAAAGCAAAAAAAAAAAAATTATTCAGAATTACTTAACGGTTGACTTAACGGATGACTAACGGTCAACGTGGTCAAGGGACCTATGTGTAATATCTGGATCTAATTGGACTTAAATGTGAATATGGTCTTCTTCAGGGACCCTGAAGTAATTTACCCAAAAAATTAAACAATTTCAATGGACGAATTATTCCTCGGCATGATTTTAAAATGGCCTATGCCGAGGTTCTTTAATGTCTCCTCTATTTTTAAATATTTTCCATTTGAAGTCTTTGATTAACTTCAATCTTTTGCATTTAAAGTTCAATGCACCGTAAGCAGAATAGCAGATGCTAAAACCAGTAACAATAATAATCAAGTACTAACTAAATTTATTTAAAAGCGAAATATTGATAACTTATTTATATACTATGTTAAATACTTAAATCTAATTGAAAAATAAGTATCAAGAACTTAAGAGTTTAAAAAATCATCATATATATATATATATATATATATATATATTTGTTAAATTATATATTATATCCATGGGCTATTTCATTCAATAACTTTGAAAATTTGGACTTTTTTGGACATAAATTTATAGAAGTGGATAATCCATCTCATTACTTCAAAAAAAATTGCACATTACGGATAAAATTTTCCGAAGTTAGACTTTCTTATCTGAAAAAATCTCATGACTAGGAACATTCAAAGTAATTTCCACTCAAACTTACGGTCAACTAGTTAAAAATAACCATCTCGGACAAAATTTTCTGGCTGTCACAATTTTTCCTAGTGAGAAAGTCTAACCCCGATGAATTATGTCCTTAATAGGAAACTTTTTTAAGTTAGGTCATGGACACAGATCTTTTTTCAATATTATGCACTAGAAAAATGTCAAACACGGTATCGAATACAATATGATATGATATGTTAAGATTTTTAGAAGTATCTGTGTATCATATCTCAAAACGATATCGAATACAACATAATATTTATTGTTTTAAGTGTCCTGGATAAATCAAGAACTTCGATATAATAATACAATAAAATTGCATTCTAATAAAATTTTCCTATCTCCATAATATGGCCGGAGTTACATAATTTTACAAACTAACTGAATAAAATAGTACTCGAAGAACAAATTAAAGTAAAATTTCATCTTTCTCGGGCACTTCAAGGTAACTTGGGATGATCTAGAACCAGAATAATTTGATAATGAAGAAGATTGTCTTGGTTTTATGGCCAAAAATGAGGTAATTCTTCTAATTCCAGTCAAATTTCTGATGATGATACAGATTTGCATGAATTTCTTGATGAATGTAATGCTAAAATCAAACAAATATCTGCTAGAAATAAATTGCTTGAAGGAAACATTCTCAAAATTTTAAAAGACAAACAGGAATTTGAATACAAGTACGTTCCTATTATTTCAAACCTGAAAAGTGAAAAAGAGATACTGGAAAAAGAAAATGAGTATCTTGCTAAGGAGAACTCGAACCTAGTTAATTCATTCCATAAACGAGTTTTTTTTTTTTTAAAGAAAAGTTCAAGACCATTTAAAAACCGCAAGGGATACTATAACTGTGGAAAAATTGGTCACATTACATACAATTGATATGCTCCTAAACATATTTCGATCTAGGATATGGGTTCCCAAGAACTCCAATGCTAACTTCATTGGACTCGTACATGGATACCAAGATAAGTGGAATTTGCAAGATAATATTGGTGAATGGTCTCAACATTCAATATGGGATGGCACTAAAAATTTCCTTCTGGATGATGAAGGGGGAGAATATTAAGTTAATTTTCCTATGGTTGAAGATGCCCAATTCCATCATTATGTTTTTTTGTGCTTATTTTTTTATAGGCATGTCTTAAATATTTTTGCTTATTCTGGCCTGGTACTAACCCTGCATGAACTTATTTTTCAATATATGGTTATTCTGGTTCTAACCTTACAGGAACATATCAATGGAAATATATTTTCCATTAAAATAGGGGGAGTCATACTTCTAATATAACAGGGAAAGTTATCATATGAAACTCTCTGAAACATGCAAGGGGAGTTAGAATTATAGATATATGAATATATTTTGTCATCATCTAAAAGGGGAGATTGTTAGCCCCTGAAACTTCAGACAGGAAGAAGATATTAGTTTTGGTGATTGACCAATAAAATATATTCTATATTGCTTGTGCTATCTTTTCTCTAATAATTGTAGGGTCATATATGGCAAGTTACTGTTGTAATTTGCATGGAAAGAAAATCAAAGTGATTGGAGCTATTAGAAGAAAGTTACCGTTGGCTTAACTCAAGGAATGAAGTTTTGCATCTATAAATTGGGATTGCTGATCAAAGGAAGAATGAACTTTTCCAGCCAATCTCGTTATTCTCACATAGAGTTCTATATGCTCATACTGTTGTTCTTTTATTATTGTTTAAGGGTTTTAAGAAGATAGTCTTAGTAGGTTAATTGTCATGCTTTATTTCATAGGTATTCAATCATTGTAACAAATACCTAGACATACTTCCTAAACTCCTTTTTCTTGTAATATGTCCACGTAACATTAATAATATTTCTCTTTCAATATCCTAAGTATATACATTTAGTTAGTGGACTAACTCATCTAATTTGTGTCTTTCACAATCGGAGTGGGCTTACCACTACACATATTTTGTTCTTTAGTTTTGTTATGGAGTTTCATATTTTTCCGGTATCATACACTGGAATCTATTCAACCCCTTCAAATTTTCAACTAGGAATACGGTTTATATCTGCGTTGGATCAGAAGATATCCCGAATTTTACTTATTAACTTATGTAAGCTCTGATTTGATTTAATGAAAAACATATGTTTCTAATAAAAAGAGTTAATTGCATTTAGACTCCCTCTATGATATTGAAATTATAGGTTGACCCTCTCTTCTTTTTAAATTACTAACACATCCCTTATATAGATATATAATTACAAAATAAATCCAAGCCGACCCAGATCCTGAAAAATATGGTATGATCTGACAAAAATACCCTTGAATTACTTTTAGCATATTTTTGTTCCCATTATACCTGTAACGACCTGAAAATTCGAGTTTCAATTCGGTATATTTTAATCGAGTAATTTCGTTATTTAATATTTTATTTACTATTTATTCTAAGATTTTAGGATAATTTTATAAATGAGTGAATTTCATATTTAAATCGCGAATTGTCAATGTGCGTTTAATTATGTGAATTTTAACTGTAACTACGTATTATTTGGACGACGTGAGTCTTCGAACTTATTTTGTAAAATTACGACTTTGCCCCTTTCGACTTTTAACCCTAGACAACCTATTGACTTAATCCCTCTCTCCACTCACACTCTCGCACATCAGCAGCAAGAAGGAAAGAAAGAAAAGAAAAGAGAAGGAAAAAGAGAAGGAGAAGGAAGGAAGTTCAATCGATCGTCCCGACTTCGTTTCCCGACGGATTGTCGAATAATTTACGTCTACGGATTCCTCGCGAACTCTTCTACGAGTAAGCTTCTAACGATTCTCTCGTTTAATATCTCGTATGTTTCATTTTTCTCGTTTTTGTGAATAGTTGACATTATTAGGTTTTATGTGTTTCGTATAGGATTTGTGGATGGATTTTCGTGTTTATCGTTTCTATATGTAGGTTACATGTTGTAGATGATTATATGTGAAAATTAGGGAGTGATTTGCATGATTAATCGATTTAAGGTTGAATTATATTTGATTTTCGCGTATTGGGTTTGATGTTCTGCATGTTCTGCTCAATTTTTACGCACACGGGCCATGCACACGGGGTGTGGCAAGCCCGTGTGGGTGTACACGGCCTCTTGCACGGCCGTGAAAGAGACCGTGCGTGTTTGGGGTTGGTGCACGGGCTGTGCATGCATGAGGCCGTGCGCGTTCGTCCGATTGTGCACGGCCTCGGCACACGGCCGTGCACAAGGCCGTGTGGCCCGATCGCACAGTGCCCTGACCTTCTGTAAGTCAGGGCCCGTTTTGCACTACGGGTCCCGCTTCGGCCCGTCTTTTCCGAATTCTTTCTTCGCTCGTGTATTCGATATATATAAAATAGATATGAATTGCATGAGTTATGAATTTACGACATGTTCGGGTATATGAATAGTGTGTTTTAAGTTTTCGTTAAATTTTCTAACTTTTGCATGTGAAGTCCGATTTTCCCGAAATTCGAATGCATGCTCCTTTATGATATCTTAAGCATGTTCGTAAAGTTTCGTTTCTTTTGGAATTGATTTGCATTTTTAAATGAATGAATTACTCTATTTTCGTTTGATAATTTGAACTTAAGTGTTTGATTTAATTGTGTGACGTGCTCCTATGTGTTCTAATATTCTCGTATAAGCCGTGCGTCGTCTTTAGTCTTATTTGGTTGTGTCCTGGTATTTTTGCAGACGATACTCCTGTGGAGTAGCGCCGGTTCTAGCTTTTGCTCTTCTTTTGCATAGCAGCCAGGTGAGGTTTTCCGTTTCTGTTCCCAGTATTATTATGTATATATATATAAATAAGCCCTCCCGATATAAGCCACGTTTATGTTTTGTTTTCACACCGTTCATATATATATACGTAATAGATATTCATGATTATTATGTTCATTTGATTTATCGAAAATGATTTGATATGAAAAGTACTACGTATAGACTTCGAAATGTTTACGAAAGAGACATGTAAAACCTTTTGTTTTCTAAGGCGAACTTTGGCCTTCGGCCTCGCATATGACATGTCTCGAACGGTCTTTTGGCCAACCCGAAATGTTTGAAAAGCAAGTTATGAAATGTTTGCATGATCGTTTGGGCCCGGAGTAAGAGCGATAGGACGAAGTCGGTAGACGTCGGGTCTACGGCGTAAATCCTATGGTTTCCTCCATTTGGGAGCTCGGGGTGAGGCCGGAGTGGCAGCCCTTTGAGTACCTGAGTTATTCTAGTAAGTTACGAGTAGTTCGGGTTTGCAGTCCGACTACATTGGAGGAATAAGGGTGGTTTCCGGTTTTATGTTTTTGGATATTGGAGTTTCAGGGCTCGACTCGCCGAGTCATATGATAAGTTATGTTTTATGTTAAATCACCACCCGTTTACGAAAACCTTTCTTTTATGTTGATTTCTTTTAATTATAAAATTGGTGATTTACTTCCGTTTTATTATATACATTATTATTTCCCCCCCTCACTTAGTCGTTTGGCTAACCCTCTCTGTCTCACCCTATATTGGTTTCAGGATACTAGGCGGGATTCGTCGTCGTCATAGGCGTCGTAGGTTTATATTTATTTTCTCATGTATATTCTTTCCCGGTTGTCTTTTATTTACGTATTATGTTATTATGTTGTATTTACGGGATTTATATACCGAACCCGTGGTTAGATTTGGTCGGGATATTGTATCGAACCCGTTGGATATTGTGTAATTGAATTTCATTAGCCTGGGTGGGCTTTAATAATTGTGTTATTAATTATGTTTTAAATATATGGTTTATTATTGCTTCCGCACTTCTGTCTTTTCGTTGTTTATAAAAACCCCGCCTAGTAATTGAGTAAATGCTTGCCGTTCGCCGGGTTTCGGTTCGGGTCGGATCCCATTTCGGCTCCGGGTCGGGACTCGGTGCGGGGCGTGCGTTACCCGTTTGGGACGCCCGCTACAGTTGGTATCAGAGCTCTTTGGTCCAATGGCCTAAGCTCTGAATTGTCGTGTTTTGCTGGTTTGGTCGGTCGTTGTGCGCCGGTGTAACTTAGGGAATTGCACTCACCAGTGTTCAAGAACGCTTAGTGTTTGAATTGTCACGGATCTTTGTTGGATGATCAACAACAAAAGATCTTTTACAATCAAAATACTGGGATGGGCTTGGATATAGGTGGATGTGAAACTCAAGGTTGTACTTGCCATGCCTGGTTGTCTGTCGTGTCCGGTTGTGTCTAGGTCGTACGGCTTAGGACTTCTGTGAATTTGTGCAAATGTGCTAAGTGCTTATGTGAACACTAAGTGGACATTACTTGCCTATGTGTTTACAGCTTTGCATGCTCACTTACCTGTCATGCATAACTGTTAATGGCTTTACAGGATGCCTCCACGTCGTTGTCCCTGTGGACAGTCTTCGTCATCTTCATTGACACCTCAGACCGATCCACCGATTCCAGCCGGAATTTTGGAAACATTAAGACGATTCATCTCTCATGCCCCTAAAGGAAATGCCGAGCAGGAAGCATGGGCCCAATATCTTAGATTCGAACCACCACAATTTGAAGGTACCCTGGATGAAGCTATTGCCGAGGCATGGATATCGGCTCTAGAAAAGATTTTTAGGATTATGGAATATCCGGATCCTCTAAGAGTCGGGTTTGCTATTTATTTGATGATTGGAGCTGCTCAGGAATGGTGGAAACAGATTGAACACCGATGGGAACGCGAGCATGTAGTCCCGACTTGGGATCAATTCTTGACTGAGTTCCGGGCTGAATACATTACGAGGATTGTTCATCAGCAAAATGAAAGTGGAATTCAGGTCCCCGTTCAGCCTAATCCTCCCCAACCTCAGGGATATCCACGACCAGTATGTGGATTTTGTAAGGGCCCACATGTAGAGGCTAAATGTTGGAGGAAGAATGGACTGTGCTTCGGATGTGGTAGCCCCGATCACATAGTGAATCTATGTCCGAAGAAGAGGCAAGTACCGCGGGATATAGCAGGCTATACTGAGGATGCACATCCAACGAGTTCTACGAGGCCACTTAAACAATCAGGGTCTTCTTCCGGCAAGAAAACCTTCTCGGTATCTTCATCGGAGCAGAATGTACCTCCGAAACCGCAGGGAACGCCAATATGTGGCTTTTGCCAAAGAGATCATCAAGAGTCAGAATGCCGAGAGAAGCAGGGACGTTGCTTCTCATGTGGAAGTCCGTTTCATCTTCGTACAAATTGCACGAGAAAGAGAATGTCGAGACGAGCCAGAAGAATGAAGCTTGATTCTGTATGAACGATCCAGGTATATTGCATTGTCATGACATTCATTCTAAATTAATTTAATTTCATATTATGTGATTTTAAATTATGTGCGTTAGGTTTATAATATTAGACATGTGATTTCAATATTATTATTTGTGTTTGAGTTTCGTGAAGTTTGTGTGGTTTTAATCACACGAACTGCCCCTGTATGCCTTGCACGGTCTCGCCACACGCCGTGACGAGACCCTGTGCACCCTTTTTCACACGGCCCTGTTGCACCCTGTGCAAGAGGCCGTGCGCATGAATACACACGGGCTCGTCACACGCCGTGACGAGAGCCCGTGCGTGTTTATCCTCACGGGGTCGTCACACGCCGTGACGAGACCCCGTGCGTGTTTCTCACACGGCCTCGTCACACGCCGTGACGAGAGGCCGTGCGCGTTTCTTCCGGATTTTAAAATGGTCAGTAGCTTTTCATTCTCGCGCACACCCTCACTTTCTCTCCCTCTTTCATGCGAAATTTCCCCATTTTTCTCCCCCAAATTTCATCCCAACTTTGAGCTCGAATTATTCTCGATCTACCCGACGGATTTTCAAGAAATTTTGAAGGTGTGTTGTCTGCAGCAAGTTCTTGGTACTGTTGAAGTTTGGGCTCGATCCGTTTTATCGATCTCACGCAATCTTCGCCCGAAGTAGCGCACGCCAAGTGTTCGGTAAAAGTCCCGAGTGAAAAGTTTGCAACTTATCTCCTTCAACCCACACAACTTGAACTCTACTATGGAAGGTGCTCGTGAAACCCGTGGCGGACGTCGGGCAAGGGAATTACCCGACATAGCGGCCCCGGAAGGTTACCAAGTGGATTTGGGTAACGAAGACGATCAAGATGTCTTCAACCGGTTAATGGAACGACCGGTTAGAGCTACGCAATTTCTAGACATGGAAGCTATGTACCAATTGGGACTTGGCGAAGGGATCTCCCATTACATCGACAACATTGGGTGGGCTAATTTTTGGAGTATTCAAAGGCCATCCTATCGCCGCCTTACTTGCGAATTTTTAAGCTCTCTTAAGGGCGCGGCATTTCCGGACGACAACGAGATGCCGATAGGAATCCACTTCAGAGCGTTCAACCGAGACTATACGCTCTCATACCGGCAGTTGACCGAGTATTTTCAACTGGATGTTATGGCACCGAGGAGACGTGCCGACGGATGGAATCAAGCCGAAGCGTGGAGACGTATCTCTACCTCCACCGAAATATTTAATTCCGGCGTATCCAAGGCCACGATGCTCATCACTACTCAATTGAGAATTATGCATAGAGCCGTGTCTCGATCGGTTCTAGCCAGAGGAGACAGCCCGGGTGCGGTGAACACCGAAGACTGTCTAATACTCGATCATATGGTACGAGGAGAAAGGTTCAACCCCATCTCGTACATGATGGATCATATGAAGTATATCTCCACTCGGTCGAGAGGAGAAATTCGAGTTGGCTCATACATCACCGCCATTTTGGAGTGTGCCCAGGTGGAAGGGCTCCATACTCAGGTTCCTGTTGGAGGTTCGACCTCAATTAGCTACGGCACTCTAGCTCAAATGGCTATCTGCACGAAGGGTCCAAGGCGGAACGACCCATATATTCTGGTGGCTGGACTACCTTTGTGGGAAGCTGACCAAGGGAATGCTCCCGAAGAAGGACCTTCAGACCCAGAGGTCCGAGAGCAGGCTCAGCATATCTACTCCCAACTGATGAGACAGGATGCTTCTATACCTGAGTCTTCACATGGCAGGAGAAGCACTCAGCACCAGGAATCGATAAACCTGCAACAGTTTTATTCAGAGTTTACTGACTACCGACGTGTGTCGGATGAGAGATTTGCCCAGCAGGAGAGGCAGATCAACGAGGGCTTTGCAGCTCAGCGAGCTCACATTGATAGTCAGTACACCGCCTTGCAGGCAGAGCTTCAGAGATCGATCTCGGAGATGCAAAGGTCACTGTCAGAGCAGTTGGATCAGTATTTCCGCCGTGGTCCGGACGAGCCTTGAGCTATCTAGTCTATTTTATTTTCTTTTTCCCGTAAACTTTGTTTAGGATTTGATGTAATTTTCTATTTTGTATGAATTCGAATTTTAATTGGAATATTAAGTGCCTTAAGTGTTTATTATGAATTGCGTTTTATTATGTGAATTAATTTTATTTTAATGTTCGATTTAATTCCTGTTATTAGAATTCCCGCTAGGTTATGCTCCCCTTGACTAACTCCGAGACCGGAAGAGAATCTGAGGACAGATTCTTCTGAAGAGGGGAGTATTGTAACGACCCGAAAATTCGAGTTTCACTTCGGTATATTTTAATCGAGTAATTTCGTTATTTAATATTTTATTTACTATTTATTCTAAGATTTTAGGATAATTTTATAAATGAGTGAATTTCATATTTAAATCGCGAATTGTCAATGTGCGTTTAATTATGTGAATTTTAACTGTAACTACGTATTATTTGGACGACGTGAGTCTTCGAACTTATTTTGTAAAATTACGACTTTGCCCCTTTCGACTTTTAACCCTAGACAACCTATTGACTTAATCCCTCTCTCCACTCACACTCTCGCACATCAGCAGCAAGAAGGAAAGAAAGAAAAGAAAAGAGAAGGAAAAAGAGAAGGAGAAGGAAGGAAGTTCAATCGATCGTCCCGACTTCGTTTCCCGACGGATTGTCGAATAATTTACGTCTACGGATTCCTCGCGAACTCTTCTACGAGTAAGCTTCTAACGATTCTCTCGTTTAATATCTCGTATGTTTCGTTTTTCTCGTTTT
The DNA here is from genome assembly GCA_958496215.1 of Verbena officinalis. NCBI lineage: Eukaryota > Viridiplantae > Streptophyta > Magnoliopsida > Lamiales > Verbenaceae > Verbena > Verbena officinalis. The sequence goes on along the minus strand of OY292386.1, from coordinate 35,566,281 downwards.
TGTGAATAGTTGACATTATTAGGTTTTATGTGTTTCGTATAGGATTTGTGGATGGATTTTCGTGTTTATCGTTTCTATATGTAGGTTACATGTTGTAGATGATTATATGTGAAAATTAGGGAGTGATTTGCATGATTAATCGATTTAAGGTTGAATTATATTTGATTTTCGCGTATTGGGTTTGATGTTCTGCATGTTCTGCTCAATTTTTACGCACACGGGCCATGCACACGGGGTGTGGCAAGCCCGTGTGGGTGTACACGGCCTCTTGCACGGCCGTGCAAGAGACCGTGCGTGTTTGGGGTTGGTGCACGGGCTGTGCACACGGCCTTGAGGCCGTGTGCATGAGGCCGTGCGCGTTCGTCCGATTGTGCACGGCCTCGGCACACGGCCGTGCACAAGGCCGTGTGGCCCGATCGCACAGTGCCCTGACCTTCTGTAAGTCAGGGCCCGTTTTGCACTACGGGTCCCGCTTCGGCCCGTCTTTTCCGAATTCTTTCTTCGCTCGTGTATTCGATATATATAAAATAGATATGAATTGCATGAGTTATGAATTTACGACATGTTTGGGTATATGAATAGTGTGTTTTAAGTTTTCGTTAAATTTTCTAACTTTTGCATGTGAAGTCCGATTTTCCCGAAATTCGAATGCATGCTCCTTTATGATATCTTAAGCATGTTCGTAAAGTTTCGTTTCTTTTGGAATTGATTTGCATTTTTAAATGAATGAATTACTCTATTTTCGTTTGATAATTTGAACTTAAGTGTTTGATTTAATTGTGTGACGTGCTCCTATGTGTTCTAATATTCTCGTATAAGCCGTGCGTCGTCTTTAGTCTTATTTGGTTGTGTCCTGGTATTTTTGCAGACGATACTCCTGTGGAGTAGCGCCGGTTCTAGCTTTTGCTCTTCTTTTGCATAGCAGCCAGGTGAGGTTTTCCGTTTCTGTTCCCAGTATTATTATGTATATATATATAAATAAGCCCTCCCGATATAAGCCACGTTTATGTTTTGTTTTCACACCGTTCATATATATATACGTAATAGATATTCATGATTATTATGTTCATTTGATTTATCGAAAATGATTTGATATGAAAAGTACTACGTATAGACTTCGAAATGTTTACGAAAGAGACATGTAAAACCTTTTGTTTTCTAAGGCGAACTTTGGCCTTCGGCCTCGCATATGACATGTCTCGAACGGTCTTTTGGCCAACCCGAAATGTTTGAAAAGCGAGTTATGAAATGTTTGCATGATCGTTTGGGCCCGGAGTAAGAGCGATAGGACGAAGTCGATAGACGTCGGGTCTACGGCGTAAATCCTATGGTTTCCTCCATTTGGGAGCTCGGGGTGAGGCCGGAGTGGCAGCCCTTTGAGTACCTGAGTTATTCTAGTAAGTTACGAGTAGTTCGGGTTTGCAGTCCGACTACATTGGAGGAATAAGGGTGGTTTCCGGTTTTATGTTTTTGGATATTGGAGTTTCAGGGCTCGACTCGCCGAGTCATATGATAAGTTATGTTTTATGTTAAATCACCACCCGTTTACGAAAACCTTTCTTTTATGTTGATTTCTTTTAATTATAAAATTGGTGATTTACTTCCGTTTTATTATATACATTATTATTTCCCCCCCTCACTTAGTCGTTTGGCTAACCCTCTCTGTCTCACCCTATATTAGTTTCAGGATACTAGGCGGGATTCGTCGTCGTCATAGGCGTCGTAGGTTTATATTTATTTTCTCATGTATATTCTTTCCCGGTTGTCTTTTATTTACGTATTATGTTATTATGTTGTATTTACGGGATTTATATACCGAACCCGTGGTTAGATTTGGTCGGGATATTGTATCGAACCCGTTGGATATTGTGTAATTGAATTTCATTAGCCTGGGTGGGCTTTAATAATTGTGTTATTAATTATGTTTTAAATATATGGTTTATTATTGCTTCCGCACTTCTGTCTTTTCGTTGTTTATAAAAACCCCGCCTAGTAATTGAGTAAATGCTTGCCGTTCGCCGGGTTTCGGTTCGGGTCGGATCCCATTTCGGCTCCGGGTCGGGACTCGGTGCGGGGCGTGCGTTACCCGTTTGGGACGCCCGCTACAATACCCTTGGTAATGGAACTCTGAAAATTATTTCGACAGTTTATTCTCCACCGTTATGCGCCTAGGGTTCTCTTTCGATAAGTGCAAAATTATCTAAACATGTTCTTTATATAATTTTAATATTTTAATATTTTTTAATTAGAAAATATTGAGGTTACGATCCTAAAATTATAGGGTCCTGGATATATTTTGTAATTATATATCTATATAAAGGATATGTTGATAATTTTAAAAAAAAGAGGGGATCAACCTATAATTTCAAAAAGATAGAGGAGGTCAAAGCGAAATTAGTCAAAGTAATAATAATAATAATGCGAAATTGACAAGTCTTCTATCCGAAGAAATAGGAAGATTGAACGAATCTACGCGTTGAATTTATTATTTATTTATTTTCTTTTTGGGTTAAAATCTACGCGTTGAATCAATCTGCGTGGGTGTAATTTTTATGTGAATATTCCAGCCCTCCATAGACTAAAGAGTGGACTTTGCTTAAAAGAGACCAAGAAATATACAGACACGTTCCAATAAAATAACTTTTCAATTTTGATTGTTTTTCTTTTTCCTGGTAAAAAAATATATATTTGTTGATTGGGTGAGTGCGAGTTTTACTATGAACCCTTCAACTATATATTTTTATTTGGGGTAAGTTACCGGTTCGAGTAATCCTATATTTAGGGTTCTTAATTTAGTTCGGGGTTTAGTCACAGTTAAAACTCTTCACTCCTCCTAACAAATGTGTTTAGTGGGGATCGAACCTAAAACTCTTCCCACAAACTCAGCCCGTGTTACCAACTGAGTCAAAACCTGTTGGTTTTCAACTATATATATATGTATTTAACCCCTTTTGTCCTTCTCAAATTACATAAATATGAACTAGCTAGGTACCCTCTTCAACTTTAAAAATAATTCTTTAAATTACCTTTTATAATATACTTTCATTAGCTAGTTCTAAACCTTACAAGATCATTCTTTGATTTTTTAACCATATAGCTAAGTCAGAATAGATCAACACTTAATTGACATAGCTTAATTAATTTTACATTTAGACGACTATTTTAATTTTGTTTATGGATACCGCGAAATCATTTTTTGTGCACTTAATTAATTAATTATTTCAAGACATGTTATTTTGACCTGTTAACTCCTGTGTTACAGAATACCGATACTAAATACTTAATATTATCTTAACTAGTAGTTTCAACTTTCAATATTAGAACAGGTGTCATTAAGTATTATGTTAAAATTACACTAAATAAGCAATTTTGAGTTTAAATCTCCCATATATAGTTCAAAAAACCCTAAAGTATTTGTTTGTTATAAATGTATAGTACTTGAAATGCAATTATTATATTGTAATTTTTCATTATTTGTCCATTATGAAATAATCCATGTGATCCTTTGGAATTTTGCACTACTGACCTTCAATATATAATAAGTCCCACTAGAAATTTTATGGTAAGAAAGAGTTGTAACATAAATTATGTTGTTAAAAAAGTGATATTATGGATCTTTTATCAATTTTCACAACAAAAAAAAAATGTATAAAATCAGTGTTGTGAAAAGGATAAAATAAACCAGAACTTTTAACTCTTGTTGTCAACATATTGACTCAAGGAGTGGTAGGAAAGCTAATTATTGACGACATATAAAATTGGGTGAATTATATTGGGGTTTCTGATATTTGCCATATTTATATCTAGATTTCTCAAATTTTATTTTTTACGTCCTAGTTTCTTGATCGGTAAATCGTTAGTCAGTTCCGTTAATTTCCTAGTACCGTTGTATTCGTCTCATTGAAATGATGATTCGGTATATAAGTTTGTCTGATTCGATGAAAAACAGGAAATTTAGACTATACACACAATTGAAGGAAAATTTCTTAACTTGTAACTTTCTCGTTTCTTTACTGAATCAGAAAAATTCATAGTCGAAATTCATCTTCTCGATGAGATGTACACAACGGTACCAGAAAATTAACGGAACTGACTTACGGTTGACCTGTCAAGAGACTAGGATATAAAAAATAAAACTAGAAGAAATTAGATATAAATATGTCAAATATCAGGGACCCAAATATAATTTGTCCTAAACTTTTATATAACTCACTTTTGTAACACAGGAATTCTTGTACAGTCAAGAGGGACCCAAAAAGTGTACTCGGTACTTTCTCTCAGACAATAAATTCAACATTAGTTTATGATCTTCAACAACCTGCAAGCCAACTGTGCTGTCTTCTCCACAGCTAGCTAGCCACAGGTAACTATGAAGAAGACGATTACTGGATGGTGTCTCGACAACTTTCGTTACTACGTTGTTTTCTCCAAGGGGATCTTTTTCGTCTTAGGTAAGTAATATTTACATTTTATGTATTAGTAAGTCAGCTGCAAATCTAATGAATTACAACTCAAATATATTTATATATGTCTGTAGGTTTGGTATGCACGTATCAGTCGGTGGAGAACGCAGTTTTCAGTATTTTGGTAACATATATCTCGGCCGGGTGGAGTGATCCTGATATGCCAAAAGCTGCTATAATAGTGAATATACATAAAGGAACTTATCAAGTACTTCAAATTTTCTTTGCTTATGTAAAGGATGCCTACTCGGGACTCTTCAAAATGCTCGTTTGCTGCACCTCCCTTTACGTAATCGTAAGTATATATCTTTATTTAATTAATTTGCACCTTCTTTTGGGGTTGGTGTAGGGAAAATCCCCAAACTATAACCACTCATGTCGAAATTATTGAGATAAACTAAAAGCGGAAGCGTACCTTACACTGTAGCCAAAATCGACTCCATTAATTGAACAAGGGTTGGGAATCGAGTTGTGAGTTTCTAAGCCTTGATACAATGTCAATTCTATTCTTTCTGAGATGGGGCAGAAAAGAAGACTATCACGTTTCTGGCATAAGGAGCACAACCCTATATGTAAACTGAATATAACAATCTAATTATGGGTTCATCAATTATAATTAATTTGGGCTTCTACATAGATAAAGACTCATACTCAAATATAGATATTCCTATAAGCCCATCAAAACCACCAAAACAAGAAATTACTAACAGTTGTTGTACTAAACAAATTTCATGATATTCTCTCAAGTTATATTGTGAACCTCGATCCTTTTGACTGCAGGGACTGTTGCTATGCTTCACCTCATCCCTGAAAGAAGAAGATTTTCTAGATCCTCGGATGTTCTACACTGGATTGGTGCTGCTAACGTTATCACACGCAGGAATCGAGGTCACACTAAAAGAGTTCCTTGAAGATCAAGTATTGGCGACGGATCAGCCAACTACAGAAACGAAGGAAGAAATTGACACGACTAAAAAAGCCTGCAGCCGCAAGGATTTCTGGTGGATCTCAGCCTCCGTGTTGGCTGCCATTGTTGCTGTTGTTGAGTCTTCATGGATTAATTCATTCAAGATGGTTTCAATGGTATCAGCAATTGCTATGGGGATTGCCTTCTTATGGTTCTTGTTGGGTAAAACTTTCTACAAAGTCGACAACCAACCTGCAGATAACCCCCTCAGAGATGCTTTGTTTGTAATCTGTACAGCAATAGCCGAGAGAGGGGAGAGTTATCCTGATGAGCAAATTTCGCCTCATGTATCATGGTTGAGGTGCGTGCAACGCTTTGTTTTAACATTTTAACTTATTAATGCCGAAGAACCAACTAGCTAGTATAACCAAATCATAAACGTACCTAGCTACATATATAAAGAGTTAAATTTACCTTAACACGTACAGATGTTGGGTGCAACTAAACCATTCAAAAGTACTCAAGACTTAACTAGCTATACACAAATTAAATAAAAACTGATCAGCAATTCGTAAGCTTCATTTGTATGTATTTATTCTGTGTGATATCAATTTCCATGTTATGACTCCTAGGTGGTTAGATAGAGCTGCAAATAATGTGGATGAAGAAGCTCTTGTTCATGAAAAAGTGAAGGGAGTGAAATTCCTGTTAAAGATGCTTCCAATGTGGATGACTTTCATCACGTTCAGTTTGGTATCTGCCACGGGAAACACTTTCTTTCTTGAACAAGCTACGGAGATTAACGATGAAGGGTTTTTCATTCTCCTTTTCATCAATCTGAAGGGATTTACGGGGTTCGTGGCAGAAAAAATATCCAACTACGTTCTTGAAAAGTATTTCAAGAAAAAGAAGAATATAGCACAAAAGATGATGCTTTTGAGAATCGGTGTTGGAATGATATGTTGTGTGCTCTGCTGCATCACCGCCTGGACAATTGCAGCATGGAGATACAGACACCCCGAGTTGGATATGAGCATCTTCGTGCTAACTCCACAGTTTGTATTGTTGGGATTCATGACGGGACTTGCTCAAAATGGTCTTGAAAGTTTCTTTGACTCTCAGGTTTCTGAAATGTTAAACGGATACGGGCAACACTTTGGACAGTTTGTGAAAGGATTGGGGAAATACGTCAGTGTAGTTTGTATCGTCATCTTTAGAAAGAATTGGTTCGGGTGGTTAAAAGATGATCTAAGTTTGAGCCGTCTGGACAAGTATTATGCAGTCTTGGCAGTTTTAAGTATGTTGAATTTGAGAATATACTGTTTGGTTGCACATTGGTATGGAGATGACACACTTCTGTCCGAGGATCACAAGGTGGATGCAGAAGATCACACACTCAGTTCTATCAAGGTAGAAACAGATCCATCAGATGCTCAAGATCAAACAACATCTGATATTAAACAACATGTTCGACCGTTGGATATTCGTTTTCGTACATTTCCGCATCGTTCATCCGCAGTTGGACCATCGAATGGAGCCTACAGACGCATCTACTCAGGGTAAATGGATTGAAGTTTCCCTTAATTGTCTGCAATTATTTATGTGTGTTTTTTCTTTTAAGTTGATCTGGGTTGTAATATTTTACACACTTTAATTATTGTACTCTTTCCAGGATTGCTAGTTTGGGATATTAATGGTTTGGCAGAGCAATGGCCTATGTATACGTTATACTGTATTTAGTACTATTTACGGAAATTTAGAAAAAAGTATCTTAAAACACAATGTAATTTTTATGTTGAATTTTACTATATACTAGTACTAGTTTATATGTTCTAATGATTTATACATAAAAAAAATTCTCATCTAGTAATATTAAACAACCATATTTTTTATTAATTATTACATTTACACTTCTCCATTTAGGGGCCATGAAAAATATAGTAGAATGCCTTATACTATTGAAAATTACAGAGATACCCCCTCAACTATAGCCTGTCTAATAGTACTTATGTCCTGCTGTCAGTCATTTTCTTGTTTCCAAGTAGATGCTAACATTTTATTAACTAGACAACATCTTAATCACTTTGCTCATTTCATATATTGCAAATACTATAACAAAAATATTATTGGTAATTTAGTCATTTTATAATTTTCCATTAAGTTTTTTAGGTTTTCATTAGGATTAGAAGATGTATATGTAATTAATTTTTAATAGTTGAGGAGATATTGTTGTATTTATTCCTAAGTCGAAGGGTGTAAGTTTAATTATATATCCGTATTTTTAAAGGATCTTACCCTTGCACTACACCTAGGGCTGAGCAGATTTTTTTAAAAACCGCAAAACCGAATCGAATCACACCAAATCGAACCGTATTTATCAATTTATTTAAGAAACCGCGATTTAATTATTTCTATCAAAACTGCACCGAAAAATAGGTTAGGTTATGAATTTAGACCACAAACCGCACCGATCAAACCGAACCGAGCCGTTTATATTTATATACTACATATAATTATATTTATTAGCGTAGTTTGTTTAAATTTTTAAAAGAATATTAATAACTATTTGTAAAAAAGAAAAGAATAACCCTATTATATACCAAATTTAATAATTTGAAGTAAAATTTCAGTATAAATTATAATTCTTTAATTAATTGTAGGTCATCTTTTTTTCTTGTTTGGTGGAAAAAACAAAAACAAGAAAACAAGACAGAAGCAAATTAAAAACGAAAAAGCTCGAAGCTAGTGCGGTGCTTTCGGATCATCCATCAGCAGGCGCCGCAAAGAGCCAAATAGTTAATCGGTAAGTTTATCGGATCCACACAGGAAGTTGATATTCGTAATTCTTCAGTTATTATGTTTCCTAATAAGGGGTCATGAGAGGAAACACCAGCTCTTCAATGAGGCGAAGATCATCTTCTAATGGCCAAAATGTATTTTTAGCTCTGTAACTATGTACTTGTAGCATTTTGGGTCCTAAATTTTCTTCACTTGTAATTTTACACCTGTATATAATAATAGTCCTTTCACCGGAAATTGGCACTTGATATATCAGAAATACACCTAAACTCCAATGAATTACCTTGGCTTGAGAGGAGAGGATCCTTTGGCTTCCTGAAGGCCATGTGAAGCAACACTTGCTTTAGCAGGATGAATCAAGTTCGTGGTAGCCGTAGTAGTCCCCTCGTGCATGCTCTTTGTCCAAGCAAGTGAAGAGCTAATGAGAGCCAAAATGGAATATCGCAGGTAGTGGCAGAGCCAAAAAATTTCTTAAAGGGGTCATTTCAGTGTAAACTTTTAGCATCTTATTTTATAAGAATAATTACAAAAATCCCCTGAGATTAGCTCTTTTCTTAAAAGCACCTTGAAATCTTAAAACATTACAAATATGTCCTGGTCCGTTGAAACCTTAGAAATATCCACTTGAAACATAAAATGCATATATAACACCTCTAAAAAATCTTACAAATACCCACGGGGCTACATATAAGATTACAAAGCTTTAGGGTGTTCTTCGTAAACAACATAAATTTTAGGAGAATTTTCATAACTGGTCTTATTTTTTAATATATATGACCCTAATATAAATAAATTTATAACTTTGTAATAGGGGTCAATTGAGCAATTATCACATTAAAATCAAACACAATACTTAATTAATACATTTTATATACATAAATGTTTGAAATTTTCAAAAGTTGAAGGGGATCAATTGCACTTGCACCCCCTCAACTGATTGCAAGTGGAGCATAGGTGTGTTTCTGATACGCCACGTGCCAATTTCCGACGACCAAGTAGGATTCCGATGAAAGGACTAAAATTGCTCAATTTTATTATATACAGAACTAAAAATGTAAGTGCAAAAACCTTAAAACCCAAAACGCTACAAATATATAGTTACGGAGCTAAAAATGCATTTTGGCCTCTTTCCCGTGAGTAGTAAACAGTGGGGTTGTGTATTAACCCATCTACGGTCTACACCTATAGTCATTTCTAGGAAAGTAAACAGTCTCGATCGTAGTGCTATAGTCCTGCATTAATTAGTATATAGTAATTCTAAAATTATGACTACTTTTATATATCCAGTGACAAATTCTTTTTATAATTGCTACAAATTAAAGCAAAAGCAATGGATTTTAATTAGTTCGGTGGATTTATTAAAAATAGGGATAATTAATGATTTTTTCTCATTCGAACCATAGCGATTTTTGCGTTTTACCATCTAATTTTTTTTACTTTGCAGTTTGACTTCTGAACTATACGAATTTTAGCAATTTGCCATATCTGACGAAAAATTTTACCGAAAAATTGTATTAATGCATTTCGAAGCCACAAAAAATAAAGTCATATACTAACAAACACAAATAAATTAGGTATAATGGTAAAGGGTCAATTCCATAAGGAATAATCTTTGAAAACCAAATAATGCATAATTTAAGAGGGGTGGGGGGAGGGGGTGAATGTAATTACTGAACTAAAGAAACTGTAATATAAAAACTGATTATGAAAGCAAATAAAGTAAACAAGATTTTTTTTTAAATAAACTGGTCGAGCAGACTGTGGGATTAAAGAGAGGCCTGCCTAATAAAATAAACAAGATGAAAATTTTGAAAATATTAATAAAAGAATATTCTAGTCAAGGTATTTTCTCGGTTCAGGCTTTCATTTCGATCATTGATGCAATAATAAATTTATAATCTAATGATAGATTGGCTATAGCACCAAAAGCTCTGACAACCTCGTCCTTTCTAACTTATTCAGCAAATATGATAAGTTCGCTACTTGATTTCCTAACCGACAAACAACATCATTGATGGTGGGTATTTCAGTCGACCCACGTGGCACGATCCTACAGAGCCGCGCACCACGTGGATCGAGTCAAAGTCCGCTCGCCACGTGGGCCTGGTCAAAGTCCATCCATTGACTAAGTCAAAGACCCTAACGATCGACCAACCCGACCGTAACGGCGGTCCCGTTGGAAAAGTTTGGGCACCACGGTCGACTTGTTCGACTGCAGTGTATGGACCGAAAGCCAACTACAGGACATTAAGTTTGGACACCACGGTCGAGTTGTTCATTTAAATGTCCTGTAGTCGAGGCATTTAATGCGCACCCTAGATGGTGTACTTAATGTGTGTTAAGCCACACTATAAATACTCTTAACATTTATTATGGTTGATAAGTTCACTTCAACGCTCCGACCGTACTCTCCATCTTTGAACCCCTTTCAGTACCCTTATACTGACTTGAGCATCGGAGGTGCTACGCCAGAGACAATCCTCTCCGACCAAGTAAACCCTTGTTCGTGTGTTTCATGTCAAAGTCAGGCTCTACTCTACAAATTCAACTGACAGACTTGGACACGTGGTCGACCCTGATCTCGTACCAAAAAACAGACCTCATCAATCATAATTAAGAACTCAAAATTTAATTAATCGACAACATTAATTAGACTTGAAAAAGACACCAATCCTAACCAATATTGAACACATAATCTCGGCCCATTTAAACTAGTTTACATGCCACACAACACAAAATCAGACAATATACACATTGCCCTAGTGCTAGTTACCTCCTGAAAATGGCTTACAGACAATTACGGATATGCAGCCCATGAATAGCCATATACATGTTTAAAGATGATTTAATGTGGCCAAATCAAGCATCAATACACATGTAATAATCATAGAAATCAGAAGCATGCAAGATATTATGGAATAAAAGTATAAAAGTCGATTAGATCTCACAAAATCTAAACATGAACCTCCAATTCCCTAACTAGAATATATTGAAATTCAGTTATTCTTCATAATTGCAAAGATCACCATCAAATTGATGAAGACCAGGAAAATGATGTTTACAACTGACAATAATTAAAAGTCCTAATTTTCTTCACAAGAGGGATTTTCAAAGAAAATTGTGAAAGGGAAAAGGGAAAAAAAAATCTTCTGTTGTTCTTTCTCCCGCTGGTGTTCTTGTTCTTGTTTAATTTGTCTGATTCATTTTATCTAACCAGCAACAACAATATTTACAATCTCAACAAATAGTCTATTTTAATATATGAGAGAGAAAAAGTAAAAAGAACAAATAAAAATAGGAAGCTTCGTGGTGAAAATTTTAAGCAGGGAGCTTATAGGTAGATCAGTCAAATAGAGGTCAATAATAGCAGCAAGCAAGTAGATGCTAGGTTGCCACTAAGATTTTGATCTGTATCTTAAGCCATGACCATGGTTTAAGGTCATGTTCAAGTTTTGTGACTGCAGGTACAAAATCTAGTATTTTTGGCTTATTTTTATCCTTTTCTTGTCTAACCTACTTCACAAATTAAAACACACTTATTAGCCCAATTTTACTTAGAGTTTTGACCAAAAATGGGAAGATAAAAAACATAAAAATATGTTGAAAATACATGTTATATCATGTATCGTGTTATATGAGAAATATAGGTTCTCGTTGTATTGCTCTCCTTAACGTCTCGAAAATAAACCATCAATCAATTTCACTTGAAGTTCTTATCACACAATTGAATATTTAAAAATAATCTATCAAAGTCGTCATTATTTCAATTGGGTGATAAAAACTCCATATTTTCTGAAATAGATAACTTAAAGTTTATTTGCTAGGCGTTAAGGGGAGCAATACAACGTGAACCTATGTTTCTCCTATAGTCCTATGACACGATGCAATTTTTCAGTGGAATTTCAGGCGGCTGAGATGGCAAAGTGCTTAATTCGTGTATTTCAGGTGGCCAACTAAAAAAAAAAGTTTATATGGTGAAGAATAACAATCGTTATATTTCGGATGGAAAAATATTATCTTTATCCCTTAAAAAAAAGTTCAATGGATGAATCGTTCCTCTGCATAATCTTAAAATGGCAGATGCCAAGGTTCTTTCACCTGTATTTCTCTTAAATATTCTCCATTTCTAGTCTTTGATATATATGTCAGTAATACTGCCAGCCATCTTTTGCATTTAAATGTAGATGCTAGCAACTGTGACAATATTCGTCCAAAAAAAAAAAAGCAACTGTCACAATAATAACCAAATACTTATAACTAAATTTATTTAAAAGCGAAATATCAATAACTTATAATTTTACTAAGTTAAATCTATTCGAAAAAGAAGCATCGGGAAAAATATAATTATAAGAGTTTTGTCAATGATAGTCTTGGTTTTGTGACTGAAGTTGAGGTTTAAGATATTGTAAATATAGGTAGTCCTTGGTTCGACTCGATTACCCAAGACTTTGTACATTATATCGGGTGGGTACTTTATTTCTCAATAATGTGAGTTTAGTTTAAAAAAAAATAAAATTCAATATTATAATTGGCTGATTATTGATAAATATGAAGTTTTATAATGACATGATAAAAAGTACGAAAAAGAAATTAGACTTTTGAAAATTATCATATATGTTTCATATACTTTATTTAGGTAACACCGTAATTCATAATTTATTTGTGGTTTCCTATAATACACGGACACTCCTAAAAATCCTACATTGCCGTATCCTGTCGTGTCCGAATACTTTTCTAGTATAAAATGTCAAAAATATCCGTGTCGCCGTATCCGTGTCGTGTCGTGTCCGTATCCGTGTTTTATAGGTGGTTTTCCACTCGTTTTTTTTGTGTTCGGAAAACTATACAACAAATTACCACCAAAGACCAATACTTCTATATAGAAGACTAATGACGACAGTCGTTTTTTTGGTACTCATAATTTGTCACATGCATAATATATAATTGATTCCAACACAATAACTTAAAAATCTCATACTGCAAGTAACCACAGAATATAAATGTAATACTGAATTGCTATAGAGTTCATGAATCATGATAAATCAAGAATTTTAACATATATATAATGCAACAATATTGTATTCTAATAGAATTTCATAATATGGAGTTACATAATTTACATCCCTAGTGAATCAAACAGTACTCGAAGAACAAATTAGTTAAGATTTCATGCATCTTTCCCCGGCATCAATCCGATCTGAATCCAAATTCCAAACCATCTCAGCACCAAATTCTTCAAACCTACATCATCGCAGAAGAAACCAATGCATCCTCTAGGCTCCACCGGAGTATACCCGACGGAGATCCGATATTCATTTGATTTCGGGTTCCCGGCGAGACTAGAACAAGGGCTTCCCAGTCAGAGAGAAGAACAGCTGCGGTGTCGATTGGCTGTGGTGAGGGAGTTATGAGAGGTATACCATTACCAGCAGGAGAGGAAACTGCCGCTTCTGTGGCGGCGCTGGAGAAGTAGTACTGGCCGTAGAGGGCGGAGCAGACGAAGATGATCAAAATGGCGACGTATAAGAGAGTACTTCTTAGTGCTCTACGGGCCATGATTATGCAGCAGAGTTGATTAATTGTAGCATTGTAGAATGAGATGGTGAGAAATTGAGTTGTTTAATGCGAGTATTTATAATCAATTAATCATAATTAATTTTGGAATTTGAATATGATTTGGATTTGGGTATTCTATATCATATAGGATACGAATTAAAGTAATCTAATTTAAATAGGATTGAGAAGTCGAAATATAGTTGCATATCCATTTTAATTAGTATATCCACTTAAAGATGAATCAAGAATATATAAACTTAGTCATAATTTTACCCTTAAAATAAAATAATTTGTATATTTTTAACTTATCATTTTACTTTTACATAATTTGTTGTCACTAGATTTTCAATAACAAATCCCATGTGGTTGGTCAAGTAAAACATAACACGTACGGTTCATCCCTAATAAGCTCACATGTTCAAACCCTCTAAATAATTCTTTTATCACTATGGTTACATAATTAATGAAAAGTTTTTTTGTAAAATTTTGGATAATTACACTTACATTCCCCCGACTTAAGAGAAAATACAGCAAGATCCCCTCTATTATTGAAAATTACAGAATCATTCCCTCGACTATGACTTTATTTAACACTTAAGTCATGTCGTTAGCCATTTTCTTGTTTTCTAGTAGATGCTAACATTTTATTAATTGGACAATAACTTAATTACATTGCTCATTTCATGTACAACAAACACTATAACAAAAATATTACCAGTAATTTAGTCATTTTACAACTTTCCATTGAATTTTTAAGGTTTCTGTTTAGTTTAGATGATCTATCTGTAATTTTCAATAGTTTATTGAGGGGGTCTTGCTGAATATTTACCCTTAAATCGATGGGGTGTAAGTGTAATTATCCCTATTTTCTAATTTCATATTTGATTCGAAATATGGATTATTATTAAAATGGATGTGCCATTATATTTGAATTTCTTTTTTTTTTTATTTTACACATTTGATTCATGTGATTTCCCAATTTATTTCGAGTTCCCAATCCTACTTTTCATTAGATTAACCTATCTCCTATCCTATGTGACATAGAAAACCCAATCCTTTTCGAATTCCAAAATCATGGTTATAAATATGACCCAAATTTTCACAAATTTATTTCATTCTACAATTAATCTAACTCTGTTACATATTCATAGTCATGGCCCGTAAAGAACAAAGCACTGATCTCCCAATACTCGTCGCCACCATTCTGTTCTTCATCTCCTCCGCCCTCTACGGCAAGTACTACGTCCCCAGCGCCGCCACAGAAGCGGCGGTAGTACTTTCCTCTCCTGCTGGTAATGGTATACCTTTCATAAACCCCTCAGTACCAATAAACACCACGGCGGTTCTTCTCCCTGACTGGGAAGTGCTCGTAATTGTCTCGCCGGAAACCACGCCGGAGACTCGCGATGGCTACTCATGCTTATTTGAAACCGGTGAGGTATCTCCGGCGAGCTTCTCCGGCGTGTTGCAGTTCCCTAATCGAACGACCTTTAGCTGCATTCTGCCTGTGAAATCTCGCGGGAATCGACGGGATGTTAGACAACCGCTGCTGTTGAAGTCTCTGGAGGAGAATCAGAAAGATCAATCACCAATCCCGCCGCCGCTGATATGGTGGTCTAATTTGGTGTATGATTCTCTCACGACGGAGGAAGACGTCCATCTGTTCGTGAAGGGCGTGAAAACAAAAACTCCGCAGGGAAATAATCGGGAATTCAAGTGCATATTTGGAGACGACGATGGAATTAACGGCGTTAGGACCGATGTTATTTCATCCAAGCATGAAGTTTTTCGCTGCAAACGGCCGGATTCAATGGCGGTTAACACCTCCGCCGATCACCCTGTGAAAGTGTCATTGGCGATCGTTGCAGAAAATCATGTTGTTCCATCAGTGGCGTACTACACACAACCGCGCAAGTTGGAATCAAGGGAGGGAAAATCTCAACTGTGCGCCACCAACATGGTGCGCAGGGAGAGCAAGTTTCTGCGCGAATGGGTTTTCTACCATTCCAAAATTGGAGTCAAAAAGTTCCTATTCTACGACAATGGCGGCGATGACGATCTGGGCAGAGTTGTCGCCGACCTCAAGGCGGAAGGTTTCGACGTCAGCACTTACCTCTGGCGGTGGCCGGAAACTCAAGAATCGGCGTTCTCACACAGTGCAATTTACGCTAAAGATGCTTGTGAATGGATGACGTTCTTGGATGTGGACGAATTTCTCTACTCTCCGGCTTGGGACAACTCGCCGGAACCCTCGAAATCGATGTTGAATCCGTCTATAATTCCACAAAACTCGGCGGAAATTGGTGAGATCATCATTCGCACCCATGAATTCGGGCCGTCCGGACAGAGAGTTCATCCTCCGATGGGGGTGACCCAGGGGTACACTTGTCGCCGGAAAGATGAGTACAAGCACAAAACGATAGTCTTGTTAAACGCCATTGATGATTCAGTGCTTGACGTTATTCATCATTCTCATATGAAGCAAGGTTACAAGACTCAGAAAATGAACGCGGCGGAGATGGTGGTGAATCACTACAAGTATCAAGCGTGGCCGGAGTCCACGACCAAGTTCCAGCGGCGCGTGTCGTCTTTCGTTCTGGATCAGGCAAAGATACCAGACCCAAATTCAAAAGAGTATCGGATCTCCGTTGGGTATACTCCGGTGGAGCCAAGAGGATGGATTCATTTCTTCTGTGATGTAAGTGATGAAGGTTTGAAGAATTTGATGTTGAAATGGTTTGGAATCAAATCGGATTCTGGGATCCGAATGGCCTGGCAAAGGTGACGATAGATGATATTTTCTTTTTGATATTATTATCTAATTATGTAAACTGCAAAGTGGATCGATCATGTAATTAATCACTATTCTTGAAAGGTAAGGTTTTATAGTTTTATTCCAATATAATTATGTTGATTTTTTTATCAAATATCTTGATTTATCATGAATTTCTGTAATAATTCAATAGGTGAGTTAGATAGGATTTCCCACACATTGTTATATTTACATATAAGTTTTCCTTATTTGATTTTTCACGTTCTAGACCCTTGATCGTTCAACCATTAGTCAGTTTCGTTAGTTTTTTGGTACCGTTGTGTTCGTGACATCGAGACGATGAATTTGGACTATAAATTCTGATTCGGTGAAGAAATGATAAAGTTACGAGCTTCAGAAATTTTTCTTCGATTGTGTGTGTAGTCCAAATTTCCCAGTTTCTTCACCAAATCAAACAAATTTATATTCCAAATTCAATGTCTCGATGAGACAAACAAAACGGTACTAGAAAATTAACGGAACTGATTAATAGTTGACCGGTCAATGGACTAGGATGTAAAAAATGAAATAAGAGGGACCTATATGTAACTATGATATTTTGTGGGGACTCCTATATAATTATTCTAATTCAATATTATTTTATATTCTATAGTTTTTCAGTACTGTTTAATCAATTGTGTTAGATTTTCAAATATAATATGTATGTGATCGATCAATATATGATGATCTTTTTTAAAATCAGCAAGAAATTTTCTTAACTAACAGAATCCGAAACAATACTCAAATTAACACAGGCCGCAGCAGCACTCTTAACTAAAATGTGAGTTACTGAATTAGTTGAATATCACTAATTAAAACACGAACATATATCACTAACGACATTTCCATAATCCGAGAAGTCATCGCACTCCGGCCCATATTGCGAGCCAAACATGACACTGCCACCGCCGCTCTAGTCTCCGATCCGTTAATTCCGGAATATTCGGCCCTGGCCGCCGCTCCGAGCTCCACGCCAGCACCTCACCATCAGCGACCCTACCCACCACGCCGACCCCAAACTCCCCATTAGCAGCTGCAAAAATAGTAAGTTAACTTTGATGCGTCCCACATCAGGTCTCTCTCAGTGCCGCACTCTCGGAAGATCAACCGGCGGCAGCTTACCACCGCCCTTGCCCCCATATGCTCCGACGCAAACTCCAAAGCAAACGAGATCGACCACCCACCCAGGCTGCATTAGCAAGCTAGCTCTCGATCAGCACGTTTCTTGTTCTGATGCCACCGAATAGCCCATAGATAGTAAAAACTTTCGGCAGTCAGTACCATCAAAAACAACTGTAATTACCCCATCCCTGAAATTAATCCCCGTCTTACTAACTAACAAATACATGATTTTAATTTATAACAAATTAACAATAAGTAACTATTGCTACTTCCATTATTTGGTTATTGTTGTCATAATTTTAGCATGTGCTTAGTAAATTTCAATTTCATTGTTAATTAAGTCAGAAAATACTAATTAAAATTGAAGTGTAAAATACCAGTATTACTTGCGTAACTAATATTATTTTATTTTTTTATTTTCTACCCGATTTTTTCCGAGATTCAGGTCCATTGGCGAAGCCAGTAAGGCTTGAGAGGGTACAATTGACCCCCCTCAAGTTTTTAAGTTTCCCTTATATTATATCTATATACATTATTGTTAAGAAATTTTTGTGGAATTTTCTATATTGACCCCCTCATAAAACTCTAAATTTGTGTAGATGGGGTCAATATAGTGAAAGATTAATAAATTTGAGACTTAGGATTACATCGTTAATAAATAAAAACTGCTCTTATTAGGCATGGCAATGGGTAGGGTATGGGTCGGTTCCAGTGAGATCCAGGACCCGCCCCAATAAAATTTTTTGGACCTAAGACCCGCACCATACCCATTTAGACCCATACCTGCCCCAAATCCGTGAAGACCCGCTAGATCCGTCAGACCCAAGTTCGTCCCATTAGACCCATTAGAATATTATTTTTCAAAATTATATCTACACAATTCACAAAATAGATATGAGAAAATAACATAAAGCTTATGTAATAAAGTTTAAATCTTGTCAAATTACACAAAAAAGAATATCAAGATTTCCAAACTACATATCATTAACACAAAATATTATTTTTTTAAAATTTATATAGGTCACCGATTAGTTAGTAAGTAGTCAACCCTAATTAGATTCCTTAACATAAAACTATATATATAAAAATAATATATATATAAAAATATATATATATATGGGTAAGGTCTGGGTCGGTTTCATATATACCCAAAACCCGACCCAAACCCAAACGGATCCTAAATATAAGATCCAAGACCTATCCTGTACCCATTTAATTGATCTAGACCCCACCCAAACAAGTCGGTTCCGGGTTAGGTTTGGGTAGGACCCGTACCCATTATCATGCCTAGCTCTTATCTCCTACCTCCATTTCTAGCTTTCATCCCTGACTGAAAATTCCGGCTCCGCCACTGTTCAGGTTCAATTAGGTGGGTAACTAACTAATTATGATTGTTGGATAGAGGAGTTGTACGGTTAATCAACTCCTCTACAAAACTAATTCCCAAGTTGTTGGGAAGAACCCCAATCCGATATGATTCCTATCCAAAAATCGTAATCGTCACTGATCACTATAAATATGCAAACCCAAATCCTCACAAAATCGTCATGGCTCGTGAAGCCCATAAAACTCTTCTACACGTTGCGATTTTCTTCTTCTTCTTCTTCCTCGGTGCCGCCTCGCCGCCGCCAATCAACACCGCCAAGGATATTACGTGGGAGGTGCTTGTAACAATCCTGCCGGAAACCACTCCCAATGACTATTACTCATGCTTATTCGTCACCCGTGAGGTATTTCCGGCGAGTTTTTCCAGCTTGTTGCGTTATGATCCTCATCGAACATCGTATAGCTGCATTCTTCCTGTGACAGGTCGCCGGAATATGCGTGATGTCTGGAAACTGGATAACCTGTCAATGAAGTCCACGATGGCGGCGAATCAGAAAGATGACCAATCACCAGTACCGTATCTGGAGTGGTCTGATCTGATCTTCGAGTGTGTCACAGTGGAGGAAGACGACGGCGTGTTCTTGTTCGGGACGGGCGTGGAAACGGAAACTCCGAAGGGAGGAGGAAATAGTACCGAATTCAAATGCATATTCGAAGAGGAAGATATTAAGACCGAAATTAATTCACCCACCGGAGAAATTATCAGCCGCAAACTGAAAGCTGCAATGCGCCTTGATGAGAACGCAGTGAAAGTGTCGTTGCAGATCGGTGCAAAAAATCGCGTTGTCCCGTCGGTGGCGTACTACACACCTCAGCCGCCGTTCAGCCAGTTAGAATTATTAGTGTTGGATATTAAAATAGTTTTTCTTTATGCATTTACTCTACCTTATTTGTTTGACATATTTGAAGGGGTGATTTACATATGCTACCCTTTATTATTGATATAATTATAAATTACTTTCTCTTGTTTTAAAAATTCTAAAAATACCTAGACATTTGTTATGTTCACACTAACGAAAGCATCTTCTTCTTTCATGCAGTCTATTGTTCTAAGAGTCAATATAGTTTAAACTTGAGTTAATACAATTTAAACTTTCCTCGTGCAGTCCATTGTTTTAACGGCATGATTGGTATGCAGGAATAAACTGGTAATGGAATGGTTATTCCTAGGGTTGTTCAAATGGTATTTACCGAACCGACCGATAGTTTGGTATACCGATAGTTTGGTAAGTCAAAAATGCGTAACGAATACCAAACCAAAGTTTCCGGTTTGGTTCCGGTATTTACCGAAGTTATTCCGGTATGGTTTAGTAAATACCGAAAACCGAAATTTTTTAAAAGAAAATATTTACAAATTCAGAAAATTGCAAGAAGCCAAGAAATAATGTTAATACTTTAATACAACAACAATTCAACATAATCAAGCAACAAATTCAACTACAATTAACAAGTCTCCAAATTCGAAATTAACAAGTCTAAAAAAACAATCCAAATCATCAATACAAATTACAAATGTGTAGTTAACAAGTCTCCAAATTCGAAATTAACAAAGTCCGGAAAAAAAGTCCAAATTATCCAATACAAATTACAAATCATCAAATACAACTTTGCCCCAAGCCTCAACAAAAAATCATTTTCAAATTCCCGTCTTTAGTTTTTAGGGTTTAGAATGAGAGAATGAGTGTATAGTGTATACTGTATAGGTTAGAAATTAAAAAATATAAAATATAATATATATTTATAATAATTAATATATATCATATATATAGTAAAAATATATAGATTGGTATTTGGTAAGTTTGGTAAATCCCGGTATTTACGGAATACCGAACCGAAGTTTCCGGTTTTGAAAAGTATGTACCGAATACCGAACCGAAGTTTCCGGTGGTATTTGGTACATACCAAATTCTCAGGTTTGGTTGGTTTGGTTGGTAAAACCGAACTCTGCACAGCCCTAGTTATTCCTACCTTTATTCCTAAACCCATGATTAATATAATTTTTAGATCGGAAGGAATGCTCATTACTGTATGCATGGATTAACCATTCCTTCCACCCCATGGTATTAGCCATTACCAATACTACAGGAATGAACTATTTACATAATATTTCATTACAATATTTATTAAATTCATCTAATATCATAATATTCTTATAAATATAAATCACATGTTAATAAACACATTAAATATTAATTAAATTATATAAAAATATAGTTATACATAAATATAAAACGTACCTTCAATCTACTATTTATTCATAAATTATAGGATTTTGTGTTAGATATGAATAATACATTCGTATATACCGATCCAAACAGATATTCGATACATAAAGTTGGATATCCGACTTTTTTCAGATCGGATTCGGATAGCAAAAAATGTTATTCGAAATTTCAGATATCCGAAGTCCGATTATCCGGTCCGACGCCCATCCTTACATATATATATCCGGTTTCGGTAAAAATCGATAAGTACTGATTGTTTTTTTACCGAAATCAATTCCAAAAAATTTACTAACCCTAACAACTTACCTGAATACATCTATTAAACAAAAAAAAAAAAAAGAATACATCTTCTAAAACAGTATTAGTTCATATACTTAAAACTCATTGAAAAATTGTTCATGTATAAGTATGAAAAAAATAATATTATTATATATTTTATGTAAATACAAAAAGATATATTCGAAAATATAAGCTAAAATACGTCGTATGTATAATCAACTGCATCTATTTTTTCTATACGTATTTAATATTAATATAAAATTATATTTTTTTTTTATCAGACTAAAACATTATATACATAACATAGTTACAAAAATATTATTAATTAAATTAAAATTTTAAATTATATTTTTTACATATAATTTTTAAATTTTTTATTTATTTAAAAAAAAAAACACACGCACACAATTCGACCCTTGTCATTGCAAGGAATCGAACTCAGACCCCCACACTGGAGTAATATTTGGTTACATATAATTTTTTTTATGTACTCAAGGTCTTCTAATTTCTACTTTTAATATTATATATACAAAAAATAAGAAAAAAAAATAAAGAATTTTTAACCCATTCCTAACTTTATTCCTTAAACGTTACCAAGCATAGGAATGCTATAATAATACCATTCATTTCCTATATTTTTTGCATTTTTAAAGTCATTCCATTACTACCTAAATTCATTCCATCCATATGAATGCTGTAATAATACAATTCATTTCCTACGTTCATTCTATTCTTAAAATCATTCCATTACTACCTAAATTCATTCCAACATACCAATCGTGCCGTAAGAGTCAATAACAATACAGTTTAAAACTTAGTCGACGCCAGTCAATACCTTTATTTGAAATTTTACATGAATAATGAAATCTCAAAAGCATTTTCCTTTTTGTAGTTTTCTTTCTGTACCCAAAAAAAATAATATGTATTTGTTTCTCTGTTTTGTATGGTGTTTACGTGCCGTGAATTTAGAAAATGTAAACTGAAAGATAGAAAATAGTAATACATGCAAATAACCCAGTTGGCAATAGAAACGCATTCTCAACAATGTAATCCTTCGTCATAACAGCAATTCAAAATAACATTTATTATTTTTTGCTAAACAATTTTCCTGAATTTCAGAATAGCAATTCCCCCAAAATTAACTTGAGAGAGACTTTAGAAAAATACCATGCCCTATCTTCATCTGGTTCAGTTCAATACAAAAATCTCTGTTGGTTGCTGAAAAATTACCCTCAAATTTTGAGGGTCTGATTAGCGGAACCACGTAAAAGAAACTAATCCAAATATTGCCAAAAAACATTATTCTTATCGAGACCTCAAATCCCGACGAAAACCTGTTTATCCCACCTTGAATTACAATCCAACTGATTTCTCTAATTTCTGGATTTGGTTCAGGAATATCCAGGTCATCTGCAAGAAAACATATCCAACAATTAAAAACAGTGCAAGTATAGCCAAATCAAGAACCGTTTTAAAATTTGACTACGAGCTCTGCACGCATACGTGTGTTTGCGCGCGCGCGTGTGTGTGTGTGTTTTGAGAGAGAGAGAGAGAGGTACCATGACATGAGGGGCAATTCTAACACAATACACTGGGAAACCAGTGTAAAACTTGAAGGGTCCACCAGCCTTCAGTGTCTTCATGGCACAGTCTAGGGAACCAGTATAAGGATATTTCCCTTGAGCATCTGGCTGCATTTTCTGAATTTGTGTCTTCACGTAATCAAATGGCAAACTACAAGCTGCAGCAAAAAATCCCGACACACTACTGGCCCCTGAAACGAGGCAAGAAAGATTTAATCTTTACAAATCCATTAACAAGAGCTATTACAAACCACAAGGACAAAGATTTAAAACAAAAGCACTTGTTCAGTAAGATTGATTTAGAATTTAGGAGGAAGGAATAGTATATATTTGGATTTGTTTGATAAAGAAAATGGGAAAAATAATAAATGAAAATTGAGAGAAAAATACTATCAAGAAGAAAAAGAGAAAAAAAACAAGGAAAAGCTTATTCTCATTCTTATGATGTCATCTACACAACTCATGTCCTCATTTTGTTAAAATCACTCAATTCACTTAGATTAATCAATCCTTGTCAGTTCATTTTATTTTTTGCCAGTTTAAAAAGTCAAGTTCCTTGCTAATTTCATTAACAACCAAACAAGTAGTGAATTTTGGATTTCATTTTTTCTTTTCCTTAATAAAATCCTAGAACCAAACAGTGTTTAAGAATATTATCCACAAAAAGCATACCTATGACTGTAGCAGCTTCCCCAAAACCAAGAGAGTCCTTGCAGAACTCCACACTTTGGTCATAAGATGCAAGCATACCCATGTTAAGCGCCATAGCCCTCACCACAGTGGGGCCGGCACCTTTCCAGAGTGCTAAAACTCCTTCGTCTTTAGTAATGCGAAAGAGAGCATTAAATGCACTTGTGTAGTGACGCCTCTGGGCAGCAGGCAATGTTGCATCAGCCTGCATACGAATGAGAGCCAGATCAGCAGGGCTACCGAAACAAGCTCCAATTGCTCCTGCAGTCAATCCACACAGAGCCTTCTGATAAAGTGGCAAGGGTTTCCCATCATTCGCCTCTATTGCTTTGCTCGTCAATATCCTAGAAGGAGAGAGTTTTGGAAACTAAATAAAAATGCTACTTATGTCTTATATAAATTAAACAGAAATAGATTACAGTTGCATTGCTTTGGCTTCTATTCAATATAAAACGCACGAGAAATTAGAAGATGAAAACTGCTAAGATGGTTTACAACTTTGATGATGAAGGGACTATATTCCATTCAGATGTAACTTTAGGAAGCCAGAGACTCATTTGAATTGCTCATTGCATGTGGTGGTTTACTAATAAAATGGAATACAATATGATTTTGGCCTACTTACAAGTTACAAGAAACCAAGGCACATATTTGAAATGATAAACAATTATAAGATTCATGCAGATAGAAGGGGAAGAAAAAGCTCCAACTATTATAAAAACAGTCATGACTCCAGTTAGCTACAACTTTAACAAAAAATACTCACCTAAATGACCCAAGCCTTGCAGTTGTATATGTAGCTTGTCTAAGAAGCCCAGCAGACAAACCCTGAAGAAGCAACAATAGCAATACTTAAGAGGCAATCTAAGAGACTAGAAGACAGATGCGCATTGAAATTTTACATATCAAGCATACTAGCAAGGATAGTATTTTATATGATGTCTTGGAGGAGACTTAACAACTAGTATTAAGCAAATCATAATTGAGAGGAAATTGCGCCAGTAGAACACTGTAAGCCCATAAATATGTATTATCTATTAAGATCAAAGAATGCATCTACTTATTCCAGAGCACGAATAATGCTCTACTACAATCCTCAATCAACAGAATCATAATGTCAGCCAATTTTGGAGCAAATATAAGACTTACACCATCCACTCACCACAATTATACTTTTTCTAGCAATGATCAACAGAAAATCAAAGTCAAAAGAAACACCAGAAAAGCTTACGTTGTAGAAAGCGCCGATTCCATCATTTTTAAGCATGGTCTTGGTCACGTGAGCAGCTGATCCCTGTCCCAGTTGTATTCTCACCTGAAAAAATGAGAGAAATAAAACTCACGAATCAAGATCAATATCCTTCATCTCATACAATCACACAGGAACTCTTCACTTTGATCTCAAGTGCTGATTTCGGGAGACAGTACTAATTCATCGAATAATTAGATCTGACAAAGTCAGATCATTTGACAAGTACATCTACATATACAAACCGAAAATAGATCTAAAACCATAGCCATCACAGAGCTCCGAAACATTAAATTCCTAACCAGATTCGTATTTCTAGATTCGAAAAAGAAAATCAAGTTTGATCTAAGATCTAAAACCACGCCAGCAACATATTAGGAAAAATGAAAAACCCCAACACAGCCAATCTCTAAACACAAATAATTACAAAACAAATTTCCATGAACTATGTCTCTGCGGGAAACATGTGAACACCAGAAATGATTCAATACCTTGATCATGTCGATAGGTTGAATAACACAGGTAGCAAGCATGCCAGAGGCTCCTCCATTAACGAAGGGCTTCACAGTGGGCCAAACTCCAGTTGATTTCGAATTATCACCCATTTCGAGATTTTTTCTTCCTTCTCTCTAGAATTCTTCAGGCAAATGGAGAGGTAGAGAGAGAGAGAGCGCTCTCTTGGTGGAAAACGCAAGGGTTAATGGCAATTGAACGGGGCAGAAAGGTGTCCTATATATATATATATACATACATACAACTAACTGTATGTACAGTTGCAAAAGAGTGATACTCTGATGTAAAAAACAGATCTAAATTAGGTCTCATTGCAAATTTCCTTTATTTTTGGTGTTTCAACTTTGGGCCCAATTTAACTGTTTATTACAAATTTTGACATAAATTTGTTTGATTTTACATTTCGGACCTCTATTTATTCCAAAATTCGTATATGCGTTGGACCACAATATTTGACTCCTGCTTCTGTATAATTAAACTTTTAGTACTCATAATTTCTTTTTTTTTTTTTAAATGTGTTTTATCTCATTAGCTTAAAAACATTGGGAAAAAAAAAAATAGATTGACGCTTCTGAAAAAATTACTGTGCAGAGGGTGCAATCATACTACCACTAATGCATCGGATCCCATCAGAACTCCGAAATTAAGTTCTCGTGTTACACCCCCGTCCCCAATTTTTTCTTTTTTTTCGCTCGCTGGTTTTAAAAAAAAAAATTACCTTGCAGTATTATATCATATCAGACACTGTATCCCAACACTTCTCTAGTAATAAATATTAGGAAAAAATTAATTGTGCGTCATGTTTGTATCGTATCTTGTCTATGTATTACAAATTTGATCTAAATTTTTATAAAATAATGTCTTAAAGATCTTTTTTTTTCTTACTAAATGTAATTCTTTGGTTACGATGCATAAATAATCTTATAATCTATGATGAACGGATATTTTTAAAAATCTTATTATGTTGTGTCACGTTCGACACTATGTCGGATACCATATCCGACATTTCTCTAATGTAAAATGTCAAAATAAATATATATCGTGTTGTGTCTGTGTCACAACCCCCCAGGCGCGAAGAGGAGAACCCCCGTGCTTGAGCGCCCGTTGGACACGCGAGTATAACCTCTGCCACCACCGTGTACAACCACAAAGTTTGACTTGGAAAGTAACTGCTAAAAGGGATTAATCCACTAAAAGTTGTACATGAGGATTAACTTATTAATCCTTCATTTTGTTCTTGCGTTTTCAATATGGAATATGTGCTCACGGCCTTGCGCCACCCCGTGAGGGGAGCCCGTGAGCGCTCCACGGGGTTGCGCCACCCCGTGGACAAGACCATGAGAAATGCCTGGACGCATTCTTCAATCGGAGCATTACAGTCCGTGTGGTCGAGTACGCATCTGTGTTTCATAACTTATAATTCTATCAATTGTCTATCTTAGTTTTGCCGTGTCGGGTGACTATCTATGCTAGTATAATATATTTTTAGCTTTAAACTGAAGATAAAGAAAACTTTCCCAGCTATACACTTAAAGACTCTATAAAAATATTAAAATACAAAGTAATTGGATATCTTGACATTAAGTCAAAATGATTAAATGCGAGTTTTTAATTAAAGTATGAGTCACTGCGAGATCAAACTCAAATTTTTAATTATTAAAATGATAAATAATTAATATCTTGACTTGCTTTTTTATTTAGACTATAATGTATGTATGTGGTAGTTACATAATTACATTCGTAGTTATATTAATAATAATAAATTATAAATCTAATAATATGCCAAATATGAAATTATTTAAACTAGTTGACTAATAAGATTCAAGCCTAAAGAGTATGACCATAATATTCAATACGGACGGGAGTGTTCTCACTAATGAAGAGCCGGCTGCATCGGGGGTCTTCTCCGTGATCATAATGGCTCTTGGCTGTTCGGTTTTGCAAGAAAACTCGGAAATCAAACCATCACTACAGCCGAACTTCTTGGGCTTCGTAAGGGTCTTTATCTTGCCTGGGATAGGAGAGTTCCTAAGATTAAAGTTTAAATTGACTCGGAGGTGGTTCTCAAATTGATGACCTCGACTGATATTACTTGCCACCTCTTAGTAATATTATTGAAGATTGCAGGAGGTTCTTAAGATATCCGTGGGAGATCCATATCAACCATATTCGTCGTTGCAAGAACTCGAGTGTTGATTGCTTAGCTAAGTTGGGCCATAAACTTGCTAGTAATTTCGATTTTTGGTTAGAACCGCCTATTAAAGTTGTTAATTGTATTATTTCGGACGGTATTTCGTAATAATATTTCTTTTTCCGAAAAAAAAAATAAGATCGTGACACAATATAAATAAATGAATCTGTAACTTTTTTTGTCAAATCCACGTATTTTCGTCTTTAATTTTGCACAATAGTTGGCGAAAATTAGTTTATTAAATATGGGGAGAAATATGAGCAAACACACGGTCTAATACCAAATATTTGCGTTCATATCTTGTGTTAAATTAGTTACTAATTATTTCTTGAGAAATTAAATAAAGTTAATTTAATCCCCTTGAGGCAACGGATATTGAGACTGAAATAGAGTAAAAATTAACTTATTCACCTTATAAAGTCCGTAATACCCCTATATTTTACTACATAAAGGTACAAAGCCTTCATTTTGTACATTTTCAATTCATAATTCACCTAAGTTTTCCACTAATTTGAGTGTGGATTTAGAAATATGGTGCAGCTGGTGTTAGAAATAACGAGAGGAAAAAGAAATTAGGGTTTAGATTTTACGGTAGCAAATTTACAGTGTAGAATTTGATATTTTTTCCATAATTATAACAAGGGTATTTTAGTCTTTTCAATCTTTAAAGCGCGTGTATAGCGAGAAGTAGACATTGTGATAATTACTCTTATATGACAATGAGATTATTAAGAATAAAAATAAAATTGAAAAATAAAATAAAACTTATGAATAACATAGATAACTAATATGAATTAAACCCTTAAATATATGTTAAATTATAATAATTTATAATGGTCACGAGTCATAACACAATGTTCACTTTCTTGGAGATTCAATTTTGGCGTGACATTAAAGAATATTTTTAGTCCCCACCACCCACACACCAAACTCGCATCTAAGTGGCGATACTCTCGAGGAATTTGGTTCCGATTTTGTTTAATTGCAAAAGCAGGGGCCAAAATGAAATAAATATATTTGGACGGACCGTAAACTAGCTCTGCTTTTACTTATCATATTACCCAATTAGTCCCTCTAAAACAAGATACTATCAATACTGGTATTAAACTTGTTAAAATTATTATCAGATGCTAAATATCTAGTTTTGTATTACGAGGTCTCATCGAGAATGCAATTGCTATAGAACAAGATTTATATTTTAGTGGTCTGATGAGGTGGATTTTTGGTAAGGGATTTGGGTCATTCACGTGTTCAAGCTCGTCAGTTAAATTTGTAGAAAAAGAAACGATTTTGACCTGAAACACACGAACAAGAGGTTACTTGGCCGGAGAGGGTTGTCTCCGGCGTAGCACCTCCGACGCTCAAGTCAGTACGAGTGAACAGAAGGGGGCTCGAATGCGAAATATGTAAGCTCGGAGCAGTTAATAGCACTTACCAACCATAATAAATACTAAGGGTATTTATAAGGTGGACTAAGACGCACTAAGTACACCTCAGAGTGTGTGCATTTAATGCCACAATCAGGGCGCATTAAATGCCCGACCAGAATGTCTGCGAATATTCCTTAAATAAGGTATATCTGTCAAATCCGTCCTATCAAATGTACGCTTTGTAGATCTTTAGCATTTAATGTCGCCGCATTTAGAATTGCGCTCGTTGGATAGGACAATAAGTCATTAGGATCGATTTGGAGCTGAGCGACGGAGTCACTCAGCTAAACAAGGCGAACAATGAGGGTCGGGGCGACTCCCGATCCGATCCCGAGTGTAAATGGGTGTGGGGTTGAGGTCACCGACCCTGACCGGGTCAATCTCCTTAGGAGGAATATCGATCCTATGGTCGGGATATCGACCTCGAGCTGGACTGATCTTACGGTCGGGTGGACTTTGACCGATTCCACGTGGACTTTAAGACCGCTAGGATTGTGACACGTTGAGGCTCAGTTTTACCCACTATTAGTTACATTGTAAAACAATTAATGTTAGGTGTTCGAACCACGACTTTGGATATAATATATTTTTTAAATTTCTTGAATGTTCTACTATTTAAGATGTCTATAATTCAGGTGGAACTACTCTATATCATCGATATCTCAATAGTGAATGCTCTGCTCTCAAAAAAGAAAAAAAATATAGTAGATTTGGCATGTGATCTCTTTTCATGTCCTTAGACACGTTGTAATTATGGGGATAAAATAAATTAAATATTGTATCATATCATGTATGAGATTGGAAAGTAACATATATATAATTAAATATAGTTGGCCCCGCCCCAGCAAGTTAAACTTATATTAAATATGTTAAAATAATATCTGATACTAATATAATATTGCTGTTTGATTGACAATAGTAGCATGAAGTTCGAACAATTCAGCCTATTTCTGAACATTGCAGGTTTGGACTTAGCCCTTAGGTAGTATTTTTATATGCTTTAAATATTTTTATTTTTTTTGTTTTTTCAATATTTGGGAATATATATGATGCTGCTGAAAAATGAATATGAACTCAACGATAAAGATTCAATCAAATTCTGCAACGATCGGTTAAGAGATGAGTTCAAACCTACTACGAACAGCCAAATACTTTAGCGTTAAAATCAAGCTGGAGTTAGGTTCAACATTTATCCTCAACTGAGTTAAATCAAGTATGAGAGTGAGCGTAAGAACACTCAAGGAGGAATTTTGGCATAGTTTCGGTAAGTAATTGTGCGTACCTTGCCCAGTTATGTTTCTGAGTATTTATAAGAGGTTATCTAGATCGTAGGATGAAAATTAGGCCACGTTCTCAGTGCGGCAGTTGTCCAAGAGTGATTGTCATTGCCGGACCAGTTATTCCAATGAACCAGGACCACTAAGGTTAGTGGGAGGCTGGAGTCAGTTGGGCGGTTTCAGACAGGTGAGTTCGAGATGGAAATATAGGTATTCGAGGAAGCATTCGAGTTGGAGTACCCGAGCTTGGTAGTGTCCTGTTGAAGTGAACATATTTGAGATCATTTCTTTGAGATGTCTCCTCGAATGTTACCTTTGAGGATGATACTTGGCATTTTTTGATGCTGCAATGATTAGGAAGAGGATGAGACAAATGAAGAGGATTTAGACACGTATTATTACAAGATTATGGCACATTAATATAAAAAACTAATTTTTATTTATTTTAAGCAAAAACAAGTTAGAAGTTGAAGAATGAGTTAAGCGTTGAAAATAATACATACAGAGTTACAGACCCATTTTTACCTTCAACTTATAGCCTTTAGATTATTTTATAAATAAATAAAAACTTGTATAGAATAGTGAAACTTGCTTATCAATTTTTTTCCAACTTTCATATAACTTTTTCTTAACTTAAAAAAGAAGAAGTTATGAAATCATTCGCTTAATAGTGGGCCGGCCCATGATTCTAATTGACTGTAGTAAGCATCACACAAGACTAAAATACCTTATACCTCATTCTGGCCTAAGGTGTTTTGTAAATTGCAATTCTCCCTTTTTTATTTTCTTTGTTTCTCACCCATTTTTTTTTTATATTCGGGTACCGTAGAGTTTTAATTGAAAGCGATCCTTCTATTTTAATTACTCCATACATAAGTTAGAGTTTGAAATTTAAAGGATCTATTGCCTCATTCCACTGGACCAACTAACATTTGCAAATTGCAATTTTCCTGGAAGAACACTAATCCTACCATATGATGATATTGGGCCCTGTTTTCTAGGCCCAATGGAATATGGGCGCTGGAATCCATCGACTAGAATAAATGGGTCGGAAGCCCATAACAGGAAGCCCACTTGCTAGAAGCCCAATCCGGGAAGCCCATATGCAGGAGGCCCAGCACGGAAGTTCAGCTAGAAGATAGAGGATAAGAATTGGACTTGGTCTCAGACTGAAAAAAAGAGATAAGACCCACCCTTAACAGTTGCGGGAATCCCGGAGAAGAGGGTTCCAGGAGGGATTTTGGGCCTATAAATAAAGGATCCTCAAATCATTTAAGAGTTACACACTTTACTCAATACTTTATCATTATTATTTTGCTCTCTACTTATATTTTCTCTGCATGCTTTACTATTTATCATTGCTTTATTCTACATACTTTTCTACATTCATTTTCTCTCATGAACGGACTAACTCTTTAAACTTAGTGTAGTGCTAACTTTTGTTTTGCAGGCTTTCCCTCCGGAATTTTCCTAGGTACAAGGCTTATTTCACAGCTCATTTCCCAAATATGCAAATATCGTGGTGCTCGGAAAACTGGTACGCATGAAAACTACTTTAGTTATTACAGATGGACCAGAATTCCAGGAACTTAGTCAACAAGAAAAATAAGAAGTAAAAAGAAGAAGAAGATCACTCATGTCTTATTGGGCCACATCTTGATTGGGCCCCAAAATTGTTCTATGAGTCATTTTGACATTACAAATGTCATGTTATGAACGAGCAGAGCATGTTTAATACATCATTTCTACCAAAAAAATGTTTAATACGTCATGTTAAAATAAATCGAATTTAAAATACAGTATACTATGTAGAATGGATGAGGTTGAAGACCCATTTAGATTTTCAAATTCGTTGTTTTCTTATTTTTATTCCTATAGTTTCACCAAAAAAGAAATTTTTTTATTCCTATATGTCCACCTAAGTAACTAATTTTCGGCCCAAATTGAAATTAATTGATGAAGTCCAATGTGTATCAAAATGAATTGAAGTAGTTTTTAGTGATTAAATACTGATAACTATATAGTATATACTATCTTGCAACCCACTCAAGAAGAAATCTTCAATTGTTGATTTCCATCATGACCTCTCACAATTGTACCAAAACACAAAAGAACTCTCACAACCCCTTGATATGTGCACAAGACTATACCAAATAAAAAATAAATACTCATGCTTTCCTTCAAGCTTACTTAAAAGTTAAAAAGTTAGTTCACATATTGCTCCGATCCAGCTCGACCTACATAAATGAGGTTGAGAACCAAAACGAGAGAGAGATTTTGATTTTAGTGGCAATTTGAATTTTTACTACAATATTTGTAAACATTTTTTGGGAGGTCTTTACAACGTGTTAGTAATTCTTGATAAATAAAAGAGATGATTATCAACTATCCTTGAAATATGATCTAAACACAAATGGTTCAGAAATCACCAACTCCTTCCTGAAATTTCTTAAACCTAATAGAAAAACTAATGTCGGTGGTAAAATTACCATGTTGTCCTTGACCAAAAAAAGTTAAAACTTTTGAAAAACTAATACTATCCTTCATTTTAAATGAATATTCGTTACTTCACATTTGATGAAGTTTATGGAAAAAATAAATAAAATTTCAGGAATGCATTAGTAATATCTAAAACCTTCTACCTCATGAGATAGTTGGTAATTGTTATTTACATATAAATAATAGACATCCTCGGATGGACAGCCTAGCTATAGTGAGTGAGTGCAAGAAGAATAAGAGGGCATGTGAAAGCCAACCAATGTGGCCTCGCTCCTACATAATTGACCTAACCAAATTGGTTCTCCAACTCTCAGCACATGAATATTGAATGTAAATGAAAAGCGGTCGAGTTTCTTTTTCTTTTTAGAAGTGGTCGAGTTTCCTGTTTAGGGAAATACAAGATTAGATTGGATTTTCTCTGGAAAACTCCAATCAAGAAGCTAGAAATCGTGTAGTTGGTATGTAGAGAGAGAATATGGGTGAAAAGAAAGGGCGACTATTCTTGTGTGAAAATTATGAAGATGATCCCTAGATTTAGTCAACCCAATAATAAATAAAAAGAGAGTTCTCATCGGACTTGTTGGGCCATGTTAATTAAATAATATTGGGCCAATCAGATGTGTTTTATTTACCATAAAAAAAAAAGATGTGCTTTATTTATAAAAAATATATATGGGCCCATAACAGTACACATACTATTACTCTTGTTATTGTAATGAGTCGAATCTCAAACTTTCAAATATCTATTTGTCAATTGGCCATTGGACCAAAGGCCAAACCCCATGTTGCATGCTGCTATACTTTTGCTTACAAATGAATTAATGAAGGTTTAGGGTTTTGTTCATTGCTTGGTGTCTCTGGTGATGGTAGAGAGGAGGAGCAGGAGGAAGCCGCTGGTGCTTTCTTCCACGAAGCGGGAATTGCAGATGTATGTTCAAAAGTTTAGTTTTTTTTTATGTAACTTATTACATAGTGATTGTACCCACAAAAGTAAACAGTCTAACATATCCATAGTCACTATGTATTGTGTTATTGATAAGTAAACGACTTTACACGATAATCGTCTATTAACTAATCAAGAAAATTAA
The DNA here is from genome assembly GCA_958496215.1 of Verbena officinalis. NCBI lineage: Eukaryota > Viridiplantae > Streptophyta > Magnoliopsida > Lamiales > Verbenaceae > Verbena > Verbena officinalis. The sequence continues at coordinate 35,532,212 of OY292386.1, read as the reverse complement.
ACCTAAAGTATCTTTCAATGTAAACCATTTAAAATAATCGAGTCTGGATTTATTTATTACCGAATTTAAATCTTCAAACATGGGGTTGATGAATCTAAATCTTAAAAGTATTGAATCAAACAAAATTATCCAATCATACTTGGAATCTAATATATAGTTTTCAATTTTCATATTCGTTCTAGATCCGATCGAATTGACAACCCTAGATCCCACCTCATTTCTCACAAGAAAAAAGGCCAAAAAAAAAAAAATAATAATAATAATAAATAAAATTTGGGCAACTACAAAATTGTCCCTCTCCTCCTCACATCAGGCACATGGATTACACCCTGGTCCAGCTCCCACCCGACCCACTCAATTATTAATAATGGGAAAAAGGGTAGAAATGTCATTTCCTCTTCGTGTCAACTATGATATGATGAGCTGGAGCCCATGTCACAGCTGGCGCCAAAAGGCCTTTCGGATTCCAACCAATTTATCAAATCCCATTTTCTCCCTTCTAATCAATCAAGATGGTGTGGTTCAGTTGACAATACATACTGAATTTGTAGAAAGAACTTTAGATTGAATTCTCACTAAATACACTCATGGGAGAAATAAAAGACCTTAACTGTGACTCAGGAGCGGTACCACCCTATAGAATGGGGTGGCTACCGCCCCCCTAAAATTTTGAAAAAAAAAAAATTTATAGGTAAAATTTTAGATTTTCATGTATAACATAAGGTTTCGTCCCCTCAAAATTTTAAAAATATGAAACTTTTTATGTATAATATAAGGTTTCTCTCCCCAAATAAAAATAAAATTTGATAATTTTATAGTTCGTCTCCTTCAAAAATCCTAATATTGCCCCTGCTGTGACTAAACGTGAACCGAATTAAGAACCCTCAATATAGAATTTTTTCGAACCAGATTAAAGAATCTCATTATATGATTTTCGAATTTAACACAAAAAAAATTTCTCCCTTCCATTGGTACCCACTACCCACCCGCTAAACAGTTACATATTTATATATATGTATATATAGAGAGAGAGAGAGAGTAGAAAATATCCCATTGGTGTTGCAGGCTTCAATAAGAAGAAGAGGCCTAGACCTGAACAGAAGAGGGGAAAAGGAAAAAGGTTTAGGCTTTTCGGTTTGAAAGATCGTTTGTTTTGTAATTTGAGCAAGAATTGTAGAGACGGAGAGAGAAAATGAGAGAAATAATAAGCATACACATCGGGCAAGCCGGGATTCAGGTCGGAAATTCATGCTGGGAGCTCTATTGCCTCGAACATGGCATTCAGCCCGATGGCATGATGCCGAGGTATTTATTCTCTATTTGCATTGTTGTTCTTTCATTATTCTTGCATTCATTTCATGTTTTGGAGTGACATTTCGTGGATTTTATGTTTCCGCTGTGATGCTTGGGATTCCCTCGTGTTTTCATCTAGATCCAGAATGTGAGAATTGATGTTTTCTATGTAATTGTACCCAAAATGATAGAAGAAAGGTTAATCTAATGTAATGCGGAATACTTGGAATGTGGATGAAAATGACAACCTCGTCATAAAGAGGGCATTGTTTCCAATTCCGAAATAAAATGTAGATAATGTGAAAACTCAAATTTGCATAAGCAGATCGGGGAATTCAATATTCGATCTTGTTTCCTGCTAATTATTTTCGAATCTTGAGAATTGTCAATTTGATTCATAAATTTGATTTGTGGATATGCAGTGACACGACATTGGGCGTGGGGCATGATGCATTCAACACCTTCTTTAGTGAGACTGGATCAGGAAAGCATGTCCCAAGAGCTATATTTGTTGATCTTGAACCTACTGTTATTGATGAAGTCAGGACAGGGACTTACCGCCAGCTATTCCACCCCGAACAGCTCATCTCCGGAAAGGAAGATGCTGCCAACAACTTCGCCAGAGGGCACTATACAGGTAAATATCCATGTTATTTGCAGATCTGAAATTGATTATTATGTTTAATGTTCTCATTGTCATTAGTTTTTGGAAAATGGTGTTTTAATCAATTTATATTAAATTCATAAACCTTTAAGATCAACTTATGGAACATGTTGTTCTACAGCAAGAAGCTTATGAGCTCGAGGATGGATATATATATATATATATATATATATATATATATAATTATTTCCTCGTTTTCTGTGTAGAATGTGTCAATGTGATTCATTTATGATGTTTAATTTGCAGTTGGAAAGGAGATTGTTGATCTTTGCCTTGACAGAGTGAGGAAGTTGGCTGATAACTGCACGGGTCTGCAAGGGTTTTTGGTTTTCAATGCTGTAGGTGGTGGTACTGGTTCTGGATTGGGTTCGTTGCTGTTGGAACGTTTGTCTGTCGATTACGGGAAAAAATCAAAGCTTGGTTTCACCATCTACCCTTCACCACAGGTGCTTAAACTTACTCTGCAATAATAAGAAGTCTAATATGCTTGTAATTCTAGTATTATATTTCTAAATAGCGATAAAATACTTTCATGGAGATAAGAATTCGTGAACCTTATGCATGTGGGATTATAGTATTGTACTAGATGCTTTCTTTCTGATTTGTTACAATGATAGAAGTTCCCCAAAAGTAAGAAGTTTTTGCAAATACTCCTGATATGACAGACATGTGAACTGATCTAAATTACAGGTATCGACTGCAGTTGTTGAGCCTTACAACAGTGTTCTCTCCACTCACTCACTTCTTGAACACACCGATGTGTCTGTACTCTTAGACAATGAAGCCATTTATGACATCTGTCGCAGGTCTCTAGATATTGAGAGGCCCACATACACCAATTTGAACCGTTTGATTTCTCAAACCATATCCTCCTTGACTACATCACTACGGTTTGATGGGGCCATCAATGTTGATATTACAGAATTCCAAACAAATCTTGTACCTTATCCTCGTATCCATTTCATGCTTTCGTCATATGCACCCGTGATCTCAGCTGAGAAAGCGTACCACGAACAGCTGTCAGTGCCTGAGATTACTAATGCTGTATTTGAGCCAGCAAGTATGATGGCCAAATGTGATCCGAGACATGGGAAATACATGGCTTGCTGCTTGATGTACCGTGGAGATGTTGTTCCAAAGGATGTTAATGCTGCTGTTGGTACCATCAAGACTAAACGCACTGTTCAGTTCGTTGACTGGTAAGAAAATTGCTTCCAAATGGTTATAATTGAGTAAGATAAGTAGTTATGATTAAGAGGGTGTTTGAGTAAAACTTATTTAAGGATCTTATAAGCTCCTATATATTATATATGTTTCATTTTTCAGGAGAAATAATAGCAATTTCGTAAATAACGCGTCCAAAATTGAATGAATTTATTGAATAGGGATAATTACCAATAAACACCTCGCCCAAACTGCAAAATCCCTCTTATCTGAAATTACAATTACTACCCTTGGGATTTGCTTCGGTTTACAAATAGCACCAGCCATAAGTTCTCTCAATTACAAAAACCGTTCTATGAAATTCTATTACTAACTACCGCTTCTGTCTGACAAATAGCATCAGCCTTCAGTTTCTACCAATTACAGAAACCGCTCTTATCTATTGAAATTACAATTACTCCCTTGTGGTTTGTTTCTCTCCCACAAATCGTACAATTCATTTAGTTTCTCCCAATTACAAAAAATGACCCTAAACTCAATTTGTTGATGGGGGCAAGTGTAATTTAGGGTTTTGTAATTGAGGCAAATTTTAGAGGGATTCGTGGTGATTATCTTTTGGTAAGAACAAATAAATTAGGAATTCTATGAGCTAATTTAACCAAGCGAATTGAAACATCTTATGATCTCTTATAGTTAACCAAATACCCCCTTAAAGGCTATTTTCTTTTTCTTTTCTTTTCCTTCATTGGTCAAATTACATACTCTGAAAAGTCTTCTTGTAAAACACTCGACAGGTGCCCAACTGGCTTTAAGTGTGGAATCAACTACCAACCTCCTTCAGTTGTACCTGGAGGCGATCTTGCCAAAGTGCAAAGAGCTGTGTGCATGATCAGCAACAACACAGCAGTTGCTGAAGTGTTTTCACGCATTGACCACAAATTTGATCTCATGTATGCAAAGAGAGCTTTTGTTCATTGGTATGTTGGTGAAGGAATGGAAGAAGGTGAGTTCAGTGAAGCTCGTGAAGACTTGGCTGCTCTTGAAAAAGACTACGAAGAAGTTGGTGCCGAAGGTGTCGATGACGAAGATGAAGGTGATGATTATTAACGTAGTCAACATCTTATAAGTTTGTCAATTTTTTTATAGGCCTCTTATCTTGTGTACTATTATGATTCATGTTGTTTTGCTTAAACTTTTGTTGAATCCTGGTAATGCTTTCTCAAGTGTTGTACATTTCTATGTATGATAATTTGAAGGATTTTAATGTCCATAGAGTTGGGTGGATGTTGAAGTGCCAAATTATGTTATTACAGAACAGGATGTCATAGTATCACATAACAGTCTGATACATTTGATGCGTGTGGAAAATAAAAATAAAAACATATATAATTCTATATCGATGTCGGAATCTTATGCAATCTATATATGTAAATATACAGAGGTACACTTCTGGAACCTAAACAAAAGAGAAACTAATGTACAAAATACTGCAGTATTTGTACATCTATAGCAACGGTGTACATTGTAACGTCTCCATACTTACATGACAACCTAGCACTGCATATCATCTACTGATTAAATACACAAAATCAAACATAATGCTAAGTTCAACTTACATCCGAGTTACTTCCAGAGATATCTGATGTAATTCTCACAAAGCTAAATTAAACAAGAACATCCACAAAGCACAGTATGTAGTCCCTGCAGCATGAAATTGGCATAGTTGGCCAACGAGCTTAAGAACAGTAACACAGCTCGAAGATGAATCAGAAAGCTAAAAACAACGAGCTTGAATAAAAAAAACAGTTCCAAAATTGAGATCATACGACTTTTTTATTTTAAAAAATTGCTTTGAGTCAAAACAACATAGCTGCATGACTTTTGATTTTTCTAGCTACTCATTGAATTACAGAAAAGGAACACTTGCTTTGCTGTAAGATAACAAACTCGATATAATTGCGCGTAAGCAACAAAATTGAAAAATGACATAACTTTCAAAAGCATTAGAAAGGGAAAAAACACGGAGTTTAGGCTGAGTAGATGAGGAAAAGTACCAAGGGACTCATCAGTCAGCTACTGTAGAATGGATATCTCAAATTTGCAGATGCCGGGTCCAATTGCTTGAGATCTCCTGCAGGCCAAGATACAAGCCATCAGTCACCTCTATAAACAAAGAAATATGTCCAAATTGGTAATTTCAAGTACCATGGGGATTCACAAAGTTTCTGGCATCTGTAGGCTTATAAGCCTCTAGTAAGTCTGCAATTTATGGAATCAAAAGTTAGCCAAAAGACCACGATTAATTCATGTGTGTGTGTGTGCGAGAGAGAGAGAGAGAGAGAGAGAGAGAGAGAGAGAGAGAGAGAGCAGAACCACTGGAAATATCAGCTGCAAAATCAGGGTTGAAACTAGTTTGCTGATACTGTTGTTGTAGAAGGATAGGAGGCACCAAATCCAAGAGAAAGTCATTTGTAGACTCTAAAATACCGAAAGCCGGTAGAGATGCATCATCCACGAGATGATGTGATTCCACAAAATTTCCATGTGGATTCAAATTTAAAGGCAATCTACCAGCATAACCAGGTGTTCTAACAATATGCCCATTCATTGTTTGAGCCAATCCCACATTCTGGTTTTGAGACAAGAACATGTTTGGAGGAAGATCAAAGGTTTGTTGCACAGATGATGGGATTGATGAACCATAATCTTGAATTACATGTAGCTGCTGAATATCCTCTGTTTTTACAGGAGTGGGACTTTGTACAGCTATCGGTGCCGAAATATGCTGCCCTGTAAGATTGATGTTAGAAAAGGAGAAAAAGAATCTTTATACTCTTTTAGTACCATAACCTGATACCATGAAATGCAGCCTAAGTTTTGAAAAGTCAACATATTGGAAGAATCTTATAATGTGCAAAGATTTTCGGTTGTGTTATTCTGATATGGTAAAGTTTGAAGCACAAAATTGATAATTTCTAGAGTTTTGAATAAAAAATTACTATTGAAAAACACTATTCAGAGACAAAGATACTTATTTAATATCAGATTCTGATAATTTAAGAAAACTTTGTGGCAAAATAGTAGAAAATTGTCTTACTTGACAAGACATGAGATCTGTTAGACGTGAGGCCGGGGATAATCTCACTTAATACATTTTGATTCATCAGCTCCACCTGCTCTGACAGCAACCTGTTGAATTCCATTATTTGATCCTTTACCTTCAACTTAACATAATAAGCCTTGAAAAACTCTGGATTGCCTTCTTCAAGCCTCTCCCAAACTGGAAAGCAAACAAGAAATTACCAAAAGTGGGGGTGAAATGCATATAAGTATAAACCTACTTTAACACATGCGGGAGGCGGAAAAATGAAAGGACTGAAATGGGCATTGTTAAAACATATCAAGAAAGAAGAAAATTTAGAACGAGAACATAGCAACATCATAAACATATCTGGTTAAGAAACACAGATTCACATAAGATTTAGCAATTCTATAGAATTAATCACTACATTTATCGATTCAAGAATTAATAATCAATAAATATTTACGAGTTTAAAGCAGGAAGAATACCTAGTTGAGTAATCCACGGCTCAATTTTTCCATGAACATTTAGAGTGTTTATGGTTTCCTTTTTGTTCAGGTATCTCTTGATACATCGCTCTATATCATTTTTCACCTGAGATAAGAAATAGATCAACTGTAAAAAATTAATAACAAAAAAAGGGAAAATTGAAATATACATCCACCAACTTTAAAAGGTTTGGATTTTAGGGACACAAGTTATAAAACTGGGATATTACATCCAGATCTACTAAAAAAGTTGCAATTTCCATCCACCTATGGCCGGAAAATTGAATTTCCAACTTAATTTGTGCCGTGACCCACACGTGAAACATTTTCCGGCCAAATTATGGTGCTGGCTGCCATGTAGATTAAAAAATCAACTGTACATGGCAACCAACTGTACATAATTTGGCCGGAAAATGTTTCACGTGCTGGTCACGTGCACAAATTAAGTCGGAAATTCAATTTTTCGGCCACAGGTGGATGAAAATTGCAACTTTTTTAATAGATTTGGATGTACTATCTTAATTTTATAACTTGTGTCCCTAAAATCCAAACTTTTTAAAGTTGGTGGATGTATAATTTAATTTTCCCAAAAAAAATAACAAAGAGTCACTGTAGCAGCTGAAAGAGTAAATGTTAAAAGCAATAGTAATGAGTTTGCATGGATGGACTAGAATATAATTAACTTCTGGACAAGCAAGAGCCATGTTTAAGAACCAAAAGTCTTAAATCTCTATTACTCTTGCCTCCAGATTCTTGTACAAGAATACAAGTCTATTTTTGAATTTTTTGATTCCTTCTTCTTTTATTTTCCTCTTCAAAAACTTACCATCTCTATATCTTGATCAACAGGTTCTCTGCCCTCCTCAATAGACATGTTTCTGAATGCCGCCTTCTAATTCTGATAAATTAAGGTGTATTGGAGTTCCTTTTCGACCAAGACTTGTAAGATGACACCTATTCTCAAAAATCAGTAAGCATCAAAAGAACCAAAGCACACAATTAAACACGTGTGAATGAAAAAGAGTTAACAGAACGGTGGAAACAAAAAACGACAAGCTGATGCAACTTACAGAAGTTATCTCTTTATTCAAGAGAATTAAAAGGTCACAAAAAAACCATATATATGTATATGTATGTGCCTGTGTGTGTTTTATACCTTTCTCTCTTTAATGAACATAAAATGAGGGCGCATACAGAAGCAAGATCTACTCAATTCAGTACTGAATCCATTCCTTTTCTAATAAATTCACACGGTTTCATTCATCCAAGAAATAGGGTTCATGGCTTCAGAATTGAAACCACCAAAACACCACACATCAAAGAAACCCTATACTTCAATTTCTTATCCATATAAACAAATCAAGCACACACATATAAAGAACAAATATCAAAATACTAAACTACCCACGAACCTTATTGATTGAAAAAGGAAGCCCAGATAATAATCGAGCACGAACACTCAATACAAACGTAAATTCAACAAAATCGTAGCATAAATGAACTGGGCTCAACTCCTTTTCCTTCTTTTTCACTTACCAAATTTAATTGAACTCGATGCTGCAATTAATCAAACAGGTGTGGTAGCAATTAATGAACGAATCTGAAATGAAAAAGGGTAAATTATTAAAGAGTAGTGAGTAGAAGTGGACTCTTGGCTAGTCCTCAGGAGAGTTTTGGGGTTCATGGGAGGAGAATTTGATTCAAATCTTTCCTCTTTTTATTGTAGAAAGGGAAAGGTATGTTGATGATGTGGCTACGCCCCATTAGCATGCCCTCGTGCTTGCTTTTCTTTCGTGTAATTCCATTTCAACCTCCCTAGTACTCTTTTTTCGCCTTTTCTACCTACTTTTGACCTCTCTTTTTTCGTTTTTGCCCTTAAGAATTTCATTTTATTTTTCTCAATCTATAATTTATCTAACTCTGATAAGGTCGGAATTTGGGTGAGGGACGAGGATCGATCTCGACCGCCGATCTAGCAGTTGAATTTATAGGTGTGGATCCGCTTTGACCTAAAACAAATGAACAGGGGGGTTACTTGGCCGGAGAGGGTTGGCTCCGGCGCAGCACCTCCAACGCTCAAGTCAGTACACTTAAAGTGCAGGGTATAGAGAGAGAAATATTGTGTTCGGAGTTAATAAATGAACTTACCAACCAATAATTAATGAGGGGGTATTTATAGTGGGGCATAACACGCACTAAGTACACCCCTGAAGGTGCGCATTTAATGTATCGATCGTAGGTTCTGCAGGACAACCTTAATAAGGTAAGGTGGTGTCAGAGGAATGTTCAGTCTTAGGTTCAGGCGCATTAAATGCCTGACGGCTGATGATTGGATAGCTATATTCGTAGTGAAGGTTCCGATCTATGCCATAGGTCGGAGATCGATTATGCGTCCGATCATACCGCATAGTTTCCGATCGGAGGGCCGGGGTATTGGGCTTAGCTCGACCCACATATATCTCGACCGATCCGCATCTATCACGGCCAAGATGCCACGAGTCTGACCGAGATTATGTCATGTGTCCGACCGGAATTACCCCTTATCAAATTCAAAATCACAAAAAATGAACTATAACTTGTATATAAGCTAAATTGGAATTTCGTTAACAAGAGCAATTTAATAATTTATGCTTGATTTCTTGAATAATTGAATGAATTATTCTATATCTATGTTACTTTATTTATTTATATTTAATATATAAAATGTGTGCTTTTCGACATAGCAACTACAAGTAGGAGGTAGGACAAAGTAACATGCCACATTAAACATAGACACTAGTTTAGGAAAGATGCCAATAGCCTAACCAAATTTGGGAAAAATCTTAACAAACGTGTCATGTCTTGATCCTAACGATTTTAAAACGTGTCACATTTTCATAATATTATGTTTACAGTGTAGTATATATATTAAACATGTCATGTTTCATTATTAAAGTGTATATATATAATGCTTGTATGTTAAGTTTTGATTAAAAAAAAAAAGTTTAAAGTTTTGATGTCCAATATCAAATATTATTCAAATGAAGTGAAAATGAGCTATAAGGATGGGATTTTATTTGTATGGTTTCTAGGGTTGTCCAGAGTTTGGTTTTACCAACCAAACCAATCAAATCAGAGACTTTAGTATATACTAAATATCAAATCGGAAACTTCGGTTCGGTATTCAATACATATATTTCAAAACTGGAAACTTCGATTCAGTATTCGGTAATTAGTGGGATTTACCAAACTTACCAAATATACCAATCTATCTATATATATATTATATATTATATTTTCTAAATTATAACATATACACTGTAACACTTATAACTTATTCAATTATTCTAAACCCTAAACTACAGACGAGAATTGCAATTTGAAAATGGGAAGACTCAAGACTTGTTAATTGGAATTTGTAATTTGTAATTGATGATTTGGACTTTTTTTTGGATTTCTTTGTATCTTATTATCCTTTGTTGGATTTGAGAGTTTATTAAAAGAAAATTATTTACAAATTCAGAAAACTGCAAGAAATAAATATAAAAACTTTAATACAAACAACAATTTAACATCATCCAAGATTTACCACACCATACTGATATAATTTCGTAAATACCGGAACCAAACCGGAAACTTCAAAAGTTCGGTATTCGGTACGCATTTTTGACTTATCAAACTATCGGTATACTGGTAGTTCGGTTTGGTCGGTTCGATAAATACCATTTGAACATCCCTAATGATTTCTCACCCGATTTCTTCCGAACTCTGGTATAGTAGAGGCTGAATTGGAGGTGATTTTTCCAACTAAATTGATCCATTCACAAGTTAAGATTTAAAATTAAAAATTTAAATCTTAATTAAGAGATTTAATTTGTATCCCACTAGACAAACTTGAATCGTCTAATGAAGAGACCAACCCAATGGAAACTGGGATATATATTGTAGTTTACGAGTCTTAAAAAGGGTCCTCATATCGTTTAGGAGTGGAAAATTGAAAAAGTTAATATCAAGATTGATTCAAAATTGGTCCTTTAGTTGGTCAAATTCTAGTAATACAGAATGTCATCCTCCGGTTCTTTATTTGAAGATTGTAAGTGCTTTAACTCATAAATAGGGAATGTAAAATGGGGACATTTTTTACCATAAAGTTGCGATATTGGGACACAAGATCTGAAATTCGCGTAAATGTCCTCAAACTTTGTATTTTGCAGCAATTTTGAGACTCCTACGGATTTAATTTCAATTTTTATCCGGAATACTGTTTGTGTCAATCACATGATGGTTGAGAAGTGGTTTTCTGATTGTATTTTACACATAATAATTTTTTGTTAAGTTTGCCGATTAAAAAAAAAATTTTTAACAAAAAATTATTACGTGTAAAATAAAATCAGAAAACCACTACAAAAAATTATTACGTGTAAAATAAAATCAGAAAACCACTTCCCGACTATCACGTGACTGACGCAAGCGGTATTCCGGACAAAAATTGAAATTAAATCCACCGGAATCCCAAAATTGCTACAAAATACAAAGTTACAGGACATTTATGCTAATTTCAGATCTTATGTCCCAAAAATGCAACTTAGTGGTAAAAAGTATCCCGATTTTGCAATTTTTCCCTCATAAATAAGAAGTGACCACTCAAGACAATATTGAACTCTCTCTTTTTTAGTTGAATGGATTTAACCTCTCAGAGAGATTATTGATTGTATCACTACGGATGCTAGCATCTTAGTTTAATTTTTTATTCGCCTTTTCTTCTCTACCAAAAAAAAAAAAGAAAAAAAGCTATTTTTAAGCAACACACTTTTTCACACACCATTTCCACAACGCCTCACTCGACTTGTATTCCATGGGCTGGACTCTAGCGGGAAAAGTTTCCACCTTCCGTTTTACAAAAAGGCCCAAATTTGTTTTAAAGAATAGCCTATTGAGCAGTCCACCTTCTACTCTCATTCATAAGGCCCAGTCTTTTATGGGCTTAAGTACAATGAGAAATTAATGCTAAAAATTTGTATACATATATTTTTATAAAATTAAAAATTTTCTCCTTATAAATTTCGATAAGATTTTCTTTTTATTTTTGGTGGAACATAAGATTTTCTTCATAATTTTTAGAATGGATAAATACGATTAGCCCACCTATGGTTAGTGAAAAATGGATATAATCCCCCCTAAGTAATAAAAAGAATCAATTAACGTCCTGTTTTGAAAACCGTCCAGTTTACCTCTCTTGATTAAGCTATTCATAATCTTTAAAATTATAATTAATAGTATATTGAGTATTTTTTATAGTTCAGGCAGATTTTGTACTCATTTCACTAAGTATAGGGGATAAATTGCAATAAGCCCCCCGTTTTTTTATAGATATTATATTGCATTATATTCTTTAAAATAAAAGCTCTTACTTCGTTTAAAGTTTTTAAAAATCCAACACAATGTTTTGTTTTCATTTTAAGTTGTGTCACGATGTGGCTTTGCTCTAGCAACAACGAAGAGGTGCCATGATCATTAGGTTGTGAGCTCTAATGCACGGACATTTCGAAAATTTGTCTCGTGCGGTGTTTGACACGGACACGCCTCCAACACATGTCCAACACGGTAAAACCATGTCAGAGTTTTTCTTTAAAAAAAAAAATTTGGACACGGTGTCGGATATGGCTGAAGGAATGTCTGACATGGCTAGAACACGGCTGAGAGGAGTGTCCGACACGGCGGGGTAAATTTTATAATTTCTTAAAAGTTTTTTGTATTTTTTTTGAATTTTTTACTCTCTCTCTCTCTCTCTTCAACTCAACATATAGATTTTATTCCTTTGTTTTAATGTTGAATAATTGTATATATATTTTATATATTGCATAAATTTGTAAATATTATATATATATATATATATATATATATATATATATATTGTCGTGACAGAGCTATATCGTGTCCTAATTTTTTGAAAAAATTCGTGACACCGTATGCATATCGTGTCGAGTCGTGTCCGTCTCCATGCATCATTGGTTGTGAGTTTGAGTTCCCATGAATTAATATGGGTTTTTGTTCTATTACCTGTGTTTATTTCTACTGTATTGTAGCATTATGTAATTGATTGTATAATAATAATAAAAAAAAGATGCTATAAGTGTTGGTTTTCTTTTCATTGTCAACATACTATTAAGGATTAGATCGAAGTAACGTCCTATATGTTCATCTTAAATTTGTTGTTCGCTTTTAGCTTTTGTCAGTTGGGCACGGTTTCATTTTCTTGGTTTAGAAAATCTCTCCCTTTCAGAAATTACAAGAATTTTTGTTTTAACTTCTGGCATTTACGAAGAAAAATGAGCATTTTGGATTATTTCAAATTTATTGAACTGTTAGAAACTTTTGTTCTGTTTGAATTTAATAATATAAAAAAGGGTTTCGATTAGAAGTTTAGAACTAGACGGCAGAATGTAATATGTTAAACTTAGATAATGGTATATTTTAATAAGAGAGATAATTAGATGATCAACATAAAAGTTTTCTGTGTATAGAATTACAAGTTAGTTATTCTTCTTAAGAAAGTATTATTAACTAGGGATAATGACACTTAAACCCTCGATTTAGGGGTAAATACAGCAAGACCCCCTTTACAATTAGAAATTACAGAGACACCCCCTCGACTATGGCTCTGTCTAACACTTAGGTCCTGCAGTAATAAGTCATTTTATTATTTCTAAGTAGATGCAAACGTTTAATTATCTGGATAACAACTTAATCATTTATCTCATTTCATGTATTATAGCAACACTATAACAAATACGTTATGGGTAATTTAGTAATTTTATAACATTTCGTTAAGTTTTTTTAGGTTTTCGTTAGGGTAGGAGGATCTATCTGTAATTTTCAATAGTACAAGGGGTCTTGCTGTATTTACCCCTAAGTCGAAGGGGTGTAAGTGTAATTATTTCTATTAAGTACTCCTGAAATTTCATCTTTTATGTAAAACTATTGTCGAATTTTATCTTAAAATTCATAAGTTCAAAATCTCTTTCTGACAAAGTTTTCTCTTATTGACATGAATAACAACAGTTTAAGAAGATTTTCGTAATTTTTGTAATTATACGAACTTTAGGATAGTGGATGTAAATCAATATTCTTATATTTCCACTTAAATTGCTTGATAAAAATCTAAAATTTGACAGCTTTTACCATGAGAGATTTATTTTTTTATTTTATTTTATTTATTTTTATTTTTTTATTTTTGGTGTACAACTTTTACCACGAGAGATTTAATCTATATGATAATATAAATATGAGGCATCAGAATAATGTAGTAACTATTTTTTTTTTTTTTGATAAATCGAGAAATCCCGCGAGGTTTTCGCAGAGACCCCCTATATAAATGCAATTGAAAGAATTACACCGGAAAATTCATAAAAAAAACATCAGAAGAAGCCTAATGCTATCTAAAGAAATAATAACTAAAAATATATAAATAACTCATATCTTCGGTGTTTTGATATCTTATTTTTAATATATACACTAATTAAAAATAACTAAAAATATATAAATAACTTATATCTTATTTTTACTTTTCACACGTACGGAATATTATAACGTGCTAGTTTAACTGAAGGTTGAAGCATGCTGTAGAAGTTCCTTTCCAATTCATGCCCTAATAGCCCATATATAATATATAAACTCCGCAAACATGTAAACACCTTTCCTTTTTCTAATTCGGAATATGTTTCGAACTGAATCAGACAGGTCACTAAAATATAAAACTCTCTCTATTAATGATAACAAAATTTAAGAAATATTAAATTTAAAATCTCAAATTAAGCTAGCATAGGGTACGTAATTAACTGCTTTGATATAAAATAACCAATATTGTGACATAAACTATAAATTATATATCATAAATTGGTTCCATTTTGAAAATGAAGCAAGTTCTTGATATCCTCCACAAGAAGTGGGTGAAAAATGAACAAATGAACTATATAGATCAAACTAAAACTAATGAGGTACATTATAAAACTTTCTGCTGAAAATCTAAATTTCTGCTAAAAGAACACGATGAATCACTTCGTTTAATTTCCTAGTATGATCACCAATGACAATGATTGATACATTGAGAAAGTAATTAGAACATACAAATAAAAATGAAAATATCACTTATATATATTCCTAACTTGGACAGAACATTTGGCACAGAGTTGGAATATCCCAAAAAGAATCACAATTGGAATCATTGATCATATTATCCCAATATTCACTAATCCCATTCATTGCATACAATGATGCAGATATCTGTCTTTCCACCTTCATACGTTCGAAATCCTGAACGAACTGCGGATCGTGTCGAAGGGCAATCTTGTCATTTCCCATCCCATAAGGTGAGGAGCTGCACATTTGATGATGATAACCTCCCATGGAAGAGGTGAGATCAGGCTTATATGCATCCTCAAAGGAGGCAAAAACAGGAGTGTTAGCCACATTCTTGATCAGTGTTGTCTTATGGATCATGGTTTCTTGATTAACAGATAATTGCGGTGTGAGGGTGGGGGTGGGAGTGGGGTGGGGTGGGGTACTGGCTTTATTTAGGCCCCTCTTCTGATTGAGAAGGTTCCGAATTTTCAACGAGAGTGCCGGGTTAGGGGGCCCGTTTTTGTTCAAGAAGTTCGTGCGCGTGTTCGATCCACGTAAGAGACATGCGGCTTCATCGTAGGCTCGAGCGGCTTCTTCGGCTGTGTCGAATGTTCCTAACCACATTCGGATCTTTTGTGTCGTGTTCTTGATTTCCGCGACCCATTTGCCCGACGGCCGTTGCCGGACGCCGACGAATTTGTTCTTGTTGGGGCCTCTGTTTCTTGATAATTTGGTGTTGGTGGGAGATGTAGTGTTGGAGTTGTGGAACTGAAGTTCCATGTTCTTGATGTAATAATTTCAATTTCTCTCCCTGTTTGTGTGTATGTGTGTGTTTTTAAGGTTGTAGGAAGTGTGGAGACTTGGTTAATTTAAAGGACAAGAATTGTGTGATTAGAGTGTGTTTTTATAGAAGTGATGAGGATGTCTTGGCTTGGTTGTCTGGTTTTGCATTGAATTTGTATCATGTATAAAGTTGACTGAAATTTCAATGTGGTGGGTGGGTGGGTGGGGTGGGGGGTAGGGTTAGGGGGGTAAGATAAGCCATGAAGCATGAGTCGTAAGCATGACTGATTTAATATTTTGTAAAATGTTTATTTGTGTTTGTTTGTTAATGTGGAAGCATTTTCTGCAAGGCATGCCTAATCCCATTGTGCTTATTGCTCATCACGTTCTTTGCCTTCTCCTTTGTGTTCAATTTTGTGAAGGGAAAAAACAAAGGCATGCTTTTGACCCTTTTTCATTCTTTTGTTTTTTTTTTTATTATTTTCTCCTGTAATATACGGACATGGACATGGACACGATGATATAGTTTATTCTTTAATATTTTGTACTATAGAATTATCCAATATGGATATCGGACACGATATAACATGACATGTAAGTATTTTTAGAATTGTTTGTACATCATAGATTTTCAGAATGAGAGTGGGTTTTCGAGATGATGATATTTTTGAGGATGATTCTGATTCTAATTCTAATGATGAGATGGGTTTAATTTTAATTTTAATTTTGATAGTGATAAAGATAAAGAGGACGAGTCTCATGAAATAACTATGTATTTTACTTTTTGATGCATGGACACTTCTAAAAAAACTATTGCTTCGTGTCATATCGTATCAGACACCTCTATATTGGTTTATATCGGAAAAAAATTATGTCGTCATATCCATGTCGTTTTTCCGTATCCGTATCAATGCATCACCGACTCAACTAATTGAATATATAATAGATGTACATTTACTATTTGGGATTAATGATGTAAACTACTTGGTATTTCATTATTTGGGATTAATGATGTAAACTACTTGGTATATCATTTTGTACACGTATTATATATTCAATTAGTAGAATACAAAGGGCGAAAGTTAGGTTGATTTCCAAGAATAGAAGGATTAATTAGTCATTTTGGAGTACACATTATAGGGTGAATTAAGCACCAAATTGTAGGACCGGTTAGTAGAAAATCTGTGCATAAAGAAATAAGACATGGGAGCCATATAACCATATTTCATCCTTGGGCAAGAATGATAAAACAAACATAAAATTGATAACTAAACCAAAGTCAAATATGGTCTAGATCAAGACAATCATATCTTACTTTTTTCTTAATATTTGTTTCTTTCTTCGCTTAGTCAAACCACTAATAACACAACTGAGTAGCCATCACGAAGGCCTGCCTTATTTTTAATTTTTTAACTCTTGACACCCCTCAAAGCGTGCCACTTGGATAAACCAGCTAAAGTGGTCGTTAATTTTGAAAATAATAACATAACTAACAACAATTCCTGGTTTGTATTAGGTTTACAGAATCTGGAGAAGCACGCTGCTCTTGGAGGAATCTTTGCCTCCATTAAAACCACCAAAAAATAGGTATACTACTACGGCTGCAACAACCTCAAAAGCAGTGGCAGAGCTACATACAAGTCAAGGGTGCACGTGACTCCCCTGACTTTGAAATTACTCCTATATATGTAGTATATATTTAATTTTGGGTGACCTCTCTCACCGCAATCTGATGCATCCTTAATAGTGGATGGGAATCTTTACGAGATAGTGGATGAGAATCTTTATTGGTTGAAGTAATTCGATTTTGCACAACTCATGAAATTGACATCCCGAATATGGATGATAGCTTTCTATCTAAAGGGAGATCAAGACGTAGAGCACAACAAATTACAAATTTGCATCACTATCGTATTGATTTGCTTAATACTGTTGTGGATATGCAACTTCGAGAGCTTAATGATCGTTTTACTGAGACAAATACCGAGTTACTTCTTTATTTAGTTTGTTTAACTCCGGACAACTTCTTTTCGGCATTTGATAAATATCGATTGATTCAGTTTGCAAAGTTTTGCCCATGTGATTTTTCTCCCATTGATTTAGCTATTCTTGATAATCAATTGGAGACGTATATTATTGATATGAAAAGCAACGAGGAATTTTCAAGTTTAAAAGGAATCGGAGAGCTTGCACAAAAGTTGGTTGAGACTGGAAAACATGTTGTTTATTTACTTGTTTATTTGCTTATTCGGTTGAGATTATTTTATCCGTAGGTACAGCGACTGTGAAGAGAGCCTCTTCAGCAATGAAAATAGTGAAGAATCGATTGCGTAATCGGATGGGAGATGGTTGGATGAATAATTGTTTGGTTACTTATATAGAGAAAGATGTGTTTAATAGCATTGACAATGAATTGATTATTCAACGATTCCAGAATATGAAAGCACGTCGTGGACAATTATAAATTTTATGTGTTTTTCTGATTATAGTGTTACATTAAAGATATTTTTATTTTTTAAAATTATTTTCACTTGAATTGTCCGAATTTATAGTTTATATATATATATATATATATATATATATATATATATATATATATTTATTTATTTATTTATTTATTTTCATTATTAAAAGGTGACCCCCTGATCCCAGGGTCTTGACTCTGCCACTGCTCAAAAGAGCACTCATCTAAGCTAAGTTTAGAATTAAGTAATATTTCAAGCTAATAGGGGGTTAGTTGTAATATTTTTCAAACAAAAAAATAGGCATACTACAGCTGCAATAACCTCAAAAGAGCACCCGTCTAAGCTAAGTTTAGAAGTAATATTTCAAACTCATATATAGGGGGTCAGTTGTAATAGTTTCCGAACTTGTGGGTGGTCGTAGATAATAATTCAAACTCTGAGAAATGTGATACTTTTCAAAGTGGGGACCCAAGTTGTAATTAATAGATATTTTCAGGGGGCTAGGTGTAATTTACCTTTTATATATATTCTCCAAGTTAAATGTGAAAAACAACCTAAAGATCGAATGCTCATCCCACAGTGACAACCATTACGATAACTAAGCAAGAGTTAGATTAGACCCCTCTATATATGGATGTTTCAAACATGAAAATATTCATTAATTTTCACATTCCAAAAAAGAAAGCTTTAAACACATGCAAAAGTATTCAGCCTCAGAAATAATAACAGCCATTGTTTTTTTTTCTCTTACCAAGAACCGGTCAGACCGATCGTGGGGTTAGGAAGGCCCCGCCTTATATATAAAAAACTTAAATTGAAAAATTCGAAAAATACATCAATAAGGCAGAAAGAATGACATGGTTGTCAAAGCTGAACCATATCAAAGGCAGTTGGAGACTTGGAGCAATGCATCAACATGCATTCTTAAGAATTAATTAGTTAACAAAAATAATTCTTTATCCCATAATGATAGTAGTACTACAAAATATAAAAAAATTATATTATTATTTTGTAATATAAATTATAGTTGAATTTACTATAAATAAAATTGTAAAAAAATTATATTTAATATTAAAAAATGATAAAATAAATTTGAATTCAAATTTTCATAACAAATTTATCTTGAATAATCTTAGTTTTATTAGGAGAAATGTGAAAATTATTCAGATTATTTTAAATAATCTTATCTTGAATTTTAGTTAAATTTATTAATAATATTCAATTTTGTACATATCAAAATATAGTATGAGGGTGTTTGCAAACTCTAAAAAAATCATTTATGTTAGAAGTGATTTTTTTCAGTATTTTGGGATTCCAAACACTCCAAATTTTTGCTAAATTTAAGCAAAAATAAGCCAGAATCCAGAAGCACGTAAAAACATGCTTTTGGATTCTGATTCTAGATTTTAGGTATTTTTATAATTAAAATAAAACTTTAATTAGTAATTTTATTAAAATTAGAAGTGTTCTCAACCTCTTTTCCAAATACTTAACTACTTTTAGCTTTTTTTCCAAACACTTCATGCTTTTACTATTGCATTTTTTTAACTTAACTTCTATTTCAACTTTTTCAGAAGTAGTAGAGTTTGCAAACACCCTTTATATTGAGGCTATCACATATGACGCCTCAAGGCTTCCGAATTATATAATGTAGATATATAATTTTTATATTATTATCATTTTAATTTATAAAAAAATATTAAAAGTAAAAAATAAAAACAAAACAAAACACACTTTCAGGAAAAAAAAAGAAAAAACCCTTCCACGGTCCCACCCGACAAATCTTACCCAATTCCCAAACCCAAACCCTACCCTTTCTACTCCCGCCGTCCCACACCACCCACCAATGCACCACCCCCTCGCCGCCCCTCACCACCACCCACACCGCTGCACCGCCTCCATTGCCGCCCTTAACAGCCGAAGCACCGCCCGGCCCCTCCAGCGCCGCCGTGCACAGCCGAAGCTCCACCAAACAAGAAGCAGTTGCTGTAAGTTCTAATATTTCTTTAATCTAATACCTCTACTCTTTAATGTTTGTGTATCCTTGAGTTTTTCAATTGAATTCTTTGAAAGTACATTAAATATCACACACTTAACAGAGATTTTAATATAATTGTGTGTATGTGTTTGTGACAGGCAACCATATAAAATAACTTAGGTACTCATTATATTCATAATCATATGTATCATCTTGTAGACGATTGATTTGCTACTAGTTATTCCAAAATGGCACAGGAAATATGAGAATTTTGATAATATCATGCTGCTCTGCAACTTTTGATTTAGAGTTGTCATGTAAAATCTGTACCAAATATTACTGTCGAATTAAATGACTTATATCTTAATTATAGGATTCTGAGATTTTCTTCTGTAAAAAGATTGTGTGAGTTAAATGGACTTGATATGAATATGTAAAGGACTGCAAAGACTTGGCAGTTTTCTTTTCATTGCCTTGTTTTGTCATAATTTGGAATGAATGTGTTGCTTTGTTTTGAAATATTTTATTTATTTTTGAAATTCTGCATTTACGAGCTAGAGCAAAAACTGACATATGCAAGCTGCTCGATCAAGCTCAAGCTGAACTCAAGCTTTTGTCAAGGTCAAGCTCAAAATTATAGACTTGTCAAGCTCAAGCCTGTTATCTTAGGCCGAGCTTGGCTCATGTGCAACCCTAGTATCTATCCAAAGACTCAAATGTTACCAAAATGTTTGATGGAATTATGCTCTTAGTTATTTGAGATTGATAAAATCAATTGAGAAATTTCGACCCTTTTCTACATTTTCCTAGTTTTTCTTCTTCTTCAGCAATTAATATTCTTGCAGTTTTGATCTGAACTTGATTTCATGAACTTTCATTGTCTTTTATATCAGCTTGATTTTACAAAAAACATATGAATCTTTTCTTGTTTTTTCTTTACTTAAGCAGCTAGGTAAGAATTTGGATTCAACAGCAAGGTTTTCGAGCTCAAGCCGAACTCAAGCTTTTGTCAAGTTCAAGCTCAAAATTACAGGCCTGTCAAGCTCAAGCCTTGTTCATATATTTCAAGCTCAAGCCTGTTATTTGAGGCCAAGCTTGGCTCGGCTCAGCTCATGTGCTCCCCTAGTTGGCGGCACTTATTCAATCACCCGGTTAAGGATCCGACCCATTTGCCACATAGCCCATTCTTCCCAATCTTTTATACTAACCGCCAACACAGGTGGAGAGCTCAGAAAAGAAGAACGCGCCACTCGTCGCCACCGCCAACCACCTATGCGCCACCATTCCGCTTTCTCGTTTCTTGTGTGGCTGCCTCGCTTCTTTCGGTTACTAAGGACCACCTGAACATTGTGGCTCTCACCCATTAGGTGAGTAACTTTTGAATCGTAAATTCGAGGTTTCTTAATTAGGGGTTTAGAACTGGAATTGTATTATTTTTGCAGCGGATTATTTCGATGGATTGATTTAATATCTGAATAGCTTATTTGTTTTTTAACTAGGTTTTTGTTACTTGTTTGTGAGAAATTTTGTTTGTATTTAATTTGTGGCTTTGAGCATTCTATTTTCAGAGTTTCATGTCGATTGGAGCTCTAGTCTGATTCCATTGGATCATTCTTGACCAACTTGATGATTAATGCCAAACTCTGTGTTAATGTATAGACATTCCAAAATTTTGCACTGAAAATGTCGTTTCAATTGGGTTTGAAACCCCATTATCTTTGAGCTCGATTTCCTCAGAGTCGTTTATACTGAATCGTTCCTGTTGCAGAAAACTGAAAAATGCTACTAAGCAGATTATCCAAGCGCTGCTTTTGCACTTCCTCCAATGCACGGCCGTGGCTTTTTGTGGGATTGGGCAATCCAGGGGAAAAATTCATGGGCACCAGACACAATGTAGGATTTGAATTCATCGATGCATTTGCTAAATCACAAGGGATCGCAATGGACTCTGTCCACTGCAAAGCCATCTTTGGAAAAGGCCAGTTACACATAATTTCCTATACGTTGCAATATATATGACGCATGCTTATGTTTATAATATCATTGCTTTATTTTGGTTCATTTTCATTACAAGTACTGTGTTTTGAATGTTATCTTCAGGTTTTATAAATGGAGTTCCGGTTTTCTTGGCCAAGCCCCAGACTTACATGAATCTAAGTGGTGAATCTGTAAGCAATTAATTAAGATGTCTTCTTGAAAATAGCTATTTCTTTCAGTACGTGTGACTAATCTACTGCTCATTTTTTCTGGCAGAGTGGTCCACTTGCTGCTTATTATAAGCTGCCTCTTAACCGAGTATTAGTGGTACAGTATTATTGGAAATATGAAATTCCAGAGTCTGTTTTTAGTGATCCCATTCTTATGGTTATTCTGACTCTTCATGTATCTTTGTTGTAGTTTCACGATGACATGGATTTACCTTGTGGGGTTCTTCGACTTCACCCTATGGGAAATCATGGAAGTCACAATGGGTAAGAATATAGAAACTTGATGCCTAAATTTCTAGATATAAGGCATCAGATTGCTTCATTATGACTAGGTACCTTTGTTGTTTACTTCCACGGGCATCTGTCATGGAATAGGATTACGAATACTTAATCAATTTTAGCAATGTCATTCTGCAATCTCTCATCTTTCAAATGTATAAGGTAACCAACTTATCTCTAAAACCTGAAAAGATCCTTTCAATCAGACCTTATAAATTACAAAGGAATATTACTAACTATACCAAAAATATCCTTGAGCCTAGTAGATCCAATTTCCGAATATCGAATAATTTATAGAGTAAGATCCAAGAGCTTCTAAGATCCAAATATTCTAGGGATTGTTAGATTTGGATAAGCTTAAACAAACTCCCCGATATACAAATTATTTAGTTGATTACTGAAAATAGTCATCCCTATTGGCGCTCCTATCATTGGAATTGAATGCGATTTTGTAAAGTTATTCTATTATTCCTACCAAAAAGCCACATATTCCCTTCCGTTTTCTGATTTTTATATTGGTTAACTGTTGGCAATAGTTAAATGCAATGCAGGCATACGTCATTTTTTTTTTTTTGAACACACGCACACAATTTGACCCTTATGATTGCAAGGAATCGAACCCAAACCTCCACACTGGAGTAATATCTGGTTGCCATTGTATATTCTTGTCTTTAACAAATCATGTATTGGTCTTGTTGCCATATTGATAAGGTTTAATTGCCTAACATCTCTGGTAGAATTTGCTTGGTAGAAAATCTGATGCATATGCTGATCTCGAAAGAACTATTGTGAAATTTACTCTTTCTAGTGGGGTTTACTTTCTGCTGAGAACTTTATGATCCATCTGCGTTGCATTTTATGATTTGCTAGGCTGAAAAGTGTGATCCATCATTTTCGCGGGAATAGAGAATTTCCTCGGTTAAGAATTGGTAAGTTTTAATCTTCAACTTTAAGATTTTGCTCTCTGTTGACCTTCCGGTCACCTATAAACAACCGAAAATCAAATGTAATTCTTTTGTTAGGTATTGGTAGGCCTCCTGGTCAAATGGATCCAAAAGCATTCTTACTCCAAAAATTCAATGTCAGAGCTCGAGAAAGGGTATGCCTTAGCTTGTATTTGCCTGTATCCCAAATTGGGCTTCTTGTTGAAATTTTGATCAACGAATTATTGGTGAATGGATAATTTATCTAAGGGATAATTACCAACTACTCCCTTGGGTTTGGCTCAAATACAGAAACCTCGCTGAGGTGTTAGAAATTACTAACTCCCCCCCTGAGGTGCACTATCTCTCTCACAAACTACCCCCTGAGATCCACTTTCAGGGGGTTAGTTTTTCCATTAGCCACAAAAACTTTAGGGGAGAGTTGGTAATTTCTGAAATCTCAGGGGGTTCTGTATTTGAGGCAAACCCCAGGGAGTAGTTGGTAATTATCCCTTTATTTAATTATTATGACTTTGGGATTCTAATCTGTTTTTTGGTAAAAGCTTGAACTTTTACTTTTTTTTTTCCAATGTTTATTTGCTGAACGAAAAATTCCAACACTTGCTATATTTGCAGTTACAATCTTTATGCAAAAGTTTACTTACATAGCTTTTTTAGGTTAGCAGATTGACACTGCCCTAGAAGAAGGTGTTGATGCTCTGCAACAAGTCTTGTCCAAAGGCTTTACAGAGACTGCTAGACACTTCAATACAGAGCAGAAGTACAAACATATAAGACTGCAAACCATGCCTGTATGACTTTATCAAAGGTACTCCTAACTGAATAACGTCTATCTTATTCTTTAGACTCTCTTCATTTTACAGATGCACTTGTCACCACTAGCAAATTGATTTTCTTTCAGTAACAGCAGACGTGAATACTGTGACTTGCCACTGCTGATGCTTTTCTACAGAATTCACGTTTAAATAACATTCGTAGGAAACTAATAGGGTTTTCTGGCTGAGCTTATAAGCCCCTTGAACAACTTATAAGCTTAGGAGTTAGGAGCTTATGAACTTCTTTAAAATATAAGTTAGGGAACACCAACTTAAAGTCATGTAAGTTCATAATCTTATTTCTAAAATTAGAGGTAACAAACATCTTACACCTTCCGAAAGCATCTTGTAAAATGTGAGCCTATAAGCTTACCCAAACACCCTGTAACTTCCTTTTCAAAACCTTGAATGCAGTTTTGCTTGACACAAAACTATTCTTTACAGCTTCTGCAATCAATCACTCAGTGGAAGTCCTGATAGCTGCTTATGCAAGGGAAAGCAGACTGCCTGCTAGCTCCACTTCTCTGTAAGTCACTAAAGATTTTAGCCTAAGAGAGAAATGTGTACTTGAAATCAAACAAGCTGCTGACGTTATGGGATGCTCATTTTGTCGAGTTTACGTGATTATGTGATGAAATGTATTATTATTTTAATTGGTGATTAATTACACATCAATTGTTTTATAAATATGATCTTTTTGATGCTTATTTAATTTAGATTATCCTAATCTTTGTATAATTTTTTATACATACCAACAAAAAAGTTTGATCTTTCGTGTCTATTTCTTCATAACTAGAGATCGAATTCGACAGGCAATTAATTGCGTGCGACAAAGTTTGTCACTTTCTACTCTCCCACTCGCTCGATTCATCTATGGCAATCTTAACAGGCAATAATCCTTTAATTAATTCTTACTTTTTTGCAATTTTTGGCTAACATTTAAAGCCTTGTTGAATTTCTTAGCAAGTGAGCTTATTTTATGCATTCTCCTGTGTATTCACTCTATTTATGCACCAAAGTGAATAAACATTTGGGAAATTTACATCCACTACCCCTGAGGTTTGATGAAATTACAAAATAGTACCTCTTGTTTCATATATTACAAAAAGCCTCTTTGAGGTTTTGTTATTCATGTAAAATTTGTGAAAATGTGGCAAATAGAGGTTTTGACCGACATCGATTAGGTTTTCAACTGTATTGATTCTTACACCAACGAATGAAAGGAGACAAGACAGTTCCAGTGGTGTGAAACTAACTAATACCTGATAAAGGTGTTGCAAGAATTATGAATCCTCAGGTGTGATTTTGTGAGGTTTGAAACAAGGTGGACTAACTTGTAATTAAACTAAACTTAAAGGGTGGTGTGATTTTGTGAGTTTTGAAACAAGGTGGACTAACTTGTAATTAAACTAAACTTAAAGGGTGGTAGATGTAAATCTCCCTAAACATTTTGACAACAACATATACAAATTAAGACACTTCCATTCACACTAGTGTATCAGTAGGGCCCACTTGATAAAAAGTAAAATATTAATTATTAACATAGAGAGAAATTGAACCAATGAAAAGCTAGCTAGTAGCTTCAAATATAAACAAGAGTGAGTGAGCGAGTAGATAGACTATATTGAGAGAATGAGAAGCCCATCATTGTCTTCATCAAAACAAAGGGAAGTAGGACCAAGTGGAGGTGGTGGTTGCTCCGGCAAGACACCGTGTTGCAGCAAGGTGGGGCTGAAGAGAGGGCCGTGGACGGCTGAGGAAGATGAATTGCTGTCGGAGTACATAAAGAGGGAAGGTGAAGGAAGGTGGCGGACACTTCCGGACAAGGCGGGGCTGCTCCGGTGCGGGAAGAGCTGCCGCCTCCGGTGGATGAACTACCTCCGCCCGTCTGTCAAGCGTGGCCACATCTCACCTGACGAAGAAGATCTCATCCTCCGCCTCCATCGCCTCCTCGGAAATAGGTACTCACACCTATTTATACAAGTTGATTTTAAAAAACTCTTCCTCCAATAAGAAATACTTCTATATTTTGTGAAAATGGAATCGCCGCCAGAATAAAAATTTCTGACTCCGTCCCTATATATAACACGTTGATTATAATAAACCTTTGTTTTTACATAAATTGAAATGCTTTAGATCATACTAAATTTGTGATTGTTGTATTTTCTTTCATTATGATCACAGATATATAGAGTCACACAAATAGGTCCAAAAAACAAGAACATTTTCATTTAGTACTGTCCTTATGATTTTATGCTAATCATAAGTCCAAGTCCATTTCCTATTTTTCAGCTTTAATTTGTCGAAATTAGGGTTTTCACTATTGAGTGTTCATTTTCATTTGCCTTCTGCAAGCTAGCCATTAATTGTCTACATTCATAATGGTCACGAAATTATTAATGTTTTCCCTTTCTACTTGTCTGAAATTTTCATTAACAGTTGGCTTCTGCAAGGAAATTTATTTTTCATATCTTTTTATAGATATCCCCTCTTGATCCCTTGATTTTACTAGTTATGGTATTTTCTATTCTCTAAAAAAACACTTTTAATTTGCTAAATAAATAATTTCTGTCAAGACCCTTTTATTTTTCCCTTAATTACGTTGATCCTCCGGTTGACGTTGCTGACTGCATTCGGGCAGAGCGATGGAGCCTGACTAGTTTTCTTAAGCTCGTAATTTTCTTTCCTTTGTCGACCAAAAAATATAAAATAAAAATTGATCATAACTATATGAATAAATTTATGTAAATAAATACATGATATAACTGTTTCTTTTTTTCCATAGGTGGTCTTTAATAGCAGGAAGAATCCCAGGTCGCACTGACAATGAGATAAAGAACTATTGGAACACTCATCTCAGCAAGAAATTGATCAACCAAGGAATTGATCCAAAGACTCACAAGCCATTAACATCAAACCCTAATTATCCCTCCAGTAATCATCACAATTACAAGAAATTAGAATCTAATATTCCACCTGCAGAAGCAGCTGTTGATCATCATCGTCATCCCGAGAAAGAGTTGATGATCAGTGATATTGATCAGGGACTGATCAGTACAAGAAGTAATATTGAAAATGGAGATGAAGATGAAGATGACGACGACGATGTGATGAAAACGTGCTGTGCAGACGATGCGTTTTCGTCGTTCTTGAATTCGTTGATCAACGATGATATGTTCAACAATCAGCATGAACAAGAGCAACAAGATCATCAACAAAATTAAATCAGCAAATTAAAGCAGCAGTTAGCTAGTAATTAATATATAGATTATAGCCTGACGATAGATTTGAACGTATATGCAGATAATCTCTAATTAATTCTGATTTATGAGTAACAGTCTTTTGATATTTATATGAATTATGATATCATGTTTGCTAGAGATTTACATTTCGGTAAATTAATATATATTATATATTCAGTTTATATATATAGGTATACATGCAGGTTCATTTTGAGATTTGTACAATTTAATCATGTCTTCATGACTTCGAAGTCATGGGACATCTTCCTCGCCGCTCGGCCAAAAAATGCTTGACGGTATACATGGTTCATGATAGTAGTTCTTTAATTGACGATATTTAGAGATTGTTATTTTCATTAGGAAATGTATATATAAATTGTGCAACTCTACCGCAAGCGGTTCAGCACTATCTTAGTTTAACTAGAGATCTGTAAAGAGAACTTTATACCTAAGTGGAGCGGGAAATTTGCTATAAAAGTCCCCGTCTTATGAGAAATGAGCTAAAAGAACCCTGTCATATACAAAGTAGCTATAAAAACCCTGTGTTTTGAAATAATTTGCTGAAAAAACCCTACGAACTTTTTTGTAACTACACGCGCGTTGACTGAGAATAAGATAGTCAATTTAGTTGTTAAATGTCTAAAATGCCCTTAATTGGCTAAAAAAACACTGGCATGCATTATTTTTCATTCCAACCTCAATTTTTGCCCAAAACTATGGCTAGAAACTATTATATTAGGCCTATAATCTTTTTTATGTATTAAATCAATTAAATAGAGGTTTACAGTATATTATGTGAATTGCCTAATTTTTTTATAAAGTTAAAAAAATAAATGGAGAGAGAATATGTACAAAAATGCATAAATGTAGGGGTATAATGGTCATTTCAAATGCTTTTGTTGACTAGATTATCATAGGGGGCAGTGAGCAAATATTTACCAAACTGAGGGTTTTTTTAGCTACTTTTTATATGACATGGTTTTTTTAGCTACTTTTCATTAACACAGGATTCTTAGAGCATTTAATTCTAAGTGGAGAGAGTATAAATGGGTTTTAATTAGAACAAAAGAAATAAAAATAAATTGTGCAATCCCATATAAATGAGCTAATTTAGAATTAACCAACAAAAAGTAAAGATAAATTGTGCAACCCACCCTCGTTGTTCTTCCAGTTTGAGAAGTTATACTCTCCTTAATTATATGAACGTAAGTAAAATAGAGTTAAATTGTATATTTGTCCCAAAACTTCATCTGTTTTTTATTTTGGTATCATATTAATTCACTTTTACAATTAATTACCTCCCATAATGTTCTTCTTTTGCAATTTCAGATATTCTCAAATCTCAATTTTTCGTCTAATTATGAGATGTAGCAACAGTTGACTTTTGCAATTTACAATATCTCATAAGTTGCAAAAGTCAATTGTGGCAATTTACATCCCATAACTAGATAGAAAATTGAAAAATTCCTAAAATTGAAATAAAATAATCACTTAATGAGTATAAATTGCAAAGAAGTCAATCAGCATAAAACCAATTAAATTAAAAAACTGAGTGGAATTATAGAACCAAAAATACAATTACCCCCAGTAAAATACATAAATTTATTTTTGAAAATCAGCATCAATACATAAATTTCTTGCGCTATTCATAATTCACACCGAGAAACTAACTGTGTCTATTTAACTTAAAGACTTTTTTAAAAATTTTGAAGTAATTTGTAATAAATTTTATATCGGTCACTAACAAATTTGTGACAAGACATGTAGTGACAGATTTGTGGGATCACAAAATATAATTTGTAACGAATTTTATTAACTTTGTGACGATCTTTTCTATTAGTGAAGAATTGTTGTTTTGTAGTGAAAATGTTTTAGTACTCAAAAGTCAAAAGCTTTATAATAGTCCTATAACTTTTCCCCTGAAATTTCTCAGATAGAGATAAATAAAGTTGAAGATCAGATCTATTTTAGATAGAATACCAATAAATTCAAACTCACATAACTAATTAAAGTGGAAATTAATTACTACCGATCTATATTTTTCAACTCCTACTGATTTTATACTACTGGAAAAACAAAATGACTTCCAATTTCGCCAAAAAAGTGTATACGTTTTATTATAAGATCACAAAATCTGAGGTAATTAATGATGTTTAAATATTAATTACGTGCAATTCAAACCGGTAATTAATTTTCGTCTATAAAGTGAACCAAATAAAAAGATATATAAAAAGACACTCCAAATTGGTTAAAACTCACCTTGAAATTCATATAATTGCTGAAAGGTGATCTGATAAATTAACATCTTCATGCTTTTCTGAAAATCTTATCTCTCCTAGCACGAACAAATAAGTCCTAGCTAAGTGATTGATCGATCATTTTTTTTTTTTCAAATTCTAAAGCCCGTTTATATGGATTTTTGGTAGCTGAACCTTTGGTAGCTGAACGATTGTTCTTCTAACCAAATTTTACAATTAAAGAATATCTGTTCTTGTAGCTTAATCTTACCATAATGTGGTTAATTTCGTATGATATTGACCGGTAGGTTTTTGCCTTTTTTTTTTTTTTTTTGTGCTGAATTGTTATGTGGGTATTTACACTTAAACGTTTCTTTCTTTTTTTTTTTTTAAGGACCCCTCAAAGAGGGGTAAATGCGTTAACTTAAATCAACAAGAACAAAGTCAGAAGTATTTGGGGAACAACACCCAAACCAACGCGAGCCGAAGCTGCATTCTTAGCTAAAACGTGAGATACTCTATTAGCATCACGACGAACGAAGGCAAACTCAACCACAGAAAAACAACCTAACAAACCTCTAATATACAAAATTAAGTTTCCTAAAGGAGAAGAGTCATCGAGTCACTCTGAAGCTTCTGAATTAAAGGCAAGCAATCTCCCTCGAACGCGACCCTAGACCAACCAAAGTCTCTTGCTAGCTTAATAGCAGAAAAAAAAGCTAGCGTTTTAGCAAATTCCGGATCACTAGGTCCTTGAACACGGGCCAATTACCAACCCACACACGTGCCTGAAGAGTCCCGCCCAATCACTCCAAATCCCACTTCCTAAGTTTCAGCGAACACCGTGGCATCAAAATTGACTTTGAATCAGCTCGGAGAAGGGTGTGACCATCGATTCGGGAAATGCCGCGCTACCCGAGAAGCCGAAGTCAAAGCCGGCCGGGCATTCGCTACTGCATATTTCTTTGCAAAACTTGCCACTTCCACCGGAGCTGGGACCACACCTTCAAACTTCTTCTTATTTCTCGCACCCCAAATCGCCCAAAGAAAAGTCAAGAATCTACCTCCCCCATCCACGTCAAGCTCCGCCAACATTTTCTGGAGACCGGAAATAAAGTGTTGCCGAACCGCCTCAATATGAGCAGCCGAAAAGTTAGTAAGATCCCAAACTTGTCGAGCAAATGAGCACTCAAACAGAGCATGCTGCCGATCCTCCTCCTCTTCATCGCACATCGGGCAACCTCCGGCCATAGCACAGTGCCGACGGCCCAGTTCTGAAACCGGCAGCACATCATGCGCCGCTCGACATGCAAACATTCGAATCTTCGGAGCTGTTTTGACTCGCTAGATACGAGACCAAACACTATCCACTCCCGAAGCTGCCTAATTATGCGCCCGTGTTGCGAACTCCTGTGCCAGCTGGTATGCATTGCGAACCGAGAACTGACCATTTTTCGAGTAGTGTCAGATAATACGATCCGGCCTCGGCGATTGACCCAGAGGTATATTCAAGATTATCTGCGCGTCATCCGGTCCAAAAACACCATTAACCAAATCAGCATTCCAACTCAGACCATCACCCAAAAGCAAATCCGAGACCCACTGGACGTCCACTGGATTGCCCTCCACCGGCGACGGGGGGAAGGATGGAGGCCGCGACACCCACCGGTGCCACAAGATGTGAATGGCTTCCCCCGTCCTCACGCGCCACCTCGAACCAGCTTCCACGATAAACCGAGCTTCCCAAATGCTCTTCCAAGCAAACGATGGTGATCACCGTAGCCGGGCTTCCAAGAAGTCCGAATTCGGGAAATACCGCGCTTTATAAATCCGACTCAGGAGGCTATGTGGGTACTAAATGATTCTCCAAGCCTGTTTAGATAACATTGCAAGATTAAACCTCTTTAGCTCACGAAAATCCAAACCATCTGACTTCTTGTTTCGACACATCTTGTCCCATGCTAACCAGTGTAAACGTTTCGACTTTTAAAGAAGTTAAGAAGTTAAAAGTTGTAAAGTAAAAAAAAAAAAAAAACCAATTCAATATACTAATTAAGATCCATATCATATATATGTATATAATATTAATTAGTTAATTTATATTTTGTGTATGCATTTTTGATGCTTGTGAAGAAATTAATGAAACATTTGACTTACCAAACGTTCTTACTATATATGATTTCTGGCATTCATTATGCATCCATGTGTGTAAAGTGTCACATACCTAACTTTTTTGTTCATCATTTATTTTCCTATTTTGCGAACTTTATTATGCTAGTATTCCCGTGACAGTTTTACAGTTATTGCTTATTACTTTGAAAGTTTTAAAATTGAGTTAATTACACGAAATTTGAGTTTTGCATATTTAATTTACAATTTCACTTGCCCACTTACAATAGTGTTTTTTTTTTAACTCCACCCCCGGCCCGAAGGGCTATATATTAAATTAACTCAAATCATTCAAAACAAATTTCTATGGAAAAGTAGGAATAGAAATGAAACCTACGCGAGCCTCAACTGCATTCCTATCAAGGAAATTGGCAACACAATTTGTCTCCCTATGAATAAACTCAAAAGAAACAGAAATAAAAGAACTAACTAAAGACCGGATCTCATCAACAAGAACCCCTACTTACAATAGTTTAAGTTCTGATATTGTTATTTGATAGAAATCATTAAGTACCAATGTGGTGTGGTTCAGTTGGCAACACAAGCTGAGTTTGTAAGAAGAGCTACATGTTCAATCCCCACTAAACACAATCACTGGGAGGGGTGAGGAACCTTAATTGTGGCTAAATCCCGAACCGGATTAAGGATCCTCAATGTAGGATTAACCGAACCACATGCAGTAGTTCACACACACTAAAAAGACAAATCATTAAGTGACGTGGGTCTTCTAATTTAAAATGCAACCCTCAGATAAACTGAATCTTACGAAATATACCCCTTAAAACATAAAAATATATACATAATCCTCCTAAAAAAATCTTGTAAATATATATCTCTTCAGGAAATAAGTATAAGATTACAAGGTTACGAGATTAAAGCTGTGAAAAGCACAAATTTCAAGGATTTTGTGTAATTGATGCCTTTAACAATATTCTTTTCGGTACCCATATTTCAATCATCACATCGATGCCACATGTTAATTATTTGTAATGAGGGGCTTAAAACAATTTCTTGAAATTATTTGGTGCCTTTCTAGCTTTGTGGTTGTGCTATGGTTCCTATATTAAAAAATAAAAAAGTGTAAACTTTTTGTTTGATTATCAGCAACTCATACGATTATGCAAGAACCACCCAAATAAAGCATGTAATTAATGTTGAATGAGATGAAATCCCCAAAGATGATGCATGGTGGCCCCTTCATAATCATATCATCTACTGCACGCTTGGATCGGAGCTTCATCACTAATTATAAGTGATTTAAGTTTGTGCCCTTTGAATTTGATCCCCTTTTCATTCAATAGTCAAATCATGACATATATATTATTAATAATATATAATAGATTAATTAATTAAATAAACAAAGTTAGGCATCCATGTGAAGTAATGTTAACACATATAAAATGATAAATTCAAAGATCTCTATGGCCTTGAAAATCCCACTTTCTTGATATATATCATGCATGTAAATGTAAAAAATTGATCATTTTCAGTTTTTTTACACAATTGGGGTAACGTTCAATGCATGTTTTTATTCATTTCATTAAACTATGTTTAATTGTGGAAACTCAAGTTTGCTCATATGAGACGAGAGAAGAATAAGACAACGGATATATCTGCTAAAAATGGGACACGAGTGGCTTGATGACTCAGAGACTTTCATTTGGAAGTACCCTAGAGGAGTTTTCTGTTTTAGAGGAGTAGTTTTTTTTTTTCAATCTTGTTGCCCCTGTTTCTTTTTTTTTTTTTTAACCAAAAAATAAATAAATAAACTATGTTTAAATCTTTATAAGGTTAAGGCAATTAAGAGTTCAAGACAGAGTCGGAATTCTCATCTACAAAATAGATTTTGTTTGTTTCTTTAATTAACACAGATGGGTGACGAAATTACTGACATTGCCCTTGAAATCCTCTAAGTTTAGACTAAGACATTGTTATGCCCTCCAAACTTTTTTCTAAGAAATTACATGTAGCCACTTTGTAAATTTATTATATTACAAATAATACCAAATTTGAAGAATTATATGACAAAGAATAGACCTAGAAATAATATTTTGCTACAGTAATATCAGGAGTATTTAATTTGGTCTCGATCATTTCATGTCTTTCGTTTGCTTACGTCACCTAAAATATGACGGAACCCTAACTGAAGGGAAGTTGTAATTTAGATACTCTTCAATGGGTATGGCGGTAATAATTTTTTGACTAAGAGGGTTAATTACTAGTTGCAATATTTTAGCATACTCCCGAGGGGTCTAGGTGTAATTAACCCTCTTAGTTAATTAGATCATAAATAAATCAAAAGAAAAACATGCATCTGTTAGACTGTTACATCAACTATTAGAATCTGAATGAATCTATCTCTATAATCCAACGTATTATGTTCAATTGTTTCATGATACCTTTTCTGCAAAAAAAAACCCAAGTTTTCAACATGGACAAGAAAGGTATTAATTAGTGGGAGAAGAAAAGGCAGAATGTTCTTTGAACCAAAAAAAAAAACAATCATGGTATTCCTTTATATGGACCCCCAAAACATTTTTCACACATCAATATGCATAACATAGAAGTCAATCAAAAGTAGTACTAAATATATAATTATTTCTTGGGTTTTCTTGGAAATAAATAAATATTAATAGTACTACTTAATTTGTAAGTGTGCGATACTATTTATATAGCCACCACTCTCTCTGAAATAACAAGCATGAAACTGATATACTAGCCCTCTCCAATATTTGGTAGTTTTCATAAGGAAAAATAATGGTCAATTTCAAAAGGGTTTGTGTTTTCTGTGGAAGCAACTTGGGATATAGAAAGATATTCAGTGATGCAGCACTTGATCTTGGACAAGAACTGGTATATATACATATATTAACCGATTCTTTTCAATTCTTCTTTTCTAAAAATTGGAATCATATGCAGGTAAAGAGGAAGATGGATCTTGTTTATGGTGGAGGAAGTATTGGCCTTATGGGGTTGGTCTCTCAGACAGTCTATGACGGTGGATGCAACGTTCTCGGGTAACATTTTCATATATAAATATACGGCGAATTACCCAAACCCCCTGAGGTTTTTCGGGGGTATTTGTAAGGGTTTAAGGTGGTGTTTTGGATTTTTTAGTAATTTTTCCATAAATATATGTTTGTGACTTTGTGCGTGTGTGTGAAAATTGCATTAGTTTCATGTATATATTACTGAAATCTTACAATCTGTCTTTATTTTGGCTATATAGAGTGATCCCAACAGCTCTTGTTCCTATTGAGGTATAGTGCATATGATCTCCACACTCTTGTAATTTTTGCTTTTGTTCTTTTCCAATTACTTGTGGGGTCGATTATAAATATTAAAAAGTATATTAATTTCCCTAAGATTTATTATAATGAAATGCTAATTATGATCATTTTTGGTGCAGATATCAGGCCATGCGGTGGGAGATGTAATGGTTGTTTCTGATATGCATGAAAGGAAGGCTGAAATGGCTCGTCGGGCCGACGCTTTTATCGCTCTTCCTGGTACGAAAATACACAGTACTCATACGTATACTATAAGAAAGCACACTCTTTTGTGACAAAAATTTGCCACTACCAAAAAAAAAGAATTTTTTTAAAGGGATAATTACACTTACACCCCCTCGACTTAGGGGTAAATACAGCTAGACCCCCTATACTATTGGAAATTATGGATAGATCCTCTAACCCTAACGAAAACCTTAAAAACTTAATGAAAAGTTGTGAAATGACTAAATTATCCATAACATTTTTGTTATAGTGTTTGCTATACATGAAATGAGCGAAGTGAGTAAGTTATTGTCGAGTTAATAGAACGTTAGAATCTACATGAAAATAAAAAAATGACTAACGAAAGGACCTAAGCAGGGGGTCTAGCTGTATTTACCTTTAATTCGAGGGGGTGTAAGTGTAATTATCTCTTTTTTAAAATATTCATTGCAAATGGTCTCCATCTGTCACAAAATTGCATCACAGACTAATCAGTGACGAGACATTTAGTGACGGGCAAATGAATGCTTTCTAATAATGATCATACATAATGTGGTTGTGTACTTGTGTGTGTGGAACTACAGAAGATCAGCAACTTTTTCTGGAGTTTACTGCTAAATTCCCATTTCCAAATTAAAAAATCTACTGCAGGGGGTATTTTGATATTCTTTGTGTTGATTTATGAAGGTGGTTATGGAACTATGGAAGAGTTGCTTGAGATGATAACATGGTCACAGCTTGGGATTCATAACAAGCCAGTAAGTCCTACTCTTGGAGGGAATGTTTCATAGTTTTAGATATTTAGATATTGCCAATACACATATAAGTTTTAGGGCTATATATATTAGTTAATAAATTAGAAATTAGCCTATACAATTGAGTTTATAGCGCTTCTTGTTTTAATTCATTTAAAAATAGGATCAATTACATAAAACCCTAGAGATTTGCATCTTTTATAATTTCACCATTGAAACCTTACAACGTTACACTTACCCCTTGAGGGGTGTATTTGTAAGGTTTATGAAGGGGTATTATGTATACATTTTTATGTTTCATGGGATATTTGTAAGGTTTCAGGAAATCAAGGAGTAGTTGTAAAATTTCTTGATGGTTTTTCGGATTTTTAAGTAATATTATCCCTAAAAATTATTAAACACAACAAGAAGAGTAAGTTATGACAATCGAGTACATATATGGGGCCATCACCCAATCCATAAAAGAAAACAACAATTTTAATGAACTTTAGATACCCTTACTCTTGTCTATTAGATAACATACAAAGACAAGATAAGATTCCAATTCAGACTAGGAAATGATCAATCCACTCCAAATCAATGCTCATCAGTCAAAACACACTAGCTTTTTGTGAATAGCAACATGTTTGTAGATTTGGACAACCTAAGACTAATAATTACATGTTAATATTGTCAAGTATCCCAGATCGAAAAACTAAAGACGTGGTCTTCTTATAATATTTGACAACCTTCATCTCATTAGCTAGTTTTTGGGATAAGTTAGGCCAAACATGTATTCTTCAATAAATGTACATTAATACAAGTAAAACTTAACGAGCGCATGACAAATAAGTGCGAGAATCTTAGCAAAAGTTTATTCATCATTTGCTATCTTTTGGGGAAAATTCTTCTATGAGCCGTGTCCCATCTTTTGGGGGTCTTGTCTGGAAAAAATATTCGATGGCTAGTGTTATCAGGATTTGACAGCCTTCCAGGCATGAAAAGTATTCATGAAAGAGGCACTTGAACAAATTTGCACTCATTTTACTTCTGAAAAAGATAATCACAGGACAATAATTCGGTAATGCAAACAAATTTCGACAACTTTTGAGGATTCTGTTCTCAACAAAGTTAAAAGTTTGATGTGTATTTGTAACAGGTAGGCCTGCTGAACGTCGATGGATACTACGACAGTTTGCTGGGGATATTCGATAAATGCGTTGAAGAAGGATTTATCAAATATTCAGCTAGAGATATTGTGATATCAGCCAAGACTGCTGCAGAGCTGTTAGAGAAGATGGAGGTATTCCAATTGAAAATCGAGGAGGGAACAACCAGCAGTTAACCTAAACATTAGAATTTATATTTGAGATAATTACAAAAACCCCCCTCAGGTTAGGTTTAAATTCGAAAACACCACCGAAACCTTGATATCTTACGAATATCCCCTGAGTTATTACACCGCTTACATTCTTACTTCAAACCTGGAAACATTACGAAATTTACACTGATGTTTGAAAAACATTACAAATAGCCCCCTAAAACTAACAGAAAATGGTTGACTTTCATTGACTTTGGGGGTATTTGTAATGTTTCAAGGTTTTAGTGGTGTTTGTGAATGTTTTGCAAAACCTCAGGGGCTATCCGTAAGGGTGCAAGGTTTCAGTGTTTTTTCGGTATAAAGCGCAAACCTTAGGGGTTATTCGTAATTGACCCTTATATTTTTTTCTATATGTCCTTGAACTGGATTCCATCATCTGACTATCAGTACAAGTACAAACATCTAATCTTATAGCGAAAAAACACCAAATTGTGAATATGCAATTTCACTAATTTTCTGTACTGAAATAGCTTTTGATCATCGTTTTACAACTGATGCAGGTACATGCACCGTTGCACACTCATGTGGCACCAAGTAGAAGTTGGAAAGCTGAAGAACCTGGATTGGAGAACTTGTAGCCCTCAATTCGTGCACCGTTTGAATTTACGTTGTGTTTAGAGATTTTTCTGGTTATGTTATGCATTTGGATTTCGAATGAAGCTGCAAAATAGCAGAAATAGGTGGATTTTTGTGATTTCTTCAATCATAATTGTTAGAGATATATAATTAAACCATGACCTCCCGGGTTAGGGCTAAATGCCAAGACCTACTGTGGTTTAGGAAATTACACTTGTACGCCCTGATGCTAACGGTTGTTGGAGAACTCCAACAGTAATTTCCCAAAACACAAGGAGTCTGACTGTATTTTGGTTTTAATCTCAGGGGTCCAGGTGTAATTAACCTAAGTCATCAATTTTGCTCAACCCCTTCAAAGAAGAATGCTTGCATGAAAAGAACACAGAAGAAAGGAATTATCATTTTCCCAAGTAGGAAAAGTAAAACAAGCTAATACAAAGAAAAATATACATTAAAGATATGATATGATCAAAATTAAAATACAATAGATCAAAATCTTGAACCACATCTTTCGAAAGTTCAATACAAAAACCCGACAGGCGAAAAAAAGCATGAGACAAAAATCAAAAGCACAAAAGAGTGAACCTTTTTAGCAAGTATTGATCCCATCCTTGCAATCTTTAGTCAAATTATAGAACGTCTCGACCCTCGTTTTAGCTCTATAAAGCACCTCTGTATCCACTTCAACTCTCATGTAGCCATCAAACTCAACGGGACGACCCGCGTTCAAAGCCATCGTCTCATTATACCACTCGCTCATGTTCGCCCACAAGTGCTTATAATCATCAAGCAAATGAACTTTATAATGGGACCTCAATTTATCAAAGTAATTGTAGAATGGCTCGTTCGTGGCGATATACAAATTTCTCCAGGGAGCAATCACCCCCTGGAGCTTAGCCACAATGGAATCAGGCATAGTGTCGGCATCCAAATTAGGCCATAGCTCCTTATTCCTAGCTTTCTCCCCACGAACGACGTGGACCCCGTCGAAATCCCAATCCATGCTCCCACTAATCTCCGAGACTATATTCATTAATCTCTTTGATTTCCAAAGTGCTTCCCAA
Organism: Verbena officinalis; assembly: GCA_958496215.1. Classification (NCBI taxonomy): domain Eukaryota; kingdom Viridiplantae; phylum Streptophyta; class Magnoliopsida; order Lamiales; family Verbenaceae; genus Verbena; species Verbena officinalis. The sequence continues at coordinate 35,493,053 of OY292386.1, read as the reverse complement.
GGCCGCTCCACGTATTTTGCAGCCGGACCCTCGCACACTCGATACCAATAGTTTTCTGGCTCGGGATTATCGAATTGCCGCCATATTATCGTGCTTTTATCCTTTTTCAATTGCATTGGCGTAACCTTATGGGTTTTGACCTTTCTGACAGGAATTTTCGTCTTATGGCTCTTGTCCCATCGCTTCCAATCTCTCAAGAACTCCCCTTCCTCCACGATCGGGGAAACTTCCTTCAAATGCTCGAAATCAAAATAGAATCTAAAATCTTTCCCTTCCTCGTCCTTGTGGCTCTGGGTGTAGGCCGAAGACAAACAAACGCTCAAATCCATCACAAAAGTACGGTTCAAATACTGAGCCTCACCCAAAGCGCACAGGAAGCTCCAAATAAAGTGATTCATCCCTTTGCAATAATCTCCTCCTCTAGAATAATACAAATACCTCCCCTTTCTAAAAGCCGAATCCGAACCCAGCACAGGAATTGTGTCATTGATCTCGTCGTCTCGTACCGTGGGACCCATTTTAGACCTTTGCCCGCTTCCATTGGTGATAGATTGAATCCTAGGGCGGATGCGGGCATTTAAACCCGAATGCCACCGCCCAGGACGAACAACCTTGTAACTACAATCATCCTTAAAACCTAACCTAAACCTCCTAAAATCCCTATACTTCCTCCAAGACTTCTCTTTCTTGTTCCTAAACCTCCACGCCACATCACACTCGTCAGGCTTCGACCCATTGACTGGAGTTTGATAATCCAAGAAAGCAATTGCTCTATATGTTCTCAAATTGAACCTTTGGATCGCGATTAAAACCCTGGGATCCGAACAATTCACCACATTAGTATCCTCACAACCCGCTTTCAAAGTTGCATTATTTGCATCTAGTGCGTCTTCGGATTTTTGAATTGTGGATTCGTTAATTGGGGACAAAGTTCCTTTGGGCATCGCCATGGGAGCTGTGGCAATGTCCTCACCTGTTTTGAGGACGGAAGAATCGGTTTTAAAAGTGGCATTTTCGACTTCAGTGAAAATCTTGGTTAGAGCTCTGGATGATTCCCACGGATCAGGGGGTTGGTATGTGATGGCAATTACAGTAAATATGAGGACGGAGAACACGAACACTGAGAAACACACATTGCTGATCACCTTTATTATGTTCTGCCCAATGGGATCTGTTGGATTCAATTCTTTCATTTAAGTAGAACCCTAAAATCCCCAATTGTAAGCAAATTCAAATCGAGCTCATAAAAGTGAAAATCTTGAATACAACCCACTATGGAATTAAGCTAAAAATGGGATCTGCGAGCTTGAAATGAGGATGCAGAAATTGAAACAGTAAACACTAGAACTCAATTTAAGTGAAAAAATAATTCCCTTAAAAAGAAAAGCAGTCACCTGTGATCTGAGAACTGTGCTTGTTCTCAGAGATTGATTAGTGAAGAAAAATGGGATCTTGAACTTGAGTGAGAGAAAGAAAGAAAGAAAGAATCTAGTGAAATTGCAGATGGGTAGAGGGAGATCAAAACATGAACGATTCGTGGTGAATCTCAAAATGTTTGTAACGCTAAATGTCGATAAAGATTGGATCTTGATGTTAAAATCGCGTGCTCAGGAAGAGAGGAAGAGAGTGAGAGATTGTAAAAATTTTGAGGTGACTGTTGAGCTGATAATCTGAGTTAAAGAAATCAAGTCACTGAGAATTTATTTTCTTTTTTTAAATAAACTCATTCAGACAGAAAAAGTTCAGAAAATGAAGAGGATCTAAATATATTTTTCGTTAACTATTAAAATATGCATTTAATTGTTTTTTCTTGAAAGTTGAGATGGTTATTGATGGAATTTATTAATACCATATTGTGTGATATATTTTTTCAGATTAATCCGAAAACTAGTTGTTATCTCCGCGTTGCACGGAAAAATCTATTTATAATTATTAATAAATAAATAATTAATTCATAATTTAAAACAATACCAAAATAATTTTTTTTATAAAACAATGAACTATATATATGAAAAACTCATTTTGAATGTATAAAAACAGTAATTATATATATATATATATATATATATATATATATATATATAATTGTTTTAAACTCACACACGCAATCCATACAAAAATATTAAAATAATAATTACAATATAAAATAATAATTTAATGATTGGAATCTCTTGTATACTTGATATTATTTTTTTGTTGAATAATTTATTATTATTTCATTATTAATTAATAATAATATTCATTTTATTATTGAAACTTCATTTATATTATGAAAATACTAATATTTAAATATAATAACTTAATCAATTTATTCACATTGAAATAAAATATAATTTTTTCACCGCAAAATTAAAATGAAACACGTGTATTTAGAAGTATTTTTATTATTTTATAATATTAAGATAATAATAAAATTTAATTAAACATACATTTTAAAAAATGTATGTAATTATGTGATCCCCACAAATAATTAAAAGAAATTTTGGGAAAATAATTATATGGTAGATAAAAAGAATACAAAATAGAAAAATATTAATTATAGAACAAAATAATCTTTTGCCCAAATATTGTTAATATTTGTTGAATTGTAATTCTTCTATACTATGCTTTCATGTACAAATTTAATATTATATTTAAATTATAAATAGTTTTAAGTTCCTCTTCAATCATATATATAGTTTTTTAGCACATAAATATAAAGTTCATAATGATTGGTAAAGTTAAAATTTACTTAAAATTATTTCTTGAATGTTTTCAATATCAATATTATATAAAGTAGTTATATAATTCTATAATTGAATAAGAGTTACAAATTGTTTAATATAAATAAATATATGGAATGTTAATTAAATATATATGTAAGTTACAAAAATAATAATTAATGAACTTAATTATAGAAACAATCTATATAGCAAAATGGACTAATTTTAACTAATCCATCTCATTAACATATAAACATATTTCTTAAAATATCCCACTTAATTATTTTCATATATATATATATATATATATATATATATATATATGATTAATTATATAGGCTGTTGTGAACAAGGGCACAGGACTCATACAAAAACAGAGAAGAAAGGGAGGGAAATGTTGAGAGCTAATTCAGATATTTCTTATTGCTTAATCCACCAACAAAATGTACTAGGACCCATTTGGATTTGAGCTTGGTGAATTTTAAATTCGTTGTCCAAATCCATCTAGATTGTTTGGATAAAAAACTAAATCAACAAATTTAGTAGGGTGGATGTATAGCTCATTTTCAATAGATTTGAAATTCTTTTTAATAGGTTGTCATTTGAATTCCTCTCTTATTTTTTTTAAACACCTCACCCATGATTTTCTCTTTCTACTCTCTCCCTCTAGAATTTCTCTGATCTCTCTGACTCTCTCCTCACCGTTCTCTCAACTTTCTCTTCCTCCACCTAATTCTCATTTCTCACTCTCTCTCAATATCTATTGCCCCTCACTCTCTCTCAATTTTTTCCACAGATTTTCTCTAAAATGTTTCTCTATTTTCTATCTCTCTCTATATATATTTTAAAAAAAATTCCTAGTTTTTGTCATAATAAATAAAGATATTGAAATAGGTGACATAAATTTTAAAAGATAAATAAATAAAATTGGGATTAAGGATTTGAAATTCCTTCCAAAATTTTTGATATATCCAAACAAAGGAAGTATAAATACATAGATTTGAAATCCAATGTATTTTAATTCAATTAATTTCAAATACCTCTTCAATTCTAAATCTCTCAATCCAAATGGGCCCTTAGGGTATTTATACATCAGCTAAGGAACAATTAACTAACAATCCTTCCTCCTCTAATATTAAAACACGTGGCAGCCTAAGCCAGCGCTAAATCAAAGACGCAACGCCTCACTAATAAAAGCGCTATTCTTATTCAGCAACTCTTCACATGCAGAAGTAACATGTCTCCCTGCCCAAAAAGCTTGACCTCAAGGTTTAATTGTGGAAACATTTTACCCTTTATTTGAGGAACAGAGCATCCTCGAGGCATATTTTCTTATTATTTAACATATTCATTTTATAGTTTCGCGAATTGAACTTTTAGTGATGTATTTTTACTCCTCATTTGAGGAACAGAGAATTCTTTTGGATTTGTTACATAGATTTGCAATTTAGTTCTTCAATGAAAGGCATTACTTCTACATGATTATATATAAGTTCTATACTACCTCATACTTGATGATGGAATCCAAAGCCCTGTATGCCTTCTCCCTGACAATAGAAAGTTTAGATCCCGTCTATTGAAACATGCACGGGAAAGAAAGATGTGAGGTTGATACCCCGTACTTCGGGGCATGTTCGTAAAACCAAGCCTGTCATTCAGACAAGGCAATTTAAACACATATTATATTAATAAAAACCAAGCATCACAAACAATCTCAAAATATCACTGCTTACCAACAGTCCCATAGTGCAACCATCAAGAAATTTCATGCCCATCTTATGTTTATTGATCCCTTCAATCAAGAATCTGTAAGTGGCATCACCCCATGCAAATTCCCCAATTATTTCCAACCTATCAACATAACTTAACAATCCTCTTGCCAGGATTCTGGTGCTGGCTGGGAACAACAAATAGTTAAAAACTAACAAAATAAATATTCTAACAAAGTCCTCTACACCTTCATCGTCAGTCCTTCTAATCAATCGCTTTTGTATATTCACAATTTCAACTCTTTGGACTGGAGGGGGTTTTAATTTTTCTTTACCCTTAACCGTAAAATAGTTACGAGTTGTTTCTGATGCAACGTGTAACGACCTGAATATTTTAATTATATTATTAATAATTACGCGAATTCTTTCTTGCCTAATTTCTCGATCTATCCAATTGGATTGATTAATCTTGTGGAAAAGATTGATTTAACCTATCTTTTAAATACCATCAATTTCTTAAATTACCTAAATGCCCTTAAAAGCCTAAATGACCATTTTACCCCCCCGAGATATTTTCCTAAATATCTACCTATCTCTCTCATTCTCTCATTTTTCACACAAAGAAGAAAGAGAAGAAAGACAAGAAGAAAGAAAGGAGAAAGAAGGAGAGGAAAGGAGAGAATCTTCCCGACGCCCTACCGAGCCCGTTTCTCGCCCGATCGACGAGCCGTGAAAACCCGAACGATCCTCACTACATTCTCTACCGGTAATCCTTTTACCCCATTTCATTTCGTTCCCTCTTCGTTGCGATTTTATTGAATTTTATATAGAATTTTATTATATTAGGATTTTCGTGTTTAGGAAGATTTACTTGACCATTTTACGTGATTCTCGTGTCTATGTGTAGCTTATATGATATATATGATTATATATGAAAATTAGGATGTTTTATGATGTAAATTAGGAGATGTATGGATTTATATGTTGAATTCGCGTGAGAGGTTCGCGATCTGCTGAGTCTGCTGCTCAGTAGATCCACACGGGCAAACGCACGGTCTTGATCAAGACCGTGCAGGAGCCCGTGTGCAGCTCTTTTCAACCTGCACGGGCTTGAGCCCGTGCACAGGCCCGTGCGCAGGCCCGTTTGCACCTGCACGGTCTTGGCACCGTGCTCAAGACCGTGCGGGAGGCCGTGCACCCCTATTTGTGCTTGCACCGGCTTGCCAAGCCCGTGCGTTGGCCAGTGCAACATACTTAGTGCATTTTCTAGCCTTTTCCTTTCTTGCACTTCAGGAATTGGGTCAACCCCACTCATTTAAATGTTGACTTTTCACATACGACCTCCGAATATCAATCCGATTTCACCTATAGCTTCCTCGAGCCTCGGGATTTGATATTCTTCATAATTTACAATTTACCCGACCGTAATTGACCGTCAATTGACACCTTTCTCGTTTAGGAATTTTTCCCATTTTTCTCGTTTCTTATCCGTTTGACCCCGGTTTCGCGAGAGAGTTCCGTTATATTATTTTAAGCCTGTCTACGTGCCCTAACTGCGTTCTAGCATGCTTTCCATATTTATTATTAATGTTCTTCCATTATTACAATTGCTTTAAATATTCCTTTAAATGTTAGTTCATATGTCATATATCATTATATGCTTAATTGCCTGGCTTTCCATATTGTATCTGTAGCATGAGTGAAGTTATATTTGAATTTCCGTGCGTCGTCTGTTGTTCGTGTCTTGCTTTTGTTATTGTCGGTCTCGTTTTCATCCTCTAGGCCCTGTGTATTACAGGTGGGTCCAACGAGGGAGAAACCTGACTACCGCTTGCTTTCATACTGTCGTGTCGAGCCAGGTAAGGGTTTAAACTTCTTTCAACTGGAGTAAGAACATAGTCTTATATAGGTTTGCGAAATAAATTACTACCCAACTTTCTTATTACTTGTTGTACTGCCTTTACTATTCCTTATGTGCTTAGTCAAACCTTTTAATAGCAAAACCAAAATGATTTGAAATGCTTTCAATTAGAGACAAGGAAAACCCTTTTGTTTTAAATGCGAACTTTGGTCTCTCGACCTCGCAAATATAACCTTGTTTCAAATGGCCCCTTTGGCCTCCCACATCCCGTTTTCCCCAATTGCGAATGGCCCTTTTGGCCACCAAACTGTCATTGATTTCAAAAGCGAGCCATAGATCAATTAATGATTTGGGCCCGGAGTATGCAGGAGGTGAGCCTGGGGACGTGCGTCCAGGGCAAATCCCGATGGATACTCCATTCCGTATCTGCTTAGGTCAGCCAGGAGGTTGACTAACCTGAGTTAGTGCGAGGGTGGCGTTGTAGGCTCCGCGCTTCCTAGAAAATTCTGTTAAGGGTGACGTTGTTGACACGCGTTTCCATAAATTCTGAGTGGTCCATGAACCTTGGTGGTGGAGTACTTGCTTGCATGATTTTCAATTAGGAGTTATAAGGAGAGGGCCCGTTCTCGCCGGGACACATTATTGCATGACTTATTGCATTTCTTGCTTGTCTATCTGATTTATGGCTTTAGTTACGAGTCGAAGCACATTCCGGTTTTCTTCCTTTAGTATACGTATTTCCCTATAAATATATATACAAAACCCGGAAGCGTGGCTCGAACTTGCCAACTGAAGTCTCATTTATTATTCAATTAATTAGTTGAATTATGAGCCGTGTTTAATTATCGTTCTAACTTACTCATAGCATGTCTTTCGAAACCGTAACGGGCTCGTAACTCAACTAACGCCATTTTAATTCATCGGCTTGATCTTTCGTGCAAATATTTTAAAGGATCCGGTTCGTCAACCTTTTGTGTTTTCAATTAAGCCGAACCCGAGTGTTGCTTTGTGTCATTTTACAACTTATCTTTCGTTATTCGTATTCTTTCTTAAAACGGGCAACACTCACCACTTTTAGTTTTAAAAAGATAAATGACGAACTGTGATAAAAACCCCTTACTGAGTATCCTTTATACTCATCCCTGCTATTTTTGGTTCTTGCTTCAGGTAGACAGGTGGCGACATCACCTATCTTGTCAGTCGGCATCAGCAGGTCTAGATAGGCTCGGTCTTTCTGGTTTGTCTTGTCAGTGGTCCCAACAACCGTCGAGTCCTGTTTATTATCTTTATTTGCTTTCGAACCTTTTCCTGCTTTATTTAATTCATGTATTTTAAGTGCCCCTGATGTGGGATAGTTGATGATATCTAGGATTGTATAGGATAGACTAGTTGAGCCATGGATGACATTACGTGTTGTTATTTTATTGTATTTTGATTTATAAGTGTTTCTTGATATTATGATAGCCTTGTAGGCTTTTATGAAATTTGATTGCTTACATTAATCGCTTCCGCATTTCTCTGCTCTTTTCTGGTTGTTGTTGGGATGTCGTTGCTGTTGCCGGTAGTGTTTGCTTGAGTGCCGTTCGCCGGAGTGGGTTTTTGAGTTGAGGCCCCTCGCTGAAGCTCGGGAGTCCATTTCGGTGCGGATGTGGCGGTCCTTCTTCAGGGGGCGCTACAGTCAGTGGTATCAGAGCCTAGGTTCCCAAAAGGAACCGAAGCTTTGTAATCGCGTCGTGTCTTGTCTCTTGTGTCTGCCCGTTTCGTGTCAATGAGACTTAGAGTTTCCAGTCACAGGTGCTTGAGAACTCCTTAGTATTGAAATTGTGATTGATCTTTTTTTGGAATGGCCAACCAACCGCTTGATCTTTTACAATTGTAGTACTGAGTTCGGATTGAATGCAGGTGGATGTGGAACTCGAGGTAGCGTCTGTCTTGTCTTGTCGTCTGGTCGTGTCCTGCTTGGGTCTTGTCGTGTCTAGGTCGTACGGCTATAGGATCGAGTCTTGCTTGTTCTATGAATGTTTCGTGCTTAAATTGTCTACATGCTGTTTGATCATATATGTATGCTTTATTTGAATTTTATATGCCTTACGTGATCATTCCCTTGACCGAACATGCATCATTTTCCTGTTTGTTGTTCACAGGTGCAAAATGCCTCGCCGAAGACCCCCTACTGCTCCAACACCCCCGAACCCAATGGCTGAAGAGTGGGTATCGATTATCCGACAGATCACCGTGCAAGTATGTCAGGGGATACAACAACAACAGCAGGACGTACCTGCCAGACAGACTGTGGGCCAAACCTTGGATAGGTTTCTCTTCTATCGTCCACCCTGCTTCGAGGGCGAACCCGATGATTTTAAGGCCGAGGTCTGGATAGCCGACGTGGAGCAGATCTTTCGAGTACTACAGTGTGGTGACCCCGAGAGGGTCGAGTATGCTACCTTCCTTATGAGAGGACCCGCTCGAGATTGGTTGCAATTCACAGAACGGAGATGGATCGCCGAGAGAGTTCCCCTCACTTGGTCACGATTGTAACTTACTTCCGAATGAAGTACGTGCCAGAAGTAGTACGCGACAGCCGAGAGAAAGAATTTATGTATCTCAACCAAGGAGCATCTACCGTAGCTCAGTACGAAGCACAGTTCAATCGCCTCATCACCTATGCTCCTCACTATGCCGCGGACGAACGAAAGAGAGCACGAAAGTTTATCGAGGGACTTTAGCCGGAGATCCGAAGAGCATTGATGGCACTTGACATCCGTCTTTACCCCGATGCAGTTACCCGAGCAATGAGAGTGGAGTCCGAACTCCAAATAATGAACCAGAGTGCCCCTGCTATTATAGGATCCTCTTCCAACGAGATAGCAAGGAGAGAGCTAGCCGGACCGGGTACCTATCGGACAAAGAGACCACCCTACGAGGTGCCGGAACCTACAAAACCTGAAGTAAACGAGGACCCCATTCCCTGTGAGCACTGTGGGAAGACGAATCACAGGACGGCAAAGTGTAGGAAACAATTGGGACGTTGCTTTTCTTGTGGAAGTACCAAGCACCACATTCGGGATTGTCCCAACAGAGAGAACCCTGGGGGAAGAAGAAGTGGTTACCGATCTCGACATGCTCGTACAAGTACATTGCATTATCATAGCATTCATTCATAGTGTTCTGCTTTGAATGGTAATTGCTTTAAATATTTGTTAAGTGTTTTATATGACCTATGTATTTTAACTGCTTTCAGAATTCACACTTGCACTGATTGAATGATTAGATGCTAAGATTTATGTGACCTCTATGTGGATAGCGTGGAATTCGATAAATTCGCTATACGCTATTAGAAAGTGCTACGGACAAGGAGTTCTTGGCCGACTAGTATCGATTCTGTTGCGAGTACGTTATGCGGTTCTGGATAGCACCGACGTTGACAAATCGAGTCTGAAAGAGTATACTTCTGAAGGTATGTCTGAAGATGAATCAACTAGTGAATAGGATAATGAATTATCTGACGATGATGATTATATGGGAGATGAGCCGACATCGGTTTCTGATAATGACGATCCTGATGTTTCGTATGAAGTCGAGCGAAGAAATGATGAAAATGATGGTTTAATGGAAGGCGGAGAGGAGAAATCATCCAATACCATTGAAGATGAGAAAACACCTTGTAGAAAGAATAAGAAAGAGTGTGATCTTGAAGAAACAGATTGTGAGAAGGTCGAGGAGTACAATGGGAGAAATGAAAATGGCGTTACTTCCTGTAAAAGGAACTCTAATCAAGATACAGGAGGAGGATGTGACAATTGTCATTGAGGATACGAAGAGTGCAAGAATCAGTCGGAAGAACGAAATAGATAATGACAGTGATGATGGACCTTACATTGGGATTTTCTTCTTCGTCGTTAGCCTTGTTTAGGGTTTTTGCAATTCCGTCTTTCGCATGACTTTGAATTTTATTGGAATGTTATTTGCATTTAAATATTTTTATTATGAATGATATTTTATAATGTATTTTAATTGCTTCTAAATGTTTGTTTTAATTCGCGTTATTAGATTTTCTATGGATTATACTCCTCTTAACTAACCCCGAAGTCCGGAGGAGAATCTGAGGACAAATTCTCTTGAAGAGGGAAGTATTGTAACGACCTGAATATTTTAATTATATTATTAATAATTACGCGAATTCTTTCTTGCCTAATTTCTCGATCTATCCAATTGGATTGATTAATCTTGTGGAAAAGATTGATTTAACCTATCTTTTAAATACCATCAATTTCTTAAATTACCTAAATGCCCTTAAAAGCCTAAATGACCATTTTATCCCCCCGAGATATTTTCCTAAATATCTATCTATCTCTCTCATTCTCTCATTTTTCACACAAAGAAGAAAGAGAAGAAAGAAAAGAAGAAAGAAAGGAGAAAGAAGGAGAGGAAAGGAGAGAATCTTCCCGACGCCCTACCGAGCCCATTTCTCGCCCGATCGACGAGCCGTGAAAACCCGAACGATCCTCACTACATTCTCTACCGGTAATCCTTTTACCCCATTTCATTTCGTTCCCTCTTCGTTGCGATTTTATTGAGTTTTATATAGAATTTTATTATATTAGGATTTTCGTGTTTAGGAAGATTTACTTGACCATTTTACGTGATTCTCGTGTCTATGTGTAGCTTATATGATATATATGATTATATATGAAAATTAGGATGTTTTATGGTGTAAATTAGGAGATGTATAGATTTATATGTTGAATTCGCGTGAGAGGTTCGCGATCTGCTGAGTCTGCTACTCAGTAGATCCACACGGGCAAACGCACGGTCTTGATCAAGACCGTGCAGGAGCCCGTGTGCAGCTCTTTTCAACCTGCACGGGCTTGAGCCCGTGCACAGGCCCGTACGCAGGCCCGTTTGCACCTGCACGGTCTTGGCACCGTGCACCCCTATTTGTGCTTGCACCGGCTTGCCAAGCCCGTGCGTTGGCCGGTGCAACATACTTAGTGCATTTTCTAGCCTTTTCCTTTCTTGCACTTCGAGAATTGGGTCAACCCCACTCATTTAAATGTTGACTTTTCACATACGACCTCCGAATATCAATCCGATTTCACCTATAGCTTCCTCGAGCCTCGGGATTTGATATTCTTTATAATTTACAATTTACCCGACCGTAATTGACCGTCAATTGACACCTTTCTCGTTTAGGAAATTTTCCCATTTTTCCCGTTTCTTGTCCGTTTGACCCCGGTTTCGCGAGAGAGTTCCGTTATATTATTTTAAGCATGTCTACGTGCCCTAACTGCGTTCTAGCATGCTTTCCATATTTATTATTAATGTTCTTCCATTATTACAATTGCTTTAAATATTCCTTTAAATGTTAGTTCATATGTCATATATCATTATATGCTTATTTGCCTGGCTTTCCATATTGTATCTGTAGCATGAGTGAAGTTATATTTGAATTGTCGTGCGTCGTCTGTTGTTCGTGTCTTGCTTTTGTTATTGTCGGTCTCGTTTTCATCCTCTAGGCCCTGTGTATTACAGGTGGGTCCAACGAGGGAGAAACCTGACTACCGCTTGCTTTCATACTGTCGTGTCGAGCCAGGTAAGGGTTTAAACTTTTTTCAACTGGAGTAAGAACATAGTCTTATATAGGTTTGCGAAATAAATGACTACCCAGCTTTCTTATTACTTGTTGTACTGCCTTTACTATTCCTTATGTGCTTAGTCAAACCTTTTAATAGCAAAACCAAAATGATTTGAAATGCTTTCAATTAGAGACAAGGAAAACCCTTTTGTTTTAAATGCGAACTTTGGTCTCTCGACCTCGCAAATATAACCTTGTTTCGAATGGCCCCTTTGGCCTCCCACATCCCGTTTTCCCCAATTGCGAATGGCCCTTTTGGCCACCAAACTGTCATTGATTTCAAAAGCGAGCCATAGATCGATTAATGATTTGGGCCCGGAGTATGCAGGAGGTGAGCCTGGGGACGTGCGTCCAGAGTCTGACAAAGGTATTAATATGTGCAATTTTTCACTACCAGGTATACGTACTAACAACTCAGAGTCTGACAATGATGGTAAGAATCTGCAAATAAAAAGTGATATGTAATACTTGATGACATTTATGCAAGATATCACAGTTAGCAGTTATTTAATTTTTTGCATTATCTTCACAGAAGGGATTGCGATTTTGTATTAAGTTTGTTAGAGATAAGCCTGCCAATCCCCATTCATTACATACATATTGCTGGTTTAACTGTCATGTAAAATCAACTGTTATGAAACAGAAATAATGAAGATTCAATGCATTTTGCAGATGCCAGAAATCGTCCAATATCTCATTTGATTGGCTCAGCTGATGATGCAAGTAGAAGTTCATCAACTGAGGACACCTGCAGACTGCTTTCCTTCTCAACCAGGCTTGTCAAAAACCGAAAGAATCCTATAGAACCGGTTGGATGATATGTTTGCATGTTTTCATTTCATATATAGTCTGTGTAAGTCATGCTATGCTATCGCGGCGTTTTCTAGCTAGATCTTCCTGTGGCAATACTGCAAAATAGGATTACAACACACAAAACATGATCTTGATCTGCCTTTAATTCATTTTGAATTTATAGTTAGTGCCTAAATTTACTCTTTTAACATTTCCGCTACTCCAAAAACCAAGTGTTCTTGATATGCAAGCGTTAAGATACTGTCCATATATTCATTTTTGTTCTGATAGAGTAACATTTAGGAGAGGATTAATTGAAGATGAAGACTTTAATTCGGATCCCGACCACCAGCCTTTCAAATCTCGATTGACTTTCTATGTCATAATCTCTTGGATTTTTGCAGCCTTTGGAGGGTTAATGTTTGCTGGCTATGATGTTGGAATTTCAGGTATGTTCGAATTGAGTGTGTGTTTCTGTAATTTTCCAAACCATAGGGTATGTGAGTGTAATTATCCTTAAATATTAACTTAATGATATATACTATATAGTAAATAAATTTGACACATCAATTGTTTTTTGTTTTTTGGGTTGGTGATGATTGTAGGTAGTGTTACTTTTATGGATAATTTCCTGAAGAAATTCTTTCCTGTTGTGTATAGGAGGAAACAACATGCAAAGGAAAACAACTACTGCAAATACGATAATCAAATGCTTCAGCTTTTCACATGTTCGTTGTATCTCGCTGCTCTTGTTGCGACGCGAGCTTCGGAGCTTCAAAGGCCTGCAGCTTTCTTGGCAGGAAACCCACAATCAGAATTGCATCAATATTTTTCATTCTTGCTGCTATAATAAGTGGATCAGCACCAAACAATGCTATACTAATGATTGGGAGAATATTATTTGGATTTGGAGTAGGATTTGGCAATGAGGTACTCAATATACACATTTTTTCAATTCTCATAATCAGGGCGGATAGAAAAAGGGCAATTTAATAAAAACTCACTTCTCATCCCAATAAATTAGTAGGACCTTTTCATTTTTTGGTCATAATCATTAGGGGTTTCTCATAGACGAAATTTCATAAAGTAGAACAGTTTAAGATGAAATTTTAATCGGTCTTCGAAACTTGCAGTCAGTTCCAGTACTCTTCCTATCAGAAGTTGCACCAGTACAACACAGAGGCCCCGTCAACATTCTATTCCAGCTCTTCATAACAATAGGAATCCTCATACCAAATCTTGTCAACTATGCCGCTTCCAAGCTACATCCAAATGGATGGAGAGTTGCCCTAGGCCTAGCCGGTGCTCCAGCCATCTTCCTCTTTGTGGGGTAGTTCGTCATTGTGGAGACTCTCTCATGCCTTATAGCTCAAGAAAATGAGGTAGAAGGCAAAATAGCACTTCAAAAACTCAGAGGATTCGATGATGTTGATAATGAGCTTGAACTCAAATTAGCCTCAGAATTAAGCAGCGCGGCAAATGAATAGTTCGTTCAAGAAACTCATGAAACGTGCCAGCGTGCCGCCCTTGGTGATTAGCATATGTATACAGATCTTCCAGCAGTTCACGGGGATCAACACAATCATGTTTTATGCACCTATTTTGTTCCAGACTATTGGGTTCAAGAATGATGGTTCGTTGCTTTCATCGATCATCACGGGGGTTGTCAATGTGTTGAGTACGCTTGTTTCGGTTTTTCTTGTTGATAAAGCTGGGAGGAGGAATTTGCTTATCCAGGCTTGTTGTCAAATGATTATATGCATGGTAATGACTCATTCTTATCTTATATCCTTATCATATATTACATCATATTACCCCTCAAAATCATAAAAGCATCTTTCTTATCTAAATTGATATCTCAAGCAATAACTTCAATATCTACTTTAGCTTGCAGTTGGAGCAATTTTGCTAGTTCATCTAAAACCGACGGGGCAACTCGACAAAGGACTTGCTATTATTGAAGTAGTACTCGTCTGCCTATTTGTGATGTCGTTCGCATGGTCATGGGGCCCAATGGGTTGGCTACTAACAAGTGAAATATTCCCATTAGAAACAAGAGTTGCTGGATTTGCATTCGATCGCCGTCAGCACCAACATGCTCTTCACATTCGTCATTGCTCAAGGATTCTTATCCATGCTTTGCAACATGAGGGCTTATATTTTCTTCTTCTTCGCGGGATGGATACTGATTATGGGCTTGTTTGTGTTCTTCTTGGTGCCGGAAACAAAGGGCGTGCCGATTGATGCCATTACTGATAGGGTATGGAAAAAGCATCCAGTTTGGAAGAAATACATGTCCAAAGATGCTGTTAAAACGGTTCATGAAATGACATGATTGAGTGGGATGAAGGGTTTAAGATATTTCCTCTCGCCCACCTTTTATTTTTTTAGGATTTAGCTTTTGGTTTCTGAAGCCAGAAATTTAGAATGGTTATCGGATGTTAAGGCAACACTAATTTCTTGAATTGCCTATACACAGGATGTGCGATAGTTGATTGTCTCTGTACCAAAAAAAAAAGATAGTTGATTGTCTCGCTCTAGTTTTAAAATGAGCAAGAAAGAGAGTTTTAAGAGTGTTTTTTCTTTTCTAATCAACATAACAAAAAATTAAAAGAAAATTAGCAATTAGAAGCACATCTTCCCCAAACTTTTTCGCAACTTTTTTCTTTAAATGTGAGCAAATTACATCTAGACCCCTCACATTTGATTGACGAAATTTAGAGTGCTGAATTTTTCTTTCCACCTGCAGAGGGTAACTTTGAAAGACCATCGTAATTCTAACAGATATTGTATGAAAGCCCAATAGAGCTCAACGGAAGGGGGTACTCGTGAGAAAGTCACATAGTTGAGAGATCTACATGTAATTTCTCAAACTATAGGGGGGCTATTGTAAATAAATACATCAACTGCTGTGGGGTCTACTTGTGATTTTTCCTTGAACTTTTAACAACTTTTAGTCTTAGTTAAAGATTCCCAACTTACCAATTTAAGAATTTTTAGCACTTCCACAGACAAAAACCCCGCATGGCCCCGGGGGAGATGCGGTGGAACTATGATCTTATACTTTCGACGTTTACTCAAGAAGATGCTGAAGCTATTGAAAGTATTCCGCTCAGGCCTCATGAGCGAGATGATCAATTGATTTGGCATTTTTCCAAAAATGGCCATTTCACGGTGAAGAGTGCATATCACCTTGCACTTGAGTTATCTTTTCCAAGAAATGATGAATTACTACTAAATTTACCTAAGGTATGGAATTTAATTTGGAAGCTTAAAGTATTACCTAAGATTAGGGTATTTATTTGGTGGATTTGTCATAACATTCTCCCAACCGGAAAGAACTTTTGTCTCATCATTGCAACATTAATCCTTCATGTTCCATTTATAATTTTGATATTGAGGATGATGTTCATATGTTGGTCTCGTGCCCTTTCTCAAGACAAGTTTGAGCTCTCTCAAATTTACCTTGGAGAGTGGTTAGTCGATTAGAGTCCAATGTTTGTAATGGTATTGAGTTGGCTATCAAAGAATTAAATGAAGTAGATGTTATGCCGTTCTTCTTTATTATGTGGGAGATCTGGTGTTTCCGGAATAAGAAGTGGGCCGAAGGGTGTAACTTTTCCCCGGTGAAGGTGTTACAGAATGCTAGGAATTTTTGTTCGGATCAGCAATCGGCTTCTCCTTGTGTAGAAGTGATGAAATATTAGCCTCAGTAACTAATGCAACTAGGTCTCGGCAAGGTGTCCAAATTGGAATAGGAAGTGCTGGAATGTATGACGTAGAGCGCAGTGGCGGAGCCACTCTTAGTTGAGGGGATACAATTGATCCCCCTCAACTATAAAAAATTTCACTATAATATATATATACATATATAGATGTGTATAGATTTTTTGTTAAATTCCTTCAATTGACCTCCTCACAAAACTCTAAATTCATATTAATGGGGGTCAATATTTTAAAATGCTTAAAGTTGGAACTTTGACCACTTATATTTATGTGAGATAATTACACAAACTCCCTGAGGTTTCCTTAAAATTCCGAAAAACCATTGGAACTTTCAAATCTTATAAATATCCTCCTAATAAACTGAAAACTTATGAATGCCCTCTTGAAATATAAAATGTATACATAAAACTCCCTAAAAACCTTACAAATATTCCCTAAAGGAGATATGTGTAAAATTGCAAAATTTCGATAGCTAAATTATAAGAGGCTCAAATTTCAATGAATTTTATGTAATTGACCCCCTAATTTGAATTTCTGGCTCCGCCACTGGTAGAGCGTGAGATTCATTCTCATAGTCCTGATGATAATCACAACAAAATTAAGTGGTGTCCCCCTCCAGCCGGTTTGATAAAAATTAACTTCGATGGATCTGTCTTCAAGGAGTTGGGCATGGTAGGAGTGGGTGTTGTGGCACGAAACGAGCATGGTTTAGTTGTGGGATGGGAAACCAATCGTATTCGGGGTCCCCCTAATCCTGAATATGCCGAAACTTTTGCTGCTTTTTCTACTCTGAGGCTTGCGAGGGATTTCAGATGGCGCAATATCATTATTGAAGGAGATTGCCTGAGTATAATCCAGCGAATTATGGCTCGTGATGAAGATCATTCTTATTTAGGCAATATTATAGAGGAAGGTAAGAAGTTCTTTTCTCATTTTGATAGGGTTAGGTTCGACTTTGTAAAACGTGATGCAAATATTGTAGCACACATTCTAACTAGAAATGCGACATATGCCTGCGTTGATTTGGATGACATTCCCGATTTGCTGTTTAAGTTTGTATTGAACGATTTTTAATCCATAAAATTTCCTTTTTCTTCAAAAAAAAAAAAATTCACAAAATCAGTGAGCTGTCACAATCTTGTAGAGTATCTTCTTAGCTTCGCCACATCATGGGAATACAGTTGGGGCCTACTTCGATTTGGACCTTGGAACTAATACTAGCTCTTTCTTTATAAAGATTTATTTCCATTTAAACTACGACCGTTTAGTATTTTACAAACTACTCTTTTTTTAATTTAGCACTTTTTTATTCCAATCGTCGAAAATTCCACTGAGAAATTGCATTGTGTCATATGAGAAATGCAGGTTCACTCAGTATTGCTCCCCATAACGTCTAAAAAATAAATCCTCAATTAATTTCAGAAAATATGGAGTTTTTATCACTCAATTGGAATAACGACGATTTTGATAGATTATTTTTAAATATTTAACTAAGTGATAAGAATTCAAAGTTTTCTGAAATTGATTGAGGGTTTATATTCGAGATAATAATGAAAGCAATATAACGTGGAATTATGTTTCTCGTATGACACGATGTAATTTTTCAGTGGAATTTTTTCATCAAATATGGAAAATTGCAAAAATTCGTGTAGTTTAGGAGGCAAACTGCAAAGAAAAAAAAATTAGATGGTAAAGTACAAAAATCAATATAGTTCGAATAGAAAAAATTATTATTATTATTTTTTTTTTTAGAACTAATACTAGCTTGGCAGTCCCAAATTTCATTGCAGAAATAAAGAGGTAATTGGAATTTTAATCCTGTAATATATTGTATTTTGGAAGTTTAGTTCTTATATTTTAGGAATAAATAATTTTAACTCTGTAGTAATTGTACTGTTACAAGTTTGTCCGTACCGTCAAGTTTTGAATGGAAAAATATTGTGCCCTGCCTATGCACCGTTATGGTTAATTTAGGTGAAATTAATTACGTGTTGCACAAGTTGAGATGGGTGCAATAGATAAATTATTAAAAAATTATATATAAATCCGAATTATAGCGACCGAAAAATATGTCAATATATGGCGCAAAAGTACAAAATAATTGCAGCTACAATTTCATGAACTTCACACTTATAAACTAAAGACTGATGCATGGACACGAACACAGTGACATGGATTTTTTTAAAAATTTAGGACACGACACGGCTATATATATATATATATATATATATATATATATATATTTATTATTTACTAATTTATGCCATATATAAAATATATATATACAATTATTCAACATTAAAACAAAGGAATAACATCAATATGTTGAATTGAATTTTCCATCAATTATTGATAGAATGAATAGCAAAAATTAAAAGAACAATATAAAGAAGAAAAAAAAGAAAAAAGAAGAAGAAGAAAATACAGGTTGAGAATTTAGATATATGATATAGCCTTTAACCTGGTAGAATACTAATAATCACTGTCAAGCCCAATGGTCTCCAGTTTTTCACCTGTAAGGAGTTGTTTTCTCTTAGTTCTCAAGATATATTTTGCATTTCACGTTTGAACCTTGACAACTATTTGAATGTTCACTGTTCAGGAAAGCATGAAATTGGTTTTTCTTATTGTGATGAAAAAAAAAAGGAAGAATAATACTGTGAGAGAGAGAGAGGAGAGACGGAGAAAGAGGAGGGGGAGGGAGGGAGGGAGGGAGTTTATAAAAATTTTAAAAGAAACTTAGAAAACTTTAAAAAATTATAAAATTTACCTAGCCATGTCGGACACTTCTTGCAGCCGTGTCCGACACCGTATCCTAATGTATTTTCTTTTTTTTTTTATTTTGGACATGGTTTTGCCGTGTCCGAGGCTTGTCCGTATCCGACACTGCACGGGACAATTTTTTGAAATGTCCATGCATTGGAGACTAAAGAGTATAGGAAACCAAGAAATTAAGAGGATTGTTGTCGAAATGTTGGTCTTCTTATGAGCTGCTTTCACTTAGGCTTCAAGCTCTTGAATTCGCAGATTCAATTCGAGATTCTCTTATTTTTCACCATTCAATTAAAAGAAGACGGGGATAATGGATTTTGCTCTAGCACCCATCGGATAATCAATCCACTGAAAAAAATTATAAACATCCGAAGTACAAGCGTCAAATCTCCTTCTCGGGATTTTTCTTTCCCTTGAGAAAGAGGTTGAAAAGGAAGAAGACATGATTAATTTTGAGAATGAAAGAAGGAGGTTGAGAGAGAATTGAGGGAACTAGGATAGCTATACATCAATTTTCCCTTCATATTCACGTTTAGAGGCTCAATTTTTTTTCCAAAGTGAAGAATTAACGGACATTTAGGAATTAACAGTCAAATTTGACCGTAGGACCAAACTTGCAATTATAAAATTAATACAGGACTAAAGTTGTTTATTTCTAATATATAAGAAACTTTCAAAACGCTACTACATGACCGAAATTGCAATTTCTCCCGAAATAAAACATAAAGTATTAATTAAATTCATTAAGAAACCAAGTATAAACAATAAAAAAATTAATATGACAAACAATTAGAAAAAGAAGTTAAAAAAAATGTCTATAACAGAATTAGAATTAGAAAATGGTCCTATTTTATATTTTCGGTGGAATATTAAAAATATTCTAAATGCTATGTGTGTAAGATTAGACGAATTTTCCCTATTATGCTGTTTCCTATACACATTTCCATTTTAGGAACCTTCATAGATCCAACCAATTCTGCATCATCATATCAAAAATAACTTTATTTATGCAACAAAGTTCCAAGAATGTAAATATTCCTGCAATGATCTTAGATATATATCAACCAGAAATGTTCATCTCAACAGTACTGTGCACAAAGCAAACACGCCTTAGCGGAAGGCATGATCGTAGTCATGATAATGGAAAGTTTTGTAGATGAAATGCGACAGCCATTTTGAAGCCGCGAAGCATAAAACCGCCGTAGTAACCAGACCGTATCTTGCAGCAAGAGACATAGTTCCCTGTTTGGCAGCTGCAGCTATTCCAATTAATAAAACAGGAATGACTTGCAAAATAATCTCAAGCGCGGTGAGCTGTTTATGGGCAACGTTGCAACTGCTACAATTCACCGTATGTGACCAGTACCTGAAACCATTTACAGTACATTTTTGTATTTCAAATGTAACAACAATGAATGTTACAATGCTTTTCTATCTTCTGATAAAGCTTGCATGCATGAGAAAACATAAGACATGCGCGCCTGTAGACTTAATTACATCTCCACCCCTTTGGAGATTGTCATATTACACTTAGTACCCGCAAGTGTGATGTTATACTAAATTGTCCCTACACCGATGAAAATAGCACTTACACCCACAGGCCACAGACCCACTGATGAATTTCAGAATCACATACTCACCCCTGCCCCTTCGGATGCAGAAACAACTTCAGACATTTCCAAAATTATATATTCCTCCCTGCTGGCTGGGAACATGCGTGAATACGTAATTTCAAAAGTTATTAATGGGTATAAGTGTAATTTTATACTCAGCGTGGTACAACTGGTAATACAACATTTTACCATGGGATCTGGATGTAATAGGTCTAAGCCTGTATATGTATATATATATATATATATATATATATATGTATATGTACATATTTTACCTGTCGAATAGCTGCTCTCTAGGAGGAGTGGGCGGCAGTAGGCCAGTAAATTTATTTCTCCAATCCACTTCAGAGCCTCCATACTTGTTTAACCACCTTCTGAAGGATACGACAAGGGCATCTGACTTTGTTGGTACGTAGCAAGATTTTTGCCAATTAAGAGAACCAACATCCTTAATCTTGCGTTCCTGTTAACAGTATATATAAACATATTGAGCGATTAAATCTCGTACAATCTAAAACAAAAGTGCTTTTCTTCTTTTTAGCTTGAAAAAAGCAGAAATCGAGTGTTTTCTTTTGCAGCTTCTGCTGTCAAAAATAAGTTTTTGCAAAGAAAAGTGAGAAATTGTAAATAATCCAATTAACAACTCAAGGATAATGGATTAACATCTGATCACTATTCTTTCAGCAGATATTGATAAATATAGTTCACTGTATTGTTGCAAAGCAATAACTTACAAATCTAATCTGTAAAAAAGGGAAAGAAGTTAAAATTTACCTCAACATGAAGAAGATACAGATCGGAATCTAGAATTAAGTTTTGTCCAATGTGAAATATCCAACGTGGAACAATTCGTTCTATCCATACTGCAAAGTTTCTAGGAGCTGCAAAGATTAGCCTGCTATGACCTGGACTGACTGGAATACAGTAGAAAATAAGAAGAGCTCGTTTCGAGGGGGGGACGGGTGGTACTATCTCCTGCATAAGTAAGAATGACATAAAATAATAAAGAAAAACTAATGAACAGAAACTAGAAAGAAAAAATAGTTGAGACTGAGTCAATTAATTTACATCTTTTTTCCTAGTTGATGAAGTCTTGTTCATGCTTTGACCTCCACCAGGACTGAAAAAGCCATAGTAGAGACAAGGTGGAACAAAAAAGTTCTCCCCAAAAACTTGTTTGGCCGTGAACCCATTTTTATCTATTTTCTGAATATTGATTTCGAGTGGTCGACCCCCTTCTCTGTCGGCCTTCAAAGTGGAGAACTTTTACCGTTGGCATTGTGGAATTTATATAAAAAATAATAATATATGAAAATGAAAGTCTAGCATAGATTTACTTATCTCTCTGGCGTTTTTGCCATTCTCATTATGCCATAATGAGCATATGGAACATGTGCAGGGTCCATAAGATTTTCAATCAGAATTTCATACCTGAAAAAAGGTCCATATGGCAATTAATCATATACATTTTTCAATCAGGAATTTAACTTGGGTGATGAAGGAATTCTTTTCAATATATGAGATACTAAATTGTTGTTTTATGGATAAAGGTTTGCCTTTTAAAATGGCAACAAGAAAACAAGAAAAAGAAATGCATACCCGTAAGGTATGTCTCTGCATATCATTGAATTGGTGTACGATGGATCATCGAGTTCTGGGATATAATGAGGCTTTTTTGTTGAATATATATCTTTAAACTGTGGGTCTGAATTTGGCCAGAACCAAAGAATGCCGTTTTGCACACAACTGGGATAAACAGCTACACATGCCTTATTGGAAGTGTGAACCTGCAGTAAAGTTGATGGAAATTCACAGTCTTCAACATTTTTAAATATAAACAGACACGCAGACTTAAGCCGATACTCACATTTCAAGAATCCTTCAATTTAAGCTATGGCTATGAGAGGTGGTTAGAACAAAAATGCTTATTCTGACTCGAAACATATGATCACTTAAAATTACAACAAAGAATCAATATAATCTGCTCAAGCTACAGCTCATTGAATGACCAGAACAAGTTAAAAACTTAGGCAGTAAAATTTAGAAATACTGATTTTTAACAGATGGAATTTACCGGAGGGCCGTCTCGAGGCGCTTGAGGGATTAATTTGCAGTCACCAGCGCCACCAAAGCACCAACCATGGTACACACATTGCAATCTGCCCCATTGATCGATCCTTCCTTCAGACAACGGAGCCAATCTGTGAGGACAACTATCATCAAACACCTTCCATGCATTCTCATTCCTATCCCACCAAATCACTATATCCAATCCTATCACTTTCTTCCCATGTGGCCTTCTCTTGTCAAGATCACATACAGAAACCACAGGATACCAATGGGCATACCAATCGAACTTCTCAACTTTACTTTCCGATTCAATATCCTGATCGGGTGGTGAAGATTCCTCAGTCGATGGGGCAGTCGGATAGACGGCAGTGAAAACCTTGAAATTGGGTTTTTTAATTTGAATTACAGGGAGAGAAGTGGTAGTTTGTTGAGATGATGGAGTGTGTGAAATGGGTTTTTCGAATATTGTTCTGGGATTTCTTGATGAGAGCAATGGGCCGTGGAAAGACGGAAAAGAGGAAGCTTTGAGAGCTTCCATGGCTGAAGCAGACAAAGTTTTTTTTTTTTTTTTTTTTTCTATTTAGCACTAATCTCAGCCTCGAACATTTAAGGATGATTTTCATATGGAAAGATAATTTAATTGCAGCAAGTAATAATTTCTGTGCCTGTGGATAGGATAAAACATGTGAAGATTGTGGCTTGTAATAAACCAGCAATGCTTCTCCAGTTTCGGCGTTTGTTCTTGAAGATTTGACAACACGAGTGGCAGTGATCGTTGAATTCTTTAATTACGGTATGGGATGTCGATATGAGATTTCTATTTTTTAATTTTTAAAGTTTAAATCTTTGGAAATTTGCCTTTAAATGATCAAGTTTTCAAAAAATTTAGGATAGCTACCCACTTTTTTCAATAATCATCTTAGATGTCCAATCTAAGTTTCAATTTTAACTTTGCTACCAATTTTGTTGAAAATACCGATTTGCTCATAACTTTTTACCCCTAACCCTTCTTCTCTCTGATTTTCTCTCTCTTAAAATCACGTTCATCACTCCAACTATAGTCCATCGCTGGCGATAATCCCCCCTCCAGAGACTGCGAAACAGTCAGGCGTAGGTCGTAGGAGACGAGCATTATAAAGATCATTCCAAGTGTAAGTCACGTGCGATTTTTTCTCTTTTTTACTTTGCTCGAAATATATTATTGACATTTCGTCATTAGGGCTGGATTTATCACATGTAGTTGGGTGATTTATGGTTCGTTTTTTAGAGTTTAATTGTTCCAAACCTATTCTCGGCCTCAACCACATGGGTTTCAGGTCTAGTGCTGGATTTTTCACCAATATTGTATGTTCTTGGTTTCCAAATCAATGTTACGTAGATCTGATATCTTATTATGTTGAGCTGAGATTTTATTATGCTGAACTTAAAATTGAGATCTCAGAGTGCCGAGTACATAAATTTGAAAGTGGAACTAAATACTCAGAGTGTCAAGCGCATAATTTAGAAAGTGGAACTGAATACTCAAGAGTGTCGAGCGCATAGTGCCGAGCGCATAATTTAGAAAGTGGAATTGAATACTCAGAGTGCCGAGCACATAATTTCAAGTGTGTAATTCAGATTCCATTTTTTTTTCAAATGGCAGAACTTTGAAATGAGCTCAGATATGGGGTCTTCTTCTACCGCGAGGTCTTCAACCACGAGGTCTCATGGTAGTTCACCTCCCCCCGATCCAGAAGTAAGGAGATGCTACTGTGGTTTCATGCTTCCCTGTCTTTGTTCATGGTCAAAAGATAATCTAGGACAAAGATACTGGATATGCCCAAATTTCAATGTATGTGTCATTAACTAATCTGAATCCAACCATTTCCTATTTGAAAATAATTCCAATTTATTAAAAAAAAAAAACAATTCTGTTGGCAGCGTACCAACGGCCAAAGGTGCAGATATTATGAGTGGTGTGATGATGAATTTCCTCAGCGTGCGAAGGAAGTTGAGCGTGCTCTAGTTGGTGACATTGACAAACTTGAAAAACGGGTGCAAGATATGCACGAGAAAACGACGGAGTTAAACATTGATTTGTGTTTTAGGAAGCAAATTGAGGTGGATATGGAGATTGAAGCAATGACAAAGCAAGCTGAAATTAAAGCAATGATGAAGCAGATCGAGGAGATGAAGAATGAAAACAAGAAGAAATATAGTTTTAATTTAATGAAAATTTTGATCTGGTGTGTACTATTGCTCATTTCAACATGGTTGTTGAACCGTTGATTTCACGACATTTGTGAAGGCACTCTAATTTATTAATATATAATAGTTGAAAAACTTGGATCCTGATAACTGCATAACCTCCAAAAACAGCTCCTTATTTAAGTGATTTTGTTCGGCATTATACAATATCAGTACATCATCTGAAAATAAGTACAATTCCATCCGAGGTTCGAAAATAAATTACGCAGATATCAGATAAAGCTTCTCATTTTAATCTTATTATTCCATATTTTACCAAAACAAGCAGATATCCAAAATAGCTCCGTATTTAAGTATTTTTGTTCGGCATCATGGAATAGCAGTACATCATCTGAGGAACAATATAATTCCATTCGAGATTCGAAAATCAATTACACGGATATCAGATATAGCCACTCATTTAAATCTTATTATTCCACATTTTACAACATCAAGCAGATATCAAAAAAATAGCTCCGTATTTAAGTATTTTTGTTCGGCATTATGCAATATCAGTACATCATCTGAACATCAGTACAATTCAATTCGGGGTTCGAAAATAAATTACGCAGATATCATATAAAGCTTCTCATTTTAATCTTATTATTCCATATTTTACCAAAACAAGCAGATATCCAAAATAGCTCCGTATTTAAGTATTTTTATTCGGCATTATGGAATAGCAGTACATCATCTGAGGAACAATATAATTCCAGTCGAGATTCAAAAATCAATTACACGGATATCAGATATAGCTACTCATTTAAATCTTATTATTCCACATTTTACAATATCAAGCAGATATCAAAAAAATAGCTCCGTATTTAAGTGTTTTTGTTTGGCATTATGCAATATCAGTACATCATCTGAACACCAGTATAATTCCATTCGAGGTTCGAAAATAAATTACGCAGATATCAGATAAAGCTTCTCATTTTAATCTTATTATTCCATATTTTACCAGAACAAGCATATATCCAAAATAGCTCTGTATTTAAGTATTTTTGTTCGGCATTATGAATAGCAGTACATCATCTGAGGAACAATATAATTTTATTCGAGATTCGAAAATCAATTACACGGATATCAGATATAGCTACTCATTTAAATCTTATTATTCCACATTTTACAACATCAAGCAGATATAAAAAAAATAGCTCCATATTTAAGTGTTTTTGTTCGGCATTATGCAATATCAGTACATCATCTGAACATCAGTACAATTCCATTCGAGGTTCGAAAATAAATTACGCAGATATCAAATAAAGATTCTCATTTTAATCTTATTATTCCATATTTTACCAGAACAAGCAAATATCCAAAATATCTCCGTATTTAAGTGTTTTTGTTCGGCATTATGGAATAGCAGTACATCATCTGAGGAACAATATAATTCCATTCGAGATTCAAAAATCAATTACACGAATATCAGATATAGCTACTCATTTAAATCTTATTATTCCACATTTTACAACATCAAGCAGATATCAAAAAAATATCTCCGTATTTAAGTGTTTTTGTTCGGCATTATGCAATATCTGTACATTATCTGAACATCAGTACAATTCCATTCGAGGTTTGAAAAATTCCACGAAGATACAAGTATGGTAATAAATAGTTTATTAAGTTTATATGTCTGAGTTTGATGTTAGTATTACTTTCCAAGTTTGTTACTTGTTGAAATACAACTACAATAGATTGATAAACTTAATAAACTATATTAATCTACTAATATAATTGGACATATAAACTTAATAAACTATTCATTACCATACTTTTATCTTCGTGGAATTTTTTACTACTCATGTTTCATTGAAGCAATAAGGAATACAATACCTAAATGGATGCAATCGACCTCTGTGTACTCATTCAATACACCATCACTTATGGGAACATAAGGTTTCCAATTAAGCAAGTGTCAAAATAAACTCAGCAAATGATAATGTAGTTCCACTAGTTCCGACATCCATTCTTCATTTTATTTTTCGTATATTGGGAAATACTCTACGTGTGCAAGTCATGTAACCAAGTACGCAGGTGTCCAAATAAACTCAGCAAATAATAATTTAATTCCTCGAGTTCCGACATCCGTTCTTCAATTTATTTTTCGTATATTGGAAAATACTCTCCGTGTGCAAGTCCTGTAACCAATTACGCAGGTGTCCAAATAAACTCGGCAAATAATAATTTAGTTCCTCGAGTGCCGACATTCGTTCTTCATTTTATTTTTCATATATTGGGAAATACTCTCCGTGTGCAAGTCCTGTAACCAACTACGCAAGTGTCAAAATAAACTCAGCAAATGATAATGTAGTTCCACTAGTTTCGACATCCGTTCTTCATTTTATTTTTCATATATTGGGAAATACTCTCCGTGTGCAAGTCCTGTAACCAATTACGCAGGTGTCCAAATTAACTCGGCAAATCATAATTTAGTTCCACGAGTTCCGACATCCGTTCTTCATTTTATTTTTCATATATTGAGAAATACTCTCCGTGTGCAAGTCCTGTAACCAATTACGCAGGTGTCCAAATAAACTCGACAAATCATATTTAGTTCCACGAGTTCCGACATCCGTTCTTCATTTTATCTTTCATATTTTGGGAAATACTCTCCGTGTGCAAGTCCTGTAACCAATTACGCAGGTGTCCAAATAAACTCATTAAATGATAATTTAGTTCAACAATTTCCGACATCCGTTCTTTATTTTATTTTTTATATATTGGGGAATACTCTCCGCGTACTAGTCCTGTAACCAATTACGCATATAATGCGGTTGTCCGCCTACCCAAATGGGATCCACCGACCCGTTGAAGAGTTAACCATATTTAAAACCATTAGTAGGATACACAAAGTACGCCCAAAATCTTCAAAATCCTAAATTTCTACATCGCCATCAACAAATATGAACTCCACATTGAAAATGGAGGTCGAGAAACTTAGGGAAGCTGAGCTGATGGTGGAAGACTTAACGCGTAAACCAGCGGAGTATAATCAGATTGTAGATGATCTTAAACAAAAAAAGATTGAATCTGATAGGTTGGCCCAGCTGTACAAAAGCAGGCTCAAGTAGATGTGTTTGATCGTAATGGTTTGTACCAGTGCATAGATTTTCTTTTTTTCTTTTCATGATTTGGGGTGCAAATGCTTGAAATGTGAATTTCTTTCTTTTGTATATTGGGAAATACTCTCTGTGTGCAAGTCCTGTCAACAATTACGCAGGTGTCAAAATCAAACCCACAAATGATAATTTAGTTCGACGAGTTCTGACATCCGTTCTTCATTTTATTTTTTATATATTGCGAAATACTGTCCGTGTGCATAAAAAAGTCTTGTTACCAATTACGTATATTTTCAAATCCACACCACAAATAATAATCTAGTTCAACAAATCATACCATCCGTCCGTCGTTATCTTAATTAGAACATTTAAACGAACAGAAGAAAATAATTGTACAAACAACATATTGTTAACCTTACACAACAGATTGAAGAGCCCCATATTGCAAAATGGTACGGGGAATGTATATGTGATATTGTTCAATGGGAATATTTTGAAAATATTCGTCATCGTCGGGTTTGTCTTTGGCCAACTTCTCAATGAACAGGCAAGAATATGCTCCACAGTCCAAGCTACTGGAATCTTGATAGGGGACATAATTTTTTAACTGTTTCGACTTTGCCCTTCTCCAGAACCTCTGCCCAACCGAAAAATTTCCAAAAAATCCACAAGAAACAGCCAATTACCTTCTCGGCATGCCGTACTTTTGGCAGCGTTTTTAACGAGTTATATGAATAGAGTCTCTTTGACGCGGTATCGTATACAACCATGTGAAAATGATAGTTTGTGAGCATTGGGAAGATTATGTACCGACAGTTGTCGATCACATCCGAGTTTAGCTGGCACAGCCATTTCCTCATACTATTGCTTAAACTATCATGTAATTTAGGGAACTATTTTTCGATTAAATAGTGCGATTTCTGACCACTTTTTTCAGGATTCTGGATTTGTCTCACAAGCTCAGACACCATTAGGTAATTCACGACGTATATTTTATGGGATTTGTTGAGGATGTAAGTGGGACCCATCAATATCTCAAAATAAGCATCAATAACACTACCTTCCGTCGGCCTACCCCATAAAAGCTTCAAGATACAGCAGCCTAGTACCTGATTATCGTTCGTTGAATACACAACAGCGCTGCAATAAAATCAGAGTTTCGACATGTTAAATATCTATGTATGCATTTTCAAATGATATGAGTTGAGCATTCCCAAACTAAAATTACTCATGTAAAGGAAACTTACGATAATACATCATTTTTCTTCTCAATTAATTCATCAATTTGATCAAGGTCCACGCCATTACTAATTGCATCATCGCGACCTTTGAAATCCTTTCTCCCAAGCACATTTACCAAATCTTCATCTACATGAGCAGTATACCCATCCCTAATGTATTTTATACCTGTCCGTTTCCGTTTCCGTTTTCCAATTCCTGTGGTTGGTGCATTGATAAGTCCGCTATTAGCAACATCGGCTAATAGCGTTATGTCGCTATCACCGGTCTGCTCTGCAGGGACAATCTCCATATTATAAGAATTAATGACAAGTTCCGTCGGATTATTATTGGAATCCGCTTTCTGATCGAGACCATCAGTTTTGCTGTCCCCCTCATCCTCATCCTCATCCTCATCCTCATTCTCATCCTCATCCTCATATTCATCCTCACGCTTCTCATGCTCCTGCTCACCCTCCAGCTCACGCTCCTCGTCCTCAACCCGGACAAACTCATCTGTACCATTTCCATCACTGTGCCCAGTTTCCCTATCAAAACTAAGAAGGGGGCAGGTTTTATAGGCTTCACCAGTTTCGCCTCTTTTGGGTCTGAAGCTTCAATTTCATGATACTGCAAAATGAAATTTTAATTACGTTGAATAATACATTAATTCTGCAAAAAAATGATATTTCAACTCTTCATAATAACAAACAAAAAGTCATGAAAAACGAACTAATTATGCTGGATAATATATAAGTTCTGCAAAATGAATATTTCAACTCTTCATAATAATAACAAAAAGCCATGTAAAACGAACTAATTATGCTGAATAATATATAAGTTCTTGAAAATGAGATTTCAACTCTTCATAATAATAACAAAAAGCCATGGAAAGCGAACTAATAATGCTGAATAATAATATATAAGTTCTGCAAAATGAGATTTCAACTCTTCATAATAATAACAAAAAGCCATAGAAAATGAACTAATTATGCTAAATAATATATAAGTTCTGCAAAATGAGATTTCAACTCCTCAGAATAATAACAAAAAGCCATGGAAAACGAACTAATTATGTTGAATAATATATAAGTTCTGCAAAATGAGATTTCAACTCTTCATAATAATAACAAAAAACCATGGAAAACAAATTAATAATGCTGAATAAATATATAAGTTCTGCAAAATGAGATTTCAACTCTTCATAATAATAACAAAAAGCCATAGAAAACGAACTAATTATGCTGAATAATATATAAGTTCTGCAAAATGAGATTTCAACTCTTACGCTCCACGCTTTTAGAGTGCGCAGTTTCTCACTAACAGTCTTATCCGTATTGGGCATTTTGCTCCCATTCCATTTGAACATGCGTGGGAAAGATTTAATTTCTTTCAAAGAACCAAGCATCGGAAAATGCTCATAGAACCATGCCTGCCACCATACAACATGTCAAAATTACACGCATGCATACAGAAACCATCATCTCATACAGAACATTTTATATGATTCCTTACCATTAATCCATTGAGCATCCATCAACAAACTTTTTTACATCCTTTTATATATATTTAACCATTGAAACAAGCAAGAACCTGTGGACAACTCTACCCTAGGAAAAGTGCCCCATATCCTCTATAATCATCAACGTAGCTTATCAGCCCATCGGGCAACTTCCGGCTGCAAGTTGGAAACAACAAGCAACTGAAAACAA
The DNA here is from genome assembly GCA_958496215.1 of Verbena officinalis. Classification (NCBI taxonomy): domain Eukaryota; kingdom Viridiplantae; phylum Streptophyta; class Magnoliopsida; order Lamiales; family Verbenaceae; genus Verbena; species Verbena officinalis. The sequence continues at coordinate 35,461,955 of OY292386.1, read as the reverse complement.
ACAATATATACATTCTTACAAAAAAATGAACGCCATCATCATCCTTTCTATCCTTCAATTCATGCAATTTAGTGAAGATGTTAGAACGTGTCACTATACCAGTCTTGCCAGAAAAATACACACTCCGCATACGGGAGTCTCTTTTGAATTCGGGATCAACACGGTGACCCGAATACTGTAAACCCAAGACTATCGAGAACTCCTTTGAATTAAAAGGAACCTTGATCTCCCCGAATTTAAATGAATCACTTTCAAGGTCGTAATGATCCAAAAGAAATCCAACACGAGTGTATGTACCAGGAACATAGGGCGTATTGACGAATTCCACGAATGGGGTTTTTCAGATCAATTCCGCGAATGGGGTTTTTCGGATCTAAAAGAATGGGTTTTTCTGCGAATGGCATTTTCATTTGATCAGCAAAATAGGTCATTGAACAACAACATTGTATTTTATCGTCCCTCTTAGACTTAGGCTTAGGCTTAGACTTAGGACTTTCACTGCTGCTCTTCCTGCTTCCTTTTCTCCGATTGCCAGGAACTTTACTAATGATTTTCCTGGGGCTTTTTTTGCTTCCTCCTCCCTTTCTTTTGATGCTTTCACTCACTGAAACCATCTCTGCCAAATAACAAATTTCAGATTCCAAACCGTACGCTAGATAGGATGTGAACTGGAAGGCTGGTACTAGGAACTATTATGCGCTTTTGTTGAACTATAACCCTAAAATGCGAATTAAAGAAGAAATTTGGGTGACATCCCTAAATTAATAGTAAATGCGAGGTACGAACCTGAAGTTATGGCTTAAACCCTAAAATAGATTGCGTGTGAGGTTGATGAAGACGCAAAATACCGACTGGGGTTTTCAATGCGCGAGAATAGATTCGAGATGATAAATTAACTTCACAGCAAAACTACGAAGGATGTTTTGGGAGAGATTGGCGAAGTGAAGTCGTAGGGAAGTGATATTGGGATGGTCTTTGTCGTCGACGGAGGAAATTTTTCCGATGGAAGTTTTTGAGATTTCGTCGGATTTGTTTTGGGGCATATGAAAGATAATGGCATGCCCTTGTAATTCTTGGACAAATAAGGATATTTCAGACATTTTACACAGAAATGGGTAGCAAAGTTAAAATTGAAACTTAGATTGGGCACCTAAGATGACCATTGAAAAAAGTGGGTAGCTATCCAAAATTTTTTGAGAAGGTGGTCATTTAAAATAAACTTTCCCTTAAATCTTCTCCAATTTAGAAAATTTTGACTTTTCATTTTCGTGTTATAGATTTAATTTAATGGGTTACGTTCAATTTATTGTTTAGATTAGCGCTGTAAACGAATCGAACCGGTTTGCGAACATAATGAATTGGTTTTGACAAGGAGTTCGAATCCGAACCGAATCTAGGTTCGGTTTGCATGTTTATTGAACCGAATTCGAACTTTTTGTCTCTGGATTCAAGGTATGCGAACCCTATATATATATATATATATATTAATAAAATAACTAATATATATAATATATTATTATATATAATACAATTTAATAATGCTTAATATATATAATATTATTCGCGAACCGAACTGAACTCAAATCTCTAATCGAACCGAACTCGAATCTCTTTTATCGGATCGAACTCAAACCTCTATTCGAACCGAACTCAAACTCGAAACCTTTTTTGATGGATTCGTTAGGTTTGGATTCGTTTAAATTGGTTCAAACTCAAATTCGAACATTAAAAATATATTAGGGTTCACTTCGGTTCGATTTGTTTGCAGCCCTACTTTAGATAGAGCGTTGGGCTATGATTTAATTTAGTTGTGTTTGAATTGGACATCAATTACATGCATATAATAAATAAAAATGATATTCAATTAACTTGAAATAAATTTTTTTTTTTTAAATATACTATGCTATTTGTTGAAATAATAATTTATTTTATAATATGAACATAATAAATCAAACTATATATTTTTTTTTTCCTAAAAACATACGCACACAATTCGACCCTTGTCATTCCAAGAAATCGAACTCAGACCTCCACACTAGAGTCTGCTGGCCATTGGGCCAAACCCCAATGGTTATAAATCAACCTATATCATGTATGGGTTATAAATTATTAAATTTACCAGTTAAAATCCCGTGCCAAGGCACGGGGTTATAATTTATTTAATAAAGTAAATTTTTATTTTATAGCTTACTCAATTATTAATATATGGATTTTTTATAGTTCATTTAACTAATTTTTTAATTTGAGAAATAAAAAAAATATATAGTTTCAGTTTGTTGTAAAATTTTAAAGTTATTTATTTTAATTTGAATGATATTATCATATTGTTTTAATATTTTTCTTTTGAAGAATTTATTTTTATTATTATCATATTTTAATTCAAATTAGATTTTTAATTAACATGTTTATACAAATCTTTCATTCTATTAGACAAATATGAAAATAATTAAAAGTTTTAATTACATGACAAAATAGAATTCATTAAAGTTATTTACGTATATACTTAAATGGATAGCTTTAACGCTTCTGAATTATATAATATAGATTTGAAAAACACTTTTTATATAGATTAATTTACTCATGTAACTTATTATTATCATCCTTGCTATTTTTATTAAGACACTGGTGGGTTATATGCTTCCACCCGAACAATAAAAGTTTTTACATCTCTGTTAGTAAAACCACCGTATTATAGCCATATAGTATATGTATGAACAAATAATTAAAACATATTTCCGTTTCCCGTACACATTCTGAACTTAATGAATAATGCTCGTACTTTTGATATGTCATACGTTTATATATGTATTATATATATCCCGTATAATACTTGACGAATAAAACTCAATTTTTATCAAAAAAAAAAATTATTTAAACTTTTAAATATAACAAGATTATTTTAAAAATAAAATACATCAAAAGTATTTATTTACATTAATGACAAATAATTATTGAATTAACTTATAAGATAATTAAACAATATTTAAATATTTTTCTCTAAATTATATATTTAAAATAAGTTTTTATAGTATTTAAAGTGAAGGTAAGTATGTTATATGTAAAACTTACATAAAATTTAAATAAAAATACATAGGAATATTTTTGTTTTTTTCATTCTGTTTACTTTTTTAATAAACATACTCTATTCGTATATATCAAAGTACGTATTATATCAAATTCCGTTTTTTTTTTTTTTTTTTGCCGATTTTTTGAACATATTTTTCAATAAAAATATTAAAAATACTTGTACGTATAAAAAAACATAAATTACCCGTCCCGTATTTTCCTAACAGACCTGGTAATCAAATGTTTATATGTAATCATAGTCACCATCTAATTTTATTTTTTTTTACCTTATTGCAATTTGTCACCTCAATCTGTCATCGTATCGCCCAAGCACTTGTGACCGCAAAGTTAAATTACAACATCACATAACAAAGTGTAAAAAATCTATCCTTTCTTCTAAAAGAAATTAGACCTATTTTACACAAAACAAAAAGATTCATTACAATTCAAGAATCCTCAAAGACAGCACTGCACCATTCCTTATAACAAAAAAAGAAAATAGTGAACGTTTGGCGCCACAAAGCACAGTTAGTACCAAAACTTTCTTTTACACAGAACCATCATCAGCTGATCAGTTTTCTCTAACATTCTACCTCAATTTCTGAATCAATTTCTCTGTCAATCATCATACTCTCGTGATGCTTACGACCTAAATGCGAAGGCGGACGATCCACGGAAAGGGTTCCTTCTAGAACCTTGACCACTTCGCCGATTGAAGGCCTCAGAAACGGCTGATCTTGCATGCACCAAAACGAAATTCTCACAATTCTTTCTATCCCATCCAAACAGTTCCCAACAGCAAACCTCGAAGATTCTTGATTAATGTCATCGAGTATTTTCTGCATGTTTTCTCCCACAACATCCCTCTTGCACGTCACGATTTGCAAGAAAATCTCTCCCAACATGTACATATCCCGTTCGGATGGAGACTCAGACGAAGATGAAGCCGATTGCTTCACAAACAAATCTTGAAGCCCGAAATCCGTCACTTTTGGGGCCAAATTCTCATCAAGCAACACATTTTCCAGCTTCAAATTTCCATGAGTTATACACTTTTGACATTCCGTATGCAAATACGCGACGGCCCGTGCCACCCCCAGTGCAATATCAAGCTTCCTTTTCCAAATTTGTTCCTCACGGTCTTCTTTCTTGCCGAAAAGCCATTTGTCCAACGAGCCATTAGGGACGTATTCGTAAATTAACAATTTGTTCGCTGCTTCGAAACAAAACCCTTTTAGGGAAACAAGATTGCGGTGGTGGGTCCCACTCAATGTGGAGACGGTAACACGAAATTCCTTCTCCAACACAACCACATCCTTCAGAACCTTGGCCACTATACGGGTTTTGTTCGGGAGTGAGCCTCGAAAAACCAAACTGCCAACTCCATCAGAGAAATCGTTTGTCAGTTCCTTAATTTCCTCAAAAGACAATCTAGCTAGCATACTATAATGGGGAGCATCTTTTCTCCCGAAAGGGATCCTTGTCCTAACTGAAATCTTCCTTCTTTTGTAAAGAAGCCACAACACAAGAACCTGAACTGTCACAATAACCGTCACCGTGAGTAGAACGATAATTGCTATAGCTCCAACTAACTTTCCACCACTTCCCCTACTGAGGGGCCCACCACTGGGTGACATTATCGTGCCTCCGTTGCCATGCCCATGGGCAGCAACGGCTTGTGGGACCGAGCAAACTTTCAAGAAAGAGACGGCATTGATATAAGGTGTCTTGTACCCACTCACAAAGCCTGTTTTCTTGATGGTGCACCGTCCCGACCCGTCATTCATGGAAGTTGCGGCTATACAAGCGGTGTCGTTCGAGCAAAACTCCTTGCAAGCCGTCTCGCCCAACAGCATCTCGACATCGTTGGGTGGATAAAACCCGTAAAGAACCGTTTGTTTTATAACGAGCATGCTCGTGTGCATCCTGCAGTTGCTCAAATCAACCATTTTCTTGCAACCCGATCCACCACCCATATCCATAGCATTACCACTCGTCATCCCCATTTGTAAGGTATCCGAGTACAAGCAATCGCAAACAGGGCCTGTTGAATTATACCCGCAAACACTATACAACCCACAAGATCCAAACACATTGCATTGATCCTGAACCGCTTGCCAGACGGGTCGCCAAGCCCGACCAGTATTGTCCCACGAGTAGATCCTCAGATTTCCATCTCGATCAATCCTAAGATGTCTTAAAGTCACGGAAGAATCACCGTAATCTTTTGAAGAAACTGACCAGACAACATTTTCTTGATCGTCGTACAATCCAAGAACACCGCGGGAATCGAATCTTGCTTTCGTGGAGGCTAAATGGCTCCTCCAATAGGTCACATTGTGTTCCCAGACGAGTTTAAGTTCTCCCACATTGCTAATCACAAAATTATAGTAACTCGAGATGGATCTCGTTGATGGGGCCCGCAGGCTCTGAGGGTAATGTAGTGATTGGTTAGGAAGCAAAGTGTTTGTGGGGCTGCTAAAGCTTTCCCAAACATGTTCATTTTTGCTATCCAAGAGAACTAAGTTGCCATTGTCTAAAAGACTGGCTTTTTCGACACCTAATGTGGAGGAATTGCTACTCCATAGAGTGATTTTACTTAGATTATTAATCAAGATTAGTCTACCATCTACGGTGAGCCTAAATGTGGAGTTTAAAGGGACCCTGAGACCACCACCCACAGTCCAAACAGGTAAATTTGAAGACTTATCTCCCAAGTTATATTTAATCCCAACCACATATTCATCAAGATTATCACCATCTATCTCCAGGAAACCAAATGCAAAAACCCCATTTCCAGAAACCCAAATCTTATCCCTATCAAATGCAGAAATCTCGAATCCCAGAGGCACAGAAGGCGCAGTAAATTTTTCAGAGAGCCCAACAGAACAAAAAAACAGTAGCATAAGAGGGGCAAAATGGTAATTAGTCAGACAACGTTTTGTCGAGCTCTTACCATTGAAACACTTGAGAGATAGCCCAGAAAGCAGACGTCTGAGCCTTGAAACACACATTTCAGCTGCAAATATAAAGTAGGATTTGGAATGAAATCAAAAAAATAAATATAAAAAAAGTTTGTCTTGATAAGAATAATATGAAGATGGATTCAAAATCTGAGGTGGGTTATAGTGAAATTATTACATAGATAAAAAGGGAGTTGGAGTATATTATCTTTGGGTAGAGATTACCTTTTCATCAGAAAGTTACAGGGGAAAAGGGCAGAAAAATATGAGCAAAAAATTGAATCTCAAAAAGAACCGAGTTTTTGTAATAATGGGGGAGAAGAAAAATACAAGATTCAAACACTTTATGAGGGAACCGAGATTCTCATAGGCTGAGCTTGTTCCCACTAACTACAGTGAGAACTGAGAACTGAGGAGGAAACCAATCTCTACTTTTCATGTAATAATCTTTCTTATATTTATTAAGGATATTGATTTTTTTCCTCCGAAATATTAGCATTTTTTAGTTTGTCATTTAAATTAATTTTTTTTACATTTTATTATTTGTACTACACGAAACTTATATGTTATTATCTCTGTCCAAATTTAGGGTCAATTTTCTGTCTAGTTTCTCATATATGCTACACACATGACTTTTCAAAAATATGGAAATACTCTTAAAAAAATTACGTAAGTGGCATGTGTGAGAATTTAGACAAAATATTCTGCTTAAAATTGGAGGGAGATGGTAACGTGTTAGCTTTGTGTAGTTCAGATGGTAAAATGTACGAAAAAAATAGTTTAAATAGCAAACTCAAAAAACGTTGATAGTTCGGATGAGATAAAATCAATATCCTTATTTATTATTTCCTTGGATTATTACTAATTATTAAGCACGTCATTAGCATGGTGTTTAAAATATTAATGACAAGAACAGTCAAGGGGAATCATAATTAAATATTAATTAATGTATGTGAATTTCAAAGCAGTTGATTACCTGAACACCTTATCAAGATACTAAACCAAGAAGTGATTTATAATTTTGTGTTGTTTAATGACTAACAAAACAGTGTCTTCATATGTTTGTCAATTCAACATTATTCAAGTTCAATGTCTATTTGGATTGACTTTCCAAAAAAAATAGCCTATTTGGATTGTACGGAAATATAAAACTTGCATGTTATATAGTTAATAATGATAATCGTTGTTTAACGGATTCTTGAAATTAAAATCATTTAATGGATGCAAGAGCTTGTTATTATCAAGTGGTGTAGCTTAGCAAATCTATGCTAGTTTAACAAAAAATCTCGAGATGCTAGTTATGGAAATGCAGATGTCATTGATAGAGAGAGTTTTACACCTAAGTGGTCTCTCGATTCGAGTCTCGAAAACATGTGCCATAACTTGTAATCATGATTTTCAAAACCGGATCGGATCGGGCGGTCCGACCGGTTCAGCCGGTGACAGGAAGCCTGTCCGATCCGGTTGGACCTCCAAAACGGCTACTTAATTGGACCAGTTGAAACCGCTGGGAACCGGTCAAAAACCGGTTTAATCGGGACCGGTTCGACCAGCGAACCACTAGTTCAATAATTTTCTTTTTATTTTTTGTTTTTTTTTTCTTTCTTAAAAAACGCAACAGCATTTTCTACTTTCTACAGAAGAAAAATACATGATTCTACTTTCAATCCCAACTAATTAGTCAAAACTTCTCAGAAAATGGAAAATTAGAAGCCTAGAATCAAATATAAGCGGCTGATTATTTGTTTTGATGATCGAAAATTTTACTTATATTTTTTATTCTTATATTAATTAGCCATTTTCAAAAAATTTATATTTTTTATTAGTATTTGTAATAATATATAATTAAATATATTTATTGCGTCATTATGACGTCATACCGATTCGATAGGTGGTTGAACGGGTCGAATCTATGTTTTAAAACCCGGACCGGACATCGAACCGGGGGCCCTACTGGTCATCGGTTCGATCGGTTTGACCACTGGTCGAACCGGTGTGACGTCATAATTACATAATAATTTTATTTAATTATATTTAATAATATAGTATATATTAAAAATATATATAAAAGGTTGACTTGGCAAGTATTATATTTTTTGCCATGAAATTTAATAACCATATATATCATCAATGTATTTATATTTTGTAAATAAATGCTATAAGAAATTGTGAGATGTGATTATTGAATAATTATATTTTTATTGAAAATAAGTTATTAAACAATATGATATTCTCAAAAGAAATAGAAAAATATTTAACGTTTTTTTTAAATAAAAATATTTAAGGGATAGAAAGCCTAGTTTTTAAGAAATCAAAAACTAAATGGCCTAATCTTTAGGAAATTATAAACGAAAACACTTAACCCAAAAATTAAAAGAACTAAATTTTAGGAAATTAAATGCTAAACACCTAAACCGTCTCAACTCTTCGTCTTCCTCTGAAACTATCATCTTCCACTTCTTCCTCTGTAACGAGATGGTGCAGACAACAAAAGAGAAAAGGAAAAAAAAAAAAAAAAAAGAAGAAGAAGAGGAGAGATCACGGTTCAGACGGCTGAACCGGGCCGGTTTTGGCCAGTTATTGAGACACCGGTCAGCACTGGTCCAAATTGATGGCTGGTTTTGGAGGGTCGACCGGACCGGAGAAGCCACCGGTCACCGGTCGAACCGGTACGAAGGGGCCGGTCCGATCCGGGTTTTAAAACACGGGGTCAAACTGATCGAACCAATAACCAATAAAATCTCCGGTTTTATCTCCGGTTAGGTTTTGAAAACCTTGGTTGTAATAATATTCCTCTAGAAATGTTGATTTGGATGGTGAACCGTAATATAAAGATGATAAGTTTTGCGAAAAATCACTTAATTCGAACACCATAATTATTTTCACTTTTACTTTTCTTCTTTATGCCAATCTCACTCATCCCATTATTAGGATACTCGCACCTAATTTTAGTCTAACAACGTCCTTAGAGCACCACTATTCAACACCCACTCAAAACGATGAAATTCATGATTTATTTCCTCCCTATCATTCACGAATACTTTTAAAATAATTATTGTATAGTATTATATCATGTAACATCTCTATAATATTAATTCTTGATAATAAATCATATCTTCATATTCATATTATATAAAATCATATTTTTATCGTCGTGTTCATATCCGTGTCAGTGTCCGTCTTATGGTCACATGTGAAGTGAAAGGACCATTGAGAATGTTGAAATCTGAGCAAGACGAAGTAAGGATTGGGTCCCATGCATAGTCTAAATTGGCCTAATGATGGAAGATAGCAATTGGCCCATCTACCAAATATGTGATCATCAGTACTACTGCAAAAAAAAAAAAAAAAAAAAAACATGATTATTTTCATCACCACACATAATAATTCATAATCTCTATATATTTCATGAGTATTTCTTAGTCCGTACACGTATTATGCATCCAACTAATAGAATACCAAGAAAACTTACGAAATGCGTAACACAAATACATTTGATACTTTTTGCTAAAACTTGAAAATATGTAAATGTCTCTTTCTGTCTTCTCTCTTTAAGGGAAAAAAAGAGGTGAAAGTCAAATTACTTCAAACCCAACTTTTAGCAAGTTTTTTTAGGTTTTTCTTTAAAGCTAATTTTTTGTAATTTTTGACTTTTTTTTTTCTTTAATATTAATCCCATAAAGTTTCACTACTAACTACTTTCTTTGCGACTCTTTCAAAATAATTGTTTTTCTAAACTAAAAAAATGAACAAAATGAGGATCCAATGCAGTAGAAATTAAACAAATAAATAATGAAAACAAAGAGTGGCTCCACTCCACTTTTAAGATTTCAACAGGAATTTAGGTTCTTGTTTCTATGCCAATCGACAACATACCTATGCTTACTTGTGACCACTTGCTTCTAGTGGCTATCGATGCTACCCATTTAATAATATAAAATTAAGAAAAAAAAGTCAAGAGGTAAAAAAAAAAAAAAAAAACTAAAATCGATGCGTGTAAATTGTAAACCCTCCATTATAATTAGGTAAAAAGATAAGTTGTTCCAATGGGATAAGAAGGCATTAGATCTTTAAGCAAGTTTTAAATTCAAATTTTAGTTTGTGAATAGAGAATGAGTTGTTTAGGTCTTTAGTATTTAAATTTTAATTTGTAAATGAAATAATTAGGTTGGAAAGGTCGCCCCCAATTCAACGTCTGCATTATCGGGGATGGGAATACATAAAAAGATTATAATAAGGTCCATCACTTGGACTTGGCCCAACTAAAATATGATCCATATAAATAAAACTTGACTCTATTTCTTATTGTTAGCCCAATAATTTGCACAATCCCATCATGAGTCGAGACATATTAATCTTAGGTCTAAGGTGGGAGTTTGTTTTCCTTTTCTTTCCTTTTTTTTTTTTTTTAAACTTTACCTGTAAATTGAAAAATCTAACTACTCTTTAAGTAGTGTGAAGCTTGATTTGATTTTTGTTTTCAACACTAAGACATCCACCATCGACAACAGTGATTAGTTCTCTCATTGAATTGTATGTACCTCAAACGATGAGAGTATGAGACACCTGGCAAGGAGTTTTAAAATTACTCTATATCCAAAGCCATAATTCGAACATCTGACATTTAATTAAGGGTGGATAAGTTCCAACCACTCAACCACTCTCTTGTGGTTAAGAATCCCGATTTGTGACCCTTCAATAAACCCATGTAACTTCAGACTTCTTATAGTTGGCCCAATAACTTGCAATAGCCCATTAGAACATACTAAATTTGTTGTATAAGGTGGGATTTTCATTTTGCTTTTCTTCGACATAGGAGCCTGATCATACTTACTTAGTTTTTTTATCTCCATATGTGATACACTGATACGGATATGGCGGTACGATACGGACATGACGATATATTTTTTTCAATACATTATATTAGAGAAGTGTTCGACAAAAATATTGGGCATGACACAAAAAAAGAAAGATTTTTAGAATTGTCCGTGCATAATATTTCTAGTACTAGGTTAGAACTTTATCACCAACTTTAAGTCTAACATTGTCGATTTTGTAACTTAAATATTTTCATATTCTCAATATATTTTAGAAATAATTACATAGGGATCCCCACAACCTATCATATTTACATATAGGTCCCTGTTGTTTCATTTTTTACATCCTAGTCCCTTGACCGGTCAACCGTTAGTCAGTTCCGTTAATTTTCTAGTACCATTTTGTTCGTCTCATTGAGACATTGAATTTAGAATATAAATTTGTTTGATTCGGTAAAGAAATCGGAAAATTTGGACTATACACACAATCGAAGGAAAATTTCTTAAGCTCGTAACTTTCTCGTTTCTTCACCGAATCAGACAAATTTATAGTCCAAATTCGTCGTCTCTATGTGACGAACACAACGGTGCCAAAAAATTAACGGAACTGACTAACAGTTGACTGGTCAAAGGACTAGAATGTAAAAAACCAAACAAGAGGGACCTATATGAAATATGACAAGTTGTGGGACCCCTATGTAACTCGCCCTATATTTTATTAATAATGATGCGAAAATACCCACTACACAATAAAATATATATTTAGGAAATGAAAACAAAATAAAATAATGACTCTAATTAGTAGTATGAGAACTAATTTTGTAGCCCTTCAATAATTTTTCACAAGTTGATGTACTACGAAGTCAACTCCAATTGTGAACCCAAATCACATATATTACACCACAATACAAATTAACCCCAATCGAATGCAAATCTTGCAAGCAATATGAAATCAGATTGCTTTACATATTCATGAATCTTTTGGACTACACAAAATCTATGTATAGTTCACACTTAGATTTTTGTCTCTCCATAGCTAATGTCATCACAAAAAAGATTTGAGATTCACTAACCCAATGAGATTTCTACCAAGAATTGTGATTTATCTTATTGGTAAAGGGATTTATAGATGCATGCATATAGTACACAAATTTCAAGCAAAAAAACATGATTCACAAGGCCAGCAAAGCAAAAAAGAAAAAGAATATCACCTTCCACTATCTACTACTAAGGGCCAATAAATGAAAAATTATCTTAAAGCATTGTACTTCAAGAATGCACCAATGATTGGAGCAATTATGCAACTATATGGACAAATCATGTACTTTTCACCCCTCTTTACTTAAAAAAAAAAAACAAAGAAAAGGACCCCGAAGAATTCAAAACAGGTGAGGCTCACGGAATGTCACACGCCGGGTGACATACCGTGAGGATCACACGGGATGTAGCATCTCATGTGCATATACCGTGAACTTTTATTGAGCTTGTCCCACAGCGGATTTGTAAGTGTGATTTGAAGGGTTTATAAGTGAATTTTCATGTACAACTAATAGGATTAATTCCTTTTGGCACGTTGTTTCCCAAGCCAAACTTTAGGGTTATATATTGTGGAGACGAAGCTTATACCCGCGCGTCCAACGGGCCTGCAAGGGGTTCTCCTCTCCAAACCCGGGGGTCGTGACCCTCAACTTAGAGGAAAATATAGCAAGACCCCTTCAATTATTGAAAATTACAAAGACATCCCTTGACTATAGCTCCATCTTACACTTAGGTCCTGGCGTTAGCCATTCTCTTGTTTCCAAGTAGATGCTATTCGCTCATTCCACGTATTTTAAATACTATAACAAATTAAAAATTATGAGTAATTTAGTCATTTTACATCTTTCTATTAAATTTTTAGGTTTAGGGTTAGGAAGTCTGTCTATAATAGTGGATTGAGTGTAAGTATAATTATCCCAAAAAACAAATGGCATTCTCCAAAAACAGTTAGAGAGTGTTCGCAATCTCAAAAAAAAAAAAAAACATTTTTCTACATTTAGCTTAAAAAAAGCTGAACGAAAGTGTGTTGTTTTACTGCTTTTCCGTCAATTAATCACATAGTTTGGTCGTGTTATCGATTAAATCTTTAAAAAGCTACCCAATTAGCTTTATGAACTTCTTTCAAAACATTATATATATATTTTTTTTGTCGAATTGGACGACCTTTTTGAATGAAGTACTAATAATTCTAAAACTTAAAAAGGGGAAGTATATATAATTGTATGGGAAAATTGCAATTTTGGTTCTGTAGTATATTATATTTTGCAAGTTTGGTCCTTATATTTTGCAAGTTTGATTATGTCGTCAAGTTTTGGACGGAAAAATCACGTGCCAATATATGGGTCTTGAATTCGGAGATTCATTTCGAAATTTTATGGATTTTCACTATTCAGCCACGAAGTAAGCCGTGAAAAATATATTTCGTTCTAGCACACATCAGAGGGTTGATCTACTTAAAAAAGTCACAAATATTCGACGCATAGGCTTTCAAATTTAATCCTAGAATTTTTCTTTGTCCACAACATCACAGTACCACAAAAATACGCTGCCTTGAGGAAGAGGTTGAATAAGAAGACATGGTAAATAGTAAGAATGAAAGAAATAGAGATTGAGAGTGAAGATGAATAAAGAGAACTAGGACATTTATTGGCCAAAATTTTCTCAGTTTTCAGGTTTAGGGTCTCAATTTTCTTTTCCAAGTGAAAAACCAACTGAAATTTTTAGAATTTAACGGTCAAACTTGATGACAGGACCAAACTTGCAACAATACAATTACTATAGGACTAAAGCTATCTATTTTTAAAATATAAGGACTAAACTTGCAAAACACAATATACATAGGACCAAAATTGCAATTTCCCCTAATTGTATTTACACATAATTCAGAGGGGGGAAAATGTAATTAAAGCATACTCTTTAGAAGTGAAAATTCATGAACTGAATCCATGCATCATGCTGTTTAATGCTAGCTACTAAAGCAGATCTTGACGGGGAATATATTCTGATATTCAACTTGTCTGCGTACTTATAACTGTACTTGGTTTTGGATCTGCATGACAGTACAACCTGTTATAACTATACCATGCTAATTAATAATTTTTTCTTAAAAAATAACATCACTTTTCCCATGTTTTCTTGCCTTAGCATCTGCTAACAAACAATTTTGTATTGGATTTATGTTTATGTCTGTACTTTAATTTTCGCGCATACTTTTGTGTTTGAATTTCCATGACAGCACAGCTCAATGTGAAACTCCAAGAAATATGCATCTTGATCAGAGTTTTTCTTTTAAAATAAAATAAAATAAAATATTAGTGATATGGTAGCTAGCTGCTATTCTTGCTCCTCAGTTCCCCATAAATTTCCTTGACCCGATAATCCATTTTAATTTGAAGTGTTTATTTAGCGTTAATTATATTTGGACCCCTATGAAATTATAAGAAACTACAAGTAGCGACTCTTTTAGAACAAACTTTACATTTTCACCCACCGGTGAATTTCAAAATGGGAAAATTGCAAAATCGGGACACTTTTACCACCGAGTTGCGATTTCGGGACACAAGATCTGAAATTCGCGTAAATGCCCTGTAACTTTGTGTTTTGTAGCAAGTTTGGGACTCCTACGGATTTAATTTCAATTTTTGTCCGGAATACCGCTTGTGTCAATCTCGTGATGGTCGGGAAGTGGTTTTATGATTTTATTTTACACGTAATAATTTTTTGTTAAAAAAAAATCAGAAAATTTAAAAATTATTACGTGTAAAATAAAATCAGAAAACCACTCCCGACCATCACGTGATTGACATAAGTGGTATTCCGGACAAAAATTGAAATTAAATCCGCTGGAATTTCAAAATTGCTACATAATACAAAGTTACAGGGCATTTACGCAAATTTCAGATCTTGTGTCCCAAAATCGCAACTCGGTGGTAAAAAGTGTCCCGATTTTGCAATTTTCCCATTTCAAAATTGTATATGCACTAGCTCTTAACGTCTAGGGTAGTTCAAAAACCTAAATGCCGTCGTGAATACCTTGTGAGCTACTCATCATTCACTATATATTGATTTAAAAGGGGGTATTTGTAATTAAATAAAAAGGAATTAATTTGAAGTTCTAGGATTTTAACATGTACTTATCAAAGATAAATTAATTATAATACAATAGGGAAGGAGTACATGACCATTAAGAAAATCAACAACCAAGAGCGTGTGTTTGAATAGTTGAGATTCATTCATCCTTAACTAAAACGTTACATTGTTGTCGACGATAGATGCCTTAAGCAAATCAACTCGAACGATAAAAGAAATCAAAAACGATTTATGTAACCTAGCTCAATTATCCCATCTATTAAGCTTCTTTAGCTTTTTTTAGTTGTTCTTAATAAAAACATGCACTGAAAATAATTTTATTATATACATTTTAATTGAAACAACATTTTTTAAAATTTTAATATCTACAATAATTAATTTAATACCTAAAAGATTTGGAGTTTATTTATTTATTTATTTTTCTTTTAAATGACTGATTCATGCTAGGTTCAGTCATCACTCGGTTTCTTGATTAAGACATGAAATGGAGAAGGGGAAAAATGCAGAAATTGTACCGTTACTCGGTTTTTGGAAACTTGAACCTCACACAAAGAAACAATTATCAAAAACATGATTTTGACTATGAATCAATGAAAAAGAACAAGTCAACTGATTATGTCAATAGACTAAAAAGACAAAAAAAAAGTGATTATGTCAAAAGCTCTTGTCTAAAAAGCTGTGTAAGAATCAGACTAAGCTAACAACCACAACCAAATATCTTCTCATCAAGAAGTTGACCCTGAAATTTGAAAATCTTCAAGCAAATTCAATAAAGTCATATTTAAATAGTAAAATTACGCGGAAAATGTACAAAAACTTCACTCCTACGGCAACAAAAATGTAACTATCAGACACGACATTCATCCAATGAGAGCTAAACAAGTGGCAAATTCACCAAGCAAAACAACAATGACTAACTTGGAGATAAAAATTTGATCTTTCCTTTTCAATTGCAAAGGGTATCAAAACCCAGAGTTTCTTTTTACAACCCTTCATCCTGTTTCTGTACAAGATGGAAGAATAAAACTGTGTATATGGATCAATCCAAAAAGAAAATTCCTATTCTAATGTCTAACATCTTCTATAAATGCTAAAAGAATGTAATAAAAAAATCAAATATTAACTAAAGAATTAGCCTTTGCCTAGAAACTGGAGGCAGTTAGTAACTTTACATGTGTTGAATAACGGCGATCGCTACTCCGACAAAGATTGCTGTACGGTGTGGAAACCCGGGAAGGGAATTTTAATCTCGACAAAAGTTTGCTTCTTGGAGATAAATTTACTTGCTCTAAAGCATGATTTTGTAGCTCTGAAGGGTAATCTCTCACACATCCGATTCTTGGTCCAGCTCCAGTGCTCCATTTACAAGACAAGTGCTTTCCAAGTTGATAAGACTTCATTTCTTTGTGAGAATTGATTCTTTGAGAAATCGACTCTTCCGGGATCGTTTCCTCTTTAGATTCATCATAGCCCTCGATTGGTGATGCTAAGGGGGAATTAGTAATTTCTTCGTTTTCTTTCATCAGCTTCTGTAAGAAGTTGTCTTTACTTGGGATTTTGAGAGCAGTTAGTTTCTGAGCGAAGCCACGATGAGGTTCTTCTTTTCTTGAATTATAATCTGAAACGGATTTGTTTTCATTTACTTCTGTCTCTGAACGGTCTTTTTCGGCCGATTCATCTTCGGAGGAATTGCTTCTCAAGTGTACGCCACCCTTCTTTTTAACAGATTCTTCATCAGTTTCGTCATCGGTAGAATCAAGCTGGAGAAATATGATCAAGATTGTTAGAAATGTTAAAGATTTGATTTTATTTATTTATTTTTAATTTTACAAGAATAAAATAAACAAATAATGAACTTTATATACCTTAACATCAGCAAGATCCACATTGTTCTCCTGGAGAAATGATATGAAGTCTTGAAAATTTTCTGGGGTCGGCCTGTAATGACCGCTGTGAGGCCAAACTGCCTGTTTGAAGAAAATCCAAACAAATTAGATTAATTTATACATAAAATTAAGAAAAATCCGAATACATTAAATTGAATGAATTTTACACTGTAAAGATGATACCTTTAAGACTCCGTTTTCAGCTACTATCCTTCCGGCAGCCATTGTAGCTCCTCCGGCTAAGAAGCTCGAGTGTTGAAACGAGCCCTTTTTCTTTTTTCCTACATATAATGTCTTAGAAGTGCTTAAGACAAAAATCCACTTAGAACCCTTTGGTTCTTTGGTGGTGGTCAAGAACTCCCCTGTTTGCTTGTAGAAGAGTTTTCCATCTTCTACACCAACTTCATACGCTTTTCTTTCCATCTGAGACATAAAATAGAGAAAAATAAGTAAGCAAATTAATTTGTTAAATAGATATTTTGCTTTTAAAGAAAAAAGGGATTATAAGAGTTCTTACCGGACCAAGATACTTGATACATTGTAGCTGAAGCTTCCAACGAGGGCATTTCTCCACGAGATTAACCTCTCTTCCTTCTCCAATGTCCAGCCTATATTAGTGAAATCATTTAGAATAATAGTTCTTTTTAACAAAAATATATTATTTATTATAAGATTCTAGAGATGATTAATTACCAGTAGAAGAAAGGCTCTTTGCTTTGAGAATTCAACCAATTAACATAATAGAAATGTAGATTGTGGCCGTAACGGTGTCGTGGATCAATCTGCTCAAGAAAACCAATTCAATAAAATCAATATAAATTCCAATTGCTATTAAAGCATAATAAAAGAAATCGAAAAACGTAGGTTATAAATTCACTTACAGCTTCCAGCCAATGTTGTAAAGCAAGTTTTTGAGCTTTGCCATTTTTCGATAAGCCCTTTCCGACCTGCAACGGATTATATCTAAGTTAGTCTCAATTTCTAAAAACCTTACACAAAAAATACAATAATAATGACAATCTTATCATAAAATCTTTACCTTTGCAGCTCTTGTTCTTGCTCTAGACCATCTTGACATCGCGGTTTCGTGTTTATCAAGATCAAAGAAAGAAATCGAACTATGCTTGAGCTCTGCAAAATCTAAGAGCTTCCACCAGCTCTGCTCAACGAGAACTGCACAATCTGCTAACTTTCTTCTCGTCCGAAAGCTTTTGTAAACTTTTTGCAACTTAACTGCAGCTTCGTGTTCGAAAACGGGAGAATCTGGGGTCCACATTTTTCGAGCCTTTCTTGCTATGAGCTTAAAAGTTTGATCTTGGGAGTCGTTTTCATTGGAAGGAATGGACTGAAGGGACGAATTATGATTGTTATCGTTCTCAAGGTCAATTGATTTTGCGAGGAACGATTCGAATGCGTTTTCTAAATCACAGTGAAAGCCGAGCGGGCATGAACAGGGTACCCCCATGCAATTTCAGAATGGATTATATTTTGCTGCAAAATGAAATAACAACTCCAAATGATTATTTGACAGAAGTTAAGCTTTCGGTATGTGATATTTCACATAAAGTGGGCAATTAGAGGGAGAAATCTTGTAAAGAAAACAGAGATACCAATAGACCAGAGTAAAGATTTACAAGAATACAATGCTCTTCAGAAACCCATCTCGATTATGAACACACAGACAAAATAATGTCAAGAACACAAAGAGAAAAACCCAGATGCCATTTTCATTCAAATTGAGCTTTTAAAAATAATCAATGCAGAAAAGGAAAACGATTCAAACATAATCGTGTGAAAAAGAGCTGACCAGGTGAAACGAACGAACACAGAATTAAGCCCAGAAAATTCAAATGCAAAGGGCACAGAGAAAAGGTGAAATTTTTTACCTAAATGCCAAATATTGCTGGAGATGAAGAAATCTCGGAAGACTGATCGCTGAGGAATGTTTGAATAGAGAGTCCGAAACAATGGGATGTGTTTACAATTGCAAGAAATCTTGGAAGAATGAAAATGAAACAGAAAAGAGCAAAGATTTCTTCTTTTTCTTCTGATTTGTGGGTTTAAGAGATTATTTGCATTTGTATAGCTTTCTCCTAGCTTCTTGATTGATTATTACATGAATATGTGTGTTTTCGTGGTCTGTGTATATATATAGGAGGCAAGGCAGTATGAGAAGGTGGGTGGGGGTTGGGGGGGTGGGGGTGGGGTGGGGTAGGGTGGGGAAGAGAAGCACGTGGCATAGACTTTTGAAGGACGATGTACTATTGTTGTTTGCACGGAAAGATTTTTTCTTTTTTATTTATTTTCATTTCCACTATCTTTATTAGTAGTAGAAATTATTAGTAAGGAATTAAGAAATTTTAAATTTATTATTTTTTTTCTTTTAAAAAAAATTAAATTTATTAAAAGAATAATAATTTAATATTTGGAATTAAGAAATTAATATAAGATTAGGGGAAAAAATTCTCTCATGTACACTCACGTTTTCTATCGTTTGCTTCCTATTAGGGATAATTTTATTTTAGGTACCGTAACTATACCTTAGTATAAGTTTGGTACCGAACTAATCACTGCAATTGTGATACATTCGGCCTAAGACGTTAATTATTTCTCAATTTTCGTATCATAACTTATAATTTGTATCAAAATCAATGTTGGTATCATAACTTATAATTTGTATCAATTTTGATACATTCGGGCCTAGAACGTTAATTATTTCTCAATTTTTGTATTATAACTTATAATTTGTGACAATTTTGGTACATTCCGGTTTTGAACATTAACGGTCCATTATTAGTAATTAGTAGTTTAGGCTCGAATGTTCCAAAATTGATACAAATTATAAGTTATGGTACAAAAATTGAGAACAATGATTAGTTTGGTACCAAAATTGTACTAGGGTATAGTTATTGTACCAAAAATGATATTAATCCCCTCCTATAACGAATTGTCTCCTAACGTTCATGTGTTTTACAAAACCCTGGATTTTTAGATTTTATTTTTTATGTAGTAATTAATAATATAGAAACACCCTCCTAAAATTTATATTTTCCCGCCAAGAAACTATTTTCTAATCTTTGGCACCCAATAAAAAAAATTCTTGGTACCGCTCGACTACAATGTAATTTTTTTTCAAAGTCTATTTATGTGGGTCAAGTCGGATCGGACTATTAAAATATAAAGCTCTCTTTATTAATGATAACTGCATTCTCACTCGAAACCTCTGGTTAAACTATTATCTTTTATCATATGCTATATTTTACTTTTAATAATATATATATATATATATATATATATATATATATATATATATATATATATTACCATATTACATACAATTGAAATTACTTTCTTAAGTCAAAATAAAATTATACTTGATTTTCAAAATTCAATTCAACCATAGTGAATAAAATTGACCCTTAGGAGTAATCGACGGGTGATGTAAGCAATTTCTTGGCTTAGCTTAGTCTCTTCAAATAAACCTTGAAATATATTAACTTATCTAGCAAGTCTCTTTAATTAACTAAATCAAACCAAGATTTAGATTAAAATTAAGTTTTTAATTTTGGCACCAATTATATTGACTTGGTAAGTTGGTGATATCTTTGCTTATGTAGATATAAACTATTCAAAATTCCTTGTATTTTTCTTATTTATGAGGATGACCCACAAGTTGACCCATAATCCCATATTGAAAAGGTTTGATCATTGATGAGGTGGTAATAAATCTTTTAATTTTTAATTTTATTATATTTCTTTTGTTCTTTTTTTTTTTTTTTGGTATATGAGCTTCAAATTAACCTACAATTATTTCGATGAATTTATACATTTCTCAACTCAAACATTGGATAAGATCTGAAAAAAAAAAGAAATCGTGTAACGTGGCTTCATATGCATCCCAAATAATTAATTAATGGAGATTAGTTATACAAAACATTGTACTTTTAGTACTAATTTAAGCCAATTATCTACATCTTTAAGTTGGCTAATTTTTATAATCATCCCTTAATGATCAAGAACTCACACTATGTATGTGTTGGCACTTTAAATTAACAAACATATGTCACCTAATAGTTAATTAATTAAATAATTTGTTAATTAAATAAATCTTTTTTTGGTGTTGCTGCATATAATTGGAGTGAGGATCTTCCTACTTGGTTTTTAATTAGGTTGCCAGCTTGGTTACATATTTGCCCCCAAATAAACCTAACTACACATACGTACAATATCTTGAAGCCCTAAATTCCATTTTATTTTAATCAACTTTATTTTGTAGCCCTATATCATATTTTTCAGAAATTCCAAAAAATAATAGTGTGATTTATAATTAAAAATAATAATAATAAAATTTCCAGACAATATAGTGCTGGCACAGCCAACTCTTCCATGCTACCTATACTCTTTGGATGCTATATTAAGAGCAACTAGGCACTAGCCGATGAATATGCACTTTTCAAGAACAAATCCAGGCACAAATATCAGTATTTTTGAATAATTTCGACAGATATTGATAGATAATTATTTTTTATTCATTTTAAAGTATAATATATGTCTGTCTCTAACTCTCAATATTATGGGTGTTTAATTTGCAAGTTCTACTATTTTTGAGTGAAGTTAAAGTAGAAGTTAAAATTAAAAAAAAAAAAATAGAGTCGTAAAAGCATGAAATATTTGGAAAAAAAAGTGAAAAACACAAAATAAGTAGTTGAATGTTTGAAAAAAGAAAAAGTAAGAAGTACTTTTACTACTCTGAGAAAAAATTTCAATTATTTACAAAAATAACCTAAAAGATAGAAGTTGAAGTTGAGAAACATGTTTTTAGTTGCTTCAAATTTACTTATTTTGCTAAAATTTAGAAGGTGTTTGGCTAAGCTTATTTTAAAGAGCTTATAAACTCTCACATCTTATAAAATGTTTTTACAGCTTATAAGATGTTAAATCTTATTTTAAGAATGAGATCCAAAAGTGTTTGCATAAAAAATAAAATCATGTGTTTATAAGATGTTAGTAATGACAATTATGTAATTAACATGGTCAAAATATAGGGAAGTAGCTGTTAAGATCTTAAAATAAGTTGAGATTCCTAACTTATTTTTAAGGAGCTTTAACATCTTGTTTTAAGAACTTATAAGCTCCTTTTTAAAAATAGGGTATGCCCCAAACACTTTGCAACATCTTATAAGCTCTTAAACATCTTATAAAATGTTTTAAGGAGCTTATAAGCTCAGCCAAATACCCTCTTAGTATAAAATGAGAGAAACTCAAAATACTTAAAAAAGAAAAAAGTACTTCACTAAAAAGGTGGTTTTTTTTTTTTTTTAAGTTGGACCTCTCTTAGACATCATTTACATTAATTAAATACAAGAGAGAGAGAGAGGTAGAGCACATTGGACCTTTTCTTAAACATACTTGCACATCATTTAAAAACAAGAAAAGAGAAATGACTAATGGAAATTATTTTATAAGATCATATGTAATCTTAACAATTACCTAACAAAGTTGTGTGTAATTTCAATGGGTCCTTAAATTTGTATATGGGCATGAAGCATGCAATTTTGTGTAACATGCACATTAATTACCTGCTACAACGAATGTCCAAATTAATTATAAACTTGAAAACGCGTATTGAATTTAAAAAGAAAAAAAAAAGAGCTAAGCTAATAAAAATAAATATCCAATGTCAATGTATTGGTGATTTGTATGTGTCGGAAATTAAAGTGCTTCACAATCACACATAAAAACACACGCATATACATACGTTAATAGTCTAAAACACGCGGGTGCATGCGACCACACACACTTACGTTGGTACTTCTTAATTATAAATGGAACAATAATAATAAGAGACTAATAAATATAAAGAACCCGTATTCGATAAATTATTAATTTATAAAGTGATAAATTTTAAATAATATAAAATTATAATACATATCTAAATTATTTTTAATATATACTTTTAAAGTATGATAGATTAAAAATTTATCCTAATAATTTGAATTTAAAAAGAACCTAAAAAAAGGAAGAAATAAAGAGAAGAAAAATAACATGAAATACATGGAAGTGAGAGAAAATATAGGAGATTGGGAAGATCGTGGAGAGAGAAAAAGAAATTAATATTTTTTTTAAAAAAAAAAGACACCAAGACACCAAAAGGGTGAAGGTGCATTATATAATAGTATAGATAATAATTTTTTCCTATCCGAACTATAGTAATTTTTGTACTTTATCATCTAAATATTTTTTTTTTGGCAATTTGCTTCTTGAACTATACAATTTTTTGCAATTTGCCATTTCCAGCGGAAATATTTTCACCGAAAAATTGCTTCATGTCATATGAGAAATATAGGTTCATGTTGTATTGTTCTCCTCAACGTCTCAAAAATAATCCCTCAATCAATTTTAAAAAATTTGGAGTTTTTATCACCCAATTGAATATTTAAAAATAATCTATCAAATTCGCCGTTATTTCAATCGGGTGATAAAAACTCAAAGTTTTCTGAAATTGATTGAGGGTTTATTTTCGAGAAGTTAAGAGAAGTAATGCAAAATGGACCTATGTTTCTCATATAACACGATACAATTTTCCGGTGAAATTTCCAACGACTGAGATGGCAAAATGCAAAATTCATTTTGTTCAGGAGACAAACTGTAAAAATAAAAGTTTAGATATATAGTAAAGTGTAAAATCGCCCTGATTCGGATTGAAAAAGATCTTTATCCTAATAATAATGATGGTCTATTTATTATTTATTTTTAAAATAATGGTGATTATGATGATAATTTATTATGTAATGAAATAAAAGTAGTTATATCTACGATGCTAGAACCCATCGAACCCTTTTAAATATATTATCTTACAGTTGTGTTAATCATGTCAGATATTTGTATTGAATATCTTTCTAGTGATAAATATCAAAGAAAATATACATGTATCGCACGTTGTTATCATCTCATATTTATATCCCCATATCGAGGCATCATAGAATGATATGATCCGTTCTACGTACGTCGACTAAATATTGAAGAGTTGAGTAACTTTATATATTGATCTACTAGCTAAAGATTAAACTTTTTTATTGAATGTTCAATATTTTATTAATTAAATTCAATTCCTAGGTATATGCACCGACGGTACAACTCAATTGAGCACCTATTCATCTTGATATATGGTCTGTTTTTTGGTGATTGTACTTTGACTAAAACAGAAAAAGTGGAAAAAGATCAAAAGTACTTTTCAAAGTATACATTCCTTAATTAATAATGGTTCCCTTTTAGATGTTGCTGACTTGTGAGTGAAAGAGATCTTTAGCTTGCCTACCACTAGATTTCATGCATTAGTTTCTAAAAAATATATATTAACTTCGTTTGGGTTAGCATTATTATCTTTGATTTACCACACTTTTAAAAGAATTATTATGCCCGTATCCAATATCTCTATAATTATAAATATCAAAAACTAATTGTGTCACCATATCCGTATCGTGTCATATCATGTTCGTTTGGCAGTCGTTTAGACATTTATTGTTATTAATTTACTTATTTTATTATTATGTCATCTTGACTATATATATATATATATATTTCTTGGATTTATGAAGGCATGCATTTTTTGGCAGGCTGCAGCATGAACCCAAGACAACGTGTAAATTGAGAAGGGTCGGCAACAGACCAATATTAATAATAAGTGTATTGAGTATCGTTGTTCAAAGTATGGTACAACTGATCCTGCAATCTCCATCAGTACTCACTTTACAACATGCAATTGTCGGTGTTTCATCGATCCATTTACATAGTGATGATGTCGGTTTTTGTAACGATTTGGGTTGACCGTATTTCATACAACACCAATTGAATTTGTAGAATTGTAAATGATCTCGGTCTGAAAACACACGAACAGGGATTACTTGGCCGGAGATGGGTGTCTCCGGCGTTGCACCTCCGACGCTCAAGTCAGTAAACTAGACTAAAAGGTTTTAGAGAGAGAAAATAAGGGCTCAAGAGACTTAAAAGTGTTTACCTCTCACTGCAAATGCAAGGGTATTTATAGAACCACCAAAACACGCACAAGTACACACTCGACCTCCGGGGTCATGGGACCGCTCGACCCCAACCCTAACGGGTCATGATATTCAAATCTAAGATCGTGACATGTGGATGATCGAAAATATTCCCTATCACATAGTTTCATCAAAATGTCAAATGATTGTGATGATGATGATCGGTTGATGCGTTCATAAATAATTAATTCGGGACCATAGCTCTCCATTTGTCAATGCCCATAAGGCCATAAGTATGTGCAGCTATGATGCACTCCAACAATCCTAGCTATGATGCACTCCTACAATCCTATCGTGCACTCTTACATATGCATCCTTTCTTTTTTAAGTTTTTCATTCAGTTTCTTCCGAATTTTGGTTTTGTAAAAACCTAATTGGAGATATCCTTCAAACTCAGTTATTTTATGCATAAGTTAGGATTCGAACTGTAAATTTTATTTAAAAGATTTAGTGTCTCGTCATAGCTACTATATCAACTAATGTGCAAAGAGAAACACACGGGTGGTCTTGGGTCATAAATTTGTAATATATTTGATAGTTTGAGAATAATGATATATATAATAATTATTATTATTTTAAAATTTTGTAAATAGTGACATAAACTTGAAAATTTGTATAATTATGAAAGTAATAATCATTTCAAAGTTTTTTCACATAGTGACTTAGTGACTTTAATAATGACATTTTTAAGATAAATTTTAATAAAGCATAACAATTTTTTTTTTAACATATAAGAAATAAATTAATCATTTTAAAGGGAAAATGGTTTTAAAGGGGCGAAATATTTAAGTTTGAAATTATATTACAAAAATCATCTATTTATGAACCTTTTTATCCATATCATCATCTTTTTCCGGAGCAGAGTGTTGGAAAGCGGACAGACTTGTGCGACAAGTTGGTTCAGTCAAAGAACACAAAAAGAGCTTGTCAACCAAGTTCATGCCTCAATTGTCAACCTAAACAAAAGAAATAATACTATATTCCGGCACTCAATTTTCTATTTTTAGAGAGGGAAACAAATTTGCCGTTTGTTTTCTAATTTATTTTTTGATATAAATTGTTTTCTAACTTTTACGTGTTTTAGAAAATGTCTTAACCGTTCATAAATAAGTGGAATATTCTCATTTGATATCCTCACATTCAGCCTGAATATTCCGAAATAAAACCGGAGAGCTCTCTAGGATTTTGACAAACTTGCAATTTATGAACCATGAGAAATGAGAAAATAGATCAACACTTCGGGTACAATTCTTTCTCACATTTGACTACTTTTTTTTTCAGACTAACAAAATTAAGTCTGGCGAGGGAGTGGAATACAAGTTGCCATATGAAGACTTGCACTTGTGAACTAGTGATCCATTAAAATTTTCACCAGCTTGAATATAAAATAGGAATAATTACATTTACACCCCTCAATTTAGAAGACAATACAGCAAGATCTCCTCTACTATTAAAAATTACTGAGACGCCCCCCTTGATTATGGCTTTGTCTAACACTTAGGTCTTGCCCTTAGTCATTTTCTTGTTTCCAAGTAGATGCTAACATTTTATTAACCGAACAACTACTTAATTACTTCGCTCATTTCATGTATAATTTTCCGTAAATTTTTTAGGTTTTTGTTAGGGTTAAAACATATATCTGTAATTTTCAATAGTTGAGGGAGTATTGATGTATTTATCCCTAAGTCGAGAGAGTATAAGTGTAATTATCCCTATAAAATATTTGCACTTGTGAATTCGAATTTTAAAAAGATTAGTTGGGAAACCAGCAAGAAAAAATAAATCAACTTGAACACACCTCTATCAACATATTGTCCAAGTCAAACCCAACTCCAGTCCTCCATTTTCAGACACAAGTACAAAACCGCAACACATTTTCCCAATTCCCTTAGTTTCTTTCCAGCTAAAAGAGCAGTTGACTTGGGAAATTTATAGGCATTTTTCACAGAATTGGTTTAGTTTATATTCCATAACTATCTGGAAAGTACAGCTAAAAGTTTGACCTTTGAAAAAATGTTGCCACGGGCACAGTGTTTTGTTTGTTCGAAGGCTCACGCTGAAAAGAAGCAACGCACAAGACTACATGTGCCCACACACTTGAAAAAACACAGAATTTTCTTCACAACTTCACTGTATTCACATTTCATACCATTGTAAATTCAGATAAAGATTCAAATATTAGCTAGTTTAGCTTAAAAGCAACCACTTGTAACTTGTTTAATAAAACTAGCTTGTTCAACTGCACATGAGATTCAAGAACTCAAGTGTAGGCCGTAGTCTAACTGGGGAAAATTCTTTTAAACAAACTGGGGACAATGCCAACTACTAACAGTAACAGATGAGGGAAAACAAAAAGGAAATAAAAACACATGTTGGTGTTCATTCTACAGTAAGTTTATTGCAAAGATTTTGCAGTTCATTCTGGAGTTCTAAGAGCGTGTTTGGCTGAGTTTATAAGCTTCTTAAAACATATTATAAGGTGTTTAAGAATTTATAAGATGTTGCGAAGTGTTTGATAAATATTTGAGAAAGAAATTGTAATGTCCCAGATTGGATGGAAAGCTTAATAAGTTTGAGGCCTTTTAAAACCGTGAAGGTCTGGCTTAGCCTTTGTGTCGGCTGGATTCCGAAACGGACAATATCGGGTTGCGTGGCTGGTCACTGGGCTGTCTCAATTGAGTGATATCAGAGCCGGTGCACACGTCTAGTGTGTCAGCAAGCACGATGGGCTCCCCAAGGGATATGGATTGTAATGTCTCACATCAGATATTAAGGAGAACGAAGTCGACCTTATAAGGGGATGGAAACCTTAATAAGTTCGAGGCCTTTTAAAACCGTGAGAGTCTGGCTTAGACTTTGTGCCGGCTGGATTCCAAAGCGGACAATATCGGGTTGCATGGCTGATCACTGGACTATCTCAGGAACTTATTAAGCTCTTAAAATAAGATGTTATGAGCTTATAAGCTCCTTTAAAATAAGTTAAGAACAACTTATTTTTAAGATATTTCAACACATACACCTACCTTTTAACCATATTAATTACTTAATTGTCATTACTAACATCTTATAAGATCATGTCTTGTTTTTATCCGAACACTTTTAGATCTTATTTTAAAAAATAAGATCTAGCATCTTATTAGCTCTAAAAACATCTTATAAGATGTGAGAGCTTATAAACTATTTAAAATAAGCTTAGCCAAATACCCTCTAAATGTAAAACCCAAAAAACTTGTCAAAAAGGTAGCAACAACATTGGAGCACGACATGAATACGATCTTCGTTCAAGCAAACAAATGCAGTTCTAATTGGGTCTATTTGTAATAAACCCATCTTTGCACCGTTTACAAAAAACACTCTCAAACCTTGAAATTTACGAAAAACACCCTGAGGTTAGGCCGTTGGCAACAAAAAACACTCTCAAACTAATAGAAAATAGCAAACTCTAGGTTTTTTTAATGATTTTCAAGATTTCAGGGTATTTTTCCAAAAAAGGGCCAAACCTCTCTTTCGTAATTATTCCATGCTAATTAAAAAACTGCAAAAAAACGTGACACAGGAGCCAAAAGATTATTTTTCCCAAAAGTAAATAAAAATCTCCAGAAGAGTAAACTCAAAATATCAGTACACAACATAATCCAGAATCACTAGAACCTAAGTTTTGCTAGCAAGATTTACGAAAACGTTCTTGTTTAACAAGGAAAGGCCATAGTCATACTACTGATACAACATGCTGAAACATCAAGAGAAGGATGATATTAACAGAAGAAACCAAGAAATACCCATCAGAATCATAGACTCTTGATTCACATTGAATCATCAGACTCATCAGAATCACTTCCATCAGGCTCTCCAACAACCGTCCCAGTTTCAGGCACATCAGGCTTTGCTGAAGATGTAGCGACCGCTTTCTTACTTGCATTACGCGCATTTTCATCACCATATTCCTCTGCCTCAGCCACTTCAACACGTAATTCATCAGTCAAGGATTATTAGCAATTTAAGATACTTTACTTTAGTGACTGATGATGAAGTTATACACTTCTGAAATTCCAAGAAGATAATTTAAAAAGCATCAAATTATCAAACAGAACTTTTATCTTATGCATATGCATTGATAAACAGATTTCACCTTCGTGAATGATTTCTCAGATGTCTAACTACAATACCAGAGTAGATCAATTTTCTTCCTTTATGAGAAATCTGATATATTGACTTTCCACAAAACATACAATGAGAGAGAGAGAGAGACTTCACGAGATAAAAGGATATCAATATTCTCAGCTGTTCCACCAGCCATAATATTCTGCAGATCTTTCTCCACACGACGCACAACTTCAGGCTGCAAAACAAAAACAATGCAGTATAAACATGCATTCATCAGATCTACGTTGCAAGAAATGAACAAGATCAACAAGCATGTACCAAAAATGATTTACTAGGCGAGGAAGCTAGAAAATATAAGAAAGTAATAATTAAAGGGAATCCTACATTTAAATCAGGCTCTCGACGAAATCTTCGCCTTCGGGCATCCCTCATTGGTGGTGTAAGTCCATGTCTATACTCTACTGCTTCTGGAACATTGTCAGCCTCTTCTCTTACCATGATCATCTGCCACAACTCTGAATAGTTAACATTACCATATCACAGCTGATATTCAGCGATTTACTATAGTTCAATATAGTTATTTAAGACCAGACGACCCACTTGACCAATGTCTGAAGTTTTGATCAACACATTGTCATCGTAAGTCTTGTATGACTCTACAACTGTGGGGAGATCCAGAAGGGAAGCAGAGAAACGGTCATTGCCAATACCAAATGTGCCAGTCCTTCCGTCCTCTGAAATAAAGGAATAAGTAACACATCAAAAAAGATAAAAATTAAAAACAAGAACAGATGAAGGAAGAAAAAGAAGAAGAATACAAAACGAACTGGCCACCATAACTATAACTACTAAGACATTTCACCGTTATACATTGTTAAAACCAAAAGGAGTCAGTAAAATTACGTAAATATTGAAATAGCTTGAGAAAATATGTGTAATACCAGAAAAGGATAAATCCAACGCTTTGTCTTCAGAAGTAGAGGCAGTTTCATTCAAGAGCTGCTCTATTCTTTCTGCAACAGCTGGTGGCACTCTCAGTATAAATTGCTCTTCCATATCCTTTCTTTTGCTCTCTTGACAGCTTAATCCAGTTTCTCAGTGACGCCAGGGTAAACTGTTTTTGGAAATGAAACAAATGGAGAATCAAACAAGCATCATACGTATACACACCATATTCATACCAAAAACTCTTAACTATATGGGCACCTAGAGTTGATTTCACCAAATCCCTTCTCCACATATTTTGTCTCATGATAATTGGACCTCTGAACCAATTTCACATCTATCCACCTACATTCGTCATTCTAAATAGACCCATAAAAATCTGGTTTTAGATTTCCAAAAACCGATGTGATAAAACACTCAAAAATTAAGGTGGCGTTTGGATTGTTTTGGTTATAGTTATACTGCAAAACAGTTTTGTAGAATAATTTTGTAAAATAGATTTGCAGTTTTTCAGAACACAAAAAGTTGTTTGGTTGGTCATTCTGAAGAATAATTCTAGAATACAACATTTACAGAATACGTTTGGATGAAGGCATTTTGAAATGTAAAAAATACAAACTTATCCAATAGATATGAATATTATATCTAAGTTCCATCACATAGCCTATGTTACGAAATTATTTGTAAAACAACATTCTTAAAAAATAAAATTATAAGTTACAAATATACTAATTACACATTTAACTAACAACAACAATCCATATTTGAGATGTTATATCACTCTTAAGAATGTTCTTTCTTGAATTTGTTGTTGAGACATATATGATATGTATATGCTCAACACAATCTTTGTTTTTGCCTGGTCAACAAAGACAATTACCGAAGTCATAAACCATATTTTCTTTCTTCCAGTATTTCTGAATTAATTATGCAGAAAGACGAGAAGGAGAAGCATCATAGAAAAATAAAACAAAATCTCACCCCTTGAAAATCTCTTCTTCTTTCCTCGTTAAGCTCAAAGCCAAGGCACGTGATACAACTTCAAATCAGATACCCCTTTAAAGATGGCTAATACAAGGTCATTGCAATCATTTGGCAATCGTTATAATTTTCTCCTCATCATCTCATTAACAGGCACACAATTTATGTAAACTCTCCGGCCTTCACCGCAAAAGAACCAGACAAGATTTTCAAAAAACAAGTACAGACAGGAACATAAAAGAATGATCAGCTAGAGCTAATACATGATAAATAGCCTTCATGTCGGCTATCGAAACAATAAAATCATCATTTCATTCTTCAATGCCCACAAATATAAATCAAAGCCTATTTCTTTTAAGTAGACTAAAAGAGAAAAAATTACAAGACCCAACAACTATTCCTTTTAAGTAGACTAAAAAGAGAAAAAATTGCAAGACACGACAACTACTTTAAAAGAAACAAGCAGAAAAAAGAAATTTCAAAACAAAGAAAACCAAAGAAGAACGCAGTGTAACCCACATAAACAAAAAATAACATAAAACAAAATAGAAAACCATAGATGGGAAAAGCAACAACTACAACCAACCGTTAAGAAAACTGTAAGAAGACATAGATCCAAGAATGCCCAATTAAAGAAACCCTAATTGAAACCACACGCATCAGAACATACGAATTCTACCTTCAAGAACAAGAAAAGTGAATTAGACAGGGAGAATTATACCTTCAAGCAAAAGAAGTGAGTTCTTCACAGAGAGAAAAGAGAATATAGAGAGAGAGAGAGCGGCGGAGGAAACAGAGAGTAAAGAATACTACTGCAAACTTTAGGGTAAACCGTAATTTATACGCCAGATTCTGGTACCAATGTTAAATGGACGGGTTGGGTAATTGGGTTGGGTAATTGGGCTAGGTTGAAATGGGTTGGGTTCAAATAATTTGAAGTATACGAGTTCTAAGTGAGTAGGATTATTAATGGGTTATGAGCGGATTCTTAATGGATTTGAACGGGTTTTTGTTAACAGATTCGGTAGAGAGATAAAAATTATATTTATTGAATCCATTACAAAATAACAATATTATCTTTAGCACGTATTTACACACATTATCAAACATTTACACGTATTTATATACAATTACACATATTTGTCCACACTAATACATAATTACATGTATTTACACACAGTAGGCACATTTATGCACACTAACACACAATTGCACATAGTTAACACATATTAACACACATTTACACATAATTTAGTAGTCTTGAGACTATTCATCTAAGCGTTCATGCCGATAGTCTCGATTAATTATATTTTACCATGTAAATAAACCTATTATTTATTATTTTTATTTATTAAAAAAAATACCATTATTAGCAGGACCTTTATATAAACTTAATTAAACTTTTTATGTTTTTGGTGAGTACCTTAAACTAAAATCTTGGACACTGTACATGGATTGTTTACAGAATTAAAAACTGTCAAGGGATTTAGTTCTTAACCAGTCATGGAGGCAAGCCCTAAAAATGCCGAAAACATGGCAACAAAGTGGACGAATCCAGACTTCGGTATTAAACCTAATCCCTGCCTGTTTTAATTCAAACCATATCAGAAATCAAAATTTTCGTTCCTCGTACTCTTTTTTTTTTTTATGCCATACTACCAGATCTTAGCATCATGACATTATTCAACACAATAATTCAGCCGGCCATGTAGGCGGCAGTACAGAAAATAAAATTGAAATTCAAAATAATAATTAAAAGAAGAATTAAAACTTACTTATGAGCACACCAGAATTAGGAAACTTGAAACTTCAAACTGCTTAAAAATTTACAGAGAGAATTTTACAAAACTGAGAACTCTAAATCTTGACCTACCTAAACTAATGAAAGAGTCCCCTTATATAGAGGGGAAAAGAATATATTTAAAGAAAAAGCCAAACAAAAGAAGACAAAAATAAAATAATTGTACATTGCTTTTTTGAAAAGCATAAACTTATTCCCTTTCAATGACAGAAATATAATTTTCTGCATAATTGGTTATGAACCATGGAACAAAAGAGATTTTGACATTTTTATTAGAAAGATCTTTATAAAATTCTTCTTGGAATATTTTCCTATCATCTTTTGTGAAATTTTCGAAAAACCATTTTTTAAATGGCTCCCATCTAGGAAGATTGAATTCTTTCTGAATAAGTTTTCTTGCCGGTGATCCCGGACAAAAATAAATTTTTGGTTTAAAATCCATTAAACAGAAAAATTCATTTCAGATGCAGTCATGTCTGCTCCGACTTTATAAACACCTCTAACAATATTATCAGGGTGAATTCTTAATGTTTCAACTGTTTCAGGAAAAACATCATCAGAAGATTTTTCTGTTTCTCTGATTTGAGAAGTAGAAAACCTAAAAGGAGATTTAACCTCATAATCAAGAGGAGATATATGATAATAAGAAGAACTGGATCTAGAAAGACGTGATCCAGATTTTAGAGAAGATCTAGAATTATCAAAATTAATGACAACATTTCCTTCAGGAGTCTGCACTATATTAGTAGCTTTATCCTGAGTATTAGATAGAGCAGGAACAGTTCTTTCTATAATCCAATTTTCTAGGAATGTTATTTCATCCCATTTGATAGATCTTCTAGCAGTGATCTCAGATCTACTAAAATTGGTTTCTATAAGAATAGTTTCATTTAAAGGTTTATCAACCATTTGACAGTGAGGATTCAAAGTATGAAGGGGTTTGTAATAAATTCTATAACAAACACATATAACTTCAGATCCTGGAGCATAATTATAACCATGGGTCTTAGCATTTAATGTTAAAGCATCTAGAATATTAATATCAGTTAAAGATAATTGAAGATTCGGATAAACATTAAAATAAACTGGGCCATGGGCCAAACTGGACTGTATAATACCCATTAAAGATTGTTTCCAAGAGAAGATCTAGAATCATCAAAATTAATGACAACATTTCCTTCAGGAGTCCGCACTATATTAGTAGCTTTATCCTGAGTATTAGATAGAGCAGGAACAGTTCTTTCTATAATCCAATTTTCTTATTATCATATATCTCCTCTTGATTATGAGGTTAAATCTCCTTCTAGGTTTTCTACTTCTCAAATCAGAGAAACAGAAAAATCTTCTGATGATGTTTTTCCTGAAACAGTTGAAAAATTAAGAATTCACCCTGATAATATTGTTAGAGGTGTTTATAAAGTCGGAGCAGACATGACTGCATCTGAAATGAATTTTTCTGTTTAATGGATTTTAAACCAAAAATTGATTTTAGTTCGGGATCACCGACAAGAAAACTTATTCAGAAAGAATTCAATCTTCCTAGATGGGAGCCATTTAAAAAATGGTTTTTCGAAAATTTCACAAAAGATGATAGGAAAATATTCCAAGAAGAATTTTATAAAGATCTTTCTAATAAAAATGTCAAAATCTCTTTTGTTCCATGGTTCATAACCAATTATGCAGAAAATTATATTTCTGTCATTGAAAGGGAATACAAGTATTCTCAAAATGGAAAAATTTTAAAAATAATTTTTCCTCCTTCTCAATCTTTTCAAATTGAAAAAGATACTGAAATCCGGTATTATACTGCTTTTCAAAAACTCTTTGATAGTGAAGTTTTACCTCTTACCACAGCTCATATTAATAGTTTAATAAAACAAAAGAATTTTAGCAATTTATATTTGATTGTTCTTGGAGAACAAATTATGTCTCTACATGACAGAATAGAGAAAATTATTTCCAGTATTAATGATCTTAAAAACTCTTTACATATTGACAAAACTGTGGAACAGCATAATATTGCTACTCCCAGCATTCAACCTCCTCCAGATGTTAAAGATTTTAAATTAAAATCGATGTCTGAACTTGAAAAAATGCTTGATGAAAAATTCAGGAATCTTTCTATCAAAACTCTTAATAATGAGTTTGAAAGTGATATGAGTGATAATGATAATTATCAAAATATTGTCCAAGAAGAGATTAATAAACTCTCTAAGTATGCTGATAAGCCTACTCAAAGGATGTATTATTATCCTATACCTACTCCTCAGGATGTTCTTTTTGAAGAACAGGAGTATATCGTTAATAATTTCTATAGTGGTAAAAATATTTACGAATGGAATATTGATGGTTTTACTGAGAGATAGATTTATAATGCTGTCCATATGATGCTTATGTATAGCACTATATGTAAGAATAATGGTAATTCTGATAAGGCTATAGCTAATATGATTATAGCAGGTTTTACTAGTCAACTCAAAGGATGGTGGGATAATTATCTCACCCAGAGTAATAAAAATGATATTTTAAATATGATTAAAGATGAGGATGGTAGACAGGTTGAAAACTCTGTTTACACTTTGATTATTAATATTATTGAACATTTTACTGGAAGATGGTCCGACAATAGTGAGAATCTTAGGACTTTACTCCAAAATTTAAGGTGTCGTACCCTTACATCTTTTAGGTGGTATAAAGATACTTTTCTTAGTAGAGTTATGGAACTCCCAGAGTCTAATAGTCCTCACTGGAAATCCAAATTTATTGATGGATTACCTCCTTTATTTGCTGAAAGAGTTAGAAAAACTCTTAGAAAAGATGATGTTAATATTAATTATGATAGTTATACTTATGGCAAGTTAATAGGAACTTGCATTCAGGAGGGCTTAGCCCTGTGTAATGAGATAAAATTGAGCCAGCAGATTAAGAAGCATAATCTTAATGAGAAGAAACAGCTAGGTCAATTTTGTGGCCAGTTTGGAGCAGAAAATCCATCTACTAGCCAGGATAATAGTAAGGCTAAGAAACATAAGAAAAATAATAAATATCATGATTTTCCTAAAAGGAAACATAGAAAAAGAAAGGAGAAGAGAGAATTTAGAAAAGAACAAAGGAGAGCCAATGCGCCCCCTATTGTTTGCAGAAAATGTGGTAAAGTTGGCCATTATGCCAATAAATGTTGGGTTAAGAAAAAGCTCAACACTTTAGCTATTGATGAAGATCTCAAAGAAACTTTAAGTAAATTACTCCTTCATTATGATTCTGAAGAAGAAGAAGAAGTGCCTGTTGAAGGACTTAAAGTCCTTAACACTGATTATAGTTCTTCAGATAGTGAAGAATGTGAACCATGCAAAAATGGTTTACCTTGTGAAAGAGAGTATAGCTCCGAACCAGAAGAAGGTAATAACCTCTATCAAATTATTTTCCAATTTCAGGAGATAAATGTTCTTAATAATGATAATATTATAGAGATTTTGAAAACTATTAAAGATCCTGAAATTCGATCAAAAATTCTTGATCTACTAGGAGAAAAAGATTCTCCAATAAAACAAAATGATTTTGTTTCAAAACCTTCTGATCCATATACTATGGCAGAAGTAAAAAGAATGCTAAAACAAAAGCAGGTTGGTGCAATCCCAACTAATGCTAATGATTTAGCAATCGAGATTTATAATCTCAAAAATGAAATCAAAAATTTGAAAAGTTCTAATAGAAATCTTGAAGAAAGAGTTTTCAAATTAGAAATTTTTAATAAAGGAAAACAACCTCTTATAAATTTTGATTCTGATAATCAAAACACCTTTTCCGATAATGAAGGATTTTTAGGAACATTGGAAATGGTTACTTCTCATAAATAGTTTATAAAAATTTCTCTTCTCATTGATAATAATTATCAAAAGGAATTTACAGCAGTAGTTGATAGTGGTGCAGATTTAAATTGTATTCAAGAAGGAATTATTCCTACTAAATATTTTCATAAAACGACTCATTCTTTAAGTTCTGCGAATGGGCAGAAAATGGAAATAAACTTCAAAATTCCAAAAGCTTATATTTGCAAAAATAAAGTTTGCATCCCCACTAGTTTTCTTCTAGTTAAAAATATTACCAACCAAGTTATACTTGGAACCCCTTTTATGAAGAAAATATTTCCGATAAAAAGGATTGATGAAAAAGGCTTTATAGGAACCTTTGAAGGAAAAGAAATTACTTTTCATTTCATCACCGAACCTTTTACAAGAATTCTAAATCAAATAAGAGATTCTTTTATAAAGAATAAAGAAAATCAAATTAATTTTCTCAAACAGGAAATAAGTATTTTTAATATTGAGGAAACTCTTCAAAATCCTAGATTACAGGATAAGATCAAACTGCTTAATAATCAGTTTTCTTTACAAATTTGTAATGATCATCCAAATGCTTTTTGGGATAGAAAGAAACATATTGTTTCACTTCCTTATGAAGAAAATTTTGATGAAAAGAAAATTCCGACTAAGGCTAGACCTTGTCAAATGAACAAAGATTATCTTGAACTTTGCAAAAAAGAAATCGAAGTTTTGCAAAACAAAGGGTTAATACGACCTTCTAAATCTCCATGGTCTTGTACAGCTTTCTATGTTAATAAACATGCTGAGCAAGAACGAGGTGTTCCCAGGTTAGTCATTAACTATAAACCTCTTAATACTGCTTTAAAATGGATAAGATATCCGATCCCTAATAAAAAGGATCTTCTGGATAGACTTCATGATGCCTTAGTATTTTCAAAATTTGATTTAAAATCAGGATATTGGCAAATTCAAATTCATGAAAAAAATGTTTATAAAACAGCTTTTAATGTCCCATTTGGACAATATGAATGGAAAGTGATGCCTTTTGGTCTAAAAAATGCCCCATCAGAATTTCAAAATATTATGAATGATATTTTTAATCCTTATAGTGATTTTATTATAGTTATATTGATGATATTTTAGTATTCTCTAAAAACATTGAAACTCATTTTCAACACTTAAATATATTTAAGAATATTGTCATTCAAAATGGTTTAGTTATATCTAAACCGAAAATGCAGCTGTTTCAAACAAAAGTTAGATTCCTTGGTCATAATATTGAAAAAGGAAAAATTATCCCTATTAATAGAAGTATTGAATTTGCTTCTAAATTCCCTGATCAGCTGACTGATAAAACTCTGCTTCAAAGATTCTTAGGAAGTTTAAATTATATATCTCCTTATATTAGGAATCTTGCCCAGGATACTGCTATTTTATATGATAGACTTAAGAAAAATCCAACACCTTGGACTGAGAGTCATACTCAGGCTGTTAAAAAAATTAAACATAGAGTCACTAATCTTCCGTGTCTTATGCTTGCTAACCCAAATTGGGATAAAATTATTGAGACAGATGCTTCAGAAATTGGATATGGAGGTATCCTTAAACAGATTTCTCCTAATGATAAACAAGAATATCTTGTGAGATTTCATTCAGGTAAATGGAATAATAGTCAAAAGAATTATGCTACTATAGCTAAAGAAATTTTAGCTATCCTTAAGTGTGTTTTAAAATTTCAAGATGATTTATATAATCAGAAATTTATAATTAAAACTGACTGCCAAGCAGCGAAATACATGTTCAGAAAAGATTTTAAACATGATGTGTCCAAACAAATGTTTGCAGGGTGGCAAGCCCAATTAGCCCCTTTTGATTTTGAGATAATTTAGGAACTGATAATAATCTTCCTGATTTCCTAACTAGAGAATATTTATAGGAATGAATGAGCCAAGCATCACCCCTCATAATTGGTGGATGTATAAGGATCTCTTTGATCCTCCACTAAGAGGACCAAATGATTTCAGGATTTTAAAAATCCAGAACAAAATCACTCAGGATAGTTATATTAACCTAATAGGGATTCCTAGACTAATACAGCAGGAGAAATATCTCAGGCAAAATATTGAGTTAAATGAATCAATGCTTTATGCACCGAGTAATGGATTTCATAGATATCCTAATGTTGCTCGTATAATTAATGAAGATAAAGCTGAATTAAGGAGGGTTAAACCCGAATTAATGCACTAATTGCATAATTGCTTTTGTACAGCACCTATGGAAGAAGCCATTTGTACAGACAGATGGGTGTATTACTTAGAGGAAGAAATTCTTCCACATATCCAATGTCAGAAGCCACGCAGGCCTAGGCCTATATGGCCTCATCATAATAGAATTTTACATATGGTGGAAGTCTCTACATATTATCGAAGAGATGCTAAATACTGGGAGAACATTAAACAAATTCTCCAACATGAAATTGCAAATAATCCTGAATCTAGACTTTTAATAAACATGATTGATGCAAGGATCAATCAAATAAATGCAGTCATACATGTGATTAATAAAATTATTAATAGATCATTAATTGCTTGATTATTTTCAGGATGAGTCACCGCGGCAAAGGAAATTCCTCTTATAGAGGAAGAGGAGGAAGAACAATTGCCCAAATTGGGAGTCAAAGGCTAATAGCCGAAAATATTGCTAATATCACATCATCCTCTTCAAGTAATACTTTAAAAGAGGGAGATGAAATTTTGTTCAAAGAATTCATGGAATTCAAAGCGAGGCTTGGTAATACCAGCCAGGGCAACCCTTCATATGCTAATATTGTCATTGAAGAGGAGACAGATGACTTGCCCTATGAGCAGAATATCTGCAAAGAGGTAATATTACTCTTAGAAGACAAAGATCTTCGTTGGAAAGGTGAAATATGGCACCTCATGAACAGGTATCTTAATACTACATCATTTACCGCTGATTCATACAAACAGCGTAATCATTACGAAAATATTCTTAAATCAACTGGATCTTGTGA
Source organism: Verbena officinalis (assembly GCA_958496215.1). NCBI lineage: Eukaryota > Viridiplantae > Streptophyta > Magnoliopsida > Lamiales > Verbenaceae > Verbena > Verbena officinalis. The sequence goes on along the minus strand of OY292386.1, from coordinate 35,422,349 downwards.
ATTTTCACATTTTTATCCAGGAAAAAATACTAAAGCTTATAGCTTCAGTAAAGTTATCATTAAGCAGATCATATCTGCAGAAGAATGGGGACTAAGTACCCTAGGAGAAAGGGAATATTTCCGGCCTGATCAAAAAATTCAGGTTAAATTTAATTATTGGGATTATATTGAAGCATTTAATAAAGCTTTTTTATATGAGAATTCATTGAAGAAACATACTTGGTTCTTCAAAATCTGTCCAAATGTTTATAACAAGGACATCCCAAATTGGTTATACCAATGGTGGCTATCTTTTGGCCCTACGGTAAAAATTTTACCAGAACCTTATAAAGGTCTTTATAATGAATGGGTGAAAATTTCACCAACTCTCATAGAGGCAGAACACACAAATAAGTGGATTGAGAGAATGCCCTTTCTACATTTTTTCATTGAGTTTGGGATCCCATGGATTTGGAAATGGGAACCAGAAATGGGATATACCCAACAAAATATACCCTGCATTAAAAGGGTATCATATACAAAATTTTGGAAGAAAATGCTAAGAAAAAATGAGCAAGGAGTCCTTGAAGGACAGGAAACTGTTGACAACATCCAGGATCATATTCGACAATATAAAGAACAAATTCAGTTGAAACAACAAAGAGAAGCCCCCAGTCCGTTTCAACATTTATCAAGGAAATTAAATTTCCAAAAAGGACAGCTGACTAATAAAGAATTAATTGCTTCTTATATGGAGGAAGTGAAAAAAGATTTAATAAAAAATTTTGGAATTGAATACCAATCCGACATCTCTATGGCCACTTCTTCACATGATGATGAAGAATTTTGTAACCCTGGTGAATCACAAGACCCTAATGGGGAAGAAGCAGATATTTCCATTGATGATATCATCAACAATGTTGAGAAATCAATCACGAAGCAAATATCGAGCTCCGCAACAGGAAAAGGCAAGGAAAAAATGGACAAATAAGTCCTCTTTGGATCCCTACCTACTTTCATAATGGTTTAGGGGATAATTATGTATGTCTACTTTAATAAAGTTTATGCTTTTCAAAAAAGCAATGTACAATTATTTTATTTTTGTCTTCTTTTGTTTGGCTTTTTCTTTAAATATATTCTTTTCCCCTCTATATAAGGGGACTCTTTCATTAGTTTAGGTAGGTCAAGATTTAGAGTTCTCAGTTTTGTAAAATTCTCTCTGTAAATTTTTAAGCAGTTTGAAGTTTCAAGTTTCCTAATTCTGGTGTGCTCATAAGTAAGTTTTAATTCTTCTTTTAATTATTATTTTGAATTTCAATTTTATTTTCTGTACTGCCGCCTACATGGCCGGCTGAATTATTGTGTTGAATAATGTCATGATGCTAAGATCTGGTAGTATGGCATAAAAAAAAAAAAGAGTACGAGGAACGAAAATTTTGATTTCTGATATGGTTTGAATTAAAACAGGCAGGGATTAGGTTTAATACCGAAGTCTGGATTCGTCCACTTTGTTGCCATGTTTTCGGCATTTTTAGGGCTTGCCTCCATGACTGGTTAAGAACTAAATCCCTTGACAGTTTTTAATTCTGTAAAACAATCCATTTACAGTGTCCAAGATTTTAGTTTAAGGTACTCACCAAAAACATAAAAAGTTTAATTAAGTTTATATAAAGGTCCTGCTAATAATGGTATTTTTTTTAATAAATAAAAATAATAAATAATAGGTTTATTTACATGGTAAAATATAATTAATCGAGACTATCGGCATGAACGCTTAGATGAATAGTCTCAAGACTACTAAATTATGTGTAAATGTGTGTTAATATGTGTTAACTATGTGCAATTGTGTGTTAGTGTGCATAAATGTGCCTACTGTGTGTAAATACATGTAATTATGTATTAGTGTGGACAAATATGTGTAATTGTATATAAATACGTGTAAATGTTTGATAATGTGTGTAAATACGTGCTAAAGATAATATTGTTATTTTGTAATGGATTCAATAAATATAATTTTTATCTCTCTACCGAATCTGTTAACAAAAACCCGTTCAAATCCATTAAGAATCCGCTCATAACCCATTAATAATCCTACTCACTTAGAACTCGTATACTTCAAATTATTTGAACCCAACCCATTTCAACCTAGCCCAATTACCCAACCCAATTACCCAACCCGTCCATTTAACATTGGTACCAGAATCTGGCGTATAAATTACGGTTTACCCTAAAGTTTGCAGTAGTATTCTTTACTCTGTTTCCTCCGCCGCTCTCTCTCTCTATATTCTCTTCTCTCTGTGAAGAACTCACTTCTTTTGCTTGAAGGTATAAATCTCCCTGTCTAATTCACTTTTCTTGTACTTGAAGGTAGAATTCGTATGTTCTGATGCGTGTGGTTTCAATTAGGGTTTCTTTATTTGGGCATTCTTGGATCTATGTCTTCTTACAGTTTTCTTAACGGTTGGTTGTAGTTGTTTCTTTTCCCATCTATGGTTTTCTATTTTGTTTTATGTTATTTTTTGTTTATGTGGGTTACACTGCGTTCTTCTTTGGTTTTCTTTGTTTTGAAATTTCTTTTTTCTGCTTGTTTCTTTTAAAGTAGTTGTCGTGTCTTGCAATTTTTTCTCTTTTTAGTCTACTTAAAAGGAATAGTTGTTGGGTCTTGTAATTTTTTCTCTTTTAGTCTACTTAAAAGAAATAGGCTTTGATTTATATTTGTGGGCATTGAAGAATGAAATGATGATTTTATTGTTTCGATAGCCGACATGAAGGCTATTTATCATGTATTAGCTCTAGCTGATCATTCTTTTATGTTCCTGTCTGTACTTGTTTTTTGAAAATCTTGTCTGGTTCTTTTGCGGTGAAGGCCGGAGAGTTTACATAAATTGTGTGCCTGTTGATGAGATGATGAGGAGAAAATTATAACGATTGCCAAATGATTGCAATGACCTTGTATTAGCTCTAGCTGATCATTCTCTTTTCCCGTAAATGTTTATTTTGTTTTTTGAGATTTTCGGTTAGCTTTTTGGGGTTATTGTATGAGGGTTATTATTTAAGTTATATACATGTGAATGAGATGATGAGGAGAAAATATAGTGATTGCTATAAGATTGCAATGACCTTTGTATTAGCTCTAGCTGACCATTCATTATATTTTCCTGTATATTTCTAATTTGTTTTTTGAAATTTTTGTTGAATTTTACATAGATAATGTCTTGAGAGTTGTCACTGAATCTGTGAATGAGATGATGAGAAGAAAATACAGTGATTGCCAATATGATGGTATTGACCTTGTATTAGCTCTAGCTGATCATTCGTTGCTTTCTATTTAGAATGCTTTCCTAGATTTGTAGTTTTGCTGTTTTCTTTTAAGTTGATTGTTTAAGGGGAAGTTGTATTTGCTTTCCCAATTTTTCGTACGTCAGTACAACAATTATGAAGTTTAAGCTGACCTGCTCTGCTATTTTCTCTGTGTTCTTCTTCTATTGGAATTTCTCTTTAGTAGCATTTCTTTGTTATTTAACTGATTATTGTATACTTTGCTCTGGCCAGGATTCCTAAAAGTTGTCTAAATGAGGGGACGGAGCTATACTCCTTCACCACCACCAAGAGGTTATGGAAGAAGAGGAAGGAGCCCTCCAAGAGGAGGAGGGCGCTATAGTAGTAGAGGTGATGCTCCAACCAGCCTTTTGGTCCGCAACCTTCGCCATGATTGCAGGTAACTGTTTCTCATTTTTTCCTTTATCCTGCATATTTATTTGTGTTTAAAGAATGTACACTGATGCCCCTCCAAGAAAATTATAAAAGGATAGAAGAAATTTTTTTTGCCTTACTTGGGTATTTATTTTCTTTTGTACAGGCCAGAAGATCTGAAGAGGCCCTTCACCCAATTTGGCCCTATTAAGGATGTCTATCTGCCAAGGGATTATTATACTGGGTGAGCTTGTGTTGGATGTTGGTCTTGGGGTTTCTGTTGTATTAAATTGCAGTGCCCTATTTTCCTGTTAAATCACATGAAGAAATCTTTGCATTTTGATTTGCTTAACTGCCGGCAGGTGGCTTTGCTGTTTTTTACTTTTTCTTTTGTTCTTTTCAATCTTCAATTGGATGTTTTCATTAAAAGTTTTGAGATTTAGCAGTGAGCTAAGAGTTATGAAGACTTCAATCAAGTAGTAAGAGTTCTGTTGACACATTCTAGTAGTAAGAGGTCTCTTGAAGTCAATCAAGTAATAAGGAGTTGAAGGTGATGTAAATGATAATGAAGATTGGAAGGATTCTTGTTTGAATACAATGTGAAGATATCAAGATTTCAAGTCTTGAAGATTTTCAAGTCATCTTAAATTATCACTTACAAGGTCAGCTGCCAAGTGCTTGTTTATGCGCTTATCATGGCCTTCCATATTATTGGAATTATTTTGAACTATTAATTTGGTTAGGGTCAGTGTCTGCAAAATTTTAGAGGCTCTAAGGTATCTTACACCAAGTGTTTTATGTTTTTTCTTTCTTCTCATGATTAGCTGACTCTTTCAATTCCTCTTAATTTTAGTTGGGACTATTTTTTGAAGGTAAAACTTAATTTCCGTTGGATATTTATGTCTTCAATTTTTTACTTGTTTATTGTATTTTCAGAGCATATGTTGCTAGATGAAGAAACTAATGAACAGCCCATTATCATTTTGCTTCCTATATTTTAGCTGCTGATGTGTAACTAAGCCATGCTGTGTCTTTAAACCTTTGAGATTCGATCTTTTCATGCAGCGAGCCTAGAGGTTTTGGATTTGTCCAATATGTGGACCCAGCTGATGCTGCAGAAGCTAAATATCAGATGGATGGTCAAATTCTAGCAGGTCGTGAGCTAACTGTTGTCTTTGCTGAGGAGAATAGGAAGAAACCTACTGAAATGAGAGCCAGAGAACGAGGAGGAGGAAGGTATATGCATACAAGAATGTGTTTCCATTGGTTTCAATTTTTGAGTCAATTCTTTTCAAAATTGGAATTATAAAACTCCCCAAGTCCTTATTAGATCCTTGTATAAGTTGTGAGCTCTTGGAAGACAGGTGAATAATGTGATCATTTCAAATTAGTGGCATGTGAGTGTTCTTTCTGACCATGATAATTGGTCTAATTCTACTAGTCATGTATTATAATTTGAATGTCTTTAAAAGAATAAAATCTATGTATTAGTATGTATCATCTGACATTCTGTCCTATATAGCAGAGGCCGCGTTTATGATAGGAGGCGCTCTCCTCCACGTTATTCTCGTTCTCCTCGTTACTCGCGGTCCCCACCCCCACGCTATGCAAGGTCCCCATCGCATGGCCGTGATTACTACTCTCCGCCTAAGAGAAGATACTCAAGGTATTTCTCAATCTTCCTTTTCCTCCATCTCATTTCCCATATACTTCAATGAACAAATTCTACCTCTTGTACAAGGATGTTTGCCAGCACCTCTGCTTTTTTAAATACTAAATGAAGTCTACAAAAAGTTGGAGAATTAAACATTTGGACTGTTTTGAGAAGAAAGTATGAATCTTTACTTAAATAATAGAAAAAATAACCTAGAAGCTGAAAAATTACCCAAATGGTTCTCATATCTTCTAACCTTGTCTCAGCTTATTTTTAGCAGAAGCATTAAAACCACGCACTCCATGTAAACACATTCTGCTATCTGTTTGTGACTGGTCATCAATTAATGAGTTTCTCACAAAATTGGAAATATTTGAATATTGTAGGTCTGTTTCTCCTGTTGAGAAAAGATACAGTCGAGATAATAGGTCGTTCTCACGCTCGCCCCCACGTGAACATTCTCCACCGTACGATGGACCACCACCAAGAAACCGCAGTGTAAGTCCTCCAGTGAGGAGAGAACGTGAACGTGAGCGTTCACCATACGGTTCTAGAAGCCGCAGTCAAAGCCCAGGAGGACCTCCAGTTCGTGGCCGATCTCCCGTTAGGGCTCGTAGCCCAAGTCGCAGCAGGAGCAGGAGCCCATATCCTCCTGAGTATGCTAGGGAGCCAAGGAGAGATAGGTCTCCTAGTCATTGAGAACCGCCTTTTGTCTGTAATATTTGAACTTCCTAGAGTTATGTTTAAGAATGTTTCTTGTGCTGTGTAATATTTGAAGTACTATGTTCTTTAGGATATTGTCGACTTGGGTCCGTTTTTGGATCTGCTCTAGTTTGCTTTGAAACCTTGCTCAACTATCAATCATTTTAATCCATTTTCTCGTACTTGGTTATATGTTAGGCTGGTTAATGGTTTGCAGTTTATTATGGAATTTTCTTAACATTTTAATGGTTGTTGGTTCGAATTTATCAGTTGGAGCTTGGGAGAAATTACATGATTTTGTTTTGGATTGAAATTTTTTAAGAATGTAGCTCAAGATGTGTAAATTAAAGTTTTTAAGACTTGGAAATTCATTAAAGAACTAGTTAATTTGCTGTAAAATTTTGAAGTTATTTATTTTAATTTAAACGATATTATTGTGTTTCTTTTATATATCTTTGATGATTTTATTTTCATATTTAATTATTTTTGAAATATGTTTAATATAATTTAAAATTAATTTATTTATAAAGATATTGTAGGATTCTTATATATAGATAATGAAAATATAAATAATAATGTAATTTGAATTAGATCTGTAACTAATATATCTATACAAAATCTTTCATTCTTTTGGATAAATATGAAAATAATTAATAGGTTTAATTACATGGCAAAATAAAGTTCATTGAGGCTATCCACGTGTACGCTTAGGTGGATAGCCTAAAGAGTTCTGAATTATTATATACTAGAAATAACCCCGTGCCAAGGCACGGGATACAACTTCAAAACAGATGATTAAAATTATTTTCATTTATTTAAAAATCATAAGTTGATAAAATCCAAATCATAACTAATTCATTATGTATTAATCATCTAACAAATATTTAATTGATTAAAAGATTAATTCCTATCCCATAATCTATATATAATAATTTAGAACCCTTGAGGCTATCCACCTAAGCATACACGTGGATAGCCTCATTGAATTTTATTTTTCCATGTAATTAAACCTATTAATTATTTTTATATTTATCCAAAGGAATGAAAGATTTTGTATAGATATGTTAGTTACAGATCTAATTCAAATTAAATTATTATTTATATTTTCATTATCTATATATAAGAGTTCTACAATATCTTTATAAATAAATTAATTTTAAATTATATTAAACAAATTTTAAAAATAATTAAGTATAAAAATAAAATCATCAAAATAAATATAAAAGAAACACGATAATATCGTTCAAATTAAAAGAAATGATTTTAGAATTTTACAGCAAACTGATTTCTTAAAATAAAAAATTAATTAAATAAAAAAATACTTTATTAATAAATTAACACCCGTGCCTTGGTACGGAATTTTAATTAGTGATAATAGTAATACAAAATATGAAATAATTACATTATTTTTCAATATGAATTATAGTTGAACTTATTATAAATAAAATTATAAAATATTTTGCATTTAGTATTAAAAAATGATAAAAATAACTTTGAATTCAAATTTTACCAATCACGTATTTATAAGCTAAGTAAACATCTTCAGAAAACGCCATCTGCTTGAAACAATATTCAAGTTGAGCCATCGTCGGGTATCCCCGAGGAAACTTACCAACAAGCGCCCATTTAAAGTCCTTGCAGAGCTCTGCCTGTTCTTCCTGTGTGAAAACAACCGCCGGTTTCCCCTTGAACTCCGTAAGCCGTCCAAGAGGTTTAAAGGTAACAAGATCAACCAGTTTGAGTCTAGCAGAAATCGAATGCCTTCCAGGTTCTTGACGTTGAGGATGAGGAGGATATAGAGGAAGATCAAAATCAAGAAAACCAAGAACCGAATAGGGGAATTGCAATTTTATCGGAGATTGGGGATAAATCGAACCCAACGTATGAAGGATATTGTCTTGATCTTGGCGGGTATTGCTGGTTTAAATCACAGCCGTAGGATTCGCTCTAATCTTGACCGTTGGAAGAGGGTTCCATTAAATGAGGAGTCAATCTGGGATGTTGATGGGAAGATTAATCTAAGGGCTGTGTTTAATCATTTGGATGGAACTGATCTGGCCGTTGAAGTGGTATCTAATCGCACGGTGAAGAATGGAGAATATCATAACAGAAAGAATGGTGCCCTGCTGCATGGCGACGTTCTGAAGATGAAGGCACACCTCCAACAAATTGATGATTTCAGAGATTTGTTATTTAGTTTACGTTACAACTTTATCTAGTATTTTCCCTTAGGCTATATGTAGCATCTTGTAAACATTTGGAGATTTTATCAATGAAATTACAAGTCTAAGCTCTCATCTACTTTCTCTCTGCTTCTCATCCCCTTTCTACAAAACCTAAATTCATTTGAGTTCTTAACAGCTGGTATCAGAGCCGTTCATCCTGAGCAGCTCTTGATCACCATGACTTCTGTAGCTGAAAACCTGAGGTCCAAGGACCTTCAGAACCTTTATGATGCTGTCAAAAAAAAAACATGATATCACCATGATGGAGGAGAAAGCGAAACGTGAAGCCGCTGAGGAAAGGGCTCATGCTCGTATGGACGACTGGAATCAATGGTGGAAAAGATATGCAATTCTCAATCAGCTCTGGAGAAGAAGATGGACGCTATTGATGAGTTGCAGCGGTCTAAATCCATTTTGGGTGGAGGATTGGCAGCTAGTATGGAGCGTGGAGCCTCATATGCTAATAGGCAGCCTCATGACAGTGAGAATTAATCACAGGGTAGCCAGAACCCATACTCACCCCTGCCTAAAGTTGATTTTTCCTATTTCAATGGTGAGGACCCTCAATCTTGGGCTCGTATGGCTGAGAGATATTTTCAAGTATTGCACACTATTACAGAGGAGAATAAGGTACCAATAGCCTCTGTTCATTTTCAAGGGCGAGCTGAGCGCTGGTTTCAGGATTTCATCAAAAGAAAAAGGATATCACATGGGATCAGCTGGTCATGGTAGTCATGAAGCGTTTTGATCGTGTGGATCCACACTTATTGGTTGGAGAATTCAACAGACTCCAACAAATAGGAACTGTTGCTCAGTATCTGGATCGGTTTGAGGAGCTGAAATCGCATGTAGTCTTGATCAACAAGGATTTGACAGATGAGCACTTCCTATCATGTTTTGTGAGCGGATTAAAAGATGAGATCAAGGGTGGTGTGTTGTCTGGGAAACCACAAATGCTGGAAGATGCCATTGAGTTAGCCTTTAAATAGGAATACACAGATAACGCGGTATTGCAGAAAACTAAGCAAAAATCTCCACCTCCTAAATCCCCTTTCAAGTATGTTAATTACAGTTCCCCCCTGCAAGGCAGAAACCCCAAAATTTCCCTGCCTTCAAGCGATTGACTGCTGCAGAAATGAAAGCTAGAAGAGATAAGAAACTCTGCTACAATTGTGATGAGGTGTTTACCCCACACAGACAACTATACTTGATGATGTCTGAAGAAGAAGAGGGTGTAATTGAAGATGGTGAGCAAGAGTTTGTGGAATGCCCTGAAGAAGAATGCATTGAGGATGAGGATATCACCATCTCTCTCAATGCTATGGTTGGAACCACTAGCATCAACACTCTGAGAATGAGAGGGGTAGTTGAGGGAAAGGAAGTCCAGATGTTGATTGATAGTGGAAGTACTCATTGCTTTGTTGACGAGGAGCTTGCCAAGGGTCTGAGGTGTAAGAAAACATACACTACACCTATGTTAGTCAGTGTTGCAGATGGAAGTAAAATAATCAGTAGGGTTATATGCTCTGACTTCAGTTGGGAGATCCAGGGATATAAATTCTCCTACCCTGTGAGAGTGATCAAGCTTGGTGGTTGTGACATGGTGTTAGGGGGAGATTGGCTTAGAGAATACAGCCCAGTGGAGTTTGATTACAAACAGATGAAGATTGCAATTAGTAGAAACGGGAAGAAGTTGCATCTTACTGTTATTACTGAGCAAGCTGAGCTAAAAGTGATCACAACCAAATCCATGAAGAAGCTATTCAAAAAGGGATCATATGGCCTCTTTGGCCATCTGTTCTCCATACAAGCTGTGGAAGTTAAGGGTGAAGTTCAGCCTGCTGCACTTGAGTCAGTCTTGAACTAATTTCAAGATATTTTTGCTGAGCCCACACAATTTCCACCATCAAGGGAGATTGAGCATCAAATTATTCTCAAACCTGATGCAGTGCCTAAAAAGCAGTTCCATACAGATACTCATATACACAAAAAGCTGAAATTGAGCAACTGGTGAAGGGAATGCTCAAAGAAGGAATTATCCAACCAAGTCAAAGCCCTTTTGCATCCCTAGTCCTTTTGGTGAAAAAGAAAGATGGTACATGGAGGATGTGTGTTGATTACAGGTACTTTAATCAACTCACTGTGAAACACAACTTCCCAATTCCTATTGATTGATGAGCTACTTGATGAATTACATGAAGCTAGATTCTTTTCTAAAATAGATTTGAGAGCTGGTTATTTTCAGATTAGAATGAAAACTAATGATGTGTACAAAACTAGTTTTGTAACACATCAAGGGCATTATGAATTCTTGGTTATGCCATTTGGCTTATGTAATGCTCCATCTACCTTTCAAGCTTTAATGAACAAGGTGTTTAGTGATTATTTGAGGGAGTTCATTTTGGTTTTCTTTGATGATATCTTAATTTACAGTAAAACTTGGGAAGATCACCTTAAACATCTTTCCATTGTTTTATCTCTTTTAAGAAGTAATCAACTCTTTGCCAAGAAAAGTAAATGTAGTTTTGGTACTGAAAGTGTGGAATACTTGGGGCACATTATATCTCACCAAGGGGTTTCTACTGATCCAACTAAGGTGGAATGTATGGTGAAGTGGCCTTTGCCTAAAAATATTAAAGAACTGAGAGGGTTTCTGGGGTTAACAGGTTATTACAGAAAATTTGTTAAGGGATATGGAGCAGTAAGCAAACACTTGACTGACTTATTGAAGAAGGATAATTTTGTTTGGACTGATGCAGCTACACATGCCTTTGAACAATTGAAGCAGCTCATGGTTTCTGCTCCTGTTTTAGCCTTGCCAGATTTCTCTAAGCCTTTCATTCTGGAGACAGATGCATGCAATAAGGGGATTGGTGCTGTTTTGATGCAAGATAAAAGACCTATAGCTTATCTCAGCAAGGCTTTAGGTCCCAAAAACCTTGGACTTTCTGTGTATGAGAAGGAGTTTTTGCCCATCCTACATGTTGTTACTAAGTGGAAGCATTTTTTTTTACAGGGAACTCATTTCATTATCAAGTCTGATCAACAGAGTTTAAAGCATATGTTAGAGCAAGAATGGGAACTGCATTACAGCAAAGGTGGATTTCAAAACTTCTGGGATTAGACTATGAAGTTCAATATAAAAAAGGGGAAGAAAACAAGGCGCATATGCACTATCCCGACTTGAGCATACTGAAGCCTCCTGGCAAGCTGTTTCTTCTGTCATTCCTTCCTGGATTGTCGAAATTTCCTCAAGTTACACTAATGATGCTTTTCTCCCTGAGATTTTGCAAGCTAAATCTGTTGATGTTGCTTCTTTTCCTAAGTATACACTCCAATTTGGTTTACTTAGAAGAAAATGAAGAATTTGTGTGGGGAAAAAGACTAATCTAAGGGAAAAGATCATACAATCATTGCATGGCACTTCTGTGGGAGGACATTCTGGTATTTTGGGAACTTATCAAAGGGTGCAAGCATTGTTTTTCTAGCCTAAGATAAAGCTTGACATTGAAACATGGGTAAAGGAGTGTGATATATGTTAAAGGATGAAACGTGAGAATGTAGCTTCCCCAGGCTTGCTGCAACCCCTCACTATCCCAGATAAAGCTTGGACTCACATCTCAATGGATTTCATTGAAGGGCTTCCAAATTCTGAGTGTAAGAACTCCATGCTAGTAGTTGTTGACAGGTTTACTAAATATGCGCATTTCTTTCCTTTAGCTCACCCTCATTTTGCTCAAACCATTGCTAAATTGTTCATGGATAACATCTATAAGCTACATGGACTGCCTCACACTATTGTATCAGATAGAGATAAAGTGTTCACTAGTTCTTTCTGGAGAGAGTTGTTCAAATTAATGGGAACTAACCTGGCCATGTCATCTGCTTATCACCCCCAATCTGATGGTCAGACTGAAAGAGTGAACCAATGTCTGGAATCCTATCTCAGAAATATGTGTCACCTAAAACCAAAAAAGTGGTGTGCTTGGCTACCTTTGGCAGAATTCTGGTACAATACATGTTTTCACTCAAGCCTAAAGACAACACCATTTCAGGCTCTATATGGGTATTCACCTTGGTCCCTACTCTTTCACAGAGAATGCAGAAGATAGAGATCTGATTCAAGAGAGGCTGAAACTGAATCAACTCTTGAAGGAAAACTTGGAAGTAGCTCAGAACCGGATGAAAGTCTATGCTGATAAAAAGAGAAGATAGGAGTTTTCAAATTGGTGATCAGGTTTTTCTCAAATTACAGCCATATAGACAAAATTCGTTGGTGTTGAGGAAAAATTTGAAGCTTGCTCCCAAGTATTTCGGCCCCTATGAAGTGTTGCAAAAAATAGGGACTGTGGCCTATAGAGTGAAGCTGCCTACTTCATCTTCCATTCATCCAGTTTTCCATGTATCACTTTTGAAGAGAAAAATTGGAAAGAAACATAGTCTAGCCACTGATCTCCCAAAACTGACCGACGAAGGGATTTTTAAGGTTTATCCCCTTGCTGTGCTGGACAAAAGGTTGATTCCCAGAAATAATGTTGCTGTTAGCCAAATTTTAGTGAAATGGGTACATGGGACTCCAGCTGAAGCTACTTGGGAAGATTTCTCTGACATTGCGCGTCGATTTCCTAAGTTTAATCCTTGGGGTCAAGGATCTCAAAATCAAGGGGGCAATGTCATGATCTTGGCGGGTATTGCTGGTTTAAATCACAGCCGTAGGATTCGCTCTAATCTTGACCGTTGGAAGAGGGTTCACGCTAAAGCAGATGGTATCGTTCCATTAAATGAGGAGTCAATCTGGGACGTTGATAGGAAGATTAATCTAAGGGCTGTGTTTAATCATTTGGATGGAACTGATCTGGCCGTTGAAGTGGTATCTAATCGCACGGTAAAGAATGGAGAATATCATAACAGAAAAAAATGTGGTCCTGCTGCATGGCGACGTTTTGAAGACGAAGGCGCACCTCCAACAAATTGATGATTTTAGAGATTTGTTATTTAGTTTACGTTATGACTTTATCTAGTATGTTCCGTTAAGCTATATATAGCATCTTGTAATCATTTGGAGATTTTATCAATCAAATTACAAGTCTAAGCTCTCATCTACTTTCTCTCTGTTTCTCATCCCCTTTCTGCAAAACCCTAAATTCATTTGAGTTCTTAACAGATATCTCTGACTTTATGATTCGAGATACACTTAGAAGTTATGACCGAACTCTTGCTTGGACTTATCCTTTGACCCGACATATGCTCGTACCTGTCCATCACCCCATTAGCCCGAGCAATAGAATTAGAACTCGCATTGGTGAACACTATCATGTCATCTGTGTAGGTCAGCTGAGACACGATCACCCTAGACTCACGGTTATATCTGACATCCGGCGCCTCCAAGCAAGCCAACTCCTGATGGAAACTCACGTTCGGCGATAACAACAAATCACTCTCGTAACCTGGAAAAGGTCGTGCCACGGATGGATCAAGCTGAATTCGGATGGAGCGGCTAAGGGATCAACAGGAGAAGCTGGCGCGGGTGGATTGGCTAAAGATACAAATGGGAAATTGTTGTTCGGCTTCTACAGATTCTTGGAAAGCAAGGACAGTTACTATGCTGAAATTTGGGCCTTTTATGAGATTTTATACATGGCCTTCACTAGAGGTTATACAAATGTGTGGATTGAGGCGGACTCGAAGATTGTTGTTGAATTGGTTCTTAACTGGAAAAACTGTCAATGGGACAAGCTACATATTCTGTTGAGAATCCGTGAGATGCTTAATCAGATGCACGTAAAATGAACACATATTCAACGAGAAGGAAATCAACCAGCAGATTACCTTGCTAACCAAGCGTGTGTGTATAAAAACTTTAAGGAGATCGACAGCTGGAACGGTGATGATAAGCTCATGGAATTCATTCAGGGAGATGTCTTGAATTTACCTTATCTTAGATATAGAAATGTGGAAACATAGCTCTCTGAGTATATTGCATGTTAATTTTTTAGATGCTGACATTCCTTGGTATGGCAGGTATTTCGTTAATCAGCACAAGGAGATGAAGGAGGACTCGTGGCATGCAAAGATAGACTACATAAGAGGAAGCACTGAGAATAAGGTCAGTTATAGTCCCTTTTGGTTCATTATTAGTATTAATCATCCTGTTTTTATTGATAGACAAATCGAGATGGAGATTTGGATGCAGTTGAAGTTGGCTATGCCTAGATGTAACTTATGGAATTTGACGGCTTATAATGTACAAATTGTCAAGGTTTCGACCAGTGGTAACTCTAAGTATTTGACGGATTTATTGGTACAAATTGTCGTTGCCATGAATCAGAATTATTGGGGGAGATTATCGAAGGCCTTGTCCAACCTTCGCAGAAGCAACGCTTGGAGGGCAATTCACGCTGATAGCCTTAGACCTTGGAATGCAGGTCATAAGAGACAGGGGTCCAGTTGGGCGAGTGCGAAACTCGTGTCCAATCCTTGGACGACCCATAGCAGCGTTAAGAAGTTGTACATGATGCACGCTTACTATATTTATTCTTTTGTTGCTTTGATTATTACAGGGGGTGGTTTTGTCACCCTGCTGATGTACTTTTCGAACTTCCCGTTATGAGCTTTCATATAGGAGAGGGGGTCCTCTTTGAACCCCACGGTCCCTGACCGGTTCATGGTGAAAAAAAAAAGTAGAGATAGATAAATATTTTAAATTATTTGAATTTGAATTTGAAGGATAATAGTTGTTAAAAAAGATAATGACCTAAAAAAAAAAGATAATGACCTTATCGTAACTAATTTCTTTAAATATTATCTTGACAAAAAGTAGAATGCAAAAATTCCATGCATATCCATCCAGGCGTGAAAAATTAGATTCTTTTAGAAAAAAAATAATCGTAAATATTTGAGTTTTATAACCATAAATCTCAAAATATTTGTTATACTATTATTTTATATATATATATGTATATGTATATATATATATATATATTGTATTTAAACTATTATATATCTATATATTATCGTTAGATTCTTTTAGATAATATCTATAATAAATGGTATTTTAAAATAGTAAATTAGATTCTTTAGATAAAAAAATAGCGTAAATATTTGAGTCTTGTAAGTATAAATCTCTAAATATTTGCGTATTTAAACTATCATATATCTATCTATACATTATCTTTGAATTCTTTTAGATAATATCCATAATAAAAATAGTATTTATCTAATGCCAGAACATTATCTTTGGATTATTTTAGATAATATCCATAATAAATGGTATTTTAAAATAGTATTTATCTAATGTCAAAATAGAATTCATTGAGGCTATCCACATGGACGCTTAGGTGGATAGCCTCAAGGGTTCTGAATTATTATATATAGATAAATGTGATTATCTAGACACATTTAAAATTTATTATTATTATAAATTTAAAATAATTAATCACAATTCTAACAATCTTGAAATATCATAATAAGATTTTAAGAAATATACTAGAACTTGAATTTGGTGCTGTTAACAAGCATATTTAGATAGATTTTTATATTTACTAAGATATATTTTTTTGGTTCAAATATTTACTAAGATATGGTTCGTGCATGTGGAGGTGTTTTTGCAACAATATTTTTAATTCCGAATAAACTTTACTTATTTTACCAAAATAACTTGGAAGCCATAAATTAAAGCTAAAACTATTTCTTTTGAAAACCAAAAGAAAGCCCAAAGTTTGCAAATATTGATAAATTCGGTTAGTATAGGTTCTAATTAAAAGGTCGAAATAGTTAAGATTATAAATTCAAAAAAATTAAAAACCTGAAATAGTATAGGTTGTAAATTAAAAAAAAAAAAAATTAAAAAATTCAGATTGCAATTAAAAATCCGAAATAATTTAGGTTGCAAATTCAAAAAATTGACAAAGCGGAGATTTGAGCATATCACTCACTATGGTGAAAGTCTCTTTTCCGTGGGGGATTACGGTTTATTTTCGAAGGTGATCAAAAAGATTCGCTTTCTTACTGTCCTGTTGTAGCAGGTGGTGGTGAAGTCCCTTTTTAGTGGATCAAACTCGTCCTCCAGAATTGCTAGACGACCCAACACATCCTCAAGCTGTTTGCCGAGGCTCTCAACCTTGTCCAACTCTTGTTCTGCTTAAGGCCCTTTTATTTAGAGATAGCATCCCTTTGGGCCTCAAGCTCCTTTCTCGCTTTCCTACCGGAAAAGATTTTGAGAGAAAAGTTCTGATTCCAAATATTTTTTTTTTCCCAAAAGATAAAATTGAAAACTGTGTTTTTTTCTATATGTTTGCAAATACCACCTATAAGTAACAATAATCTTTTTCTCGCTACATATAAGCTATGTTGTACGGACATGAACACGACACGACACGGCAACACGGATTTTTTAAAAATTTTAGGACATGATACGGCGCCGACACGACTGACTAATATAAATTTTAATAAAAATATAAGTGTTCATATATAATATATGTACAAATATTAATCAAAAAATAAATTTATCACAATATAATATAATTATTAGTAAAATTTAAATATACGAATTGATTATTATGTTAAAAGAACATTATAATTTGTAGATTATAATATTTTGAGAATCAATTGAAAATGATGAAAAAATAAATTTAAATTAATTAAATACATCATTTCATTCATTTAATTTTTTATTTTTCTCAAATAAATTTTGACCCTCTTAAATAAAATAAAAAAATAAAAAAAATTGAGTTTGCCGTGTCCTTCCCGTGTCCCTCTTGTGTCCTTGTTCTATCGGATTTTTTTTTTAAATTTTAGGACACTTTTTGCCATGTATAACACATGTCGGGGTTGTATCAGATCCGTGTCTGTGTCCGACACGTATCGGACACTACACAAACAGAATTTCTACCGTGTCCATCCATTAGTGCATACAAGTGACAAAAAATAATATACGTAACAATAATGATGTCAACAAAATTCTATAAAAATCTATAATAATATATTTATGAATAAATAAATAAGCAATAGATTTTTTAATACTACATATTATTTATTATATGTCAAGAAAGATAATATTTTATTACTATGTGTCTCTGTCTAAAAAGGAAAGGTATAATTACAATTTATGTCCAAACAACCCGCCTAGGGATGGCAAATCTAGTCGGATCGTGGACATGTTCGGGTTAGGGTTCGGGCCTGCTCACGGTTCTACTGGACCCGACCAATTAATAACTAAACTTATCTGTTACGATTTTCAAGCTCTAGGGTTTCTGTCTCAGTCCAGGTTTTGTATTTCAAAAACCAAAGGAAACCAGCACCGTCGACGGAGAAATGGCAAACCCAGAGGAAACCGACAATATTGACGGCGGATTAGAGGAGAAGCCTCGGACCAGGCACAAGGGTAAGCACGACAAGGACAAGCCCTGGGATGATCCGAGCATTGATCACTGGAAAATAGAGAAATTCGATCCCTCATGGAACGAAAGCGGCATGCTCGAAGTCAGCTCATTCTCTACTCTATTCCCTCAGTACAGAGGTACTTACTTTATTTCCTCGTTTCTTCATATGTACTCTTTTGTTAGTGTGTCTGTATTCGAATTTGTGGAATCTGTGGAGTTGTTCTGGTGGGAGTTGTGGTTACGACTTTGATTTTATACCTGCAGAAGAAAAAGAGGATGAGCTATTACTGCAATAATGTATTTAGGGAACTTTGTTGCTATCGATTTATACCTTTGTGTATCTTCAATTCTCTCCGATAGTTGTTCATTAGTTTTCTCTTCTTTCAGAGAAATATCTGCAAGAGTGCTGGCCTATTGTCAGAGGGGCATTGAAAGAGCATGGAATCACTTGTGAATTAAATTTGGTAAGCAAAATTGGAGAGTTTTTTCGTTCTTATTCAGTCTGTTCGTCGATGTTGGTAGATTGCTTGTATTGACAGCCTCATTGTTACTTTGATGAGACGGCTGTTGAACACTTAGAAGCAGCTTCCCTAGCGAAGGAGGCCTTCGTGGAAGGCTACAAAAATATTGCTACCTATAGTCCCATTTTTATAATGTTTGTTAATGAATTTCTTTTAAGTTACTTACTTGAGGGCTTATGGTCTTCAGGTTGAAGGATGCATGACTGTCTCAACTACCAGAAAGACTAGAGATCCCTATATTATTGTAAAGGCTAGAGATCTCATAAAACTTTTATCGAGAAGTGTTCCTGCACCTCAGGTTATTTCCACTACTTTTCTCTTAATTATTTGTTATCTTCTGTAGGCAAGATCTTTCCCACACTTTTAAGATCAATTTTTATTTTCCTTGTCACATGATCTGGCGAAACACTTCATAAAAGTTGGATTTGTTATTATTTCTTTCCTTCCTTTTTATCTTTCAGTGCTTCTAGTTATCAGATTGATTTTCCTTGAATTAGATAATGGGTTAGGATTTTTCCAGTCTTGGATGTTCTTGTCGTGGTGTCTGAAATGCTCATTCTCCATGAAATTCTCTCACTTTAAAGGTGCTCACGGGTCATCGGTATCTTACAGGCAATAAAGATCCTTAATGATGAAATGCAGTGTGACATCATCAAGATTGGCAACATGGTCCGCAACAAGGTGTGTTTTCATTGTTTAATCCTTCTAGTATGATTAATTGTTTGGTTCACAATATGTTCCAAACATGGCATCACTGTCTTATATGTTCAACATATTTAAGTAACGAGGAAAACAATAGTTATCGTTGTTTTCACTTCAGAGTGTGTGTGCATATCCCTTCCTTGTCAATGAGCAAAAGCATACAACACACAGTTGGCAAACAGGCATTTAAATGTTGTTTGGACTAAACTTGTCCGAACAGAGAATTTGTTTCATAACATATTGTTTCTCTGCAGGAACGTTTTGTGAAGAGAAGACAACACTTGGTTGGCCCAAATTCTTCTACTCTGAAGGTGTGTAATTTTAATTGCTTATCTTGTGATCCACTTAATATTTTTTAGAGATTATAATTTTGAAAAGGATGCAATGACCTCTTTTTCAACTTAATTTTTGTACATAAATATGCGACAATGTGTAACTCTTCTTTTTTCCAAATTTAAATATACATGCGGAAAGTTTGACAAATGGTAATGAAATACAGGCACTGGAAATTTTAACTGGTTGCTACATCCTGGTTCAGGTCAGTATCCATGATCTCTCCTTGATACACAATATAATTGTTATTTAATTAAACTCAAGACCTCTTCTTTTAATATAAATAGGGAAACACAGTTGCGGCAATGGGTTCATTCAAAGGTCTAAAACAAGTGAGGAAGGTTGTCGAGGAGTGCATTCTGAACAAAATGCATCCAGTATACAACATCAAGGTGAATGTTCAAATCTGGGTAGTATATGATTTTGATTTTATTGTAATTTAGCACATTTCATAAATTTGAAGATCTGATATATTCCTCTGCTCGAACCCCACTTTCTATGACAACAGATCTTAATGATGAGGAGAGAACTTGCAAAAGATCCTACACTTGCAAATGAGAATTGGGATCGATTTCTTCCAAGTTTTAAGAAGTATGTGGTCCACTTATCTGAGCAATCCTCTTATGCAGTGTTAAATCAAGTCACCAATTGCACATCATGAGTTAAAACATTTTCACTTTATGTTGTATCCCAGGAAAAATGTTAAACAAAAGAAAGTTAAGACCAAGGAGAAGAAACCTTACACACCCTTCCCTCCACCTCAGCAGCCTAGTAAGGTGAGTATCACTATCTACAGCGAAGTACTATACTATTGAGATGGCCATTGTTATCCATTGTCATGCAGTTCTTTTCCTAGTGATCGGCTCTATCTCAACATGAAAAGAAACATTAGTGCTACTCAATTTCTTATAGTGTTAGATGCAATTTAATATAATATGGTATGCCTTATATCCATTTTCACCTTCTGTAGAAATAATGATTCTATCTTACGAGATATTGCTGCTATTGTCATGAGTTTGAAGTTTGTACTGCAGTATGTATACTATCGTGGTGTCGTGATATTTTGTTATGAAAAGGATTAGTAAGGGAACCTATTAATAAAAAATATTGTAAATGGATGGAGCTCTAGATTTTCTCCTTTTATGTTCGTTCTCCGTATGGAATTTAATGAGAGAATTTCATTCACTTGTTCTGCCTTTTGAATGATTACAGATTGATATGCAACTGGAGAGCGGAGAGTATTTCTTAAGTGACAACAAGAAGCAAGCAAAGAAGTGGCAGGAGAAGCAAGAGAAACAAGCAGAGAAAACTGCTGAAAGTAAAAAGAAACGAGATGCAGCATTCATTCCTCCTGAGGTTCGAGGAATTCCATTACCTTGCCTTGTTTGTTCTGCCATTGTTTTTTCTTTTTTTGCTTTTATAGATAATTTTGGCTTGGTTTTGCAGGAACCAATGAGAGATCAAAGGGGACAAGCTGATGATAAGAATGATGTGGCTGTGATGGCATCATCTTTGAAGGTAATTTAGACATCATTATTTTACCTTCACCTGGTTTCTATGTGAAGGTTAATTTGAGTGCAAACATCAACGTGAAAAAGTCAGAATTATTCTCAATATCTACATTTTTTTACAATGTGAAATAGGTTTTTATTTACGTATTGACTTATGAAACTGTAAATATATGTTTGGATATATAGTCGCAGGTCTAATATTCGATTGTTCAGTCACTAAAGATTTAAACATTGATGATGTACTTAAATATCTCCTCCTTTCATTTTTGTTCTGCAGAAAAAGGCAAAGGAGTTTGGGAAGCAAAAATCTGCTGAAAATATCGATGCAGAAGCATACATTGCAGCTTCTGACAGGCCTTCTGGTAAAACGAAATCAAAGCGTTCTAGGGCTTGACAAGTGGCTTCAAGTTGGAGTTAGGTGAATCTGGGAATGATACCATTTATGAATTATGACAAATATTTCATAAATTTAGGACAATAGCTGCAGTGGACTACCATGTTGGCATGTCTTAAGAATTTTGATCTTCGATTTTGTAATTTATGTAAGAGAAATCAGAGGGAAGTGAAGTGTAATGAAATCTTCTAAATTTTCATTAATTAAGTTGGCAATTAACGTGGAACAACTGAGATGGAGTACACTTTTTTTGCCCATATTATAGATGAACATCCTTTGAGTTTTCTCTTTTTTTTTTTTTTTTTGTGTTGTACTTTTTGTAGGGTCTGGATTTCCATTGCTCGTCGAGGTTATGTTTGTTAGAGATTAGCTATTGCAATTGAAAAGTATCCATTTACCAATCAACCCATAGGAAATTCTGAACATGATCTTTTGCCTCGACAGAAAAATAATATGGCAGACTACTTCACGAATAAGCGGAAGAGATAATGGAATGACTATGAAAAAGAATTTGATTTCTCCCAATTTGCCAGTGATGAGTAAAAAGCAATGTTGAACAATGCATTCGTCAAGTCTATATTATCGAGCAAAACCATGCTGTCATCAGCTTACAAGAACGAACAGTCACATTACAAAACTTACAAGTGGCCCCCCCGAGTGCCGCCGCCTTCCTTGCCTTGCATTTTCCTACACTAGAATTATACCGGTACTCTTTTTCCACGATAACGATCAAAAAACTGCACGGAACATATTCAAACATAAGAAGATGCCATATGATGGAAAATCTTGAAATTAAAGAAAATGACGTGTTGCTTAGCTTTGGATATTAGTAAGATATCATAAAACACAAAACATGCAGAAACAATGAAATAATTCAGAGAACAAAATAGATGGCACAAGAACTAGCAACCTCAAAACATGTGGAAGGATAGTTAAGAAGAAACGGTAAGTTAAAGAGAATTGTAGAGGGATGATTATTAATGCATTAGAGAAGAGGATACTGCAAAATAAGTTCGACCTAATTGTAATACATTTTCCTTGGCATTTCCTTCAACAACCAAACAACCAAGATTAGTTTTCTTCCCCTCACCAAATTCCTTGGAACAAAAATTAGCTTAAGTTTTTCACAAAGGTACAGCTGGCTGACTAAAAAAAGGATCCGCCACATGCCACATGCAAATAAACACAGAATTTTCCATTATTATGACTTTATTTCCTTTCAAGACCTTTCCGCCTATAGTGTGAAATGAATAATTACATTGAGTTCTGGAGAAAGTTTTACCCAAACAAATCAAACCATGTAGGCAAAAGATAGAAAACATCCAATTAGAGGCAGTAATGCTATCTAAATAATATTTTGTTCAAACCTTTCGTAACGTGACTTTCAGATTTTATATGTCACACTGCGGTTTCTTGATTGAATCATGCTATTTTAGACACAAAACATAGTGGCAACACAACCAAGTACAGCACATACATAATTTCACATCAGAAGTCGAATCTAATAACACAAGTTATTGCTACCTAAAACCCAAACCATGATGCAAATGTCAAAGCAAACATACCGATCTGATAAAAGGTTGCTGGAACAGCCAACCAAGAACAGGTATCTTCTGAAGGAAAACAGCCAGTGTAGGCCAGAAACCACTGCAAATAAACATTAAACACTACATAATTCTTCCAAAACTAAGGAGCTGAACCAAAGAGATTGTCCAACATGTATAACCAGCATCAAACCTGAAGAGCACAATAAATCCGTATGTCTCAACAATCATTCCTATTATGGGCCACCCAATAATGACCAAGAGAAAGCCAATGCCAAATGAAACTGTGCCCTGCAGTCATTATGACGAAAAAACAATAAGTTACAAGAAGAAAACAATGGGACCAGAAAATGCTGACAGAGTCTTACAAGCAAAAGAAAACCTTTAAATTAGAACGTTTCATGAAGAACTGCAATGATGACTTGATTCCAATGGTTAACATCACCCCTGAGACGAAGAGGATCTGTTCGAGTACAATGGGAGAACATTAGAAAGCAGAGACACAAAAAGTATTCAACATGAAAAGTTTGATCCACCATTTAATTTTCCAATAATAAACTTACATTTCCCATTGCAAGGAGTCCCTTATCGAAGAAGAAAATGATCCCCAGAATTGAAAAGAAAACTCCAAAACCCGTCAAACCGATGCCAATTTCTGTTACAATACCAAGGAAGAATTTTGTTTTTGATCAATCACTAAGGAATTCTTCAATGCTACTTTGCTGTAAAGACACCACTCCAACCAAATAGCGCACTAATACCATAATAAAAAAGAAAACCAATTCGAAGATAAAGACCTATGACGAGAAATGAATGGCTGAATATGAATTGGACGATATAATTCCAATACAAATTCGACTTAGAATCTGTGAAAACTCAAATTCAATTATTAAGAGTAAGTGATAAAGTCATAACACACACCGCAGAAAGAACAAAGCAATCATACTTTCTATAATGAGTCAATTCCAAACAGTCTTCATAGTTCATACATATAAATTCGCCCAAGAACACGCGGAAAATACAAAATACGATTGCCAAATTAACTGCAGAATATTACGCAATGTAAGTGGAAACTTACTTTTCCGATCGTTCATCTCCCAGGACATCATTTTGCCGATTCAGATTCCAACACAAACACGCTGCGGAATATCAGCTAAAACTCTTTATCTGAAATCACCACCTGAAAATTATAATATTTTCGCAATCACACAGAGAAAATTACTGAAGAATCACTCCTTTTAAGAAAATAAAATCAAAACAAACAGGATTCCGATAGATGAAAAATAAGAAAGATCCAGTAATACGCCTCTCCTCAATGTAATGATCCACATATACCTCGACTCTTCCACATACATATATGCAACATGCGTGCGGATAGAGAGAAATCGAACCTCGGATTGTACGTAAAGAGCAGAGGTTGGCGGTTACCTATGGATTTTTACAGAGTTTCAAGAGAAGGAAGAAGCTCCTGTTGTTAGAACAACTGAAAATGAAGATTACTATCAAAGAGGAAATTTTACTCTCGTTTAGAAATTAGAATCAGCACAAATATGGGCCGACATATTGGGCCTTATATTAACAGGCCGAACAAATTGGGCTTGGTAATATCTTTTTTCTCATAATAAATTTATTTTTTTAAAAATAAATATTACGAAGAAGAACTTTACAATGTGAGGTATTATTGCTATAATCTCATATTCGGTATTTAAAAATTCTATTATAAAAAAAAAAATTAAAAATTCTATAACTTGACTAATTTAAAATAGTTAAATTTATCCAATAATAATTTAAAATCACTTATCTGAAATTCCTGGAATTTTTATACATATTTGATATTCATTACTTAAATAAAAAATATAAGAGAGAAAGGAAAATAAAAAAATAAAGAAACATGGATGTAAAAGTGGAGAATCTACAACCGTTAAATTTCATAATATCTAGGGTGGATGAAAGACTCCCTGCCATACGGAATATGTCCAAATAATCAATCACGTCGTATTTCAAATTAGAAGACCCGTATCAATTAAATTATTCTATCATACAATAACCTCATCTAGTTTAAACAACCATAAACTATGTTGCACGGATATAGATACGGGGATACGGACACGACACGACACGAACACGGTGATATAAGTTTTTTAAAAATTTTCGGCTCCGACACGGCTCTGACACGGCTCTGACACGGCTGACTAATATAAATTTTAATAAAAATATAAGTGTTCATATATAATATATGTACAAACATTAATTAAAAAATAAATTTATCACAATATAATATAGTTATTAGTAAAATTTAAATGTACGAATTGATTATTATGTTAAAAGAACATTATAATTTGTAGATTATGATATCGTGAGAATCAATTGAAAATAATGAAAAAGTAAATTTAAATTAATTTAATACACTGTTTCATTCATTTATAATTTTTTATTTTTTCTCAAATAAATTTTGACCCTTTTAAATAAAAAAAATTAAAAAATTAAGTTTGCTGTGTCCTTCCCGTGTCCCAGCTGTGTCCCTTGCGTATCCTAGCCGTGTCCTTGCCAGGTTAGAATTTTTTTATTTTTTATTTTAATTTTCAAACACTTTCTGCAGTGTTCGACACGTATCGGACACTGCACAGACACAATTCCAGCCGTGTCCGTGCATTAGTGACCATAAATGAACTTATATACCCTATCAAGAGAGTCCGAATAATGCACGAATTTTTTTCTATCATTTTGGGATGGGTTGATTACATCTACAATTCAGCCAATTTATCTAGTTACTTTTAGACTCCAATTACTATGAAATATTATACTTCGAACCCCTATATTTATAGTTTACAAATTGTCAATCACATCTGTTTTGGTTAGGATTAATGGCAGTTTTTGTCATATATATATATATGAAATTTTGTGCCTTAATTTAGTAGATTAGTGGTGACGGAGATGTCCTTAAGCGGGAAGAAATTTATCCCTCCATAGATTTCCATTCCGCACAAACTATACTTTAATTAGAGCACAAAATTATTGAGGAGTAGTTTTGACAGTTTTATTCCATAAAAATTGACCAAGAAACTCTAACTAAAGTAGATTGAAGAGGTAACTGACTGAATCAACTACAAGGGATCTAGGTATAATCATATATATATATATATGAAAATAAATGAGTGAAGTGTTTCTATAATTAATTTTGTTAATTATTTTGTAATTTATATATGTACTTATTGACATTCCATACTTTTTTTTATATTAAAAAATTTATATCTCCTACTTATATAATTATAGAACTATATAACTATTTTATATAATATTGAAATTGATTTAAAAAAAATTAACTAAATTTTAATAAGCTTTAGAGTTATATATCATATTACATTGAATATTGTTCGTTAATTAAATAAAAATAAAATAATATATTCAATAAATCTATTAAAAATATTATATTTAATATTTTAATTCCTATCAGATATATTTGACATAATTGGTTCAAATGAAAATTTATTTGACTAAAGTAAAGAATTTTTTTAATATATAAGTTTAATTAAATTTTATTATTATTTTAATAATATAAAATAAATAAATAATTAATTTTTTCGAATTTTTTTTTTCCAAATACACATGTCTGATGTTCATTTTGCAGTTGAAAAAGTTATATTTCATTTCAATGTAAATAAATTTATTAAATTATTATATTTGAATATTAATATTTTCAAAAATATAAAGGAAATTTCAATAATGAAATGAATATTATTATTAATTAATAACGAAACAATAATAAATTATTTAACCAAAAAAATACCAAGTATAATAAATAGCTCTTTTTCGGCCAAGAAGATAAAGAGATTCCAATCATTATTTATATGGTCTATTATTAAATATTTTTTTATATTTTAATTATCATTTTAATATTTCTATAAGAATCGTGATATTCTATATATATGTATAAATATACATTTTCTCTATCACAAATATAAAATTAGTATTTTGTTACAGAAATATCATATTACTATTTTTATACATTTAAAATGAGTTTTTTATATACATAATTTATGATTATTTTATAAAATAAATTACTTTTGTTTGTGTACTTCAAATTTTAAATTGATAATTTTTAATGTATTATTAATAATTACATAAAAAATATTATTCAATTTATTTAATAATATATATTTTGTAAATAAATTTCCCGTGCAGGAGATAAAAAGCTAGTTTTTTATAATACGGAAGTTTTAAGTATAACTAAACCAAATGTTAGATCTAGATATAATTCATAATTTGAGATATTAATATATTATATCACACGATATAATTGATATATCATTCCATGTTATTTTCACTTTTCTACTTTTAATTATAAAAAAAAAGTTTTACTTTATTAATTATTTATTATGCTACAAATAACAATTGATCCCCAGCTTAGAACTAATATACACTAATCCTAGAAGATTTGGGGTCTAATCCTAGAAGCTTAGAAAGTGTTGCTTATGAACTTTTGAAGGCTAATTAATGAGAGATGATTCTACCTTTTCAAATATCATTTAAAATAAATATTATATATACTTGATTATCATTTTGAAGTCCCACTTGCATAATATAAAAAAATTAAGAATTAGATTTATTAAAAAAGGAAAAAAACAAAAACAACCAATATACTAAATTAAAAAAAAAACAATATAAAAAATAAAATAAACACCCTAAATTTAGGTAATAATTTTTTTGTTAAGTTTTCCCGCTTAACAAACAGTATTCCGTACAAAAATTGAAATTAAATCTATAAAAGTCCCAAAATTGTTACAAAACACAAAGTTATAGGGTATTTATGCGAATTTTAAATCTTGTGTCCCAAAATCGCAACTCATTGATAAAAAGTATCCCAATTTTGCAAATTTCTCTTAATTATATTAGTAGTTCTTTTTATTTTAAACCTACCCAAAGTGATTCATGAGGTGATAACATACACCACGTCACCATTTCCTACTTCACAAAATTATATAAAGCCACGCGCCACCACCTCCGCCATCATTCCCCCACCAAAAATGCAGGTCGATATCCAACAGACCGCCGTAATTCGCCCCGTGAAGCCGCCTTTCGACGACGATCACCTCCTATCTCTCTCCCACATCGACACTGATCGCAACCTCCTCGTCACCCTCCGTTACCTTCGCGTCTACTCCAACACCGCCGACAACCAAGCAGACCCTTTCCAAGTCATCACCTCCGCCCTCTCCGCCGCCCTCGTCCGCTACTATCCTTTCGCCGGAACTCTCCGTCGCCGCGACTCAGACGGTCGCCTCGAGCTGCATTGCCGCGCCGGCGACGGAGTGCCGGTAGTTAACGCCGTCGTTAGCTCTCCTCTGAGCTCCGTGAACTACCTAGATGCCGATGTGGAGGAAAACTTTGCAGAGAAGCTGGTTCCGGATCCGGATCCTAAACATGATCCAATCCGACCAATCACGCTGCAGGTGACCCGATTCAGTTGCGGCGGCTTTGTTCTCGGCGCAGCCGTACACCACGCCATATGTGATGGTTTGGGAGCGACTTTGTTTTTCAACGCCATGGCTGAGTTGGCACGTGGATCGGATCGGGTGACGGTGGACCCGGTTTGGGACCGTATGGCACTGCTTGGACCAAGGAACCCGACCCGTTTGGAGTTCCCAATTCAAGAGGTTTTGAGTTTGGACCCGAATTTCGTTCCTTATACGGGTTCGGGCAAACGGGTTGTAAGGGAGTTTTTTAATGTGAAGGAAGAGTCGTTGGATCAGCTGAAGGGAGTGATATACAGGCAATCCGGGTTAAAATGTACAACTTTTGAAGCACTGGGTGCTTTTATATGGAGAGCAAGGTAAACTTAATTTTGGTTCATTTTAGCATGAGATTTACATATGTGAACTTAAATCAAAATGTACTAATAAGGGAAAATTACATTTAGGCCCAAAAAAGTTTGCTAAATTACTATTCATGACCTTCTTAGTCAAATAATTATAGTTATATTTCACACGAACACCCAAGTATAACGATTCTGTTATTAATTAACGGAATATTTCCTTTTTAATTTTAAAAAAATTACACTTAGAGCCGAAAAAAGTTTAAGATATTACAAATAACATCCAAGTGAAATTTAGTAGTTACCCATAGTATAAAAATAAGGGTATAAATATTTTCGATATTTAATATTCACTTTTGATGACATTATCTAGTATATTAATATTGGAACCCCTATAGTGCCCTATTGTTTGGATGTATTTTCTAATTATTCAATTTCGTGAGAGATAAAACTATAATTATTTAACTAAAAGGGTTATGATATATAATTTAGTAAACTCTTTTGGATCTAAATATAATTTTTTGCATTATATAAAAATAATTGGAAAAATTACAATTTTAGTCCTTTAGTATATTGTATTTTACAAGTTTGGTTCTTATATTTTAAAAATAGGCAACTTTAGTCCTATTGTAATTGTATTGTTGCAAGTTTGGTCCTGTCATCAAGTTTTGGACGGAAAAACCACGTGCTCTGCATGTGTACCGTTAGGGTTGGAAATTTGGGCGAAATTAATCACGTTTATGCACTTAAATCGGGTAAGTTTAGATGTGTGCGATAAATATGTCAATAGAAACTTACATATAAATCTGTATTACAGTTAGTGCAAAATATGCCAATATATGACTCTTGAATTCGGAGACTAATTTCGAAATTTTCTGAATTTTCACCATTCAGCCACGAAGCAAGTTGGAAAAAATATATTTCATTCTAATTTTCTAGCACACATGGATCGATTTACTGAAAAACGTCACAAATATTCGAAGCACAATCTTTAAATTTGATCTTGAGATTTTTCTTTATCCACAATATCATAGTGCCACAAAAATACGTAGCCTTGAGGAAGAAGTTGAAGAAGAAGACATGGTAAATAGTAAGAATGAAAGAGATAGAGATTAAGAGTGAAGATGAGTAAAGAAAGCTAGGATATTTAATTATTAGCCAAAATTTCCTCAGTTTTCAGGTTTGGGGTCTCCATTTTCGAAAATTTTAGAAGTTAACAAACAACAACATGTCCAAACTTGCAACAATATAATTATTACAGGACTAAAGTTACCTATTTTCAAAATATAAGGACTAAACTTACAAAACACAATATATTACAGCACCAAAATTGCAAATTTTCCAAAATAATTCTATCGTTTTATTATTATTATTATATTTTTTCCTCTTTATGTGATTATCTAGTTTTTTCTGGGACAGGACAAAAGCCAGCCAAGTCCCTGAGAAAGTCACATTTGCATATTCCATCAACATCAGAAAGATAATCAACCCACCACTTCCCGCCGGGTATTGGGGCAACGGCTGCGTGCCAATGTACATCCACCACTCCGCCGTAGAGGTGGCTTCGCAGCCCATCTGGAAAACCGCCGACTCCATTAAAAAAAGCAAGAACAACGCCACCTCCGAATACGTCTCTTCCTATATCGACTTCCAGGAGATGCATTACAAGCAAGGGATCAGTGGTGGGAGGAGAGTGAGTGGGTTCACCGACTGGCGGCACTTGGGCCACTCCACGGTGGACTTCGGGTGGGGTGGCCCCGTCACAGTGGTGCCGCTGTCCCGCCGCCTGCTGGGTAGTGTTGAGCCTTGCTTTTTCTTGCCGGGAAAAGAGGGGGTCAAGGTTTTGGTGCACTTGGAGGAAGATGTGATTGTGGCTTTTAGGCAAGAAATGGATGAGTTGATAAACATGGAAAATGGATTGTTGTCTGCAATTTGATGAATTAAGATGGTTTATCGTGCATGAGTTGAATATATATTGTGGAAAATCTTTATAATGTTTATTTGTGTTATTTTTAATAAAAAAAAATTGAAGTACTATTTCCTAATCTAGTAAGAAATAGAGATAATTACACTTACACCCCCTCGACTTAGGGGTAAATATAGCAAGACCCCTTGTACTATTGAAAATTACAGAGATACCCCCTCAACTATGACTCTATCTACACTTAGGTCCTGCAGTTAGTCATTTTCTTATTTCAAAGTAGATTCTAACGTTTTATTAACTCGATAACAACTTAATTGCTTCGCCCATTTCATGTATAGCAAACATTATAACAAAAATATTATGGATAATTTAGTCAGTTTATAATATTTTGTTAAGTTTTTAAGGTTTCCGTTAGGGTTAGAGGATCTATCTATAATTTCCAATAGTATAGGGGATCTTGCTGTATTTACCCCTAAGTCGAGGGGTGTAAGTGTAATTATCCCTAAGAAATATTACTTACTAAAAGATATATACCTTAATTACATCTAATTATTTGGTCTAATTATACTCAGACTCCATGTACTATCTGAATTACATCTACACCCCTGTACTTTGACTCAGTTTTAAAAATTAATTACTTATTTTGTTTCTTTTGGCTTGGGTCTCCAAACGTTTTCATCAGAGTCAAATTTGTACCAAAAAATACACTGTAAAATGACAGTTCATTCATTTCCCGAACTAGCTATCCTGCAAACTGCAAAGCATCCCACAAGGAAAGCTAGGTTCTTGTACCATCAAAATAACATGTAAAAAAATTTAAAAAACACATGTAAATGCATCCCACATGAAGAATTTCAAACACATACACACACACTCTCACACAAAAACACAAGAAAAGTTAGGTTTCAAGAATGAAGAACTCATTGTATACCGAAGAAAAAACAAGAACGAAGAACTCATCAGAAATGGCGCCTGAAGGAGTAGGAGGAGGAGGAGGAGGAGGAGGAGGAGGAGGAGGAGCGGAGTGTATAAAGAGTAATACCTCACAGTACTCCAATACACTGAAGCCATTGATAACTGGATTCCTTACTGGCCAATTTTATGCTATATTTAGACACATACATTATTCCATGTATGAATTATATCCCCAGCTCCACAAGAACGGGCTGCATGATCTTAGGGTCACTAATGCCAAGGTTCTTTCTCTTCTCACTTTCTCTAGAGACATCAGTAAATATATAGTATATATATATTTCATTTGTTTTATTTTTAGTTCTTGGTTTTCTAGTTTTTATTCATGTGATTCTAAGTGCCTAGCTGCTAGTTCCTGATTTGATGAGACCGTGCAGATTCTGAGACAGAATTTGCTATTTGGAGCCACTTACACAACTGCATCATTTGGAGTATTTGGGTGAGTCCCATGATATGATAATGAAATAACCAAATCATATGTATTTATGTAGTAACCAAAGAAAAATGTAGTCCGTTTTTTCTGAAATTATATTTTTCTTACTTTTCAAAATCACAAAAATATCCCATGACGTTTCTTAGCTTTACGGTGTAAAATCTGTGAAAATTGTGGCAAAGAGACGCTTTGACAGGTATCGACTAGATCTACGGACCTATGGGATTTTACATGAATAATGAATTCTCAAGGGTGTTTTTTGTAATTTATGAAACAAGAGAGATTGATTTATTATTAAACCAAACCTCTCTGGAGTAGTAGATATAAATAGTATTTTCTTAAATTTAGATTCTTGATATCATCTGTGGAATTTTAGCCTAATAGAAGAAACAATTAATTTGCTTTTTTCTTGCCTAGGATTTTAATCGAGAAACTTAAAAACACTAACGGAGGGATGCCACTCACTCTGTATCAAGAAGCTTTTTGTGGGCTGACATCTGGTGCAGCTGCAGCTTTTGTTTGGCAACCGTTCAAGTTAGCATCTTTTCGTGTTAATGCTGCTCAACAGAGTTTCGTCTTCGCAAATTTGTTCAACACTCTCTCTCAGATTGTTAGAAATGAAGGAATGTTGGCCTTGTGGAAAGGTTCAAGTCGTTTTATTGGCTTCGAAATGGCAAGAAATATGGGACTGCTAGTATCGTATCACCGAAGTCTCAATTATCTCATGGAATCTCAAGAACTTCCTAGATTGACTGCAACAATAAGTAAATTTGCTCATCAATCTCTTACATATTTCGTCGAACTTCCTAGATTTGTTGCTTTAATATGGTTTAATGTTTAATAATTCAGGTGCTGGTATCGTATCCGGATTCTTCGCTTCTGCGTGTTGCTTTTCATGCCAATATCTGGTGAAAAATGTTTTTCTGGACCAATATCATAAGACTACTAGAAAGGATGTTTACATGAAAAGACTCATTTCTATTATTATTTCTCAAATGTTAACCCCATATAGTACTGGATTCGTATTCTACAAAGAATTTTTCAAACATTATCGAAAAGGTGCTGTGCATTTTCTGGTAATAATTCTAGCTAACCCTGTAACTTGTTGAGTTATGATATTTGAAATTTAGAACAAGAACAGTACTATTATCACTGACTTTACCCGAACGGCTGGGTTGTTTTTTTCAGATGCAGTGGATGGTATTTGAAGAAATCAAGAGAGTCGAGGAAGAAGTTAAAACCCGAAGATCGTAATCACATCTTAATGACGTTTTAGACAGTGTCGAAATATAGTTTTTCGTTCGTTATAAACCTCGCTGTTCGAGTCTAGTTTAAGCTTTTTTGGTTGTGGAAAATAGACGATATATGTGGTGTTATATTTTATCTTGTTCTTCCTTACTCGCATGGCACAGCTGCAGGTATAGCTTTTGTTTGGAAAACATTCAAGTTAGTATCTTTGGGTGGTTTGTGTGATTTTAATAAAAATATGAAGTAGTTTGTAGATATTTCAAACTTGTGGGACCAATTGTAGAACTTATCACAATTTTGGAAGGACGTAGATATAAATATTTTCAGTATCTATCACATGTACAGAAAGTTTTAAAATTTACTCAAAACAACTTCATTCGATCCCAACAATTTTGAAAAAAACTGCAAAACAATCACAATCACTGGACATTTCTAAATTACACAAACCACCCTTATAAAAAACAAAAACATTACGGGTAAAGTGTAAGAGTATGAAATTTTCTTTTTTGTTGGTAGGGAAAAAATTGAGACAAAATTATTAATTAATGATCCAAATTAATTGAGAGTTAATTATGAGTCTCAATTTGAAATTTGGGTTTTTGATATGGAATAATCCTAAATGAATTAAATTAAAATTTGTTTATTTTGCCTTAATTAAGTTAAATAAACTAAAAAAGTAGGTTTAAGAAGAAATAAATCCATATTAATATATTTAAGTGGTCTATGTTCAAGCCAAAATCCATGAAATTTAGAAGTCTTTAACTTGTGCCTATAAATCGAGATCCCGAGTTCACAGATGAAATTCAAGAGATCAAGCATCCAAGCTCCCAATTTTCGAGCTCTTGCAACGATGACCCTCATCAACAAAGTGAAATTTCTTTTAAGAAAATTTATGATTTTTGAGCCCTCGAATCTAGGAATTTTCAAAGATGGTAGCCTTCAGTATTTTAAACAAAATATTATCTTTGTTCATATTCTTTTATCTTGTAATATTTATTGCAGATAACGAAAATTTTGTGCAAAGTAATATTTATATACACGGAAAATTCTTGGATGGACCCGATCCGTCCAAACCCACCAATTAAATTGTGACACATGAAATATAGATACTTAAATATATTAAATATTTATATAGTTAAACCAAACCATGGTTAAGGATTAAGAGATTCTCTCTCCAAATTACCTAAGATAATTAACGTGATTTGTCTCTCCCCAAAAAAATTATTCTATTTAGAATTAATTACATCTGAGTACTCTACAATTTGCTATATTTACATTTAGATCCCTATAGTTTCATTTATTACATCTAAGTCCCTAGATGTGTCATATTAGTCCAATTTACAGACTTAGATGTGACACATCTAGGGACTTAGATATAATAAATGAAACTAGAGGGATCTAAATGTAAATATATGTAACTGCCCCTTTTATTTATTGTTTTAATATTCTTTTGTCAAATAAATTGAAGTAGTGGAATAAATTATAACTATTTAACATAACTGTTGAACCCACAATAACTGATGTTAAATTTGCTTTCTATCCTTTGTGTAATAGACTGTTTCGTTTCCCGAACTAGCAACCTGCAAAGCAACCCAGAACGAAAGCTAGGTTCTTCTACCATCAAAATAACACTGTAAATGCATCCCAGATCTCAAACAAACACACACACAAACACAAGAAAAGTTAGGTTCAAGAATGAAGAACTCATCAGAAATGGCGCCTGAAGTGGGGGGAGGAGGAGGAGGAGGAGGAGGAGCAGAGTCGATAAAGACTAATACCTCACAGTACTCCAATACACTGAAGCCATTGATAAATGGATTCCTTACTGGGCAATGTCATGCTTTATTTAGATACATAAATTGTTCCATAATGGTACAATCACTTTATCTCAAGATCCACAACAAGAGGCTGCATGAACTTAAGATCAATAATGCCATGGTTCTCTCCCTCTCTCTGTCGACATTAGTAAATAATATTATCTGTTTTATTGTTTACTTTAGTACTTAGTTTTCTAGTTTTTAAGTATTCATGTGATTCTAAGTACTGCCCAGTTCATGTTTTACTGAAAAATATTCATCTGAAATATTGGACAATTCCCTTTTGTTTTCCTGTTTTATTTAATCTTTTTTGGTTGGTGAAGAATCCCTTTTCAACTTTGAACTTTGAAGCAACATAAATAGGAAAGCTAAGCTTGGTAATGCTTATTTTCTTATTTAATATTAGAAGTAAAATCCTTGGATTCAAGTGAATATTATATATAGTTTGTTATTAGGGATAAAAATGGATATTTTAAACAAATGAGTATCATTAATATTTTAAACTAATATTAGTTATTGAGTTGAAAATTTAAATTAATGTTTATTATTTAGTTATAAATCACCTATAGATTTGCTAAAAACTTACAAAATCTGATTATTTGGTGGGAACTTTAAATTATTTTTATCATATATAGATCTATAAATTTCCATAATATATGATTCTTTTTCTAGCTAAGGTAGTAACATATGAAGAACTTAATATTCTTGAGTAGTAATCATCATACCTTAAATCATTAGTGTATTTTATTCTTTTCTGGGAACCGGTCGGCACCGTAGAGTTTTTCCCAAGGATTTTATCTCATATTATCATTCCATTAGTACTGTATTTTATATTTTCTTGTATCTTTTTGCATCTAAACTTGAAACCGTGCAGATTCTGAGACAGGGTTTGCTATTTGGAGCCACTTACACAACTGCATCACTTGGAGTATTTGAGTGAGTCCCACGATAATGAAATAACCAAATCATATATATAACCTAAGCAAAATGCAGTTCCACCTTTACTTTGAAGAGGCAACTTACATCCCCTACGCCTGAGGTTTCGCGTAATTACAAATTATTCCTTCTTATTTCAAAATTACAAAATATCCCCTGAGGTTTTATTACGGTGTAAAGTTTGTTAAATTGGCTTAGACACCGACTAGGTTATAAGCAGCATGTATGATACTCCCAGTGGTGTGAACATTAGTCGAATTCTGATAAAAGTTTTATATTTAAATAATGAAACTTCAAGGGTATTTTTTGTAATTTTTCAAACATAAGAGACTAATTTATAACTAAAACCGAATCTCAGGAACAGTAGATGTAAATCTCCAGCTGTAGAGTACTAGAATATATATCAGCCTAAAAGAGGAAAGAATTTGCTCTTTTTTTTTTTTTCATAGGATTTTAATCGAGAAACTTAGAAACAGTAATGGAGGGATACCAGTTTCTCTGTATCAAGAAGCTTGTTGTGGGCTTACATCTGGTGCAGCTGCAGCTTTTGTTTGGCAACCATTTAAGTTAGCATCTTTTCGTGTTGGTGCTGCTCAACAGAGTACTCTTGGCTACACAAATTTGTTGATCAACACTCTCTCTCAGATTGTTAGAAACGAAGGAATGTTGGCCTTGTGGAAAGGTTCAAGTCGTTTTATTGGCTTCGAAATGGCACGAAATATGGGGATGCTAGCATCGTATCACCGAAGCGTCAATTATCTCATTGAAACTCAAGAACTCCCTAGATGGACTGCGCAAATAAGTAAATTTCCTCATATGAAAAAACTTAACTCCATCTGAACTCTATATATGTATTTTTAAATTTTGACATGTATACTGCTTTTTTTTTTTGTTTTCAGGTGCTAGTATCGTATCCGGATTCTTCGCTGCTGCGTGTATCTTTCCATGCTTGTATTTTCAAGTTATGAAAGATGTTCTTGAGTTTGAGTATCGCAAGGGCAGAAAGGACGTTTACAGACTCATTCCTGGTATTATTATTTCAAGTTTAAGTAGATTCGAACTCTACAGGGGACTTTTCAAAGCTTCACTACAAGGTTCTGGTTTTATTGTGGTAATAATTCTAGCCCCCCTAACAGCTTGTTGAGTTACGGTATTTCAAAGTTAGAACAAGAACACTACTGTTATTAGATCTGTTAGAATGAATATTAACAGTACTGAATTTGACTTTGAAATGGCCCTTTGTTTAATTTTCAGGTGCAGTGGATGATATTTGAAAAAATAAAGAGAGCCGATCGAGGAGGAAGAAGTGAATAGTAAAACCCGAAGATCGTTATAATTCGCGCATATTCCGTATTTGTTTGATCTCGTATTAGGTTAGGTTGATGCTAGAGTCTTCTCCAGTTGTGTATTGGTTCTTGTTTCTTGGAATTTAATGTTTCCACTTTAGATATTGGAAATGTTACACTATACATGTTTGGTTCTTCTATTTTGGGAAGGATAGAGAAAAAATCATGAGGAAATATAATTGGTGTTTGATTGCCAAAGAAAGGAAGATGGAAAATTCTTGGACGGACCGCTCCGGTCAAACCCACTAATTATATCGTGACACATGGAATATTATAGATACTTAAACATATATATTATATAAAATTTTATATAGTTAAATCAAACTATGGTTAAGGACTAGCTAGGAAAACCATATATATATATATTTTTATTTATTTGTGTGTGTGTGTGTGGAATATAGGGATTGGATCCCTTTGGCAGAAGGAACCGGGTGCCTACGTATCCCAAGGAGCTTAAGAATCAGAGCCAACGTAGTTCATACCCCGAATTTTTGAGAATAGGGTATGGAGTAGACATATGAGGTTCGTCACGCCTCGTTTTTGGTGTGTTATGAAAATGGGTTGTAACAGAAAAGCTTTATGTGAAAAGAGTAGCCTTTCAGGTATGTCTAGAATAGAGGGGGTTTGAATTCACCGCTGGAACCTCATGTCTAGAGTTAACAAACAATGGGTTCTTTTGCTAAGAAAGGGCTTTGATCTGTTTTTGGAAGGTTTCCTTGAAAAAGAAAGGTTTTGTAGAAGGTTCGTGTTTTTTGACGAGACCTTGGGTTTAATTCTTGGCCTTTAGCACAGATATGCGAGATGAGAAGTTTCAAGCGAGAAAGCGGTAAAGCACTTAGACAAACAAGAAAGTAAGGGGGCTTAAGGTGCCGGTTGTAGCCTAGGTGAGGTCGAGGAAGAGGAGACCCTTCGCCCGTTGACCACCTAGACCCGATGGTCTTAGCAATTGGGGGTGTTTCGCCCCATAGGGGGGCGGAACTGGGCTATTGCTACCAAAATAAGAAAAACAGGAAGTAAATAAATACTTAAAGGGCTAAAAGGAGACTCAACCTCGTAGTCTTATCTTCGCTTGACTTCGTTCCCACTGCTGCTTCCGCCCTCGAACTCAGGAGCACAATCGCAAGGACCAGACAGAACCTTGACTTGGGACCGAAATTCTGACGCCCTATTGAGCAGAGCGCCAGACCTCCTTTCGGTTTTAGGGGTTAGAAATTTAGAATTCCTAACCTAAAACCGAGACGGGACCGAAAAGAGACTAGAGTGGACCGGGCTAAATAACCTAGTCCTTTCTTGAAGCTCGAAAGAAGGATTCAAGCTTCAGGAGTAGAGAGGGAGAGTGAGCAATGATTGAATAGGTGGAGACCCCATTTTATAGGTGAGAAAACACCGTAAATATGGAAAGTTTTTAATCAGGGAAGGTTAGGGCAACGCTGGGGAGAGTGACCGGCTGGCCGGCTGGTGGGACCAGCCTGAGGGATATTTCGTGAGCCGGTCGGCCTGCAAAATTTTGCTGGCCGGCCGGCCGTGTTGGGCCGGGTTTGGGCTTTCACGTTCGTTCGGTTTTTCGGTGTTTTCTTCTTCGTTTCACGTTCGATTTGGGTGATTCGAAGACCGATGTGACCCTAACGCTCTGTCCTATCATAATACTATATCGAATTCGAGATCCGACGAGTATATGTGTAACGACCACATCCCCAAATACGGTACGATGCGACGTCCCGCACCAAGCCACAACCCATAACGACAATAGGCGTCTAACAATGGGTCGCAACCTGGCGAACGGCAAATATTACTAGGCGGATTTGTTTGAGAAAATCAACGACAAAGCGAAAGCGCAGAGCATTAGTTAATAAAATCCTATCCCACTCAGGGAGCTAGTAAAACAGTAAATTCAGAGACGCAAGTATAAAGCCCACCAATGCCAATGAAAAGCAATAATCATAAATGACAAGTAAATCATAAATATACATCATTTATAGACTTTCTAAACCAATTTAAAATACAACATGAAACAGACCTACAAAGACCAAATAATGCAGCACCTTCGTAAGACTCGACTTCTGCCTAGTAATCAAAAACTGAAACAAAACTACAGAAGTAGAGGGGGTTAGTCAAAGCGACTAAGTGAGGGAGCTGTAATACATATATATTATCGAAACAACATAAAAGATTCACCTATTTTTAAATGAGAAGAAAGCAAATGAAAAATAAAGGTTTTTAAGCAATCATTGGTGAATCGAAAGATTTCACAATATAACATAAATGAAAGCTCAGCGAGTCGAGAACATATCTCCCATTTCACAAATGATAAATTATAATGAAACATACTACCTTATTCCTCCTTATATGTAGTCGGGGTACGAAGCTGAACTACATATATCATATGCAAGGGAGTTTCACCCTGTAAATCTACGGAGATGACAAGTCTTCGACATACGTCCTCAGATCAAGTCCTGTCCGGTCCTAGGTTCTCAAAGGGCTGCCTCTCCGGCCTCACCCTGAATTCTTAGCATGTGGAGTAAGAGCACCAAGATCCACTGTAGACCCTACTTCTAATCCGGCTTCACCTTATACCCTAGTCTCCGGGCCCAACATATATCATACGACTCAAAGGCCTGGCACAATGGCCAACATAGTTTCTCGCATTCAAAAGACTTAGGTGGTCAAAGAGACCCATTTATAAATCATCTTTTAACCCTTTCGAGCTAAAGGAGCCTTCGAGGGGCTAATATATAATAATTTGATATCAAAGCCCTGTCTTCGAACTTATCAATATAGTACGGTTTGCAAATAGCTACTATGTATAATATAAGTTGGAGAAATAAATTTAAAAGCATAAAACATAGACTTCGGGTTTATATGGAATATTTACATATGTATAAGAAAGCCGAATTTGGAAAATAAATCCCACCTAGATATCCCAAAAGGGTAGCAAAAAAATGATCAGACACAATCAGGGTTCCTCTGCAGGATTGCCTGTTATATAAAAGATTGAGGGGTAAAACTCGACTCGAAAAACCAAATAAGACAAGACCGAAAAGATTAAGGGGTAAGACTCGACTCGACAGACCAAATAAGACAAGACCGACATGTACGACTATAAAATAAACTACATTGTAAATAAACAATTAAGCAAATCAATTGAATGTAAGAAAGTAAAATAATCAAACTATAAAAAATTTAATTATTGCTAATAGATAATAAAATTCAATTTGCCTAATTAAGTTATTATATTATTTTATACCACCGAACAAGTAGTAAAACATGATTTAAAACCAATTAACTAGGTAGCAGACTTATAAGTAGATTCGAAATCATTTCCATGAACAAAATTGAATATAATAGTAAATATCTAATAAAGAGTATTTGATTGGAAAGAGTGTTTAGGTAGATAATCTTTAATATCAATTTTATACAACAATTTCATCGAAATAATCATATTTTTATGGTCACAGATATACAAAATCAGTTGGAGTTTACATTGCCAGTAGAAATCTTTCATAACAATTGTACGCAGCAACTATATATATGTTACTATATCTAATTGTATTTTAACTAAGGAATAGATACAAATATATAGCCACCGTATTTCTATTTCTATTAACACAGATACTCCATAATTATATGACTAACCAACAGACCATGGCAATGCCTCGGAAACATTAATGGCTGGTTTTAGTGTATTTATACTACTCTAATAACAAGAAGTTATGAAATAAGCAAAAACTAAACAGATATGGACTAAATTTAATTATCCGCAACTAATAAAGATGGCCAGCAGTCATTAAACGAAAGAAAAGGAAAACTAAATTAGGAATTTACCTGTTCTCTCTTGTGCGAGGTTTCAGAGACAAAGGGACGAAATGTTTTATTTTGGGTGGGTTTTGTGAATTAATACAAGTTAAGGAAATAATATATTTATAAAGTTCATGTTTATCACTTTGGAAATAGAAATGAAGTGGTAAGGCAACTTGGCCGCCTCTGCCCAATTTTTTCTTTCTTTATATAAATTTCCTTTTTGCTAATATAATTGAAAATTCTGATTGGCGTAAGGAGAAAAGGGTCAGGTAGCAGCCCGACTTTTTTTATTAAAGTTACATTTCAAAATTTTCTTTTCTTGTTCTTATTCGTATTTAGGGATAAATATATACGTGTCATAATTTAATAAAAGTACCTAGACACATTTATATGTAAACATAAATTTCTACCATGTATCAAATAACTTAAAATTCACATAATTTAAAATATCCGAGAAACTTAAAAGTCAATTAGACACACATTAGAAAATTTTATCACAATTAATACACATATCACTTAAATTAAACACATTAGGCAAATAATATCACATAAGCACATATAATTTCATAATATTTCACAAAATTTACAAAAATAAATAAATCGAAACAAGTCGAAAATTCGCAAAACTCCCCAAGATTCAATGTGAAAATTCGGGGTGTTACAATATGTTAGGGTAATGGTGTAATTAGGGGCTAACAGTAGTATGTCGCGGGGTTACAAACCCTAGGGTTTGACTCCCGTGGATCGTCTGAGCATCCGGAGTCTGCCTAATATCTGGCGGGGCTGAGTCATCGACTTTACAAAATATCGTCGTGCGACTAGGTGCAATATCGAGGTGTTCATAGGGCCCCCCATCGGTGGAGGCTCGAGAGAGGTGAACGTCGATGGTTCAATGAGAACGTCAATGGTTCAATGAAGACCCGAATTGGAACCGAGACATGCAAGTCATGGTGGGACCGGATGTCGAGACACCCCGTTCTGCGCCCCATGGGGCGGGACACCCCCCGCGGCTAAGGCCGCCGGGTCTAGGTGGTCAACGAGTGAAGGGTCTCCTCTTCCTTGACCCCACCTAGGCTACAACCGGTACCTAAGTGCTTTACCGCTTTCTCGCTTGAAATTTCTCACCTCGTATGTCTTTGTAAACCCCGAGTTTCCCGGGCATAGGTCATAGGGTAGACATACCTAGGTTTAGTTCCTTTTCCGATTTGCCGGATACCCTGCTCAGGTCTTATAATCTCTCGATGTGGTAAACGAAGGCCGGACGGCCTTATAAGCCAGGAACTAAATCCAAGGTCTAGTCAAAAACACGAACCTTCCATAAATAAAACTTTATTTTTTTAGGAAACTTTCCAAAAATAAGATTTTTTTAGGAAAAGATAGAATTCTCTGGTTAACCCGGCATGAGGGTCTAAAGCTTCGAGCTTTACTCCCCATCTACCTGCAAATACTCGAAAGGTTCCTCTTTTCGTAAGAAACCTGCCAAAATTAACTCGAAAGCTTCTCTTAATGAAAGAATCCCCTTTTTGGTTAAATCTAGACATGAGGTTTCAGTGGTGCGTTTGTCTCAACCCCCCTCTATTCGAGATACACCCGAAAGGAAACTCTTTCCATAAGAGAACTTTCCTTTTATAACTCCTTTTCATAAAACAAACAAAAAAACTCTTCAAAAACCGAGGCGTGACGAACTTCATATGTCTACTCCATACCCAATTCTTAGAAATTTGGGGTATGAACTACGTTGGCTCTGATTCCCAAGTTCCTTAGGATACGTAGGCAGCCGGTTCCTTCCGGCACGGAGCCAAAGGGATCTAATCCCTATATTTCACACACACACACACACACACACACACACACACACACACACATATATATATATATATATATA
The DNA here is from genome assembly GCA_958496215.1 of Verbena officinalis. Classification (NCBI taxonomy): domain Eukaryota; kingdom Viridiplantae; phylum Streptophyta; class Magnoliopsida; order Lamiales; family Verbenaceae; genus Verbena; species Verbena officinalis. Next base: position 35,379,540 of record OY292386.1, on the reverse strand, counting down.
TATATATATATATATTGCATTACTTGTCTACACATTTGGGGAACCCTTATGAGCACTTGGTATCAGTGAGAAGACCCGAAATGGGCGATGGGGGGTGATAGGTTGCTGCAACCCTTCCCTCATCATAAATTAGCTCCCGAACCCTTCACACGAATCTTTGGACACACAAGACACACGAGCCATACAGGTTTCCCTCTCAACCTTGACCGAGTGGGTGACGACTCTAAATCCCTGGATGGCGAACATGGAAGGGTACCACACCAAAGGTAAAACCCACCTTTACACCGCCATCCGACAAACAAACCCCACAACCAACAAATGACGCCCAGCCCCCAGTGGCGACTCTGATGGAGACGTCTAAGAGAGCTAGACTTTGACCGCAGCTGAGCTAAATGACCAAGGGTTCCCCAAACCCCTTATGTGTTTACTTTATTTGCAAGCGTACCTATATATATATATATATATATATATATATACCTATGTATGTACATATGTGCTCTAAACTCGCGCTAGAGACCTCACACACTTCACACCTTAACTGGCATTGCATCTGCATACGTGAGAGTTAAACCCCGAGGCATGGTATTCGGAGATTGGGGGGATGTCATTAACCCCCGTCAAAGGTACTATGACCCTCAGCCACTTACCCTAGTACTTAGTGCAAGCTACCCAAGATGATTCTGTCAAGTCATTGGTATTTAAGTGGGCCACTCGTGCCCCGCCAATTTGACTGGGAATCCTCCAGCAGATTACACTAAGTATGTTAACGAGTCAACAAACTTGTTCTGACATAAGAGTCCCTCAGGGAGGACCCTAGGAGGATATTTTTGGCACTCTAGGCAGGTGGTAGCCTAATATCGAACCCGTGAGAACCGCTCTGACATATAGATTGCCTCTAGGTACACTATACCCGAGACCGGAGTAGAAACCTTGTGTTTGACCCTTAGTGGTACTCCCTTTGAGTAAAACACTAAGAATGAGGCAAGGGTGTCAATGTTGCCTTAGGCGGGCACCTGATTTCTCAAAAACCCGCCTATCAACATTCGCATTCTACACCAAGTATTAGGACCGCCGTGTTGACTGGGAGTCCATCTGGAACATCGTCCTGATACTAGGCTACCAATCGTACTTGCAGTAAAATTTCGAACGACCATCGCTTATCCCAATGCAAAATCAGAAATGACTGATCACGACAATCAGTTTGTAGCGCCCCACTTCTAAGGAGGAAGAAGAACACCACATCCATACCAAAACAGATTCCCGAGCAGGACAAAGTGCCATACTCGAAAACCTATGCCAGCGAACGACAAAGAAACAAAACAATAACCTATGGCAACAACAACAAATAATAAAAGAATGCGGAAGCATAAATCATAAACCAACATAATTAATATAAGCCGGCAAGGCAACATTAATCATACAACAGTTCAACAAATCATGTAACACCATCCATGGCTCAACTAGTCTGTAACGACCCGAAAATTCCATAATTAATTCTTGGAATAATTATTCGACATTTAGTTGAATTTTATATGAAAAGATTTAACTTTGTTAGTTAATCTTAATTTATTATAATTATTTCAATATCTTTAACCTTTTATAATTACATTTTCTACCCCTTGAATTATTCTAATCTTTATAAACGAACCTACAATCTTCTAAAATACCCTTGCACTACCTTGAACACAACCACACTATCTTGAACACACTCACACCCTCTTGAACACACCCCTTGCACCCTCTTGGGTACATAATCATTCGAGAGAGAGAGAGAGAGAGAGAAGAGAAGGAGAAAAGAGAGAAGAGAAGGAGAAGAGAGAAATTCCATTCCGAATTCGTTTCTCGACCAATTTAAATTCCGAGACCAGTTTTACGATCCTCATTCGATTCTTTATCGGTAACCTTCTTTCTCCAATTCATTTCATCCATTAAATCTTTCAATTTTTATAGTTTTTATATTGAATATATATTTGATGAATTTCTTGATTCGTAGGTTATAGTTTATCATTTTTAGTGTAGTTCGGATCAAATGATAGATATTAATGTGTACAATGCATGAGTGTGAATTTTACATGTTAATTTTAGCCTTACCATTCCCCATATTTGATTTTTGCATGAAACTCTCGAGAAAACCTTAAAAATCGCGTTTCTGCACCTGGGTGTTGGAACCACATGGCCCAACGCACGGTCTTGCTCAAGACCGTGCGCCGGACCGTGCACAGCCATTTAACCTTGCACCGGCTTGCGCACGCCGGTGCACCAGGCCGTGTGCCTTTATTTCAGCCTGCACGGTCTTGGTTTCGTGCTCAAGACCGTGCACTAGGCCGTGCGTTAGCCCGTGCGAATGCCTTAGCCAATTTTCCAGCCTTTTTCCTTAGTTGCTCACGGTAATGGGGTCAAATGATCAAAAATAAAAGTTGACTTTTTGCATACGACCCCCTAAAATCGAGCCGTTTTCACCTATAGCTTTCTTATGATTCAAGGATGAATATTTGGTAAAGTTTTCAAAATTCCGATCTCGTTCGGACCTTGAATCGAGCCTTTTTCGTTTAGGGCTTTTTCCCCGATTTTTGAATGTTGTCCGAAAAATCCGAAAATCGCATGAGTGCCTCTTTATAATATTATATGAGTGAATGTACAATTAGAATTTCAATTGAGCATGTTTATCATTGCTAATTTCGTATTTTTAGTTTAATTGATTTAATTACATTTTAATTGTACAATTCAATTGCTATGTGTTAATTACTGATTTTTCTGTCTCTGTAGTCTTCGTGAGTCGTTGTCGTGTCTTGTCTTATGTAGTTTTGTCGTCTGTTAGTTTCAGGCTGTCTTGTCAGGACTCAGCTTGGATTGTCTTGTCGTCCCGTGTTTCCAGGTGAGGGTTTTAAAATGATTTCAAACGGAGTAAGAATTCTTTTAATTATTGCGAACTCCCCTTATGTGCTCATCTTGCCTCGTTTTCCTTTCTCGTATAATTATTAGATATTTAATCTATACTTTAAGGTTGCTCTAAAATGATTTAATATTAAATTGTACTTATGAGTATCCCTAAAATATTTTATTTTCATATGGCAAGTAAAATTATTTATTTTAAGCGTGACGGTTTGACTTAGGATTTATACCCTTCGTCGTCACTCAAACTTGCTCAAATTTAATTTATGTACGGTTTTCAAAGCGAGCAAATTCATGACATTTCAACATGGGGCCCGGGAAAGTATCCGGAGGTTATACCTGGGGACGAGCGTCTAGGGGTAATCCGAGGTGCTTCTCCCAAAACTAAGCGTCAATCGTGGCCCGTCAGGAGTTGATAGCCACGGTTGGGAGTGATGGTGGGCGTTGCATTCGTTGCACGTTTTCCTAAAATTCACAGTCGCCCGAAATAGCGATTCGGGGTCTGACACCGGTGATGGAGTGTATGAACGTGAAGGGGTTATAAGGAGGAACAGGCCCATTCTCGCTGGGATATTATTTGCGTGCATGTTACTGCTTTAATTATTTATTATCTATTTAATATCGTGTATACAAGTCGAAGCACGATCCGGATTTTCTTCAATTATGCAAATGTATTTTCATATATATATAATTTAAAACCCGGACACGTGGCTCGTACTTGATCCCTCTTAACCTTCACTGAGTGTTTTTACTCAGCCCCTATTTTAATTCTTACTTCAGGTCGACAGGTGGCGTTGTCACCTATCATGTCAGTCGGCAGCAGCAGGTCTAGGTTGGCTCGTGTGTCTTGTCTTGTCAGTGTCCCAACAACAGTCGTGTTCTTGTTATGAATTTATTTAATTATGTATTTTGGATTATGCTTTAATTTAAGTACTTACGTGCCCCTGATGTGGGATAGATTAGACTGGCCACGAATGGCATTGATTATAATATGATTGAGACTGATGTATGAATTACGTGGCCATGGATGACTTATATGATATTTTATATAATTGTTATTACTTCCGCAACTCTGATTTAATTATTATTTATTGCTGTTGTTGTTGGGCTGTCGTTTGCTGTTGCTAGTTTTGCCTGATTGATTGCCGTTCGCCGGGATGGATTTTTAAATGGGGTACTTATACCTCGTTTGAAGGTTTGTCTCGGTGCGGATGTGGTGTCCTTTCTCCGGCCAAGGAAAGGGGCGCTACATAGTCTATCCTGAACAATCCTAGATATCATCAACTATACCACTCTAGGGGTAATTAAATACAGAAAGCAGTAAATCGATAAACAGTAAATAGAATACGACAGTTGCTGGACATCACTGATTGACCAAAGAATAAACTCAAGCTAGACCTGCTGCTGCCAACTGACAAGATAGGTGACACCCGCCACCTGTCTATCTGAAGTAAGAATTAAAAGCGGGAAGGTTTATATAAAGGATACTCAGTGAGGGGTTATACAGTCATATAATCACGGTTTGTCCATTTAAGTTTTAAAACCAAAAGAGTGAATGTTGCTCGTTTTGTGAAAGATACTAATAGTAATATAAGTTGTAAAACATAATAAGAAAGGGCAACACTCGTTTCGACTTATTTTCAAAATAGGCAAAGTAGACAAACCGGACAGTTGTAAATCATTTGCACATAACAAGAAGCCGATAGTTTGAAAGGATCTTAGTTGATTCACGAACCCGTTGATAGTGAGAAAAGTACAAGAAATGAACAGTTGATAAAAGATAATAATTTATGAGTTCGTAATTCAACTAAGCAAGTAAAGCATTAAAGCAATTAAACAATTAAGCCATATAAGTATCTCGGCGAGAATGGGCCTATCACTCCTTATAACTCCCAACCATATAAGCAAGTACTCCTACGCCATTTGTCGAGTTCAAGTCGCTACCAAGAACCGATGGTCCATATGAGAATTGAGGATTGCGTGGAACGAATGCAACGCCCACCATCGCTCCTGGCTAATGTTTGCTAAACTCCAACAAACCCTCGCCGATGCTTAATTTTGGAAAATCATACCTCGGGGGTCACCCTAGATGCTCGTCTCCACGTTTTCCCTCCGATACAACCTCTGCGCCCAACCAATAGGAACAGAAAGATCACAATTTTGCTCGCTTTTCAAATGTTCTAATCATTATGTTTTAGGTGGCCAAACGGGCCTTTTAGGCAAGTAGGGTGACAATATAAGTCGTACTCATAAGTGCCGTACACTTCGAGAGAGTCGTATCATTCGTGCACCTTACGACTTTACTTATAAGAACCTCTAAGATCAAAGTGTCACCAAAGCAAAGCATTTTCTTGCCCTTGAAATGAAAGCGATTTGAGATTGATACATATATAGATTTGGATATCAAACTTTTGATAAACAACATAAAGATAGTAATTGAAAAACTAATAGATATATAAATAGGCAGGCAAAATAAATCAATATAAGCAAGTACGAATGACAAGTTGTTTCGCAAATAGTAATAGAAATTCTTCTCCAGTTGAAAGCATCTTCAAACCCTCACCTGGATTGCACGAAGAAGGAGACATAACGAACAAGCACTCCTTGAAGAGGAAAAGCCTGAAATCTAGAACATAACGCAACTATATAAGACATGGACAAGACGTTCAGCTAAAGAGAACATTAAACACTCATAATTGACAAGAACGAACATTCATGATCAAATTTATAATCAAAGAACGCATTTCATGCAATTAAATAAAATATGGAAATTAAAGCGTATTAAACATGCATAATTGTAAATTAAAGTTCACAAACATGTTCAATATAATATAAGTAAGCACTCATGCGAATATCGGATCAATCAGACAACTTTCCAAAAATAGGCTAAAAATTCCCAAACGGAAAAAGCACTATTCACAACCCGAACGAAGTCGGAAAAATTCTAACTTCGGGTATTAATAGGTTTTGAAACCCTACGGAGCTATTGGTGAAGTCGGATTTTGAAAATGAGGTCAAACAAAGAAGTTAGCATTTGGATGAAAAATGGACAGAAGTATTAGACTGAAAAATCGTCTAAGGCATCGACACGGTGTAGGGACACGACCCGTACCCTGTGTGGGGATCCCGTGCATGACAAAATTATCACACGCACGGCCTCCTACACGGGGTGTCGCAACCCCGTGCACTCCTCATGGGCTGCTGCAGGCCGTGCAGCACACCGTGAGGGTTTTAAGGATTGAGCAGAAAATCGGGTTTCAAATGCATAACGAGAAACAAACCACAAAAGCCATACATAGACAATTAAAATCAAGCATAAGCATTTCAACAAACAACTTAGCAACTTAATAGCTTTCCCCAAAAGCTCAAAACCTAAAAGCTAAGATCAAGCTCTAACCCTATCCAAATCAAACCGATTTCTATAATTCGGACTAAACAATCATACAATATCCATAATAAACAATTACAATCATACTTCGAGTTACAATACAAACGATTCGCGCCTAATCGGTTTAATAAGCTACAAGCTATAACGACAAGTTGACATATAACTATAATCACACAAAAAATGCAATAAAATACAAACGGTAGATCAGATTAGAGCAATACTAATGCCGTTGGAACCGTTGCGTCGAGGTGGACATTTTTTCTGAGGACTCTGTTGTCGGAATCCGGCCGGAACAGTGTCGCCGCCACTCAACCACCGTCTGCCACCACCGGACCACCTCCAATGGTCGAACCCATATACCGAAATGTTTCCTTTGTCGAGCCCATCACTTCCCTCAAAACCGTTTCCCAATCCGATCATCCACCGGAAAGTTATTCCACTTCAAAACATCGGCAAAACCCTAGAATCATAAATGCCAAATTAACGACAAATCGCCCAACGGAATATGAAATTGACTTCAAATTTAGCTTACCCATGTCGAGAAGATCGATAATGGTATAAACCCTGTCGATAATGATGGCCGGAGATAACTCAGCCACCATCTCCGCAGTGCACCGCCCGCGGGCCCGTTCTATCTCGCCGCTGCTCCGCTGCGGCTCACTTCTAGGTGTCGAGACTACTACCATTCTCTTCGTGTCGTCAAGGCCATCACAGCCATGGTGGTCCGCGACTAAGACGTCTCCTGGAACTACCGGAAAACCTCCATCTCCGCCGCGGATGTTCGTTGCCATATCTCCGCCGTCCGGCTAAATTTAGGGATGAGACCACCGCCAAAAGATTCCTCTCGTCGAGACAGTTCAAACCCGACCAATCTCCGCCTTTTCTGTGCCCGAAGATGTCATATTGCCACCACTCTGCCGGAGTTCGTCTCATCGATACGGTCGTCTGGATATATCATTCGTCCAATTTTGACAACGTTTGCGGAAATCATATTTTTTGAGAGAGAAGGGGTTCGCGGTTCGATATTTGTCATTGTGTGTGTGCGGTTTCTGAAAATGGAAACTTTCGATTATATATGATTTTGAAAAAACGAGACGAAAATGCGAAGTCTCGGAATTAGGCGTACTTAGTGTCAAAATGACCGTAATAAAAAGCTTAACAAGGTTCGAGGTTCGTTTCGTGATAATTCGGACATTTACGAAAGGTCAATATTGGTTGGGGTCAAAATGTAAATATTTTTGGGCTAAAATGTAATTTCATGAAAATATAATTTTATGAAAATATTTGGAACCTCGATAAAATACATCTTTAAAACATTGGATTCCGGTCCAACTTGCACTGTTAAATTACTAGATTCGATTAAACGAGCTAAAATATAAATTTATCAAATTAACCCTAGTTAGTGGCAAAACGATGCAAAAGCCAATTCTTATTAATTCTTATTCGCTATTTTTCTCACGTGGTAAGTTTTTTGATTTTTCTTGCTTTTGGGTGGATTAATTTGCAAAATGATTTGTATCGAGTGCTCCCTAGATGATATTATACGAGTTTCATGAATTATTTTCATGTTTTCGGTCATTTTCGAGCTTGTGTAAAAATTGAGTTTTTGGTAATTTGTGGGTTTGCTCGTTTCTTGGCGGAGCTTTGCGAAACTCTCCAAATATGTTCTTTTACATGCTATATGATCATATCTATATGTTTTGGCTTGATTGGTGGTGAAATGTGGGTAAACATTTAAATTTTAGAGTTTAGAGCAGTTTTTCCTGCTGGAGAAGATGACCCACCACGACCGTGGTGGCCATGGACACGCTATGGCCAATGGGCGTGGGCAAGTCTGGAGTCCAATTTTTGGAAGAGCAACTCATCCCGAACTTCATTTTTTCTCGTTTCTTTCACTCTCATTGGTATTAAAACTTCCTAACTAAGAATAATATGTGAAGTTTGAAACTTTTAGGCATGTTCGGGATATCAATAGTGATAGGGGTAGTTTTTATAATTTTTTGAAACTTGGAATTCTGTGTATCTTGCTCCGTAACTTCTCCCTTATGCCTTTTAACTTATTGTGCACGTAAATTGAGCATGAATGTGAATCTTAATTGCATTTAAGCATGTCTACTTATATTGAACTTCGCCATTACTTTCATTTATGTTGAGATTGTGATCATATTTACATATTTTGACATTGTTTGCTTAATTTGAACATTCCTACATGTTTAAAAGCTTTGTTTAAGCCGTACGTCGTCTTGTTGTCTTATGTGGTTGTATCTTGATTGTGTTTTTCAGGTGCTCTTCCTCCCGGGGAGTAGTTGGTCCTTTCATTTTCTCTTTCGCATCATTGTTCAGGTGGGGTTTCTTTTCTGAATTCAGTTTTCTTATATATATGTAGATATTCCATATAAACCCGAAGCCTTAATTTATGTTTCAATGTTTCTTTCCCCAAATCAATATTATATGTATTAAATATTTGAAACCCGTATTATCTTGATGAGTTCGAGGAAAACTTCTTGATATCAAATTACTATGTATAAGATTTTGGAAAAGTATTTTAGCTAGAGATAAGTAAACCCTACCTTGCTTTTAAAGAAGTTTTGGATCTTGGAACATCTCGTGGGAGAACCGTTAGGGTGCACCCTCGTAGAGCTCTTCCCGAAACGAATGATACCTACGGGCATGTTCCTAGATCGTTGACCAACTTGTCTCGAACGGTCCCTTTAACCGCTTAAAACCTTTTGCAATGCGAGCTTTTGTTTCGGCCTTTGTGCCACTTGGTTTCTTTGTTGGGCTCGGAGGATTGGGTACGGGGTGAAGCCAGTTAGACGTCGGGTCTACGGAGAAACTCGGTGCCCATACTCCACATACTTGGAGCTCGGGGTGAGGACAGAGTGACAACCCTTTCAGTATCTTGGACCGAATAAGACTTTATCTGAGGACATATGTCGAGGATTTGTCTCATTCCGTAGGTGTTGTAGGAATTGAATTTCCCGAGACGTTTATGAACTGATTAAAGATGTTTTCTCAAAAACATGTGTTTAGAATAAACATCTTTAGCACGTCTACTGATGTAGGGATTGGAGTTCTCAAGAACTTTGAATCCACTGTTTGCCACATGAAGACTTCGAACACTCGAGTCCTCTGAGGATTAAGTCCACGAACCGAATCTTCTCAAACCCACAATTTAGTTGTTGCCAGATCTACAACTGAACAATGTAAGAACAATAAAACTTTTAGAGTATAGAATGTTCTTGAATTTCTTAAACTTAAGAAATACAAGAACTGAGATTTGAGAAACAAGGTGAACGAAGAGAGAACAGTTTCTCACCTACGTTCAGAAAAAAATCAGATTATCAGCTTATGATAATGATCAGCCAGCTGTCCATTAAATAGACACACTGGCCGAAAACCCTAACCCTGATGGGCTAGGAATTTTTGCCAGTCTCCTCTAGGCCAGGCTTGGTTCAGTTTATTAATTACTGTGTTTGGGCTTTATTTAATTAAATCCTTTCAGGCTTTAATTAACTGTTCAGTCCAAGCCTGTTTGAACTTAAGTTTAATTAATTGCACCAGGCTTGTATTAATTAACTTACTTAATTAAAAGCCCAATCAATTAAATACCCAAATCAATAAACTAATATACTATTTATCTTTTAATAAATTAACTGTATTAATTTATTTCATTCTCAATGTATTATATATATCTTATATATAAATTTTTCTTTCTTATTTCTCAATTAAATTAACTTCATTAATTTAATATCAATTTATTATTGATCATTTGTTCTACGTTCAAGAAGACCAGTTCATTGTGTGGTCCCTCAGGTCCACCAATTGAATAGCAACTAGCATTTAACTAAATGAACAATTCATACAATTATCATAACATGAATTACCCATATTCATGATATGACGCATAAGCAAGATTCATAACGAACTAGCACGTTTAGAATCTACCTAGCCAATGGTGAAAGCATTTCTTAGATGAACCTTTTTCGATCAGTGACTTTAGTTGTGAGATACGATCTCTCCACCTTTCAATTCCCGATACAGTCTAAGGCATGGGAATAAGAAACCTTATTAACTATATCATATATGTCTGTTAGTAACAAGTGCCATTCTGATTCTAAACTCAAGGATACTATTTCCTTAGTTTGAACCTGTTAATACTTCGGCCGAAGATTCCTTTGGCAGTTATTCTATCCATAACGATATAGGAATTCTGCTCAATACATATATCGAGTAGATGAATCATTTCTTGGCATTCTCTGATCTTCATATTCACTTGAATAGTCACCAGCATGAAACTTATGTTCTCCTCTAAGCTCGTTGTCATAGAGAGAAAAAACATACCAAATGATTATCTCATAAATATAAGATGAGACAAATCCTCAAGTGTAGGGATTATTAATCACATCACTGACCTTCGACTTAACTCAATTACTTAGAGGTTTTATCCTCTCCCATTTTGAGTGTCAAGGTTGGGATCCTCAGTGCAACTGTCGAATAGCCACCTAGTGTGAGTATGAATGTCAACTTACATTCTCATACTTAGAAACTCAGTACTTTACATAGTCACACTGCAAGTCTATATATTCGAGTTCACGTTCGATGCTCCCATTTGTCTTTTGTGAACTCATTTGACTTGGAGTTAATTAGTTAGAATTACACCTTAATCATATGTTTCATTTAACTATCTCTTTAGTTAATGTGATATGGTTTATAGTAATTCAGGAGCTTCTTTATTTACATATCAAGGAAACATAAAAGCAAAACAAATATGTATATGAAATAAAGAATCTTGCCATTAGATATAAAACGATATATCATTTATTATAAATCAAAGATTGTATTACAAGAGATAGCTATTACAAATATTGGCTGCAGGGCAATATCTCTTTCAGGTTTAAGTGTATCGGCTTTGCTATCTGGCCACGAACACGGGAGGTATAAGGTGGTCTATTGGATTATTATTTATGTTTGTGAAATGGGAGGTAAGTGCTCGTCTCGCCGAGCTTTTAATTATTCTTGCAACAATATTCGATTCACCAAATTATTTGAAAACCTTTATTTTCTGTTGTTTTCTTATCATTTAAAAATGGTGAACCTTTATTCTGCTTTCATTAATATATATGTATTATAGCCCCCTCACTTAGTCTCTTTGACTAACCCCCTTCGCTTCACCCATTATTTGTTTCAGGATTTTTGTGTTAGGCGGAAGTCGAGTCTAGATCTTTGGAGTTGCATTCTTTTGGTTTATGTAATTCCGTTTTATGCCTTGTATCATCTTGAATACACATTAGCTCTTGGTTTATTTACTAGTCGTTGTAGATATTGATGTATTTACATTTAGCCTCGATGGCTTTACTTGGTATTTATAATTATTGTTTTTCACTGGCTTCGGTGGGCTTTATAACCGTGCTTTGGATTTGTCGTTCACTAGCACCCTAAGTGGGACAGGTTTTATGATTTCCGTATTTCGCTTCCGCATTTGCATTTGTTGTTGTCGATTTCCAAATATCCGCCTAGTACTTTTGTTGTTGTTCGCCAGATTACGGTCTGTAGCCAGACCTCCGTTCTCGTTATGGACTGTGACTTGGTGCGGGACGGCACGCGGCACCATATTTGGGGACGAGCCATTACAATGAACGTGTGATGCACGTGCACATATATGCGGTTCAAAATAAAATGGAACAAGCCGTAAACAGGAAAAATTGCAGAAAAATAATACCAACTTCACCCTAGTAGCATTTCCATGAAAGTAATTTTGGTCATGACAAAAACAATTTAATAACTCAAAAAACTCGACAATTTTATGATTCCGGCAACCGAACTTGGAAAAGTTACCGGAAAATCACACGTGCAAGTCACGTGTGACCTTCAGATTTTAGATTAATTACTTTTACATCCCTCATAAACTCCATTAATTATAATTCGTACCCATATTTTAAAATTATTGCAATCCACCACCTAATAATTACAATAAAATCAAATTGATAAAACCTGACCTAATATTTAACATTTAACTATAGAAATTATTATTTAATAATAAAAATTACAAAAAAAATAATAATAAATAAATCACCAATTCATCTTCTTTCATAATAAATAAATGATAATGATTTACATGTGTGTTTTTCCGGTCACTTTTCCAGTTTCAATGGCCGGAATCATTAAAATGCCATTTCTTTGAGTTATTGAACTACTTTTGTCATGACCAAAATTAATGTCATGAAAATACTAGGGTGGGATTGGTACAATTTCTTAGCAATTTTCCCCAACCAATTCATTGTGTAATAAATAATCGGGAAAGCTACACTTAATTTGCACTCTGAAGTACTGTATTTCGTGTCTTATTTCTCATTCGGATGAACGATCAAATATAACATGGTACTTAGTCCCAATCTATCCACGAAACAAGTGGAAACTCCGAAGTTAACCTTAAGAGAAAATTATACTTGGGTCCCCACTTTTTCGGCTAATTATATCTAGATTCAGTTAGATCATTTTATTATATATAGGCCGCAAAATCGTTAACCGTTAGTCAAACGAAACATTTTCATTAAAAATAAAAATAATTATGAAATGACCGAATTACTCTTTTTGACTGCATTGGAAAGTTGTCAAACTATATGGATCTAAATGTAAAATTTCTCGCCGCCGCCATCGTCATCGGAGCCACCACCCAGGTGGTTGACACCTTATACCACGACAATCCTCTCGTCAAGCTCAGCATATTCCCCAAGTCTGTTTTCCCATTCGACAACCACACCAGATTTAATTTCAGTTCAAAAATTCAAAAATCTACCTCAAACTCTAAATTCTTAGATCTGGAATTAACGAAGATCCATCCGTTGGATTTTCAATCCGACTTCACCACCAGCTTACCTATGATGCGTATATTGGAAATATCATACAGTTCGACCGTGTCCGTCTCCAGATAGTGGCACGCCACCACTCCGTCGCCGCGCCACCTTCGTCGTCTCGTTGTTCCGCCGTCGGTATGAATCCGGGGTTGCTACCACCACCGTTATCTTCGTCTCTAAGATCAAGACCCTTATGGAATACACCCTCGTCGCTGGCTGGAATTCCGTCGGAGAACTCCCACCGCCGCCACGGTTGGGCGGTCACCGAGTTCTAGGCGTCGGCACTACAATGATTAGGTTCATCGTGAGGAGGGATTCCATCCCATGTAATCTCAGCCCAAGACTCCAATCGAAAGGCCGTCGTCGCCGCTCCTCCGCCGCCGCAACTTCTTCGCGACAAATTTTACATTTAGATTCCTATAGTTTGACAACTTTACAATAGAGTCCAAAAGGGTAATGCAATCCTTTCATATATATATATTTTAATTTTTAATAGAAATGTTAAGTTTGACTAACGGTCAATGATTTCGTGGACCTATTTATAATAAAATGATATAACTAGACCTAAATGTAATTAGCCAAAAAAGCGGGAACCCAGGTGTAATTTCCCCTAACCTTAATCAAGTAAAGTGAATGATCAACGCAATACGCTGATGCGTCTGTAGATTCTCTTGTAGGACGGATGTGGAAATAATGATCTTGTTGATGGACGTTCCGATGAAACTTGGCCCGTTGACGAGCTTATAATATCTGGATTACGAGATATATTATCAGGCAACACATTGGTGGAAGATGATGCCGTTTGATCTTGAGTACCTGGATTTAGGTTATTTCTCTGCTGAGCCTGAGCCTGATGTTTTTTAGGGAACCTGTAATTTGCATACCAGTTATATGCATGCAAACAGTAGATAATCAGACTCGCTGAATTCAGTATCGACAAGAAAGCATAGTACTTTTGCAAATGACTTGAATCTACATCATAACTCAACCAAAAGAACGGCCAATCTCTAAAGACGACGATCAAACTTGCACTAAGAAAATTCCCAAATCCCATCACACATTCCCCTAGCACCGGCCCATATTTGCTTATCCGTTCAGGAACCTGAGACTGGAAGAAATATTGAAGCCCATCTTCAGAAAGTCCCGACATGAATCCTAATAATACAAACTGTGGAGTTAGCATGTAAAAACCTCCATTCCTCTTCATTGTGTTTACCCGGGCGACGACGCAGCAGAGCACGCCACATAACATTCCAACGCCGATTCTTATAAGCGTCACCATTTGTACTGGAATGTTTTTCTTTTTCTCGCAAAGCTTTTTAAGAGAATAGTTAGATATTTCTGCCACCAGGATTTCTATAAATCTCAGCATAATGACGAAATAGACAATTGGGAAGTCCGGATTTATGTTTATACCTTCTGAAAGAAAGAAAGTGCTCCCCGTGGCGACTAGACTGTCAAAGGTTATGAAAGTTGTCCAAATCGGAAGCATCTTGAACAAGAATTTCACCCCCATCACTTGCTCAACACTGCAAGTTTTATTATTGTTGTTCTGAGCTTCAGCTGCAGGTTTTCCTTCATCTTGTACCATAACTGCAGCTCTATCTAACCACCTGCCAGATATATATTGTGCATGCCATCCATTAATATATAGGAATAAAGATTGGAAAAGTAATAATAAAAGGAAAACCATATATATGATTGATATATGTTCAGATATCAAAATTCAATCGTTGTTTGCGTCCTTCTTTCCATATGTTGATATATGTGTTTGGAACTTGAAATTTTGATGAATATGTAAGGTTCTAGAGATGGATGGTGAAAATGACTTATTTTACTTTGTTCTAATTATTATTCTGATTACAAAGAAGTAGAGTTTGATTTCTTAATATTTAGTAAAAATGGAAATGTTCCAAACTTATATTTAGAAGATAAGTATGTGAGTAGTTACTATATCCCTCTGGGAGTTTTATGCAATTTTTTTACTTTCTCATGTATATATATTTTTTCATGCTTTTTGTGTTTATTTCAAAGTCATTTTAATTTCATACATTGTTTATGGCCTCAATTTGTTGATGTGGACATTACAGCATAGTTAAAGAAGCAATGTAAGAAGTTCTGCATAATCTTCTGGAATATGTAGCTGAAGTGATTGCAATTAAAGAATTTTAGGAAGCTTTCAAGAGGGATGCACTTTAAATGAAAGAACGAAAATGGAGAAGTTTAAATGTATAAGTATAAGGAAAAATTACACTTGGGTCCATGTCTTTTGGGGTATTTAGATTTAAGTCCAAAAGAATCGATTTATTACAAATTAGTCCAAAATTTCGTTAACCGTGAGTCAAACTTAACATTTCCGTTAAAAATTAAAAAAAATATTATGAAAGGACTAAACTACCCTTTGGACTGCATTGTTAAGTTGTCAAACTATAAGGACCTAAATGTAAAATATCTCACCGCCACCACCCAAGTGGTCGACACCTTATACAACGACGATCCTCTCGTTGAGCCCATCATATCCCCCAAGTCAGTTTTCCCATTCGACAACCACACCGGATTTAATTTCAGTTCAAATGTTCGAAAATCCACCTAAACTGTAAATTCTTAGATCTGAAATTAACGAAGATCCGACCGTTGGATTTTCGATCCAACTTCACCACCAGCTTACCCATGATGCGTAGATTGGAAATATCATACGGCTCGACCGTGTCCGTCACCGAAGAGTGGTGCGCCACCACTTTTACATTTAGGTCCTTATAGTTTGACAATTTTATAGTGCAGTCCAAAAGCGTAATCCTGTCCCTTCATATTTTTTTTTTAAATTTTTAGCGAAAATGTTAAGTTTGACTAACAGTCAACAAAATTGGACTAATTTGTAATAAATCGATTCTTCTGGACCTAAATATAAATACCCCAAAAAACGGGAACCCAGATGTAATTTTCCCTAAATATAATTGTCTTTTGGAACTTTTTTGATTTAAATAGTTTTTTCTTTTCTTTTCTTTTTTTTTTTTTTGCCTTTTGGAATTTGTTGTGTGAACTTGTGGTATATGTACATGTTTTTGTTTTAATGTTACTTTTGGTCATATATATATATATATATATATATATATATATATTTTTTTTTTTTGGGTCATGAAAAGAGATCCATAAAATTAAATCTTGCTGACTAACGCAACATTGTTACAAGCTAAAGGAAAAGAGCATGTAAGCTCAGACTGAAAGACATCTAAAACCTCAGAAGGAGGAACTTCCCAATTACAAACATTAGAATTAATAGTGTGACCCAATTTAGCCAACAAGTCAGCACACATATTCTTGTTTCTACGGATATGCCTTATCCTAGTTTCCTATGGAAGGTGAAGAAAGGAGCGGCATTCTTCAATCATGATGCCAAGGGGGTGATTCACCGAATCCGCCTCCTGAATGACCTTAACAACTACTTCGGAATCGACTTCAAATTCAACCTTCGGGAGACGTTTTTCCCAAGCTGCTAACATCCCTTGGCGAATTCCAAGAAGTTTAGGGTTAGTAATAGAAGTTCTGCCAAGATTCATAGAGAAGCCCGTGATCCAATCACCCGACGAGTCCCGGATAATACCTCCAGCCGCCGCCTTCATTATGGAGGAATATACACTGCTGTCAGTGTTAACTTTAAACCAATCAGTAGGAGGAGGGGACCAGACGCCTTCCATGGTGATCGGTTGTTGCTTCGATTGCTCCTGAAACAAAGACCACAGATCTGATGCCAAAGACTTGATGTTGTTGATGATACAGTGATGGGGAAGCCTGATATTATCAAACACCCACTTGTTTCTTGCAGTCCAGATGCACCAAATTGCAGCAAGAAACACAAACCTCCAAGGACAATGAGGGATAAGGATATTCCTAAAGTTCTGCTTCAAATTATCCCTAAATCAATTATCCTCATTCATTGAGTTAAACTGATAAATTTCAATGAGCATGATAATAAAATCTCACACTTTGGTAGCCACCTCACATTTCCAAAGGATATGAAGAGTACTTCACGATCTATATTGCATCTGGTACAAAGATCGTTCTCTGCAAAACCGCGATTCTTGTGAAGTGAATTTGTCATCAAACTCTCGTGTTGGCAGAGCCAAATGAAGGATCTGATTTTTTTGGGACATTTGCAGCTCCAAATCCACTTCCAATCCAAACCCAAAGCATTCAAAGAAGGCCTGAGAGATTCATAAGCAGACTTACACGAAAATTTTCCACTCGGAGTGCCGCCCCAAACGCGAGAGTCAGGAGCATTTTTGTGGGACGGAAAAGGCAGACCCATGATCCGATCTTTGATATCTTGAGGCAGGGCAATTGACAAGGAGTTGAGGTTCCAATTTCCATCTGGACTCAAAACCTGAGCAATAGAGATTTCTTCATCCGAGAGTTCATCATTATAGCCAAGAAGATCGACGATTAGTTTATCAAGCCATTTGTCGTACCAAAATGAAATGTTATTGCCATTTCCAATACGCCATTTAACTTGATCACTTACTGCATTGAAGCTCCTAGAAATCCCCTTCCAAAGACGAGAAGCCGAATTATCCGGAATGTGTTCAAGAATGCTATCACCCTTAAGATATTTCGCTTGGAAAATTTGATACCAAAGAGTGTTATCATTTTGAAAAATTTTCCATCCCGCCTTTGCCATCATAACGATATTTATTTTTCGTGCTTCTCGGATGCCAAGGCCACCATCACGTTTACTCTTGATGACTTTGTTCCAACCAACAAGGTGCGCCTTTCTCTTATTAAAATCCGACGACCAAAGAAAGTTGCGGTTTATTTGATCGAGTTTCTCACAAACGTGAGAGGGAAACCAAGTTGTGTGCATGTTGTAAATTGGGATAGACGAGGTCACCGCTTGGATGAGCGTCGCTCTCCCAGCCAAATTCAAATTGTTGGCCTTCAACGTAGAGAGTTTATTTTGAATTTTATCAATAATATCCGCGAACTCTAGACGTGATTGTCTTCCAATAACCATGTTGGACGTAAGATATTTACCAAGTTGGGTTGTTTTGCCAATTCCAAGAATGGAAGAAATGTCCCTCTGGAGTTGAGTTTGAGACTTAGGAGAAAATAAAACCTTTGATTTAGTCAAATTAATTCTCGATCTGAAGGCCTCACAAAACACATCAAGTGTTTCTCGTATCGTTTCGGCACTGGAACTCGAACATTTGGAGAAAAGAACGATGTCGTCGATGAAGAGCATGTGAGAGAGCTAGCAAAGGGCCACTGCGGCAGGCGGGGAGCGGTTGCCACTTCTTTTGTTCGACGGCCTCGAGGATGCTATACGTTAATCGCTCCATACAAAGGACAAAAATGTAAGGTGATAGAGGATCACCTTGACTAATGCCGCAACGGGGTTGAATTGGATCAAGACCCTCACCGTTCCAAAGAATACTAGGCTTGACAATCTTGACGGCATTCATAATAATATCAATCAAATTTGGCGGAAACTTGAAGAGCACAAGAGTTTCATGGAGAAAATCCCACCTCACCTTATCTTAGGCCTTTTCGAGATCTATTTTAATAACCATGCCACCGGTTCTACTCTTGGAACGCCTGATAGTATGAAGAACTTCTTGGAGAACTATAACGTTATCTTGAGTACCACGACCGGGGAGAAAACTACTTTGCAAAGGGCTAACAATTTTATTAATGAATGGCTTGAGACGAGAAACAACAAGCTTGGTAATAATCTTGAAAAGCACATTGCAAAGAGCAATGGGTCTCAATTCCTTAACACTAATTGGATTCTTAACCTTATGAGTAAGGGCAATAAATGAAGTACCCAACTCACTAGGAATCCGGCAACGTTGAAAGCAATCCTTAACAATCTCACAAACCGAAGGACCAACGATGTGCTAATAGAATTGATAAAAATATGCTTGACACCCATCGGGACTCGGAGCCTTATTCGGGCTCAAATTCTTCACCACTCGGAATATTTCATTACTAGATATTTCCATGTTCAAATTAGCAATCATATGGTCCGAAAAAGAGCATTGAAATTGGCTATTGTGAAAGGGTGCAATGTTGGGATTAATTGCTTCTCCACTAAATAATGATTCAAAATAGTTTCTGACATGAATTTGAAGTTCCAGCTTATCAGAAATTCAAGAACCATCCACTTTGAGAGTAGTGATTTTATTTTTCCGACGACGGAAAATAGTAGAAATGTGGAAAAATTGCGTGTTACGGTCCCCGTATTTGAGCCAATTAACATGTGATTTTTGAAACCACAATAATTCTTCTTGTTTGAGAGTCAAATTATACTCAGCAATGAGTGCTTCTTCATGCAAAGCAAAAGCTGTCGAGGGAGAGTTGGCAATATGATTTTGAACCCCTTCAAGTTTCTTCCTTAAAGATTTCTTGCGATAGAAAATATTCCCAAAACTATTGCGATTCCAATTGTTGAGCTTATCCGGCATATTCTTGAGAGCCGTCAAAATATCCACATTATTTTACCAAAGCTCTCGGATAATATTAGTCGCTAGTCGTCCATGCAAATTCGAACCGAAAAGGGCGCTTTCTCGGGACGGCATCAAGGATGTCTGTGATGGTGAGGATAGGATGTGGTCGGAGCGAGTCCAGGGGAGAAAGAGCACCAAACCTTTTGGAAATTTAGTCCACCAACTTTCATTAGCAAGGGCTCGGTCGAGACGCTCTCTCATAAGAAATCGACCATTAACCCTGCGAAACCAAGTGTAACGCGGTCCGGACGCCAAGATCGAGAAGCTAGCAGCGATCAATATCTTCCCGAAACTTTAAACATTGGATCCAAGGGGCTGGATTACCACCGCAGCGTTCATTAGGGCTTGTGATTTGGTTAAAATCACCATTCACAACCCAAGGGAGATTAGAGGCATTGCTCAAATTTTCCATGGAGTTCCAAAGTCCTTCACGTCAATGAGCGTAAGGGCTTGCATAAACCTCGGAAACAATCCAATTTTTGTCGAGTAGAGGGCCGACCAGAGCATGAATCGCCTGATGCGTAACCTCTAAGACCTCAACTTTAATTCAATTGCTATCTCATAATAACCAAATTTCCCCTTCACGACCCATCGTCGGGGCACGACAAACATCGGGAAATCCAAGACTGGTGGAAATCTCTTAAGCCCTCCTCTCGTTGACCTTGGTTTCCAAAACATAAACCATATCAAGGTTGTAAATAGCAATAATCTCACGGAAGTTCCTCCGAAAATGTTCATTTCCCGCCCCTTGGCAATTCCATGACATAACTTTCATGGGACGTCTTTGGAGAGAATCGATCGTCAATGGCTGCTCAATCGGCAAGCCGGCTAGTCTCCATAGGATCTGACTTAGAAGAAGTCTCATCAGCATAAACTGGCACCACTCTTCCAGGCGGCTCAATGTGAATTCCATCGCACATCCAAGCATCGGTTGACCCTCAATATATATATTTATATATATATTTTTAGTTATCGAAAATTAATCACATATAAATTGCATACTGATGGTGTCAAAAATTACACCTCAATAATCTGACGTTTGCTTCGACTGATTGGTTGAGATTTGAGATTACCAAGAGGTTCGATGATAACCCCCTGACAACCGTACGAAAATTAGGGTTCTTAAGATTATTGAAGTGCTTGGCAGTTTGGCCTTCAATAATCGATATTTGAGGAGTTTAGAGAGTTCTGGTATGTTCTCTAGGTTTTTCGATGATGTATTATAGGGGTTTCGCCCCCTTTATATGGACTTGTTCGTAGTCCAAATCGTATTAGGGTTAGGATTCCTTAGTTTAGTAGGAGTCTATTACCTTATTTAATCAAATTAGGGCTTCTTTTAATTGGGCCTTTAAATTAATACTTCGAATTATTAAGTCCAATTGGATTTAATTAAGTCCTGTAATAATTATTTAAGTCCAGTCCAGGTATTTTAAAACTTGTATTGGGCTTTTCATCGTATTGGGTTAGACCCAAATATTGAATACCATCACTACTCCCTCGCCAGTTTTCAATTTTGGAACAAATTTTGAGACAATTTAGCCAACGCAATTCGATGTTCGGATTCGACGAGCATATCATCCTTCTTGCTCAACCGCTTATTTAATGTGTCCTAAAGCCACGTGTCTTAGTATTCAATCTAAACCTTCTATTTTGAACGGCTCAGATGCGGTGATTTTCTTAAACTTCCCTCACAAGTCTCACTCTCTCTCTCTCTCTCTCTCTATATATATATATATATATATATATATATATATATATATATGTATATAATCTCTCTTCATTTTGCTTTCCTTACTTTCTACTGCTATTTCCTTGTTAACCTGAGCAACCCCGTCCTCAGAATAAGACTTGCATTCTCTCGCCTTTAACCCGAGTTTTTAGCATCACAATGTCTGCCGAGCAGGACAAAGGTACTTTTTTCTCCGAACTGCATCTCTTCCGAATATCATTTCCTTCTTTTCCTCTCACCCATTTTCTTATATATATATATATATATATATATATATATATATATATATATATATATATATACACACACACACACGCGCACACATATATATGTGTGCGTGTGTGTGTGTCCTCGTAAAACCTTTCTTTTTTCATGTGTAGGTTCTAGTACCACCCCGAACAACTCTAGCTCCAATTCCGATTCTCTTTCTCCTTCCTCTATAGAGCAACTTCTTTGCGACACCTTTCCTCCTCCTATTAGTTCTTATGACGAGAGACCCTGGTTTTCACGTTCTTTCGAGGAAGGGCGCGAGAATCAGGCTTTCCCGAAGACTATCACATTCTCCTTCTGGGTCCTTTAGACTCCTATACTCATCCAATTCCTTCATATATGTCTTTCGCCGAGGAACACTTCATGTCTGGCTTTCGTGTTCCTATTTCCCCTTTCCTCTACCAGGCTTCTCAGTTGAATCAACTGGTTTTGAGTGGACTTCATTATCTACTCGGTTTTCAATCTTTATGCTTTAGAGAAAATATTTTTCCTTCCGCCGCTTTGTTCAGTTTGTTCTATCGCCTTCATCGTTATCGTAACGACCTTTTTTCTTTTCGTGCTTGGGAGAGTACTTATTCCCCTATTACTGTAGGATCTTTTTCCGATGTTAGATGGTCTCGCCACTTTTTCTTTATACGAGGACCAATTCCCTGGGAGATATAGATTCCTTTTGCAGGATCGGTTCCTCGCGAGCATCATTCTGCCTTACAGAAATTGAAACAATTTTATTCCGAGTCATTTAATCGACTCAAGAATCTTTCCTTCGACGACTCCATACTTTATCGCGTGGGCAACATGTTCAAACATGGTTTAAGTTTGTCCATAACGGACGTTCCTTCGCCCTTAGGGCGCTCCTTTCTTGGTGATTTACCCGTAGTTTTTTTTTTTTTGCTCGTAACCTCTCGTAATTTGGGTTTGTTTTTTAACTGCATGTTTTCCTTTTGTTCACAGCTTCACTTCAGAAGGCCCGCAAGAAAGAGGCTTTCCAAGCGCGAACGGCTGCTCGGACGAAGAAGCTGCGAAAACCTAAGTCCGCGCCGGAGGCAGAATCGTCCGCTTAATAGGCTGAGATGTCTTCATCTCCTGCTCTCCCTCAGGGGGAGGCACTTCCTACTGGGACTCCCAGCGATACATCTGTTCTCTCTCAGGGGGAGATACTTTTTACTGGGCTCCCGACGATACTTCTGCTCTATCTCCTTAGAAAAGGCAGAGGTCTTCTTCTGTCCCCCCTGGTTCTACTCCTTCTACCTCTGCTCCTCCTCCTTCCTCTGGCGCTTTCATTGGGCGGTACATCCTTGAGCCCTCCAGTGATATCGTGGGAGGGACTACTCGGACCTACGTCAACTCACTTTCTCGCCACCAGGTTAGGCGTATGTTCGCCGACTTGAGGCTCAGGTATGCCATTTATCTTTTTTCGAGTATCATGTACTTGTCTCGACTTTTTTTTCTTTTCTCATATTCTTCTCTTTACCTTGTGCAGCATTTCGCGTTGAGTCCTCGTGTCCTGGAATTGCCCGAACTAGACACGAGTTTGGCTTCCGAGCACTAACGCTTGTTTGATCATCACACTCAGAAATCGGAAGCCATTAAGGCTTTGAAGGCTTCTTTGTCTAAATAGAAGCAGCAAACCTGTGAGCAGGAGGAGATGTTGCGTGTTCCTGGAGCCCAGCTAGAGGCACTAACATCCAGCCATCTTCGTGAGCTTACATCATCTCGGGAATCAGGGAAGAAGGACACTTTGTCCCAACTCAAGTTTCTTCCTGAGTTCGAGTCTTCACTTATTGATGTGGCGACGGGGTTTTACTTCTAGGGCTTCCAGATCTGCGAAGATCAAGTCCATAAGGCCTTCTCGCGAGGCGACGATGCTACTGGGGATAACTTTCATCAGTTTTTAGATCACTTTGCCGGTCAGAAACTTTTGGATCCTGATTTCCCTATTCCTACCCGTCCCGAGGACGAAGATGAAAACGAAGGGGAAGATGCCTAAATTGTTCGTCATCGTTTTTTTTTTGTAATAATAATTTTCTGTCCAGAGTGTTTATCTCTGGTTTTTGTACTTCTTTCGAACCTTCATAATACATTTTATTTTCGTCTTCGTTTTTAGTATTCACTTTGCTTACAAGTTATGATTTGTTGCTTATATGTCTTATGTCCCCTTCGTGAGTAACTTGTAAGCTTTTCTTCCAAGTTTTCTCTGCTCGTAAAAACATATCCTCGGATATGGATAAACTTTTCCTTGTGGTCGTTTCGGGTTTTTTCCCTTTAAATCGTGATTGGGTATATTTCCTTATTTTGAAACATAGCAAAATATGTGTTGTTTTTTGTTCGTCGTAGCTACTTCGAGCTCTTCGTAGTTCATTGTGAGTTTTTCGTGACTCACAATGACTCTTCGTAGCTTCGATGGAGCTATTGGTTGGTTTAGTCATTTTCGAATGGACTTTTTCTAAAGAGTACTTTACTAATGCCAACAAAATATGAACTACTCACGAATATTCAACCAATAAAAAAGGAAACAAAACTTAGGAAGCTACGCTACTTTCCCTAAAAAGAGAGTTATTGACTGGTGCGACAAAAAATACTGAAAAATAAAAATAATAGTTCTTCTAAGTAGAATAAAAAGTACGAACATAGATAGTGCTTTTCGTCTTATCCGGACACTCATGCCTTCATTTTTTCATGTGGTCTTGTTTTCATGTGGTCTCCTCGTCCTAGGCTTACTGGTAATTGGATCTGTCCGACCGGTTCCACATTTTCTCCTCCAAACCCGTATAGATAAATGTTGACAAGCTCAAGGCGGACGGTTCCCAGATCCATCTGTTTGAAGGCTCCCATGAAGATGATGTCCACTGAGCTTCCTCCATCGACGAATACTCGGGAAATCTGTTGATGGGCTATGAGTGCCGTTATAACCAGGGCATCGTTGTGTGAGGTACGAACTCCCGCCAGGTCCTCTGGTCCGAACGTTATAGCTGCGCCTGACGCCTGCTCAATCGCCATGATCTCTATTTCTAGACAAGCATGAGCATATGCCCTGCGAATACTTCGGGAGTCCCCGTCAGTAGGTCCTCCGACGATCATATTAATTATTTTTACTATTTCTGTGGGCGGTCTTCCATCATTTTTCTCATCCCTCCATGGACCTCCTCGTCTTTCCTCTCTGTTCGGGGGTCGTCCCAAATTCCTTGGGGGCAACTAAACCAGTAGGTCGTTGATTTTTCCTTCCCTGGCTAATCATTCTATTTCATCTTTTAGATGTCCACATTTCTCAGTTTTATGTCCATAATCATTATGATACTCGCAAAAGGACGGTCCTTTGGGCTTTTGTGGGCGATCTGCTCGGGTCCGAGGCCATTGGAAGCCCTCTCTTCCCCTGATCTTAGGCAAGACCATATCAGTTGGATCCTTCAATTCGTTGTACTCTTCATACAAAGCCCATGGTCGTATACTTCCTTCTTCACGTTTTTACTTTGGTCGTATACTTCCTTCTTCACGTTTTTACCTGAGTCTTTCTTGATACGGTCCTTTTCTTTTCCACCATCGGAGCCCCCTCGCGCGTGACTTTTTCCACCTACTTCCACAATTGTTCTTGTTTTCGCAGTGAGGGCCTCTTCCAGGTTGATGTATTGTCCCGCCTTCTTCTGCAATTTTTTGTAATCAGTCTCGGGATCTAAAGCCAGTGCTGAGAATAGGGGTCCCTCCTGTAGTCCTTATGTGAACGCTGCGGCCTTGATCTCGTTGGAAGCCATTGGTACCTCCAGAATTTCTTTGTTAAACCTCTTCACGTACGTTTTTAGGGACTCGCCTTTCCCTTTTTCCATCGTGAACAAACTGATTGTACTTTTCTATCCTTCGATGCTTCTAGCAAATTGCACTGTAAACAATTTGGTAAAATCCTCATAGTTGTTGATGGAGTCTGGGGGGGTGGGGGGGGTGGGGGGGGGGGGGGGGAGTGTAGAAAACCATTTCCGCGCAGGCCCTCAGAAAGTAGTCACTAGTACTCGACACTTGACATGATCCGATAATCGGTGTGGTAAGGACATCTGGTCGAACTCCATGAGATGCTGCGTAGGCTCTCCAGTCCCGTTGTAACCCGCCATGCTGATACCTCGAAAGTTTTAAGGTAATTCCTCGTCTAGGATGTCCTCCACGAAGGGACATCCCCTTTTTTCAGCAGCGGGTTTCTGCATTCTTTGCTTCAGGTCCTCTACAACTTTTCCTAGATCTAGCAACAGATCCCTTAAATCGGGCTATGTCAGGCCGTGAGGTCCCCTAGGGTTAAAGCCTGCTCGTGTGCTTTGTCTGGATGTCCGTTCCTCGTCCTCGTAATAGCTTTCATCTCCTTCGTTGTCTAAGATCTGGATGCGCTCCCTTCCTGCATATCGACAGTCCCTATCCCCTCGGGGGTTCTTGCGTTCACTCACTTCCTCTGTGCGGTCTTCCTGCGGTGGTCGAGGGGGATTGCACTCGGCCCTCCGAACATTCACTTTATCTATGATTTGTACTATTTGCTCCAATGTTATTCCTACGGGCAGGTTAACCTCTGGCATATCTGCCATGATTTGCCGGCGACGGATCACTTCCGGCCTGACCAGATCCACTGGATCGACATCGTGCACCTGGTTGACAGCTCCTGCGTTCTGATTCCCGTTTACTCCCGCCATCTTGCTCCTCCACCTTTTTGTTATCTCGACTCCGTTCCCACAGATGGCGCCAATTGATGGTGTTGAAAATTACACCTCAATAATCCGACATTTGCTTCGACTGATTGGTTGAGATTCGAGATTACCAAGAGGTTCGATGATAACCCCTTGACAACCGTACGAAAATTAGGGTTCTTAAGATTATTGAAGTGCTCGGCAGTTTGGCCTACAATAGTCGATATTTGAGGCATTTTAGAGAGTTCTCGTATGTTCTCTAGGTTTTTTGATGATGTATTATGGGGGTTTCGCCCCCTTTATATAGACTTTTTCGTAGTCCAAATCGTATTAGGGTTAGAATTCCTTTGTTCAGTAGGAGTCAATTACCTTATTTAATCAGATTAGAGCTTCTTTTAATACTTAAAATTATTAAGTCCAATTAGGTTTAATTAAGTCTTGTAATAATTATTCAAGTCCAATCCAGGTATTTTAAGGTTTTTATTGGGCCTTTCATCGTATTGGGATGGATCTAAAATATTGAATACTATCACATACATTCGATATTTCTAGAATTGTAGAGGGGACGGGGGGGTTGTAATTTCTTCTTATGAGGGTAATCTACAAATTTTCCTTTAATTGTGTGTATAATTCAAATTTTTCGTTTTTTCACCGAATTAGACAAATTTATAGTCCATATTCAACACAATGGTACCAAGAAATTAACGGAACTAACTCACGGTTGACCGGTCAAGGGACCTGAATATACAAAAACGAAATAAGAGGAAACTATATCTAACTATGACAGTCTGTATATGTTAAAATTTGACAAGTAATTATAGACCGGAGTAGGATAATAAAGCACGCAGTACATACCTCAACCATGAGACATGAGGCAAAATTTGCACATGATCAGTTGAGTTCTGGAATAGCTGGTCAGGAGTGTCCGGATATTTCACATTTCTCTTAGTTATCGCTCTATAGATTACAAACACAACATCACTGAGAGCGCAACCGCTTGGTTTATTTCTTTTGTAGGATCGAATGCCCATCAAGAAAAGAACGAAGCCGACCGCAATCGCTATTGCTGATACCTTAGAGAGAGATTTGAGTGATGAATCAATTGTCGACACCCAGAAATAGGAGACAATCGCGGCCAAAAATGACAAAGCGTAAATCCAGAACTTGCTACGGTTGTAGGCTCTTTCTTCCTCCTCTTCTGTCGTTGGTTTATCCCTTGCCAACACTTGATCCTCAAGAAATGCATCTGAAGTCACGGATATGGCTGCCTGTGACAAAGTTAAAGCCACCAGTGCAGAGTAATATACATTAAAGTTGAGATAACGATCTTCTCCATGATGGGATGCAATGAAAGAGAGCACAAGTCCCTGCAAAAAATACAAGCTAGGTCGATATTTATGTTCATATTTTAGTCATGTAATTCATATATGGTTTCTGCATTGCACATTCCCTTAGATTATTAGTTACACGAATTGGAATATCAGTTCTTCATTTATTTATTTTAAGTTTTTCATAATTTTCAATTTCAAAGTCTTTCAAAATACGTTCAAAGTTCAAACCATTTTAAATATTGGAAGGTTTTATGCATATAGTCTAAAATTTGTTCGGCATTTATTAATTACAGTTCTTACATTTTGAGTTTTAAGATTTATCAAATTACTTTCAAAACCCATTCCAAATAACACTTTATTCAAACAATTCTTGATCATATTGCAACCAAAATCGATGTTGGAACCGACTTAGCAACCAAGAACAAGTTTCAAAAAGCCCGATTACTAAATTTTATAGCTATATTTGCCACATTTTGGGCAACCGAATTTGCAGCCAAATCTTGGTTACATAAGACGGTGGCCAGTATGCCATGTCGTTTCGCAACCGAATTAATGTCGGTTGCAACTTTTTGGCAACATTTGATAAATTATTGCAACCGTCGGCAGTTCGGTTGTAAATTTGGTATATAATTACAACCAAAATTTCAGCTGCATATGTATATTTTTTTGCAACTACTTTTCAGTTGCAAATTTTTTTTTAAAATTTTTCCAAGCCCTTTTTCACTTGCAAATTTAGTGAATAGTGAAATTATTGAGAAATAGACCTTATTGAGTAAATTCTGTTTTGCAATACTTAATTATTAAAAAGTAGAAAAATTAAAAATGTCTTTTGCTTAAAGTATAATCTTAATATTTTAAATAAAGAATAGATACTATTTGTTTTCTTTTTTAATTATTAAAGCTTAAAAAATAAATTATTAAATATTAAATAAATATGTATTTTAGTTTTTACTAATTTTCCCATGATATAATGTCAAAATTATGGTAATAAGAGGTGCAATATATGGGCAATATAGATATTTAATAGGGTGAAAAAGATATATCACACGCATTACTCAGCGATTTGAGATGCACATGATCAACATAGGGTTCTCGCAGTTAAAGTTTGTTATATACAGAGTGTTTTAATTAGTATATATTTTATATCTTAAGCTTCTGAATGCTACTTTCGCCTAATACGGGATTGTTTATATATATAAAGGAAAATTACATGGGGTCCCTGACGTTTGCAATATTTACATCTAGGTCCTTCTAATTTTATTTTGTACATCCTAATTCCTTGACCGGTCAGCTGTTAATCAATTCCGTTAATTTTCTGGTATTGTTGTGAGACGATGAATTTGAACTATAAATTTGTCTGATTCGGTGAAAAACGAGAAAGGTACAAGCTTAAAAAATTTTCCTTCAATTGTGTATGTAGTCTTGATTTCAGGTTTCTTAACCGAATTAGACAAATTTATATTCTAAATGTATCGTCTCGATGAGACAAACACAATGGTACCAGGAAATTAACGAAACTGACTAATGATTGGCCGGTCAAGGAACTAGGATGTAAAAAACAAAATTAGAGGGACCTACACGTAAATATGACAAACGTTAGGGACCCCAATGTAATTTTCTCTATATAAAATTTGTAACTTTATAGATTTATATGTCTATGTTTGAAATATTAAGTACTAATGTGAGACAAATGTAAAACCGGTTTCAACTTTGAGTCATGAAACATGATTATTACTTACGATGATGTGAAGGGTGGTGGAGCAGACCAGCATCTTGAATTTGCCCGAGTAGGCATCAGCTATATAAACCATGAGAATTTCTAGAAGTTGATAAGTTCCTTCATGTATATTCACAATTATAGCAGCTTTTGTCATATCCCAATAGCTCCACTCGTCGCCGATATGAGTGATCAAGATACGGAACAGTGACTTCTCCACTAAAGCATAGCTGAATATAAGACCTATATATATAAAAGAATTAATTACATTTGAATGCCCTGTAATTTGCTATATTTTCATTTAAATCCCTCTAGTTTCATTTATTACATCTAAGTTCCTAGATGTGTCATATTAGTCTCTATATGTGTCATATTAGTTCCTGAAATTGGACTAATAATACGACACATATAGGGACTTAGATGTAATAAATCAAACTAGAGGGATCTAAATGTAAATATAACAAATATATATAGATCAAATAATTTTATTTTCCGTTCCTGAACTATAGTAGGCTATTATTAATGAGATTTTATCTCTCTACAAGTTCAAAATTATCATATTGTGTTCTTAGATTCTAAATTTTACTAATGTATATCCTTCCGTCAGTTGACTAACCGAAGTTGTTTTGGCAAGCATCACCAACATACCCTTCAATGATGGATTATTAGTGATGGAGAGATTTATGTTACAGGTTTTTAAATTTGTGATGGATTTGTGATCGAATACTAATAGATTAGGAAATAGAAGAAAGTTCAGCTTATTTTTTTTTTAAAATCTTGAAGTAATTTGTGATGGACTTTTATATCCATCACAATATAAATTAGTGACAAAACATATATTGACAGATTTGTGAGGGACAAAATCCGTCACACAATGTGTTTTGTGACATATTTTATTGAGTTTGTGACTAACTTTTTTCGTTAGTGAAGAGTTGTTCTTCTCCTTATATAGTGTATTTATCCTGCCCAACAACCTTTTTTCTTTACAAAAAAAAATCCTACATTCAATTCTTTTAGATAAATTGAAAAATGAACTACATAATTGAAAGTTGTACAACAATTAAGTAGCTCTAATTTTTCCTCATATATAAATACATATACAAATATTTGTATTACCCGAGAGGAAAAAGATTGGTTTGGAGAAGACAACGTAGAGACGAAACTTGGCAACACACCATCGATAGAGTTTCATAGCTGCATCGCGCACTCCTACAAACCAGCTCTCCATAAGGATCAGCGATGCGTTTTAATTATTTTTATGAGTTTTACTTTGAGAGTTAGCTTAATTATATTTCTTGTTATCTAAAAAGAAGCTGATGATCGATATATAACTTCACCTTAGCTTGAAAATAAGCCTAGCTAGTTATTTAAGCTAACTCTTTTTCAAATCATTTTTCTTCAAGCAACCATAACTTTAAAATGGCAAAGTAAAAACGTGTTCCACCCCCTCCAAAACAGAAAACGGCACGCATCATATATGCCCACGTGGAATGCATGGCCGACCAAGTACCAAAACACTGTGGAAAGAGCCTTCTGCTTTTATAACATATAGTAAGAATCAAAGTGTTGGAATAATTAGATAGGAGATATCATTTTTAGTTATGTAACTACCGACTTGTAGCTAGTATTCTGGGTCTTAATATTTTTGTATTTATAATTTCAAAATTATAGTAATTTTAGTCTTTTAGTGGCCGAAACCCTACTTTCTCGCCATAAATTGACACGTAGCATGTCGGAGATACATGTAGGTTTCAGTTTCTCAGTATCCACAATATATAGCATATGCAATGAGGTAGATATTGTTATTTGCATATACCCCAACTGATATTGTTATACCTGAATTTGAGGTGGAGCTTATGTGTATCTCCGACATGCTAAGTGTCAATTTCCGGCAAGAAAGTAGGGTTCCGGCAACTGAATGACTAAAATTGCTATAATTTCGAAACTGTAAAACTAAAATTACGAGTGAAAAAATCGTAGGATCCAGAATACTACACGTCGTTAGTTACAATTAGGCAAAAAAGAAATAGAGTAGAAGAATTAATAAGAAAATATTGTCGTGTCAAAATATAAGAATTTGCTGAAAATTAAAAAAAGAAAAATTCACAGACCAAAATAGTGAACAGATCCAAAGCTAATTAATTACACTAAAGGTCTCCCACTTTATTAATATAGATGTAATACTACTCTTGAGAATTAAGTTAAACTAAACTAATTATGAATTTCTGTTCTAATAAAATTTTATCAAATAAATTGACTTTCAACTTCACTGTACATTAAATTAGTAAATAATTTTTAAATAATTATTGTTGTCAAGGATATATAGCTCGAAACCCTTATAAGAACAAACACTAAATTTATCTAATTAAGGCAGACTGATATCCGATCGATAAAATTGTCGTTCAGAATAGAATCGAAAAAAAAATTAAACTGACATGCATGATAGAGTATATCCACGGGGGTCCAACTCCACTCAAATTGAGATATGTAATATTTGATTTATTTCAAAAAAAAAAAATTCTTTCATTTCTTTCATCAGGGTTTTAAACAAAATATATTTTTAATATTAGAAAAATTATTTATTTCAATAAGATTAACTTTTATTAATGTCCTTTGTCTTCTAACAGGAGCTAAAGTAGCATCCCACCGCATACGGAGAATCCTACAATCAAGAATCATCAATTCCAGTAGATGCTTCATCTACCTCATGCGCCAACTTGAAAACAATTTAAAATTAACCTCAACCTCTATATGAGAACATCTCCGCGCTCAAGCTAATCTCAACCTCTATAAGATTACTTGGGGGACTCCTAATATTGGGTATTCCTGCTCATCCACGTGTCATGATCCTAGCGGCCGGTCTGCCCGCCACGTGGATGCAGTCAACCGGGTGGTCAACGATTGTCCCGGTCATCGACTGCCGACCGTAAAGTCAAATTCATTAGCACCGAAAATGGTCCGGTCAATGGTCGAACACAAACCACCAACCCCGACCTAGTCGGAAGCCGAGCGTAACGCTCAGACTCTACCTTAGAGATAGATCTTTCTTACTAATCGCTTACTGAAGAAGGCTAGGCCTTCGTTAGACATTGTCCTTGCGATCGTCACCGATCGCGCTCCCTTCAGCTAGCCCTCGTTGGGATCAGACGCATTAAATGCATCCGCCAGATCCTTACATCGGACTGGACGTTTCTGATACCGATATCCCCTCTTTTAAAGAATCTCGCAGATTCTCTGTAACTCTCTGATCAAGCATTAAATGCTCGCCGGTCGACACATTAAATGCGCACCCCGGGAGGTGTACTTAGAGTGTGTTAGCCAACACTATAAATACCCCCAGCATTTATTATGGTTAGTAAGTCTTAACTTCTGCTCCGACCGCACTCTCTTATTCGTACCATTTCAGTTCCGGAGTACTGAATTGAGTATCGGAAGTGCTACACCAAAAACAACGTTCTCCGGCCAAGTAACCCTGTGTTCATGTGTTTCATGTCAAAGTCAATCCCTTCTCTATAAATTCAACTGATGTGCTCGAGTACGTGAACGACCAGGACTACTCACCAAAAACCGATATCATCAAGGTTTATGCGTGTCGATTTACGTGTCAATAAATCAAATGTTTGTTTCGAAGGATTGATTGGGATTCGTGATTATAAGGGTGCTTCAGCGGCAGCCCCTTGAGAATCGTATGAGTTTTTAGGGTGTTAGGGGATGACTATTGAAGTGCTCGGACGATGCTCTTCAATAGCCAAACAAAGGCTCTTTTGACAGAGTGTTTGGGAGTTCTCGATTACTCTTAGGGTATATTTTGATGATGAATTATGGGGGTTCCGACCTCTTTAGATAGATTTATTCGTAGTCCAAATCGTATTAGGGTTAGAGCTCTTTACTGCCTTAGGTTACCTTCTTTCAGAGTTGTTATTAGTTTAGGGTTCTTTATTCAACATAGGCTTATTATTATTAATTAAATCCATTAAGTCTAGTTTAATCGTATTGAATCCACAGTCCACTGAGTATTATTAGGCTAGGCCAAAATATGAGATACCATCAATATTCCCCCCCCCCCCCCCCCCCCCAGTTCTCATTTTCGCACAGAATTTGAGACGCTATTCTTACCCTAAACATCATCCGTTTTTTTTTTTTTTTTTTTTAGCCACGTGTCTTCATTTTGAGCGAGACTTCCTTGACAAGTCTTTCTTCCTATATAAAGATCTCTTCTCCTCTAATTTATACATTTCCTCCATTTCCAAAAATGTTTCCCTAGAGAAGAATTTTCACCGCTCCGCTCCTTTCTGCTCGTATACTTTTGGCGACATGTCTTCGGCACAAGACCAGAATAACGTCGCGTTTTCGGAACAAGATCAAGGTAACTTTTCTTTCTTTACTTCCTCATTGTTTCTTCTTGCATACCTGTATGGTCGTTAATTTAAAAAATTCATTTCTTTCAATTCATAGGTTCTAGCATCGTTCAGCTCAATCCTACTCCCGAATACAATTCACCCATTATTATATCCGACTCGGGACTGAAATCCGAACACTCTATTAAGCAGAGTGTCGGACCTCCTTTCGGCTTTAGGTGTTAGAAATATGGAATTCCTAACCTAAAACCAAGAACATGACCGAAAAGGGACTAGAGCGGACCGGACTAAAGAAGCCTAGTCCTCTCCTTAGAAATTCTAAGGCAAAAAGTCAAACCTTAGAAGGGAGAGGAGCGGAGAGTGAATGAGCAAGTGATTGAATGAGGGAGGACCTCATTATATAGGGGTGAAAATGGCTCTTATATTAGGGTTGCAATTCACATAAGGAAAGTTAGGGCAGCGACTAGTGGGGTTGATCAGCCGTCCACGCTGCTGCGCCTGGCCATGACCTTCCGGCCGGCTGGTGGGATCAGCCGGAGGGAAAGTTCACGGGCTGGTCGGCCCTCGAAGTCGCGTTGGCTGGCCTGCCATGTTGGGCCGGGCTAGAGTTTGCGCGCTTGTCCGGGTTTTTCGGTATTTTTTCCTTCGTTTCACGTCCGATTTGGGTGACTCGAAGACCGAAATGCTCTTATCACGATGCCCTATTGTAATATTGCATCAAATTTGGGATCCGACGAATATATGGAAGGGTAGAGAGGCGAATGGGGGCTATCGAGGGTATGTTATAGGATATGGACCCTAGGGTTGACTCTCGGGGATCGTCTGGGCGTCCGGAGTCTGCCCGATGTCTGGTGGGGCTGAGTTATTAATTCCGCAAAATGTCGTCATGTGACGAGGTGCAAAATCGAACTGTTCACAAAGCCCCCCATCGGCGGAGGTTCGAGAGAGGCGAACGCCGATGGTTCAATGAAGACCCGATTTTACACCATCGCGTGCAAGCCGTAGTGGATCTGGGACCTTTGGGGTTTTCCTCTGTGGGGAATAGCTAGTACTACTGCCTCTGAGGCCCTACAAAGGTCTTGTGTCACCTTTGGGAGAGCTGAGAGGGTCTTGTGCCACTCTTGGATAGAGATAAGGGTCTTGTGCCAGCCTTGGATCAAGGAGAAGGGTCTTGTGCCACCCTTGGGAGAGCTGAGAGGGTCTTGTGCCACCCTTGGACAGAGATAAGGGTCTTGTGCCACCATTGGATCAAGGAAAAGGGTCTTGTACCACCATTGGACAGAGATAAGGGCCTTGTGCCACCCTTGAATCAAGGAGAAGGGTCTTGTGCCACCCTTAGAGGATTTTGGGGCCAAACGCTTGGGAGAGCTTGATTGGGGATTTTTAGTATCCTCTTTAGCAGGGCTGTCGTTGCCCGAGAGTGTTGATTCTGGGATCAATGCATTGTAGATAGGGGGTGCTTAGTGTCGAGGAGCTTTCGGAGCTTGGCACGAGTCTTTGTGGGGCTCTAAGATGCCATAAGTTTGAGGATGATGAGTCCCTTTTGTAGGGATTCTTTGGATGAGGTAGCACGAGAGGCTATCCTTCATGTGGGAGCTCGTTTCGTATGTAGAACGAAGTCCGGGGGCTTAACGGTAGGCCTGCAACGTCCTAAAGGCTATCAAAGCATGAGAAACGGAGAAACAAAGGTCAGGACCCGGGCCTGAGGGGCGTCCGGTTGGTCAACCTGGCGCCAGGCTGGTCACCACTGGCTGGCTGGCTGATCAGCCTTAGGCGCGTTGGTCGGCCGGCTGGTGCCAGCTGGTGCGCCGGCTGGTTTAAGTAACTAGCCTGGGGCTCATTTTCGTCATTCTTTCCGGCGTGCTCTCTCGGTCCAAAACTTAATTTTCAGTTTCTAGTGTTCCCAAATAGTTTGAAACACCGAGTAGCTATTCTTTTGCTCGTTTGTGACGATGGTGAGAGGCGGAGTATCCGAGGGGATTACCCAACATGTTGTCACGGGTATGGGTGGCATTCCTATCTGGTCGCCGAGCGAGAGGCGAGAGTATGGAGAGTTTGAGCTGAGGAGGGAGATTACTCCGTATTTGCATCAGGAGTTCTTCCGAACGGGAGTAAGTTTCCTACGTTGCCCTTTTATGCTTTATGCTGCATATGTTCATTTTTCCATCGTTTTGAGTGTTTTTTGATGGGGATTTTGATGAGGAGTTATAATTAGACCTGAGATGCTTTAGATCTGCGGAGAAAATCTCATTTCTATCGGCGGGAATTGTGAGATTTGGGAAGTGGCTTTGTGTGAATAGTGTACATGCCCACTAGGTGTTTGGAAAAATGCTCAAGTGAGCTTTTTGGTGATTGTTTGGACTAGAGGCTTGTAGGAATCCTCTGTTTTGATAGAATGTCATCCGAAAGGGATGTCTTTCGAGAAAACATGTGTTTTCGGGCTCCCGTGTGGGCTTTTCG
Organism: Verbena officinalis; assembly: GCA_958496215.1. Taxonomy (NCBI): domain Eukaryota; kingdom Viridiplantae; phylum Streptophyta; class Magnoliopsida; order Lamiales; family Verbenaceae; genus Verbena; species Verbena officinalis. Next base: position 35,343,383 of record OY292386.1, on the reverse strand, counting down.
ATTTGGGCTTTCTTGGAGAAAGGCTTTTTGGTGGGCTTTTGGGTAGGGGCTTGCATTGTAGTGCTTTCTTACCCTATTGTTGACCCATCTTTTGCTTGCTTGTAGGGGGTGAGGCTTCGAAGCCTCGTTCTGCGCCTCATGTTGTGGACGCATGTACCGAGTCCTTCCGGATCCTGCCAGAAAGATTGTGGACGGCACGGGTTTGAGTGCTTTCTTTGGTTCTCTACGATGAGGCAGATATGGGGTATGACTCGGGCCCCCTTGGTGAGAGGTGGTGGGACTGCACCAAGACATTTTAGTTGCCTTCGTTCGAGGTGACTATGACCCCGATGGATTTCTTCATGATTACGGGGTTGCCCTTTGAGGGCCAAGACCTCAATTGGTGTGAGGGTGTCACCAATGATATGGTGGTTGATTTGCTGGGGCCCGGTATGACCTACACGAGTCCGTCAGCATTGTCCCTGGGGGGATCAGAAATGTGTGGTCGATTCGGAACTTCGACATCCGGGATCTAGCCGAGATGGCGCGATTAGCTCGAGCCTTTCTGTTGTACGGGTTGTGCAGTATGATTTTTGCCAACTCGTCTTCTTGTGCACCACTGGGGTTGCTGGGGTCCTTAGCGGTCTTTGTGCGCATTGGGGGCTATGCTTGGGGTAGAGCAGGGTTCGCTTGTGAATGGATGCCTACAGCCGACTACGGATCTCATCGCGTGGAGGCTATACTCCTACTTGGGCGGTATGTATTTAGGGGCTTTTTTATCTTTGCTTTTTATCTCCTATCGAGTTGTACTTGTGTATTCCCTTTTCGACCTTTGCAGATATGGGCCGTAGAGATACTGGGTTGTAATAGCCCAACTTTCGAGGATTCGATAGAGGGTGCCTTCCCTCTGAGTTGTTGTTATACCCAGGAAAATGTCCGGGCTATGGGCCGCCGGACGGTGATGGCTTGTCAGAGGGCTCTGGAGTTAGTCACCATCAGTCGGGTGAGTGTAGCGCCCCGAAATATTCAGCGTGAAAATGGTTCAGGTATTCCACACGGGCTGCTGCACGGCGTGTCTCAAGCCCATGTGAATGGCGCACGGCCTCCCCTCACGGGGTGTCTCAAGGCCGTGTGCATTGGGGTTTCATCCCACATCGAAAGATCACATTGGAAATGAAGGGTTTATAACCAAATTCACCAAGCATAATCACCATATGGTTGCAACCTCTTTTGGCATGTGGTTTAAGCCAAACTTTAGGGTTGTGCTCGGTGGTGATGGAGGTTATACCCGCGCGTCCAACGGGTGCCCAAGCAGGGGGGTTCTCCTCTCCGTGCCCGGGGGGTCGCGACAGATGGTATCAGAGCCAACCGTCAGTGCGGACCCGCGCACCAAGGGGTCTCCGCCAATGGAACTCGGCGTGCGTGGGGATATTTCCCGCTGGTGGGGAAGTGACAGGGCCTATGTAGTGGCGTAATGAGGACATTACGCTTTGAAGGAGGGGCGATTGTAGCGCCCCGAAATATTCAGCGTGAAAATGGTTCAGGTATTCCACACGGGCTGCTGCACGGCGTGTCGCAAGCCCATATGAATGGCGCACGGCCTCCCCTCACGGGGTGTCTCAAGGCCGTGTGCATTGGGGTTTCATCCCACATCGAAAGATCACATTGGAAATGAAGGGTTTATAACCAAATTCACCAAGCATAATCACCATATGGTTGCAACCTCTTTTGGCATGTGGTTTAAGCCAAACTTTAGGGTTGTGCACGGTGGTGATGGAGGTTATACCCGCGCGTCCAACGGGTGCCCAAGCAGGGGGGGTTCTCCTCTCCGTGCCCGGGGGGTCGCGACAGTGAGAGTTTTTCTCCTTTTGGTTTGTCTTTGATAGGAGAGATCCTTGTCTGAAACTCTGTTCCAAATGCAGGTACGGTAGGGACAATGGAACGAGATCACGCACCAGGATCTCTATCTCAAGTCCATGAGGGATCACATGTGCAGCTGTCCCTTTGGTCGAGTCCATTATTTAGGTTCCCGGGTGTTGTACCAGACGGGCAGTGCCTATACATTGACCATCCCGGTTGATCCACCCTACGTATGGGGCATGTCTTTCGCCCGGGAGGTGGATGTACTGGCGGCCTATGACGAGCCTCACGGCATTATCTGGGATGCGTATGACGGGCCAATAACCTATACTGACTTCGCTAGGCAATATTTGATGGGTTGATTTCCTCGTCATCCAAGGCTTCCTCCACCCAAGGTGAGCAAGAAAACGATGACAATGACGACGATGATGAGGGGGACGCGCCGGAGGCTGCAACAGCCCCAGTCCGCAGTGCAGATGTGCCTAGGAAATTTCCTGCTTGGACGTTCGATATGGCCGACTTCCGAGGTAACACCGTGAGTCAGACCCTTCCTCATCCAGGGATAGACGGGGTCCCAGGGATTCCGTTTCCGAAAAAGAAGGTATCCTTTGCTTTCCTCTCGTTATCATTCCTTATAGGTTTAGTGATATAGTAGTAACCCCTTGGCTGTGCAGGGTTACCAGGTGGCCTATGTGGAGGCCATGAAGAAGATCCACTCCTTGAAGAAGGAGCTCATGAAGAGGATCGGTTTGTTCTATCAGGAGTTAGTCTGTCGATCGAAGGATGTGGTATGTCTCCTTTTCTATTTTACCCCTGCAGTTTTTTCGCCTCATGCCACATTTGATATAACTGTATTTTTCCTTGCAGGGCTCGTCTTAGAGGATGAGGAGACGGGGACGGGACGTACCCATTCATTGGGATCAGTCGGAAGGTTCTTCCGGTGATCGGCGCTCAGCCCTTGTCCGCATGGCGGTACACCAGGAGCGAAGCACCAAGGTGCGCTATGATAGGCCAGCAGCGAGACCTCAGGGCAGACTGGTGACTGACGAGGGTCGAGCTTAGGCGAGGACCCAGGAGCATACTAGGGACACTACTCTGAGTGACTCAGATGATGATATCTATGTGGCCGATGGCAGTCCTTACCGTGGTAGCTACAACAGTTTCGTTGACGGGTCCTTTTGTAGGGAGTATATAGAGGTTTTCTGTTGTTATGTAGCACTTTTGTATCGTGTGTTGTACTAAGTTGTCAACCTTATCTATGTATAAAAATGCTGTCTTCATTTCCATAGTATACTTGCGTCTTCGAGACACGTATGTATAGATGTATGAAATGACCATTTCATAACACCTGACGGGTGCACGCCATTGGCGTGTGGGGGATTGGGGCATTTTGCCATGCCCAGACCAAAACGATTGGGTTTGATCGCTTAGTCTTTAACAGGGGGAACAACCCCTGCGTTCGCGCATATTGACTGGGATTGTTCCGGGGACACCTAGGTTAGAACCTAGACTACCTATTGTACTTGCAGTACTCGTCCTTTCCGAAGTTTGCTCGCTCCTAGACAGCACTAGACCCAAGCTTGCAGGACATCGAGATCCAATTGGCTGAGAGAGACAAAATCATTCCGTAATCAGGACGCGGTGCCCATATGTTGTTTGTAGAGGCCACTTTGGCCGTTCCAAAAGGCTATGGCCTTCTAGTAGACAGCCCCAGTGTATATCGGCTTGTAGGGCCGGACATTTCCTGTTGAGGCATCGGACATGGGATTCTTTCTTTAGCTTGGAGGGGAATCCTTTCTTGTTAAGCAGCCCCAGTGTGGGCTGGATTGCTGCAGGAGCTGTCGTGCCGAGACAAGCATCTCACAGCGGGGTGTTCGCTGCCGGACTTGATCCTAACCAGGTCGAGGGGTTCCTTCCCTTCAACAGCCGCAGTGTAGAATTTACTTATATACCTCGAGTACGGATACTGGGGTCTTACCCAGCCCCAGTATACAGCGTTTGTGAAGATGGATCACGTCGGGATCCTCTGATGTCGACCTGAGCGACGAGTGGGGTTTGGTTTCCACCTAAAAGACCTAGGAATTCGACCATCCCCAGTACGGGTGAGGGAAACCTAGACTCTCGGATTGCCTTGGTTTGCTTAAGGACTTTGAGAGTTGGTCGAATTGACAAGTGGTGCCGTCCTGACGCCCCTTCCTCTAGGGAGTGACGTGTACCTACACCAACTAGCCTAGACCGACTAAAGGTACCTCTTTCCGTGTACGAGTATTTCCTTGGATGCCATCCAAGGTAGGTTAGCAGAATGAGATTGAAAGCTTAATAGAAAGGCTGGGGTGATCAATGTGGGTAGGAAAAAGTAAGAGCTCAGCGCGTGCGGCTTTTTAGAACTTTGTTATGTCTGTTTTTGGCTCACTTTTCCTCACACTCTCTCTTTTTTTTTTGCTTTTGTTTTGTCCCTCTTTGCTTTGGGGATCTTTTGTTCGATTTTTTTTTTTTTGCTTTGGGGATCTTTTCCTTTCTCTTTTTTTTGTGAGCTCTCGGACTTTTAAACATAAAAGGCATTTTGTACTCAGAGGTGCTTTTTGAACTCTTAGAAAGGCTAAGAAAGAAAAGGGGTATGACAGGATTGTGGTAAGGTCCCACCACTTGGCTCAGATTGGCTAAGGGAAAGATGAATTTTATTGAAAATTGTAGCTAAACTTGAAGTAACTTCTCGAGCTGCCTGCGTACCTCCATTTTTCCTCACAATCTATATTTTGAAATGACGACCTAGTCTAGTGAGGTCGGTGTCTGCCTAAGGCGTGAGTCTTTATAGTTAGACTTGGCCTTTTACAGGTATTTTTCGCTAAAAAACTACTCTCATGGAGGATCAAGCTACACGTAGTTCTTGTTACATCTGTAACGGAAGAACTGTAGTGGCTAGAAAAAGAAAGGGGTTAGGGAACGGCATCCGCAGTCTTTCTCACGGCGTGTACTTCTTAAGTTGGTCTAGGTTTGTAGGGGAGGCAAACACGACTCCGTCGAGGTCAGTTAGCCAAACTGCACCTCTTGTTAGGATTTCCTTGATGAGGTTAGGCCCGGACCAATTGGGGCTAAACTTCCCTCTCGGATCCCTCGGCTCACCTCGGATTTCCTTAAGTACTAGGTCACCTGCAGATAGTTCCCTAGCTTTGATTGATTTTTTTTTTACTTGTCCTACTTTTGCCTAGGTCATCCTGTTCGACCTAGCCGGGAGCCATTTTTTCCTAGGTCGTCCTGTTCGACCTAGCCGGCTACTATGAAATGAACGTGTTGGGGGCGATTCGAAAAAGCCCCAGTCCATGTAGAAATGCGACATCACAGATCGTGAAACCTTGTCGGCTTCGGGTGAAATCTCGGTAGAGTACTCCTGACAACATGGTGTTTCGGCTATCTAAGAAGGAGTAGCAATCGTTTGGACTCGGACTGCAAGTACAGTCGGTAGCCTAGTATCAGGGTGATGTCCCAGATGAATTCCCAGTCGGCACGACGGTCCTAATACTTGGTGTAGAATGCCGATGTTGATAGACAGGGGTTTTTGAGAAATTTGATACCCATCTGAGACAACATTGACACCTTCGCCTCATTCTTAGTGTTTTACTCAAAAGGGAGTGCCACTAAGGGTCAAAGGCAAGGTTCCTATTCTGGTCTCAGGTATAGTGTACCTAGAGGCAATCTATATCCACGAGCGGTCCTCACGGGTTTGATGTTTGGCTACCACTTGCCTAGAGTGCCAAAAGTGTCTTCCTAGGGTCCTCCCTAAGGGACTCCTATGTTAGAACAAGTTTGTTAACTCGTTAACGCACTTAGTATAGTATGCCAGAGGATTCCCGGTCGAGTTGGTGGGGCACGAACGGGCCTCTTAAGTACCAACAACTTGACAGAATCGTCTTAGGCGGCTTGCACTAAGTACTAGAGCAAGTGGCTGAGGGTCATAGTACCTTTGATAGGGGATCATGACCTCCCCCCAATCTCCGAAAACCATGCCTCGGGGTTTGATACTCATGTTATGCAGAATGCAATGCAGTTTGTGAAGTGTGTGAGGCATCTAGGGCGAGATCAGAGCACATATATACACATATATAAATAAATAAATAAATAAATATATATATATATATATACAGGTAAGCTTGGAAATAAAGTAAACACATAAGGGGTTTAGGGAACCGTTTGGTCATTTGGCTCGGCTGCAGTCGAAGTCTAGCTCTCTTAGACGTCTTCAGCAGAGTCGCCACTGAAGGCTTCCCCGGCAAGCCGTCGGGGCTCGAGGTCTCCCTATTTTTTTGTGTTTTTGTGGTGGAGTGTTTTAGATGTGATTGTGATGTGGTTTGATGGCGATGTAAGGGTGGGTTTTACCTTTGGTATAGTATCCTTCCATGTTCGCCATTTAAGAGTTTAAAGTCACCACCCACTCGGTTAACGTTGAGAAGGAAACCTGTATAGGCTCTTGTGTCCTTGTGTGTGTGTCCAGATATTAATGTGATGGGTTCGGGAGCTAAGTTACGATGGAGGAAGGGGTTGCAGCAACCTATCACCCCCCATCGCCCCTTTCGGGTCTTCTCACCAATACCAAATGGCCGTAGTAGTTCCCCAAATGTGTAAACAAGTAATTGCAAGCAAGTATATATATAGGTGTATACGTTTATGCATGTGGAGTATAGGGATTAGATCCCTTCGGCTTCGTGAGGATCTTGGGAATCAGAGCCAACGTAGTTCATACCCCGAACTTATGAGAGTATGGTATGGAGTAGATATGTGAGGTTCGTCACGCCTCATTTTTGAAAGGTTTTGTATTGTTTTGAGAAAAGAGTGTGATATAACAGAAAAACTTTATGTGAAAAGAGTAGCCTTCTAAGTGTGTCTAGAATAGAAGGGGGTTGGATTTAACCACTAGAACCTCATGTCTAGAGTTAACCCAAAAAAGGGTTCTTTTGTTAAGAAAGGGCTTTGAGATGTCATTGGAGAGTTTCCTTGAATAAAAAGAAAGGTTTTGTAAAAGGTTCGTGTTTTTGACGAGACATTGGGTTTAGTTCCTGGCTATGAAGCCGTCCGTCCTTCCTTAAACCTATCGAGGGATTATAAGCCCTGCGCAAGGTATCCGGCGAATCGGAAAAGGAACTAGACCTAGGTATATCTACCTTATACCCTATGCTCAGGAAGTTCGGGGTTAGCACAGACATGCGAGATGGGAAGTTTCAAGCAGGAAAGTGGTAAAACACTTAGGCACGCAAGAAACTAAAGGGGAAAGCGTCGGGCGCCGGTTGTAGTCTAGGTGGGGTCGAGGAGGGAGAGACCCTTCACTCGTTGACCATCTAGACCCAGCGGCCTTAGCCATGGGGGTGTTCCGTCCCATAGGGGGACGGAACGGGGACTTATCACTATGAAAGTAAAGGAAAGCGGAAAGTAGGTAAATGCTGAAAAGGCTAAAAGGAGACTCACCCTCATAGTCTTATTTTCACTTCACTTCGTTCCAAGCTGCTGTTTCCCCCTCGAACTCAGGAGCACGATCGCAGGGACTAGACAGAGCTCCGACTCGGGACTTAAATCCGAACACTCTATTGAGCAGAGCGCCGGACCTCCTTTCGGCTTTAGGGGTTAGGAATATGGAAGTCCTAACCTAAAACCGAGAACAGGACCAAAAATGGACTAGAGTGGACCGGGCTAAAGAAGTCTATTCCTCTCTTTAGAAATTCTAAGGCCAAAAGTTGCACCTTAGAAGGGAGACGAGAGGAGAGTAAATAAGCAAGGGATTGAATGAGGGAGGACCTCATTATATAGGGGTGAAAATGGCCCGTATATGGTTAGTTAGGGCTGCAATTCGCGTAAGGAAAGTTAGGGCAGCGACTGGTGGGGTTGACCGGCCGGACAGGCTGGTGCGCTTGGCCATGACCGGCCGACCGGCTGATGGGATTAGCCGGAGGGAAGGTTCGCGGGCCAGCTGGCCTGCGAAGTCTCATTGGCCGGCCAGCCATATTTTGCCGGGCTAGGATTTGCGCGCTTGTCCGAGTTTTTCGGTGTATTCTCCTTCATTCCACGTCCGGTTTAGGTGATTCGAAGACCTAAATGCTCCCTGTCGCAACGCCCTATCGTAATATTGCATCAAATTCAGGATCCGACGAATATATAAAAGGGTAGAGAGGCGAATGGGGGCTATCGAGGGTATGTCACGGGATATGGACCCTAGGGTTTGACTCTCGGGGATCGTCTGGGCGTCCGGAGTCTGCCTGATGTCTGGCGGGACTGAGTTATCAATTCCGCAAAACATCATCGTCTGACGAGGTACAAAATTGAGGTATTCACACTAAAAAAAATAACTCAGATGACTCTAAACGCACGACTCTAAGTTTAAATAATTCTACTCCTACTTCGTCCCTTAAGAAGGGAGATTATTGACCTTCTGTTGTCCGTACCCGAACGCTTATCCTCTCGTGCCCGTCTCTCGTCGTATGATCTCGATATTTTCCTTCTCACCTTATGCTCCCTTTTTCTTCTTTCCTTGCTTTTCTCCTTCCTCTTCGATTGGTTTATTTTTCTTCACCTCCTTTCGTATAGCCTCTACGTAACATTTTCTCGCTAGAGTTTGATCTCCTCGAACTTCTCCCACTTCATTACCTATCGGATATTAAGTTTTAAGTGATAAGGAGAAGCAATGGCTTCGAACATACCTATTGCCGGTCGTCCCAGGATCGCGTTGTAAGACAAGGTGCATCCACTATCAAGAACTTGACGTGTCTGGTTTTCATATACTTCCCTTTACCCAGGCTCAGGGGTAACTGTATTTGTCCAATCAGCTCTACGTTCTCTCCTCCAAATCCATACAATGATGTGCTGACCGGTTCGAGGCGCACAGTGCCTAGGTCCATTTGTTTAAACGCTCCAGTGAATATTATGTCTATCGAGCTTCCTCCATCTACGAAGACGTGGGACATCTAATGATGTGCTATCAAAACTATTATTACCAAAGCATCATTGTGCGGAAAACATACCCCGGCCATATCTTCGGGTCCGAACGTGATAGCTGGGCCTGTAGTCTGTTCGATTGTCATGATTTCTAGCTCCGTGCAAGCTCGTGCATGAGCTCTTCGTGTGCTCCTTGAGTCTCCATCTATGGGACCTCCTACGATCATGTTGATTATTTTTATAACCTGTGCAGTTGTCTGCCCTCGTTCTCCTCGTCCCGTCTAGGGCCTTTTTGTCTTTTGTTCGGCGGCTGCCCTAAATTTCTAGGCGGTAAGTATGTAAGCAGATAATTGATTTTTCCTACCCGAGTTAGTCGCTCTATCTCATCTTTTAAGTGCCCGTACCTTTCATTTTTGTGCCCGTACTCGTTATGGTATTCATAAAATTTTGGTCCTTTTGGTATTCTCGGTCTGTCTGCTCGGGTCACCGGCCATCTGAAGCCTTCTCTGTTCTTGAATTTTGCTAATATTACATTAGCAGATTCCTGCAGCTCGTTGTATTCCTCGTAAATTCCCATGGACGAACGGTATTTTCTTCCCTTTTCCTTTTTGCAGTGCGTCTGATCTCGTTTCACCCATTCTTTCGTATTGTCTGATCCTCCCCGCTGATGGTTTCGGCCTACCACTTTGATGAATACTCCTCGCTGTTATCCCATTTTTAAATTGGTTTATTCTGCAGCAGCAAATGCTAGTTCCAATATGGGTTCCGACGAAGCCAATTTAGTCATTAGTAAAGCTGAGGTTAACGAGGGCACTACTAGGAAGAAATTAAAACCTCGAGCTCAAGGACGTAGTTATGCGATAAAACGAACCCCCAAAACAACGTTCTCTTTCAGGCCTTTCAACCAATCGATTCGACCCCGAAGAGCTGCTTTTGCTAAAACTCGAGCAGTTTTTCGTGAGAGCCTCTTCAAACTGATGTACTGTGCCGCTTTTCTTTGTAATCTTTTGAAATCTATTTCGGGCTCTAATGCTAGAGCCGAGAACAATAGCGCTTCTTGCATTCCTTGCGCGAATGCTGCGGCTTTGATCTCATCTGATGCTGATGGGACTTCTAGTACCTCCCTATTGAATCTCTGAACGTATGTCTTGAGGGACACTCCTTTTCCTTGTTTTACTGTGAACAGACTGATCGTGCTTTTCTGGCTCTAGATGCTGCTGGCGAATTGTGTTGTGAACATCCTGCAAAATTCATCATAGCTGTTAACGGAGTCTGCTGGAAGGGTTGAGAACCACTTCCTCGCTGCCCCTTTAAAAGTGGTCACAAGCACACGACACTTGACATGGTCCGTCAGTCTATGCAGTAGCGACATCTGATCGAATTCGGTAGGGGTCTCCTGTCCCGTCATATCCGGACATGTTTATTGTTCGGAAATTGTAGGGTAGGTCTTCGTCTAGTATCTCCTTGATGAAAGGGCTTCCTTTCTTTTCTGTGACTGATTTTTTCATACTCCTTTTTAGGTCTTCAACGACCTTTCCTAAGTCCTGTAGTTGTCCTCGTAAATCAAGGTCCTGCCTTTCCCATGTTTCTCGTGTCTGTTGTTCCTCTCGTCGGCGTTGTTGTCAGGAATTGGTGTCATCTTCTTCGTAGTAACTTCCCTCCTGTGTTCGATCATCCTATGGAATTTATAAGATCGCCGTGTCCGTGTCCGTATTTCATAGCTCACACCCAAGTTTTGACACGATTTGTATTTTCCCGACTCAATCTTTAATTGTTTGGGTGCACTAATCACCTTAGCCTTTGCAATTTTTGTACTCAATCCCTTGAATTTAAGTACCATGGAATTTTGAAAAATATTTCATCTAAATTAGTTTTGCATCAACTTATTTTTTTTCCCTCTATATACTAATTTTTTTTTTAGTCATACATTACAAACTTCATATTCTACCAGACCCCTAACATATATATATATATATGATAAAAAGTTATCACTTTTTAGTTTATACACATGTTCAAATTAAGAAAATTGAGCTCGTCTCGATTTGTTAAATGATAATAATTTACGTGTAAAATATCAAATTGCTCGAGCTCAACTCGAATTCAGCTCGATTAAAGCTCATCGATTGAACTCGGTTCGCTTAATAATCAAATCAAACCAAACAAAATTTTAAACTCGATAAAAAATTCAAAATAAGTACTTATTTATTCCGACTCGACTTATTTACATCCCTTACGTGACAATGACCAATTTACATGAGACAACTAAGGACATCAATCATTTGGTGAGTCCCATCATACCCTCATTCTGTAAAGAGGTTTTACTTATTCTCACTACATTACATCTGATGTGTTTACTTTTGAGAACAGTGTTGTTTTCTTCAACGTAAGACTGCAAATTACAATTAAAGAAACGAATTTATCCCTGCAGCTTTTTTCCTGAACTTGTTTTCCTTTTTTCTTTTTTGTTTCTTAAGTTTTATAAGTTTGTAACCAACGTTAGATCTTAACCAGCGTAGCTGATTTTTAACGAGTTTACGCTGGTCAAGACTAAACCGGTCGGATTGACCTCCGCTCACTGGTTGATTCGGTTTTGAAAACATTATCAGCAGGCTGGGTGTAAAAGCAGCTGCAATTCAATAATCGTGTTACACACTTGCAAGATGCTTTTGCTTTTGACAAAAAGCAGCTGCTCTTCAATAATCGTGTTCCCAATATGCTTTTAAAAGAAAAATGTAATAGAGATCTAAATAACGATCCTAACTAAATTCCATCGGAAATGTATGAACTGTTTCGTACCAGCAATAACACATTTACTGAGAATGCTCTGCCCTTACTATAATCTAAAACAAAACAACCATATAATCTTATGTAAACTTCTCTGCTATTCTCGAGAAACTAACTGCCAAAAGGAAACTCACGGGAGCTATTTCTACTATTTCTAAAACGAATCGGGTTGGGAACATCAGTATGAAGATCCAGTTCATGCCCTGAGAAATCAGATAGCAATCATGATCAGTCACCCTAGTGAGAGAGAGGGACCAAAACATTTATGAATATGAAGTTATTACACGCCTTTTGATTACCTGCTACAGTAAGTATTGTCAGTGGTATTGATAACAATCTCATCTTCAGCTAAAATATGAGCAGGGACCTATTATGACATAAGTTAAATATGAGTTAATAATACATCTTTCGAGTCGAGATCCAAGATTGTGACACCATTATCCAACCAATACTTGGGACTTGTCAGAGTAATACCTGGACAGTAACACCATTATCCAACACAGCAATCTTATAACTGTGAAAGTGAAGAATGAAGATAAATGTGTTAAAACTAAAAAGTGAAATATTTGCATCAATGAGGGAATGCAGTTTTAAAATTGATTATTTAATTGTAATCACACTGACATACTTTGAGGCTAGATCTAACTACGTGAACATACCCTGAGGTTTGGGAAATTACAGAAACATACCCTGTCAAAGAATTTTCATTACATCTGTTAAGTCGTTTGGCCGATTTTGATGACACCATCACTTTTTTTTTTTTTTTTTGTATGAATTTCCTAGTTTGTACTTAGCAGTTATTTGTTAATATATGACCCTAGTTTCATGACATTGTAATAAGTTACATTTTGCATTAGGGATTTCTACCAGCAGATACAGCCAGGGTATGTCTTTGTAATTTCTCAAACTTCAGGATATGTGTAATCATCCCTAATTAATTTCACGCCCACGAAGACCAGCAGATACACAAGCATTATGTACTTACGGAGTGGGGCCACGCCCCTTTACTGCCTCAGCTGCTTCAGCAACTTTACATGTTACTCGAGTGGGAATTGACACAGACAGTGGTCTTCCATCAAAAAGCTTGACCGTGACCTTCATTTCGTCTATGTCCATTGGGAGCACAAAAATTTGTTGTAAATAGAAATATATATTAATCAAGGGTCAGAATATGTAACCTGGAAATCTAGAAGATTAATTAATTAGTTCATATCCTCTTTTTTTTTTTTCCTTTTTTTTGGTGACACTTACTTCATATCCTATTGAAATAATGTTGGGTAACTCAAGATGTGCAACATGCTATTGAGTCAAATTATGCTATCAGGCATCAATGCGTTCGGTGACTACATTTTCAAATAACCCAGAAGGATGTCTTACGCAATTACATGTGTATTCCAATTATAGATTCAACTCAGTACAAGCTAACTACCTAGACTGAAATGATCTCAGATCCTGGGTTGAGCAGCCAATTATCAGAAAGTGTTGAAATTCCTGGTTATAGCACATTAGCACTTAATATTGAATTTTTGAAGTTGCGCAGCTGTCTTGCCTTTTCCAATGGCCTTGTCCGATTCTATACCAAAATGATGGTTCATGATCTTTTCCCGATCCTCTAAGAATAGATTGTTTCTTACAGCTTTCTTTACCTTCAACTTTCAAGTTCAATGTTTTAGCTTATATCCTTTGCATTTTGGCAAGTATGAAACAGAAATTGGAAAGAAAGTAGTGCAGTCCAAGTTTACGTGTCAATAACATTACCTTGAAGGAAGACAATAGAGTCACCAAATAAGTGTCCTGGCACTTCTAGCTGCTCATATGTTTTGTCCCTGGAAAAGATAAACAAATTTAAGCAAATCCACGATTTTCCTTTCATGTACGCCACCTGTGAAATTAGGTAGGGTTAATAGAATTCAAACAAGTGCACTCACTCCATTAGCACAACTTCTCCAGTTTCATCATCGGTGTATAAGTACGATAATATCCTCTCTTGAACAAATATCTCTGCACAGTATAATCAATGTCAGTGGATTTACACGTCATATATGTTTTAATATTTACATAAGCCACTATAGGCCAAGTGCCCTTTAAATTCATATCTACATCTTTCTCATTATATCTCATATAGCCACAGGTGTTTGCATAATCAGTACAAAACTAGGAAATTAATTTACATTCCAGATGAAAATTAAGACAAGAAGTTGCATACTTTCAACCGGCTCATCAGTTCGCAACCTTTCATTCACTTTGTTTCCACTATCTACATCACGAAATTCCACCTGTAGTATTTGACCAAGAATAACAGAGAAATTGAGTTCATGTTCTTTCTCATATTTCATTAGATGGGCATTAAAACATCATGATTGACAACTCAACAATTTCCAGGATTCAAACTAAAGATGTTTTTTCATTGGATAAGAATCTGTTACATAAAAATGAGAGATTTGCTCATTTGATTCCCACTAAGGAAACAGCAAAGGACCATGAATGAACAAGTACCATACACACACACACACATACCAGCTTAAACGATAAATGAAATTGTGGTATATAAAATTAGCATATACCTGTATTATAGCTCCTCCTCTTCCTTGGGTTGTATGATGTGCTTTTATCACCTAAAAAAAGGATTTCATTTACATTTCATGCTGAACCATAAATCAAAACTTCATAAGAAAAGCACAGAGAAAAGGATGCTATAATACGCAAACATAAAACCTTGCTGCTGAATAATTACCTCATATATCTTCCCTGCAATTCCATTCAACATGAACCAAAAAAAAAAAACGTGTTATAATCATCTCTCAGTAAGTATGATTGCTTATTCATTATTGTCACACAGTATCAATGTTGAAAATCTTACCTTTTCTTTTAATGTGGTTTCCTGGTTTTACCTGCCCCAGATAAAAATAAGCGTGAGATACCACACCTAAAATGCTTGAAAAACAGGAAAAATCCATGCTATCCTACTAAAATTTTGTTGGATAAGCTAAAATTAGATACAATTGATCGATGTGAAAGTATCTCCGTAAAGGTGTGTCTCGAAATTCTAGCCATTCATTGAGTTTCCTGGAGAGAATGGATCACAGGATAATACAAAAAAATGATGGTAAATTAGCTTATCATCACCATTAAACCTTGGATTTACTTGGAGAAATATCCAAATTTATCACCACTCATCTAAAGTCCTGGTTATATTATAAACCAATCTACATCTTTAATAGCAGCAGAACCGATGATGGATTCAGCACTTGATTTTCTAATCTATTAACTGGATTGCATTATTCATCAAGAAAGAAAAGCAACAGAAGGAAAAAATTAACCATGCAAGTAATAACGATATGCTGTCTACAGAGAAAGTAGTCGGAAATAACTCGATTAACTAACTAAAGATAGAGGCATACATCGCCGCCAGAGAATCTCGCGCGGCGGAGCTGGGTGGCGGACCATGGGGAATCGAGGAGGCCTACACCAACCGCCTGAACGGATGACTGACATTTGATCCAGCGTGTGCAGGTGGCGAAAGCTTCTTGACGGTTGTAGGGGAGTGTGGCTGAAGAAGTGGCGGCGGTGACGGAGCGGAGAGCGGCTGAAAGCTGTTTAGTGAGGAGGAATCGCATTTTTCTGTTGTTACTCCGGCGAAATTGAGTTTACTTTTGCTAAGAGGTCCATTTGGGAAGTTAGTTTGTAAGTTGTAATTAATAAAATAAATATATAATTTTCTAATAATTATAATGTAATTATGAACTTATAATACGCAAGAAGTAATATAAATAAAATCCAATAAATCACAAAGGTGACGAAAATGGTAAATACAAAAATATAATATTAAATAAGGAATTAAAAGAACAGAAAAGATAATTCTAGAGGTGAGATAAAAAATAAAAAATAAAAAGAGTGCTGCTGAGGTGAGAAAAAAATAGTCTTTTCTTTTTTTTTTTTTTTTTGTCGAAATAAGTAGAGTTTATTCATTAGCTAGAAATATCAAAGTTTACAGCATCAAGGACCCCAAAAGTAGGGTCCGGCCAAGTAATACTAAAGCAATCAAGATCGAGCCCAATTTTCGGCAAATAATCGACGCAAGCATTTCTATTACGTTTCATATGTCTAAATTTAATGTTCCAAGGAAGTCTAAACATATCGCGGCAACCGGCAATGACATTTCCGAGATGATGAGTGTTAAAGTCGGCCGACTCTACAAGGTTGATGATCACAAGCGAATCAATCTCGACCTCCAAATGTTGGATACTTCTCTCCCAAGTAAGACGAAACCCTTCACGTAGACCTAAGAGTTCCGCCTTATTGATAGTTGCACTGCCGAGCTTGCAAGAAAAACCAAATCGGCGGCTTCCGAGGATCCTCCGGAATCAGGATCAGTGGATTATAAATTTTTTGGTTACCTTTTTTATTCCAAACATGCCTCATTTTTTAATTCTGATGGGATTAGTGGATTAATGCTGGTATAATTGCATTGCACTTAATTATAAATAGTATAAATAAAATTTATAAAACCGAATTGTATATTTTTCCAAATGACAAAATTATATCTTCTTATAAAATAAATTCAATCTTATCTTCCTTTTCTCAAAAAAGAAAAAAAAAAAAAAAAAAGAAATAATTGTTGTCCTCTTATGCATATTGAATTTAGGTTGTTCACGTTCAATTAAAAAATGTGCATTAAGGATTAGGTCCAAAAATTAAGTTGAATTTTCGAGATATATGATATGATCCATAATATTGCGGTAAACCCCTAAAACGGGAGATTATTTTTTTGGCCTGGGCATTTTGTGTCGGGCAGGAGATTGACCGGTTAAAGAAACTATTTACTTTCAAAATGAGCTTCTTTCGGGGAATTTGATACCGTATGGAACACTGGACGGGCGTGCTTCGACCGTGTTTTTGGGGCACAGCTGAATGTAGATATCATGAACATGAAGTGCAGGATATCAGGCTGAGAAACTCGGGAACTTGATGCTTCGGAATAGGGAGCTCATCCGAACCGGACATCATTAGAACATAATCTTTCCTAGCACCTAGCTTCCCTTCGCTCACGTCCAAAGATGTCAACTGGGCTGGGCTGGGTTGGCCCGGGACCGGCTTCTAAGCGGGCTGGGCTGGGCTGGGTCAGGATCAAATATAGAGGCCCAACTCAACCCATAAACCCACATTAGGCCTGGGCCGGGCTGGGCCTTGGCCGGTTTTTTCAGGCTGGGCTGATGGGTTTGATGGGTTTGGGCTGATATTTTTGTTATTTTTTTATGAAGTTTTTTCTTTCTCTTAATTATACATTTTAAAGTTTGGACTTTGGGTTTTGGAAAAAAAAGGCAAAAGGCAGAGTTTGGAGTTTGAAAAAGAAAGGCAGAAGGCAGGCGGCAAAAGGCAGCTTTTGTTCTTTTGTTTTTCCTTTACTTCATTTAAAATTCTTTTATTTTATTTTTTGGTATTAATTCTTTTAAGTTAGTATTTACATAAAAAAAAAAGATAATAATAATCTAAAAATTATTATAAAAAAAAAATACTTAATTGATTGGGATGGCTTAAAACCATTTAAATATACATGAAATATTTAAACAAATATAACAAATTGATTCTTTATTTGAATCTACATATAAAAATTAATCTGGAATCATTTGCCAATCGTACATCGGCATAGAAGAGCTTCCATATGGATAATCTGCATTTTGTGGGAAGTACATACGTTCAAAATCAATATCTTCACCAATAGTTGATGAGTTATCGGGAATTGTTGTCGTTTCAAAAGCTGTCTCATCATCGGATGGATAATTTTGTGGTGGTATCCATTTTTCTCCTAATCGGTGCAATTCATCTTGCCTATATTGTTGTGTGAGTCAATCCTTCCACAAGATACAAAATTTGATTGATTTTGGGCTTAATCGGCTTCTTCTATCCGTAATAGTTCTTTCACCTGCGCTAAAAGCACTTTCGGAAGCTGCGGTAGACATTTGAGATGTTAGTAGATCACGTGCAATAGAAGAAAGAATTGGAAAATTCTTTTGTTCAATTCTCCACCATTCTAAAATATCAAAATCATCTGAAACATTATCTAATAATGGAAGTTGCAAATAATGTGTTAATTCATATGTTTGAGCATTTGATATGGTTCTACTTCTTTTAATTGAACTTAACAAAGAAAAAACCGATCCACTAGATCTATTTGGTGCCGCTTGTGTAGAAGATGTTTCATTTTGTGCTCTACTTGAACGAGTAGAATAAATTTCAACTAAAGCATAAATCATAGATTGAACTTCATTTTTTTCCTCATCTATATTTATAGCATCACACTTAAGATAAGAATAATATTTTTCCATCAAAAAAGTACAACCTTCTAATTAGCATCTAGGATCAAAAACACAAGATTAGACACATATTTTAGGAAGCTTGGTATAATACTTACGCCATTTTTCTTCCATACTTTTAATAATTTCAAAGACATTGTCATCATTTCTATGATCTTCAAATAATTTAACAATTCTAACTAAATTTGGCAACATAATATTAGACGTAGGATAATAAGTACCCGACATAACTTTAGTAACTTCAAGAAATACTTCGAGTAAAGGTGCAATCACATTAATAATATCCCAATCAGTTTCAGTAATAAATTCATTGCCATTTGCATCATGCATTTCTTGATTAACTAAATTTGTAACTATACTAGCATATGGATGTGACTCACTTAACATTCTATAAGTAGAATTCCACCTAGTTGGCATATCAAGATAAGGAACTTTGAAATTCATTTTGGCTTTTCTAACTAAACGTCTATATTTTTGAGTTCTAGTTGATGCCAACATAATGTATGATAAGGCCGATCTAATTTTATCTACATAAGGTGCAACCCAAGTCATACCATCTTAAACGCAAAGATGCATAATATGACAAATACATCTAACATGAAAGCATTTACCATTTAAACATTGGTTTCAAATCTCGAACTAAAAATTCAATAGCCTTAGTATTGTTAGTTGCGTTATCAAAAGACAGATAAAATTTTATCACAAAATATTCCAATAATTGCAACAATCCATTATAGCTTGATAAATATTATTACCGGAGTGTGGATGTTCAAGTAATGCAAATTCAATAATTCTTTTTTGAAGATGAAAATCTTCACTAATCCAATGCGCGCGGTTACACAACAATAATAGAGATTACCTCTACCTCTCCACAAATCCGAGGTAAGAGAAATTTTTGAAGTTGAAGTAGAAAAATAAGTTCGTAAAGCAATTATTTCTTCCTCATATTGTTTAAAACCATCTTTATAACAAGTATTTCGGAAAATTTTCTTATATTGTGGTTGTAAAGTTTTTCCTACCCATCTATGCATCCAATTATTTTCGGCAAAATTAAAAGGTAGTTCCGCGGCAACAACCATTTTAGAAAATTCTTTTCTTTGTTCCATATGATTATATTGAAAAGTTTGAATTGAACCACTTCTAGTTTGATGCAAAAATTGTTGTGATGGACCCGATGGCCCTTTCAAATTATCCCAACCTTCATGATCTCTATTTAAATGTCTAGTTAATGTTCCCGTACCACTATTCCGAGCAAATTTAAAAGTTTTATTACAAATATTACATGTAGCTTGTTCACGTTCTCGTTCTAATGTAATAAAATCCCAAACTTTGCTCGTTTTATTTCTAATAGGTGGCTTAGCACCAGTTAGGGTTGAAACGACCCAGAAATCCAAGAATCATTGTGAGTTCTTTTTCTCGATTAATTATCCTTCTCAACCATATTTCTCGTATTATGTGAATTATATTATATTATGTCGTATACGACCTTACGTGATAATATTATGTGCGTATTTAAATTCCTTAATTGTTTAGCTTTCGTCTGTTATTAATATTGTTATATCTTACCAAAATGATTTAATTGGACCTTCTAAAACTACCGAAATACCCCTTCGTATTTTTTCGACATTTCGAAATATTTGATAAAAGTCTCGAAACCCTCATTTGAACTCTTATTCGAAATAGAGAGAGAGAGAGAGAGAGAAGAAGGAAAAGAGGATTTTTGCTCCGAAGCCCTAATCGATCGTGCCGAGCTTGTTTCTCCGTGGAATTTCGTGCCGATCGAACCTAAACGATCCTCTCAACGAGACCTTGCTTTAGGTACCTTTTTCCCTAATTCTTTCTACGAATTTTTGATGTTTTGAGCTTATTTTTATATTTCGGGATTTATAGGATTTTTAATGAAATCGAACCCGTTTTTTGGTCATTTCTTGTGATTCTTGGATAGAAATATTCCTTACATGTTGCTTATTGATTGTTATAAATTGTGGGTGTCGATTTGCGCTCAAACTATGATTTAATTGCATTTTTGGCTCGGATTCGCGTTGAGATCGCGACTTTCTGATGGGTTCTGATAAACCGCACGGGCTAACGTACGGTCTTGATCAAGACCGTGCAGGAGCCCGTGTGCACCCTTTTGTGCTTGCACGGGCGCGCCGTGCAGATGGCCGTGTGTAGTGCACGGTCTTGACACCGTGTTCAAGACCGTGCACAAGCCGGTGCAAATGCCTTAGGCGATTTTTCCAACTTTTTCACAAGTTTCTCTCGGGAAGTGAGTCAATGTGTCGCCATTTTTGGTTGACTTTTCAAATACGGACTCCAAAAATTATACCGATTTCACCGATAGATCCCTTTTAAGTTGTAGATTAATATTTTGAAATGTTTGTTGAATTTCGACCTCGTTCGGACTGTGAATAGTACAATTTTACGTGTATGCATTTTTGGAAACTTGTCGGAATTATTTGAAATTTACGTGGTAGCTTCCATAAATATTATTATTGGCATATGCATGCTTGTTGATTCATTTGGTTTGCCGTTCGTCAAATAATTGCTTATTTGAGCTTTTAGAGTCGTTATTAATTCGTCTAGGTCCTGTCTTGTCTACAGATCAGTCAGAGGTCGGTGAGCAGTGAGTTGTAGCTGCTAGGCTTTCTTTTTGGCACACCAGGTGAGGATTTAAATTATTTAAACCGGGCTTGAACATATATGTTTAGTATACTTGCGAAATCCCCATATTCCCTTATTATTGGTATTAAGTATTTCGAGCATATACTTTTATGATTTTACCAACAAATCATTTAATATCAAATTATACATTAGTACCGAAAACCGATTTGTTTTCAAAAGGGCAAGTAACTATTTCCTTTTAATGTGATGATTTGAGTTAGGATTGGGTCTATGAGGAAAGTCGTTAGGGAAGTACGCCAGTACAACCCGACGCGTACGGAACTTGTAGTTACCCCCTTTGTCGTCACCACTTGCCCAATTGCCTGTTTGGCACTCAAACCCTTTTTGTAAAGCGAGTAAAATAAAGGATTTTTCATTTGGGCTCGGGATGGTATCCGGAGGTTGCATTTGGGGACGAGCGTCCAGAGTGTAATCCGAGGTGCTTCTCCCAAAATTAAGCGTCAATCGTGGCCCGTCAGGAGTTTGATAGTCACGGTTGGGAGCGATGGTGGGTGTTGCATGTGTTGCACACTTTCCTTAAATTCACTATAGTCGAGCCTCGGGTTGCTCCTTGGTTCGACACCGGAGATGGAGTTTTTATAATGTCTTGAGAAGAAATAAGGAGGAACAAGCCCACTCTCGCTGGGATATTTATTTATTGTTTATTATTGTTATTGTCTTTATTGCTTTATTAAATAATCAAGTCGAAGCACATTCCACTTTCTTCCTTATTGCATATGTTTCTATTAAAACCCGAAAGCGTGACTCGACTTGCTCCACCTATATCTTCACTGAGTTCTTTGACTCACCCTCTTTTTTTGGTTCTTGCCTCAGGTAGATTGAGAGACCGACATGTCTCACGTGTCGGATTGGCAACAGTTCATAGATAGGCATTTTTGGTTTTGCCGATGTCTTAATTGTTGTCTATAGCACTCTCCTTAGGTTATTCTTGGTTCGGGCTTGTATTTATTTCTATAATGATCCCCACCCCCGATATATTTACTTTATGTTGCCCCTGAATGGGCTGTGATGAAAATTGATATTTAGATTGGCCCCGAAGTGGCATTTATGTTATTATGTTTTAATTCGCTTCCGCTACATATATATTCTGAACTGTTTAATTGTTGTGTCTTTGGGGATCCTGCTGTTGCCAAGAGTCGGGATAGACCCGTTGGCTGTATGGGTTCTCGGGTTGAGGCGCCATTCTCGGCTTGGGAATCCGTGCAGGTTCGGGGGGCTGTAGAGCGGGGCGCTACAAGGGTTGTATCATTATCTATAGGTAATTGGGTATCGGGGGGAGTATTAAAATTTTCATGAATTAATTCTTGTTCTTCATCTATTGTTTGGGGAGGGGGTAATCTAAAATTAGTGTGTGGCATAAGTGGGGGATCTCTAATACCGGATGAAGAATTAGGGGAAGTAGAACTTTTACGAGAAGACCCACGTGATGTATTCATTTGTAATTTTTTTTTAAAAATAATATTCCAATTTTACTATATAAAATAAAAGGATAAAACAAATTATTCTAGTTCACAAATATTGCACTTAATAAAATATAGTAGAGAGGAAATATGTTACCCGAATATAAATTAGAGATCCTCAAAGATAAATTGCTCAAATGAAATTCCAACTTCAATTTGCACTTCTAGCTCCTCAAAGATAAATTCCCCAAATGAAATTCCAACTTGAGAGTAGTTAAGAGAGTTGAGAAAATATATTGAGGAATTGGTGGAAAAAATGAATTGAGAATTATGGTATTTATAGGAATAAAATGAAATTAAAAAAAAAGTTACTATTTTACTGTTGCAATAGGAATAGGCTAGTAGATCAACCGTTTTGTAACTTCTGTTGCTTGTTAAATCAGCAGCAACGGGCAAATAAACTAATTGCATCAGCCATGTACTTTCATTTATTTAATTTTGGGCCATTAAATTAAAATATGATGTAGGCCCAATTTGAAAGGTAATATTAGAAATATAAAATGTGTGGCTGGTCTAAATTTGGTGGGCTCAATCCACATAGAAATTAATACAACAACCTATGGGCCGGTTCCAGACGGGCATGGGCTAAGACCGAAGCGGGCCTGGGCCGGTCCCAAGCTGGTCCAGTTCCTGGGTTGAAACGGGCCAATTCACGGGCTGGGCTGGTTCCGTAAATTTAGATCAAAAAGGGGCCCATCTTAATACCCCAACCCAGCCCGGCACGCACCATACTATTCATGGTTTGGGCCTGGGCCGGTTTTGACCGGGCTGGGTCACCAGGTTCGTGGGCTGGCCCGGCCCAGTTGACATCTTTACTCACGTTCGAATCCATCATTATTGGATTTCCATTGGCGGCGGAGACAGTTGGATAGTTACCTTAATTTTCAAAACCAAATAATATTTTACCGAGGCTATGTACACTTTATAGGACCTTTTAACTGAAAATAGTCCAAGACTCGGATCCAATTCAATAGTAACACAGTTAATAATACATGATTTATTTAATAATACATCCGAATAAAATGGATTCAAACTTTAAATTTATCAAATTGCTTTACTTAAAAATAATTGTAAAAGAAAATACTTTATTAAAAGGGAGTTGTTAAATACACTCCCTAAATGTTATTTACACTCCTAGATTTATGTAATTGCCATAAAAGCCCTTTTATCCTTTTATTCATAAATTAATATTCATTAACTAATTTATATTATAAGACAAAACTACCCTTACCCTAATATCAACAATAACCTTACGTCAAAACAGTACTATACTAATCCTCAAACAATTTGTGCATGACGGCCGACGGCAGCAGCTCCAAATTCAATTTTTTTCTTGAGCATTATTTTACAATATTTTTTCTCTTTTTACATAATAACATTGATTAGTTATAATGACAGAATCTAATGCTATACAAGATTCAAAAGTGATTCGTGAACTCGAAAATATTATGGAACTTGTCAATACCACGAGTGTGGAACAAATTTTGGAGTTCTACGGTTCTTGCAGTTCGTCTGGCGTCAATGGAGGTAATAAGATTGGTCTTGATGTTGCTATTGCTTTGTACCTTAAATTTTCTTGGTGCTACTTGGGAGGAGTTTACAGTTGATTGAAGTGCTTTTGCTTTTTGCAACTCTGAATCTACATGGAGATTTTTAGTTCCGATGATGTTGTTGAGATTTCGCGTTGAAGGCTTGGATAGTGGTTCTATTGAGAGCTAAAAAAAATTGCTAGAAAAAATATTTGATTATTATTTATAATTTTTTTTGAAATTTAGTTGATGCGTAAGAAATATATGGATATTTAGGTAGAATAGCATCTTGAATTAAAATTGATGTTATAATTTTACAATAATTAAAAAATTATTTTCTATTTTAATTTTGTTAGGTAAAAAAGATTTGGAAGAAATCAAGCCAAAAGAATAGGCACCTGAAGAGCTTAATCCGTTGCTTTAATTAACAAGCAAGGCATTTGCTACTCGTGAAGAGCTTCAAGATTGTGTCCGTAAGATTGCTTTACAACAAGGCTATGCGACAAATATTAGAAGATCCAAACCAGCATATTATGTGATTATCAGTTGTGATAGAGGAGGAACATATCGGGGGTCTAATGTTCCAATGGAGCAAAGAAAAAGATTGTCTGGATCACGTCTTATAAATTGTCCATTTGAAATTAAGGGAAGAAGAATAGGTGATATATGGAAAGTAGAGATCAAAACTGTAACGACCCGAATAATTTAATTATATTATTAATAATTACGCGAATTCTTTCTTGCCTAATTTCTCGATCTATCCAATTGAATTAATTAATCTTGTGGAAAAGATTGATTTAACCTATCTTTTAAATACACTCAATTACTTAAATTACATAAATGCCCTTAAAAGCCTAAATGACCATTTTACCCCCCGAGATATTTTCCTAAATATCTACCTATCTCTCTCATTCTCTCATTAAACAAGAAGGAGAAAAGAAGAAAGGAAGGAGAAAGAAAAGAAGAAAGAAAGGAGAAAAGAGAGAAAATCTTCCCGACGCCCTACCGAGCCCGTTTCTCGCCCAATCGACGAGCCGTGAAAACCCGAACGATCCTCACTACATTCTCTACCGGTAATCCTTTTACCCCATTTCATTTCGTTCCCTTTTCGTTGCGATTTTCGTGAGTTTTATATAGAATTTTATTATATTAGGATTTTCGTGTTTAGGAAGATTTACTCGACCGTTTTACGTGTTTTTAGTGTCTATGTGCAGCTTATATGATATATATGATTATATGTGGAAATTAGGATATTTTATGGAGTAAATTAGGAGATGTATGAATTTATATATTGATTTTCGCGTGTGAGTTTCGCGATCTGCTGAGTCTGCTGCTCAGTAGATCCACATGGGCGAACGCACGGTCTTGAGCAAGACCGTGCAGGAGCCCGTGCGCAGCACTTTTCAGCCTGCACGGGCTTGAGCCCGTGCACAGGCCCGTGCGCATGGCCGTTTGCACCTGCACGGTCTTGGCACCGTGCTCAAGACCGTGCGGGAGGCCGTGCACCCCTTTTTGTGCTTGCACCGGCTTGCCAAGCCCGTGCGTAAGCCCGTGCGTAAGCCCGTGCGTTGGCCGGTGCAACATACTTAGTGTATTTTCCAGCCTTTTTCTTTCTTACACTTCAGGAATTGGTCAACCCCACTCTTTTAAATGTTGACTTTTCTCATACGACCTCCGAATCTCAATCCGATTTCACCTATAGATTCCTCGAGCCTCGGGCTTTGATATTCTTCATAATTTACAATATATCCTACCCTATTTGACCGTCAATTGACACCTTTCTCGTTTGGGGATTTTTATCCCATCTTTCTCATTTCTTGTCCGTTTGACCCCGTTTTCGCGAGAGAACGTCTTTATATTATTTTAAGCATGTCTACGTGCCCTAACTGCGTTCTAGCATGCTTTTCATATTTATTATTAATGTTCTTCCATTATTACAATTGCTTTAAGTATTCCTTTAAATGTTAATTCATATGTTATATATCCTTATATGCTTAATTGCCTGGCTTTCCATATTGTACCTGTAGCATGAGTGAAGTTATATTTGAATTGTCGTGCGTCGTCTGTTGTTCGTGTCTTTCTTTTGTTATTGTCGGTCTCGTTTTCATCCTCTAGGCCCTGTGTATTACAGGTGGATCCAACGAGGAAGAAACATGACTACCGCTTGCTTTCGTACTGTCGTGTCGAGCCAGGTAAGGGTTTTAAATTGTTTTCAACTGGAGTAAGAACATAGTTTGTTTAGGCTTCGAAATAACTTATTTCCCCGCCTTTTCTTATCGCTTGTTGTACTGTCTTTAATATTCCTTACGTGCTTAGTCAAAGCGTTTTGATAGCAAACCAAAATGATTTGAAATGCTTTCAACTAGAGACAAGGGAAAACCCATTTGTTTTAAATGCGAACTTTGGTCTCTCGACCTCGCAATTATAACCTTGTCTCGAATGGCCCCTTTGGCCTTCCACACCCCGATTTCCTACTTTCGAATGGCCCTTTTGGCCACCCAAACTATCATTGATTTCAAAAGCGAGCCATAGTCTGTTTTATGACTTGGGCCCGGAGTATACAGGAGGTGAGCCTGGGGACGTGCGTCTAGGGCAAATCCCGATGTATACTTCTAGCGTGTTGACTTGGGCCGGCTAGGAGGTTGGCTAGCCTAAGTTGATGCGAACGGTGGTGCTAATCGCGTCTCTTTAAACCCTGTACGGTGGTGCTAATCGCGTCTCCTTAAATCCTGATGGTGGTGCTAACAGCGTCTCCTTAAATCCTGTATAGTACTGTTGGTGGTGGAGTAATTGACTATATGCTTGCATGATTTTCAATTGGGAGTTATAAGAAGAGGGCCCGTTCTCGCCGGGACACATTATTTGCATGATTTACTGCATTTATTGCTTGTCTAATTGTTTTATGGCTTTCGTGACAAGTCGAAGCACATTCCGGTTTCCTTCAGTCATCATATGTACTTCCCTATATATATATAAAACCCAGAAGTGTGACTCGTACTTGCTACCCTAAGCTTCCTTTATTACTCAACTAATATTCTTTCAATCGGCTTGATATTTCGTGCAAATGTTTTAAAGGATCCGGTTCGTCAACCTTTTGTGTTTTCAAATAAGCCGAACCCGAGTGTTGCTTTGTGTCATTTTACAACTTATATTTCGTATTCATATTCTTTCTCAAAACGGGCAACACTCACCACTTTTAGTTTTAAAAAGATAAATGACGAACTGTGACCAAAAACCCCCTTACTGAGTATCCTTTATACTCACCCCTGCTATTTTGGTTCTTGCTTCAGGTAGACAGGTGGTAACGTCACCTATCTTGTCAGTCGGCTTCAGCAGGTCTAGATAGGCTCTGTCTTTCTGGTTTGTCTTGTCAGTGGTCCCAACAACCGTCGAGTCTTGCTTATTGTATTTATTTACTTTATGTACTTATGTGCCGCTGATGTGGGATAGTTGACGATATCTAGGATTGCATAGGGTAGACTAGTTGAGCCATGGATGGCACTATCTGTTTATGAATATTCTGTATCTTGATTTTAAATGTTAATTGATATTATGTTAGCCTCGTAGGCTTTTATGAAATTTAATTGTTTACATTAATCGCTTCCGCATTTTCTCTGCTCTTTTCTGGTTGTTGTTGGGATGTCGTTGCTGTTTCCGGTAGTGGTTGCTTGAGTGTCGTTCGCCGGAGTGGGTTTTTGAGTTGAGGCCCCTCGCTGAAGCTCGGGAATCCATTTCGGTGCGGATGTGGCGGTCCTTCTTCAGGGGGCGCTACAGTCAGTGGTATCAGAGCCTAGGTTCCCAAAAGGAACCGAAGCTTTGTAATCGCGTCGTGTCTTGTCTCTTGTGTCTGCCCGTTTCGTGTCAATGAGACTTAGAGTTTCCAGTCACAGGTGCTTGAGAACTCCTTAGTATTGAAATTGTGATTGATCTTCTTTTGGAATGGCCAACCAACCGTTTGATCTCTTACAATTGTAGTACTGAGTTGGGATCGAATGTTGGTGGATGTGGAACTCGAGGTAGCGTCTGTCTTGTCTTGTCGTCTTGTCGTGTCCTGCTTGGGTGCTGTCGTGTCTAGGTCGTACGGCTATAGGATCGAGTTTTTCTTGTTCTGTGATTTGTTTCATGCTTAACTTGTCTACATGCTATTCGAATCATATATGTATGCTTTATTTGAATTCTTATGCCTTAGGTGATCATTCCATTAACCGAGCATGCATCTTTTCCTAGTTATTGAGTGCAGGTACATAATGTCTCATCGAAGACCCCCTACAGCTCCCTTATCCCCGAATTCGATTGCAAGGGAGTTAGTGACAGCTATGAGACAGATTGCTGAGCAAGTGCATCAAGAGATACAACAACAACAGCAGCATATACCTGCGCGACAAGCCGAGGGCCAATCCCTGGATAGATTTCTGCACTACAACCCACCTTGCTTCGTGGGTGAACCAGATGACCTTAAAGCCGAGGCTTGGATAGCCGATCTGGAGCGAATCTTTCGAGTAATACACTGCGGTGACCCCGAGAGGGTCGAGTATGCCATCTTTCTCATGAGAGGACCAGTTGAGGATTGGTGGCGTTACATAGAACAGAGATGGATCGCTGAGGGAATTCCGTACACTTGGTCACGGTTCCTATCCGACTTCCGAGAGAAGTACGTGCCGCAAGTGGTACGTGACAGCCGAGAAAGAGAGTTCATGTCCCTCACCCAAGGAGCTCTCCATGTTGCACAATACGAGGCACTTTTCAGCCGCCTCATCGTCTATGCTCCTCACATTGCATGTGACGATCGAAGGAGAGCGCGAAAATTCATCAAGGGACTTCAGTCGGAGATCTTGGAAAGATTAGTAGGATTGGACATTCGAGTTTATCACGAGGCAGTTAACCGAGCTATGAGAGTGGAGTCCGATCTTCAAGAGATGAGACGAGGTATTCCTCACATGAAAGGATCCTCTTTCAATGAGTTAGCAAGAAGAGTACCAGCCGGACCGAGCACTTTTCCGACATGTGAACCACACTACGAGATGCCGGAACCTACCAAAGCAGAAGTAATTGAGGACCTCATTTCCTGTGAGCACTGTGGAAAGACCAATCACGAGACTGCAAGGTGTAGGAGGAAACTGGGGCGTTGCCTCAGATGTGGAAGTAGCAAGCATCGAGTTCACGACTGCCCCGATTCAAGCAACCCTCGGGGAAGAAAAAGGGGATCCCGACCCTGACACCGACTCGCAGAGGTATATTGCATTATCATAATATTCATTCATAGTATTCTGTTTCAAATGGTAATTGCTTTAAATATCTGTTAAGTGTTTTATATATAACTTACGTGCTTTAACTGCTTTCAAAATTCACACTTGCACTGATTGAATGATTAGATGCTAAGAATTATGTGACCTCTGTGTGGATAGCGTGGAATTCGATAAATTCGTTATACGCTATTAGAAAGTGCTAAGGACAAGGAATTCTTGGCCGACTAGGATCGATTCTGTTGCGAGTATGTTATGCGGTTCTGGATAGCACCGACGTTGACAAATCGAGTCTGAAGGAGTATACTTCTGAAGGTATATCTGAAGATGAATCAACTAGTGAAGAGGATAATGAATTATCTGACGATGATGATTATATGGGAGACGAGCCGACATCGGCTTCTGATGATGACGACTCTGATGTTTCGTATGAAGTCGAGCGAAGAAATGATGAAAATGATGGTTTAATGGAAGGCGGAGAGGAGAAATCATCCAATACCATTGAAGATGAGAAAACACTTTGTAGAAAGGATAAGAAAGAGTGTGATCTTGAAGAAACAGATTGTGAGAAGGACGAGGAGTACAATGGGAGAAATGATGATGACGTTACTTCCTGTAAAAGGAACTCTAATCAAGAAACAGGAGGAGGAAGTGACAATTTCATTGAGGATACGAAGAGTACAAGAATCAGTCGGAAGAACGAAATAGATAATGACAGTGATGATGGACCTTACATTGGGATTTTCGGATTCTTCCACGTTAGCTTTGTTTAGGGTTTTTGTAATCCCGTTTTTCGCATGACTTTGGATTCTATTTTGTTATGTCTGATATTTTATTTTAATTTTTTTTTATTGCTCCTAAATGTTCGTTTTTAATTCGCGTTATTAGAACTCTTAGATTATACTCCTCTTAACTAACCCCGAAGTCCGGAGGAGAATCTGAGGACAAAATCTTTTGAAGAGGGGAGTATTGTAACGACCCGAATATTTTAATTATATTATTAATAATTACGCGAATTCTTTCTTGCCTAATTTCTCGATCTATCCAATTGGATTAATTAATCTTGTGGAAAAGATTGATTTAACCTATCTTTTAAATACCCTCAATTACTTAAATTACATAAATGCCCTTAAAAGCCTAAATGACCATTTTACCCCCCGAGATATTTTCCTAAATATCTACCTATCTCTCTCATTCTCTCCTTAAACAAGAAGGAGAAAAGAAGAAAGGAAGGAGAAAGAAAAGAAGAAAGAAAGGAGAAAAGAGGAAAAATCTTCCCGACGCCCTACCGAGCCCGTTTCTCGCCCAATCGACGAGCCGTGAAAACCCGAACGATCCTCACTACATTCTCTACCGGTAATCCTTTTACCCCATTTCATTTCGTTCCCTCTTCGTTGCAATTTTCGTGAGTTTTATATAGAATTTTATTATATTAGGATTTTCGTGTTTAGGAAGATTTACTCGACCGTTTTACATGTTTTTTGTGTCTACGTGTAGCTTATATGATATATATGATTATATGTGGAAATTAGGATATTTTATGGAGTAAATTAGGAGATGTATGAATTTATATATTGATTTTCGCGTGTGAGTTTCGCGATCTGCTGAGTCTGCTGCTCAGTAGATCCACACGGGCGAACGCACGGTCTTGAGCAAGACCGTGCAGGAGCCCGTGCGCAGCACTTTTCAGCCTGCACAGGCTTGAGCCCATGCACAGGCCCGTGCGCATGGCCGTTTGCACCTGCACGGTCATGGCACCGTGCTCAAGACCGTGCGGGAGGCCGTGCACCCCTTTTTGTGCTTGCACCGGCTTGCCAAGCCCGTGCGTAAGCCCGTGCGTTGGCCGGTGCAACATACTTAGTGTATTTTCCAGCCTTTTTCTTTCTTACACTTCGGGAATTGGTCAACCCCACTCTTTTAAATGTTGACTTTTCTCATACGACCTCCGAATCTCAATCCGATTTCACCTATAGATTCCTCGAGCCCCAGGATTTGATATTCTTCATAATTTACAATATATCCTACCCTATTTGACTGTCAATTGACACCTTTCTCGTTTGGGGATTTTTATCCCATCTTTCTCATTTCTTGTCCGTTTGACCCCGTTTTCGCGAGAGAACGTCTTTATATTATTTTAAGCATGTCTATGTGCCCTAACTGCGTTCTAGCATGCTTTTCATATTTATTATTAATGTTCTTCCATTATTACAATTGCTTTAAGTATTCCTTTAAATGTTAATTCATATGTTATATATCCTTATATGCTTAATTACCTGGCTTTCCATATTGTACCTGTAGCATGAGTGAAGTTATATTTGAATTGCCGTGCGTCGTCTGTTGTTCGTGTCTTGCTTTTGTTATTGTCGGTCTCGTTTTCATCCTCTAGGCCCTGTGTATTACAGGTGGATCCAACGAGGAAGAAACCTGACTACCGCTTGCTTTCGTACTGTCGTGTCGAGCCAGGTAAGGGTTTTAAATTGTTTTCAACTGGAGTAAGAACATAGTTTGTTTAGGCTTCGAAATAACTTATTTCCCCGCCTTTTCTTATTGCTTGTTGTACTGTCTTTAATATTCCTTACGTGCTTAGTCAAACCGTTTTGATAGCAAACCAAAATGATTTGAAATGCTTTCAACTAGAGACAAGTTAAAACCCATTTGTTTTAAATGCGAACTTTGGTCTCTCGAACTCGCAATTATAACCTTGTCTCGAATGGCCCCTTTGGCCTTCCACACCCCGATTTCCTACTTTCGAATGGCCCTTTTGGCCACCCAAACTATCATTGATTTCAAAAGCGAGCCATAGTCTGTTTTATGACTTGGGCCCGGAGTATACAGGAGGTGAGCCTGGGGACGTGCGTCTAGGGCAAATCCCGATGTATACTTCTAGCGTATTGACTTGGGCCGGCTAGAAGGTTGGCTAGCCTAAGTTGATGCGAACGGTGGTGCTAATCGCGTCTCCTTAAACCCTGTACGGTGGTGCTAATCGCGTCTCCTTAAATCCTGATGGTGGTGCTAACAGCGTCTCCTTAAATCCTGTATAGTACTGTTGGTGGTGGAGTAATTGACTATATGCTTGCATGATTTTCAATTGGGAGTTATAAGGAGAGGGCCCGTTCTCGCCGGGACACATTATTTGCATGATTTACTGCATTTATTGCTTGTCTAATTGTTTTATGGCTTTCGTGACAAGTCGAAGCACGTTCCGGTTTTCTTCAGTCATCATATGTACTTCGCTATATATATATAAAACCCGGAAGTGTGACTCGTGCTTGCTACCCTAAGCTTCCTTTATTACTCAACTAATATTCTTTCAATCGGCTTGATATTTCGTGCAAATATTTTAAAGGATCTGGTTCGTCAACCTTTTGTGTTTTCAAATAAGCCGAACCCGAGTGTTACTTTGTGTCATTTTACAACTTATATTTCGTATTCATATTCTTTCTCAAAACGGGCAACACTCACCACTTTTAGTTTTAAAAAGATAAATGACGAACCGTGACCAAAAACCCCCTTACTGAGTATCCTTTATACTCACCCCTGCTATTTTGGTTCTTGCTTCAGGTAGACAGGTGGCAACGTCACCTATCTTGTCAGTCGGCTTCAGCAGGTCTAGATAGGCTCTGTCTTTCTGGTTTGTCTTGTCAGTGGTCCCAACAACCGTCGAGTCTTGTTTATTGTATTTATTTACTTTATGTACTTATGTGCCCCTGATGTGGGATAGTTGATGATATCTAGGATTGCATAGGGTAGACTAGTTGAGCCATGGATGGCACTATCTGTTTATGAATATTATGTATCTTGATTTTAAATGTTAATTGATATTATGTTAGCCTCGTAGGCTTTTATGAAATTTAATTGTTTACATTAATCGCTTCCGCATTTTCTCTGCTCTTTTCTGGTTGTTGTTGGGATGTCGTTGCTGTTGCCGGTAGTGGTTGCTTGAGTGCCGTTCGCCGGAGTGGGTTTTTGAGTTGAGGCCCCTCGCTGAAGCTCGGGGATCCATTTCGGTGCGGATGTGGCGGTCCTTCTTCAGGGGGCGCTACAAAAACTTTGTTACATAATCATGAGCCATCGACTGATATGTCAGGTCATCCTATATGTCGATGATTTTCTAGTGAAGATATGCATACAATTAGAACTATGTCAATGGATGGATGTGTACCACGAGAGATACTTACAACACTCTGACAAAGTAATCCTTCAATTCAAGCAATTTCAAGAACAGTGTATAATGCAAAAGTTAAGATAAAAAAAAGAGGATTTAAGGGGTCGAACTCCATTGGAAACATTGCTTGAGGAACTCGGTAGAGGTGGCTTTATGTATGACATTGAGCGTGACAACAATGATTATGTGACTCATTTATTCTGTTCACATCCTAGCTCGATGATTTTGAAAAAGAATTCTATCATGTCTTTGTCATGGATTGCACGTACAAGACAAATAAATATGACATTCCATTTTTAGATATTATTGGAATATCAAGTTTCAACACATCATTTTATTCGTGTATGGTATTCTTGCAAAGAGAGGAAGAAGAAGACTAAATTTGGGCATTGGAAAGATTTAAGAAGATATTGGATGTTGAGAAAGCTCCAGTAGTTATCATCACAGATAGAGAATTGGCGTTGATGAATACTATTAATTTCGTATTTCTGGATACAAAACATCTTTTGTGTATATGGCATATACAAAAGAATGTCTTAGCTAAGTGTAAGAAGCTCTTTGATCGAAAGGAAGACTTTGATATATTCTTATCAGCTTAGACGCATGTGATCTACTCTATTGATCAACCCATTTTTAATGTGGAATGGCAATTTTTTGAACTTCAATACAGTAGCAAGTCAATATCTATTGATTATATACAAAATAATTGGCTTCCATACAAAGAAAGGTTTGTGCTTGCATGGACTGAAAATCACTTGCACTTTGGAAATCATGTAACATCAAGAGCCGAAGGAGCTCATGCAATGCTCAAAAAGTATCTTCAAGTCTCTACGGGTGACCTTCGTCAGGTAAAAGAAAAAAATTGTCTTGCCATAGAAAATCAAGTTAAAGAAATTAGAGCGATGCTTCAAAATGAAAAAATACATACATTACATGGTCTACTTATTCCTTTGTTTCAAGGCCTTATTGCTAAACTTTCTAAGTATGCATTGGATCATCTTTTGAAGCAATATCATTTGGCTACTTCTGGTAAACCATTAGATGAGTGCAAATGTCATTTTCAAAGTTCTATGGGTCTTCCTTGTGCACACAAAATGATGAGCATGCTACATGGAAGACTTGAACTGACTGATATACATCCACAATGGAGAATCGATGGGAGATTATTTGAAAACGCAGAAGAAAAATTGAGGCAAGATGATCAGCTTTATAGCCTTCTCAAATATTTTCAAGATAAATATGAGAAGATGTGTAACGACCCAGAAATCCGAGAATTACTATGAGTAATTTTACGCGTTAATTATCTTTCTTAATCTCTAAATTCTCGTTATATGTGAACTATTATATATTATGTCGTATATGACCAATGTAATCTGGGGACGGGCGTCCAGGGTGTAATCTGAGGTGCTTCTCCCAAAAATAAGCGTCAATCGTGGCCCGTCAGGAGATGATAGCCACGGTTGGGAGCGATGGTGGGTGTTGCATTCGTTGCACATTTTCCTAAAATTCATTATGGTCGGGCTTCGGGTTGCTCCTTAGCTTGACACCGGCGATGGAGTATTTTCACATGAACCGTGGAGAAATAAGGAGGAACAGGCCCATTCTCGCTGGGATCGTATTTACTGCTTTATAGTGTTACTGATTTTAATTTTTAATTGTATATCCAAGTCGAAGCATATTCCGGTTTCTTCATTATCGCATATGTATTTTCTATAAAATCCGGAAGCATGACTCGACTTGTTCTCACATCTTCACTGAGTATTTTTGACTCACCCTCTTTTAATTGGTTCTTGCCTCAGGTTTGAGAGAGACCGACATGTCTTACGTGTCGGATGGGCAACAGTGCATAGATAGGCTTTTTGGTTTTGCCGAGTCTCGTTAGTTGTCTTTTGATCTCTCATTCATTATTCTTGTCAATATGGATTGTAGATAATATTATATTGATCCCCGTAAATTTTATGTCGTATATGATCAATGTGATTATATTGATTTCGAATTTAAATTACGTGTCTATATTGTGTTTGTTTAATATTTAATCGTTATATTTGATCGACGCGTAATTAATTGGATTTTCTAAAATTACTAAAATAACCTTTCGTATTTTTAGATATTTTGAAGATATTTGATAACTATCAAAAATTCATTTCATTGTTATTATTTCAAGAGAGAGAGAGAGAGAGAAGAAGAAAAGAGAAAATTTCTCCCGAATCCCTAATCGATCGTACCGAGCTCGAATCTCCGTGGAATTTCGCGCCAATCGTTTTTAAACGATCCTTTCTTCGATACCTTTCTATAGGTACCAATTTCCCCAATTTCTTTTACGAATTTTTTGAGGTTTTGGGAATTTTTGATTATTTCGGGAATTTTAGGTTATATGCTTAGATCGAGCCCGTTTCTTGATCAATTCATGATTTTATTGGATGCAAATGTGAATTAGTTGATGATTAATGATTGTTATAATTTATGGGTGTTAATTTGAGTTATAAATATGAGTTTATTTGGTTCGAAAATTTGAATTCCCGAAACTTTCTGTTGGGTTCAGTTAAACCACACGGGCTAACGCACGGTCTTGAGCAAGACCGTGCAGGAGCCCGTGTGCAGCTATATTTGCGCCCGTGCACCAAGCCAGTGTGTTTGGCCGTGTATGCGTGCACGGTCTTGACACCGTGTTCAAGACCGTGCACTACGCCGTGTGAAATACTTAGAGAATTTTTCCAGCTTTTTCAAACTTTGCTCTCGGCAATTGAGTCTTCGGGTCACCATTTTTGGTTGACTTTTTGCATACGGACTCCAAAAATTACACCGTTTTCACCTATAGAACCCTTTTAATTTCTAGATTTTTATATTTTGGAATGTTTATTTAATTTCGCCCTCGTTCGGGCTATGAATAGTGTAATTCTAATTATGTGTATTTTTGACAACTTGTTGGAATTGCATGAAATTTACATGATAGCTTCTTTACATATTATAATTGGCATATGCATGATTGGAAACATGTTTGGTTAGCCGTTCGTTCAATAATTGTTTATTTGCGCTTTTAGTATTTGTTGTCGTTATTGATTTGTCTAGGTCTTGTCTTGTCTCCAGATCAGTCCGACGTGGGAGACCAGTGAGTCTAGAAGCTAGGCTTTCTCTTTTTTGATTCCAGGTGAGGATTTAAACTTTTAACTGGGCTTGAACATATATATATTCAATTGCGAACCCCCTAATCCCTTATTAATGTATTATATATTTCGAGTTTATATTTTTTTTTTGTTTTATCCTCAAATCATTTAATATCAAAATTATACATTATTAAACCAAATTGATTTGTTTTCAAAAGGGCAAGAAAACTATTTATTTTACGTGACGGTTTGACTTAGGATTTAATCCTTTGTCGTCACCCTTGCTCAGAGTGTCGGTTGGCATTCAAATGGGTTATTTTAAAGCGAGCAAATACATGACTATTTTCAAGATGGGCCCGGGAAGGTATCCGAAGGTTACATCTGGGGACGGGCGTCCAGGGTGTAATCTGAGGTGCTTCTCCCAAAAATAAGCGTCAATCGTGGCCCGTCAGGAGATGATAGCCACGGTTGGGAGCGATGGTGGGTGTTGCATTCGTTGCACATTTTCCTAAAATTCATTATGGTCGGGCTTCGTGTTGCTCCTTAGCTTGACACCGGCGATGGAGTATTTTCACATGAACCGTGGAGAAATAAGGAGGAACATGCCCATTCTCGCTGGGATCGTATTTACTGCTTTATAGTGTTACTGATTTTAATTTTTAATTGTATATCCAAGTCGAAGCATATTCCGGTTTCTTCATTATCGCATATGTATTTTCTATAAAATCCGGAAGCATGACTCGACTTGTTCTCACATCTTCACTGAGTATTTTTGACTCACCCTCTTTTAATTGGTTCTTGCCTCAGGTTTGAGAGAGACCGACATGTCTTACGTGTCGGATGGGCAACAGTGCATAGATAGGCTTTTTGGTTTTGCCGAGTCTCGTTAGTTGTCTTTTGATCTCTCATTCATTATTCTTGTCAATATGGATTGTAGATAATATTATATTGATCCCCGTAAATTTTTATTTAAAATCATGTTGCCCCTGAATGGGCTGTTGTTGATAATTGCTAATGTATTGGCCCCGGAGTGGCATTTTTGTTAATATGGATTTAAATGCTTCCGCTATATATTCTCTGATTTATTTAAATGTTTTATTTTGGGGATTCACTGTTGCCAAGTCTCGGGATTGACCCGTTAGCTTGCATGGGTTCTCGGGTTGAGGCACTGTATTCGGCTTGGGAATCCGTGCAGGTTCGGGGGCTGTAGAGCGGGGCGCTAGAGTCTGGAGTGGTATCAGAGCCATAGGTTTCCTAGGTTCTGTTGTCTAGAGTGTCGTGTCTAAGTCGTACTGCTATATTTATAGGTTTCGTGTTATTCCTTTACTTGCGCTTTTAAATGTTATTGTTACTTGATTAATTGGTCATATCATTAACCCACATGCATTTCAACTTATCTTTTCAGGCACAATGGTTAGACCTCGAGGCCGACAGGAACCGCCTCCACCACCAGAGGGTTTTCCACCGCCTAATGCCTTCTATGATGCTGTTAGATTGATTGTACAGCAGGCTCAGCAGGAGCAACAGCCGCCACAGCCACCACCACCGAATCCTCGGGATGTTACTGCCCGAGCTATGGATCGATTTATGTCCTATTGCCCTACGGTCTTCGAGGGTGAGCCGGACGACATCAAGGCAGAGGCCTGGATTTCAGAGCTAGAGCAGAAGTTCAGAGCTCTAGATATTGATGACTTGCAGAGGATTGAGCTCTCTGTATTTCTGATGAGGGGACCCGCCCTTGATTGGTGGCGCTTTGTTGAGAGGCGTTGGACCACAGCACAGACCCCACGCACTTGGGGACGATTTCTCCATGAGTTCCGAGCGAAGTATGTGCCCGAGATTGTCCGTAATCAGCGAGAGAGGGAGTTTATGAACCTCACTCAGGGAGGTACGACTGTGGGCCAGTATGAGGCCAACTTTACCAGATTGATCGTCTAGGCTCCTCATATGGCAGACGACGATAGGAGGATGGCCAGGAAGTTCAAGGAGGACCTTCGTGACGAGATCAGGGCCGAGTTGCTTGGCAGTGACCTCCGTACGTATGAGGAGGCCGTTACACGGGCTAAGGCTATCGAGTCCGATCTTCGAGAGTTTCGTCGTAGAGCTCCTGTTCCTGTTGCTGCCGCCCCTAAGGGTTTTTCTCAGAAGGGCAAGAGGCCTTTCACTGCTGGCTCTGGATCTTCTATGGGCGATAAGAGGCCCGGGTATATTGATAGGGCTCCTATTACTGCTGTTGCACCGATCACTTGTTCCTACTGCCACAGGCCGAACCACACTGCCGATTCCTGTCGGAGGCGATTGGGGCAGTGTTTGATTTGTGCGTCTTCTGACCACCTGATAGACTCTTGTCCGAACAAGAGAGCTCTCGCCACGCCACTGAAGGCGATTCAGGCTGCCGGTCAGCCCAGAGTCTTCGCACTGGGAGGAGAGGAGCTTGAGCCCGATTCGCATGATGTTATTGGAGGTACCCTGCATATTCATGACATCCCTATTACTGCATTATATGATCCGGGTGCTACACACTCGTTTATTGCGCTTGATATTGCTGCCAAGTTGTGCATGCCTGTGGAGAGTCTGCCTTATTTGTATCGAGTCAGTTCTCCTTTGGGGACTTCTTACGTTACGGATAGAATCTTCAAGGGTTGTCCTTTGAAGATAGGAGATCGTGTCTATCCCGCCGATTTGATCGAGTTACCACTGTAGCGCTACGGGATTATTCTGGGAATGGACTGGCTTTATCAGCATAGAGTCAGTGTGGATTGTTTTAGGAAGACTATTCAGATTGGAACCGAGGCAACAATTGTGAAGGGTAGTCTTGAGGAGTCAGTTTTGGCACCGAAGATTTCTTTCGCTGAGGCTTCTCGTTTAATCCGAGAGGGAGCTCAGGCCTTCGTCGCTTATTTACTTAACCGACCGAAGGAACAAGGGAAGCTCGAGAATACGGAAGTGATTAAGGACTTCCCTGATGTCTTTCCCGAGAGTTTGAACTCTCTACCCCCTGATCGGGACATTGAGTTCGTAGTCGATCTTGCCCCGGGATCGGAGCCTTATTCGAAGACTCCGTACAGGATGGCTCCAGCCGAGTTGAAGGAACTGAAGATGCAACTTGAAGAGTTGCTTGAGAGTGGTTATATAAGACCGAGCATCTCTCCTTGGGGTGCACCGGTTTTATTTGTTAAGAAAAAGGATGGTACGCTGAGAATGTGCATCGACTACCGGGAGTTGAACCGGATGACAGTGAAGAACAAATACCCTCTACCCCACATAGAGGAGTTATTTGACTTATTGCAGGGCTCAAAGGTATATTCGAAGTTGGATCTTCGTCAGGGATATTATCAACTTCGTATCCGAGAGCAGGATATACTTAAGACCGGGTTTAACACACGGTACGGCCACTTCGAGTTTGTTGTGATGCCGTTTGGTTTGACGAATGCCCCTGCAGCTTTCATGGATATGATGCACAGGATTTTCCGACCTTACCTCGACAAGTTTGTGGTTATCTTCATCGACGACATTCTGGTTTTCTCCAAGACGGTCGAGGATCATGCCGAACATCTTCGCATTGTGCTACAGACGCTTCGAGAGCATAGTCTATATGCCAAGTTCAGCAAGTGCGAATTTTGGATTAACGAGGTTTCATTCCTTGGTCATATCATCTCCGGGAATGGGATTGCCGTAGATCCATCAAAGATTGAAGCAGTGACGAGTTGGAGTCAGCCTAAGACGCCAACAGAAGTTAGGAGTTTCCTTGGATTGGCTGGATATTACAGGCGATTCGTTAAGGATTTCTCCACACTAGCGGCTCCACTCACGAAGTTAACTTGTAAAGATGTGTCCTTTCAGTGGGACGACAAGTGTGAGGCCAGTTTCAAGGAGTTGAAGAAGAGATTGACCACTGCACCTATACTTGTTCTTCCAGACGGACAAGAGGGATACCCGGTTTATACGGACGCGTCCAAGGAAGGTTTAGGGTGCGTGTTGATGCAAAATGGGAAAGTCGTTGCTTATGCTTCTAAAAAGTTAAAGGATGCCGAAAAGAACTATCCCATTCACGACTTGGAACTTGCAGCGGTGATATTTGTCTTGGGCAAATGGCGTCATTATCTGTATGGTGTCACTTTTGACATCTTTACGGACCACCAGAGTTTGAAGTATCTATTCACTCAGAAGGATCTCAACAGGAGACAGAGACGATGGATGGAATTCTTGGAAGATTATGACTGCCGCATTCAGTATCACCCTGGGAAGGCGAACGTAGTCGCCGATGCATTGAGCCGAAGGGCTCACGTGGCACACCTAGAGGGGACATCTTCAGATACCTCTTTAGAGGACAGGAGGACTCGATTTGAATCGTATCCTCGTCTTGCCAACCTTTCAGTCCAACCCTATTTAGTCCAACAACTTCGAGACGAGCAAGATTCAGATGTCGGTATTCAGAAGATCAAAGCTAGAATGCTGAATGATCCTAACACCAAATTCAAGATCGATGGTATCGGATTGCTTCGCTTCGGGACCCGAGTTTGTGTTCCCACGAATCTGAAGCGTGGAATTCTCGACGCGGCACACAAGTCTGCTTATGCTGTTAACCCAGGAGGCAACAAGATGTATCGTGATCTCAGAACCCAGTATTGGTGGAATGGTATGAAAAGGGACGTGGCTACTTATGTGAAACATTGTCTAACATGTCAGAGAGTCAAGGCCGAGCATCAAAGACCTGGAGGAACTCTTCAGCCGCTTCCTGTACCCACTTCCAAGTGGCAGGAGATCACTATGGACTTCGTGACTGGATTGCCTGCCGTTCGTGGAGGTTTCGACAGTATTTGGGTCATCGTCGATCGATTGACCAAGTCAGCTCATTTTCTACCAGTTCGAAAAACAGCAAAGGTTAAGCAGCTTGCAGAATTGTATCAGAAGGAAATTATTAGGCTTCATGGTGTTCCGGAATGCATCGTTTCCGACAGGGATCCTAAGTTCACAGCTCAGTTTTGGCAAGAACTTCATAAGAACTTGGGAACGACCCTAAAGTTTAGCTCTACAGCACATCCTCAGACTGATGGACAATCCGAGCGGACGATCACGTTTCTAAGTGATATGTTACGGGCATGTGCGCTCGATTTTCATACGAGTTGGATTTCACACTTGCCCTTGGTCGAGTTCGCTTACAACAACAGTTATCAAGCCTCGATTGGGATGCCACCGTATGAGGCTCTTTATGGGAGGAAGTGCAGATCTCCGATTTATTGGGAATTGGAGGATTGGAAGTGGTCAGCTAATGGCCACGAGAGAGCTACTCCACCGGATTACATTCAGGAAGCGATTGATAAGGTACAACTCATTCGGCAAAGAATGAAAGCAGCTCAAGATCGCCAGAAGAGCTACGCCGACAAGAGACGTCGACATTTGGAGTTCGAAGTGGGAGACCGAGTTTTTCTCAAGGCCTCCCCGAGGAAGGGATTCACGAGGATCGGTAGAGGTGGAAAGCTTACTCCGAGATATTTGGGTCCATTTGAGATCACCGAGCGGATTGGGAATACCGCATATCGTTTGGACCTACCACCTTATCTTACCGAGATCCAGAATGTCTTCCATGTCTCACAGCTTCGCAAGTACTTCCCTGACGAGTCCCCTATTCTCCAGGATGACGGAGTTCAGCTTGAGCCGGATTTGACTAATGAGATGAAACCGGTTCAGATTCAAGATCGCAAGATCCAGCAGCTTCGTCACAAGCAGATTTCATTAGTGAGAGTTCTCTGGAGGAACCGTTCGACCGAGCAATCTACTTGGGAGACGGAGGCTAAGATGAGAGAAGCTTATCCCGAGCTTTACTGATAAAGATGGAATCTGGGGACCAGATTCTCATAAGGGGGGAGTATTGTAACGACCCAGAAATCCGAGAATTACTGTGAGTAATTTACGCGTTAATTATCTTTCTTAATCTCTAAATTCTCGTTATATGTGAACTATTATATATTATGTCGTATATGACCAATGTGATTATATTGATTTCGAATTTAAATTACGTATCTATATTGTGTTTGTTTAATATTTAATCGTTATATTTGATCGACGCGTAATTAATTGGATTTTCTAAAATTACTAAAATAACCTTTCGTATTTTTAGATATTTTGAAGATATTTGATAAATATCAAAAATTCATTTCATTGTTATTATTTTGAGAGAGAGAGAGAGAGAGAAGAAGAAAAGAGAAAATTTCTCCCGAATCCCTAATCGATCGTACCGAGCTCGAATCTCCGTGGAATTTCGCGCCAATCGTTTTTAAACGATCCTTTCTTCGATACCTTTCTATAGGTACCAATTTCCCCAATTTCTTTTACGAATTTTTTGAGGTTTTGGGAATTTTTGATTATTTCGGGAATTTTAGGTTATATGCTTAGATCGAGCCCGTTTCTTGATCAATTCATGATTTTATTGGATGCAAATGTGAATTAGTTGATGATTAATGATTGTTATAATTTATGGGTGTTAATTTGAGTTATAAATATGAGTTTTAAGGATTTTTGGTTCGAAAATTTGAATTCCCGAAACTTTCTGTTGGGTTCAGTTAAACCACACGGGCTAACGCACGGTCTTGAGCAAGACCGTGCAGGAGCCCGTGTGCAGCTATATTTGCGCCCGTGCACCAAGCCAGTGTGTTTGGCCGTGTATGCGTGCACGGTCTTGACACCGTGTTCAAGACCGTGCACTACGCCGTGTGAAATACTTAGAGAATTTTTCCAGCTTTTTCAAACTTTGCTCTCGGCAATTGAGTCTTCGGGTCACCATTTTTGGTTGACTTTTTGCATACGGACTCC
Source organism: Verbena officinalis (assembly GCA_958496215.1). Taxonomy (NCBI): domain Eukaryota; kingdom Viridiplantae; phylum Streptophyta; class Magnoliopsida; order Lamiales; family Verbenaceae; genus Verbena; species Verbena officinalis. The sequence goes on along the minus strand of OY292386.1, from coordinate 35,300,529 downwards.
AAAAATTACACCGTTTTCACCTATAGAACCCTTTTAATTTCTAGATTTTTATATTTTGGAATGTTTATTTAATTTCGCCCTCGTTCGGGCTATGAATAGTGTAATTCTAATTATGTGTATTTTTGACAACTTGTCGGAATTGCGTGAAATTTACATGATAGCTTCTTTACATATTATAATTGGCATATGCATGATTGGAAACATGTTTGGTTAGCCATTCGTTCAATAATTGTTTATTTGCGCTTTTAGTATTTGTTGTCGTTATTGATTTGTCTAGGTCTTGTCTTGTCTCCAGATCAGTCCGACGTGGGAGATCAGTGAGTCTAGAAGCTAGGCTTTCTCTTTTTTGATTCCAGGTGAGGATTTAAACTTTTAACTGGGGTTGAACATATATATATTCAATTGCGAACCCCCTAATCCCTTATTAATGTATTATATATTTCGAGTTTATATTTTTTTTTGTTTTATCCTCAAATCATTTAATATCAAAATTATACATTATTAAACCAAATTGATTTGTTTTCAAAAGGGCAAGAAAACTATTTATTTTACGTGACGGTTTGACTTAGGATTTAATCCTTTGTCGTCACCCTTGCTCAGAGTGTCGGTTGGCATTCAAATGGGTTATTTTAAAGCGAGCAAATACATGACTATTTTCAAGATGGGCTCGGGAAGGTATCCGAAGGTTACATCTGGGGACGGGCGTCCAGGGTGTAATCTGAGGTGCTTCTCCCAAAAATAAGCGTCAATCGTGGCCCGTCAGGAGATGATAGCTACGGTTGGGAGCGATGGTGGGTGTTGCATTCGTTGCACATTTTCCTAAAATTCATTATGGTCGGGCTTCGGGTTGCTCCTTAGCTTGACACCGGCGATGGAGTATTTTCACATGAACCGTGGAGAAATAAGGAGGAACAGGCCCATTCTCGCTGGGATCGTATTTACTGCTTTATAGTGTTACTGATTTTAATTTTTAATTGTATATCCAAGTCGAAGCATATTCCGGTTTCTTCATTATCGCATATGTATTTTCTATAAAATCCGGAAGCATGACTCGACTTGTTCTCACATCTTCACTGAGTATTTTTGACTCACCCTCTTTTAATTGGTTCTTGCCTCAGGTTTGAGAGAGACCGACATGTCTTACGTGTCGGATGGGCAACAGTGCATAGATAGGCTTTTTGGTTTTGCCGAGTCTCGTTAGTTGTCTTTTGATCTCTCATTCATTATTCTTGTCAATATGGATTGTAGATAATATTATATTGATCCCCGTAAATTTTTATTTAAAATCATGTTGCCCCTGAATGGGCTGTTGTTGATAATTGCTAATGTATTGGCCCCGGAGTGGCATTTTTGTTAATATGGATTTAAATGCTTCCGCTATATATTCTCTGATTTATTTAAATGTTTTATTTTGGGGATTCACTGTTGCCAAGTGTCGGGATTGACCCGTTAGCTTGCATGGGTTCTCGGGTTGAGGCACTGTATTCGGCTTGGGAATCCGTGCAGGTTCGGGGGCTGTAGAGCGGGGCGCTAGAGTCTGGAGTGGTATCAGAGCCATAGGTTTCCTAGGTTCTGTTGTCTAGAGTGTCGTGTCTAAGTCGTACGGCTATATTTATAGGTTTCGTGTTATTCCTTTACTTGCGCTTTTAAATGTTATTGTTACTTGATTAATTGGTCATATCATTAACCCACATGCATTTCAACTTATCTTTTCAGGCACAATGGTTAGACCTCGAGGCCGACAGGAACTGCCTCCACCACCAGAGGGTTTTCCACCGCCTAATGCCTTCTATGATGCTGTTAGATTGATTGTACAGCAGGCTCAGCAGGAGCAACAGCCGCCACAGCCACCACCACCAAATCCTCGGGATGTTACTGCCCGAGCTATGGATCGATTTATGTCCTATTGCCCTACGGTCTTCGAGGGTGAGCCGGACGACATCAAGGCAGAGGCCTAGATTTCAGAGCTAGAGCAGAAGTTCAGAGCTCTAGATATTGATGACTTGCAGAGGATTGAGCTCTCTGTATTTCTGATGAGGGGACCCGCCCTTGATTGGTGGCGCTTTGTTGAGAGGCGTTGGACCACAGCACAGACCCCACGCACTTGGGGACGATTTCTCCATGAGTTCCGAGCGAAGTATGTGCCCGAGATTGTCCGTGATCAGCGAGAGAGGGAGTTTATGAACCTCACTCAGGGAGGTACGACTGTGGGCCAGTATGAGGCCAACTTTACCAGATTGATCGTCTATGCTTCTCATATGGCAGACGACGATAGGAGGATGGCCAGGAAGTTCAAGGAGGACCTTCGTGACGAGATCAGGGCCGAGTTGCTTGGCAGTGACCTCCGTACGTATGAGGAGGCCGTTACACGGGCTATGGCTATCGAGTCCGATCTTCGAGAGTTTCGTCGTAGAGCTCCTGTTCCTGTTGCTGCCGCCGCTAAGGGTTTTTCTCAGAAGGGCAAGAGGCCTTTCACTGCTGGCTCTGGATCTTCTATGGGCGATAAGAGGCCCGGGTATATTGATAGGGCTCCTATTACTGCTGTTGCACCGATCACTTGTTCCTACTGCCACAGGCCGAACCACACTGCCGATTCCTGCCGGAGGCGATTGGGGCAGTGTTTGATTTGTGCGTCTTCTGACCACCTGATAGACTCTTGTCCGAACAAGAGAGCTCTCGCCACGCCACTGAAGGCGATTCAGGCTGCCGGTCAGCCCAGAGTCTTCGCACTGGGAGGAGAGGAGCTTGAGCCCGATTCGCATGATGTTATTGGAGGTACCCTGCATATTCATGACATCCCTATTACTGCATTATATGATCCGGGTGCTACACACTCATTTATTGCGCTTGATATTGCTGCCAAGTTGTGCATGCCTGTGGAGAGTCTGCCTTATTTGTATCGAGTCAGTTCTCCTTTGGGGACTTCTTACGTTACGGATAGAATCTTCAAGGGTTGTCCTTTGAAGATAGGAGATCGTGTCTATCCCGCCGATTTGATCGAGTTACCACTGTAGCGCTACGGGATTATTCTGGGAATGGACTGGCTTTATCAGCATAGAGTCAGTGTGGATTGTTTTAGGAAGACTATTCAGATTGGAACCGAGGCAACAATTGTGAAGGGTAGTCTTGAGGAGTCAGTTTTGGCACCGAAGATTTCTTTCGTTGAGGCTTCTCGTTTGATCCGAGAGGGAGCTCAGGCCTTCGTCGCTTATTTACTTAACCGACCGAAGGAACAAGGGAAGCTCGAGAATACGGAAGTGATTAAGGACTTCCCTGATGTCTTTCCCGAGAGTTTGAACTCTCTACCCCCTGATCGGGACATTGAGTTCGTAGTCGATCTTGCCCCGGGATCGGAGCCTTATTCGAAGACTCCGTACAGGATGGCTCCAGCCGAGTTGAAGGAACTGAAGATGCAACTTGAAGAGTTGCTTGAGAGTGGTTATATAAGACCGAGCATCTCTCCTTGGGGTGCACCGGTTTTATTTGTTAAGAAAAAGGATGGTACGCTGAGAATGTGCATCGACTACCGGGAGTTGAACCGGATGACAGTGAAGAACAAATACCCTCTACCCCACATAGAGGAGTTATTTGACTTATTGCAGGGCTCAAAGGTATATTCGAAGTTGGATCTTCGTCAGGGATATTATCAACTTCGTATCCGAGAGCAGGATATACTTAAGACCGGGTTTAACACACGGTACGGCCACTTCGAGTTTGTTGTGATGCCGTTTGGTTTGACGAATGCCCCTGCAGCTTTCATGGATATGATGCACAGGATTTTCCGACCTTACCTCGACAAGTTTGTGGTTATCTTCATCGACGACATTCTGGTTTTCTCCAAGACGGTCGAGGATCATGCCGAACATCTTCGCATTGTGCTACAGACGCTTCGAGAGCATAGTCTATATGCCAAGTTCAGCAAGTGCGAATTTTGGATCAACGAGGTTTCATTCCTTGGTCATATCATCTCCGGGAATGGGATTGCTGTAGATCCATCAAAGATTGAAGCAGTGACGAGTTGGAGTCAGCCTAAGACGCCAACAGAAGTTAGGAGTTTCCTTGGATTGGCTGGATATTACAGGCGATTCGTTAAGGATTTCTCCACACTAGCGGCTCCACTCACGAAGTTAACTTGTAAAGATGTGTCCTTTCAGTGGGACGACAAGTGTGAGGCCAGTTTCAAGGAGTTGAAGAAGAGATTGACCACTGCACCTATACTTGTTCTTCCAGACGGACAAGAGGGATACGCGGTTTATACGGACGCGTCCAAGGAAGGTTTAGGGTGCGTGTTGATGCAAAATGGGAAAGTCGTTGCTTATGCTTCTAAAAAGTTAAAGGATGCCGAAAAGAACTATCCCATTCACGACTTGGAACTTGCAGCGGTGATATTTGTCTTGGGCAAATGGCGTCATTATCTGTATGGTGTCACTTTTGACATCTATACGGACCACCAGAGTTTGAAGTATCTATTCACTCAGAAGGATCTCAACAGGAGACAGAGACGATGGATGGAATTCTTGGAAGATTATGACTGCCGCATTCAGTATCACCCTGGGAAGGCGAACGTAGTCGCCGATGCATTGAGCCGAAGGGCTCACGTGGCACACCTAGAGGGGACATCTTCAGATACCTCTTTAGCGGACAGGAGGACTCGATTTGAATCGTATCCTCGTCTTGCCAACCTTTCAGTCCAACCCGATTTAGTCCAACAACTTCGAGACGAGCAAGATTCAGATGTCGGTATTCAGAAGATCAAAGCTAGAATGCTGAATGATCCTAACACCAAATTCAAGATCGATGGTATCGGATTGCTTCGCTTCGGGACCCGAGTTTGTGTTCCCACGAATCTGAAGCGTGGAATTCTCGACGCGGCACACAAGTCTGCTTATGCTGTTCACCCAGGAGGCAACAAGATGTATCGTGATCTCAGAACCCAGTATTGGTGGAATGGTATGAAAAGGGACGTGGCTACTTATGTGAAACATTGTCTAACATGTCAGAGAGTCAAGGCCGAGCATCAAAGACCTGGAGGAACTCTTCAGCCGCTTCCTGTACCCACTTCCAAGTGGCAGGAGATCACTATGGACTTCGTGACTGGATTGCCTGCCGTTCGTGGAGGTTTCGACAGTATTTGGGTCATCGTCGACCGATTGACCAAGTCAGCTCATTTTCTACCAGTTCGAAAAACAGCAAAGGTTAAGCAGCTTGCAGAATTGTATCAGAAGGAAATTATTAGGCTTCATGGTGTTCCGGAATGCATCGTTTCCGACAGGGATCCTAAGTTCACAGCTCAGTTTTGGCAAGAACTTCATAAGAACTTGGGAACGACCCTAAAGTTTAGCTCTACAGCACATCCTCAGACTGATGGACAATCCGAGCGGACGATCACGTTTCTAAGTGATATGTTACGGGCATGTGCGCTCGATTTTCATACGAGTTGGATTTCACACTTGCCCTTGGTCGAGTTCGCTTACAACAACAGTTATCAAGCCTCGATTGGGATGCCACCGTATGAGGCTCTTTATGGGAGGAAGTGCAGATCTCCGATTTATTGGGAATTGGAGGATTGGAAGTGGTCAGCTAATGGCCACGAGAGAGCTACTCCACCGGATTACATTCAGGAAGCGATTGATAAGGTACAACTCATTCGGCAAAGAATGAAAGCAGCTCAAGATCGCCAGAAGAGCTACGCCGACAAGAGACGTCGACATTTGGAGTTCGAAGTGGGAGACCGAGTTTTTCTCAAGGCCTCCCCGAGGAAGGGATTCACGAGGATCGGTAGAGGTGGAAAGCTTACTCCGAGATATTTGGGTCCATTTGAGATCACCGAGCGGATTGGGAATACCGCATATCGTTTGGACCTACCACCTTATCTTACCGAGATCCAGAATGTCTTCCATGTCTCACAGCTTCGCAAGTACTTCCCTGACGAGTCCCCTATTCTCCAGGATGACGGAGTTCAGCTTGAGCCGGATTTGACTATTGAGATGAAACCGGTTCAGATTCAAGATCGCAAGATCCAGCAGCTTCGTCACAAGCAGATTTCATTAGTGAGAGTTCTCTGGAGGAACCGTTCGACCGAGCAATCTACTTGGGAGACGGAGGCTAAGATGAGAGAAGCTTATCCCGAGCTTTTCTGATAAAGATGGAATCTGGGGACCAGATTCTCATAAGGGGGGAGTATTGTAACGACCCAGAAATCCGAGAATTACTGTGAGTAATTTACGCGTTAATTATCTTTCTTAATCTCTAAATTCTCGTTATATGTGAACTATTATATATTATGTCGTATATGACCAATGTGATTATATTGATTTCGAATTTAAATTACGTGTCTATATTGTGTTTGTTTAATATTTAATCGTTATATTTGATCGACGCGTAATTAATTGGATTTTCTAAAATTACTAACATAACCTTTCGTATTTTTAGATATTTTGAAGATATTTGATAAATATCAAAAATTCATTTCATTGTTATTATTTCGAGAGAGAGAGAGAGAGAAGAAGGAAAGAGAAAATTTCTCCCGAATCCCTAATCGATCGTACCGAGCTCGAATCTCCGTGGAATTTCGCGCCAATCGTTTTTAAACGATCCTTTCTTCGATACCTTTCTATAGGTACCAATTTCCCCAATTTCTTTTACGAATTTTTTGAGGTTTTGGGAATTTTTGATTATTTCGGGAATTTTAGGTTATATGCTTAGATCGAGCCCGTTTCTTGATCAATTCATGATTTTATTGGATGCAAATGTGAATTAGTTGATGATTAATGATTGTTATAATTTATGGGTGTTAATTTGAGTTATAAATATGAGTTTTAAGGATTTTTGGTTCGAAAATTTGAATTCCCGAAACTTTCTGCTGGGTTCAGTTAAACCACACGGGCTAACGCACGGTCTTGAGCAAGACCGTGCAGGAGCCCGTGTGCAGCTATATTTGCGCCCGTGCACCAAGCCAGTGTGTTTGGCCGTGTGTGCATGCACGGTCTTGATACCGTGTTCAAGACCGTGCACTAGGCCGTGTGAAACACTTAGAGAATTTTTCCAGCTTTTTCAAACTTTGCTCTCGGCAATTGAGTCTTCGGGTCACCATTTTTGGTTGACTTTTTGCATACGGACTCCAAAAATTACACCGTTTTCACCTATAGAACCCTTTTAATTTGTAGATTTATATTTTGGAATGTTTATTTAATTTCGCCCTCGTTCGGGCTATGAATAGTGTAATTCTAATTATGTGTATTTTTGACAACTTGTCGGAATTGCGTGAAATTTACATGATAGCTTCTTTACATATTATAATTGGCATATGCATGATTGGAAACATGTTTGGTTAGCCGTTCGTTCAATAATTGTTTATTTGCGCTTTTAGTATTTGTTGTCGTTATTGATTTGTCTAGGTCTTGTCTTGTCTCCAGATCAGTCCGACGTGGGAGACCAGTGAGTCTAGAAGCTAGGCTTTCTCTTTTTTGATTTCAGGTGATGATTTAAACTTTTAACTGGGCTTGAACATATATATATTCAATTGCGAACCCCCTAATCCCTTATTAATGTATTATATATTTCGAGTTTATATTTTTTTTTTGTTTTATCCTCAAATCATTTAATATCAAAATTATACATTATTAAACCAAATTGATTTGTTTTCAAAAGGGCAAGAAAACTATTTATTTTACGTGACGGTTTGACTTAGGATTTAATCCTTTGTCGTCACCCTTGCTCAGAGTGTCGGTTGGCATTCAAATGGGTTATTTTAAAGCGAGCAAATACATGACTATTTTCAAGATGGGCCCGGGAAGGTATCCGAAGGTTAGCGTCCAGGGTGTAATCTGAGGTGCTTCTCCCAAAAATAAGCGTCAATCGTGGCCCGTCAGGAGATGATAGCCACGGTTGGGAGCGATGGTGGGTGTTGCATTCGTTGCACATTTTCCTAAAATTCATTATGGTCGGGCTTCAGGTTGCTCCTTAGCTTGACACCGGCGATGGAGTATTTTCACATGAACCGTGGAGAAATAAGGAGGAATAGGCCCATTCTCGCTGGGATCGTATTTACTGCTTTATAGTGTTACTGATTTTAATTTTTAATTGTATATCCAAGTCGAAGCATATTCCGGTTTCTTCATTATCGCATATGTATTTTCTATAAAATCCGGAAGCATGACTCGACTTGTTCTCACATCTTCACTGAGTATTTTTGACTCACCCTCTTTTAATTGGTTCTTGCCTCAGGTTTGAGAGAGACCGACATGTCTTACGTGTCGGATGGGCAACAGTGCATAGATAGGCTTTTTGGTTTTGCCGAGTCTCGTTAGTTGTCTTTTGATCTCTCGTTCATTATTCTTGTCAATATGGATTGTAGATAATATTATATTGATCCCCGTAAATTTTTATTTAAAATCATGTTGCCCCTGAATGGGCTGTTGTTGATAATTGCTAATGTATTGGCCCCGGAGTGGCATTTTTGTTAATATGGATTTAAATGCTTCCGCTATATATTCTCTGATTTATTTAAATGTTTTATTTTGGGGATTCACTGTTGCCAAGTGTCGGGATTGACCCGTTAGCTTGCATGGGTTCTCGGGTTGAGGCACTGTATTCGGCTTGGGAATCCGTGCAGGTTCGGGGGCTGTAGAGCGGGCCGCTACAAGATGCCTCTCACTCAAAAAGGAGATACTCGAAACCAAATTTCTCAAATTGTAGATTCTTCTCATTCTTTGATGGTACAAGAGCCGAAGGTTTATCCTCGTAGAGGGCGTCCATCAAGCTCAAAGAAAAGAAAGAATGATAGCTCTACTCGTCGTGATCCTAGTGAATTTGAGATTGTGGAAAGAGCTCGAAAATGTGGGGCATGTGGTGGTTTAGGACATAATATTCGTACATGTCCGCAAAAGGTATTTCAGAAGACATTAGTTTGAAGCACATTTTTTGTTATAGTCAATTGATATTTTATTTTTTTGATGTTAGATAATATGCGAAGAAAGATAAAATACTCGGCCATATCATATTGGAGGAATAATCTTGGTGATGGATGTATTTTTCTCGGTCGTATTGTCACTTTCTGGAGCATTTGTTGTCTTTCTGGCTGGATCGTTTGGTGGCTCTTTGGCTTAGTGGATCTTAATTGTTCTATTAGGAACAATGCATTTATCTTTGTGGTTCTCACTTCTCGGCTCCCTTGGATGATGAAGGTGCTTAATTGAGTATTGTTTGTTAGCCTTTTTAGTGCATTTTACTGTTGTTTTGAGATTGTTTATCTTGGTTTAGACTTAGCCATGTTTCTGGCTTCCCCATTCCTTGAGTGGATCTTTGTATGGCTTTTATTTTATGATATGATGTGGAGGTTTCGGTAAAAACTCTATGGTGTTTGCCGATTCCAAAAAAAAAAAATACTCAGCCATATCATAATTTTATTTTATTTGAATCATATACTAGTTTTTATTTTTTAATTATCCAACATTAAGTTTGTTTATTTCTTTATTTTTGTTCTAAATATGATGCTTTGTATGTTGTCAATTATCTTGACATAAAATAAAATAAAAAAATTGAACTTCTAAGAAAAATGGGAAAAAGATGCCGTATCAAGTAGTTATTTGCACAAGGAAAAAAAAATTATTTCGTCCCCACTATATTAGTGTAGTACTGTTTTGACCTAAGGTTATTGATATTAGGGTAAAGGTAGTTTTGTCTTGTGATATAAATTAGTTAATGAATATTAATATACGAAAAAAAAGGATAGAGACTTTTATGGCAATTACATAAATTTAGGAAATGTAAATAACATTTAGGGAGTGTAATTAACAACTTCTTTATTAAAATAAAATAAATACAATCCCGGCTCGAGATTTGGTGGCCATATTATGGAATAGCTTGTATCAAACGCTCCCTTAAAAAGTAAAAATACTAGAGTGCTTTTATTATGTACGAGTAATAACTAATAATACATTATTATATTATTTAAATAAAAAAACAATAAATTATATTATCGGCATCCAATGGTGTACGACGTCGGATACTTCTCTAGTGTAAAATATAAAAAAAAATCGTGTCATTGTATTCATATTATGTCGTGTTCGCCGTGTTCGTGTTTCATAATTGCATCCTAATATTATACATATTTAGTTAATATAGAAAAAGAATATTTACATATATATATATATATATATATTCTATTAATAAACCATATCAGAAAGCGTTGGTCGAAGGAAGGCGCTGACTCGCTGAGAGAGAGAGAGCAGCAGGAAAAAGATAAAAAGAAATTCAAGAAAAAGAAAACCAAAGTAAAGATATGTCAATCATCCTCAAATTAGCTCACCTTTTCAAATAATCTCTACCTCTTCAATTTTCTTCCCCTTTTTCCCGTCAGAAATCAAATATTATTTTGTTAATATTCAGAAGAAATTGTAATAATTAGGATACTTTTTTTTTGAGAGTAATAAGGTCGGAGGATTTCTCGATTATGTCTATGGAGGTTCCGATGAGGAAATGTCTGTGTTTGTTCATGTGTATATTGGCGGCATCGGCGACGTCGTTCCGATCGGCGTCTTCATCGTCCACTTTCGGACGTGATTTCAGAACTTTTTTTCTCGATCTGAATTCTCAGTGCCCCCTTTCGGTCCCCGCCCCTTCTCCACCAATACAGGTAATATTTCTTTCTATATTTGTTTATTTATTTAAAAGTTTGCATTTTTTCTTTTCAATTATGTGCCGTACGAATTATTTATAACGTGGGTGTTTCATGTCCCTAATTTATTCTGCTACTGTTGTTATTGTTGTTTCCTTTTTTTTTTTTTTTTTTTTTTGTTTCTTTAATTGGTTTTCCTTTGGTTTGGTTGTCTTCTTTTAAAGAAAAATGTTATTTGTTGTTGGTAACTATATCGCCTTCCCTAGATTGTTTTTGGTTTATATGTTCAATGTCGGTTGCTGAAGGTTTTGAGGCTGTGGTTGATTCTCTTATTACATGTTTGCTGGTGTATTTTATTTAATTTCATGTTTTTGAGCTCATATTCATCCAAAAAACTATTTCAAAGGCTTATGTACTGAACTGTTTCGGGCAAGAAAAACGTAATCGCATGCTTAAGGATTTAGATCATATTGGTCTGAACTCTTTTTGGCAAAATGTGATTTTGGCTGGGTTGGGGCATTTTGGTTCTTGATTACTTTTACTTAGGTTAGGTAAGTCAATTAGAAGATTAGTTATGACTATGCTGGGGTTAATATGGAGTTTCCAGCTGGAAGAAATTTCAAAAATAATACCTTTTCGAATTTGGGTTCAGAATCTAGTACCCGATTGGGGTGGGTTAATCTTTTGGCATGAGTCGAGAAAGAGATTCTCGACACTGCTTAGGTGTCGAGACCTCCTTCTCAACAACAACATTTTTTTTTTTTCGAATCACATTTAAAGGAAATATATATATTCTTTAAAAAGGCAGTGTCATGAAGAGCGGCTTCGACATCAAATGGAAAATGGTAAACATTAACAAGCCCTTGACTTTCGGCCATTACACCACATACCCCGCAAAAGAAGGAAAAGAATTCCGGGTCAGCGTGGCCTTCAAGCATCCAAAATACGCTGGGGTTGTAAATGGCATAGCCTCCTGATAGAAAGTGTGACGACTCCTTCAGAAAAAACAAAGTTATAATAAGTTCTTTTCCCCAAAGAATTTCCGCTCTGGCGGCCCAATGAGTCATCTACAACAACGGATGTAAGGAAATGAGACGGCTTGTTCTTGAACTAAAAACTTCAATGCACATAAATACAGCCTAAAGGCTACAACTACTAAATTTCTATAATGAAGCATGTAAATCATTAATAATTCTGAAGGCTGTAATAAATTCTTAAAGTTTTCTGGTTGAGAAAATAATTTAAAAATAAGAATCTCTAATATTTCTATTATTACTCTAATTTCAAATCCCCCAAAGAACGAATTACGAGTAAAAACTATATCAAATTTTTATGAAAACTTTAAAATATTTATCATGATAAATAGTGTAAAATCTTTTCTTGCAATTGTATAAACTCAAAAATAAGTGTATTGTACAAAAATAATATATGTAGGAACTCCCATTTCAATATTTTGCTTCTATCACAAGCTGCCAACTATGTCTACACAAAGATGCAACCCAAAAAATGCTACATACAAAAATTACATCAATTTCAAGAGAATGGTTACTTTACACTTCCCGATCTCATGTTTCCTTTTGGCAATATGACCTGTTACAGTTTTGTAACATGTGTGAAGAGTTGAACCGCCTCTTTCCCTGTAAAGTTTACGATTATGTGTTAAGATTACCAATTTTTCATTTGATGTCGAAGAAGCTCCTAACAACACCACCTTTTAAGAATTGAGAAAAAATTATATTTTATGCAGTGTCGATAAGGTCTTCTCAACACCATGTGATTCAGGAAAAAAATGTTATTTTCGAGAAGGAGATTCTCGACACCTAAGCAGTGTCCAGAATCTCGTTCTGGGCTCATACCTAAATTTTAACCCCCTCCAAATGGGTACTAGATTCTGAAACCAAATTCAAAAAGGTATTGTTTTTTAAATTCCCTTCCACAAGCTGTATTAAAGGAGTGGTGATACCTTTCTATGTAGGTCTCAGCGGTGTAAGTCTTTTTGTACAACATGTAATTTTATACCTAAATGAAGTCATAGGGTTTTGGCTGATGATTTTGATACTTGGGCACAATAAAATGGTAAACGTAATTCATATTTGTTAAAAAGAAAATGTAGAATTGAGGCAACATAAAATGATATAGCGTTCTTTTGTGGCTAGCTTTGATCATGCCGTGTTGTTTTACTCAATTGGTCATTTTCCCTAACATGAAGATAACAGTGTTCCAAAGATCCGCGAATCCCACTTTCTGCCATTTCTTTTTCTATAAGCACCAATAACTTGATTTAGGATGTGGCTTATCAGAATATCCTTTTCGAATTTAAGATTTGTCCATTTTGGTTAGATTGTTTCCTTTGCTAACTTAAGCCTTACTACCCTTATGGTTTGGTTTGGTTTGAGTTCGAGAAACCAAGTCTTCGCTGCCGGGAATCAAATGGATGTTCTTCAAACCTTAAACCTCATTCCTCTTATTTATCTGTGTCTCCTTTCAGTAATACGATGATAAATACAAATGATCAGTCATGATTCTACATTAATATTTATAAAAGGGAAAGTGCAAATTGATTATGAATAGCAAATATGTCTTTGCCATCCCCATCTAGAGAAATGTGAATCACTCATGTAAGTTCAAAAGAATGAAGTATTAGACATTTTCAAAAAGGTCCATAGCTTAGGAAAATCCATTTACGTCCAACAGTGCCAATAATAATAATAATACTGATGTGGACGGCAGAGAATAATTTGCATTAAATTTCCTCTGAATCTCGCTTTGCTCTTTGTGATATCCAGATTTGTCAAATATATTTTTGGTTTTACATTGTTCAATCATTTATTGAAGCATTTAATGTTATTGAAGGTGGACAGAGAGTCGTTTGAAGCAGCTCTGAGCTCCAGTCATAAGAATGAATACACTGCTGTTCTTTTTTATGCTTCCTGGTGTCCCTTCTCAAACATCTTCCAGTCAAAGTTTTCTACACTCAGTTCCATGTATCCACAGATTAAACATCTAATGGTTGAGCAAACTTCAGTCCTTCCCAGGTGGGTGTCTTTTACCTATACGCGCTCCCTATATTTGTGCATTTATCTTATTTTGTAGGTGTTATGCACTGATTCACTTAGGAAGCCTATAAGCTGCTTTCCTCATTGAATTCTCTATTTGTCTAACTTTAATTTGTGTTTCGTATGCACTATGCAGTGTCTTCTCAAGATATGGGGTCCACAGTGTACCTTCGTTACTGATAGTGAATCAAGCAACACAAATGAGATACCATGGTCGGAAAGATCTCCCATCTCTTATAAATTTCTACAAAAGAACCACAGGTAGGATTATTTATATCACTTGGGCCCTCAAATTTTCGAGTCCCTTCATTTTATTTTTATCAATTTTTTAATCCTTTATTATTATGTATAAGTTGCATAAAATTGATAATTTATGCCCCACAAAATAAAATTAGTAAACATAAAAAATAATAATAATAACTCAATGTTGACCCCATGTGAAATCCTGGATCTGTCCATATGCTTTTAAATTCCGTGGATATCTCTATTACCATTATTGGTTTTTCCTTTCTGCCTCTTGAACGCATAATCCTTCTTGATTTGGATTTACTTTTCTGTACAAATTGCATACCTCGAATTCTATGACAGCTTTATTTCTTATGCACTTTTCTGAAGATGACTGGTTTGTCCTCTCATTTTGTAATTCTTTTACTTCCTTAGGAATGGATCCTTTAGTGTATATAGCTGAAGATACATCATCTAGTTCGAAAACCGACAAGAAAAAGTTTTATCTCTGGAACGGAGCATCATTGAAGGAAATATTCTTGAGAGAACCTTATCTCGTACTTTCTGCAGTATTTGTCTTGTCAAGGGCTTCCCTATATTTCTTCCCAGAGATTGCATCTCATATAATAGCAATGTGGGCAGCATACATTCCTCATCTGAATATGGGGATTTTTGGAGAGTCGAGGCAGCTTGTAGGGCGGGTCCTACATCTGGTCGATATCAAGAGAATTTGGAGCAAGCTAAAGCTGTGTAAAACTAAAAGTTTCCATAAAGGGGCAGGAAATGCTCGGGTTTGGGCATTATTTCCTCCAAGAGATCTGTAAACTAGCTGTGTACCCTTGTTTTTTGTAATACCTTGAAGGAACTGGAAGAACTTCTTCATGTTAGATTGAAAGAAGTGGCCTATGTGGTAGTTCGTTTTTTCGTTTCCTTTTTTTCTTGAATACCCTCGACCCCGTCCCGTTTCCTCATTATGTAAGCCTTAGTTGTTACATCCTTTGTCTCTGAGAGTAACTCGATACATGAAGACCTTGAGATGTTGCTGGGAATTTCGAATATTAGTTAGGAATCATGTAAATTTTTCAGAACATATTTCTTCAGTGTATATTATATAGTTAATCAAGAGAACTTCTTGGTGACTTGTTCTGTAATCTGTATTGTGAGATTACATTTCTTGTTGAGTTTGATTATTATATGCTGGCAATAACTAACTGTGAAGTGTAATTTTATTAAGTTCATGGATGTTTTCAGTCATTAGCCTCATTTTTTGCCTTTTCAAAATGCCATTTAATCAATAAGGTTTACAGTTATAAATCATTGTTTTTTTAATCATTATTTCTTTTTCAAAATGTCAAAAGCCACATTCATAATCCCATTAATTGGAAAAGAAAATATAAAAATGTTACTTAGAATATTAACAGAAAAATGTGGGGACGAGAAATTTCAATATTATATTTTTTGAGATAAAATGTTAATAACTGACAAGTTTAAGGACTGATTTGTCAAACAAGTTATTTACTAGCAATTAATTGGGAAAATTAAATCATACATCCATCAACTCTTAAAAGTTTGGATATTAGGGACGCAAATTATAAAAGTTAGATATTATATCCAAAACTATTAAAAAAGTTACAATTTGCATCTACCTCTTGCCGGAAAATTGAATTTCCGGCTTAATTTGTGCACGTGACCCGCATGTGAAATATTTTCCGGCCAAATTATGGTGCTGGCTGCCACGTTTTAAAAAAAAAATTGAAAAAACATGTCAGCGTAAATTGGCGTTTTTAATCTATAAGGCGGATGAGGTGGATTTTTTTATCTACATGGCATTCAATCGTACTAGGAGAATATAAATTGCCAGATTTTTAAAAGTTTTGGATGAAATATCCTAATTTTATAATTGGTGGATGTAAAATTCAATTTTCCCACTGCCAATTTGTCTAACTGATTTGTTTTTTAGCGAGTGTAAAACCCAAAACCCTAATTGTGCCTTTCGCTTCAGTATATGTGGACTCTGCTAGAGTTTGCAAAACCCTAATCCATACCTTCAGACATCTTCGCTAGTTCTCTGCAATAATTCTCCGCAATCATGGTATATCTCTCTTTCTATAATGTTTCTCTTCTCAATTCCATGTTTTGAATTTTATAGCGTGTTTGCTTTCAATTTATATTGTTAAAATTTTCGGGATAACGATGTTTGTATATATAGACTGCAGAAACTGTGAATCCAAAGGCATACCCGTTGGCAGATTCCCAGCTTACCATTACAATCCTGGACTTGGTTCAACAAGCTGCCAACTACAAGCAACTCAAGAAGGGTGCCAATGAAGGTTAGATAGTGTTTCTGTGTGTGTTTTTTGTTTGTTTGTAGTAAAAGAGAGTTGTGGATAAAACTGTTTTGTTTCTATTGATTTAATGCAGCAACTAAGACGTTGAACAGAGGCATTTCTGAGTTTGTTGTGATGGCAGCTGATACAGAGCCTCTTGAAATCCTTCTTCATCTTCCACTTCTTGCTGAAGATAAGGTAGTTATCTTTTTATCAGATATAGATTTCGATTAGTCTTATGATGTTGGTTCTTGATAAGCTGTTTGTAGTGTTATTATGCCAGTTGCTGTCAAAAATTGAGAACGAAACTTATGATTATGATAGGACTACGTTTTGAATTCATGTTGTGATTCTTTGAAGGCTAGATGTGCATCTGTGTGATGAATCATGTTTCATTTCTTCCAGAAAGGAAGATCTTTAATGGTGTTCTTTGCAAGTCTGTCAACTGTGTTGCCCTGTTAATGTGTTTTATGTTTTAATTGTATAACTCGAGTTGCTTAGATAATTCAAGTTGATAAATATCTGAACAAAATTGGAATATCTTGATGGCCTAATATACAATTTCATTTATTAAATAAACATTATGTATATATAGCTTATATACCTTTTCCTGTGATTATAGAACGTGCCATACGTTTTTGTTCCATCAAAGCAAGGTCTTGGTCGAGCATGTGGAGTAACGAGGCCTGTCATTGCTTGTTCTGTGACTAGCAATGAAGGAAGCCAGTTGAAATCTCAAATCCAACAACTGAAGGTATTTGCTGACGGCTTAATTATTTATCGTATTTGTTTAGATAAATAATAGTAGTACAAGGTTCCAAATTATTTTCTTGTTTATTTTAGGATGCCATTGAGAAGCTCTTGATCTGATGAGTGTAAAAGTCTCTTCCAGCATGATAGGCCTTTGGATGAACCCCTGAGGCTTTGATTGAGTCAGTTTTGCTATACAAGGGATCACCTTTCTTCTGTTCTTATCCCGTTCTCTTTTCCTCTATTTTGTATTGTGTTCCATAGAGTGAATTCTTGACAATTAAAATTATGTCGAAACTTAAAAATAGTTTACTTGTCATGAGACTGTATTATTATTAAGTGGAATTTTATATTTCTGGAGTTTCTCTAATGCATTCGAGACGCGGTATTGGAAACCTTCTATCCCCCTTTTCTCTTGTTGCATTGATGGGAAGTACCTAAACTTAGTGATGCAGATAATCGAGCTGGACCGAGTGATGCTCGAGCTTGAGTTTGAAGTATTTGAGCTTGAGCCAAATCATCTTTATTTTCTTATATTTGTTTTTGTATATATATCGAATTTTGAGCTTATGACTGGCTCAAACACATTAAAATAATTGGAAGTTATGGGTTAAAGCTTGAGGTTAAGCCGAATAAGCCAAATTGGGGCTCTTATTTTCTTGGCTCGTCAAGCTCCATGGGGTGTAATGGTAATTTTCAAAATTTTATATCTTCAAGGTTTTATTGCTAAGTTTTTTATTGAATTTTTAATTATTCTATAAAGTTCCACGAGGATGTTAGTATGCAAAATCATGTCCTTACTGTCAACAAAACTTACTTTACAAGCCAATTATTTTAAAAGTTTTGGCCTTTCACACGCAAGTAAAGAGCAAATGGAAAGTCGAAAGTTGGATGCAATGCCACTTAACGTTGCTTCTGCACTAAGAGTAATGGGATTCACTACAGCAATTACAACCATTTTAGTTGGTGGTGAAAAGAAAGGCTTATGAGTTATGATAGCAAATTAGTAGTAATTAGACGATATTGTCAATGGAAAAAAAATCATCTGCACTATAAAATTTTTTGCATTTTTGTGTGTTGATAAATCACCATTTTAAAGTCATTTTTAGGTGATTTCGACTAGTGAAAAGCTATTCATGTAAACAATTAAAGGTCAATTTTGTGTAGTTCAGTTCATATTTTACATCTATAGAGACATTTATGCTTTGAATTGCATAAGTTATCTATAAGTTATTCGAATAACTCGTACTTGAGCGGTTTTCCCGTGCGAAACCACCCAAAAATAGTGCATGATGAAAAAGTCTAAAAAAAAGAAAATTAAGATGACAAAGTATAAAAATACGTATAATTCGAATAGTATAAATTATTTTCTCATATTATTAATGTTGTGTAGACAGAAAAAAGAATTGTAAGATGAGTACACTGATTGAAGGGCCTTGTGAGCATGTTTACTTGGTAGCTTTGAGACAAAGCCTCCATCTACCCCACTATTGTTGCCTCAGCATACACATACAACATTTATACAGAAAATCTTGACAACCCATATGGTATGAGCTTTTCATTTTGCCATGATTCTTCTAGAAACTCTATGTTTATGTTCTTGGTAAATTATTCACAAGTTTTAATTTTGGGATAATTACACAAATTCTCTAAGTTTTGCTTTAATATCCAAAAAAACAAGTGAAATTTTGAAACCTTACAAATACCATTCTTGAACATAAAAATGCATACATAATACTCCTTGAAAAATCTTACAAATACCTCCCTCGGGGAGAAATATACAAGGTTGCAAGGTTCTGATGGTGAAATTGTGAAACGCACAAACGTCAGGGATTTTTGTGTAATTAGCCCTTTAATTTTTGGGGTGAAATTGGAAATTTTGTAAAATAAGAAAAAAATCTTTTTATTAATTAATCTTAAATGAAAATCTCCAAAATAACACACATGTAGGGTTAATTATAATTACCCTGCCAACAAGAGTTGGCACAGTTGGTAAGAAGCGCACTCGTACTTGTCAGATAACACGATTTGACTCCCTCTGTTGACGCAAGTGCCTTGTTGGTGGGCTATCTGTAAGAATCTCTATAAACGCTCTTGATCTTTGGGGCAGCCCTTAACCCTAGTGGTGACTGGCATCGACCCACCAAAACTTTTATCTAAAAAAAATTAGAATTACACCGTAACCTCTTTTGAAGGGAATTACAGTAACTACCCCTTATTATATAATTTCGAAACTTATATGGGAGGTTATAATAATTTTGAAAGACAAAAAGAGAACGTAAAATTCAATATTTCAGAACTTAAGGAGCGTAATTATGATTACCATGTATATATTATAACGTTAATTGCAGCATTTAACGAGGTGGTGTGATTGAGTGGAAGAGACTCATCTATCCTTAATCAAACGTCACATGACCCTTTCAGGTACCTACAATTCAACGAGGAGATTAGTTACTATAGCCGACGATAATGTCCTGATCTAGACAAAAAAATTAATTGTAGCATTTAATTAGTCCATTTCCCTTCCCCTCTCCGGCACTCCAAGAACAAGAAGACAACAGAAAGGAAACAAAAGGGAGATTATCATTATATTAAGGAAAGTTGCTTATTTTAAGACACATTGCGGTGGTTAGAGTTGAAATTAATATACTTAAGCAAGTACTTTTTTTATTGGGATAATGATTTTTTTCCCTCCGAACTATGGCCACTTTTGCACTCTACCATCTAAACTTTTTTTCTTTGCAGGTTGCTTTTTGAACTATAAATTTTTTTGCAATTTGCCATCTCCGATGAAAATATTCCACCGGAAAATTGCATCGTGTCATACATACATTCATGTTGTATTACTCTTCTTAACGTATCGAAAATAAACCCTCAATTAATTTCAGAAAACTTAGAGTTCTTATTATCCAATTGAATATTTAAAAATAATCTATCAAAGTCGCCGTTATTCTAATTGGGTGATAAAAACTCCATATTTTCTGAAATTAATTGAGGGTTTATTTTTGAAATATTAAGGGGAGCAATACACAACGTAAAACTATTTTTCTCATATGACACGATGCAACTTTCCGGTGAAATATTTTCGTCGGAGATGGCAAATTACAAAAATTCTTATAGTTTAGGAAGCAAACTGTAAAAAAAAAAAAAAAAAAGTTTAGATGATAAATTGCAAAACTCGTCAGAAAGGAAAAATTTCCGGGAAAAGATCTTTTATCATTTTTTTTTTTATTTTAGTTAGTAAGCTTTGAAAAATTAAAGAAAGATATCTCCAATTAAGTGCAGGTGGGGTTGTCTTTTTTAAGTTAAAGTTAGCTTTATATATTTCCTCAACTTTCTGGAACCATGTGATAACCAAATAGTATTGTCTTGCTGTAACATGAAATCATGCTAGTAGGAAGAATTAGGTGCAGAATATTGAGAGAGAATAAAGAATCAATGCAAATTTCACAATAATGGAGTTGTCACTAACTTTGTATACGAGTCCACATATATGATGCCTTTAAACAAATCTTTCCCTTGAATAAAGTGGAAAACACAAGAACTTTCAAGAACTTTGGTAAATTTACATATAAAATAGTAAAATTTAGAGAAAATTTCATTTTTGGTACTATATCTTTATTTCTGTACAATTCTACTTCCAAACAAATTAATAAATAGAATCTCTCAATTTTGCTACTATATCTTATAATTTGTTTTAATTTAGATACTTTTAGGCCCTGCGTTAGTTGATAACGGAGAGTTTGGATCCTGCCGTTAAATCTAACTAATTGAGACAATTTTTGGAGGCAGACAGGTTAATTTTTTCCTCTCTTCTTCTGCGCCATTTTATATTGCAGGGGAGGAAAAATTGCACCTTTCAGCCAATTGAAGCTTTCAGCTTTTCCAAAAGCTAAAGCAGTAAAATTAGCTTTTTTTGTTCATTTTTTTACAATCTCAATGTTTTTCCCACACAACAGCTGCTTGAGATAAATATTTTTTCTCTAAATTCTCACTAAAATTCTTGAAACCACATAATAGTTTCTTAGCTTCTCGAAAAAGCAATTTCTCGAGAAGCATTACCTATAATCACCATATTTCAAAAACTTATCTCTCTCTTAATATTTTTCCACTCTATTAATTTTTACCTCAAAAGATCTTTTATACACATCCCTCTTTTGAGCCACAAACTCAACCCGCTGCAACTTTAAGCTTTTTTCAGAAGCAGTAAAATTAGTTTTTCCAAAAGACTATTTTTAAAGCTCCAGTAAACATAAAAGTTGTCTACTATAAATTGGATCATTACAGAACTAAAAAACTGCTTTCAACCATAAAAATTAACCATTTTATAACCACTATTAATTTGCTTTTAAACATAAAAAACTGAACGTTTCACAACCAATTTTAACCTTCTTGTCAACACTATAAAACCAACCATATTAACATAAAAATCTAACAATTTTATAAGCACTTAATTTTTTTTTCCAACCTTTATTTCTTGATTTCAACAGATACTAGCACACAATGCAAGAAAGTTCTTCGCTTTCGTCGATTAAGATTTATTTTAGGGAAAATTACGGCCCGAGACAAGTTTTTTGTTTCACGAGCGTTGCACGTACATATGAAATTTAACGATCATTTGTGTGCCACGTGCCTTTCTCCGTTATCAATTAATAGTCGGGCCCAAAGTATATAAATTAAAACAAATGATTAGTTACAGTACCAAAATTGGAAAGCCCGAAAAAATTGGTACCAAAATTGTACTAGAACAAAGATATTGTACTGATCTTGCTAAAAAATGGGTGTGAATTCGACAACAGAGCTTTCGCCAATTTTAGCTACAATTCGTTATGATGTGGATTCAGACCTGCTAAAAACAGTCAAATACTCTTAAGTTAAGACTAAGCTGGAGCTGAATCCAACGTTGATCCTCCATTTAGTTAAATCAGATACTTGTATGTGATATATAGCGTAAGAACACTCGAGGAGGCATTTTTAAAGAGTTTCGGTAAGTAATTAGAACGTACTCTTAGCGTTGTGTTTCTGAGTATTTATAAGGGATCTCTGGATTGTGGTTTATGGTGGTGTCGCCACGTTTGGAGTGGAGCAATTGATTAAGGGAGGTTGTCTTGATTGGACCAGATACTCCACATAATCAGGGCCACTACGTTAGTGGGAAGGTGGTGGGCGTTTGAGCGGTTCCTGATGAATAGGCCTTCTGTCGAAACAAAGACTGAGTAGCTTCGAGGATGTATTCGAGTTGGAGAGCTCGAGCTCGGCAGGTGTTGGCGAGGTGGATGCCTATGAGGACGATCTCTAGAGGTGGATCATCGAATGTTATTTTCGAGGAGAACACTTAGCATATTTCAGGATGTAGTAATGCAGTAATGGTTCAAAGAAAAGGAGACGAGTTGAGAGGATTATGACATGTGGCGTTACGAGATTATGGCATATCAGATACGAAAATGAGATTTTCCCTAAAATTTATAACCTTTCTATTCTTAGATGGTAAAAAATTCAATTTCCATTATGCCCTTCTCATATAAAAAAAGTTCTTGCATCTTGTTTGTGCAAAAATAAAGGTTTAGTTAATAATTTGAGATTATTAATTATTTTTATGTAAAGAATAGATATAAAAGAAGAATTATCGAATTCAAGGAGTTTTCAAAAGATTCGATGAAGATATGACCAAACTCATAGAGAGAGTTCACAAAAATTGAAATATTTTGATATAATAAGCATATGGCTTCGAAGCTAACAACTCACTCAAAAACAAGGTGAATTGTTTGTGGGCTAAATTGCACTTTTAGTGTTGTAACTAATGATGATTTGTAGTATTCTGGATTCTAAGGTTTTTCACTTATAGATTTAGTTCTATAATTTCAAAATTATCGCAATTTTAGTCCTTCAGTTGCTGGAACCATATTTTATCCCCAGAAAATGGTACGTGGCATGTCGGAGATATACGTAACTTTCATTTTTTGTCAACAATAACATATGCAATGGGTAGATATTGTTATTTGCATCTTCCCAACTGATATTGTTACACCTAGATTGCATCAACCCAACTGATATTGGTATACCTAGATCTGAGGCGGAGCTTACGTGTATCACCAACATGCCACATGCGAATTTCCAGCGAGAAAATAGGGTTCCGGCCACTGAAGGATTAAAATTGCTATAATTTCAAAATTATAGGACTAAATTTCAAGTGAAAAAACCTTAAAACCTCAATAGTTACAGGACTAAAAATGCAATTAGACCTGGTTTGTGTTTTGACTTTAACACGTGACCCAAAGTTTAAATGCTCTCGAATATGATCAAATAAGATTAGTTGTGATAAGAAGAATTAGGTCCTAAAGTTAAGTTGAACACTTCATCACCTCAAACAAATCCAGAAATTCACTTCTGAATTTCTACTCTCCAGTTTTTCTTAGTTTTGGTAGCTTTAGTCAGTATTAACGCTCCTGGAAGCAAGTTATTTTCAATTAAAATCATTCCTCGTTAAACTTGAAGTTTTTCTGCTAGAATTTTCGACGACTGAAATGACAAAGTGCTAAATTTGTGTAGTTCAGGAGATAAACTGCCAAAAATTACGAGGTGAAATTAAAAGCAAACACATCGATCGATCTCATACCTTACCGTGGAAGTAAAATCAAAGAGATGAAATAGGTTCAAGTGTCAATATTTTTCACAGCTATGCCACACCATCACGTATCGTTGTGTGTGGTTTTAATTCCCCCACAAATTCCAGTTGTTACAACAACCTTTTTCTTAGGGCGAATTATCCAAACCCCTAGATTTACGGTAGTTACGAAAGATATTCTGAATTCTTGAAATTTTACATTTACACTCATATGGGATGGGATAAATGTAAAATTTTTCGGGGATATTTGTAAGTTTTAGAGATATATATATATATATTTTTTTTTTGTATTTTTAAAGATATTTGTAAGGTTTCAAGACTATACAGGTGTTTTGGATTTTTTAAATAATCTCAAAGAGTTTTGGGTAATGTTTTCCAATTTCTTACGATAAATGCCCCATATTTGATTAAATCATTGAATTATTGAACAACAACAACAACAACATTATGATCGTCATTTACCATTGACTTAATTTAGCGGTTCGACACTATACTAACTTAATTAGAAATTTCGAATCTAAATCTCAAAAAACGTAAGTAGGAAAGTTTTATACCTATGTGTCTCCTATCGAGCTGTACAGATAACCAGACAACGGAGGCCCTCTTCTTATAATTTCTTGGCTGGAAAGTGCAATAATGATTGTACAAACTAACAGTGATTTTTTTTTTTTTTAAATTTTTCTTTCTCTTCCTGTGTTTAATTATTTTTCATGAATTAGGCAAGAATTAAATTAAAGTGTCGCATGAAATTCGCAAAACAAAAACAAAAAAATATATATCACCAAAAGAGCAAGCTAATATTTTTCAATATAATAATAGTACTGGAAATGAATTTACAATAAAATAAAGTTGATCAAATTAAATTTCGAACACAATATCTCTAATTTTTTTATTAATAATATGCTACATATATAAATTAAAATCAAGACCCTTCTTATCTCCTAATAATTATTATTACAATATAAAAAAAAAATCAGAAATGATAACAACCAAATCAATACAAGATTCAATTCACACTCCAACCAAATCCACATCAATAATAAGTTAAGAGGAAAAAAAAAAAAAATAGATGAAAAAAGAACTAGCAAAAGATCGAACGAAAACTATGATCTAGTTCAAGAAAATGTAATGGCGGGCCATGAAAATAAACTCAAAAGAGAAGAGCAAAAGCCATGGCGGCAAAAGAAGCGAAGATTGTTGGGACGAAGATGGAGGCGTCGGAGGTAGGGGCTGGTGCCGGCGCGTCGGCGGCGGCGACGCCATTGACAGCGGAGAGTGCCATCAGCATGACGATCATCAATGCAACAGCGAGCATCTTCATGTTCTTGGCCTCCATTGATGTTTAATTTATCAAGAAATTGTTGTGATCTTCTCTTCTTCAGAGGGAACTTTAAATGATAATCAAGACAGATGTAATAAGATGTTTAGTGTGGTGGCTTATATACAGCTGAAGGGGAGAGAGAGAGAGAGAGAGAGAGAGAGAGTCGGGCAGCTGCCCGAGATGGAGTTAAAAAATTAGGCAAATGAAAAGGTGATGGCGGTATAATTAATAATGTTTGCCTCTCTCTTCTTATTGCCTTTTGGATTCTTATTATTTTTTAGAAAATTGCTTATTTTCAATATTTTGGTTTACCAATTGTATTAATTTCTGATAGAGTTAAGTATAAATAAGGGAAAATTATACTTTTGGTCCTGTAGTATATTGTATTTTGTAAGTTTGGTCCTTATACTTTAAAAATAGACAATTTTAGTCCTGTAATAATTGTATTGTTGTAAGTTTGGTCCTGTCCCCAAGTTTGACTGTTAATTCCTAAAAATCTTTGTTGATTTTTCACTTTGAAAGGAAAATTGAGACCCTAAACCTAAATATTGAGGAAAGATTGACCACTAAATATCTCAGTTCTCTACATTCATCTTCGCTCTCATCTCTATCTCTTTCATTCTTACTATTTATCATGTCTTCTTCTTCAAAGCACCGGGACATTATGGACAAAGAAAATTCCCAAGATTAGATTTGAAGCTTGTGCTTCGAATGTTTGTGACTTTTTCAGTGGATCGACCCTTCAATGTGTGCTAAACCGAAATCTATTTTTTCTCTACCTACTTCGCGGATGAATGTTGAAAATCCAGAGAATTTCGAATTGAATCTACGAATTCAAGAGCCGTATATTGGCCTGTTTGGCCACCACCGTAATGTGAATTTATGTGTAAATTTTTATTAATTTATATATCATAACCATCTCAACTTACTCGACTCACGTACGGAGAACGTGATTAATTTCGCCCAAATTCCCAACCCTAACGGTACACATGCTAGACACGTGGTTTTTTCGTCTCAAAACTTGACAGCAGGACCAAACTTGCAACAATACAATTACTATAGGACTAACTTGCCTATTTTAAAAATATGAGGACCAAACTTGCAAAATGCAATATACTACATGACCAAAATTGCAATTTAAAAACATATTTATAGCTTTAGTTTCTCCTTTCTAGATTTGATTGTTAATTAGTAAATAAGAAATTCTTGTAATAGTAAAATTGTTTATGAACAATTTTATCAACAACCCAACTTTTTTTTAAAAAAATATTATTTTTTTTCCTAAACACTCCATGATTTTTACTCTATACTTTTTTCATCTTTAATCTATTACAAAAGTTGCTATTATGTTCAATTTGAAGCCAATTTTCTTACAAGTGATAGATATATATTTTCATGTCACATAATTCTTTAAATTGATCAATTTTCATGTTAATTTTATTGAGTAAAATGCATTGGAACCCCTTGTATTAATGAAAATTAGCAAAAAAAACCCTGTGAAAAATAAACTCCTAAAAAAGACCCTGTATTTTATATTTCTTGCTCCACCACCCCTCCTTTCCATCTGATTAATTTCTACTCGAATGTGAAGAATTTCTTGTTTTTGTTGATGAGAAACTCCATTTTCTTTATAATATTACTTGACAGTGATGATGACTAGAATATTACTTGCTGTTGCTGTGATATTTTTTTTCTTCTTTTTTGCGATTTCTTGTAATCGATCAATCATAGTCTTTTTTTTTTTTTCTCAAGTGTTTCAAATATATAACACACCAACTTAAGATCACCTTGTTCATGACAAGAATATCAAAAATAAGAATGGGTTCGCGTACAGGGGAATGTGTGTTAAAAAGGGTAAAGAAAGGGCAAAAAAGTCCTTTTAATTGGTCCAATTCCAAAAAATTCGCATGGCTGACGCGTGAGTCTCAATCTCTGGTTTCAGGGTTTTCTTGAAAAAAAATAAAACGTAGTATCTTTTTTAAGATTTTTTTTTTTACAGAGTTTTTTTTGTTACTTTCTACCAGTACAGGGGACTTACATGCATTTTACTCTAATTTTAATGGATTATAATTAGGGGTGGGCGTTACGGATCGGGTTTCGGGTTTTCTACCCGACCCGATTGGGTTTTACCTGATCGGGTCGGGTTTTTCTTCTTTTTTTTCGGTTTTCGGGTCGGGTATCGGGTAGGAAAATCCTACCCGATCGGGTACCCGAAACCCGAATTTAGTTTTTTTTTTTTTATTTCTAAACCTACTTCATAGTTTCATTTCTTCTGTTAATTCACTTCTCATTTTATTTTTGATGTTTTTTCTTAATTGATGGAGTGAAATTCCCTATTGTTTTTTCTGGAGGATTTCATACCAAAAATTAGGAGGATGTTAAATGAATTGAGATTTGAGGGGACTAAATTGTAATTTTTCTGGACCAATTTCAGCATATCCTTAAAACAGATAAATGTATATATTAAAAAAAAAAAAAAAAAAAAAAAAAGGTACCCGATACCCGACCCCAGAATTTCGGGTACCCGAAATTACATCAGGTCGGGATCGGGTAGTAAAATTGCTACCCGAAAATTTCGGGTACCCGACCCGAACTACCCGAAACCCGAATAACCGACCCGACGCCTACCCCTAATTATAATCGAGTAATATCATAGATTTTAGTATCAACCTAGAGCGACAGATACATTCCCAAACTTATTCAAATAATCTTTTTCTCGTGCACTTACGAATCTCTTTCTTATTCAACTTGGAACTAAAAGTATTTATTCACATTTTGTATAGAAAAAACTTTTAAAAGGAGAAAATAATTGAGTAAGGGGTGACTGCCCGAACTGCCCGGAAGGAAGACAGCTGTGTGAAAGCACAAAAGTGGGTCACCACTCACTACCGTTCCAATGTGCTCTTTCAATTTTTCCCCCTCTCTCTCAAACATTGTTAATCATGCTGTCAACTTAGGACACTCTTTGTTTTTTATTTTTATTTTCGAAAGTCGACGGATCTTAGTATTTTGGGGCAAAGTTATCTGTATCAATGACAGTTGTTGTTAAAGTTGTTAAAGTTGTTAAAGTAGGATGTTTGGACTTAACTTACCACAAAAATTAGCTAATGAAGTGAGGATTGTCTAAGCTTATAAAATAGGTAAGAGTTTAATATTTAATAATCAATATAGAATAGTCAAACACGCCCCCCTCATACTCAGATCCGAAATATTGGGAAACAACCTAGAGCATAAAATTTAAATGTTGTATTAATATAGGATACAGCCTGTTCTGATACTATATTAATGTAGAATGCTTGCGTCTAATTCACCACAAAAATGATCAAAATAAGTTGAGGGTTGTCCAAGCTTATAAAATAGGTAAGAGTTTAGTATTTAATCAATGTATGATAGCCAACAATTACGTTTTTAGAGATTCAAATTCGAGAGCTCTAATTAAATTGGTATAACCGGACTGCTAGCTATGTCAATGGGTGGTAGGAGACTCATTATTTGATGGTTCTAAAATCTAAATATACCTATTCTTTGGATTATTTCAACTTCACAACTTCAATGTTATACAAGTATTAATTCCTCTGAACTGGTGTTAACATCTCACATTCAATAAATACTAAACTACTCACGATTTTATAATACTTGACAATTCTTCCATTATTAGTTAGCTTTTGCAAGTAGTTTGACCCGAATATCTTACCTAACATGGTATCAGAGTAGTTGTAACTTGTAAGTGTTAACCATGAGAAATTTTAACATTAAAAATTAAAACTGTAATATCCCACATAGATTGTGAAGGAGAACGAAACCTTGTTATAAGGAGGTGAATATCTTTACCTTGTGGACGCGTTTTAAAGCCGTGAGGTGAATTCCCTGGTGGCTCTCCCCAAGCAGACAATATTTACAACCGAGTTTTCGGGTTGTTACATATGGTATCAGAGCCGGGGCCCGGGCCGGTGTGCCAGCGAGAATGCTGGTCTCCTTAAGGGAGGAGGATTATAGTATCCCACATTGGCTGTGAAGAAGAACGAAACTTTTTTATAAGGAGGGTGAATATCTTTACCTTGTAAACGAGTTTTAAAGCTGTAAGATGCATTCCCCGGGTAGCTCTCCCAAAACAGACAATATCTACAAATAGATTTTCGAGTTGTTACAAAAATATTTCTAAATTAAAATATCCAAATATTTGACATCTTAGATGAAACTATTTTTCAGGAAAATAGAGTTACAACCTGTTTTTTATTTTCTCCCATGATTTATCCTCTTTGGTAAGAAATTGGTTCAAATTGTAGTAAATAGGTACTATAGTCCATAATCGATGAAACACGGATACAAATATGATAACATAAATTTATTTTGATATTTTATATTAGAAAAATATCCGAGATAATAGAATAAAAAATTTAAAAATATCCGTGAATCATGATCCATAATTTATTTGAGTTTCGAAAGGATAAATTATTTGACCGTTACAGACAAGTAAACGGCTTTAGGGCAGTCACTCATAAAAGCTTGTGAAAGAAAAAGATAAAAATGAGTGTACATTGGGACAAGTGGTAATCTTGAAATGACAAAAGTTCCCAGGCATTGTTCTTAAATTTTGAAAACAAATCATGGATTGGTTAACCTAATTATGGGCCATGTTTGATTTACCTGCAATGTTTGAAATTCGAAGTCTTAATGTAGAAGAGTATGATCACTAATTGGACACACACACAAAGACAGAGAAAAAAAAAATGATTTAAAATGTGTAACACAGTTTTTTTTTTTTAAGGAAAATGTGTAACATAGTTGGTTTTACTAGTTATCCCTAACTTCTAAAGCTTGCATTTTATTTTATTTTTTTAGTCAGAATAAAGCTTGCATTTTGAAATAAAGGATAATGATATTTTATCATCTTAGCTTTTATTGATGCGTATTGATTTACGTCTCAATAAATTCAGGGTTTATTTCGAATTATTGATTGAGATTCGTGATTATGGAGGTGCTTGGAAATAACTCCTCCGATAATCATATGTGTTTTAGGGTTTCGTGACCATTGAAGTGGTCAGAATTTAGCCCCTCAATAGCCATGTGGGATTCTTTCGACAAAGTGTTTGAGAATTCTCGTGTATTCTCGGTGGATCTTCGATGATCCTTTAATGGGGGTTCCGTCTCCTTTA
The DNA here is from genome assembly GCA_958496215.1 of Verbena officinalis. NCBI lineage: Eukaryota > Viridiplantae > Streptophyta > Magnoliopsida > Lamiales > Verbenaceae > Verbena > Verbena officinalis. The sequence goes on along the minus strand of OY292386.1, from coordinate 35,270,451 downwards.
TATAGACTATTCGTAGTCCAAATCGTATTGGAGTTAGAGTTCTTTACTGCCTTAAATTACCGTTCCTTCAGGGTTATTATCAGATTAGGGCTCTGTTTTATCTGGGCCTTTAGATTATTTCAATTTTTTAAGTCCAATTGTGTTTTATAAAGTTCTCAGTCCAAATGTCCTTTTAAGATTATTGGGTTTTTCATCGTATTGGGTTGAGCCCAAAATATTGAATACCATCACTATTCCCCCCATGAGTCTCAATTTCGAGACGAGTTTGAGACATTTCCGTTAACCCTTTTCGAACATCCTTCCTCTTGTATCGCCATTTTTCCGAGCAAGACTACCCTGATTTTATGACCCTGCATTTTTTCTTCCACGTGTCTTTCGAGGATCTAAGCCGTCGATTCTTAACGGTGTATAGGGGAAGCTTTCTTAGCAAGTTTACTAAGTATATAAGCTCCCTTTCCTCCTTTTATTTTTACTATTCATTCCCAGCGCTTCAGACATTTTCTTTGTGAGGATATCAAATAACTCCCTCTGTTTTCCTTCCTATTCGTGTTCATCAGATATCATCATGTCTTTAGAACAAGAATGTAGCGCCCCTCTCCAATGTAGGAAGAAGAATGTCACATCCGCACTGAAACAGACTCCCGAGCACGACAATATGTCCCACTTGAAAATACATCCCAGCGAACGACACTTAATCAAATAACTTGGCAACAATAACAACACGTCCAACAACAACACTAACTAATCAGAGAGGTGGATGCAGAATAAAACCAACCATATAACAAAAGAGCCATCCACGGCAACAAGTTTAATAATAAAGCATTTAATACATAAGTCCAAAATGTGCCATTCACGTCTCAATTACGACAACTGTACAATTCCTAGATATCATCAACTATAGCAAAAGCAAAATTCACAACCTAGCTTCAATTCTTTCAACTATAACAGAAGCAGTAATAAACGCAAGTCATCATCAAGACACGATTGTTGTTGGACACTAAACCGACCAAGACAAAACTCGAACAATTCTAGACCTGTTGTTGCCAACTAACCAGATAGGTGACACAGCCGTCCATTTTCCTGAAGAAACCTGAAGCAAGAATCAAAATGAGAGGGTGAGTATAAAGGATATACTCAGCGAAGGTTATGTAATATAAATATTGATCACAGTTCGTCGTTTGACAGTTAAAACCAAAAGAATGAGTACCGCTCGTTTAAGAGAGAATACAAATAATATAAGTTATAAAACTATACGACAAAACAACACTCGAGTTCGACTTATTTTAAAACAGTTAAAAGGTTGACGAACCGAATTCTTTGTAAAATATTTTTCACATTATTCAAGATGACATTCAAAAGGTAAACTAATAGACTTATAAGCTCATTTAATCAGTAATGAATCTAACTTAAAGAAGCTAAGAAATCAATAATGAGGCTTATAATTCAACCAAGTCATTTTAAAGCATTTAAAGCAATCGATACGTTATATGTCCCTTGGAGCACGTGCCCTTGTCTCTCCTTATAACTCCACAATCAAAAAAATACTCCTGCGCCAGTTGTCAAATTCCGAGGCTACCCCAAATTCAACGCATTACATTATGAGATTTTAGGAAAAACACCCAATGAATGTCGTGTTCACCATCATGCCAACTAAAGACTTGCCAACCGCCGACAGGTTTCTCATTAACGCTTGAAAGTTGGAAATTATACTTCGGGATCTTATTATCCTAGACGTACGTCTCCGGATCTCACCCTCCATATAACCTTCGAGCCCATTTTATAAACATTATCATTATCATTTCTCGCTTTTGCAATCATTTTATAAACAAAGGAGCCAATTTTTGAGACATCGGTGTAGCGGTCCCAGAACTCAAATCCTACTTTGAGAGAGTTTTGTATTTTTTATGAAAATGGGTTATAAATGGAAATTTTCTTGTAGAAAGAGTAGCTTTTCGGGTGTATCTCGAGTAGGGGGGTTGAGACGAACTCACCACTGAAACCTCATGTCTAGATTTGACTAGAAAGGGGTTCTTTTGTTAAGAAAAAGCTTTAAGCTATTTTTGGAAGGTTTCTTATGAAAAGAAGACCCTTCAGATATGTTCGGGTAGAGGGGGAGTAGAGCCTGAAGCTTTAGACCCTCATGCCAGGTGTAACCAAAAGATTCTTTCTTTCCTAAGAAATTCCTATTTTTGAAAAGTTTTATTTATGGAAGGTTCATGTTTTTGACGAGACCATGGATTTAGTTCCTGGCTTGTGATGCCATTCGGACTTCGTTCACCACCTCGAGGGATTATAAGCCCTGCGCAGGATATTTGGAAAATCCGAAAAGAACTAAACCTAGGTATGTCTATCCTATAGTCTATTCCCGGAAAACTTGGGATTTAGCACAGACATGCAAGATGATGAGTTTCAAGCAAGCAAGCGGTAAAGAGCACTTAGAGAAGTAAGAAAATAAAGGGGGCTTAAAGTATCGGTTGTAGCCTAGGTGGTGTCGAGGAAGGGGAGACCTTTCACCCATTAACCACCTAGACCCGGTGGCCTTAGCCTTAGGGTTGTCCCGCCCCATAGGGGGGCAGAGCGGGGCTATTGCTATCAAAGTAAAAAGAAAGCGGGAAGTAAATAAATGCTTAAGGGGCTACAAGAAGACTCACCCTCGTAGTCTTATCTTCAGTTCACTTCGCTCTAGCTGCTGCTTCCCCCTTCGAACTCAGGAGCACGATCGCTGGGACCGGACAGAACTTTGACTCAGGACCGAAATCCTGACGCTCTATTAAGCAAAGCGCCGGACTTTCTTCCGGTTTTAAAGGTTAGGAATTAGAATTCCTAACCTAAAATCGAGACGGGACCGAAAAAGACTAGAGTGGACCAGACAAAATAGCCTAGTCCTCTCTTTAGAATTCCCGAAACTCAAAAATGTCCAAGCTTCCGGAGGGGGAGAAGAGAGTGAGAAATGAGCAAGGGATGAAATGAGGGGACGAGTCATTTTATAGGTGTAAAAACCAGGTATAAAAGGCAGGTTTTTAAGTAAGGAAGGTTAGTGCAACGCGAGAAGGCGACCGGCTGGCCAAGCTGATGCGTCTGGCCATGACCGGCCGGCCGGCCAATCGATCCCACCAACTTGGGGCACTTTTCGCGAGCCAGTCAGCCAGCGAAGTCGTGTTGGCCGGCCAGCCATGTTAGGTCGGGCCTAGGCTTGCGCATATGTTTGGTTTTTCGGTATTTTCTCCTTTATTTTACGTCCTATTTGGGTGATTCGAACACCGATGCGACCCTAATGCTTTATCATATCATAATACTACATAGAATTTGAGATCCTACTAGTATATGCAAGGGTAGAAATGCGATTAGGGGCTCACAGTTGTTTGTCGCAGGGTTTCGAACCCTAGGGTTTGACTTCTATGAATCGTATGAGCGCCCAAAGTCTACCTAATGTCTGATGGGGCTTAATATTCACATACATCAGCTTCTCCATATACAACAAATACAACCCTGATGCAGAAACACCAACAGACTTCCACCCAATTCATTTTTTTTAACCTATTAACCTGGTTTCAGTAACAACACCACATGTAGACAACAATTTTTTGTTTCAAACGTAAAGATTATATTTTTAACCCTCGAAATCAAAGCAAAAATGATATACCCATCTTTCTCATCCCAAATCCTTGTTTTATCTCAAACACATCCAATGTACCCCAACAACACATAAGACATGATAAAATACACCATAAAAATCAACTAACAGTAATGCGATCATCACTCACCAAAAAAAAACTAAAACCCTAATCTTTAAAAAATCAAAATACTTTTATTCATTTGCAGAATACTCAGAACCGACTAAGATAAAGCGAACACAAAAAAAGGAAAAACATTAGGGCGATGATCATCGTTTCAAAAAAATAAATAAATAAACATACCCTAATACAAAATATTAAACTACAAATAAATACTACATTCTCCACAAAACTTGTAGGTGATGCACAGGACACAGAGGAAATAGAAAAAAAAAATCAGAAAAAATCGTATCTTCAAAGAACGCCATGATAATGGCCGAAATTACAACCTTCTTGTGCGCCTTTCTTCATATAATTCAAAAATACAAACAACAGCGAATGAAACACAAGAAATCGAACAACAAAAAAGGAAGAAGATGAGTTGAAAAAAGAGGGTTTTCACTATCGGTATTTGATTGAAAAGGGTGACATGAACTATGACTGATATTTTGGAGAAAAAGGTGATATGAAGCAAGGGAGGAGTCAACATTGTTGCCGCCCATTTCAGAGGGGCATAATCATCATTTTAGTTTTTGAGTGTTTTTTAACCAGAAAAGGGTATTTTAGACATTTCACACGAAAGGTAAAATCGTCATTTCACAGTTGGGTCTCTTTTTTTCTCAAATTAAAAGAGTATTTTGGTAAATTCACTTTTTTAGATATTTTTTTTTGGGTAGAAGGGTATTTCCGTAATTGAACCAGCAAAAAAAATTTTTAATAGAAATTCCAAGGGCATGTGCGTCATTTTACAGATTCTAGGAATATTCTGGAAGTGTAAGGGTATTTTAGTCTTTACATATTTCTATTCTATTTTTTAGTTTTTTTTTTTAATTTTTAAATTCCTGGAATTTTACATTATTTTTAATTAGAATTTTCAAACCTGAAGGGCATTTCAGACATTCCATATTTCTTTCATTTCTCCTTTTTCTTTTAATTCGAAAATTTGAAGGGTAAAATAGTACATTTATAGATTTCGTTAGATTTAACATAAAACTTAACGATAAAAGTCAACCAATGATGTATATGTAATTTTTTCCAGGTATTGGGGTTAAATTTATACATCTTTCAATCATTTTCATGATAATTTATCTCGGTAATTATTTTTATTTAATGTTTTTATATCATTTATATTTTTCTACGTGTTGTCTTAACAAATTTTGATTTTTAATTTGAATTATCCTTTTTATCTTAGATTTATATGATGGTTTTCTCTTTTTCAACTTCTTGTTTTGTTGAACTAATACGATTTTTCTCATCAGATTCCAGGTATTGAGATAATTCATAACACATAGTGATCAGAAGAGAGACACTGCATCATTCTTATTAGAGGTATATTATAGTTTTGTTTGTTGGATTGTTTTGTTAAATGTTTTAGTATTTTACAGGTAAGTAAATTGTACTTTAACCCCATCAAGCTTTTGTTTATTTCATAATATAGACACGGACAATAACTTGTATTTTTTTTTTTTTTTTTGAGCTCATTTAAATGAGTCGAATTGAATAATTATGTTCTTTGGGACTTAACTCGAACCACTAATCTATTTCACTTGGTGGTGTCACAACAACTTCTATTTAATAGTGTATCTTGTAATTAATAACAAAGATTGGATATTTATTTCATTGAGGAAAAATTAATTAAAGAAGGTATATAATATGGAAAAAGAAAAGGATTGCTAGTGTTTCGACTGTTCTAGTCATCAAATAATGACATGGTCCCGGCATTGAGTAGATCATGCACTTGATTGTACCTTATGCAGCAAGGATTGTCCCTACAGGTTCCTTTGGTAGCCAATTTCAACTCTGGGCTTTGCTAATATTTTAGATTTTGGCATTCTGCTACATCTATAATTCACGTAGAAAAACAAATCATTAAAATACAAAATGTGATTCAATATAAACCCTTGAATGTATAGGTAGGACTCATACACCGGATTTATACAAGAGTTTTACAAACTTACGTTATTTTAAGTTTTACTTTGCACTAGGGCTATTAATGGCCACATTTAAACCCCTAACAGAAATAAGTCCGAATTTTTGCATTTTCGACCGATTAAAATCTCCGATGGATTAGCTCCGATTATAAACATTCATTATTCGAAATAAGTGTCTCGTATATCAAATTAAATAGTCTGATCTGATCCGAACTCAATCTATTGATAGCCCTACTTTGTACCACACACTAAATGAGTCATTTGTGCATTCACTTGACCCAATTTCAGTTTACACTCAATTTCGTTATCCTCTAACAACCTTATTAGGCTTTGGGTAACACTAGGATAACCCATGCTCCTTCACTCTTTTTCTATTTCTTGTTCCTTTTTTTTTTAACAATCACAAAATTGTAAATTTGGCATTGGAAAAAAAAACAGAAAGTCTTAGGTCCAGTAGAAATGATTGTACTCTATGTTTTATTTCTGGATCATTTTAAAAAAATTTCAACCTTTCCTCGTCAAAAATGGGATAATTATTTGTCAATATTTTAACATTTTTAATTAATTTCAGTAGCTTCAATTATTTTGCAAATTTGAAGAGTGATTTCATTGTACTTATAATACTAATTTTGACCCAAAAAAAAAGGCCCTAAGAATGGGCCTCTTGCTGAAAAGTCCAATAAGAGGAAGAGCGTGAGCGTCACGTGATGACGTTGGAAACACCGGGGGCCGTTGGAGGGAAATCCATCCGACCGTCCATTCGATGTTCAACGGTCGAGATTCTTTTCGCTCCAATCCACAGAAAGCACCAATGTCAGAAAAAGAAGAAAGAAAAACAACATCAAACAGCAAAAGAACCCATTTTTCCACTCTCTTGGAGTGAAAAATAACTGCGTAGCATTAATTTGACATAATTACATCATTTTTCTTTTTCGAAATCTAATTTTCTTTACTAGAAAGAGTGGAAAATCTCATATTTTCTGCAACTCAAGCTAGCATTTCTTTACTCTTGTCTTTCTATTTTTCCCCTTCTATTCAATTTGCGTTTGCATTTTAAGTGTTTTTCACGACGTGGGACTGTTTTGATTGAAATGCAGTTAAAAATTGTTGAATTCAAACATTGAAATCTTTACAGTCATTGCGATCTTTCGTAGATCTTGAGGTGGGTTTGGCTTTTTCTGCTTTTTTTTCTTTTTGATATATTTCTTGGTGATAATATTGTCTAATAGGGTGTCTAATTTTGTATTTTGTTGCAGATTTTTACACACAAAAATGGATAAGTTGCAATGGGGGAACAGAAAGAGGCTGAGGTGTATGAAAATGAAAGACTCATCTCCCAACGGAAAATCAGACGGCGGAGGCGGCGGTATTGTGAAGAAGAAAATTACATCAAGAGTGATTTTTAATAATAATAATAACAATCAAAGCAGTAAAGGTGGAAATGCTCTTGTTACAGTTCCATCTCCTCATCGTCCCAACAGGTAAACATGATTATTAAGCTATGAAATGAGTAAAAAGATTGAATCTTTCTTGAATTTTTGAGGTTTTTCTGATGTGGGTTCTATATTTTGTCATTTGGAAGAAAAAAAAACACAGAGTGTTCTCTTTTCTGGGTTCTCAAAGATATTTTGATTTCCAGTTTATATTGGGCTTTCGAATAATGTTATCTGATTTCGTAATAAAATTCATTTGGAAGTCTTATTACTTTATATTATTCTTAAAAGGGAAAGTCTCAATTTGGTTTCAGTTATCAGTATCTGGTATATTTTGAAAATTCTTGTTGTAGTGTAAGTGTAATTATCCCTAAAAATAAATGAAAATATTTTCTCCATCATACAGGACAAACATACATGACGAATTTCTGCAGATAATGTAAAGTAACTTTTAAAACTACAAGAACCTGCTCAGTTTCAAAATGCAGTATACAATAAGTTGAACCTAATCTACTAAAATACTAGCAGCACTTATATGGTTGTAGCTCCATTAACCAAACTCGTGATAGTGTCGACATTCTTGGCCAATTCAACAGCTGCTCCAACATAAGAATGTGGTGTCAAATTTAAGAGAATTGTCTTGGCTTCAATTGGGATATCGAGGCCTTCAATGAATATTCTTATGCTTTCTTTATTCACTATTTTCCCTCTGGTTCTCCTTAAGTTTCTCGTATGGCTCTGGAACACCGTATCTTCGCATTACCTATAAGAGAGACAAAAACATGGTAAATAGACGCTAGCAACAGAAATTTACTAGAACAATAGAGTCTGTCTGATCAAAGGATCAATCACCAGAGAAATTTACATAAATACTAAGATAAGATGAGATCAAATATCTACAGAAGTTACGTACAGTTTGTATTGGCTCAGCAAGCACCTCCCAACACTGGTCCAAGTCTGTAATTAGGGAAGCTTCATTGACCTAAATAAAATAAAATAAAAAAAGGATGGTCAGATAAAAAATAATCCCGTGCCTTTCCTAACCATAACCGTCAAACAGAACTAAGATTTTCATTTGACAATATATGTGTTCGTGGAATCCCTAAAATAAGTAATGTTGTAGCTTATAGCTCAATCTGACACAGATAAAGGAAGAATATCTGGTTTAAAGTGTAATTAGACACCAAATTTCTAATCAGAAATTTGTGTAGATTGTTGCCACAAGATATAAATGTGTGTGAGAGAGTGGGTGGAATCCCTAAAATAAGCAACATTGTAGCTTATAGCTCAATCTGTCGCAGGTAAAGCAAAGAATATATGGTTTAAAGAAAAATTAGACACCAAATTTATAATCAGGAATTCTTAATAGCTTTCTCCAACAAGTTGATATCAAACTAATCTTTTTCCTGAATCTTTCCAACATGGGATTTCTGAAAAAACTAAGATCGGGTGCAAATGACAACCGAAAAGCATCAACGTCATCATCGCCTGAGAAGGAAGACAAGTACTATACGAAAAGAGGATTAATCAATGACAGCAGCAAGTTGAGCATTCCGAAGGAAGAAAATCGGAAGTTTGTATGGCCGAGGTTGTTAATTTCATTATCGAGTAAGGAAAAGGAAGAAGATTTCATGTTGATGAAGGGATGTAAACCGCCTCAAAGGCCTAAGAAAAGGGCCAAATTGATCCAAAGAACCATTTTGGTATATTTTAATGTTAAATGCTGTTTGTTTGATTTATATTGTCTGTTTTCAGTAACATTGTTCGAATCTATTTCCAGTTGGTGAGTCCTGGTGCGTGGCTATCGGACTTGTGCCAAGAGAGGTACGAAGTGAGGGAGAAGAAGACTTCCAAGAAGGTATGTTCGACTCTTGAATGTGATTGATAAGTGAAATGATTCGTTATCAATAATATATATTGTTTTAGAGGTTGATTTTGTTTCTAATCTATATTACTAATTGTTGAATATTCAATATGATTTGAGTATATCTCCTAACGTTCACGTATTTTACAAAATGCTTCCTCCGACCATGTTCAAGCATAATGTGAGGTATCAAACCGAAATATTCAGTCTCAACATGGTCGGATGAGGCATTTTGTAAAATACATGAACATTAGGAGGCAATTTGTAACAAAAAATAAGTTAGAGGCAAAATGTAAAAAACGTGATATATTACTAATTGTTGAATATTTAATATGATTTGTATATCTCCTAGTATTTTTCAAAATGCTTCCTTCGACCATATTCAAGCATAATGTGAGGTATCAAACCGAAATATTCAGTCTCAACATAGTCGGATGAAGCATTTTGTAAAATACGTGAACATTATGAGGCAATTGTAACAAAAAATAAGTTAGGCAAAATGTAAAAAACGTGATATATTACTAATTGTTGAATATTCAATATGATTTGAGTATATCTCCTAATGTTCACGTATTTTACAAAATGCTTCCTCCGACCATATTCAAGCATAATGCGATGTATCAAACCGAAATACTCAGTCTCAACATGGTCAGATGAGGCATTTTGTAAAATATGTGAACATTAGGTGGCAATTTGTAAACCGTATTCTTTTTTTTTTTTCCAGAAGCCAAGAGGGTTGAAAGCTATGGGAGGCATGGAAAGTGATTCAGAGTGATGAATCTCTTTGAACTCAGAGGAGAATGATTATTAATTTGTCATTTCTGGATCTCTTATGGTTGGTTATCCAAAGGCTGTAATATTTTTGAGGTTGTCTGATTATTGTGTATTCATACGTTCGATGTATTTATAATACTATTCTTCTTCAGATATCTATTGTAGAATTTCGTAACTCTTATGAGAAGTATCATTATGTATTTGTGATTATTTATTGCAATAGATTTTACATGTGATTCCATCTCTGATGCACGGATAGTCGGATACTTCTAAACATGCCTATCATTCTATCGTGCTTGACACTTGTTTAGTGGTAATTATCGCAAAAAAAAAAAGAAATGATTGCTGTATCCTATGTCATGTTTATATCTCCGTATTCGTAAGTCATTGGCCTCAAATAGCCCCCTCCTTAAAATCCTCACCGTTTAAAAGGTGTCATAATCTATATATAATAATTCAGAACTCTTGAGGCTATCCACCTAAGCGCATACGTGGATAGTCTCAATGAATTTTATTTTGCCATGTAATTAAACTTATTAATTATTTTCATATTTATCCAAAAGAATAAAAGATTTTGTATAGATATGTTTGTTACAGATCTAATTCAAATTAAACTATTATTTATATTTTCATTATCTTTACATAAGAGTCCTACAATATCTTTATAAATAAATTAATTTTAAATTATATTAAATAAAATTTAAAAATAATTAAGTATAAAAATAAAATTATCAAAGATAAATATAAAAGAAATACGATAATATCGTTCAAATTAAAATAAATAATTTTAGAATTTTACAGCAAACTGATTTCTTAAAATAAAAAAAATACTTTATTAATAAATAAACACTGGCCTTTGGCATAGGATTTTAACTAGTAAAGGTATAATTTATCATCATCCTACAACACCTACGTCTATCCATCTTTATTAGTAATCTATGATATACGGACACTTTTAAAAATTCTACTAGACGTCTGATATTTTTGTAATGCAAAATATTGAAAAGAATTCGCCTATCATAGCCTATGATGCACGGAAACTTCTAAAAATTCTATTATGTCTTGTCGGACACTTTTCTAATATAAAATGTCAAAAAATATCCGTGTCACCGTATCCGTGTCTTGTCGTGTCCATGTCACCGTGTTTCATAGATCACATCTCATGATCTAATTATACTATTTTTTCTTAACATTAATTCTTCTTTAACATTCTCAAGATATTCTTTGATTTCTCGAGGAAAAATTAGATATTTCAAAGGGTAGTATAGTTATATAAATTAACAAATAGTTATTTTGGTAAATACACTACAATACTACATTATTAGACCATACCGTACGAAAAATATTACCCAGAGGATGACGCACGGTGGTGGGTGGCAGATCTTCCGGAGTGGAGGAATGAAGGGAGGAGAGTTACGGCGGCGGAGTTGTGGTTGATGGTGCGGAGTGGCGGCGGAGTGGTGGAATGGGGAGTTTTCTAGGGTTTCTTCTCCCAATTTTCGTTTCCTTTCAGATTTTTTTTAATTAATTTTGTTTGTATATCTTTTAAATGTTTTGTTTAGGTATCAAATAAATTTAAATAATAAATGATTATATATAAATACTTAAATATAAAATATTTAATATTTTTATTTATATTTGATTTTAGTAAAGTAAAAAATATATATAGACTTCTTAAATTTTAGACTTTGCAATTTTCCCAATAAGTATAAAGTTAATTCAAACTAAAAATATATATATTATCCACTAAAATTGTTATTTAAAATTAAATTTATTTACTAACTAATTATTAATTATTTACTATTTTAAAAGTTAGAACATTCAAGGGATTTTGTGGTAAAATAAATTTTTTTAGGGTGTTTTCTATAAATCTATTTGGGACCTAGATCACATAATTCGCGTAGGACCCCCATCGCACTGGCGCTCCGTGCTCGATCTGGCAAACTGAGGGCAGGTACGACGCTCTAAGGCGAACTAGAAAACACTAATTTACGCTCTAATAATTTTTAATTCGCGAACTAAAGGTCACAAATTCACGCATGTATAATTTATAATTCACACTTTTAACAATTATAATTCACGCTCCTAATATTTATAATTCGCTAACTAATAGGATTTGTGCTCTTAAATTTTCTGTTTTGGGCTATGATGTACGGGCATTCCTAAAAATACTATCTTATAGTGTCGTGTCGTATCCGACACCGTGTCCGATACTTCTCAAGTGTAAAATGTCAAAAAAAAATCGTATCGCCGTATCCGTACCGTGTCGTGTCCCGTGTCGTCGTGTCCGTATTTCATAGGTTTGAGATTTACCGTTTTAGTTAAGAAACTTAAGTCAAATTATTTTCATGTTGTCGGAAGTCAAAAGCGTATTCCAGAAGTTCAAAAAACCCTCCCCTTTTCTCTCTTGCAAACACCATTCCTAGTGCGAAAAATTGAACTGCTCAACAAATTCTACGGAGGAATAAGAAATCTATATAAGGTACACATATATTTTTTAATTTGGTTTTATTCTTATCTTAAGTAATAAGGAGCCATAGTTATTGGTTACTGATTATCCTAAAACTTATGCAAACGATGTAATCTGTAGCACTACAATCTATATCAACATAATCTTGTTGTCTTTGTGCAATTAATTGTATATACAGAGCATCGGAGCTCCCACAAAAGATTGTGATTTGTGACTTAATTTCTTTAGAAAAATTTTGTTTTCTTATTACTGAATCAAAGGTTGAGTTGCCCAGGTTTAGAGTTTGGAATTTGAAAATGTAATCACTAATGACAATTCAACTTTTGTTATTTTAATATATGAAACTAGTATGTGCAAAAGCTACCGATTGCAAAAGTGACTTTGAGTAAATTAAATTTCAATATCTTCTTTCTGTTTTATATTTTCTACTGTACTAAACTACTCACTGTACTATCAAGAATTTAAAATTTTATTTTCTTGAAACTTTTATTATATTTGCTTATATTTTTGTTTAAATATAATATAATATTGCATATAAAATAATTTTATTTTTATTTTTTATTAGACGCTTTAAGGTGCTCTCGCACTCAAAATTTTTTATTTTTGATGCACTCGCATCCGCACCCGCTTTATTTGATCTAGTTTGGGACCATTTTTGAACGAAAATAAATTATTGGATTATTTGCAATTTCTAGGTCACCAATTTTACAAGTAAAAAAAATGTAGAGATGATGACTCCAGCCAACCTAAATCCTGTGAAACCAAAAATACTAGAACCTGAACTGACTCCAAACAAATATTATTTTGTAAGGTTCCCACACAGCTTAAACAAGAACTTTCCACAAAAGTCCTATTCCCCTCAGGTTTGCGCGGTTTATGATATACACTAACATTACGAAAATTACAGTGAGATTTACAAAATATTACAAATACCTCTGAAACTAACAAAAGATCGTTGACAAATCATTAGCTCAGGGGTATTCATAATGTTTGTGAGGTTTCAGGGTATGCTCCGAAAAAATACCTAATCTCAAAGGATTTTTCGTAATTATCCCTTTTTTTCATTCCTCTTGTGAGGTACAATGGGCTTGAGATATGCACGAATTTGTATAGGCTAAAATTAGAGAGGAAATTAGAAAAAATAAGAGATATTTATACAATTGACTTCCACCTACCCGAAGCTTCAAAAATTGCAGCTGAAGCTTCAAATATGCCACAGCCACATTGCTAATTCTGTAAAAATTCTCTCTAACAGAGGGTATACCTAAACTCTACTCAAACCCTATTCCTTTGACTGCTCATTTACAAAGCCATTAATGTCCTATATTCTTACAACATCTACTCATGTACACATGTGTTCTTCCCCGACAACCCCTTCTGGTAAAAAAAGCTTCTCACCCAAAGAATATCACCGAAAGCTGCTCAACAATCAATACTTGTACAATGGTCTGCTTCGTCGCAGCAATGGTACATGGGATGCCACCACTCAGAGCCCTCTGGAAGATGAAGATAACAATGTTAGATTAGTGCTCGACAACATTAGAACAAAGAAATATTCAGATCAGACCTTGAGGTGATTAACGAATTCCAGCGAATTGCATATTAAGGTTTTGTTTGGAAAATGACATTCTTGAGGAGAACTAGGAGTAATTTCAATTTGGTGAATCTAGTTTGTTATGACGGTGGAATTGGAATGGCGGTGGCGGTAATTGATCATTTTTGATATCTGTAATTGGGCTGCAAGAATTCGACTTTTCATGAAATTGATTTGAGGGATTCTTTTCGGAGGTTGAGGCTAGTAAGACAATGTCAAGCTATATTTCTCTTGTGGCATGAAAATTTTTCTGGGGAAATATTCCACTGGAATTATGCCAAAGACAGTAACTTGCAAAACTTATATTGTTCGCATGGTGAGTTCTTAAAAAAAAAGTTGAGATGGCAAAATGCAAAAAACGCAATAATTCGGATAGTAAAAAATATTTCTCATAGATTTAACCACCTAAACCTTTATTCTAATTGCAGATCACTTCTTAAAGTACGTGGGTTTTGCAAAATATGTGTCCAAAAAAAGTTGGGCTTACAAAATTTACCTGTCTGTTCACCACCAACTTTACAATTGTCTGACCGACAGGCACGTATGAATGGCCAAGGCACAAGCAAGCAATAGGCGGACTCCTCCTTGATGCATCTGAATGCTATAAAGATTCCAGAGTTATTGATGATTTTGTGAAGACAGAGAGAACAAAGGGAGCCTCTTCGCCAGGGTGGATTGTGGTGGGAACTATAGTGTAGCCTTTAGGATCAGGATCAAGGACCATTTCACATGATATTTCCCGAGAATTCACATAATCGGTCCCACCAACTGATTCATGCATGTAAATGTTGTATGCTGCACGACGCCCACGTGTCTTCAATATCCTCATCCCGATGTAGAACATCATTGAATCATGGCTAGATTGGTAATTTCTAAAACCGGCTGTTGTTCTTGAGAAGCTCACACCCTAGAGATAATTTTAGTCATAAGCTTGGTCATTACTTAGAACATCATGGACTACAAGCACACTCAATGTACGTGCTAATTAAGAAAAGATGTCACTAACACATTTAAATTAAATTAAGTAAAAAATTATAAATAGTTTTTAATATCTGTTGAGTTGATGACAAATAAATGAAAAGTAATTTTAAAATTGAAATTATATGATTAAGAATTAATACATAAAAGTACAAAAAGAAAATGAATTAAAGGGAGAGGGGACGGAGAGAGATGAGAGAAATTTCAGAAAGTACAGAAAAACACGTTGAAATAAACAAAATATGGCAGGAGATAGATGAGAGACGAAAAATGTGGTTGATAAAAAGATTAAAATTGCGGTAACAGAATTACGAACACCCCCTTTGACAACTGAAAATTGATCAAAAACTGCCAAAACTTATGATACATGTGGATTCATGGAAAATGACTAGAATTTGAATGATGACATCATTTGACTGCGTCCAATGATATATATGTAATTTAACACTGTAATCATTGCTCTATATAAGTTGTCATATACCTGAGTTAAGGTAATGAACACGTGAATAGGTAATGATGCATCGGCTCCAGTGGCTCTCAATCTAAATTGAGGATTTTGATGCCAAGTTTCGTAGTCTTGGCAGCCCCCAGCACCGTAACCACGCCACTGGCTATGAACAGAGTAACGCATTTCCGGTGGGTAGACACGGCATACGTAGATTGACCTAAAATGTATTTGAAAATCTTGCCATGACATCCAAAATATGCCGTCTTTTGCCTGTTCATGATTATGATCATCAGATATTCAATGCAGTTTAATGAATTTAATGATCATTCAAATTAAAAGAGCTTATGCAATTTACCTGTGGGACATGCTTGAGCTTGTGTCTCATCCTATCCGTCCATTCTGGTGACGAATCAGACCATGGACCGTTCCACTCAACCTCATTTGCCCATGGATTTCTAATCTGAACAAGCTTATGGCCATCTACTTCACGTACCTGAGTAATTACAATATGCCAAAAAAGAAAAGATCATTTTTTTTTATGATTTTATCAAAATTATATTCACTTTTTTACACTTTGTTTCCTACTGTTTCAATTTTTACCAGATACCACCCAAAGCCTTCGATTTATTGCAGCTAATCTGAGTTCATTTTCTGGCCAAAAAGTGTCACTTGAGGTGTTTCAGGTGAAACTTCCTCCATCACATGTTATCGCTCAAGTGACACTTTCACCAGAAAATAAAGTCAGATGCTAAACTATAAATAAGTTGTAAGTTTAGATGGCAACCTGTAAAAATTGAAACATTAGAAGGCAAAGCATGAAAAAACCAAATACATTGGATGGGAAAGTGTTATTTTCCCCAAAAAAGAAGAAAAGAAAAGAAAAGTGGAGTTACTAAATTGTGTCCAACACTTACCTGCAATATTGAGTAAGCATGGCCTTGCACGATCCCACAAGAGGAAACGTGCACATCAGAACCAGAAGGGCTACCAGCACCAAGCAAAAATCCCTCTTGTTTGAAACGTAATAGTTGAGACCATAGTCTTCCACTAGCAAGATCAATTTGGGATTGAGCACTTCTCATGTCAATCTCCTCACCAGCACCGCCAGTGAGATCAACAAGAGCATCTTGGACGAGACCACCTTCTAATGCTTCATATGATCCATGAAGTTTAGCATATGCCTTTTCAAGTAGAGACACCCATAATTCATTCCCTTTCCTGCTTGTTGCAAATGCAGGTTTGCCAGGTGATTCGCATGGGATCCAATCATCCACAACAACAGGAACCCATTCCCCCTGAAATATAATTTAAAAAGAATAAAGTTACATGTTTGCTACAAAACATTTCAAGTAATTGTTGACATGAAAAAGAAGAGTAAAATGAAATAAATGCTAGTTATAAAAATAAACCACCTGAATGCAGAAACGAACTGTATAAATTCCTTCATCATTATAGTCTGGAGTGATAATGACTTCTGATATTCGCGAAACCTCAGTCAGCACAGCAACCGCACTCAAGAACCAACAATCACCCAATCGCCCCTGTTCGAGATAGATTTTGAGCAGTTAAGTATAGCAATAAAATAGAGACTAAGGAGACAGAGAAGGTAAAGTATCAAATTGTTATATAAATTCATGAACAGGAAAGATGGACAGAACCTGACAAACATCAGATGGGTTTGCTGTTCCGGAAAATAAGCATGGATTAGAATCCAGATGCCTTTCTTTGACCATTTCAATCGGTCTCATCCATCGGGAGACCACCTATGATAAATATCAAGGCATGTTAGACATTAAATATAGTATTAATATGGCAAAACAATGCTCCATAAAAGACCTTCACAAATTTTGAATTAATATTTATTTTTTTATTTTTTTTACCTCTTTTGAAAGGAGTCAATAAGAAAATGAAGATATGCACTAAATTAAATCAAATTTTTACATTTCTTTTCTTTCGAGTTTCGGATAAATACTTCAAGTATTCAAATCAAGAAGTTACAATTTGTCAAATCATATGAGAGAAAGAGATGAATTACTAGTCTCCTTCGAATTTGAAAAATCAAGTCAAATTAGGCATATATTTCCTGAGTTGGACTATATACTAGAAATAGAAAGAACATTCTTCTTCTCTATTCTTCGTAAGATTTTATGCGACTTTCCCATATCTACACCCATTTTATGATAAAATAGGACTATTGCTCAACAGCAAGGCTCCCGCCAACAGTTACCTGTAACTTAGAAGGTGGATTGTCAGGATCAAGAAATAATGAACGATCACTTGGAGGAAACTCTTGATCAGTAAACTGTAGTTCGCCTCTTGCCAAGAGAGCTTCTTTAACAGCCAATTCAACAGAGTGCATACGTTGATTGATTTCATCTTGAGTTTCCATCCTAGGTTTCCTCAACCTTCTAGTGAAAGAGTCCACATCTACAATAATTCCTTCACGATCTGATCTTCTTTTCCTCCCACTGGAATACTGTCCATCCCAATCAACCTCATCTCTGTCGTAGAGATCCACTTCTGCTGGATCACTCTCCCAGTCCTCAACCTATTTATCAAATTCTTATGAAAGCAAGTCGGGAGAAGCTAATATAGCCAACCTAATCAGTTATATATATATATATATATATATATATATATATATATAGATATATATAGATATATATATATATGTGTGTGTGTGTGTGAGAGTGTGTGTGAGTGTGTGTGTGTGTGTGCGTGTGTGTGTGGACTCCCCATAATATATATATATATATATATATAGATATATATATATATATGTGTGTGTGTGTGTGTGTGTGAGAGTGTGTGTGAGTGTGTGTGTGTGTGCGTGTGTGTGTGTGGACTCCCCATAAGAAGTATCAGCTAATATTGCCAACCTAATCAGTTATATAAACATATATGTGTGTGTGTGTGTGTGTGTGTGTGTGTTGTGTGGACTCCCCATAAGAAGTATCATTGCACTTATAACTCACTATTATAAATATTTTTCTGTGTATGGAGTCCGCAAAAATAAGTACCATGCCTAGCTTATAGCTGAAAAAATCTGTGTGTCAGTGCATGCGTTTGTGGAGTCTCTAAAATAAGCACCATTCTAGCTTATAGCTCAATCAGACAGACGTTTTAAAGCACAATTTGTCACCAAAATAACATATGATACTTTAAGGCAGTTGAAAAAAGGAAGCAAACTCACCCTTGGAGGAGAGTCTGTCCACTGCCAGTTATCATCAGGGTGGTCAATCAAGTTGTAATCTCCAGAACCCATGGAAGATGGAAGTGCAGCAATCTCATCTTCACTCAAACATCTTCCCCAAAGGAAAACATCCATGACATGCATCTTCGATTCGGCGCCTTCGCTATCTGACCTCCCAAATGCATCCATGTCTGTTGGTGGTCTAACACCAACAAAAATGTCTGTTCCTTGTTCCCATATACCACTTCCCACATTAAGTGGAAGTCCAGTCTGATAACCATCATAACCACCATCAATGAAGCATGTTGCCTCACCCAAATCAGCATCAATAGTCATTGTCACGATATGCCACCTGCAAGAAAGGAGTTTCTTGAGAGACATAAACCTCGTGACAACTATAAGGTTAAATGTATCATGACATGAGCATTAAAAAGCCCAAAGTAGCAAGAGAGAGAAAGAGAGGCTAGAGAGTGTTGACAGAAAGTACAAGGAAACAGACCTTCCATCTGCAATACTGGATGAACTTATACTCCACTCTTTTGCAACAGTAGTCTGTCTATCCCCTTTCGTAATCAAACGAAGGCCAACTTGCCCAGATTCAATACCTTGTTCAGAACCAGCCACAAGAATTTCCCAACAAATTTTTCGCTGAAATTCAGTGCCCAAAAGACAAACTGGCCCAGAATCAGGCTGGATCATCACAGCAACAGAGAAGCTGACTTTCTGGCTCTGACACAAACTAGCATCAATTTGACCACAGTGCCTGCCACTTGTTGTGGGTTCATCATCAAGAACGCATACAGCACCAGCAAGCCCAGTCTGAAGTTTAAAGAACAGAAGAATGTAGCATCAGCAATCTATACTACTCTTTCTCTAAGCTCTGACTTAGAAAAAATGCCTGAAAAGTGGCATACGGTAGTCCAGAACACTATAATTTATGTCTATAACTATCATTACACAATAAAATAAAAATTACTCCCTGAAATAGATAATTTGGTGTGTCTTATTATAGAATGCCTTATTAATTGAACTTTAGCATTAGCAACACTGACCTGCTGTGCCCGTTGAGATAACTGGGTTGCACGTATTCTACGAGCAATGTTTGAGACTCTCTCACGTGCAAATGAATCATCAAGAACTGAATCACCTCCTACAGCACGAACAGCAGCTGCCATGGCTGCTGCCTCCCTGCTACCAGCATTAGGAATAGATGATATGAGAGAAGCTTCTATCTCCTTCCATTTGCGTTCCTCCTTCTCCAGGAGAGCTTTTCTCCTTTCTTTACCCCTACCTTCCTCTTCACGTCTCTGCATCAAAGCTTCCTCTTCCATCTCCTTCTCTCTTATATAACTGCAAATATTAAGAGAGAAATATCAGATAACAGGAAAAAGCAGTTGAAAACACTACAGAACTTGAAATCTTGAACAAGACTTTCTAACCTCTCCTGTATAATTTCAAATTGTCTACGGTCCTCAGGCATCCACTTCTTGATTTTTCTAGCACTTAGATCCGAAAAACCTATGCTATCCAGGAACAGTCGCAGTCGAACCTCGTCCTGGACAAACACAAAAGACAGGATTCAAAATCATAAGCTGGTAAAACCAAATAAAGGATCCATGGCAAGCAGAATGATTCAATATTTACCTGCACCCTTTCAGCTTTGGCAGTCAAACCAAGCAACAGAAGCAAATAACCACCAAACTTATCCCACATGTATACCCATTCAGTATCAATAGCTTCTTCCAGAGCAAGAATTCTTGCATGGGCACACATTTCTCTCCTGTGGCCTACATCACTGGTAACTTCACTCCGTAATATCCTCCAACATTTCAACCTAGAGAAGAATGAACCAGCAGCAAGTTCTTCATTTCTCAGACGATCTCTTAATTTCAAGACATCAGCTCTAGGAAGCACAAAGTTCCCTGCCCTATCCCGTGTAATAGTAGGATCTCCAACCAAAAGTGCAGCTGAGCTGGCTGACCTCTGAGGTGCCGAATATGTTCCAGATAGAGCATTTCTTGTCTACATGGAATAAAACAAACATTTGACTTTAGACAAAATAAAATTTCATCTGTCAGATTTTTTTTCTGAAGCAACTAAAGCATAGTAAAAACAGAGATGTAACCAGCAGTAACATTTTTATCAAGTGATTCCCATTGTAAGATTTTATCTTCTATTTCATAGTACCAGAGATTATGAATCAACTTCATCTTCATACCAATTTAACCATTTGTGCACATCACACTGAAAATATTTAAAACTTGTACAGGTCATAAACTACTCTCCCCATCCCTCCCCCACTTTATTTGTTTTTAATGGGACAAAGGCAAAAGAAACACATGCTTTTCATGTGCGTGTATAGACTAATAAAATATAAGGAAACTCATGATTTGCTACAGAAAAATTAAATGCTATTGAAATCTTAACGAGAACGTTTCACGACTATGGTTTCAACAAATTAAGAAGAAAACACCATGGCATATAAATTCACTTTGACACAGACTTCATTTGAAGAACATATTATGAAAGGAAAAACAATTAACAGACGCACCTTGGTTGCTGATCTAGCAATTGCCTGTATTACAGTTTCCTTACTAAGAAAATGAACACCATCTTCCACCATCTAAGTAAAAAACACAAATGTTAGTACCGGAAAGGGATTATAAAGCAGAAATTTACAAAAAAAAGGAAAAAACAGATGATTCTACTAAGGCTCAAGAGCTATGTCAAGTAAGTTGTTGATACAATATTGAAATGCTAGAGTGCGTGAACAAGCACAAGATAAATGATAAACCTCAAGAGTTAAGCAAGAACGTGATACGGCAAAGCCAAAGGCCACGACAAGTGTAATAGCTGATACAGCAGCCCCAGCAAACGGTGGATAAATTTTCAAACTGGCAACAACGCCCCACCCTTCAATTGCCAATGCAATCCCATAAAGCATGAGAAATGCAGCACTGAGTAGAAGACATAGGATTAAACATTAGAAAGTATTGACATCTAGAATCAATTTGTATTTAAAAAAAAGCTAAAAAGAATTAAATAAGCAACCAGCTATAGAACTGTAGAAAGGAGGAACATGATATGAACAAAGAAACTTGACATACCTAACATTTTCTGCACAATCAGCATGAGCATCATAGACATATACTGGCAATACTCGTGGAGAATAAACCACTATAGGAGGAGAAAGAAGCACCTGCAATGTCCAAGCAACCAAAATATAAAATTGTTCATATATGAAAAGCTTTTCTTCACAAAGTAGGCCAAGTTAAAGAGGCATCTTGAAGTGGAAGAGGAACACTCACAGTTAGTGCTCTTCCAGCCAACAGGAATAGAAATGCAAAGTAACCAACAGATGCGCCAACAAAAGCCTTATCTGGAAAATGCAAATGACTCTCAAATATCTTATAGTAATTGTTTAATCAAATTGACATAAATGACAAATGTGAAGAAAAAGGCTAAAGCAGTTTGTTCAATTATTAGGTACATGGTCAACAAAGAGGAATTTACCTTGAAACCAGCCGACAAAAAATGCAGCCAAAGCCAAAAGGAGGGCAAGAAAACAAACAAATAACATCTGAAACCGTGTCAAATAGAAATTGTTTGAAGCCCAGTAGTGAATGACACCAATTGCCAGGACCAGAAGCAGAAGAACTAAAAGGAATGCTGCACCAATCTGTAACAGTAGAGACAATCATGTTAGTTGAGGGTAATAACACAAATTATAATGCAGGATGAACACTACATCAAAATGCTTACTCACCGTCCATGGATAAATTGTAACTGTAACCGCTGAAATTGCACCAAGCAACAGAACAAGACCAATAATTATAAATATGTAAGCCCCTCGAGAGAGTTTCCAGTTATCATCTTTCCTGCAATCGTATATTGAAAATGTGAATCACTCTTAGATGTAACAACTACCAGAAAATAAAAATATAGAGATTGAAAAGCCCTAGTGGGGAAATGCTACCGCTTAAATTGTATGCCTAAAAGGAAACATACCATTTGAGCAACCCAGAGGATAATGACAATATTGCAGGCATGCAAATCAATGGAAGCAAAGCAGCAAGAAAGTCAGCTTTTGTTGGAATCTGGTCGCTCCTCGAATTCACAATCTTCATATATGATGCCCCACAAAATGACACGAGGACAGCTACCAAAGAGGAACAGAACTTTTAGTAATCAAACCCACAAAAGGAACCAAATCGGGTGACAAATTTTTGCTGTTTAGGGAAGGACTTATAGCAAAAATGAGAATAAGTATTCACCTGCAAACAATCCAATACATGCAGCAGAAGAGAGAGAAAACCGATAAGTTGCAAACCACGACACTATTGGCAGCACACCAGTAATTATCAGAGCAATTGCAGAAGCGACCGCCCAGCCAATATACACAGATGATGCATAGGGAGATGAAACACTTCTCTGATCACCAGTCAACCCCTTGTAGCTTAAATCATCCAAAGGCTTTGCAGATATGATTCCACCAAGAGCTAATAGAGATCCAGCAAATAAGGCTATACAAATGAAAAGAACAATGCCCTGGCAACAAATTTTTAACAGTTTCATCAATGACATTATGAAGACAGATGAAGAAAAATCAGAAATTCTATTATGTATACATTGAGTTGTGTAGTTTATTAGACAACCAAAACCTACTGAAGTTTATTCTATCCACAAGCTGTCGTTTATGTAAACGTCAGAACTGAAATCACAATCATTGTAAAGTACTAAATGATGCAAAAAATGGGGGAGTGGCAACTTTAGTAGTATCAGCCATGAAAAACCCATCAGCAGTAAAGGAAAGACTTATACCTCCTTTTTCCTTGTGATAGCATGATTTCCAGCAGGCCCAGCATTAGCATCACTTGAAAAGCAAAACTTGTAACCATTGTGAATCCATATGGGAATCCCAACAGATAGGCATGCCACCATCAGAGGAACTGTCAAAGACAACCCTAGAAGAACTGACGACTTGCTGCATAAACATTTACAATCACAAGAGAGTTCATGTCAGTATACCATCACTTACTACATTGACACAACAGATTGGATAAAATGTAATATAGATGCTAAACATGGTTGAGGAAATTGTACCTCAAGAAGGAAAGCAGCAATCCTACAGCAGTGCTAATCAACCAAGCAACAAATCCATACTGCGTAGCATAAAGGACAAAAGCATAACACATGTAAAATCAGAAATTACTATAGGCAAGAAAATGAGGACACCAAGCTAAGGGATGGTCCCTGCACTGTGGGACTCCTCCATATCCTTGCTATTTAAATGAATGTAAATAAAACAATGGAAGTATCTGAACATATTGAATGAAAAACAGCAATAATTAATACGACCAGAGCCCAATAACAACTAAAACACATAGACATTAGAACAATCCAGAATACTTATGATATCATTACCTTCCTAGGTTTTGAAGTCATTGATAATTCCTCGGACTGGAGAGACCTAAGGAAAGCCATGATTGACCATACAACAGGAGACAATAGCAGCACTGCTATTCCAAATTCAAACTGCGGAAAAAGGACACCAAGCTAGTTGTCACTTGTCAGAATTAATGATGGGGTAAAAGAGCGCACCTCAAAGATTTTAGTGATAAATCACAAATACCAAAGATGATGGATAAATTATTGATGGCAGATGTACCTGTTGGTGCGTAGAATTTATCAGATTAATAGTATTTGGGCGGAAAATGGCCACAATAGCAGTCTCCATGCCAAAGACAATGCTGAAGAGAAGCCATGATCGCTCTGGAGTACCTGCTATGTGGTGTAAGAATAGTCTACATAGTTGAAGCCATTTCTCCCAACCACGGAGTCTGAGTTCTTCTGAAAAGGAAATTTGATTAGGTGGCATATTGTCCACACTGTTCGAGTCCATCATAGTCATGTTAGTGTTGTCACGGTGATCTCTATCTGCATCCAAACTGCTTCTTTGCAGCAATGCAAGGATCATAGGGTCTAATCCATTCTCCTTCAGCATTACAGCAAAATTAGGATCAAGTCCTTTATCTTGCAGCAAACTCGTCAATTCGACCTCGCCATGTCTTGATCTCCTTTTCAAGAGAGATGTAATCCTCGGGTCACTCAACTTTTCTTGGAATGCAAGCGCCAAATTCAAGTCCAGTGCTTGAGTTACAGAATTAGATGCACTAGAATCACATCCTTGGCTTTCCATGCCACTACTAGAGCAAGCTACCAAAGAGCTATTGTGTTCAAGAGTTTTGTCGACATATGAAGGCCCAACTTCGGTTTCTTGTACTGAACGACAAGAACTACTACGCAATGCAAAACTCGGTCTTCCACTATCCATTCCCTTCTCACTTTGAACCCCTTCAGCATTATTCCAGCTAGTAAGATCACCAGTGCAAGGTACTGTACCTGTACCAAGATGACCGGCATCTGCACTGCTACTACGTTTTACACTTGAACCACAACCTTCAGACGAGCTGGATGAGCAATTCTGTTCTTTTCTTCTGAATCCTTCTCTGAGGCGAATTACTGTACTCTCCAGGGCATCTCTTCTTGCAGCTGATGGGTTAGTAATGGATAAATGACGAGAAACAGCAGCTCCAAGAAGCACAGATGCCACAACTGCATAGCTGATACAGTGTCCCAGATACCTGTATGTACAAACTCGGTAATCAGGACAAACTAAATCGATACAGAGAAACGATTGCTTAGGGCATAATTGTCGGCCACAAGGAACCGAACATACCAGTAATGGACTCCAAAGCATATCAGGAAGACACGAGAAGTCCCAGCAACAAAAAGTGCAACAACACGACTTTTGAGAAGCTTAAATCCATATAGGCATGTTCCAACATTCCAATCTAGGGCGGGAAATTAGGGTGTTAGTAACAATAACATTATATTGGAGAATTTGAAGTTATAAACTTTTACGTAAAGTGGATATACCAAGAATAATTACTGCCGCTGATGTTATTGCTCCAAGCCAGTGCGATTCTTTTGCTGTCAGGCCATACAAGATTGAATATACAAGCAGAACCACAAGGGAACCAAAATAGAGAAGCCCAAGGTGTAAAGCTCTGCAGAGATCAAATACAGTGGCATATGTTAAGAAGCTCACAGTAACATATTGCGCAATGCACCAAATGTATACCCCAAATGCTAAAATTGTATGACAACTAACAAGCATGACAAATGCAAAAGAGTACTAGTAAGCACAACGAAAACATTATAAAAAGGAATGGCAATAAGCAATAAGCAACGACATTAATGCAAATAATTATAAGACTTGCCTTCTGGATTGTCGAGGGTATAATTCATTGGGATCAGGTGGTTCAGGTAAGCATGCCACGGGGCCTACTTCAATGCAATCAGCATATGCAAATTTATATGCCCTTCTCACATATTCGTCAATGTCTACACCATTTCCTACCAGAATCATAAAGAAAGGATAAATATAATACTGATTTAGATATTGGCTTCCATACAGAATAAAACAAATGCATTAACTTACCATTGAAAACCATCCTACAAATGAAGAGCATATTGATTGCTAGAGCAATTGCAGACACACCAAAGAAAAAGCCTGAAGGTGAATACCGATCAGATGCCTTCGCACCAGCAGTAACATATACAGCACAAAGTTCATATGCACATAGCAAACCAACAGCTAGGAGAAGAAGAACTGCAACAGCCCCTGTACAAAGTTGGTAAGAGGAGAAGATAAATGGTGAGAATGCAAACAAAATACATCTAAGGTGCAACGGACAGTTCAAACTACCAACCAAGGATGAAAAACAGTCAACAATTAATGAATAGGTTTTATTTCTGCTATATTATAAATTGTTGGGATCCTAAAGATGGATTCAGTCTTATGAACACCATATTGTCCCATCAGCCAACATACAACACATTAGAGTCACAATAATTTAAAATGTTAAGGAGGTGATATCAAAGATCGGAAATCCAACCTGAAGAAATTGGGGGAAAAAATCTGAATAATCTGTCAAAAAAAATTACTCTGCTTCCGCTAGTTAAGTTTGGAGTAACTGATATTATTCAAATACTCTATTTACCTTTAAGGAAGGGAAAGATTAAAAACCACAACCATCAAACCACATGTTGGAAAAATTCCCATTGGGGGAAAAAGCATCGGAAAGGCAAATGAATCGGGAGGACATTTTATTTCATATGATACTATGTTCTTCTAAAGTAACTAAACTCCAAAATCAGCTAAGCTATTGGGATGTGCAGAAAGAGAGAAAAAAAAGGATGGAAGTGGAGACAGCAAAAAGTATCATAACCTAAAATGACCAATAAGGTATCTTTTGATGCTACAACTCAGTATGCTGAGAAATGACTCATCAGCTCACCACTCCACAAGAATGTATACTTTCTGATTTCAAGTTCAATTTTTATTAGTCTGTTATCAGTAAGTTCACTTTTTATTAGTCTGTTATCGATATGTTCAAGAAGCACTGACATCAAAACACCTCAGGAAAATCAACAAAATTCAAGCCTTAGATTCTTATGATTTAGTTAGACATACAATCAGTTCAACCAAAGGGCATTTAGTGGAATAACATAAAGATTGTAAATACAAGTTCTTTCTCCTTCCAATCAAAAAGATTGAGCAGAATAAAGATACATACTTGAGCTTTGCCATTGTGTTCTCCACCAGAGCATTACGGAATAGAATGCCAAAAGCAGAGCAACTCCAGCCATTATAACTGCCAGACCAATAATATCTCTGCCTAATATAACTATTAGCCAGCATCCCCATGCAATAAGAACCAAAACAGGTGATACAACAATAATCCATGCACAGAGGGAAAGAAGACCACATAATATTCCCAATTGAGGGCCTTGTAAGAAATCTGGCCATTTCCTAGCAAAGATCCAACTGCAAAGGCAATTGTGAAGAAGGATTTAGTCACAGTCCAAGTTAAAGTGATCAATGGTAACTATTTTCAAAAAACAGCTAACAGAATATATTCATGCTTACAGAAAAGTGTTACCTTTAACTTCTCAACTATCAAGTGTTAAAGGAAATCAAAACCACAACGAAAATAGATATCCTGGCCTAACAATTAATCATGCATTTGAAGGGAGCAAGAAGCATCCACATGATGACATAAGTGAGAAGATCAAATTTCAAACTACAAAAACTTTGCAAAAAGACCAAGACAATATCTATAAAAGGATATGAACACAAAGAAAAAAATAAAAAAATAAAAACCAGCTTTTCCATAGAGTACTTAAATGGCATCAGAGTAAGCGGTTTTCAAAGTATGATAATTCTTTTCCTACTTCTTTATTTGTTGTTCCATGTACGTAGTTAAATTTATAAATATTCATATACACAGGTTCATCACAAAGACATGCACATTAATGAGGAAACGGAGAAACCCCCGAGCAAAACACAGCACCCAACTTTAGTAATTAAATTGCATAACTAAAAACATTTTGTAAATCCACCAACAGACTGAATGTTACCAAAAAAAGGTTCTAAGTTGCACCATTTCACTAAGAGAGAGATACCCTTTCTACTTAAATATCAAATTCTACATTCTTTAATGGATCAGGTTTATGCAAGTACAAAATTACTCTGTGGACCTCAGAACTAATACAAAAGCCAACTGCAGAAACTCAAGATTATATTATCAAATTGGGGTATGTCCCAAACACCTTCCTATAGTGCTAATTGTGCTAATTGTGCCAACTCCATGATACCAAAGAATTAGCATGACTGACATAACTTTGGCATGTTTCAAATGAAGTTATAACCCGAAATCTTGGGAAGATTAACTTGCAAGCTAATCAAAGAACTTTAGACAAAGTGTCAAACAAGGTGCGAATAATTTTCATTGCATATCCAAGAAGAAGCAAGATAATCTTAAGTATCTCTATTCTGAAGCCAACAAGAGAATGTCCTCTATTTACCTAGTAACCATAAAAAGATATAGAATTTCGTTCAGTTGTAATCCCAATGCCTCAAATCCAGATCTACTAGAAATTAGTAGGCCAGTAACCATTTATACATTTGTTTAAAATATCCATTGCTCTTTTTTTACTTTCTCTAGTATCCTAGCAGGCAGATGGTAGTTGACCACTCTCATATCTAATGTCAAACACAAGCACCACAGAGGGGTTTCTGAAACATGAATGAGTGGCCTGCCGTAACTAAATAACTAACCAATATATTCAGGTTCCATGGGCCTAGGTCAAAACTTTCTGCCAGATACTCATAAATTGCTACATTTTCCATTATAATTGTCAGACAATCATGTTACGTGAGCAACTTTAGAATCTCACAGGCAAAGATACCAAGAAAAAGAAGCTTGCCAGACGAATTTCAAGGATGCAATAATTCTAGGATAATTTTAGGTAAACCTTCACTTTCTTGAATAAATCACTTACTGAAGAAAGCCTAGCCCACATAAGATCACTTCCTAAAACTTCTAATGCTCTTGGATTCCATTA
Organism: Verbena officinalis; assembly: GCA_958496215.1. Lineage (NCBI taxonomy): Eukaryota > Viridiplantae > Streptophyta > Magnoliopsida > Lamiales > Verbenaceae > Verbena > Verbena officinalis. The sequence goes on along the minus strand of OY292386.1, from coordinate 35,241,520 downwards.
ATGCACTTAAGAGTTCAAATAAGTGCAGGAGACTACATAATTTACGAATGGGTAAGGGATCTGTTTCAATTATAACACCTACTTGCAATTTATAATATTTTGCATTTCACCATTCCTTTCTTTTTGTCCAGCTCAACTACTGTTGCTTGCCCCACTCAAGTATTCAACATAGAGACTTAAAACAAACCCTAAAATTATCAATGGATGACAAAAATACCAGCAGTTATTACTATCAACCACATAACCATACATATCTAAAATTGGAATATAAGTAAGCTAAAATGACATCCGCCAAATATTGGACCGTGTTGCAACCAATTTGACGTCGTCCAGAGACCAGATTAAATGGGTGCAGAAACTAGACAGAAAGGAGGGGAAATTCACCTGTAAATGCGCCAAGGCCTCCAATTCACCAACCAGAGTATAACAAAAGATGCTGTGCCCAGAAAAGAGAAAAGGGTTCCTGATATTACGCATGCCAGCATCAACCCATGCTCATCCTCCATTTCTTCCCTTTACTCTCCCAGCTACTGCCACCACAAAAAAAGCCAGCATATTGAGAAACTACATTGAATTGAAAACAAAAAAAAAAAGGAAATAATAAAATTCACTAACAAAACAATAAATTTACCAGAATTAAAACCCTAAGCAAACAAAAACAATAAATTAAACGACGACCAGTCCGACTTGCACAGGCCAATTAGAAATTAAAAGTAAAAGGAGATACTTCCAACTTCAATGAGCAAAAAATAAACAAATTATCCTAGCATGTACACGTGTTCACCTGTTTCAGTGAAAATTGAGGCATTTCCGACAAGATTGCAGCTAAAAGAAGCTACTGTGTTTGAGCATAATGTCTGTCCCCACCATAATCAACAGCAAGAAGCTAGGGTTTTGCCCTAATTCCCAGCTTCAACACATCCAACACGGTATTAGAGTGAAATGGGTAAAAAAAAAGGTAAGAAATCTCAAAATGCAAAGTGAGCAATTCTTCCTTTGACAGTGGGTGTTAAACCCTATACTTTTTGACAAAGAGCAGTGAAATGTGAGGAGAAAGAAGGAGAGGAGAGCAGAGCAGAGCAGGGCTTTAGGTTTTTAGAGAGAGAAAGTTAGCAGATAGATAGAGAGAGAGAGTGTGGAGAAGAAAGAGTAAAGTGTGCGCGTTTGGGATATTAAAAAAATTTATTTTTATTTTTCTTTTCGTAAGTCTGTGGTCGTAAATATATAAAGTAACAGCTGGGAATTTTGTCCGAAGGGGATTACGAATCACGTGCAGAGGTGACGCGTGAAGTGTACCGACCAATCGGATATCAGAGTTTGTTTGTCATCTTGTTGTGGCGCGGTCGTGTGCGAGTGTGGAAATGAAATTCTCATCGGACATGAGTCTGATTTGTGCTATTAATTACTAGAAAAACATGCTTGAGTCGAAAGGATTTGTACATAGTTTAATCTTAATAAAAACTATTAATTACTATAAATTTAGGGGTAGTATTTTTATGCCACTCGTGATCAAATGTAAGAAGTATTGATAAATAAATCAAAAAATGTAAGAAGTAATTGGATAAATACATGTTATGATGATTTGGTAATATAATTTTTAGTGGATGAATTGGAAAATTAAGAGGGTATTTGCAAACTCTACTACTTCTCCAGAAATTAAATTTGTAGAAGTTAAAGTTGAAAAAAAATATAGTAATAAAAACAATGAGTATTTAGAAAAAAAAGCTAAAAGTAAAGAGAAGAAATAGTTGAGACTTGAGTGTTTGGAAAAAACTCAGAAAATCATTTCTAATTTTAATAAAATTACTAATTTATCATTTATAATATTTATTGTATTTATATATAGGAAACTCAATATGTTGAAAAGAATCTGTCGCGACCCCCGAGTTCGGAGAGGAGAATCCCTTGTGGGCCTGTTGGATGCGCGGTTATAACCATCGTCACCACTAAGCACAACCCTAAAGTTTGGCCTGGGAAGCACGCGCCAAAAGGAGAGGAGAACCCCCTGTGAGCCCGTTGGATGCGCGGGTATAACCATCATCACCACTTAGCACAACCCTAAAGTTTGGCCTGGGAAGCACGCGCTAAAAGTGGGTTAACCCTATGGTGGTTGTACTTGGAAACTTAGTTATAAACCCTCAAATTTCTCATGGTTTTTCCTAGTTATAAACCCTCAAATTTCACATGGTTTTTCCTAAGTGGGACAAAGCCCCCAAGGCACACTTTCTTCAAGTTGGGTGCTACAATCACCCCTCCTTGAGAGCGTAATGTCTTCATTGCGCCGCGACATCATTCACCGCCCGCCAGTGGAGAATGTGGAGAGACTCTCCCCACGCACGCCGAGCCCTAAAGCGATAACTCCCACGTGCGTGGTTCATCCATTCTCACAACTGACGGTTGGCTCTGATACCATTTGTCGCGACCCCCGAGCTCGGAGAGGAGAACCCCCTGCGGGCTCGTTGGATGTGCGGGTATAACCATCGTCACCACCGAACACAACCCTAAAGTTTGGACTGGGAAGCACGCGCCAAAAGTGGGTTAACCCTATGGTTGTTGTACTTGAAAACTTAATTATAAACCCTCAAATTTCACATGGTTTTTCCTATGTGAATAAATCCCCCAAGGCACACTTTCTTCAAATTGGGGTGCTACAGAATCACTTCCGCTAAGAGTAATTTGTTTTAGAATTTGCAAATACTCTCTAAATCCAACCATAAAAAACTCTTCTAAATTTTATTCAATTAAATAAGTATTAATTATATAATGAAACTTTGTACTCCATGGAGTTAAACTCCATCAGTAAAAGGAGTCGAACTCACGTTCTCAAACAAGTACGAGTTCACTCCTTACTAATTATGTCAACTTTCTTGGCGGCCCAAACATTCCTACTATTGTTCCATTAAAATAAAAATGGGCCTAGCTTGGGTATCTCGCCCAATTGGGAAGCCCAATGCGCCTATATGGGCTTTACTTTTTAGAAGGTTTCGAGGATTGCAATAACCTAGTAGTAGTGTCCTTTGCAATAGCGGTCTAAGAATGCCTATCGCCATCATTTTATCTTTTTATTTTTAATTTTTGGATTAAAATGGTGTTACCCTAAAATTTTGGTAGGGCTCCCTATCTAAAACAAAAGAGATTACAAAGAAAAATTCATAAAAAACATCCTAAGCAACAATAAACTAATCCTCCAAGTCTACAAGTGGATGTTTGGATTAGGTACAAGTACACGGCCAAAAATACCATTTAGTCTACAATCGATTATTTCTTTATGTTTTGTTATTTTCAGGTTGGTGTGTGACATGAATGTTCACAATCACCCGCTTGAATTGATTATCAGAGATTGCAGACGCCTCCTGCATATGCCTTGGGATGTGAGTTTCACTCATGTTAAAAGAGAGAAAAATAGAGCAGCTGACAAGCTTGCGAGGATGGGCCACGACTTGCCGGATGCCACGAGCATTGTGGTTTGGGATATCTCCCGGTGGAGTTCTCACTTGATGAATAGTTTTTTTGAATAGTTTTCCTTATCTCGTTTTTGATAAAAAAAAATACATATATATATAAAATAAATCATCAGTAAGAATGCAGACAAAGCTAAACCTAATCCTTCCCGAAGGAAAGGAACTATTAAGGGTGAATGAACTTGCTCCTAACGATGGACTAAGAGCCTCCGACGACATTAGCAGCCTAACGCCATCATTGACTTGTACTCTAGTGATATGATTAATTAATTTAAAACATATTCTTTTAATAACACTTTTTCTCATGACTTGATTTTCTTATTTATCAATTTCATCTCTTATTAAACTTTACAAATGTACACATCAAGTATTTTAAACTTTATCTATGCGATACATATATAGTATGAAAGTAATAAAAATATAAAACAAAATAATCCTCTAGATGCACCGTGCACGGACATGGACATGATACGACACGACACGTATACAGCGACACGGATTTTTTTAAAAAATTAGAACACGACATTGCTCCAACACAACTATATTATATATATAAATTTGTTATATATTTATTATTAATTATTAATTTATACAATATATAAAATATTTATAAAATTATGTAATATTAAAATAAAGGAATAAATTCATGATGTTAGAGTTGAATTTTTCACCTATTATTAATTGAAATTAAATTGAAAAAATCAAAGAAAAATACAAAAACAAAAAAAGAAATGAAAGAAAACTGAAAATACGTAGACTTGTAGTACTGTCGTTGTTCTGTAGGAGAGAGAGTAAAAAATTCAAAAGAAGCAAAAAAAAACTTTATAAAATTATAAAATTTGTCCCGCCGTATCGGACACTCCTACCAGCCGTGTTGGACACTTCCACAGCTGTGTCCGACACTGTGTTCGAATTTTTTTTTTTGTCGTGTCGAACACGTGTCGAAGCCGTGTCCGAGGCGTGTCCGTGTCCAACACTGCACGAGGTAAATTTTTGAAGTGCCCGTTCATTAGAGATAATCGTGCATGTTTTCTTGATTTTCTATGTGTTTGTCAATGGTCATCAATATATAATTCAGCGGGGTCAATAAATATACTAAGTAGTGTAGTTTGATATTATGCTAGCTGCCTAGCTTAATCTAACAACTGACGCCTCAAATTCAAGTATTTGAGAGCGCAATTACCATTAATAGGGAAAATTCTATACTTAGTACTCCAATCAACTCCACTTAAACGCTGAATTAACGTGATTTTTAACTAATATTTTCAAAAGTATATGTAATTAAATCAAATAGGTTTAAACACACTTAACTCAACAAAAAAAATCTAGTTTTGTACTTATAAATTTATATATACGATTTTTGGACCCCATTTAATGTAATTTATGAATATTTTTAGGGGTCAATATTATAATAAAGCCAGAAAATTAAACACATAAATCCATTTATAATACATATTACATATAAATACATGGGGAGGGGGGAATAGACCCACCTGGAGCTAATGTGGCTCTGCCAGTGGTCATCATGTCTCATTCTTTAAAAAATACAAGAGAAAATTAAGGAACCTATCAACTCAAACCCCAACAGGGTTGGTCCAAGATGATGAACTATGCCTGGAGCGAAGCCAGAAAAATTCCGGTGGAAGCCCGTAGTGATACTGAAGTGCAAATCATTTCTTTGACTTGGGTATAGTAGTTAGTTCTGTCCCAAGTTTCCCTTAAGATAGCTAGAATTCAAGTGCGAGTAATGGCGTCGATCGGTGTTAAATAACGTTGCGCAGCAGCCCAGGCATGTCATAACTCATACCAATAGGTCTTCTTGCCACAATGTGATCATGCCCTTACTGTTACTGTCCCTATACCGTTTTCTAAGCTAGACATTACAGTTGCTCAAGAAGTTAGCAGTGCAACTAGCTTGATTAACAGTTTCGCTTCCACGTAAATCCTACGGGTATCCGTTCCGTTAACCCTTGTTTAGTCAGCGATAAACTCTCCCATGATCCTTGTAACTCTCACACTATGAAACACGGACACGGCGACACGGACATGACACAATACGACACAGTTACGGTGATATAATTTTTTTCCTGATATTTTACACTATAGAAGTGTCCGACACGAGTGTTCGACACAATGTCGGATATGACACAACAAGACAGTATAGGATTTTTAAAAGTGTTCGTGCATCAAAACTCTCACATAACTATTTATGAGAATTTTTAGGAGAATATCCACCTAATGGTGGATATTTCAAAACAGTTTACACTAGGATAAGTAATTCAAAATCGTCTAAATGAAATCTTACCTTGATGATAAGGTTTCAAAACAATTTTAGATAACAGGGACTAATCTATTCAAATCAGGTAGAACAATAACAGAAAGTGTAGTTAAGGGTTTTTTTGAGGGAAACTATATATATTCAATTGTATTTTCGTTTATTCATTAAAAAAATATATTTTTTCTTTTTTGACATTCACACTATTGAACATATAGGGAGAAATATCACTAACTACCCAGTGTTAACTTAAGTCCTAATTATAGAAAAATTAAACAATATTCATTTAACTTTCACTGAGGTAGCGGAGTGTTTTACACTAGGCGAATATTGAGACTGAAATTGGATAAAAATCGACTTATTCACCTTATAAAGTCCATAATACCCCTTGATTTTATTATATAAAGGCACAAAACCTTCATTTTATAAATTTTCAATTCATAATTCACCTAGGTCTTCCACTGATTTGAGTGTCAATTTAGGGATTTGGCACAGCTAAGGTTCAAAACAACGAGAGAGAAAATGAATTAGGGGTTTAGATTTTACCGTAACAAATTTACAATGCAGAAACTGGTATTTTGCCCGTAATTATAACATCGTTAAAGCACGCTTGTATAACCAGAAGTAGGCAATATGATAATTACTCATTATCACAAGGGGCTATTAGGAATAAAAATAAGAAAAGAGACCGAGGTAAAACTTATGAATAACACATGTATGTATTATGCATTAAATCATTAAAATTTTATATATATATATATATATATATATATATATATATATATATATATATGAAAATGAATGAATGGAGTGTTTTAAATGAATGATTAGTTAGAATTGATCCATTTTGCCATATAAATTATTTCTATAATTAATTTTATTAATTATTTATAACTTACATATGTAATTATTGACATTCCATACTTCTGTGTATATTAAAAAATTTATAATTCCTACTTATATAATTATAGAACTATATAACTATTTTATATAATATTGAAATTGATTTTGTTAAAAAAAATAATTTTAACTAAATTTTAATAAGCTTTGGAATTATACATACTGCATTGAATGCTCGTTAATTAAATAAAGACAAAATAATATATTATATTTAATATTTTAATTCCTATCAGATATATTTGACACAATTGATTCAAATGAAAACTTATCTGACTAAAGTAAGGAAGAAAATTTTAAAATATAAGTTTAATTAAAATTTATTATTATTTTAATAATATAAAATAATTAATTAATTAGTTTTTTCGGGAAAAAAACTTTTCCAAACACATGTCTCATGTTCATTTTACGGTAGAAAAGTTATATTTTATTTCAATATAAATAAATTTATTAAATTATTAAATTTGAATATTAATATTTTTAAAATATAAAGGAAATTTCAATAATAAAATGAATATTATTATTAATTAATAACAAAATAATAACAAACTATTTAACAAAAAAAACCAAGTATAATAAATAGCTCTTTTTTCGATCAAAAAGATAAAGAGATTCGAATCATTATTTATATGGTCTATTATTAAATATTTTTTTATATTTTAATTATTAATTGAATATTTCTGTAAGAATCATGATATTCTTTCTATTTATATATTAGTATAAATATATATTCTCTCTGACTCTCTATTATAAATATAAAATTAGTATTTTGTTACAAAAATATCATATTACTATTTTTATACATTTAAAAGGAGTTTTTTCTATATACATAATTTATGATTATTTTATAAAATGAATTACTTCTGTATATGTGTATGCTTCAAATTCTAAATTAATAATTTTTGATGTATTGTTAATAATTATATAAAAAAATATTATTAAATAATTTAATAATATATTTTATAAATAAATTTTTCCGTGTAATGCATGGGATAAAATGGTAGTATATATATACCTTTTGTGGGGCATTGACTCACCGGTTGAGAGGTTGCTAAGTTTGAATGTTCTCCTTCCATGGAAGTCACATGAAAATAGTTATCTTTTCCCTTTACATCAATCTTTCCATTTTCCTTTTTTCTTTTATTAAAGGAAAAAAAAGGGGTAACCAAAAAATGGAATCAACTTTACAACCCCTTGAATGGAGGAATCTAAATTGTCAAGGCTATAAAAGTACTTTAAATGCATAATTATGGCACAATGACCTAAATATTATATTAAAAAATACATAAGAAAAAAGGTTGACAAAAAAAAAAATATATCAAGATTTTGAGGTGTGGTGGTGGTGGCCTCTTTATATAAAGTAATGGCACCAAAGAATCCAATGATTTAAAAAAAGTCATAGTTTCCACTCACATGCAAATCTCATCCAAATGGGCTCCTATCTTTTTCAGACATATCACACTCATAAGGTCACATTAAACAACCTGTTTTTTTTTTTTGAAGATCACATTAAACAACCTTTTTTCCTATCCATTTGACAATGTTTAGAAAACATAATAATGTTTCCTTTAACATGGGCTTTTTCTAATTTATAATTAATTTTCTTTTCTTGACTGCATGTATTCTACATTCCAGATGAATTTCACTATTTAGGTATGAATTTCTCCTAATAATTATTAGTGACAAGCTATGGTGCACGGACACTTCTATAAATCCTACCCTGCCATGTCGTGTTGTATTCGACATTGTGTCGGATAATTTTCTAGTGTAAAATATAAAAGAAAATCTGCATCGTGTCATGTCTGTTTTTAATGGGTAACAATTGCATTCCCAAATACTTAAACTCCAGATCTTATTAAGTTCGCATAGCTTTTCTTTTTTTTTCTTTCTTTCTTTTTTTCCCTTCCTTTTGACCCCTTTATGCAAAGCCAGAAAGTTCCATTAAGGACTTGAGTAATTAAATGACTAAGCACTCTCAAGAGTGGAGAATTAAAAGTAATTAAAATACAAAGAAAATGACAAAAGGCCTGTTTCTTTTCAGCTTGTCAAGAAAATAGGCCACTTCCCCCCATTTTCACTTACATAGAGGAAACAAACATAAAAAGGGTCAAAACTTCCCACTACATAGGTTACATTTACTGAACAACCACCTAAGAAAAACTAAGAAAAACCCAAAAAAACCAAAGAAAATTAAAGGGTATTACACAGAATGATACATTGCTTCAAGACTCCATCTTTTTCTCATTTTTCCATTCTCTGAAGATCATGGGCAATTGGGATTTCTTCCAGGGCCTCCATAGTAAAAGTAATGTCCCCAATCACCATTGCTCCCTGTTTGGATATCATAACAATTAGATTGCTCTGTGAAAGTACCTAGATCTTTGGGGGCTTTAAGGTTGTTGGAGCTATCAACTAGTTGAATGTTTCTGAAATAACTCGACTTCCCAAATCCTTCTTCTGGAAAACGGCCACTTCCCATTTGAGTCGATGTGTGCTGACCATCAGGCTCCGAGTTTACTACCTCACCACCCCACTCAATCATGGAAGCACTCTCAGCTAAGTACGAAAACAAGAAAGATGGCCAATAACCTAACACATAGTCACTGCCAAATTGCATCCACCAATGTCCTTCTTTAGGGTCCTATAATGGAAAAGCAATAAACAAGTTAAAGAAAAAGAAATGTGCCCAAATGAAAAAATAGCAGACCCCTTATGAAGGGCACGTTGCAAGCTCTTAAAAGAAAGCGATCTTCTGGTTTAGCTTAAAAAAGGCATAAATGAAGTAGTTTGCTTTGCTGCTTCTGCTTAAAATAAGCTAACAAGCTAAAAGCAGCTTTAGGTGATTTTTTTCAGCTTATAGGTTCTTATTTCCATTATTTAAATACTCTTCTTTAGAACACTCCAATTTTTTACAATTTTAGCTTCTTCAAAGGAAAAAGTTTTTGCAAATACCCCCTTAATAATTAACTGCTTTTGCTTTAGAGTAGAACTTTAGAAAAACTGCAAGATTCTCAGATAAAGATAATAATGAAGGCTTTTTGAACACTATTATTCAATCACATTTATTGGTTACTTCCTCCTTTTTCCTATATTATATCAAGACCTCACTTTCAATAGATTTGGGCCATGTAATCATGGTTCTAATTAAATATGGATTTTACCTTCCAGATAAGAATGCTAATATCATATTGGGAATTATGGAATGCAGAAACGGGGGAGATACTCGCCCCCATTGCTATTTCACTGTTGACTTGAATGAAACCCGAGCAAAGAAGATTGTAGCAACCTGTAGCTTGATATGCATCACTCTGCCATAATTACAAAATAAGTAGACATTATTAAAAATCAAGAAAATTAAGGTAAAGTTAAGACAAAATTTAGCAAAGCTTACGGTCCAATAAGTGAAGAGCCTAGTGTTGTTGTCTCCATAAAGATCCGGGCTGACCTGCAATCATGTGCATATCAAGTATCTTTAGTATAATTATTGTAATTGTAAACATATTATTTGAGGTGATTGATAAATATATATACCTGCCAACCAGCTTCAATGCTGTTTAGATCTTCACCAAAAGAACCACCTAAGACCCAAATTTGAGACAAGCTGAATTCATTAGGTTGTTGTATTTTCGGTTCCCAAACATTAATAGTAGCTTTTGCTCCATAATACTTGTCCCCTTCGACATAAGCTATTGCATGCTGGTAAACACAAGGAAATTGGATTTAGGTTAAACATGAAAATAAGCAAATAAAGTTGAGCAGAACTTTTTTAACAAAACTTTTTCTTTTTTTTCTTTAAAAAAAAGGTCTTTTCTTAAAGAAAAGTGGGGGAGGGGGATTTTATAAGGATTTGTTCATAAAAGATGTTTACAAAGAATCTTTTGTTTATATTCTGCTTTAACTACCTATGAGAATAGATAAACAAAAACAATGAACAAAAGCAAGCAGAAATTGTTCATGGACATCATTCTTTTTCTTGCTTTAGAAAAAGGTTGTTTTATGGGTTTGTTCATATAAAAAGATGTTTATAAAGAACCCCTTTCTATCTTCTGCTTCAGCAACTCGATGAGAATAGATAACAAAAATGAACAAAAGAAAGAGAAATTGTTTTGTAACATAAGTTTTTCTTCTTCTAGAAAAAAGGTTGTTTGATGAATATTAACATTAAAAAAAAGAAGATGTTTCTAAGAATCCTTTTTTATCTCCTGCTTTAATTAGCTTAACAAAATCCTTAAAACAAGAACTTATAAATAAAAACAAAGCAGAAAGTGTTCTTGACATTGTTATCTTTTTTCTCCAAACAAAGAAGCTTTATGGGTTTGTTCATTATAAAAGATCAGGGATAATTACCAACTACCCCCTGGGGTATGGCTCAAATACATAAACCCCCTAAGGTTCACTATCTCTCTCACGAACTACCCCCTGAGGTTCACTATCTTCCTTTAATTTTTCCGTTAGCCTCAAAATCTCAGAGGGGAGTTTGTAATTTCTGAAACCTGGGGGTATTTGGTAATTGTCTCTAAAAGATGATATCATAGATCAGTTTTATTTTTCTTGTTTAATTTTACCTGATGACCACTTTGATTGATGAGGTCAGGATCTGCAGACCTTGGCTTGGGCACAGCTCTATGCTTCTTTTTTCCAAATCTTTTGACAGAGCTTGCTCTCAACACATCTTCTTTCTTTGTTCTCCTAATTGGAATCGTATCTTCAGGACACTTTTTCCCATTCATATGCCATAGCTGAGTCATTGGATTTGTTCTTTCTTTAGAATTAGACCCCATTGACATCTTCTTATCATCAAAAAGACCTTCTGGATGGTAACTAGGCCTCGCCTGGAAAAGAAAAACAAAATACATCAGAATAACAGGGAAAACACATCACTAAGTATAAAAAAGAAAAAAAAATGCAGAAAAAATTAAAAGATATGGACCTGGATTTTGTGGTCTTTAAGAAAAGGGTGGTCAAAGGCTGGCTGATGAGAGATGTGCACACAGTCAATAATATCTCCATCTGGGCTCTGTTAACAATCGTCACAAAGAATAGAACAAGAAAGTTAGACAATTATAATGCTGATTCTTAACTTAAAACCCAGAAGATATATCGTTTCGAGCACTACCAAAATATGATTTTCAGGTCAAATACAAAATGTTAGAAAAAAATTATTGCAACTTCAACAGCTGAAACTCAACTGAACAAACATATCTCCCCTCAGCATACATGAACTGCTAAGAAAATGCAGGAAACAAAGCTGAAAACACACACACAAAAAGAAAACTAAATTCCACCTAGAGATTAGGCGTAGAGAAAAAAGCAGAGAAGTAATGAATATCATTAAATGTGTGAAAAGACGGTGGTTAGTGGAGGTAGACCTGAATGGTTTTAATGGGAGGTTTATTGAGTCTTTTCAAATGCTTCTTAACTTCAAGCTTCTGCCTTGAAGTAGACATCCTCCCGGCGCAAGATAGCGCCACCAAACCCCATAAGCATGCCAAGAACAATAGCACCTTCACTTTCCTCCCACGGTGGCCATTAAACTGGGCAGCACCCATTGTAGTGAACCAACCACCACTCCCACCGACGGAAACCCAGATGAAAAAAGACCCCCCAAAAAAATACAGATTCAATGCTTTTTCAAGCCCGAGGCGTAGGTTAGCACGGCAGCAGCTACAGCAACAGCCCAGGATTCAATGACACTAGGCCACCATGGAAACCCACAAAACAGAAGAGAATAACAACAAAACCCACCAACTTCCCCTTATCCTACGCCCCCCCTTTCTTTCTCTCCTCTTTTCTAGAGGGTCACTGTTTAGCTACTTAGAATTGCCTCTCTCTCTCTCTCTCTCTCTCTCTCTCTCTGTGTATTGGGTTGCTTCGAAAAATCCAATTTAAGCTCAGAGATGTCTGTAATGGTTTTACTCTGGTTTGTAGTACAATTTTTTAAATAAATAATAATTTGGCTTTTGCCTTTTTGAACACGAGGGTAAAAAGGGAAGTGGGGAATTTGGCGTCCCACTCAGCTGCCACTGCAACTCTGTCTATTATGGTGGGGTCAATCAACGTGAGTTTCTTTTTTATTTTTATTATTTTGCGGATTCGGATAATTCAACATTGAGAGTCTATAATCCGATCCGGCGCTTAGTCACATTTAAGTTCTTCACCCCTCTCAATGAATATGTTTAATGGGGATCGAACCTGAAACTCTTTCCACAAACTTAACCTGTATTGCCAACTGAGCCACACCACATTGGTATGAACGTAAGTTTCTGTTCTTGCCCTTGGAGTTTAAATTGGGATTGATTACTTTACAAATTTGCCCCCCCACTTTTCTGCTCATTTACCAATGCTCAACGGTCCAAGAACTTTACTTCATCAATCGTTCAGCTTTTTACATGTTTTATATCATTTTCGTGTAATGCTTCAAACTTAATTACAAGAGAAAAAAAAAATTCATCATCTCCTTTCACTATTTTTTGGAATTATCTCTTCATTGTTTTTTTATTTTTTACCTCCTCACTTTTACGAATTTTTCAAATTGCCTCATCAGGCCAAAACCCGATAAAATATTCCGAAAATATAATTTCTCCTGCATTTCATGTATTTTTTTAAGGGCAAATCCGTCTTTTTCTATGCGATCCAACCCATTAAATCCGTCTGACCCTACCCATACCAAATAAACCAATTAAAACATTTTCACTTATTTTTGTCAGAAAAACTTAAAAATATTTAACATAAAAGAATTAGGGTTTATGATACGCATTTTCAAAAAAAAAAGTAGAAAATCTAGCAATGGATACCGAGTTTCCAAGTGTTGTGCTCCGTCCCGTTAGAAATTTTGAGAACTCAAGTGATTACCATTACCAAACATTGAAAGACAGTGTTGATTTTGGGAGAGATTTTGAGAATGCGTATCATAAACTCTAATCCTCAATTTCTTTTACGTTAAATGGTTTCAATTTTTTCTGATAAAAATAAGTTAAAATATTTTAATAGATTTTATTTGGTATGAGTACGGTCGGACGGGTTTAGTGGATTAGGTCACATAGAAAAAGACGGAATTACCCTTAAGAAAACACGTGAGATGCATGAGAAAGCATATTCTCGGAATATTCTACCGGAATTTGGTTTGAGGAGGTAATTTGAAAAAATTCGTGAAGGTGAGGAAATAAAAAAAAAAAAAAAAACAAAAGGTGAGGAGGCAATTCCAAAAAAATCATAAAAGGATAGGAGGTAAATTTTTTTTCCTAATTACAATATAGGAAAAGTTACCCTTACATTTTAGAAGAGTTTGCTAAATTATAATTTAACAATTAAAAAATAATTATAATTATATCCCACACGAAATTGAATAAGTACAAAATACACTCAAATATTAGGATTATGTTATGTAATTGATGATATCATAAAAAATAAATAGTAAATATTGAAGTACCCTTAATTTTTCTATATTATGAGTTGCTCTAAATTTCAATTGGGTCATCCTCGTCCACCGATTTGCCCAGACTCAAAGGGGTATTATTTATAATATCATAAACTCTTTTGGGATTTAAGTTTAATTTTTTTCAAATTAAAAAGGAAATATTCCGTTAATTAATAACGAAATCATAATGATTGGGTGTACTTTGTAATTACTCAATTTCGTGTGGAGTATAACTGTATTTATTTAACTAAGAGGATCATTAGTTGTAATTTAACAAACTTTTTTGGGGTGTAAATGTAATTTTTCCGACAATATATTACAATTTACAACTCTTTTTTTTCTTCGTCCAATTTTTTTCGTACTCGAATAGATGTCTAATTTGTTATTTGTATTTATATTAGACAATATATTACAAATTCGCTCGTGTATTTATTGAAAATTATAGACAGACACCATAACTCTAATAAAAACAAAAAAATTTAACGAAAAGTTATAGAATGACCATTTTATTCTTAACGATCATTCTTTAAAAAAATGTATAATTATATTTATACTCCTTAACTAAAGAGTAATTACAACAATACCCAATCAATTATTAAAAATTATAAATCTTGGTATATTTTTCCTTAAATCGACGGGTATTACTGTATTTTTTTCCTAAGTCGACGAAGGTGTAAGTGTAATTATCTATATTTTCTATTAATAAATGTTTAAAATTTTATTTTATATAGTTCATTTATGCGCAAATGATAGCTTTTTAGTAACCGGTCAAAAAACTTTTACATTTGATTTTGACCAATCAATGTTTCGATTTCGTCCATGTATGAATTATGAAAGCTTAGACTCATGCCATTTTTCACGTGACGCTAATGATTTCTTTTACTCAAAGACAGAAAAGGAAAAACAAATTGATTTTATTTCTTAGCTCTATAATTATTTAACTCATGAAAAATCATGTATGAGAATGTAAATATCAATTTGTATATTAATCTTAATTTTAATATCAGAAAAAGAAATTTCATATTTGAAAATTACGAAAGGCAAACAAAACAATTTGTTAATGAATAGGAGATATTATAAATACTCAATGCTGCCGCAATGTAAAATTGTATGTATACAGAATAGATATATATAAATAAATAAATAAAAAGTGAACATACATTTTATCACTCATTACATGCATTTATAAGGGGGAATTGTAAAAACTTATGCTTTTCGAAAAGGTAAAGTTATTAAAGAATGAAGAATATAAGTTTGGAAATATTTGGAAACGAGTACATATGTTTTTAGATAATACTAAAAAACCCGAAAAGCTCCAAAAAAAATCTTCAAAAGTGCCTTTTAGTTTGTTTCAATTTTTATAGATAAAAAGTATATTTCTTTTAAGAATAGGTGCAATCGATCATAGGGTTAAGAGGGTTCCACCTCGTATATAAAACTCAAATAAAAAAATCCGAAAAATATATTAAAAGTCTAAAAAGAGCATCAAGAGCTTGAAAGCAACTCAGGGTGATGAAGCACAAATAAAGATGGGTCAAGTTACATGCTGCTTTGAGGCAAGCTCATTGTCGTTTAAATATAGTGGGTCTTCCATTCAGTGGTGTAGCCATAATTTTTTTTATTAGGGTCAATTAAAGTATAATATACAACACGCATAATTTTTTTTTCTTATTTGTATTATGACAAGTGAATCTAATTCTCCGCTTGCTCGATATGACATGTATACACATTATTCTATCTCTTTATTATCTATTAATAATGTTAATTTCTTTAAATTGATAATGTCAATTGATTTAATCCAACAATAGAGGTTAACCCTCATGATCATTCAACTATACAAGATTATAAAATGTTCAAATAACTTCTTTTACATTGACAATGTCGATTGATTTGATCCAACAACAGAGGTTAATCCTCAAGATCATTTAGCTCTATAAGATTATAAAATATTCAAATAACTTCTAGAATTAGGTAGGGTTTGGTTATTCAATGAAATTAAGCCATATGTAGAGAAAACTTGGATTTATTCACAGGTAAGAAAAATCTAGAAATCTTTTAATTTTTTTGTACCTAAAATAAATTTGACTATTTATTATCAAAGAATAAATTCATATAATTTTTTTCTTATTTATTATGTGACAAGTGAATCAACATATATTTATTTAAGTTTTAGTTTAAGTTAAAATTTTTGTCTATTTCCTTTTTATCTTATGACCTCTGCATATGTAACTTTATAAATTTTTAGTGGTGTCAAAAAATAAAAATTTTCTTTCAAAATCAAGAAAAATAAACATTCCTCTACATATTGTTTCTATTTGTTTAATGTATAAATAATAGTATTTTTAAGCCAGTGAAGTCAATTGAAACCCTAGCCATAAGGTGGCTATGCCACTGCTTCCATCTCTTCTGTTTTTACTGGAATTTTCAGTTTATCTGTGATAGACCGAGTGGTAAACTAGTCTTTTTTGGCAATCTACAGGGTATTGGATAAACATTTTAGGCTTAGTTTACTTTCTGAGATAATGCATGTATGTTTGTTGGCTCTCAACAAAACAAAAAAAAAAAAAAAAAAAATGCTCTCAACCAAAGCAAAAAAAAAAAAATCATTAAAATTTGACTTAATGGCTACCAGATATTACTCCTAACGTGGAAGTTTGGGATCCGATTCCTTACATTTATAAGGACCGAATTGTTTGCGTGAGTTTTCTTTAGAAAAAACATATGAATATAACAATAATTAACAACAGAGACAACATACAAATAATTACAAAATATACTTTTCAAATACTATATAATGATAATTAAATTGATTAAGTTGTTTTTATGTAATACGAATACAACTAGTGCATATATAAATACGAAAGAAACTGTTATTGTTTCGCAGCGGCTGATGGCTTAATCCGAGATGACTCTGGTGATTGGGTCAACAACTTTGCTACGAAACTGGATTCTTCTTCGATCACGGTAGCTCAAGCTGAACTAATTGGACTTCATCATTGAGATTATGCTACAAAAAGTGGAATTCGAGGTTAATTCGGAGGTTGTTGGCAAGCTTATCAAAGATATCGATACTAAATCTCATCCTTTGGGAAGTATTATTGAAGATTATTGCGCCATGCTAGAGAAAATTGTCATTTTAGTTCCATAAACTACCATTTTTTTCATTTTCATCCCACACAATTTCACGTTAGCCAATTTGGTCCCATAAGGTACAAAAGTTGGCCAATTACGTCCCAAGGGCCAATTTCTATTAAATATTAATGAAGGCGTACGTGTCCGTTAAAAATCAAGGTTAGATTAAATAAAATTATGGGTAAACTTCATCATATGTGAGACAGTTTGGCCAAGTGGTCTAAGGTGCCAGATTAAGGCTTTGGTCCGAAATATCGTAGGTTTAATGGTATGTTTGCAATAAATAAACACATAAAGGGGAATGGAGTTTGGGAAATAAGTAAACGTATAAAGGGGAATGGGGGTTGGGAAACTCTTGGTCATTTGGCTCGACTGCGATCGGAGTCTAGTTCTCTAAGACGTCCCTAACAGAGTCACCACTGTGGGCAAGCTGTCCACCGGCCTGCACGCCTCGGGGGAGCGCGCCTGTGTTTGTGGTTTGTTGACGTGTTGGGTGTGTGTTGTTATTTAGAGTCGCCACCACACTCGGTTTAGATCAATAGGGTTGACAGGGAAACCTGCTGGCTCGTGCGTCTTTTTGTGTATCCAGAGATTCTATGAAGAGTTCGGGAGCTATTTTATGATGAAGGAAGGGGTTGAGACAACCTAGCAACCCCACAGCCCCACCATCTTTTCTAAATCCCTAAACATGTACGCCTTCGTTAATTTTTACAGAATTTGGCTCTTGGGACGTAATTGGCTAACTTTATACTTTATGAGACTAAATTGGGCAACGTGGAAATGTGCAGTACCTCAACTTTTGCCCCCCTATATATATGTATGAATTTTAATTTTTTTGCCCCCCTCAATTTTCATATTTTGTATTTCGGCCCCCCCCCCCCCCCCCCCCCCCCCCCCAAATTTTGAGATTTCTATTTAGACAATTCTAATTAATTTACAATTCTAACTTTTATCCCGTGATATAAAAGGAATCTCCTCTTCTGTATCTAAATTACTATTAATTCTCTCACTATCTTTCATATTTATTTTTAATCACATAAAAATTTTAAGAACTTCATTAAAATTTATTTGTTTTTATTTTTTACCCCAAAAAATGTAATACGTACTAAACTTTAATTCAAGTATTATTTTTTATTAAATTAAATTCTAATAATTGAGTATATTTTGTGAATTTGTTTATCGATCTATTAATAAATTGGTAGGGTTTTATAGGAAAAATATCATTTGTAGTCCCAACATATATACTAATTTCCACATTGAATTCTATTATTCAATGGATTGACACATTTAGTCTCAAGCATTAATTAAATATTCCAATATTGAGACAATTCAATCCATGTACTGTTAAAAACTTAACGAAATTCCATGACCAAGTCACCTGGGACCTTGGCTAATTAATTTTGTTTTGACATTTTATGGTTTTAGAAAAATTAATTAGGGTTTACAATCCATCCGTTTGAGAGTATTTTTGGCAGAAGAGTGGTTAATTACTCGTTTTGACTCTCATCGATGGAAGTCATGAGTGACAGTACACAGAGGTAAAGTTTTGACAAATATAATCAATTTATATGCAATATTTTTTTAATTAATATTTCTTTATATATTTGGTTATTTAAAAATTTGACGGAAAATTTTCTTTTCGCCCCCCTCAACAAAAATCCTGGCTTCGCGCCTGGAAATATCTGGGACAAAAATAGAAAAGAAGGTAGTTTATGGGATAAAAATGGTAATTTTCTCCGCCATGCTCATCTCTCTTGAAAAACTAAGCTAAAAATAGAAAAAAGGGTAGTTTATGGGATAAAAATGGTAATTTTCTCCGCCATGCTCATCTCTCTTGAAAAACTAAGCTTACCCATATCAGACGAGAAAAGAATGAATGTACCGAGTGTCTTGGTCAAATTAGGACATGATATAATTTCTTCTTCTTTTGTTTACTGGTCCGAGCCTCCTTTCTTGTCAGCACGCTTTTGTTTGTTATCTTTTATTGACAAAAAAAAAATTATAATAAATATATCATTTAAATAAAGGATAAGTTTACTTTAAATGACCACCTTCTCAAAAAATTTAGGATAGCTACCCACTTTTTTCAATGGTTATCTTAGGTGTCCAATCTAAGTTTCAATTTTAACTTTGCTACCCATTTTTGTGTAAAATGTCTGAAATATCCTTATTTGTCCAGGAATTACAAGGGCATGCCATTATCTTTCATATGCCCCAAAACAAATCCGAAGAAATCTCAAAAACTTCCATCGGAAAAATTCCCTCTGTCGACGACAACGACCATCCCAATATCACTTCCCTACGACTTCACTTCGCCAATCTCTCCCAAAACATCCTTCGTAGTTTTGCTGTGAAGTTAATTTATCATCTCGAAGCTGTTCTCGCGCATTGAGAACCCCAGTCGGTGTTTTGCGTCTTCATCAACCTCACACGCAGTGTATTTTAGGGTTTAATCTATAACTTCAGGTTCGTACCTTGCATTTACTGTTAATTTAGGGATTTCTCCCAAATTTCTTCTTTAATTCGCATTTTAGGGTTATAGTTCAACAAAAGCGCATAATAGTTCCCAGTACCAGCCTTCTAGTTCCATATCCTAAATAGCGTACGGTTTGGAATCTGAAATTTGTTATTTGGCAGAGATGGTTTTAGCGAGTGAAAGCATCAAAAGAAAGGAAGGAAGCAAGGATGGAAGCAACAAAAGCCCTAGGAAAATCATTAGTAAAGATCCTGGCAATTGGAGAAAAGACAGCAGTGAAAGTCCTAAGCCTAAGCCTAAGCCTAAGCCTAAGACTAAGAGGGACGATAAAATATAATGTCGTTGTTCAATGACCTATTTCGCTGATCAAATGAAGATGCTTGGTGACTTGACGGAGAGTCAGAAGGAATTGATCCGAAAAACCCCATTCGCGGAATTCGTCAATACGCCCTCTGTTCCTGGTACATACACTTGTGTTGGATTTCTTTTGGATCATTACGACCATGAAAGTGATTCATTTAAATTCGGGGAGATCAAGGTTTCTTTTAATTCAAAGGAGTTCTCGATAGTCTTGGGTTTACAGTATTCGGGTCACTGTGTTGATCCCGAATCCAAAAGAGACTCCCGTATGCGGAGTGTGTATTTTTCTGGCAAGACTGGTATAGTGACACGTTCTAACATCTTCACTAAATTGCATGAATTGAAGGATAGAAAGGATGATGATGGCGTTCATGATTTTGTGAGAATGTATATATTGTTTGTTTTCAGTTGCTTGTTGTTTCCAACTAGCAGCCGGAAGTTGCCCGATGGGCTGATAAGCTACGTTGATGATTTAGAGGATATCGGGTACTTTTTCTGGGGTAGAGCTGTCCACAGGTTCTTGCTTGTGTCAATGGTTAAATATATACAAAAGGATGTAAAAAAGTTTGTTGATGGATGCGGGATTAGTGGTAAGAAATCATATAAGAAGTTCTGTATGAGATGATGGTTTCTGTATGCACGCGTGTAATTTTGACTTGTTGTATGGTGGCAGGCATGGTTCTATGAGCATTTTCTGATGCTTGGTGCTTCAAAAGAAATTAAATCTTTCCCACGCATGTTCAAATGGAATGGGAGCAAAATGCCCAATACGGGTAAGGCTGTTAGTGAGAAACTGCGCACTCTAAAAGCGTGGAGCGTAAGAGTTGAAATCTCATTTTGCAGAACTTATATATATTATTCAGCATAATTAGTTCGTTTTCTATGACTTTTGTTATTATTATGAAGAGTTGAAATCTCATTTTGCAGAACTTATATATTATTATTCAGCATTATTAGTTCATTTTCCATGGCTTTTTGTTATTATTATGAAGAGTTGAAATCTCATTTTGCAGAACTTATATATTATTCAGCATAATTAGTTCGTTTTCCATGGCTTTTTCTTATTATTATGAGGAGTTGAAATCTCATTTTGCAGAACTTATATAAATTATTCAGCATAATTAGTTCATTTTTCATGGCTTTTTGTTATTATTATGAAGAGTTGAAATCTCATTTTGCAGAACTTATATATTATTATTCAGCATTATTAGTTCGTTTTCCATAGCTTTTTGTTATTATTATGAAGAGTTGAAATCTCATTTTGTAGAACTTATATATTATTCAGCATAATTAGTTCGTTTTCCATGGCTTTTTGATATTATTATGAAGAGTTGAAATCTTCATTTTGCAGAACT
Source organism: Verbena officinalis (assembly GCA_958496215.1). Lineage (NCBI taxonomy): Eukaryota > Viridiplantae > Streptophyta > Magnoliopsida > Lamiales > Verbenaceae > Verbena > Verbena officinalis. The sequence continues at coordinate 35,220,147 of OY292386.1, read as the reverse complement.
TATATATTATCCAATACAATTAGTTCGTTTTCCATGGCTTTTTGTTTGTTATTATGAAGAGTTGAAACAACATTTTTTTGCAGAATTAATATATTATTCAACGTAATTAAAATTTCATTTTGTAGTATCATGAAATTGAAGCTTTAGACCCAAAAGAGGCGAAACTGGTGAAGCCTGTAGAACCTGGCCCCCCTCTTAGTTTTGATAGGGAAACTGGGCACAGTGATGGAAATGGTGCAGATGAGTTTGTGGGGGTTGAGGACGAGGAGCGTGAGCAAGAGCATGAGAAGCGTGAGGATGAGGATGAGGGGGACATCAAAGCTGATGGTGTCGATCAAAAAGCGGATTCCAATAATAATTCGACGGAACTTGTCATTGATTCTTATAATATGGAGATTGTCCCTACAGAGCAGACTGGTGATTGCGACATAACGCTATTAGCCGATGTTGCTAATAGCGGACTTATCGATGCACCAACCACAGAAATTGGAAAACAGAAACGGAAACTGACGGGTATAAAATACACTAGGGATGGGTATACTGCTCATGTAGATGAAGATTTGGTAAAGGTGCTCGGGAGAAAGGATTTCAAAGGTCGCGATGATGCAATTAGTAATGGCTTGGACCTTGATCAGATTGATGAATTAATTGAGAAGAAAAATAATGTATTATCGTAAGTTTCCTTTACATGAGTAATTTTAGTTTGGGAATACTAAACTCATATAATTTGAAAATGCATACATAGATATTTGACATGTCGAAACTCTGATTCTATTGCAATGCTGTTGTGTATTCAACGAACGATAATCAGGTACTAGGCTGCTGTATCTTGAAGCTTTTATGGGGTAGGCCAACGCAAGGTAGCGTTATTTATGCTTATTTTGAGATATTGAGGGGTCCCACTTACATCCCCAAAAAACCCCATAAAATATACGCCGTGAATTACCTAATGGTGTATGAGCTTGTGAGACAGATCCAGAATCCTGGGAAAAGTGGTCGAAAATCGCACTCTTTAACCGAAAAATAGTTCCCTAAATTCCATGACAGTTTAAGCAAATAGTATGAAGAAATGGCTGTCCCAGCTAAACTCGGATGTGATCAACAACTGTCGGTACATAATCTTCCCAATGGTCACAAACTATCATTTTCACATGGTTGTATACGATACCACGTCAAAGAGACTCTATTCATATAACTCGTTAAAAATGCTGCCAAAAGTACGGTATGTCGAGAAGGTAATTGGTTGTTTCTTGTGGAGTTTTTGGAAAATTTTCGGTTAGGCAGAGGTTCTGGAGAAGGGCAAAGTCGAAACAGCGAAAAAATTCCGTCCCTATCAAGATTCCAGTAACTTGGACTGTAGAGCATATTCTTGCCTGTTCATTGAGAAGTTGGCCAAAGACAAACCCGACGACGAAGAATATTTTCAAAATATTCCTATTGAACAGTATCGCATATACATTGCCCATACCATTTTGCAATATGGGGCTCTTCAATCTGTTGTGTAAGGTTAACAATATTTTTTTTGTACAATTATTCTGTTCTTTTCGTTTAAATGTTCTAATTAAGATAATGAAGCACGGATGATATGATTTGTTGAACTAGATTATCATTTGTGGTGTGGATTTGAAAATCTGCGTAATTGGTAACAAGACTTTTTTACGCACACGGACAATATTTTGCAATATATAAAAAATAAAATGAAGAACGGATGTGAGAACTCGTCGAACTAAATTATCATTTGTGGGGTTGATTTTGACACCTGCGTAATTGTTGACAGGACTTGCACACGGAGAGTATTTCCCGATGTACAAAAGAAAGAAATTCACATTTCAAGCATTTGCACCCCAAATCATGAAAAAAAAAGAAAATCTATGCACGGGTACAAACCATTACGATCAAGCACATCTACTTCTTTCTTAAAAAAAAAAAGAGCACATCTACTTCGCCCTCGACGGACCTTTCTCATTTGGCATTGCACAATTTTTTGCCTTCATCTCAATCGCGGCCATTTCTTGTTTCTCAAAATTATTCACTAAATTAACGAGATCTTCCACGTCGACATGTAACATTTGAGGCAGGCATTTATCAAGTTTAAGAATTCGTGGTGCTAAAATCTCGAGCCTGCTTTTGTACAGCTGGGCCAACCTATCAGATTCAGCCTTTTTTTGTTTAAGATCATCTACAATTTGATTATACTCCGCTAGTTTATGCGTTAAGTCTTCCACCATCAGCTCAGCTTCCCTAAGTTTCTTGACCTCCATTTTCAATGTGGAGTTCTTATTTGTTGATGGCGATGTAGAAATTTAGGGTTTTGAAGGTTTTGGGCGTACTTTGTATATCCTACTAATGGTTTTGAATAAGGTTAACTCTTCAACGGGTCAGTGGATCCCATTTGGGTAGGCGGACAACCGCATTATATGCGTAATTGGTTACAGGACTAGCACACGAAGAGTATTTCCCAATATATGAAAAATAAAATAAAGAACGGATGTCGGAACTTGTTGAACTAAATTATCATTTAATGAGTTTATTTGGCACCTGCGTAATTGGTTACAGGACTTGCACATGGAGAGTATTTTCCAATATATGAAAAATAAAATGAAGAACGGATGTCGGAACACGTGGAACTAAATTATGATTTACCGAGTTTATTTCGACACCTGCGTAATTGGTTACAGGACTTGCACACGGAGAGTATTTCCCAATATATGAAAAATAAAATGAAGAACGGATTTCGTAACTCGTAACTAAATTATAATTTGCTGAGTTTATTTGGACACCTGTGTAATTGGTTACAAGACTTGCACACGGAGAGTATTTCCCAATATATGAATAATAAAATGAAGAACGGATGTCGGAACTCGTGGAACTAAATTATAAATTTGAAGAGTTTATTTGGACACCTGCGTAATTGGTTACAGGACTTGCACACAGAGAGTATTTCCCAATATATGAATAATAAAATGAAGAACGGATGTTGGAACTCGTGGAACTAAATCATTATTTGCTGAGTTTATTTGGACACCTGCGTAATTGGTTACAGGACTTACACACGGAGAGTATTTCCCAATATATAAAAAATAAAATGAAGAACGGATGTCGGAACTAGTGGAACTACATTATCATTTATTCTGAGTTTATTTTGACAATTGCCTAATTGGAAACCTTATGTTCCCATAAGTGATGGTGTATTGAATGAGTACACAGAGGTCGATTGCATCCATTTAGGTATTGTATTCCTTATTGCTTCAATGAAACATGAGTCGTAAAACATTCCACGAAGACACAAGTATGGTAATGATTAGTTTATTAAGTTTATATGTCCAAGTTTGAGGTTAGTATTACTTTCCAAGTTTGTTACTTGTTGAAATATAACTACAATTGATTGATAAACTTAATAAACTATATTAATTTACTAATATAATTGGACACAATACTTGGTCTATTAATTAAGTTTATTAAGTTTATCAATCCATTGTAGTTGTATTTCAACAAGTAACAAACTTGGAAAGTAATACTAACATCAAACTCGGACATATAACTTTAATAAACTATTCATTACCATACTTGTATTTTCGTGGAATTTTTTACGACTCATGTTTCATTGAAGCAATAAGGAATACAATACCTAAATGGATGCAATCGACCTCTGTGTACTCATTAAATACACCATCACTTATGGGAACATAAGGTTTCCAATTATGCAAGTGTCAAAATAAACTCAGCAAATGATAATGTAGTTCCACTAGTTTCGACATCCGTTCTTCATTTTAATTTTCGTATAATGGGAAATACTCTCCGTGTGCAAGTCCTGTAACCAATTACGCAGGTGTCCAAATAAACTCAGCAAATAATAATTTAGTTCCATGAGTTCCAACATCCGTTCTTCATTTTATTATTCATCTATTGGGAAATAATCTCCATGTGCAAGTCTTGTAACCAATTATGCAGGTGTCCAAATAAACTCATCAAATTATAATTTAGTTTCACGAGTTCCGACATCCGTTCTTCATTTTATTATTCATATATTGGAAAATACTCTCCATGTGCAAGTCCTGTAACCAATTACGCAGGTGTCCAAATAAACTCATCAAATTATAATTTAGTTCCACGAGTTCCGACATCCATTCTTCATTTTATTATTCATATATTGGGAAATACTCTTCGTGTTCAAGTCCTGTAACCAATTACGCAGGTGTCCAAATAAACTCAACAAATTATAATTTAGTTCCACGAGTTATGACATCCATTCTTCAATTTATTTTTCATATATTGGGAAATACTCTCCGTGTGCAAGTCCTGTAACCAACTACGCAGGTGGCCAAATAAACTCGGCAAATCATAATTTAGTTCCATGAGTTCCGACATCCGTTCTTCATTGTGTGCAAGTCCTGTAACCAATTACGCAGGTGTCCAAATAAACTCATCAAATTAAAGTTTAGTTCCACGATTTCTGACATCCGTTCTTCATTTTATTATTCATATATTGGGAAATACTCTCCGTGTGCAAGTCATGTAACCAATTACGCAGGTGTCCAAATAAACTCATTAAATTAAAATTTAGTTCCAGGAGTTCTGATATCCGTTCTTCATTTTATTATTCATATATTGGAAAATACTCTCCATGTGCAAGTCCTGTAACCAATTACGCAGGTGTCCAAATAAACTCATCAAATTATAATTTAGTTCCACAAGTTCCGACATCCGTTCTTCATTTTATTATTCATATATTGAGAAATACTCTCTTTGTGCAAGTCCTGTAACCAACTACGCAGGTGGCCAAATAAACTCAGCAAATTATAATTTAGTTCCACGAGTTCCAACATCCGTTCTTCATTGTGTGCAAGTCTTGTAACCAATTACGCAGGTGTCCATATAAACTCATCAAATTAAAGTTTAGTTCCACGATTTCTGACATCCGTTCTTCATTTTATTATTCATATATTGGGAAATACTCTCCGTGTGCAAGTCCTGTAACCAATTATGCAGGTGTCCAAATAAACTCAGCAAATTATAATTTAGTTCCACGAGTTACAACATCCGTTCTTCATTTTAATTTTCATATATTGGGAAATACTCTCCGTGTGCAAGTCCTGTAACCAACTACGCAGGTGTCCAAATAAACTCGGCAAATCTTAATTTAGTTCCATGAGTTTCGACATCCGTTCTTCATTCTATTTTTCATATATTGGGAAATACTCTCCGTGTGCAAGTCCTGTAATCAATTATGCAGGTGTCCAAATAAACTCATCAAATTAAAGTTTAGTTCCATGATTTCTGACATCCGTTCTTCATTTTATTATTCATATATTGGGAAATACTCTCCGTGTGCAAGTCCTGTAACCAATTACGCAGGTGTCCAAATAAACTCATCAAATTAAAATTTAGTTACACGAATTCTGACATCCGTTCTTCATTTTGTTATTCATATATTGGAAAATACTCTTCGTGTGCAAGTCCTGTAACCAATTACGCAGGTGTCCAGATAAACTCGGCAAATCATAATTTAGTTCCACGAGTTCCGACATCCGTTCTTCATTTTATTTTTTATATATTGGGAAATACCCTTCGTGTGCAAGTCCTGTAACCAATTACGCAGGTGTCCAAATCAACCACACAAGTGTTCATTTTGTTCGTCAGTTTTTATATACAATGCTTCGTTCATTTAACTTTAATATGTTGGAATTTAAAGACAATTATATGATTGCTATTACACAGATTACCAGAATTTACTCTACAAATGAAGCTTCAGTTCGACTACTTGAAAAAATGATAACCTTAGTAAAACAAAGTTTGACTTCATTATGTAATATCAAAACACGCTTGAAGTCGACTTACAAAGTACACAAAACCCTAAACCCTAAACTTAAACAAGCAAGAATGATTGGAAATGGAAGGAAATCGACCTAAAAACCACCCTGAAAGCAGCAAGAATGATTGCGTAGGGAACGAAAAAAACCCTAAACCCTAAACCCTGAACCGACTTGCACGCTACACCAGCACTCTAGAATTCTTTCAGGGGGTGGCGTTTCCCTTCATGTACTATACAAACCGATTGGCAAGGAAAGGAAGTAGACTCGAAACCCTAAACCCTAAACCGGCTTGCACCCCATTCACCTCATTTACGTTCCCTTGTTCACCCCATTCAACCACTGCTTGTGGAAATCTTGAAGAGATCAAGCATATGAAGGTGTACAGGGAAACGTGATCCAAACCCCAAAGAGGTTTCTCCTCCTGGGTTTTTGTACAGAGAAACGTGCTCCAATTGGAAGAAGATGCCTGTTGTTCTTCATATCTGATATAGCATGACAGTGACAGTAGATACCCGGGTCATATGGATACATCTCCATTTTTAGAACTTTTAAGGTTTCCTCGATATTTATGTGCCCTTTATGTAGATCGACAATTTTTTTTTAAATAAACAAAGACAAAAAACCCTAGACGATAGAAATTCAAAGGTTAAAGTTGTAGTAGTTGGATCGTAAATGATCGGTATTAACTCTCAACCAGTCATTTTAAGCAACCACTGTTGAAAAGGCTGTAGAATGTACATTGGGAAGGTAATAGGTTGCTGACTTTGTTGGAAGCGGGGATACGATGGGATAACACGTATAAATTTTAATTAATTACAGTTTACTATTCATGTTATAAATTACACAAATATCCAAATATAGACCCTCACACAACTATTTCCATTCGACATTTTAAAACATCAATACAACATTATTGGGAGCGGGGATATTCAAAAGAAATTAATTAAAAATACGAAAGTCAAGTACGCAGATATTCAATATAGATCCTCATACATCTGCTTCTGTTCGACGTTGTACAACATCAATACAACATTATTGGGAGCGGGGATATTCAAAAGAAATTAATTAAAAAAATATACGAAACTCAGTTACGCAGACTTTATTGACCAAGAAACGCGCTTTAAATTCCTTCCGTTCCTTCTTTATATAAAAAGAAGCCACGAACACACAAAATGTCAGAATACACCCAAAAAGAGCCATTAATCCTCAAAATATCTCAGAATGGAGATGTTTTCGGATGATCCAGATATCCTTCTTCCTCATTCTGGAATAATAGCTGGATTCTTCTTCTAATTGGAGCACGTTTCTCTATACAAAATACCATGAGGTTATATTTGTAGGTGATTTAGAGCAGGTTTCTCTATGCATGCGTCAAAATCACGGAAGTCTGCTCTTCTTCAGGTTATAATCCTATAGATGGAAAAAATGAGAGCCTCTTGAGGTTATAGATGGAAAATAATGAGGGTAATCAGGCGGAACATGATAGGCATGAAAATTGATTTCAATATCCGCTCGATTCCTTTAAGACCCCATAAGAGGGAGATATCCCAAGTTGTATTGTTCTTGTAGTATGTAGAATGATATTTAATATCTACGTAGTTGCTTTCTTGATTGTAATAGAAGTGTATTGTCTTGTATTGATGTTCTGTTTGTTCTGGTAGAATGTGGAATAATAAGATTTAAATGAGTAGCTATATCTGATATAGGTGTAATTTATTTTCGAACCTCGAATGGAATTATATTGTTCCTCAGATGATGTTCTGCTATTCCATAATGCCGAACAAAAAAACTTAAATGCGGAGCTATTTAAATATATGCTTGTTCTGGTAAAATATGGAATAATAAGATTAAAATGAGAAGCTTTATCTGATATCTGCGTAATTTATTTTAGAACCTCGAATGGAATTGTACTGATGTTCAGATGATGTATTGATATTGCATAATGCCAAACAAAAACACTTAAATACGGAGCTATTTTTTTGATATCTGCTTGATGTTGTAAAATGTGGAATAATAAGATTTAAATGAGTAGCTATATCTGATATCCGTGTAATTGATTTTCGAATCTCGAATGAAATTATATTGTTTCTCAGATGATGTACTGCTATTCCATAATGCCAAACAAAAACACTTAAATACGGAGCTTTTTGGATATTTGCTTGTTCTGGTAAAATATGGAATAATAAGATTAAAATGAGAATCTTTATCTGATATCTGCGTAATTTATTTTCGAACCTCGAATGGAATTGTACTGATGTTTAGATAATGTACTGATATTGTATAATGCCGAACAAAATCACTTAAATAAGGAGCTATTTTTTTTATATCTACTTGATGTTGTAAAATGTGGAATAATAAGATTTAAATGAGTAGCTATATCTGATATCCGTGTAATTGATTTTCGAATCTCGAATGGAATTATGTTGTTCCTCAGATGATGTACTACTATTCCATAATGCCGAACAAAAAAACTTAAATACAGAGCTATTTTGGATATCTGCTTGTTCTGGTAAAATATGGAATAATAAACTTAAAATGAGAAGCTTTATCTGATATTTGCGTAATTTATTTTCGAACCTCGAATGGAATTGTACTTATGTTCAGATGATGTACTGATATTGTATAATACCGAACAAAATCACTTAAATAAGGAGCTATTTTTGGAGGTTATGCAGTTATTAGGATCCAAGTTTTTCAACTATTACATATTAGTAAATTAGAGTGCCTTCACAATTGTCGTGAAATCAACGGTTCAACAACCACGTTGAAATGAGCAGTAGTACACACCAGATCAAAATTTCCATTAAATTAAAATTATATTTCTTCTTGTTTTCATTCTTCATCTCCTAAATCTGCTTCTTCATCTTCTCGATCTGCTTCATAATTGCTTTAATTTCAGCTTGCTTTGTCATTGCTTCAATCTTCATATCCATCTCAATTTGCTTCCTAAAACTCAATTCAACGTTTAACTCTGTCGTTTTCTTGTGCTTATCTTGCACCCGTTTTTCAAGTTTGTCAGTGTCACCAACTAGATCATGAAAAACTTCCTTCGCACGCTTAGAAAATTCATCATCACGCCACTCATAATATCTGCACCTTTGGCCGTTGATACGCTGCCAACATAATTTTTTTTTTTAATAAATTGGAATTATTTTCAAATAGGAAATGGTTGGATTCAGATTAGTTAATGACACATACATTAAAATTTGGCATATCCAGTATCTTCGTCCTGGATTATCTTTTGACCATGAACAAAGACAGGGAAGTGTGAACCTACAGTAGCATCTCTTTGCTTCTGGATCGGGGGGAGGTGAACTACCATGGGACCTCGTGGTTGAAGACCTAGCGGTTGAAGAAGACCCCCTATCCGAGCTCGTTTCAAAGTTCTGCCATTTGAAAAAAAATGAAATATGAATTACACATTTCAAATTATACGCTCAGCACTCTGAGTATTCAATTCCACTTTCTAAATTACGAGTTCGACATTATGCGCTCGACACTCTGAGATCTCAATTCTAAGTTCAGCATAATAAAATTTCAGCTCAACATAATAAGATATCAGATCTACGTAACATTGATTTGGAAACCAAGAACATACGATATTGGTGAAAAATCCAGCACTAGACCCGAAACCCATGTGGTTGAGGCCGAGAATAGGCTTGGAACAATTAAACTCTAAAAAATGAACCATAAATCACCCAACTACATGTGATAAATCCAGCCCTAATGACGAAATGTCAATAATAAATTTCATGCAAAGTAAAAAAGAGAAAAAATCGCACCTCACTCGCACTTGGAATGATCTTTATAATGCTCGTCTCCTACGACTTACGCCTGACTGTTTCGCAGCTTCTGGAGGGGGGATTATCGCCAGCGATAGACTGTAGTCGGAGTGATGAATGTGATTTTAAGAGAGAGAAAATCAGAGAGAAGAAGGGGTAGGGGTAAAAAGTTATGGGCAAATCGGTATTTTCACCAAAATGGGTAGCAAAGTTAAAATTGAAACTTAGATTGGGCACCTAAGATGACCATTGAAAAAAGTGGGTAGCTATCCTAAATTTTTTGAGAACTTAGTCATTTAAAGGCTTTCGTTAAATAAAAATATATTATTACTTAAATTAAAATTTCGAATTATATTTTCTATATGAAAGTTATTTTTGTTATGTACTTAATTTATTTTTATTTATAAAGATATGAATGACTTCCTTTTATTTAAAATACTAATCATAAGAATGTTATAATAATTAGTAAATATGGCACACTCGATGCGTATGCCTAGTAAATATAAATTATAAATTTATAAAGTGGTGAAATTTAAATAATATAAAATTAAAAATATTACTTAAAAAATTATAATATATGTTTAAATTATTTTTAATATATACTTTTAAAGTATGATAAGTTAAAATTTTAATTTTATAATTTGAATTTAAAAAGAATCTAAAAAAAAGGAAGAGATAAAGAGAAGAAAAATAACGGAAAATATATGAGAGTGGGAGAGAAAAAATAGGAGATTTGGGAAATCATGGACAAAAAAAAAGAAATTAATATTTTTTTTTTAAAAAAAAGACACCAAGACACCAAAGGGATGAAGAGGCATTATAGAATAGTATAGATAAACTCAATCTTTGTTTCATCCTCATTCAAATCCAAAATTCAGAATTATTTATTATTTTAATCATATGAAATAATTAATGAGATAATCTAAAAATATAATTGTTGATATCAAATAAGTGTTATTCCAAATTCAATCAATTTTCAATTCATTTTTAGGAGATTGAATAAAAGAAATGCTCATTTTCTGGTCTGTTTGAAAAGTTTTATTACTTTATGTTCGTTTAAAGATTTAGTACTTTGCATGATGATGGAAATGATTTATTAAATTTAATAATTATTTTCTATTACGTATAATAATTGATAAGTTTGTGATTTCTTATTTTCTAGATTCCCTATAATTTTTTTCAATCGTAATTATATTCAAGTTATGTATTTTGTTCTTCTACCAAAAGAATAATTCATTTTGTTGTATTATTTTTTTATCCCATCCTTTTGTTTTGTTTTATAGGATTGAAGGTTTCATTAATTTTAGTATTTTTATAATTTGTTTGTTAATTGATTTGTTATTTTTAAAAGATTAGACATTTAAGTATTTTCATTTATATATCTTTATTTAGTTTACAAATTTTCAATCAGTTTTCTATGTTTTGTTTTTTCACTAATGTAGTTATATATATATATATATATTATATATATATATATATATATATATATATATATATATATAATTAATTATTTAATTTATTTTGATATGTTTAGTGTTAGTGTTGGCTGATGATGTATTTTGTAAATTTTACATTGTTTATTTTCTCAAATCAATTTGAAAATGTGAAGATGAATTATGTTAATAGTCAATAAACTTATAAATTTTTGGAATATAAATAATATTTAATTTTTTTTTTCGTATTTTTATTGCTTAGGATTTTCCCTAACATCCTCCCATATTTAAAATTAGAACGTATATAATTTAGTGATAATTACGTAGAACCCCCGAAAGTTTGCCCCATTTTCAATATACCCCCTGAAAATTTTTAAATTATAATATACCCCAGACGACCTTCAATCAACGTTAATGTAGACGGAAAAGTGTTAAATTACACTTTAGTCCTTGGAATTTTTTAAAATTATTTTGTAGAAAGACGCCTCTACCCTTATGTGTTTTGAGTGGTAAAATAACGCCCTCTCTTCTGTCATTTCATTCTCACCATTTGCAAGAAACTCTCACTTTCCAAAGTTCTCTCTAGCGACACTGTTCATCATTCCCTTCTCCATCACCATTGTCGAACCAGATGAAGCTTTCTTCTGCCAAAAAGTAGGCCTCGCGAGTATCGGTATTTTGGAGACGAAGAGAGAAGAGAAGCATCTCTAGGGTGACTACAAGGGTGAGTTTTTTTTATAAGTTTAAAACCCTTATTATTTGAAATTTTTGGTCGATCATAGCTTTTTTAGTGGTGAATAGTCTATAAATGTTGGTTTAGTATGTTATTTTTGAAGTAACTTTGGGTGTCCTTTTGTGGGTGTTTTTAACTCTGATGGACTTTATTGAGAAGTTCATTAATCTTTGATTGTTTGAATTGTTAATCCAATTATTTTATAGTGGGGTAACTGTTAATTTTTATTATACTGAGCATGCTGTTTCTATTTTCAGTGTTTTCTTTGTCCACTAATCTCCCACAAGTAATAGTAATATAAATCTTTTTGTTGGGTGGTTAAAGTGATATGTGTTGTCTTGCTTACTTATAAATGATATATATCTTAATTGTAATGGCCTTATTATTATATATAATAACAAAATTATGTATATTTGCAATATTATAAGTAGTACAAGGTCTTAATTGTAATTTATTTTTATTTCAATGAACAAAAATGGAGGAGAATACAAAAGAAATTGTGTTGAAATACAAAGATGAGACTTTCAATATGGACGCTGAAACTGAGTTTACAATTATTTTGGAGAATTGATGGTAATTGGCTCACTGTGATTTTTGTGGTTTGTGAGCAAACAATGATAGTTTTATTTGTGTAAAGAAATGGATAATGTGGGATGGCATCATTTACTAGATGCCTGCTAATATTTTGTGGTCTTTTTTGGCAGTACATAATTACTTCTAGATGGTCTATCAGAAGTAATTGTTTACTACTATGGCGTATTTTGTTAACAATCTATAATATTAATGGCCTCCTTGTAGGATTCTGGTAATTTGTTCTTCAGTTGCTATGTGGTATTGTTTGCTAGTTTTTTCATACTTCTTTTTTTATATTGTTACATTGATTGATTTTTGAACATAGGATCCAGTTGTGTGATTTCTTGACACCCTATATCCTCATTTAAGAAAGTTATTAGTTTGAGGGTGTAAATTGTAATATCCAAAGAAAGTGATAAACTTTATGAATTAGACATCTTGATACAATTCCATGATAAAAAACTGGGCAACCATCCTTTTATGTAAACATTCAGGACCCTTTAGCATCTATATTGATTTTTATTCTAAAACTTACAAATAGGTCCCTATGGAGTATTATTACATATTGGTCCGTCACATACATTGGCCTTTTAGTAGTTTTAAAAAATTAAAGGTGGCATAAATGTTAACAAGGCACAAAAATAAAATAATTGCAAAATAAAATACATTCAAATGAAATAATTAAGTTATTATAAAATTTTATTACGAAAATTATTTCAAATACAACCCTAATATTAAGTCGGTTATAACATGTAGACCCTGAAGGGTAATCTAGCCAATTTATATTATTTTGAACAGTATCATGAGGGTATTTTCGAATAAAAATTGTTGACATCATCAATTTTTTAAACTTTAACTGACCAAAGGATCAATTTGTAAACATCTTTAACGGAATAAGAGGTAAATAGTAATTTAAAAATTTTCAGGGGGTATATTGGAATTATCCCTATAATTTAATATAATCTTTCAAACAGACACAATAATTTATATGTGTATAATTAAAATCACTTATACACTTATAATTCAAATATTATTTTCCTAAATTGCATATATTTGTAAGAAAATATAAAAACTTACACGAAATTGTATAATTCCGAAAACACATGAAGCGGCCTACTACACCTCTTATGAGATATTATTAAAAAATTATTTTCTTTTCTTATTTAAACAGTTGAATTAAATTGGATAACTTTTTTTTAATGTTATTTCTTATTAATAAAACTCTTTTCAATTTGTCATATATATTTAAGTTATTAATATATAAACTATAATTAATATTAAGACTCCCTGTCACAGCTACTGTTAAGAGTCTGTTCGGGTTGCATGAGAAAAGGGCTGCTCCTATACAAATACCGAAAAAATGGAGGAAACCGAAGAAAAATTGGTGCGAACTTAACACTAATGGTAGTGTGCTTGCTATGGAAGAATCGGCTACAGCCAGGGAACTCTTGCGCGATCATCATGGCAATTGGATTTTCGGATTTTCCAAGAAATTGGGGAACCATACCATCACTATGGCGGAGCGTTTAGGGCTTTGCGAGGGGCTGATTTTAGCATGGGAAAGAAGAGTTCTCAAGATTGAAGTGGAGATTGACTTCGAAGTGGTACTTAACTTGGTGAAATCGGCGGATACTACTTGCCACTCTCTTGACAACTTGATTAATGACTGCAGAGAGCTAATGCGACTCTCTTGGGATATTTACATTAATCACGCTCATAGATGTTGTAATAATAGCGTTGACATTTTAATTTGGCTAAATTCAAGCATAATCTAGCTTTTGATTTTGATTTCTGACTTGAACCTCCTATTGAAGTAGTCAACTGTGTAAACGTTGATACTATTTCTTAATGATACTTTTACGTTTTTCGACCAAAAAAAATTCATATGTTAAATTTATAATTTTAAATTAATTTTTTGATACAACGCATAGGTTAAAAACTAATACTTATTTATAATGACAGCTTTGATATTATCACTTAACATTTAATCATTAATATATTATTTTTCACCCTCAACTTCTCTTATATAAACAATCCAATTTGTTTTAAAAATATTGTCCTAGTGGAATCCAATGAACAATATTATTAATTAAATAACAAAAGAACTATCAGCCAAGTGCTGGAAGAATCAGTACTGCAACATTGTGTTCCATCAGTTGATAATATTTTTTAAAGTATACATATTCTGGACCAAGATTCTTCCTTATGGTGCTTTGATTAATTAATTAGATAGTTAATTGTAAACTTACCATTAATATAAATATGCCCATGACAGATCAGGTCAATTTGTCATTGATTGTTGTATAATATTGAGTCAAATGTCTGAGGAGAACGCAATTTCCAAAATTCAAAGGGGTAGATTAATTAATTAATTAATTAATCCATTGTTCTTCGTGATGGTAAATTAATAATAATGAAATTAAGGGACAAAACTTACCTAGTTGTTAACAAAAAATAGAATTAGAACTGTGGGGCAATAAACTTTGAAAAATTGCTCAACCATACAGCTTGTCCTATTTTTCCTTTTATATTACATAGTTTTTATTAGTCAATGACTCAATGAAAACCATTAAACGAAGCAAAATGATTGCAGTGTAGGTCCATTTTCCTAATAAAATAATTAGAGTTTTTTTTTTGGGTACATCAATAAAACAATTAGGCTAGAAAACAGAAAAAATATTAATTTTGGCTTAGAAATGCTAAGAAATTGAGTATTTTTGTCTAGCTGTTTATACTTAAAATAAAATTTTGAAATAAAAGTTGTGAAATGGATTTTTTTTGTATGTATATAATACATATGTTATGTTCAATTTTTCATTAAAAAAAAATCGTAGTATGGGCGTCCAATATCTGTGTAGTAGTAAATTTAAAAATAAAAAATAAAAAAATATCGTCATATCATGAGATTAAGACCCAGCCCAGCTCGTGGGCCCATACTATGCTTACTGGACCTTGTCTATGGCCCACTGCCTGCACAAAAGGAATCTTATATGTTTTTCCGTGCAATATATAGAGATAGATAGAGAGAGAGAGAGAGAGTATTTTGCTGAAAAAAACAAAATAAAAGATAGATAGAGAGTAAATAAATATTGAGAAAATTATAAAATTTGGAAATTATTATTACGAGTTGATTTTTTTTGGACAAAAGAATTAAAATTTATATAAATGCCTTATAACTTTATTTTTTATAGTAACTTTGAGATTTCGGTAAATTTAATTTCAATTTTCGCTTTAAATGCTGAGTGTGTCAATCATGTTATGGTCGGTAAGTGTGCCAAATTTGTCGATATGGTGGTAAAATCAAAGCAGAAAATCACTTACAGACCATCACATGATTGACACACGCGATATTTAGAGCGAAAATTGAAATTAAATCTGTTGGAGTTCCAAAATTGCTATAAAAAATTAAGTTATATGATATTTACGCGAAATTTCAGTTTTTGTGTCCCAAAAAGTCAATTCAATGGTAACAGGTGTCCCGATTTTATAATTTTCTTAATAAGTATTTTTGTGCGAATTTTCCCTTTTTACGCCTTTGGCCTTATTTGTTTGAATTAGTGGACAAAATAATTAATTTGTAATTTGTGACAACCAAAACATGCATAAAATTACATGCTGAGTGATAGGGATTCATCACAATACCACATGTATCCAAAATGCAAATTATTTTGGGTTTTCATCAAAATTCAAATGTTTATATATGCATAATAACTATGCCAATAATATTTAGTAACTACTACTGGATTTGTTAAATTATAACTAAGTGATTTTTTTTAGTCAAAGTATTATATTTACACCCCTATTTTGAATTTCACAATTACAAAAAATTTCAAATTTTTAAGATTTCGTCAAAATTTAATAGAATATTACAGATTTGAACGAACATAATCCTAAAAATTGAATATTTTTGTAATTATAAAATTTCAATAAAGTGTAAGTGGAATATATTAACTAGAGAGTTACGACTTGTAATTTGACCAAAAACCATTAGGGTCTAAATTTAATTAATCCTAATATTTATTTAAAGTTTACCCGACCCTTAAATTTAAAACGCTATCCTTCAATAATAATAATATATAATTTAATTATGTATTGAAATTTTGTTAGTATAGATTCATAAATAATTGTTAAATTTTGTATACAAATACATAACATTCATCTATGTTTACTTCATTTATTAAACTTATGAGAAATGGATTTTTGGGTGCTTAATACGTTTACAATATGTACAGAATACACCACCAAGTGGCATAGTTAACGATTTAGTGTTTTGCTAGCTTAACTAGAGGTTTCAGGTTCGAATTTTTGGAAAATGATCAGAATGCAACTGTCATTCGATAGAGAGAGAATTAAGAATTAAGGCTAACTTGCTACATGTCAAAGCTTGCTACATGTATAAAGTTATAAGGGTCCTAACTTCCAAGAGAAATGAACACAAAGTAATCTTTTCTCAAATTTGTCTGTGTTTGTTTGTCTTGGCAATCGAGTTTTGGCCCTTTGCGCATTGATCATGCAACCAAAAAAGAACACTAATTGATTTCAACAAGGCCGATATATAATTGAAATGTGTGTTTTTCTTTTGCATATATATATATTTTTTTTGGTCAAAATTTCTTTTGCATAATGAATTGAAGAGAGAATTGAATACAGGCTGGACAGTATATATTGTCGGGCTCGTGACAGTAGATTAGCATTATTTTGCAGCGGTGGAGTCCAAAAACAAAAAACTAGGGATAATTACACTTGCACCCCCTCGATTTAGGGGTAAATACAGAAAGACTTCCTGTACTATTGAAAATTATAGAGACACCCCTTCGACTATGACTCTATCTAACACTTAGGTCCTGCCGTTAGTCATTTTCTTATTTCCAAGTAGATTCTAACATTCTATTAACTCGACAATAACTTAGTCACTTCGCTCATTTCATGTATAGCAAACACATAACAAAAATTTTATGGATAATTTATTTATTTCACAACTTTTCCTTAAGTTTTTAAGGTTTCCATTAGGGTTAGAGGATCTATTTGTAATTTCCAATAGTACAGGAGGTCTTGCTGTATTTACCCCTAAGTCGAGGGGGTGTAAGTGTAATTATCCCGAAAAACTATTGCCATAGAAGAAACGAAGTAATATGTACAAAAAACAGGAAAAGAAAAAAATATTAAACCATCCCACATCAAATAATTAAAGATGTGGGGTTCACTATATAATAGCTTGGCAAACCTCTCATCTTGAGCTAGCTTTTGGGGGTTGAGTTAGGCCAAGGTCCTTAAACATGGTATCAGAGCAGGTTCGATTCTCGGCCTGTCTCTCCACCCCTGCTCTCCTCGCAGATATCCTGAAAATCGTTTCACGCTCCAGTTTGTCCCGCATATTCCGCGGTCCTGGGTGTGACGGGTGTGTGTTAAACCATATCCCACATCAAATAATTAAAGATGTGGGGTTCACTATATAATGGCTTGGCAAACCTCCCCTCTTAAACTAGCTTTTGGGAATTGAGTTAGGCTAATGTCCATTAATTCAAAAAAAAAAGAATTAAATTGAGACTTATAGTAAATTATTCCTACTAGTAACTCGACATACTCAATGCGTGGATATTGTCATACTAATTAAAAAAAAAATATGTACTCGGATGTCTTAATAATCTCTTTTAATAACTGACTGTATCATTATATATAATATGTTTTAGTATATCGAGATTTTATGTAAATATATTTATAGTGAAACTATGGTAGAACTTAGAAGTAGACATTTTCAAAAAACTTTGTTTATGGATTTTCCAAGGTTAGTTTATAGCAGAGTAAGGATATTTATATTTGAAACCTGTTCGAATAGGAAGTATAGGAGAAATTGCAGAGAAATTGATCGATTAGATCTTCATAATCCCTAAACGTTGGTAGTGAAAAACCCAAATCATGTTTTTATTTTTTATTTTTTCTTCCACCAGGTTTTTTTTGGATTCAGCTACTGTAGAGGTCCAATTGAGATCTGAAACTCAAGAGGGAGGTGAATTGTAATGTTTTGTTTGATACCAGAGGTATAAAAACAGAGTAAAAGATAAGAATAACAAGACACAAGGATATATAGTGGTTTGGCCCAACTCAACTATGAAATCACGAGTAGAATGAATTAATCCACTACTTAAGTTTATCAAACTTAGGATTTTGAATATGAATTTTATTAAGTCACTTAGACAATTTCAATTACAAGAGCAGGAGTATGTCACGTACTAAACTAGGTACCTATCAGACTATCTTCTGGATTCAAAGCTAAAGAGAGAATACACTATGAGAAACCTAGCTCTATGTGAAATACTCTCAGATTTGTGATAAGCTCGAATGTCTCTGCAGGTGCATCAAGAATATCGTAAATAGATGATTTCTGGAGAGAAGTCTCAAACAACTATATTGAAGTAAATGCTTTGTCTGCCACTTAATCTTGGGCCAACTTGATGATAAATGCCAGCTTTCCTGAAACTCCTAATGATAGATTAATTACTGCCTTGAAACCTGATAAAAAGAGAGAGAAGCGAGGCAATATTTACAGCTAATATATTTTGTTAACAATTGAAAAATAGTTGGGATAATTACTAAATAGTCCCTAATAGATTTCTATCAAGTTCCAGGGGTCTAACATTCTCCCCTTTTTGATGATGACAAAATAATAATCCTGTCGAGAGAGATGATAACTCCCCCTACTTTTTTGTCAATAAGAGCTATAGAAAGCTCCCCCTGTCAAATATAATTAATGCCAGATATATAAGCTTTGAATATACAGGGCTCCCCCTGTCAAAATGCATGAAATGTTTTAAGATCATTCACAGATAGTTTAGATAATGTTCCACAACATTAATGAATAGAACAGTTAATAAGGCTGGGACATTATTGAGACATGATTGGTTTCAAACTGCAGGGTCTTCGCTTTCTATGGTCTCCATTTCGTCAGATTGATCATCTCCCCCTTCATCATCAAGAAGGGAAGCAGGAGGTGCAGAGCGAGAGATTTTTTGGGATTTTCTGAAAAAGGCGAAATTGAATAGGAAAGAGAAGGGAGAAAAGGCGGATTTTAAAGACAAAATCAGTTGAGTGCAACAGCTTTTAGCAGCCATGTATTCAGCTTCAGTTGTGGAAAGAGCCACAACTCCTTGCTTTTTGCTAGACCAACTTACTAGGCAATCACCTAGTTTTTGACATATACCACTTGTACTTTTTCTATCGAGTCTGCATCCTGCGTAATCAGCATCAGCAAAGCCAACCAATTCAAGATTTTTAGACTTAGGGTACCAGAGACCAATTTTGATGGTACTGCAGAGATACCAAAGAATTCTCTTGACAGCTTTGAAGTGTGATTCCTTTGGTTGAGATTGAAACCTTGCACACAGAGTAGTAGCAAAAAGTATATCAAGTCTACTAGCTGTTAAATAGAGGAGATTTCCAATGGCACTTCTGAAGGTTTTCTAATCGAAATTTTTTCCTTCTGAATCCTGATCAAGTTTGGTTGATGTGCACATAGGAGTGGGAGCTGGTTTTTCACTTTCCATTTTAAACTTTTTTAGAATTTCCTTGGTATATTTTTCTTGACAAATGAATGTTCCTGATTTTGTTTGCTTGATTTGGAGCCCCAGGAAGTAGTTTAGTTCTCCCATAAGACTCATCTCGAATTCATCAGTCATACACTTAGAAAACTCAGAACACACTAATGGGTTAGTGCTTCCAAAGATAATGTCATCAACATATATTTGAACAAGAATAATGTTACGTTGATAGGATTTAATGAAGAGAGTGGTATCAGCAGTTCCTATTGAGAAATTCTTTTCCAATAGATAGTTTTGAGTTTTTCATAATCAAACTTACCACAATTTTCCCTATCATTTAAGATAAAACATTTACATCCAAACATATGAAAGTGAGAGATGTTTGGTTTTTTATTTTTCCAGAGTTCATAGGGAGTTTTCTTTAAAATAAGCCTCAAGAATACTCTATTAGAGATATAGCAAGCAGTGTTTACAGCTTCTGCCCAAAAGAACATAGGTAAATTATATTCATTTATCATTGTTCTTGCCATTTCTTGAAGAATGCGATTTTTTCTCTCAACAATTCCGTTTTGTTGAGGAGTTATAGTTGCTAAAAATTCATGAATGTAGCCATTTTCATTACAAAAAGTAGTGAAGTTCTTTTCATCAAATTCAGTTCCATGATCGCTTCGTATTTTCACTACAGACAATCCTTTTTCATTTTCAACTCTTTTAACAAGAGGTTTGAAGAATTTTATGGCATCATTTTTGTTTGCAAGAAAGAGCACCCAGGTGAATCGAGAGAAATCATCAACAATGACAAATGTATATTTTTTACCACCAATCGATTCAGTTCTCATAGGACCAAATAAATCAAGATGTAAAAGTTCTAAGGGATTGGAAGAAGTTACCTGAGTTTTTGCTTTAAAGGAGCTTTTGATTTGCTTACCCATTTGGCATGCGTGACAGATTCTGTCTTTTAGGAACTTTAGTTTTGGAATTCCTCTTACCAGTTCTTTTCTAGAAAGGTGAGACAATAGTTCCATATTTGCATGACCGAGGCGTCTATGCCAAGTCTAGATTGAGTCATCATTGACGACTAAGCATTCTTTTGTGTTATCTGCAAAGATAACATTTCCTCCATCAATTTTTTGTAGCTCAAAGAAACAGGTCTTGTCACCAGTCATGCGTCGTGAGCATCCACTATCAAGAATCCATCTTGTGTTTTGATGATGCTTCTCCGCTACCTGCAAAACCGGTCTTAGTTCAAGGTACCCTGAGTTTTGAAGGGTCCTTCTTGGTTAGCGCAGATGGTTTTAGGAACCCAGATCCATTTTGATTGAACTGTTTTTCTGGAAAGACATTGATTAGCAAGGTGTCCACGTTTGTTGCAATTGTAACATCTTTTCCTTTTAGGATTGAAACGAGGTTTTTGATTCTTTAGTCTATTTATGTCATAAATAAGACTAAAGTTTTCATTTGCAATAGTTTCAATTTCTTTTTCATGGACTTCTTTTTGAAATTTAAGTGTTGAACAAAGGTCAGAATATTTTTGTTCAAGCTCATATTTTTCTTTGAGGATTTTCAAGATGTTTCCTTCCAGAAATTTATTTCTAGCGCTTAGTTTTTCAATATTTTCTTTGCACTGAGTTAAAAAATCACTCATTTCATTTTCACTGTCGGTATAATAAGTACCAAATGATGGAGTTGAATTTAGTACCTCTTGATTTGTCATAAGTCCAACGCAGTCTTCTTCATTGTCGACCATTTCAAGCTCAGAATCACTCCAGGTTACTTTGAATGAAGTGTGTTTCCTGTTTTCTTTTCTGAAATTTGTTTTGAGCTTTGGACATTCTGGTCTTTTGTGACCTGGTTCCTGACAGTTGTGACAAATAACTTCATTATCTTGTGAGATAGTGTTAGGTTTCTTGCCATGGTGATTTCGGCGGAATATGTTCTTTGCTGAGGTGAGTTGCTTTAGTCTTCTTTTGAGAAAGGCAACTTCTTCATTGATTTTGCTTTCCAGATTGTCATTACCATCGCTTGGAACTTCAACATCAGATCCAAAGGCTATGTTTTTTCTTTTCTCAGATCTTTCTTCTTTGGGCATAAGTGCAAGCTCATGTGAAGTGAGGGATCCAATAAGTTGTCCTATGCTCATCGTTCTTAGATCTTTTGCTTCGTGAATGGCAGTGACCTTTGGTGTCCATTCTCTGGGGAGAGATCTTAGGATATTTCTTACTTGATTTTCTTCAGAGATTTTTTTTCTAAGGGCGAATAGTTGATTGACTATTTCCATGAATTTTGCATACATTTGACTGATAGTTTCTCCATCAGTCATTAACATTTCATACTTCTGAGTGATAATGGCTATTCTTTCTTGACGGACTTGCATTGAACCTTTGTGTTTGACTTGTAGCATATCCCACATTTGTTTGGCAGTGGCACATATGCTGACTCGGTTGTATTCTCCTTTGTATAGTGAGCAAGAGAGAATATTTTTGGCTTTGGAATTCATGGAGATGATTCTCTTATCTTCAGCGGTGAACTCTCCTTTTGATTTTGGAACATCTGTTCCATTTTCTCTTTTCATAGGAATCGTTGCTCCTTCGGTAACAACTTCCCATAGATCGTTATCTATAGAGATGAAGTATTCTTCAATGCGATTCTTCCAGGTAGCATAGTTTGATCCATCGAGGAGTGGAGGACGTGTGTGAGAGACCCCTTCAGAATAGATCTCAGGTTGCGCAACCATGAGGTTCTTTCTCTTGGTTGTTTTGGCCAAATATTATGAGCACAAGGCTCTGATACCAATTGAAACTCAAGAGGGGGTGAATTGTAATTTTTTGTTTGATACCAGAGGTATAAAAACAGAGTAAAAGATAATAATAACAAGACAAAAAGGATATATAGTGGTTTGGCCCACTCCACTGTGAAATCACGAGTAGAATGGATTAATCCACTACCTAAGTTTTAAGTTTGATAAACGTAGGATTTTGAATATGAATTTTATTAAGTCACTTAGACAATTTCAATTAGAAGAGCAGGAGTATGTCAGGTACTAAACTAGGTACCTATCAGACTATCTCCTGGATTCAAAGCTAAAGAGAGAATACACTATGAGAAACCTAGCTCTATGTGAAATACTCTCAGATTTGTGATAAGCTCGAATGTCTCTGCAGGTGCATCAAGAATATCTTAAATAGATGATTTCTGGAGAGAAGCCTCAAACGGCTATATTGAAGTAAATGCTTTGTCTGCCACTTAATCTTGGGCCAACTTGATGATAAATGCCAGCTTTCTTGAAACTCCTAATGATAGATTAATTACTGCCTTGAAACCTGATAAAAATAGAGAGAAGCGAGGCAATATTTACAGCTAATATATTTCGTCAACAATTCAAAAATAGTTAGGATAATTACTAAACAGTCCCTGATAGATTCCTGTCAAGTTCCAGGGGTCTGACAAGATCTATCTTTCAAATCTAGTTTTTCCGGACCATGCACTAGCTAGAGTTTGAAACTTTGAATCCCAGACCTTGCTTAAGGGATCTAATGCCTCATTCCACCATATCAACTGAATTTTGGTTATGCAAATCATGTTTATGGCATGGAATATATGACAAAAATCGATCAAGAACATGTTCCTTACCACAAAAAATAATGTAAGAGTTTTTCTAACTAATTAATGAAACCGCCTTTGGATGAGTGTTCAAGTTTAGGAGATAGGGAAATATATCTTGAAACCAAAAATGATTGTGTTGGGTGTATGGTTTATTGGTTTTAGGGTTTTAGGTATTGGCTACATTATAGAATCAAAGGGTTTTGAGAGTCTATATATTGATTTAATGTGATTGTTTGATCCCTTAACATCAAAAAATTAGCTTAAAAACAACATGTGTGCTAATTTAAAGATTTTTTGAAATGAATATCATTTTATCATCTACATATTATATATCCTTGCCCACATAATTTTATGGGTAAATTACACCAAAACTGTGAGGTTTGCATCTTTTACGATTTCATGACCATCACAACGTTGTAACCTTGCATTTATTCCCCTAAGGGGGATATTTATAAGGTTTTCTAGGGGTATTATGTCAACATTTTTATATTTCAATGAGGGTATTTATAAGATTTCAAGATTTTGATGGTTTTCATATTTTAAGCTAATCAATCCCTATTTTTTACTATATACAAGTTGACTTAAAAGTTTGGACTGATCATGAGGATCAAAATGCGGAAATCGGAAAATTGTCCTTTTTCATGAGGGATTAGATCATTAGCGTCATCCTGAATCAAAAGATGAGGGACTATTTATATATTGAGAAAAAAAAAAATTCTCATGTATTTTCATGATTTTTTGGAATTGCCTTATCATCTTTTTTATTTTTATTCTTATACCTCCTCACCTTCATGAATTTTTCAAATTGCCCCCTTAGGCTAAATTCCTGCGGAATATTCATAGAATATGCTTTCTCGTGCATCTCACTTATTTTCTTAAGGGTAAATCTATCTTTTTCTATGTGATCCAACCCACTAAATCCGCCCGACCCTACTCATACCAAATAAAATCAATTAAAATATTTTAACTTATTTTTGTCAGAAAAAATTGAAAATATCTAACATAAAAGAAATTGGGAATTAGGATTTATTATACGCATTCTCAAAATATCTCTCAAAAGAATAGTAGAAATTCTAGCAATGGATACTGAGTTTTTAGGTGTTGTGCTTCGGCCCGTTGGCAATTTGGAGAACTCAAGTGATTGCGATTACCAAACATTGAAAGATATTGTTGATTGTGGGAGAGATTTTGAGAATGCGTATCATAAACCCTAATCCCCAATTTCTTTTACGTTAAATATTTTTAATTTTTTCTGACAAAAATAAGTTAAAACATTTTAATGGGTTTTATTTGATATGGGTAGGGTCGGGCGGGTTTAGCGGGTTGGACCGCATAGAAAAAGATGGATTTATCCTTAAGAAAATACGTGAGATGCACGAGAAAGCATATTCACGTAATATTCCGCCGGAATTTGGCCTGAAGAGGCAATTTGAAAATTTCGTGAAGGTGAGGAGGTAAAAATTAAAAAAAAAAAGGTGATGAGGCAATTCCAAAAAATCATGAAAAGACAGGAGGTAAAAAAATTATTTCCCTTATATATTTGACAATATATTTATCCACATCTATAAAACTTAATTAACTTCTCTAAAAATGACAAAGTGACCCTAAAATTTTATGAAAATTCCTGTTCACCCCTTTTTGTCACAATTCTTTCTATGCTACCCCCGAACATATATACACGTTAATTAATTTTGCCACAAAAGCTCAGAGTGTTGGAATGAAACTTTCTCAAGTTCATTTTTCTTCACGATTGAGCTGTACTCTACAATGAAGAAAAATGCCGACGTTTGGTTTATTAGCAACTACTTTTTTTTTTCCATGTTCATTTTCTTATTTAAATAACATTTATTCAGGTTCTGAGTTTCGGTGAAAATCAATAAGGTATAAAACTTTTTCTACTTATGATAACGCACTTAAAAACTCAAATTCAAAATTCAAAATAAGGTATAAAACTTTTTCTTCTTAGTAATTAAATTTTTAATCTTGTTATCGGATTGAATTCGGATTGCAAATCATGTTATTGGGTCGGATTCAAATAATCATGATTTGATCCAAAACCCGGTCCATTTACTGTTGTATTTGTAAGGCCCAAACAGCTTTGGACTCTATTTCGTGGGCTTCTGTAGCTGTTCTGTCATTAATCTTTATATAGTGTTGAATTTAATTCTTTCATTGCATCTATATATCAAGTGTACCAAATATCTTCGACTCAAGGAGGAGAAAATTGCAATTCCCATAATTGCCCTATTTTTAATTTTCTTCCACATATTTCAAGATTCTCTATTTTAGTCCATAAAATATGAATATTCTTCAATTTCGTCTCAAACTTCTTTTCCATCAAATCTCAAAGGAGAATTCACGTGAAATACACGTGCCCGTTAGTTGCAACCCATGTGCTTACTTGGTGGGTCATACCATAAAAAAATCACATCCACAAACAATGTCAGAGTAGAATCTCCTTCCAGAGTTTGTTGGCGTCGTAAATGTCCTAAAGTAGCCATTTTTTGGTTGCTCTAAGCACCCGAAGTAGAAGATATTGGAAGAAAATGGCAGCAGTTGCGTGAAATCCAATTTTTATGGACTTGAAGAACCCTAATATGTGTATATATATATGAAAAAATCATCTTTAATGTCCTCTTTTCTCTCTAATTGTTAGTTGGAGGTTAGAATTTTCATTAGAGTTTGATATACTAACGAACACATGTATTTCACTTGCATTCTTTGTTAAAATTTGACAGAAAAAAAGCTTTATGACGAAATTGAATAATATTCATGTAGCGCCCCGGCACTACAGTCCCCCCCTAGACCGTGACGGATCCCCAAACCGTTACAGAGGTTACCATCTAGAAACTCATCCCGGCCGACGGGTCTAGCCAGACGATCAGCAACAGCGTATCCCAACAATGAACGAATAACGCACACTTGAAAATAACACAAGAACATGTAGATAGTGGAAGCAATTAAAATTCACATAACCAAAAGTGCCGCTCACGGTCGGCTAATTACTATTTACAACATTAAACTAACAGTTACGCCGCACGGGGCTAGTTAGATATACAGTGCATAACAAAAAGAGTTTAGTCTACAACAGTCAATAATCAATATAGGTATCCAAGACATATCGAAAATGACAACAACTCTAAAGTACCAAACCAAAAAGTCCTATCCACTAATGCTGTTGCCATTCCGATACGCAGGACATGTCGGCTACCGATAGCTACCTGAGGTAAGAACCAAAACAAGAGGGGGTGAGTTCAAAGGAAACTCAGTGAAGGTGCTATAGATATAATAATGAAAGCAAGCACGAGGCACGAATCCGGTTTTAATCAAGATAGTAAGATAGTCATTTAAGAAACAAGGATTGTGATTCGACTCGGTAATCAAGCAATAATAATAACATAAATTATCCCGGCGAGAACGAGCCTCCTCCTTATAACTCCACGTTCAAGAAATACTCCCAACACTGGTCGCCAAGTCAAGGAGCAACCCGAGACTCGACTCGTTCGTTTGAGATTTTAGGAAAGACATGCAACACATGCCATGTCCACCATCACCCTAACAAAAGACTAGCCAACCACCGACTGGTCTCCCGTTAGAATTTACAAGTTGGAAATCATATTGTGGGATCTTATTACCCTAGACGCACATCTCTGGATCTCACCCTCCATATGACCTCCGGGCCCATTTTCAAAATGTTAAACATGTTCGTTTTCTCGCTTTTGAACCGTTTGTTACGTTTTTGGTCAAACGGACCATTTTTGAGACATCGATGTAGCGGTCGAAGACCCAAATCCTACTTTCCAAATCAAAGAGGTTTTATGTCTCATTTAAATCCGTTTTCAAAAATTATACATATATAAGTGGATATTAAAACAGATTTTGATTGAAAGCATCAAAATATAACTTGAGATATCTAATACGTAATAAACAGATAGAAAACAAAACATAACCAACAACAGGATGGAGAAACAGTTGTTTCACAAGTACATATTATACGTATTGGTTCAATACCCAGCTAAAACAGTTGAAAACCCTCACCTGGATTAGTTTGCAACAACTCAAGATAGAAAGACACTAGGACCCTCCTCCTGAGATTGATCTGTGACAATACAGAACCTAGAGGATAAAAAACAAGACTCTGGAGACAAGAAAATGCAATAAAAGACGAACGACTAAACATTTATTTCCACAATCATACACACGGTATTAAATACATATAAGAAGGATTCCATGTAAGTTTCGAGTCCATCGGATCTCGTATGCAAAAGGTAGAAAATTCTATGAAAACTTAAAACGTAATATTCACAATCACGAACATGCTATAAATTCATAAATCATACATTTTATATCTATTCCATAATTATAGAATACACGAACGAAGAAAGAATTCAGAAAAGACGAACCCCGAATAGGGCCACAGTGCAAACTACTATTGTTCCTAACCGTAGGTTTTGGCCGAAAAATGTTATTTTTTTCTAAGTATGGGAGGCTCACGGGGTTGGGACACGGGGTTAAGGCCGTGAGAGAAGGCCATGATAGCTCACACATGGCCTTTCGATCGGCCGAGAGGTGAGACCGTGCGGCGCGCACGGGGTTGCGAAACCCTATGTCTCAAGGCCGTGTCGTTCATATGAACTCAACAAAACAACGCAGAACAGAGGAAAAATAGGGGAAGACCACAAAAATCAACACAACTCGAAGATTACCAATATAAAAGACATGAAATTCTAGACTAAACATGACTAATTCATAACACAAATAATAAGCCATGAAACGACCAAAACCATCAATTACAACGTCAAAGATCATGAAATATTCAATTAGGTCTACTATTCATCACACTCATGGGAATCATTCAAAACTTAATGAAATGAAGGAAAATCTGGTATCTACCTATAGAGATGTTAACGAGGAGTGCGAAGGAATCGACGGCGTGTTAATTGATCGGAAAACGAGATCGGTAGAAGACTTAAAGATCAAATGTTCTAACCCTCTTTCTTTCCCTCTCTTTCTTTCTTTTTCTTTTAAGTCAAGGAATAAAGGAAAAAAAAAGGTAAAAGGAGGTTTTATTCAAATATCTAAACCTTCTATTTTCGGACGAGGGGTAGAATGGTCATTTTCACGATTAAAAGCCTAAATTCCATAAACAATAATATTATACTCATTTCGAAGCTATCGAAATGACGATCACGAATATATCATCGAAAATTTAAAATGCGCACATACACAAAAGTTCATATAAAGCATGTAATTCAATTACTACATGAAATAGGATATCGAAGGTTTAACGTAAAAGTCGTACCAAATCGTCCGTTGAAATGCGGGGCGTTACAGTTCATATTTTATGGTACTAAAATTGAGAACCTTAAAATATATGAGATGAAAATTAAAAATAAAATATTTTATGGGACGAAAATGACAATTTTTTCACTCTAAGGAGCATAACAATGTGGAGGCAGCCTAGGAGTGACCATAGCTGCAAGAGGGATAGCTTTTTGCAGCGCAATCCCAAAAGCCTCCTCCATATCCATCTCATCAACTCCCACGGGCAGCTCCCAATCAAAAGAGTGCACTAATGTGCCCAATATGTACTCAACAAGGACCATCGCCATGCGCGCCCCAGCACAGATCCTTCGACCAGCTCCGAAAGGAATCAGCTCAAAATTATTTCCCCGCGGATCGATTTTCGCATTTTTTTCAGACAAAAATCGATCCGGATTGAAATCCAGAGGATTTTCCCACACGTCGGGATCTCTTCCTATAGCCCATATGTTGACACTGAGTCTAGTGTTTTCCGGAATGTAGTAACCGTTGACGATACACGGTTGTGATGAGATTCGAGGGAGGTTTAGTGGAGTGGAAGGGTGTTTTCGATATGCCTCCTTGCATATGGCTTGTAGGTATGGCAATTTAGGTAGGTCGGATTCGAGTAGTCGTCGGTCTCGGCCGATTACTCGGTCCATTTCGTCGTGCGCGTTTTTTAGGATAGTTGGATTTTTTATCATCTCGGCAAGTGCCCACTCTATTGTGCTGGAAGATGTGTCTGTCCCGGCAGTGAACAAGTTCTGCAAACAAAAAATATTGGTTCAGTTTCACAAAATCCCCCTTACACCTTTTAAAAATTCAACATTAAAACCTTGTAATCTTGCACTTATCCTTTCGAAGGTCTTTGTATATTTATGTTTCAAGAACGTATTTATAAGTTACAATTTTCTGAGAAAGTTTTTATAAAATTTCAAAGTTTCGATATTTTTTTAGATTTTTAAGTAAAACTCAGGTCTCGTGTCATTATCTCAAAAATTATTAGATAGTTAAGTTGTTATTCATTATTTTATTTATATACGTTTGGGATGGGGTTGTATAGTCAAGATTAATACTAAACCTAACATAAATATCCTCGAATATTTGTACATTTTGAATTGCTTATATATATATATATATATATATATATATATATATATATATATATATATATTTCACCAATAACTTCGTAACTTTAATTAATCTGTTTTCGAAATAGTTTCATTTTAATTAGTGCCATAGCTTAATCAGTATGGAATTTGTTACACCTTATATTTCAATTTATTTGGAAATTATGAAATTTGGAAAAGATCTCATTATTTGCACGGTTATATTTTGAGCCATAGTAGTCAAATTTATAATTATATTAAAATTGATATAAGTTAAAATTTATGGTATCAAATTCAAGGTAAATTTATTTATATATTAAAATTAAAGATGAATTAACTTATGGTAATAAAAATGAAAATTTTCATATCTTAAGAAAAAAGATGAAAAAGTGATTAAAAATGGAACAAAAATATGAGGAGGAGAAAATATAAGTGCGAATTACATACAATACTCTAAAGTTTTTCACTTTTTTGTTATAATTACAAAATATTTCTTTATTTTAAAAATTACAGAAAATTCTTGAGATTTCAAACGATTCCAAAAGGCTAACAAAGCACTCATGAGTCATGACTGTACTTTATGCAATATCTTACCAGCCCTCGTTTGTAGTTTGAAATCTCATGAAGTTTTTTTTGTAAATTTTGTAAATAAAAAGGATATTTTGTAATTATGGAAAAGCTTAAAGATATTGTAGGTAATTCACCCAAAATATAGGCCTAATTACATTTTTAGTCATATAACTACCGACTTGTAACATTTTGGGTCCTAAGGTTTTTTCACTAGCAATTTTAGTCCTATAATTTCAAAATTATAGCAATTTTAGTCCTTCAGTGCAGGAATCTACCTTCTCGCCGGAAATTGGCACGTGGCATGTCGGAGATATGCGTAAGTTTCAGTTTTCGCATTATCCACAATAACATATGCAATGGGGTAGATATTGTTATTTGCATCTACCTCAATTGATATTGTTATACTTGGATTTGAGCTGTAGCTTTTCTCATTATTCACAATAGCATATGTAATGGGGTAGCTTTTGTTATTTGCATCTACCCCAACTGATATTGTTATACCTGGATCTGAGGTGGAGCTTACGTGTATCTCCTACATGTCAGTTGCCAATTTCCGGCGAGAAAGTAAAGTTCTGACGACTGAAGGACTTAAATTGCTATAATTTTCATATTATAAGACTAAAATTGCAAGTGAATGACCAAATGCTACAAGTCAATAGTTACAAGATTAAAAATGTAATTTGGCCCAAAATATATGGGGCCAAATTGCATTTTTGATCCTGTAACTATCCAAGAGTAGCATTATTAGTCATAAGGTTTTTCATGTAATTTTAGTCTTGTAATTTCCAAAATGTTGCAATTTTAGTCATGTACTCGCCGGATTCCCAATTCCTTGCCAGATAATGCAGGACTAAAATTGTAATATTTTGAAAATTATAGGACTAAAATTATAATATTTTGGAAATTATAGAACTAAAATCGCAAATAAAAAACCTTATGACTAATAATGCTATTTTCGGATAATTATAGGACCAAATATCCAATTAGGTCAATATATGGAGTCGCAATTTTTACCAGCAGGAGTGCTTTGATATTGGGCGTGGTAAGCCTCTCCCTCTCGGAATTATCACGATTTGCAAGGATCACATCAAGAAAATCAGGTTTCGCATTGCGTTTATGAGCCGACGCCAAGTGTTTATCCAACATTCTGCCGATCAAATCATCAAATTTCTTATGCAAACTCTTCATCCCTTTCTCGATTCCCTGCAAATCCATCCACGCCAGTGCCGGAATAAAATCTCCGATATTGAAGTACCCGGCGGAGGTCATCAACTCCACCACCATATCCTTAAACTCATTCACTTCCTTCCCTTTTGTTTCGAAAACTCGCCGGCTGAGAATCACTTGCCCAATCATGTTCGCCATGGAGTAAATCAGCGTCTCCGGCAGAGCCACAGCCTCATGCCGGAGACTTGAAGTGAACATCGCTTGGAGCATGTGGCCGACCTCCGATGACCTCACGTCGGCCCAATCTTCCAACGCCTTGGCTGCATGAAAAAGTAGAATTAATGAGTCACTAAAAATAGTTATTTTTATATATTTTGTTTGTAAATAAAAAATAGCATTTATTTTGAAGGTAATTGCTACCTACCCCTATATAATGCCTAAGTGCAAATAATTATTAACTGTAACTAAGCACACTCGATGCGTGTGCAATATAAAAATGAATATTTTTCGACATATCTTTATATTTTGTGTATTTAATTTAAAAAAATAACAAAAAGTATAAAGTGTCATTAAATATCAGATGAAAGAACAAAATAAATTTTAAATATAAATGAGATGGAGTAAATAATTAATAAATTGTTGGTACATAATTAAAATAAAGTAAAATAATTAAACGTTAAAAAAGAAGGAGAAAGAGAGGGAGAGAATAAAAGAACGTGTATGATAACAATTTTTGAAAATTAAAAATAAAATAAAATTGACAGACCAAAAAAGTGACAGACCTAAAGGTATTACTCTAAGGGGAAGGGGAATTATATAATAGTGTAGGTAGTATAGATGTGATAATTTCTTTTTTCTCATAAAAACCTAGTGAAATTTAATTTTTAACGTGTTCCGGTAAGATTATCATTTTATAGTGTTCAAACTAAGAAAAAAGAAATAAAATATTTAAACGCTAAAAATGTAATCTGTAGTAATTTATATGTATTGTCACGATCAACGCACATTAGATGCACAGAAGATTTTCTATACAAATTTGAAAGTTTTGGGACAGATTCTGATAGAAAAGAGGGGGAAGCCAATGCAACTGCTTCGCCCCTATTCTTTCTCTACCGTGCATGCGTTGAAGCGCGACCCACAAGCGACGAAGTGAGACTTTTCATGCAGTATAAGCATATTTATTGAGAGAACCCAAGTACTTTCTTTCGAATTCAGGAAATAACTCTCAGAGATTAATTTTTTTTTGGAAGATTTAAGAGCGAAACAATCAACCTAAAGCACATGCATTCTCATTGTAACGGTTGTAGAGCCATGCTCTTTAAGCCCTTATATATATATAAAAGAAATGGCAACATTAGTTCGAATCCGAATGGAGGGCATCGTAGTTTGGGCGGAAACAACCTCTATCTCCATCTTTGGATTCTCTCGTTGATTAGGTATATGATTAAATTCGATAGGATTTTTCATAATATCTTCTTTATCACAAAGTTTATTAATATCTATAGCAACAATACAGGAGGTTAAATTGGGTGCAATATAGTTTATTTATTTGGTCATGATATCATTCAATAGTGACATTATTTAGTATCTTAGTTATCATATAATGATAAC
This sequence comes from Verbena officinalis, assembly GCA_958496215.1. Taxonomy (NCBI): domain Eukaryota; kingdom Viridiplantae; phylum Streptophyta; class Magnoliopsida; order Lamiales; family Verbenaceae; genus Verbena; species Verbena officinalis. The sequence goes on along the minus strand of OY292386.1, from coordinate 35,186,917 downwards.
TAAATTGAAAACCGTGTGACTATGACTTAAAACATAATTGATTATAGTATAAGGAAAATTATATATTCGTGACAAAAATTAAATTTTATTTATGCAATATATGTAACTAGCGAATCTTTTTACACACTTAATTATAGCTACAATTTCTTAATTTTTTTTTTATTATAATACTTAGGCCTAATTGTATTTTATGTCCTGCATTATCCGACAAGGAATTGAAAATTCGGCGAGCACATGACTAAAATTGCAACATTTTGGAAATTAAAGGACTAAATTACAAAATAAAACACCTTGGGACTAATAATGCTACTATCGGATAGTTACAGGATCAAAAATGCAATTTGAACTAATACTTACCCCCAAGCATATGGAGATTGCTTAATTTTCTTAGCAGTCTCCATTTGGGCCCGTAGTGGGCGAAAACCATGTCTTGCGCATTGTAGGCAAGGAGGGTGGCACCGGCATTGGGCGGCCGATTGGAAAAGGTGGTGTCTAGGGTTTTGAGGAATGCTTTGGCGGCATCGGGTGTCGATGCCACCGCCATTCCCCACGTGCCAACCTTTAGGTACATCACGGGGCCATAAGTTCTGGCCATTTTAGCTAGGGCAATGTGAGGCATGTTGCCTAAAAGCGGAAGAGCTCCGACCACCGGAAAGCCTTTCGGCCCCGGCGGAAGGTTGCGGCGGACGATTGAGGGTTTTGAGTAAAGTGAAAGAATAAGAATGAGAGCGACGTAGAGAAGGATTGCCGCTATTAGATCCCAGAATAAAATGTTTATAAGCTCTGAAAACGTCATAATCGGAAAGCAATATTCTTATTTGTGGGATTTATGTGTTTTCTCTTGTAATTTAATTTGATAACTGGAGCAAAGTATATGTATATATATATGTAATTGTAGAAGTTGGGTGTGAGTGATTTCTAATTTTCTATAGTATGGTCACGTTGCATCCGCCGTTCAACTATGATTATATCTGCAATTATCTAAATAAATTGATGATGAAAAATTGGTTAGCGAGATTGCCATTTTTAGAATGAATTGAATAGATGTATCTATGACCGAGAATTGCAAGGCTGCGGATGAGAATCGGACAAGTTACATTTTCTTCTTCTGTTTTTTTTTTTTTAAATTTCTTTTAGAAAAGCGAAAGAATTTATTATTCATAAGAATAAAAGTACGAAATAATGAAATTAAATTAAATACAAAATCAGGACTATTCAAAATCTTCATTGTACTGTAGGCTTGTAGCTGATATATATGTCAACTTTTGTCTAGGAAGGAGGATTGATAAAATTTGCATCGAGAGTGACTTTTCGAAATTAGTCCTCAGCAGGTTAAATTTGTTAATTCTTGTCTCTCAATTCGTTAATTGAAGATTGGAAATACTTTTTACAAAGATTGTGGATTAAGGAATTTTGTTAAGTAAAAAGGAAAGTAAATAGATGCGTATAATCTTGTGAAAAAAAATACTAGCATCGTATTTGTTTTTTTCTTTCTTTTAGTGAAAAAATGTGTAAAATTCAATGTTGCCAATGTCACATGAGAATGTTTCTCATCCATTATTATCAAATTCATCTTTATACAGAGGCGGTACCAAGTTAAGGGCCAATTCATATTATATATAAAAATATTAAATTTTGTATTTATTTGAGAGCAAAATTTTATTATACATAAAAAAAAATTCATATTATTACTTTTAACTTTTTATTTTTTTTTAGGGGATAAAATCTTATATTATATATGAAAAATCCAAAATTTTACCTATAAATTTTTCCTTTTTTATTTTAGAAGATGCTAGTCACTAGTCAGTAGTCATTCCACACGATAAGGTGGTACCGACCCTGTCTTTATATAAGTTATAAGACTTTAGAATATAACAAATATATTATGTATTATTTAGTCATTTTGCAACTTTCAGTTAAACTTTTTAGGTTATCGTTAGGGTTAGGGGAATTTATCTATAATTTTCAATAGTCAAATAGGTGTTACTGTATTTACTCCTAAGTCGAAGAGTGTAAGTATAATTATCCCTGTATTCTATCGAACAAAATTTTACATACCAGACTAGAGAGTTTCCACTTTTCCAATATAATATACCATAAGTCATTTAGTTTAGAGTCTAAATTAATATCAATATTATTTGTAAAGGTAGGATAAAAGAAAGATATTACTAAAACAAAGATATATTCATCTCCTCTTTTATTATTGGGATAATTACACTTACATCCCCTCAACTTAGGGGTAAATACAACAAGACCCCCTATACTATTAGAAATTACAGAGACATCCCCTCCACTATGACTCTATCTAACACTTAGGTCCTGCCGTTAGTCATTTTCTTATTTCCAAGTAGATTCTAACGTTCTATTAACTCGACAATAACTTACTCACTTCGCTCATTTCATGTAAAGCAAACACCATAACAAAAATGTTATGGATAATTTAGTCATTTCACAACTTTTTCTTAAGTTTTTAAGGTTTCCATTAGGGTTAGAGGATCTATTTATAATTTCCAATAGTATAGAGGGTCTTGCTGTATTTACCCCTAAGTCGAGGGGGTGTAAGTGTAATTATCCCTTTATTTTTTTAAAGTGTTTCCATTTACCTAGGTTAGTTTCTTAGTAAAAAGTATTAGTTATTTTACGTAAAGTTTGTTCTTATATAAATAGAACTCTCTCTCGCCTAGGACTCTCTCCTAGAGTTTCCCGATGGTGGGAACATAGCAAAACCCGGTGATCTTGCATGCACGGAAGCCCCCTGATATCTCTTCTGCACCTGCTCACACCAATATGCCAATAGGGAACCTATCCTATGCTGCGGCAGCATCAAAACCCAAGGATTTCTGACTTCCTGATGCCAAAGCAAAACTGAAATCCTTTGATCTCACCACTGTCAAGCCTCTAGGGTATGTGAAGGAATAGAAAGGGAAGCCCGCTGTGGTTTTCTCGGAGGAAGAGGCTGAGGAACTATGCGCCAATTTCAAATTTGCTCTAGTCGGAAAATTCCTTCATGGATATCCAACTATGGGCCAATTGAAATTTTATTTGAAGCAAATGGCATTCAACAAAGATGTACAGCGAGTTTGCTAAACCGCACATACGTATTGCTTAAGTGCGAAGACAAGGAGGATTACGCAAGATTGTTTTCAAAAGAGACTTGGTATTTTCGAGATTATCCAATGCCCATTTTGAAGTGGACTCTGGATTTTGATCCCCGTGTAGATTCGTCTATTGTTCTGGTTTGGGTTTCGGTTCTAAGTTTGAAAGCTCAAGTGATTAAACAACAAGGTATTTGGACTGTTGCATCCGCGTTGGGAACTCCTATTCGAAGGGACGAGTCGAATGCATGGCTGATAATACTTGTGACCCTAGGGTTTGTATTGAAATTGACATAGCAAAACCCCTACATAAGTCAATATGCTTAGAATAGGGAAGGATTCCTACGATCAGGAGATCAAATGCGGTTACATCCTCGATTATTACGACATCTGTAATCACTTATATTATAAGGTCCGTGACTGCAAAAAACATCATTATGATGAAGATGGCACGGAAATTCTTCATGAAGATGGCGAACAGGAGACAGCGATGAACTCGAACCTTGGCGGTGCAGCAGATAACGATAAGAATAACTTCCGCAAGCCCAAACCCAATCATGGATTGCCAAAAACGAGAAGCTCTAACCATCCGAAAGTGGGACACTCTAATCCCAATGTGCAAACGCTGAACGCTAATAATGCAAAATTTGCTTGGATTGCCGTTGGAAAGAAGGGGAAGAAGGTTACAGTTAAACCTGCTAAAGAACTAAGATTTGGCGAAGTTACAATATTGCATGAATCGGAAAGTGGAGAATCATCTTCTCGACAAGCCGCGCAAACAAACAAATTTAATGCCCTGGCTGTGGATGATGACGATCCAATTGAAACAGGAAACAGAGGAGCCTCTTATTCAGAAGGTTTCCCACAACGAGGAATTATATAACCAAGGAACGGATGCTGATGGAGAAGATGAGGATTCAGGAAATGAGGACAGCGGGGATGAGGAGGAACAAATTGAATCCGATGGGGAGGAGCAAATTGACAACAATGTGGTTATCTCAAGCCTGGCGACTAAAATTGCTGAAATTGATGAACAACACAAACTTCAGCAAGAAGCAGAACGTGCAATAGTTATTTACAACACCACCGACAACTTAACAAACAGCTCTAACGAGGACGCCAAAAGCCTGGAAAATGCCAAATATATTAGCGATGCAAACAAACATGCATCGGACATAGAACCACAAGTTTCCAGAAAGAGACGACAAAAGAAAAATATTGAACCGAAAAATATCGTAACATGAAGCAAAGGTGAAGTAATGCGAACCCAAACCTCTAATAATTATAATGGTTAATACACTTATATGGAATATTAGGGGAGTCGGAAGCAACGCTAAAAAATATAGCTTACGGTATTTGAAACGGAAATATAATCTGAAAATGATTATTATTATTATTGAGCCGAAAACTGAACGAGATAAAGAATATTTGTGTAGATATCTTGCCTTTGATCAGGTTGTTGGAAATTGTACAAATCACATATGGGCATTTTCGGATGTAGAAACACGAATGGAGATTCTGATTGATAATGCTAAGCTGCTACACATTAAAATGATAAATCAAAATTGGAATAAATCTGTATTTGGGAGCTTCATATACGACAAGCACTCCAAGTTAGCTAGAACGGAGTTGTGGGATTTGCGAAGCGTCACCACTACCGAACCATGGATTATCGCTAGAGATTTTAATGTTGTTAAGGACATTGACGTGGCAACAGGTTGTACGGGCTTGAAAATCTGGGATATCGAAGAGTTTAAAAGTTGTGTGGAAGATTGTGGGTTATTAGATCATCCCTTCCAAGGAGCTCAATTCACCTGGACTTACAGGCTTAAGCGGAAACGGCTGGATCGAGTGATGAGTTCGTCAGGTTGCGCAGAGCTGTTCCCAAACAGTAAGGTCAAGCACCTGCCGAAGCTCTTAGCAGACCATTGTCCTATGCTTATAACATTTAGTGAGGACTGGAACAAAGTTGCTACGCCTTTATGTTCCAACATATGTGGCTTAAACATCTCACGTTTATGGATGTCGTCAGGAATAATTGGAAAATACCAGATACTAGTATGGGTATGCGGAAATTCCAAAACAAACTCTCACCTAAAGGAATGGCTTAAAGCACGGAATATCGATGTTTTTGGCAACGTGTTCAACCAGTTGGAGGTTGCGGAAACTGAACTTAAACAAGCAGAGGAGAACTTTAATGCCTCCATCACCGAAGATCATTTAATGGCCTTGAATCCTGCAACGGCTAAATTAAACTTGGCTTTTCTATGGAAGAAAAATTTTGGAAGCAAAAATCGGCTTGCAAATGGCTTGAGGAAAGCGACCGTAACACAAGATATTTCCATAGCATCGTAAAGCAAAAAAGAATAAAAGGGATAATTCACAAAATTATGGAGGCCGATAGAGAACTTATATATCAAAATGACATTAAGGATTCGCCTGCTCTATTTTTTGAACAATTACTCTCACAGCAAGGGGCTGATTTTCAAGATTTAGATTTCTTACACATTAGACCAAAGATCAGTTATGATGAATCAGAGTTGATGTGTGCGCAACCGACTTATGTGGAGGTCTGAAATGTTATTTTTTATATTAATGGGGATTCAGTTGCAGGACCTGACGAATTCACAGCGTTACTTTATCAGTAATGTTGGGATATCATTGAATCCAATCTTATAGAGGTTGTACGTGAATTCTTTTTTGGTGTCCTTATGCCAAAAGCATTCTCGTGCACCTTGATTGTTCTCATTCCTAAAGTGGAAAACCCAGCAAATTGGAAGGAATTTCGCTCAATTAGTCTCTATAATGTGACTAATAAGGTGCTCTCGAAAATTCTTGCAATTCGTATTGCGAAGTTCCTCCCTCCTCTTATCTCACCGTCACAATCAGGATTTCTTCCAGGGCACGCCATAGCTGATAACATCTTAATCGCCCAAGTGCTTGTCCACAACATCAATGATAAAGTTCGTGGTCATAGAGCTGTCATCAAATTAGACATGGAAAAGGCATAGAGAAAATTGCCATTTTAGTCCCATAAACAATCCTCTTTTCTATTTTTGTCCAACACATATTCACGTTGGCGAATTTAGTCCCATAAAGTACAAAAGTTGACCAATTACGTCCCAAGGGTCATTTTCCATTAAATATTAACGGAGGCGTTCGTGTCCATTCAAAATTCACCCAAAGAAACTCAAAACAGAAATTTTATGAAAGAAGGCGAAATCCAGAGGGAAAACATCAAGATTTAGGACTGATATTGTTAATGGTGCTAAGAGATCCTCGGTATAACGACAAACCTGTTCCTGATTACCATAAGTTTCCAATCTTTTCCTGGTGCACTTTTCGAAAGAATGAAGAGACAGAGGAATGAATACAAATGCAGAGATTGTGGTAAAAATGGTTACAATACAAGAACTTGTCCAAAGAAAAAAGTTGAGAAACAAGATGCACCAGGAGAAGGAGTTGAAGTTAACACTACTACTGAGAATTAATAATACAACAAGTGACTGTGAAGAGGATCTAGATTGGACACAAATTAGTGCAGTGAGTAACCTTGAAGTAAATGGATTACTTGAATCTCAATGTAGTGTGCAACTCAATCCAACTCCACTCAGATCACCTTTAGAAGCTAATACTGCTACTACACAGTTCAAATTGATTGTAAGTTTGTTTTGAAATTTAGTTGTAATAATAAAAGTTGTTATATGAGGTTTATATTAATTTTTGAACTTTCATTTTAATTTTACAAGGCAAGGATAAGCACAATGAAGACAAGCAACAAGAAAATTGCTAACTCAATTGTAGCGCCCCATATTGTGTGGCTTGTCTCACGTCAGACAAACAAATGAAATGTAATTGGTATATAAGTTAGAATTCAAGTGTAACCAATGGATATCCTTTTGGGCAGTAGTTTAGGCCTAATTTCAGGTTGCACTCAGTGGGTTCGAAACTTATACTCGCGTCCAACGGGCTTGCAGGTCCGGGGCATGACATCAACTGCAAAACATCCATCTACGGTTGCAAGTGTAATTGCATATCACTTGCAATTGTCAATTTCGGATTTTGTGAATTGGTTTGTAAAGTATTATGCCCATGTAGGTAAGAAGGAATGAGGCTGCAAACAAATCAACCTTCATCAATAGATCAACATGCACCAGGAAGCCTCAAGTTCCAAAATTCGATCCTCCAAGACAATCACAAAAGGAATCAACAACTGAAGCAAGGAAGTCTTAAGTTCCAAAATTTATACATATTTTTATTTAATCTAACCCGGATTTTTAATGGACACGTACGTCTCCGTTAATATTTAACGAAAGTGGCCCTTGTGACGTAATTGGCCAACTTTTGTACTTTATGAGACTAAATTGGCCAATGTGGAAATGTGTGGGACGAAAATAGAAAAGATGATACTTTATGGGACGAAAATGACGATTTTCTCAAAAGGCGTACGATAGAGTCAATTGGGAATTCTTATTTAAAACGATGGAGTCAATGGGCTTTGGTGCTAAGTGGATACATCTCGTTAGGAACTGCGTTAGCAATTGTTGGTTCTCAATTCTCATTAATGGTCAGGGAGTAGGAATTTTCAAGTCAACGAGGGGTCTTCGGCAAGGCCAGGGTGATCCCTTGTCACCTATACTTTTAATCCTGGTGGCAGAATGATTATCTTGCAAACTTGAGGAACTATACAGATTATATCCATCGATCCGGTATCACGCTAATGCAAATGTTACGGTATCACATCTTGCTTATGCGAATGATACAATAATTTTTTGCAATGCGAATAATGGCGCACTTAAACGGATAACAGAACTTCTTGATAAATATGAAAAAGTGTCGGGCCAATTGATCAATAAGGTTAAACCAATGATCATAGCCTCCAAGTGTTGCTCTCCTAGCAAAGTATGTCGGATGGTTAGAATTACGGCGTGCGGCCAAGGTTTTCTCCCTATGAAATACCTCGAATGCCCACTTATGCTGGTAGAAAAAAAATCAAACTCTTTGATCCCCTTATAAGCAAGATCAGTGCGAAGATAAATGGCTAGAACGATCATTGTTTAGTTTTGGCGGGCGTCTTACACTCCTTAAAAGTGTTTTGGCATCTATGCTGATATATCTTCTTCAAGTCCTCAAACCGCCGAAAACAGTGATTAAAAAGGTGGAAACCATGTTCAACAAAATACTTTGGAGTTCGACTGGTGATAAAATAAAAATTCACAGGAAAGATACTTGTTATCCGACTAACGAAGGAGGATTAGGGAATCGACGTATTAAGGATTTCGTGGATAGCTTTTCTATGAAACTTTGGTGGAAATTTCGACTACAAGATTCGTTATGGGCACGATTTTTGAAGGATAAGTACTCAATTGTGGAAAATTTTCAAGACTTTCGGACAAACCATGCATCACACATTTGGTAACGTTTGTTAAAGGTGAGAAATATTATGGAGGAAAACATATTTTCGAAATTGGGTGATGGTCAGATTATGTTTTGGCATGATGCTTGGAATGAGGATGTCCCACTTAGTACAATTCTTCCCGGAGCAGCAAATAGAAGCCGTGTATCGGAATTTTGGATTAATGGCAGCTGGAATCAGCTGAAACTCCATGAAGTTGTGTTGGCGCTGATTGCAGAAATGATTGTGGAAATCCCAATTGAAGGCGAAAAGGATACTCGTATTTGGAAGGCAGATCAATTAAGGCAGTTTAGCTCGAAATCGACATGCAAGCTCATCCATGAGAAGCAGGAAACTTCGATTAATTATTATCGAATATGGAGTCCACTGGTAAAGCCAAACATCTCAATCTTTTGTTGGAGGTTGCTACAAGGATGGACACCAACTGATACAAGGATGCAAGCTAAAAGTGTTCAACTTGTCTCAAAGTATCAATGCTGCTTTCCTTTGGAAACTCTCGAACATTTGTTCCTTACGAGTTCCAAAATAAAATGTGTATGGGAGTACTTTGCATAGCTGCTACAAATCACGCTCCCTAATACTGACAAGATGAAAGTAATGCTTGGACATTGGCTCTTCCCAATAAGGGATCAAGGGAATTGTCACATAAGATCAATTATCCCTCTCCTTATCGTGTGGTGTACTTGGAATGCTCGGAATTTTGCTAAACATCAAGGAGAGAAATTTGCAGCTTCTAATATTGTATATAAAGTGATTGCTTATATTCATGATGTGAAAAGAGTTGGGCTTATTGAGCGGCTTTTTATGTAAGCCCCCTAAGTGTACGGGTCGTCAAGTAAAATAGATTTAAAGTAGGGATGTCGTACCCACAAGGAATAGGGAATTTTACAATACCAAATGATCTCTTCTAATATTTAAGCTACGAATTGGTGAGGGATTCTAAATTCTAAGATTGAAATAACTAAAAGTTGACTAAAGCAAAGAATAAATAGAGATTCAATGGAAAAGAGACCTAGGGGGATGATTTCAATGCAAAACATTCAAGGATAGATCAAATACCTCAAGAGTATTAGACACTTAAACAAAACGATTCACTAAAGTATAAATTAGCCTTTCTCAAGGACTAATTCATGTATTTATAAAGGAGTTACTTCTACTCTCATGATAGCAACTCAATTTACAAACCAAATGAACAAGAATCGAGTGATTATATCAACTAGCGGCTCGACGTTGCTTGATTATCACAATTTTCACAAGAGTGCTCAAATCTCTTTGATCACCTACCTTGCATCTTAGAAAAAACCTAATTCTTAGTTCCAATTACTATCTTCCGATCTCTAATTGAAAACTCATTTATATAAGAGATGGCCAATAACTTATATAATATGAAAACCAAGGATTTTTGCAAGAAATAAGTTTAAATGCTCATTGAGGCATTTTCACCAACACCTCTATGCATTACATATCCATCATCCCCTAGGTGCTAGAAATTTATGTTGGAGTTGTGCCCTGGAAAGCCAAACTGTTTAAGGCATTTCCCATAAAACTCCAGAGTAGAACAATCAAGTGAACCATAATAGAAAGATGCTAGTAGTCGTCCAATACTACTTCGGCTAAATTCATCATATTACATTTATAAGTAGTTGCATATTATTTATTCTTGTGTATGGATGAAACCCAAAGATCACAGTAAGCTAAGGGACTTGGATTAACCATTTGATGGGGGCCATGAAATAAGTACCTAACGGTGTGATCTAAAACACTCCTAGTCGAAGAGTTTAAAAGGCACAGGGGATGTCGGCCAGACTCGCTTGAGACTTGCTCATATGACATAGCTTTATGAAAGTGTGTCCCATTTCATGACATTAGTGTTTTGACACTACTATGCATATGAGGGTGCTTAATGGAGATTAGGTTCACTGAGAATCCCCCTAGGAATGCCTAATGGGGTAAGACTCATATAGAGTCTTAGAGATTAGGAGGATTTTCCTAGCCATGATCGTGTCTAACTAATCCTTAGACTTGAGACTCCATGGTTGCCTTGTGTATGACTACGGCATACTTTGGTGTGCTACTGAATCCCTAGAGTTTCGCATAAGCTGTACATTGGGTATGTTCGAGTCATGCATGGAGGCTGTGAGGGTCAATATGGAATCTGTCACTTGTTGCAAGAACAAGAATAATTCCTATAAGTTCTATTGTAGTACATTCCACCATCAAATCCTTGCAAGGTATGGTTGGTTTCAACTAAGAAAGAGTTCCTAGAGTTTGAGATCAAATGAAATTACTATAGCAATATAATTTATAGCATTGAAGACTACTGGGGTTCCATTTCCCATACCCTAGGTCTCAATCGGGAATTTGATGATAAAAGGATCGTATCTCACGGAGATCATGAGGCTGAAAGGTAAGCACCACTTCATCGAAGGATGGGTGGCCATGGATACGTTGCTAGACGTCATCCATGGTCTGTAGAAATGAGTTTGTGAGATCAAATGGGTTATGACTCACAAACCTTCTTTGAATTGAAAAATGTTCAATTAAGGATATGACTGTGACATTTAGAATGTGTTTGTACTGCTGTCCTGTTGGTGAACCTGAGGGGTCATACAATGACTTCCAAAGGCAAATAAGATTATCAAACCAATGTGGATTGATGGATTGAATTAATTGGTTTAATTCAAAATTGAAGTAGTTAATTAACTTTGGAGAAATTAAGAGTAATTAAAGGATTTAATTGGATTAAATCAAATTGAGAAAGAAAACATTAATTTAGGAATTAATATTCAATTGGGCTTGAATTTTATTTGGAATGAAATAAAGCCCAAAAGTTAATTGAAAGGATTTAATTGGATTAAATCAAACTGAGAAAGAAAATATTAATTTAGGAATTAATATTAAATTGGGTTTGAATTTTATTTGGAATTAAATAAAGCCCAAAAGTGGAATAAAAGATTAATCAAATTCTAATTAGGAGTAATTAGAAAATTGGGCTTTGATAATTTAATCTAATATTAAATTTAATGGGCCTTTTTTAAAAGGCCCAAATCCTAGTCTGTAACGCCCCGTTATTTTCCGAGGTACGTTAGTCGATTATTTATGAATAATTGTGAATTATTCGAAGTTTTGTGAATTATTTGATTTAATTATTTGATGAGGGATTTTTGGAGAATTCTTGTAATTCCGATTATTCGGGAATTCTAACCTCGTATTGTTATCGAGGGTTAAATGAGGGTCATTTTGACTGTAAGATCGATTAATTTCGACAAGTCGACCTTTTAGCCCTAAAATAACAATTTTCGGTATTCACGGACTGGCTCGAGTTTGAGCCGGTATTCTTTTAGTTCCTTTGACTTTCACGTTATCCCCTTTTTCTCACTTTACTCTAATTTCATCAAACATTTAAACACTCCAACCCTTCTTCTCCATATTTCTCTCGGCACCCACAAACAAGGAAGGAAACTTGATCAATGACTTCATTTAAGCTTCAAGGATTTAAGCTTATAGCTTTTCAAAGAAGCACCTCAACTTATAGCTTTTCCATAGAAGCTTTCATCTACTTTCTTTCACCACCTTTCTTCTCTTTGAGGTAAGATGGATATATATATGAATTTCTTCAATTCTAGTTAATTATTGGTGGATTAGATAATGATATATGATGGAATAAATGTTAGTGAGTACTTGAAAGCATGAGATAGGTGATAAGCCATTGAACTCCATGAACCTCCATTAACACTATTTGAAGCTAAATGGGTTTATTTGTAATATCGAATTCATGACTTCTTTTGCTTGTTTTAATGTTGTTTTCATGATATACGATCATATTAAGCATTTAGGTAGAGTTTGTTGGAGGATTGGGGGATGAAAAATGAACTTTGAGCCAAAAATCAAAAAAATTCTCGATGCTACAGTAACTTGCTACAGTACCTGCGTGTTACTGTAGCAAATTGGCTACGGGAATTTGGCCAAAAATGTGGCGATCCGAACTTTAAAAATCCCGTTTTCACCCTAAAACTCGTCCAAAAATCATTATTTCACCACCATAAATAATCTAACACACAAAATTACTTATTTTGAAAGTTTCGTGGTGATTGGACATGTTCGGGTTTTGAATAGTATTTCGGGGGTACTTTTGGTAATTTTCCCAAACGTTTGGAAATGCTTCCCCAAGCTTCTATATGACTTGTATGCCTTCTTTGCTCAATATTATAAGCTTCTAATGTGTCTAAATGCATTTATACCTGATTTACCATTTTATAAGCATGTTTTGCATTTTCGTTAAAGCCATTCGTCTTTTTGGTTGGGTTGTCGAGTCGTGTCTTACCTCGAGTTCCTGTGTGTTACAGGTGGGAACCAAGAGGCTAAGACTTAGATCGTCGAGCCTTCCTTTTGTCAGCTTTCAGCCTACAGGTGAGGATTTAAAATCTTTTAACTGGAGCATTGAACAAATATTTGCTAAAATCATCCCCTTTTTATATTTCATTTATATGCTTTGCCGATATTTGAGATAAAAGGATTCGATAGCAAATGATATATATGTATTTTGCCAAAATAATTGTAAAATAGAGACAAGTAAACGGTTTTTGATTTATAACGTAACTTTTGGTCACGGGATACGCGCGTATGCCTTGGAATTGCTCGGCAACGTGGCGGAAACCCTAGACGGTTACATTTCTTGTCTCGAACGACCCCTTTTGGTCAATTTGCTCCTTTGCTCGAGAAAGAGAAAGGAGAACTAAGTGTTTTACAAAGCGAGAAGTTATTACCTTTAACCCCAGTGAGGACGCTCATGGGTGTATTTGGGCCCGGATTATGTAATTGGTGGAGACCCGGAGACGTGCGTCTAGGGTGAAGCCCAGGCATAATCCATAGATTGTGAAGGGTTTAGCAACCCGACGGACAATCGAAGGGTATTATTTGTGGCTAGTCGGAGGTAGTCTAGCCCAGGTAATACTTACACCGGTTACGGTTATGGCAAAGATCTTGAGTTGCTACTTGATATGCCAATGGTGTTTGGATTTCAAATCTTCTAAAATGATATTTATTTGGGAGTTATAAGGAGATGGCCCGTTCTCGCCGGGAATAAAATGATTCATAAACACTTTTGCTTTTATATTTAATTCCCAAGGCTTTGATGAATTGTAAATAGAATGTTTCGCTATAAGATTCATGTCTATCAAACCAAAGCGAGGAATTAAATAAGCTTTTAAATATTACGTATATTCCCCTTCCTCACTGAGTTCTTTTAACTCACCCTCTTTTGGTTCGTGCTTCAGGTTAGAAGTTCGACTGTCCATGGTCGATTACTGGCAGCAGCAGTCGTAGGCTTTTGAGTCTCTGTTTCGGTCCCTTTGTATTTAGTTTTGTGCGAGATCGATACATTATGACTTGAATTACATGTTAAGTTGAATTAGGTTGTACATATTCGAAGATACATGTTTTATGAATTTGTGAACGAATTATATATGATTTGGATGTAATTGGAGCCTTTGATGGGCGTATATATGATATTACTCCTTCTACGTTATTGCTTCCGCATTATTGTTATTTTGCGCCTTGTTGTTGGGAATTGCTGTTGCCAGGTTGTGGAATCCCGTTGTCCGGGGCGGGTTTTCGAGTTGAGGTCCTTAATCGTCACTCGGGGGCTCGTTTCGGTCCGGGGGTTGTGATGTAGGGGCGTCATATAGTCCCAAAAGAAGGTGATGGCCGAAAATCCAAGTCCTTCATGGGCTTGGAATTTTCGGCCCCCTATGGGGTTTTATATAACCCCTTGGATTAGTTCTTTACGTAAGAAGACAATAATTCAATTCATTCTCAAGAAACAACACAATCAGAAAAACCTAGTTTTCTGTTTTTCTCTCTCACTCTCTCACACGCCGTTTCTCTCTCTCTCTCTCTTAGAGAATTGGTTTCTCTTCACTTCATAGATTATGTAACGACCCGCAATCTCCAAGTTCAAGATTAGCATGTTTATTGGAATTCGGACCGTTTACGGTCCCGACGTCTTTCACACTTGCACGTTTTCCAACTGTTGCATTTAAATATTTTATAAATCATCGATTTGGTATTTAAAACCCAAAGCATTAATTAGAATTTAATTTGCATCGTTTTGTCATTAACTAGGGTTAATTCGGTAAATTTATATTTTTAGCTCGTTTAATCAAATTTAGTAATTTAACGGTGTACATTGCACCGGGGTTCAATGTTTTAATGATGCATATTTTGTGGAGGTTCCAAATACTTTCATTTAATTCTAAATATTATTCATTAAGTTATATTTTAAATAAAATTGCATTTTAGCCCAAAATTATTTACACTTTAGCCCAACCCGGAATTGACTTTTTGTAAACTCATTAATTTTAATAAAACGAACCTCAATCTTTCTTAAGCATTTAATTTCGGTCATTTTGACACTAAGTACGCCTAATTCCGACACTTTGCACTTTTACGCGTTTTTGGGGGCAATTATTGAGAGATTTGGGGGCAAAATGAAAAAAGAGAGAACACCTACATGTACACAGCAGCCGCGACTCTCTCCCCCTCCCAAAATGTGAATTTTCTCATTTCTTCTCGGAATCGCGCTTATGATATGTCGAATCGGCCGTCTCGACGAGACGAACTCAACCATACCACTTTCCCGGCGATTGGAGCACCGGTGGTGGCACTACGGTGGCGCGAAGGTGGTGGCGGTAATGGAGGTCGTTTAGGCATTGTCGTCGACGGTACGGCCTGGGCTTGGTCGGAAATGGAAGCTCTCGACGAGGGAAAATTTTGGATGTGGTCCCGCGACTTGATTTGGCCGGACGGTGGCGGAACGAGGAAGAGATGGCGAGGCGGAGATGGAGGTTTTCTGGTGGCTCCAGGCGGCGTCTCGATGGTGCACCACCTGGCTGGAATGAACTTGAAGAGACGAAGAGAATGGCGGTGGTCTCAGGCCCTAACTCGACGGGATGGCGGCGCACGGCCGAGGTAGCGCCGGAGCTACCTCCGGCGACCATTTTTAGAGGGCTTTATATGGATTTCAACCTTCTCGTCGAGCTACAGGTAAGGGTTTAAACTATTTTCAACTGGGGCAAGGACATAGTTACTTAGGTTTCGAAATAACTTATTATGCCCGCCTTTCTTATTACTTGTTGTACTGCCTTTACTATCTCCTTATCTACTTAGTCAAACCCGTTTTGATAGCAAAACTTATGCATCTACCAAAATGTTTTGAAATGCTTTCAACTAGAGACAAGTAACTTATTTGTTTTAAAAGTAACTATTTGATCTCTGAGGCACTTATAAGTAATGTCGTTAGGGACATCCATGCATGCTCCCGAAGCGTACGGCGCTTATGCGTATTTCTTAGATCGTTACATCAACTTGTCTCAAAAGCCCCTTTGGCCATTCATACATAACTTCTTGCATCATCTTTTCGAACGGCCCCTTTGGCCACCCAAACTATTATTGATTTTAAAAGCGAGCCATGGGCTGGATCATGACTTGGGCCCAGAGTATACAGGAGGTGAGCCTGGAGACGAGCGTCTAGGGCAAATCCCGATATATACTTCTAGCGTATTAACTTAGGTTAGCTAGGAGGTTGGCTAGCCTAAGTTGATGCGAACGGTGGTGCTAACCGCGTCTCCTTAATACTCTGTATGGTGGTGCTAATCGCGTCTCCTTAAAACTCTGTTAGTGGATCATGACTGTTGATGGTGGAGTGATTGACTACGTGCTTGCATGATTTTCATGATTGGGAGTCATAAGGAGACGGCCCGTTCTCGCCGGGACACATTATTGCATGACTTATTCCATTTTTTGCTTGTTTAACTGATTTACGGCTTTTGTTACAAGTCAAAGCACATCCCGGTTTTCTTCCTTTAGCATATGTACTTCCCTATATATATATATAAAATTCGGAAGCGTGGCTCGAACTTGTCCAGCTTAAGCCTCATTTATTGTTCAAACTATTTAGTTGAATTATGAGTTGTATTTATTTAGCATTTCCAACTTACTTATATCATGTTTTTCGAACTCGTAATGGCCTCGTGACTCAACTAATATCCTTTCAACTTATTGGCTTGACACTATGTGCAAATGATTTTTAAAAGATCCGGTTCGTCACCCTTTTTGTGTTTTCAAAGAAGCTGACCCCGAGTGTTGCTTTGTGTTGTTTTACAACTTATTTCGTTATTTATATTCTTTCTCAAAACGAGCAGCATTCAATACTTTTGGTTTTAAAGACAAATGACGAACCGTGATCAAAACTCCCTTACTGAGTCCCTTACTGAGTATCCTTTATACTCACCCCTTCTATTTTGGTTCTTGCTTCAGGTAGACAGGTGGCGGCATCACCTATCTTGTCAGTCAGCATCAGCAGGTCTAGAGAAGCTCAGTCTTGTCGTCTGGTTTGTCTTGTCTGTGGTCCCAACAACTGTCGAGTCCTGGTTATTGTATTTAATTACTTTCGTACCACTTTTACTGCTTTATTTACTTTATGTGTCTTATGTGCCCTTGATGTGGAATAATTAAAGAAATCTAGGATTGCACAGGATAGGCTAGTTGAGCCATGGATGGCACTACGTGTTTATGATCCTTTTGTATCTTGAATTATAAATGTTTAATGATATTATGTTAGCCTCGTAGGCTTTTATGGAATTTATTTGTTGCCTTTTAAATCGCTTCCGCATTACTCTGTATGGTTGTGGTTGTTGCTGGGATGTCGTTGCTGTTGTCGATAGTTATTGCTTTGTGTGCCGTTCGCCGGAGTGGGTTTTTGAGTTGAGGCCCCTCGCTGAAGGTCGAGAATCCATTTTGGTTGGATGTGGCGGTCCTTCTTCAGGGGGCACTACAGATTAAGTCTTACTCTCTAAGGCTTAATCAAAAAGATAATCAATCGTTCTTCGTTCCCTACCAGGAATTAAGAGTTACGAGTTTGCTTGCGAGAAGCTGTGGACTATCTTCAGAGGGTTTCGGTTGAAAATCGAAACCTCGGTGGATCTTGAAGCCTGCGCCGTTGGAGGAGTGACCAGAGGCTTTGGAAAGCCTTCGTTCCTTATCTACTACAAAAGGAGTGCGTAAAAATGTGCTTCTATATAATATATATAAATGTCTCAAAGTTACGTGTTCATTGGATGAAGATTCACTGTAACTCCCCGGGACCAAAAATTTTGAAATTTACTACTTCCGCTGCGCCCGGGGGTGCGTGAATCCCAACAGTGGTATCAGAGCCATGCTTTGATCACGTTTATATATTCGCCTCTACCCCTTTTATTTGGATTAATTGGTGTTAGATGCATTTTTGTGTTTATGTGCATATATGAAGTTGTTGGGAGTTTTGATAAATTGAAAGGAATATTTTGAATATGATTTTATCAAAAAGGAATCTGGAAATTTGAAGATGTATATTTCAAAATATTGGTGTATTTTTGAAATACATAAAAAACGAATTTTGGTTGTTCAAAAACGAATTTTGGTGTTGAGTTGTGTTGCTGAAAATTGTGTTGCAGAGAATCGAGTCTGGCGACGTCTAGAAAGCTGAGTTGGAAACCCTTCCTACTGATCTTGGATGAATTTGATGTCTTATGAGAAAATATTTTAGACATGTCGAAATTGATTTTAGGCTTTTGAATTAGTTCAAAACCTTAATTTTTAAATTTTATAAGGATTTTTGAACTCTGTAGTCGAAAATTGTTTGAGAAATAGGGGCTGCGCTGTCACGTTTTAGAAAATGAGTTGGAAAGGGTTCTTAATGACCTCTAATAAATTTTTCTATTTCTAGGAGAATTAGAGTTAACATAATGTGGTTGAATATTTAGTTTTTATTTGTATCAAAATCTTTATTTTTCAATTTTTTATGATTTTTTGAATTTGGAAGTCGAAACCCTAATATTGAAAAACTGCCTAATCTTCAAAATTTGTTTTCAGTTTAATGTTTTTGTAGCGGGAGCCCCAAACGGGTAACGCACGCCCCGCACCGAGCCCCGTCCCGGAACCGAAATGGAATCCGACCCGAATCAAAACCCGGCGAACGGCACACATTTACTCAATGACTAGGCGGGGATTTCAAAAACGAAAGAAAACGAACAGAGGTGCGGAAGCGAAATTAAACAAAACAATAAATCATAATAATTGCACAACTATTAAAGCCCACCAAGGCCAACGAAATTTCAATTAAATAAATAATAAATGGGTTCGATACAATATCCCGACAATAGATAATAACGGGTTCAACATATAATCCCGAATACTACATAAATAAAATCCTAATATCATAAACATAAATAAAATCATACTATCGTAAACATAAATATTAACCAAACGGGAATAGAGCTATACATGAGCAAAATAAATGCAACTCTAATGACGACGACTACGACGACGATCAAATCCCGCCTAGTATCCTGAAACCAATACAGGGGTGAAATAGAGGGGGGTTAGTCAAACGACTAAGTGAGGAGGGAATATTAATGTATATTATAAAACGGAAATAAATCACCACTTTTAAGCTTAAAAGAAATCAACATAAAAGAAAGGTTTTTGTAAACGGGTGGTGATTTAACATAAAACATAACATATCATATGACTCGGCGAGTCGAGCCCTTAACTCCAATTTCCAAACATAAAACGAGAAACCACCCTTATTCCTCCAATGTAGACGGACCGCTAAATCCGAACTACGCATAACATATCTTACGGTAACTCAGGTACTCAAAGGGCTGCCACTCCGGCCTCACCCCGAGCTCCCAAAGGTGGAGGGAACCATAGGATTTCCGTCGTAGACCCGATGCCTACCAACTTCGTCCTATCATCCTGACTCCGGGCCCAAACATACATACATACAGTTCATAACTCGCTTTTCAAATCATTTCGGGTTGGCCAAAAGACCGTTCGAGACATGTCATATGCGAGGCCGAAGACCAAAGTTCGCCTTAGGAATTAAAGAGGTTTTACATGTCTCTTTCGCAAACGTTTGAAAGAATATACGTAGTACTTTTTCATATCAAAACATTTTCGATAAATCGAATAAACATAATAGGCATAAATATTTACTAAGTATATATATAGAAACCATGTGAAAACAAAATGTAAACATGACTTATATCGGGAGAGGCTTATTTATATATATACATAATAGTACTGGAATCAGAAACGGAAAGCCTCACCTGTTGGCTATACAAAATAAGAGCAAAAGCAAGAACCGGCGCTACTCCACGGGAGTATCGTCTGCAAAAATACCAAGACACAACCAAATAAGACTAACGACGACGCACGGCTCATACGAAACATTAAAACACATAGAAGCACGTTAAACAATCAAATCAAGCACTTAAGTTCAAATTATCAAGCATAAACGGAGAAATTCGTGAATTCAAAAATGCAAATCAATTCTAAATGCAATGAAACTTTACGGACATGCTTTAAATATCATAAAGGAGTATGCATTCGAATTTCGGGAAAATCGGACTTCATATGCAAAAGTTAGAAAATTTGACGAAAACTTAAAACACGTAGTTAAAATCCCGAACATGTTATAAATTCGTAAATCATGCAATTCATATCTATTTCATATATATTGAATACATGAGCGAAGAAAGAATTCAGAAAAGACGAGCCTCGGAGGGACCCGTAGGCCAAAATTGGCCTTGACTTACAGAAGGTCAGGCCTTGTTCAAACGGGCCACACGGGCTCAAGCACGGCCGTGCAGCCCAAGGGAGTACGCACGGCCTCTCTACACGCCATGTAGGCCTCCTGCACGGGCGTGCAGGGGGCTGTGTCCCCTCACACGGGCTTGCCACAGTCCGTGTGTCAAGCCCGTGCATATCAGAAAGGAGCAGGCGCGCAAAACAGCAAACCCATTACGCGAAATCAATCCTAAATCCAATATTTAATCATCTAAACATGTAAATCATGCCCTAATATTTACATATAGTGATCTACAACATATAAGCTACACATAGGATCCAAAAACACGAAAATCCATCCATAAATTCTCTCGAAATCACATAAACCCTAAATTATTCAACTATTTACAAAAACGAGAAAAATGAAGCATATGAGGCATTAAATGAGAAAATCATAAAAGTCTTACTCGTAGAAGAGATCGTGAGGAGTTCGTAGGCGTAAACGGTTTGAAAATCGGTCGGGAAACGGAGTCGGGACGAT
Organism: Verbena officinalis; assembly: GCA_958496215.1. Lineage (NCBI taxonomy): Eukaryota > Viridiplantae > Streptophyta > Magnoliopsida > Lamiales > Verbenaceae > Verbena > Verbena officinalis. The sequence goes on along the minus strand of OY292386.1, from coordinate 35,166,258 downwards.
CGTTTGAACCTTCTTCCTTCTCTTTCTCTTTTTTCTTTCTTTTCTTTTCTTTCTCCTTGCTGCTGCTGCGTTTGGTGAGAGTGAGGTGGGAGAGAGAGTGATGAGACTTAGTCAAAAGTTTGACTAGGGTTTAAAAATCGAAGGGTCAAATTCGTAATTTCGCAAAATAAGTTTGAAAACTCATGTTGTCCAAATAATACATAATTACAGTCAAAATTCATATAATTAAACGCACATTGACAATTTGTAATTTAAATATAGAAATTCATTCATTTACGAAATTATTCTAAGATCTCATAATAAATATCAAATAAAATAATAAATTGCACAAATACCCAATTCGGACATACCGGATTATAATTCGGATTTTCGGGGCGTTACAGTTTTTCCAGCGACGTTTTAGAAATTGAATTTATAACCTATTATAAAGTTCTCAAATCACTTTGGTGTCTCTTAAGAAAATCTTATACATTTAATTTTGAACAACTTGACATTTTTAATCAGTTTAAAAGCTTAAGTTTTCGATTTTTTTCGAATTTTAGAAATTTGAAATCGAAACCCTAAATTTGTGCAAATCTTGAAAATGCATTTTTGGCGACGGTTTAGAAATCATATTAGAAGAGGAATCTAACATGCTCATATGACTTTGGAGTCTTCTGAGAAATTGTTCTAAACTCGTTTATCTTTAATTTTGGCTTCTGAATTAGTTCAAAAGCTTTATTTTTTAATTTGTTATAATTTTTGGAATTCAGGAAACGAAAATCTAGTTTACAGAAAACTTGCACATCATGTTTTTGGCGACTGTTTGTAAATCTCATTGAAAAGGGACTCTAACTTACTTGGATCATGTTAGATTCTTCTGAGAAATTGTTCTTTACACGTTTTACTTAATTTTAGACTTTTGAATCGGGTCAAAAGGTTTATCTTTTGATTTACTATGAATGTTTGAAATTCAGGACTGAACATGAGAGTTTGCGAAAGTATATTTTTCGAAAATCATGGATATTTATGATTCCTCCCAACTTGAACTTATTTGATGATGCACATAGAGTAGGGTTTTGGAACTCTTATGATAATTAGATTAAATTGATTGTTTTTCAATTTAATTTAATTTAATTTTAATAGAGATTGAAGGTTATTTAATTAAGTTATTTATTTCGAATAAATGACTTAATTATGCATAATAAATATTTACTTGGTAAATTTAATTTTATGCATTGCATTGGATGTATGTTGGTTTTATCATGGGCTTAATATGCGCTATGGATGATTTTATTTTGTGGATGCAATATTTACTGTGGTTTTATATCGAGAGCCTGTGAGCCTCTTATTCCAATTTGTAATGCTTCGTTTTATTTTTCCACCAATGTATTTAAATAATTTGTAATTTGAGAGAGTTAGAATCATAGATTGGTGAGGAATTTCTAATTAGATTTAGGAGAAAGAGTTCAAGACGAAGTGGGCTTGGAAGAGAAGAGACAATCAAGGCCCAAATGAAACGGGTTACTTCAATTGTAATAGAATATGATTCTATTTGCTCATCGCATGATTTAAATTTATGTTATTTTTGCATGAATAGAATCTTGGTCCATAAAATGGCTCTTATGGACCGAGCGTAGGGAAAAGCCCATGATAAACCATTTTAATTGCTAGGTAATTTATTTAATTATTGTTATGTGTATTTTGTGAATGTTTATCTTCATGCATTAATCACATAAACAAGATAATTAAATGATGAGGTCTTGGATAGATTTTTTAAATCTATAATCTTAATTTTTCGCATTAGACCCCAAATTTTGAATGTCAAATTTTTTCTTAATATTAAGCCTTAATGGAAAATTATATAAACAAGGATTTTAAAATTTCCAAGCATTCCATTAATAGAAAATTCACTTCTAACCTTGCATAATAGAGATGACCATGACAAGTGGGTCTCTATTATGTGGCCTTAGAAAGTAGGTAATTTTCTAAGTATACAAGATACAATTTTTCGATGGTTGCCAGGAATTGGGGATGGCCATGACAAGTGGGTCCCTGTTGCGACAATTCATTGAAATCTAATGATTAATGGGCCGGACTTACTGCCAAAGTAACATAGATGTCGCACACAGTTGGGTCTATGTGAAGGAGGCAATGCAAAATATTATTAAGAGTTATATTAGATATAATTAACAAAAGTTCCAAGTTAATAAAAATGTTCTGTCATAAGCCCGACCACGGCTCGAGAAAAACACGCGCCGTTGTCCTACCCGTGGTATTCCCACGGCTGTATTATGCTCCATGGCCCTACTGCATTGTTTGGCTATTTTTGGTTCTAAATTCCTCCGTTTGGCCCGGATCTCCTCGTTTAAGTGGTTTGGACTCCATAAGTCATGAAACATCAATAAACCTAGCAAAAGGAAGCGAATTAGGGTAGAATTGATCTCAAATGCAATTAAATACTAAGTTAAAACAATGCACGATTCTACCCTATCACTTATGCAATCAGTACATTGGCGAGGAAGCTTAGAAATAGCAAAGGAATTCAGATTTCAGTTTAAGCCAGGAAAGATTCAACGATCATTAATCGTGACACGAAAACTTCCGATGCAAGGTTGGATTAAAGTCAACAGCGATGGAGTGGCACGCGAGAATCCCGGAATTGCAGGTGCTGGTGCAGTGATTCGATTTAGCAAGGGGAGTCTCATACTTAGCTACTGTAGGTTTCTAGGAATTCAGGACAAGTTTTGTGCAGAAGTATGGGGTATGTATGAAGGTCTCGATCTAGCATACGTAAAGGATATATTCGTATATAGATTGAATCGGACTCTAAATTTTTGGTGGAGTTGTTTAATCGCACGAAAAACACGGCCTGGAAATATCAACATATTCTTAGCAAGATTCATGTCATTAAAAGAGGGGCTGAGGTTCGAGTTTCTCATAATTTTCGAGAAGGCAACACGGCTGCGGATTTCATGGCTAACTATGCGTGTGATAATAAGGACTCCAACATATTAGAAGGGCAAAGCATTGGAAGAAAGTTGGATGGTATTGTTAGAACAGAAAAAAATGGAGCTTCCTTATGTCAGAAACAAGTCCATTGCAAAGTATCTATAGTTTTGCTGATCTTCTTGCCTACAACAAACAGGTTTGTCATGTCAATTGGCTTTTTCTAATCCTTGTTATCTCCTTTTTTTGTTTTTACTGTAGGAATTGTGCACACAACTCCAACGTAAAGGGGCAGCAAACAGGCATTAAAAAAAGTAATTGGAAGGTGAGAGTTTATTCCGGATTGATATGGAAAAGATTGAGTTTCGAGAATTACAATTGGCACCCTGAGTGTAGATTTAATTTTCGTGGCTCTGCTGTGGAAAATAATTTGTTGACAAAGTCTTTGATCTTGAATAACGTGCGATTTAATAATCTTATTTGGTCAATTATTTGGCTAGACTTTACTACTAGAAATTGACAGATTTTATTGTACATGATGTCATTGCTTCGGCTATACTTTATTATTGGTATTTGATGGCTAACATTGTACATGATGGCATGGATTCGACTAGAGATTATTTATGGTATTTGATAGATGTTGGAACCATTGAGCTCGCTAATTTCCAAGATTTCAACATTAAATGAGGTCATGGTATTTCTGCATGGTATTACAAGATGGAGGAGCCCAACTTGATGAGTACGACAGGGACGGAGTGAAGGGGGGAGGGGGGCACGGGATGTGGTCCCTACGGTTTGACTCTCGGGAATCGTCTGGGCGTCTGCAGTCTGCCTAATGTCTGGCGAGGCTGAGTTATCAATTTCGCGAAACGTCATCATGTGACGATGTGCAAAATTGAGGTGTCCACAGATGGCCCAGGTTGGTACTGCTGAGTACGTGTCACGTATGTGTGATGGACGACCCAGATCGTACAAAGTGCGTGCTTCCTTCCATTACAAAAACGTGAAGATCATGTGTTCTAGCTTGGATCTTATTTGAGTTTTCATTTTTATTGCGAGCTTATGTAATGTTTTTTTTTCGGATGGTGTGCGTGTGTTTTAGCTTATGTAATTATTTTAGCTTTAGATATGGCCATGGATTGGATTTAGGCATGTTTATGGCTTCTCATTTGTTTGATTGGACTTTTGGTTTTATTTGATTAATAAAATGAGGTGAAATTCTCAGTAAAAACTCTACGGCGCGCGCCGGTTTCTATTAAAAAAAAACGTTTGTTCTTATATTACATTGTAAATGGTTGTTTACACGTATTTATTTTAATAAAGGGTTATTATGTCCATATATAGCAAAAAGTTATTACAGTAATTTATTTAGTAAAAGATTTACATAAATGTGATTTATAACAAAGAAAATAGGATTTTAGTAGGTTAAAACACATTTTGAAATTTCAACCCTAATACTTGGGTATATTTTGTAATTATTTTTGTATGAGTATAACTATAATTGTTTGACTAAAAAGATCAGTAGTTGTAATTAAGCAAACTTCTTTGTGTCTAAACATAACTAGTTGATATCCAGCGTTGCACGGAAAAATCTATTTATAAAATATATATTATTAAATAATGAATCATATTTTTTTTTATAATTATTAAAAATACATATAAATAATTCATTCATAATTTGAAACACACACCAAAATAATTCTTTTTATAAAATATTTATAAAAAAATATGTATGAAAAAATTATTTTAAATATATAAAAATAGTAGTATGATATTTTTATAACAAAGTAATGATTTTGTATATACATTTGTTTTAAACTCACGCACACAATCGATACAAAAATATTAAAATAATAATTAAAACATAAAAATATATTTTATAATAGACCATTTAAATAATGATTGGAATATCTTGTATACTTGATATTATTTTTTTGTTGAAAAATTTGTTATTATTTCATTATTTACTAAAAATAATATTCATTTTATTCTTGAAATTTTCTTTATATTATGAAAATATTAATATTTAAATAAAATAACTTAACAAATTTATTCACATTAAAATGAAATATAATTTTTCCATCACAAAATAAAAATGAAACACATGTATTTAGAGGATTTTCTAAAAAAATCAACTATTTATTTATTTTGAAATATTAAGATAATAATAAAATTTAATTAAATTTACATTTCAAAAAATGTATGTAATTAAGTGACCCCACAAATAATAAAAAAAATAATTACATAATAGATAAAAAAATACAAAACAAAAAAAAAATATCCAAATAATTTTTTATCCAAATATTGTTAATATTTTGTGAATGATAATTCTTCCATATATACTATGCTTTCATGTACAAATTGAATATCATATTTAAATTATAAATAGTTTAAAGCCCCTTTTCAATCATATATATATATATATATATATATATATATATGAAAATCTGAAGGAGGTGGATTGGTTCCAGCTTGTGACATCGGAAATATAGCAAACTAAAGAACACGAAATATATAGTGATTTCCCCACTCAACTGTGAAAAGCACAAAAAGAATATTATTTATGTCACTAGGACAAATTACAAGAATTGAGTAGTAAAAAGTACGTCTAGATACCAATAAAGTGCTTGAATAACATATCAGTCAATTCACTATCAATTGACCTAATAAGACTATCTCCCTAATAATACTCTGATAATAGAAGAACACACTATGAGATATATGAAGGCTCTATGTGTGAGAATAATATAAAAACAATAGCTTGGTTCTTCTTTTCTGATACATAGGATGTCCTCTTTATAGTTCCAGCAGATAGTGCTTCAAGTTAGATTTTCTTTCCTTTCATGCATCAAACGGTAACTTTTCTTAGAGAGCATATAATCAAACTTAATTGATTAATGACTGATTTCTTTGGCCTGTAAAGATTAAATACCAAATAGAAAAATATGCAAGACTATATTTAAGTAAATAAATGATAAGAATATTTTGTCAAATTATCAAAAACCAAAACTGGTTTCTGAAGCAAGTACCAGGGGCTAACATTATATATAAATATAAAGTTAGTAATGATTAGCAAATCTTATTTAAATTTAATTAAAATTATTTTTTGAATGAAATTTTCAATATTAATATTATATAAAATAGTTATATAATTCTATAATTAAATAAGAGTTACAAATTATTTAATATAAACAAATATATGGAATGTTAAAATTAAATATATATGTAAGTTACAAAAATAATAATTAATAAACTTAATTATAGAAACAATGTACATGGAAAAATGGACTAATTTTAACTAATTCATCATATTAACACATAAATATTTTTTCTAAAACATCCCACTAACTTATATATATATATATATATATATATATATGATTTTTCCCTAAAAACATTCAAATTGTAACTTGGGCCAGAAAAAATACTAAACGGCCCAAACTTAGGATCCATTTCAAAGGTAATGGGCCGATGGGTTATTCTCTTTCCTCCGAAAAACTTCATTGTTGTTATTTAATCAACAGATAACAGCAGCTGAAGCTAAAATATACAGCGAAAATGGAGGCGGCTCTCCAGCCAATGAGACTGAAGCAGCTGCTCAACCTCGCCGCCGCTTCCTCGAAACACAACAGGAACCTTTTGTTTTCCAATAAACTGCGGCCGTTTTTCATTGTCGGCTGCTGTTCCTCCTCTTCTTCCGCATCCACCACTGCCGCCGCTGCCTCCTCGCCTGGTCGCAACCGCCGGCAATCTTCTTCTTCTACTTCGACTTCGGACAGAGAGGCTGTTCGTGCCATACGTATTAAAAAGGTCTTGTATACTTCAATTTGGTACTGTGATGACTTGGACAATGCGTCAAGGATTTTATTTTTGATTGAAACTTGAGAAATTTGAGCACGTAAAGTTGGAATTTTGAAAATGCAATAGTGGATTTTTTATTTTTTTTATTAAATTTGGTCATGTTTTTCTCGGTGGGCTTGTTGTGTAGCCAATTGAGATGAACTGTGACAGGAATGAATAATATATTTCCTATATGATGTATTGCATTTTTTTTTAAAAGTTCAATTCAATCTGCTTTGTGTTTATAGAATTTTGGTTCATTGACTATATGTAATGCTGAAGCATTGCAACGAAGTGTAGTCGGAGAAAGTTCTGTGAATTCCAATTCCTCCATTAATATGGTTTCTGTGCAAGTTAATGAATTCATAGTCAGAAAGTTTGATACAAACCTCTTATTCCAAATTTGAACAATAATGTGACTTTCATTTTCTGATAAACTGTTAAAATCCGTATGATGAATTTGAACTTGAAATAAATTGTCCTCTGGATTTGAAATATAACTGTAGGCAATAAATTACTGTGTCCTTTTTGGGTGGTATCTGATTGTTTTTCATGCTTGTAGGTGCAAGAGCTACGAGGCAAGGGCTTAGATCCCTATGCTTATACATGGGATCGTACTCATACTGCAAACCAGCTTCAAGAGATTTATAAGAATCTAGGAAATGGTGAAGAGTCGACCAGTGAGAGTGATCATGTCTCTATTGCTGGAAGAATTGTTGCTCGCAGGGCTTTTGGAAAGCTTGCATTTTTTACCTTGAGGGATGACTCGGGGACAATCCAGGTTTGTTCATCGTCTTGTAGTTTAGTATATTTGCTTCAGTCGGCTCTGCAGTGTAGAAACAAAACATGATCATGAATGAAATTAAATGCACAATCTATATGAGTGGTTTTAATCCTTCTGAGTTTATGACACAAGTAAGTAAAGTTTCAATGAAAGTAAACAAAGGGTATAGACCAAGTTTTGTATGAACATACAACTCGAATTTGATCGAATGTTGTTGTTACAGACATTATAGTGAGCTGGATGCTGATTGTTTTTTCTCTGTGTGTCTTTATTTTGAACTTCCTCATAATATGTTTTCCAACTTAATTCCTCTCTCATGCATCCTTGGACCTTTAAATTTTTTTGCACCGATGAAGTTGCTGTTCACTGTTTTAGTGACTTGGTCAAATATCTTGAAATATGAAATGCTAACGTGAAAGTTACGAGAGTGCATGAGGTAAATCCGAAGTATTAGTATAGGAGATGAATTTAGATAATATCAGAGATAAAATGCTATTTATCATTGTTGGACGATGAACCTGATTGGTTCAGTCTATTAGCAATAGAGTAATCTTTAGAAACTTTCCAAGAAAGAGAGAAACTTGTTTTTGAGTTTTGCTGGAAATAGAAAGTTCCTCTTCCTACATTCAACACGAACTGGACCAAAGTAGGATATGCATGATCTGCATGCAGTTGAGGGTTGGTGTTTTATATCTCTATGAACAGATTTCTGTTTGTTCACCCTTAAACTGAGCTGATTGGGTAAGCTTATTAAGAGTTCCGGTGACTGACCATCTCTCTAAACAAGTCCAATAAAAGCCATTATTGGAAGGTCATCGCTCAGCTCACTCTTATCTCTGTTAACTTCTATTGAGTCCTATTCGATGTAAATAATTAGTCCCTCTTCACTTATAACGACAAATTGTATCTGGTACTGACTTCTTGACTTGAGGGTTCTCACATGGCAGTCAATACATGAGTACTTGATTGCCACTTAGAACTGGACCAATCACTTCTACCGACATTGCCACCCTTGAATACAAAAATGTATGATATTCTGATGTTCAGTTATATGTATGTAACCAATAAGATCGTTTTATTTGTTCCTAAAGTTATTTTCTTCCACCTTATGTTTTTGGTCAACATATGAATCTTCTCGTTGAAAGCTTCAGAACCTTCAAAAAGTACAAAATGTTTTTGGTTAATTATTCCTTTTCTTCCCCTAAAAAATCCAGCAGTCAAGTCAATTTGTTGAAGTTGAACATCTGACCAGATTTTAGTCAATGCAGTGTTCCTCTATCCAGTATCGAAGATACTGCACAAGTACTGCAATCCCAACCTCTTCTCAAATTGCTTATTATGTCCGCTTGGGAGAAATTGAAACCGCGCGGAATTTTTTTGATCAAGTTCCCAACAAAGATATTGCTTCATGGAACTGTATAGTATCTGGATACTTTCAGAACAGCCAACTGAAAGAAGCCCAACAGTTGTTTGATGAAATGCCTGAGAGAAACATTGTTTCTTGGAATGGATTAGTTTCTGGGTATATAAAAAATGGAATGATAAAGAAAGCTAGAGAAGTATTTGATGTAATGCCTGAAAGGAATGTCATATCCTGGACAGCTATGGTCAGAGGTTATGTGGAGGCAGGGATGATTTCTGAGGCAGAGGCATTGTTTTGGCGTATGCCAGAGAAGAATGTTATATCATGGACAGTTATGTTGGGCGGGTTGATTGATGAAGGTAGGATTGACGAGGCAAGAAGAATTTACAATTTGATGCCTGTGAAGGATGTTGTGACAAGAACTACTATGATAGGTGGGCTCTGCTCTGCGGGGCAGTTGGATGAGGCACGAGAGATTTTTGATAGCATGCAGCAGAAAAACGTGTTTTCTTGGACAGCAATGATCTCAGGTTATGCACATAATGGAAAAGTAGATGTCGCGAGGAAACTGTTTGAGGTTATACCTGAAAGGAATGAGGTTACTTGGACAGCAATGCTTATGGGTTACACTAAGTGTGGGAGGATTGAGGAGGCATGGGAGCTTTTCATGGCTATGCCAAATAAACCAATTCTTGCTTGTAATGCAATCATTATTGGGTTGGGTGAGAATGGAGAGGTCTCCAGAGCTAGGAAAGTTTTTGATTTGATGAGAGAGAAAGATGACGGAACATGGAGTGCTATGATTAAGATTTACGAGAGAAAAGGCTTTGAATTGGAGGCGTTTAACCTGTTCCGTTTAATGCAGAAAGAAGGGGTTAGGCCGCATTTCCCTTCATTAATCAGCATCCTTTCGGTTTGTGCGAGTTTTGCCACTCTGGATCATGGTAGACAAACTCATGCTCAATTGTTACGCTCTGAGTTTGATAATGATGTATATCTGTCCTCTGTTTTGATCACAATGTATATGAAATGTGGTGATGTTGGCAAAGCCAAAATAGTTTTTGATAGATTCTCTCGCAAGGATGTAGTAATGTGGAACTCTGTCATTACGGGTTATGCACAACACGGTCTGGTAGACGAAGCACTACAAGTATTCAGAGAAATGTCTTCATCAGGTGTCGAAGCAGATGATGTTACATTCATTGGAGTTCTCTCTGCTTGCAGCTACAGCGGTAAAGTTAAGGAAGGGAAGGAAATATTTGAGTCAATGAAGTCATTGTATAGGGTTGAGCCAACAACTGAACACTATGCTTGCATGGTTGATCTCCTTGGACGAGCTGGCAAACTGGACGAGGCTATGAAATTGATTAACGAGATGCCTGTAGAAGCAGATGCGATTGTTTGGGGTTCTCTAATGGGTGCATGCAGGAACCACATGAATTCAGATATGGCAGAAGTTGCTGCTAAGAAACTTCTCCAACTTGAGCCCAAAAATGCTGGTCCTTCTGTTCTCCTATCAAACATTTATGCCTCAAAATGTAGATGGGGTGACGTGGCGAAGTTGAGGAAAAACATGAGGTCTAGGAAGGTGAGCAAATTACCTGGCTGTAGCTGGATTGAGGTGGATAAGGAAGTGCATATGTTCACAGGTGGAGAGAACAATTCACATCCTGAACATATGAAGATAGCTAAAATGTGGGAGAAGCTAAGTGCGCTATTAAGAGAAGCTGGATATAATCCTGATGGTGCCTTTGCTCTTCATGATGTGGATGAGGAAGAGAAGGCACAAAACTTAAGATGTCATAGTGAGAAGTTGGCTGTGGCTTTTGGACTACTGAAGTTGCCTGAAGGGGTTCCTATTCGTGTAATGAAAAACTTGAGGGTTTGTGGGGATTGCCATACAGCTATCAAATTAATTGCAAGTCTCACTGGGCGCGAAATTATCGTGAGGGATGCCAATAGATTTCACCATTTTAAGGATGGATTATGTTCTTGCAAAGATTATTGGTGAAACCTTAGTAGATTGTTGTTGCTTTGGGACGTAAGAGGCTTATATCCTATATCTGGAAGTGAGGAGTTCGAAATAACAGTTTTTCGATAGTTTTCTAGGTGTTGAGAATGATTATTTTATCAGTAAAATCCGACGTCTATTGGTGAATTTGGGAATGGGGCCCATCATATTGGGAAAATCAAATTCCAAAGTCAACTGACATCATTTCTAGCTTGGCTGCGATTGACATTGTTCGTAGTTTTAATGCGAGGGGTGATTCCATTTTCAAATGGTATACAATGAATATTATACATTAATACCATAGTAGATAAGGCTATTTCCTTGACTTCGTCTTTGGCAACTAGTATTTATTTAGCTTGGCTTAGGTGAATTCCAGTTCCTTACCTCAGTGGGATTGTTTTGGTCCAATGGTAGTATTGTGAACAATCTATCGGAATTTTGGTTACTTAACATCAGTTTTTATTTCTAGCTGGAATTTAGATATGGAACTCCAATAATGATGCATTACTATTCACTTACCTATTCACTTTTCACTGTTTGATTCTTTTTTCTTCAGATTTTCTCCTTTGATTTCCTGTGTTGGTTCTCAATTTGAAGTTAGTGGCTTGGTTTGTCCATGAAACTCTTCCCTTGCACCATACTAAAAGTGCCCATCTTCTTTGGTTTTAGCTTTACTGTGAGAAGGAAAGGCTACAGAATGAACAATTTGAACATTTGAAGACTCTTGTTGATATAGGTGATATATTAGGAGCAAGAGGCTCACTTAAGCGCACGGAAAAAGGTATCTTCTTGTTCTTCATTCTTATTCTTTGGAAGAAATATTCTGATGGATTAGATGCAAAATTTAGACTTTTCTTCATCAACTTGACTTGTTCAATAGCATCTGTTTTGTTTACTATACATGATATTACTGACTGCTTGTGTATTAATTAGCAACTTAAGACAGGATATTTATCTCAGTTTTTCGATATTCTGCTGTCTTGTAATGCCAATTCTAACAGATGATTTTCTTGCCTTTTATAGGGGAATTATCTGTTTGTGTGATTTCATTCTCCATTCTTACAAAATCTTTGCTTCCTTTGCCGGATAAATATCATGGCCTAACAGACATAGATAAGCGCTATCGCCAAAGGTAATAAAAATAACTAAAGAACTATGTTTAATGCACATTTACGTATAATATTTTCTAATGTAAGTATAGAACTGATCGAACTGTGTTCCACAAATTTTGCCTCTTCTTAGGAAGAATAGGTATTGTAAATTAATTCCATTCAATCATTAGTGAAAGCCCTTTGATAATTACTTCATCACAGATTTTGTACTCCGAGTTTCTTTTACATTAGTCCTTTTTGTCTTTGTTTTTCTTTTACATTAGTCCTTTTTGTCTTTGTTGAAGGTATGTAGATATGATTGCAAATCCTGAGGTAGCTGATGTGTTTAGGAAAAGAGCCAAGGTTAGTTTTATGTTATCTACTCTCTTGTTTGTTTTCTTTGTTTCTTGTTTTAAGTTGCACCTGGTTGGGGCTAATCTAAGCTTGTTTCCAGTAGATTATATCAGAAATAAGGAAGACAGTCGAGTCTGCAGGTTTTGTTGAAGTTGAGACTCCAGTTCTTCAGGTACCTAAGAATTCCATATACTGGTAATGACCCTAGTAGTATTTCGATCAGTTTTTCTTAAACATAAACAATAGAAATCATTGACATCTTCTGTCGTGTTTTTCTTTATAAAAAATTTTCTGGTGTCTTATCATAAAAATTGACAAAAGAAAGAGAGGAAAAAAAGTTCAGTTGGAAAAACAAAGGTTTAGCTCATCAAATAAATTGTACAAATTCCTAGTTACTTACAATTTGAATTTTGCTTTATTTGCTCTTGATTGATTGATTTTGTCTACTAGGGAGCAGCCGGTGGGGCTGAAGCTAGACCATTCATCACATACCATAATTCTCTTGGCCAAGATCTTTATCTTCGAATTGCCACTGAACTCCACTTGAAGAGAATGCTGGTTAGATTTTCTTCCTCACTAATGCTGTCTGTTTTTTTCATGGGTCGTTCTTCTGGAGGCTTTATGAGATTTGAGTACATCCAACATTTTAACCCTCCCATTACCCTCTCCTAGTTTTTTCATCATTTCCAATTATTCTTTTCCTGACAGTTATTAAACTTTGACCAATTCCAAAGGATGAAAATGCCCTTTCGCCTCAAAAGTTTGCATGTTTTACATGCATATCAGTGTAATTATTATCAACATATAAGGGGTGTTATTGTAATTCATGCAATCTATTGCACCCAATCTTTTCCACACCCTGAGTTTCTCAGTTCTCAAGGCATAATATCTCGTCCATGGTATTCACCCATTGCTTGTGTCTTCTTTCATCACTACAGTGTCGAATGTCAATTGTCATGTTGCAGTAATCTTAATTGAATGACAGGTTGGTGGATTCGAGAAAGTATATGAGATAGGCAGGATATTCAGAAATGAAGGCATTTCAACTCGTCATAATCCTGAGTTCACCACAATTGAGGTAAAATCCTTGCAGTTTGCTTCTGTATTCTTAGTGTAAAAGATTAAAACAAATTTGATTTATAATAGCTTTTGCTTGGTGATAGATGTATGAAGCATATTCAGACTATGAAAGCATGATGAATATGACCGAAGCGATTGTAACACGGTGTGCTCTTGCAGTGAATGGGAAACTAACCCTTGATTATCAGGTAAAAACTCTTATCTGTATTTCTTTCTTAGCTTGAATATGCTTTTGACTTTTCATTCAAGAATATATACCCAAATAAAGATGGTTTGCCCACATTCCGTTTCCTGATTTCTTAAACAATTCTTATTTTCTTTTTCCTTAAAAAATCCGAATCTTTACTGTTTTTGGCAGGGTGTTGAGATATCCTTAGAACGACCTTGGAGGAGGGAGACAATGCACAATCTTGTGAAAGAAGAAACAGGGATTGATTTTAACGAGCTTGGTGACGATCTCTCTGCTGCAAAAGAAGCTGCTTTGCAAACACTAAGTGATAACCAACACAAAAGTTTAATTGAAGCATGCCCATCCGTGGGTCATGTGATTAATGAGGTTGATCACCATTACCTTTTCTTTTTTTGTTGGCAGTTTTATCTGAAGACACTTTATGAATGTTAGATCGTTCATATCACTGCATTTTTCCGTTAAGTCCATAAATGTTGAGAAGTGAAATTTTGAATAATGCTTCTATTTTGCTATTCCAGGTTTTTGAATTAGCAATAGAGGCGAAGTTATTGCAGCCGACTTTTGTCTTGGACTACCCAATTGAAATATCTCCACTGGCCAAACCACATAGAAGGTGCTGAAAATTCTTTAAAACTTTTCTACCAAGGAATTTATATGATTCAACTTTATATGCAGAAGCTACAAATATTTTAGCTATCTTAACATTTGGTATTCAGGTGTGCTGGCTTGACAGAGAGATTTGAGCTCTTTGTTTGTGGCCGTGAAATGGCAAATGCATTCTCTGAATTGACCGATCCTCTGGACCAGGTAAGGAGTGCAGAATCTCTCTCTCTCTCTCTCTCTCTCTCTCTCATGGAAATTAAGATTTTGATAAGTTAGAATGTTCGTAGAGAGAACGTCTGGAGGAGCAAGTGAGACAGCATAATAAGAAAAAAGCAGCAGCAGAAGCTTTGATTTCAGAATCAGGTAAAAGCAAGAAAGCTGATGAGGACGATGAGAACGCATACGACGTGACGTTGGATGAAGATTTTGTAACGGCTTTGGAATATGGGATGCCGCCTGCTTCTGGAATGGTATGCTTCTATAATATAGTAAAATTAACAATAACAACTTGGAAATATTCTTCAGTGAGTTGAAAGTGATGAAGTTATATGATATATTTTCAGGGTCTCGGCATAGACAGGCTTGTGATGCTTCTTACAAACTCGGCCAGCATACGTGATGTGATTGCATTCCCTGTCCTTAAGTCTCAGCAGTAGCGTGTGCTCCTGTTTGTAGTCTATTTGAACCTGATTAATTATAGAGCCTGAATCATATATAATTCATAAGTTCATAAAAGCATTTTTTATTTTTGAGTTGGTAAAATTGCCCATTAATAATTCAGGCAATATTGTTGTACTCTATTTATGTGCACAATTAAACAATTAATACTTATTATAACCTTGCTCTCTTATTTTTTTGGGTTTAAATATGAGAAGCTAATTACTTAATGTAGTGTTTTTTGGAGTTTTAATCATGGATTCATGGAGTGAGTTTTTTTTATTTCTATCTGATGTGTTGGGAGCGTCGCCTCTAGTACTAGAGTCCGGAAAAGGCCCGAGTGTAAAACCAATTTCTTTAAATTAGCTTTGGTTAAATGAATTAAGTTATTGGAATCTAATTCTAAAGATTTTTGTTTGTTTTTGAAGCCCGTTTGTATAGTCCGAGTGGGATCGGACCACTAAGGTATAAAATTCTTTCTATTTATGACAATTGACAGCTATGTTTTTAGGGACTCGAAGAACCCGAGACCTTTGAGGCTTTGATTAAAATTTAGGGTTGTAAACGAAACGAACTTAATCGAACCTTAGCATTTTTTTAAAGTTCGGGTTCGAGTTCGAATTAATTGGAACGAATTCGAACTTGAATCCGAACCTAACGAACCTACCAAAAAAGGGTTCAAATTCGGTTCGAAGAGAGGTTCAGGTTCGGTAGAAGGTCGAATTCGGTTCGATTAAAGATTCGAGTTCAGTTTGGTTCGAAATCAGTTTAACAACATAATTAAAAGAATAAAATTAAAACTAAAAAAATTATATATAATATATTATTAAATATATATATATATATATATATATATATATATATATATATATATATATATATATTGCTACTTGATGAAATCCAATTAGTGCAGATCTCGCCTAGCCGGAAGGAATTAAAAATATATGTGGGGTTCGCGAACCTCGAATCCCGAGATAAAAAATTTAAGTTCGGTTCGATAAACATGCAAACCGAACTTAGGTTCAGTTCGAGTTCGAATTCCTCGAACTTTTTTGTCGAACCAATTTTCGTTTATAGTCTTAGTTAAGATAGCATAGCGCTGAATTGCTAAGCTACTTGGTGATTTAGGGACTCAAAGAATTTGAGACCTTTGGTTAAGATAGTATAGCACCCAACCGCTAAGCTATTTGGTGGTTGATTCTATCTTTGATTAAGATAGTAGGGGAGTTCTATCATTAGTCTCAATTGTAGGTGACTAATATTAGTCACCCATCATTCTAACCATTAGATCTAATGCATATAATCTTAGCCGTTTAATTTTTCTTAAAATTAAAATATATTTTTTTAGTTTTCTTTAAGTATCCACCCATCAACACTATATCTTCAAAATTTAAACTCAAAAATAAAATGACAAATTTCAATAAATTGGTGAGTTTTTGTAATTTTTTTTAATTTTCTTTATTCCTAAATAATGTAAGGAGTAAAATGACATCCATATTGCTTATATTTCGTTATTTCTATAAAAAAATTATATTTTTTTCCTAAAAATACATTATATAACCATTAAAATTCTAAAAATATATTACAGTTATTAGATCTGAATTACATGACATAATTATTTATTTTAATTAACAAATTTATTTATATTCATTAAATTATGTAAATATTTTATAAAAATACCTGCTTGAAAAATTAAATAAAGTGAATATTATATATTGATTTAAAGTTAAATATAAAATTATATCATTTATTTATATGCTAATTGAATAATTAAAATTAATTTGTCCATAACTATGTTCATAACTTTATGTTAATCAACTTTCGTTAATTAAATTAATAATAACATAAAGTATCTAAGATTATAATATATTTATTTTATATTAAGAAAAATTGATCATTAATCATGTCGTTAAATTTAACGTGCATAAAGTATGTACTATATAAGTTGAATCAAAAAACTAGTGTTGTTCTATATGGATTATTATTATATTTATTTTATGTTATCATTATTATTGATAGTATTTATTATAAAATATTATTATATAATTATATTTATCTCACATCATAATAATAATGTTGACTTAATAATTAGTTTACTTTTTAGTAAATACGTTTAATTAAAAAACATCTTAATATGGTGTAAATTTTTAATTAATTTTTTAATAAAATATTTTTGTCTAAAAATAATGAATTTTAGTCTTAAAAATATTAAAGGATAAAATTAACTATTTTAGTAATATATATCTATATGGACACGTGGCATTATTTTAAGCTATAACTAATGTTAGTCACCTACAATTGGTAACTACCCATAGAATTCCCCAAAATAGTATAGCACCGAACTGCTAAGCTATTTGGTGGTTGATTCTATATTTATTGTTAAATGTTTGTTTAGTTCTCATTCATTAAGCAATGCATTATTAGTTATTACGTTTTGCAGTGTTAATTGTAGGTCTATCTTTCCATATCCATCATTAATATTTTTCATTATAGCAAATTAATCCTTTGAAAGTCAAGAGCTTAATTAAAAATATTAGTATCAATATTTTGGCAATTAGAATATGGTTTCTATGGAGTTTCGAAAATGAAAAAAGAAAAAAGAAAAAAAAAAAGAAAAAGAAACCTCTGAATTCTTTTTACAGTAGTCGCGGCTCACAGCCCTCCTCTTCAAAAGATCTCACACCACCCTCTCCCTCACCACCGCCAGGCACCACCACAACTCGCCGCCGCCCAGCAGCGCACCACTCGTCTCCGCCTACCAGCTCACCACTAGGCGCTGCCCACCGGCTGCACCAGAAGTCGCCGCCAACCAGCACCACCACCACAACGCCGCCGTCCACCTTTGTCCCAAGTAAATGACTTTCTAATTTTTCTACCTTTGCTTGCTGTTGCGTGAACTGCATTTATATTAATGCTAAGAAGAAAATAGAGAATTTCTACATGATATATTTCTATTAGAGAATCTGTTTATCACATAAAGGTATGGTATTGTACTTGTCTGATTAGGGATCGAATTGGGAGAATGAGCTGATTTTCCAGTTCTTAATTCTATCAAAGTGTGATTAGGATGATCTTAAAATTTCTTCGTTTAAATAAAGTTCGATCACATCTAATAAATTATGGAAGCGTTTGAAAAAGAAAAAAAAGAAGTCTCCTTGGGCTACTGAAAATACTTTTAGAGCATATTTGGGTGTAATATGCTATTTTTCTTATTTGAGGGTACAAAGTGCAAATAACCCAAACTATATATTTGGTTTTGACTTGATCTGATGATTCAATCGCCTTCTCACGAATTTTTCGCTATTCCAACAGCTACTTGGATCATTCCCATGCAATTGCATTTGCATGCTAGGTTCACTGTCAAACAGATAGCCGATCAATTGAAGAGATGCTCGAGTTTGAAGGAAGTGGAATCATGGTATTGTTTGATGTTCAAGAACAATGCAGCTCAAGATTGCTTCTTGATGAATCAGTACATCACTGCGTGCACCAACGTTCACAGTATAGATTCTGCAGTTTTCGCCTTTTCCCAGGTTGACAATCCGAATGTTTTCGTGTATAATGCGATTATAGGAGCATTCGTGAATTGTTTTCGCCCCCTTGAAGGGTTGTGTTATTATGTTGTTATGTTGAGGAACAGTGTGCATCCCAGTAGTTATACATTTACGGCAGTGACTAAAAGCTGTAGAATTTTGTCTGCTGTGGTATTTGGTGAGTGCGTTCATAGTCAGGTATTGAAAAATGGGTTGGGACTGTGCGTTCATGTTCAAACTGCATTTGTCGATTTCTATTCAAGTTTGTGTAGGGTTGTTGAGTCGAGGAAAGTGTTTGATGAAATGCTTGAAAGGGATGGTTTTGCTTGGTCAACAATGATCTCTGCATATGCTCGTGCTGGAGATCTGGACTCTGCGAGGAGGGTGTTTGATGAAATGCCAGAAAAGAATACCACCACATGGAATACATTAATTCATGGGTATGTGGAAGCAGGGGATGTGAGTTCCGCAGAGGAGTTGTTTGTTAGAATGCCCAAAAGGGATGTAATTTCTTGGACGACCATGATTAACTCTTACTGTAAACACAAGCAGTATGCAGAAGCTTTAGAACTTTTTGATGAAATGAAGAGCACCAACACTAAACCTGATGAAGTGACCATGGCAACTGTAATATCTGCTTGTGCACATCTTGGGGCGCTGGACCAAGGAAAGGAGATGCATTTATATGTAATGCAAACCAGATTCAACATTGATGTTTATATAGGATCTGCATTGATTGATATGTATGCCAAGTGCGGGATGTTGGAGAGAGCCCTCGTTGTATTCTTCAAATTACAGGAGAAAAATCTATTCTGTTGGAGTTCTGTGATTGATGGCCTTGCAATTCACGGACATGCAGAAGCAGCATTGAAAATGTTTGACAAAATGGAGGAGATGAAAAAAGAGCCAAATAGTGTTATCTTTGTCAGTGTTCTTGCAGCTTGTACTCATGCAGGATTGGTTGAAGAAGGTAAAAGAAGATTCTTTGAAATGACTAGCAAATATTCTATCCTTCCTGAAATTGAACACTATGGATGCATGGTTGACCTTTTAGGCAGAGTTGGTTTACTCGAAGAAGCTTTATCATGGATAAGAAGCATGAGAATGGAACCCAATTCTGTCATTTGGGGTGCTTTGTTAGGTGGTTGTAAGCTTCACAAAAATCTAGAGATTGCTCAACTTGCTGTGGACAAATTAACAGTTTTGGAGCCAAATAATAGTGGGTATTACACCCTTTTGATTAATATGTATGCTGAGGCGAATAGATGGAGTGACGTGGCAAAAATCAGGGCAATCATGAGGGAGCGTGGTGTGGAGAAAATATGGCCTGGTTCGAGTTGGATTGAAGTGGATAAGAAAATGCATCAGTTTGCTGCTTGTGATAATCATCATCCAGAATCTGAAGAGATTTACTTGGTTTTGGATGTGTTAGATTCACAACTTAAGCTTTTTGGTTATGTAGCTGACTTTGATTTTGTCCTGTAAAGGTTTTGAGCATTGTTTATATTGATATCTCATACTTGCCAGATTTTCATGGAAGTGTGCCCCAGTGTATGTCAACTATAGTATGCTTTCTTGTAATTATTTATAAAAAATATTTTTAATTGAATTTATTTTCAACTTTTATACTCTGTCTCACTTCTGCTTTACCTTTTGAATTGTGATATATAGGTTGCCTGAGAAATTCAAATCTGGCATAGGTTTCCCTAATCAAGGTAAACTTCCTTTTGGTATGCATTTGTCATTCCATCCTCTGATTTTGTCACGGCCCCCGCGGAGAGGAGGACCCCCTCGCTGGTCTGTTGGACGCGCGTGAATAACCTTCGTCCTCATCGTGTACAACCCTAAAGTTTGGCATTGGAAACATGCGCCAAAAGGGGTTAACCCATTTGGTTGTACATGAAAGTTGGGTTATTAACCCTTCAAATCAAGCATGTTTCTCCGATGTGGGATCAAATTCAGAGACACTCACGGGCTGCAGGACCCCGTGAGGCATACTTGGACCATTCTGAAATCGGGGGCGCTACAGATTTGCTGTTATTATGAGAGTCCTTACTTAAATCTTGATATTCCACAGAAACCATGGGTGTTTCTCATCGATATCTATTATTCCAGTTATTTTGTATGCAAATACATAGTCAATAATAACATTGTAACACAGTAAAAGTAACATAGATACCGACACTGAGTTCAAGTATCTCGTCACTATTATTGCAAGAACTTATGTGTGATTTTTACCAACTTCTGTTCTTTTCTTTGTGGTGGTAATTATCCGAAAGACATGCAGAACTTGGAGAAATCAAATGATGTCTTGGAGAAGATGCTTTTGTCCCCGTGATTTACGGATGTCTTTGTTTGATGCTACACACGAAATTACATTTTAGTCCTAAAACTTTGCTTTTATATATGTCCCACTACACTGTCCGAATTTAAGAAGGTGATCCCTACATCCCATAAGGTTACATTATTTGATTACAAAGTGATCAGAGAGTATGAGTAACATATATCATCAAGAAGTTGATTAGAATTTGTTCTGTTGTGATATCAACTCATCTTCATCTCCAGTTAGAAATATGCGAACTCGTGTCGATCGTGCAGCGCCAGAAACTGTTGTTGTGGGGCTAAATTGATTTTTCACATAATATGTAAGGAATAATTACCCAAACTAACGACAATGGTAAAATTACCAACTTTCTCTTGACGGAAGGAGCTGTAAGAAAAAAGAAAAACATTGATTTTTGAAAAACTCTTCATTTGAAATGAATGTTTATTACTAACGGCTAGTGAAATTTGTGAGAGAGTGAAACCTCAAACGTGACGTTGGTAACTTCTAAAATTTCATGAGATTGTTTTGTATTTTAGGTCATACCTCAAGATAGTTGGTAATCACTAATGCACGGACACGGCAGTTTTGGTGTCCGTGTAGTGTCCGATACGAACACGGCCCCTACACGTATCGGACATGGCAAAAAGTGTCCGAAAATTTAAAAAAAAAATAAAAAAAATTCGACATGGCTAGGACACGGGAAGGACAGGACAAACTCAATTTTTTATATTTTTTTCTATATTTTTATTTAAAAGGGTCCAAATTTATTTAAGAAAAAATAAAAAATTATAAATGAATGAAACGGTATATTAAAATTAATTAAAATTTATTTTTTCATCATATTTAATTGATTCTCACAATATTATAATCTACGAATTATAATGTTCTTTTAACATAATAATCAATTCGTACATTTAAATTTTGCTAATAATTATATTATATTGTAATAAATTTATTTTTTAATTAATGTCTGTACATATATTATAAATGAACACTTATAATTTTGTTAAAATTTATATTAGTTAGCCGTGTCAAAGCCGTATCGTGTCCTAAAATTTTTAAAAAATCCGTGTCACCGTATCCGTTTCGTGTCGTGTTCATGTCCCCATATCCATATCCGTGTCCGTGCAACATGGTTGGTAATTATCCCCCTCACCTCCCTCAGTTTATGGAATGTGGAAACACTTTTTCTTTTACTTGTCCAAGAGAAATGAATTATGTGAGGGTATATATAAAGTGAAATATAAAAAGTGAACATGTAGAGCTTAGATTGTAGTTGGAGTTGTCAATGGAAAGTAGACTAATGTTGTTGTTGATATGATGATAATGATTAATGGCATATATATAATGGCCACAACACTGGTGAGTGGTGATGCATGTCTCCTCCTTTAAAATGCTAAGATTTGATTTTGGATAAGAAAAATTAGAGGGATGATGTTGTCTACAAAGGGAAAGGGACCTTGCCCCCCATTATTATGCACATTACACTAAGCGCTGTTCTTTTTACTTAGGATTGATATGTTACTATCATATACAGAAATTTTTAAAAAATTACAGTGTAATGTCATACTACTCGTGTCAGACACTTTTAGATTTTGTTTACTTTGGGTTTATATGGTATTTATCGGTCAAATTTAAGAGGTTTATTTTAGACCAAGATGTTTACTTGAGTCACATGCTTACCCGTTTTAAATAATAGTACCCGTAAAATTGAGCACTATTCACACTCTATTTAACAATCCAAAAAATGGGTTTTTAGCTAAGTAGTCAGATTTTCACTTAATATTTGCCTTTAATTAATCCAACTTATATTAGGTCCAAATAAACAACTTTTAATATGACATCTGACGTGCTATTAATATACCGTAATATAAGTTGGGTGATATTAGCATACATCAAAATAAACAAAATCTTATAGTGGTAAATATCGAAAAGTATTTGTGTCTTGTTGTGTACAACCAAATAAAAATTCCCACTAACGAGAGATAGAGTGGGCCCAGCCGCCGACGTCACCATTACATCATCGGCAATGAGATGTCCCACTCTCCATTTGCTAATGCAGTTGCAACTTTCAATTTTCAACATACAAAATACAAACAAATATTTCAAAGAAAAGACAACTATTGGCATTTGTATAAGCATTAAGCAATCAATACCTACACAAAATTAAAATATCTTCGAGTGTAGGGACAGAGCAAGAACATAGTGGAGACTATTATTTCTTTTTGAAATGTCATAAAATTAGGTTAAATTTATGTTTTCAAAAATAAAGTTAATATGAGATTCAATTTGAGCTTTCAAAATGGGTATGTAGATTCAAATCACACATATATATATATATATATATATATATATATAAATGATTAAGTGGGATGTTTTAGGAAATATGTTTATATGTTAATGAGATGGATTAGTTAGAATTAGTACATTTTACCATGTAAATTATTTCTATAATTAAGTTTATTAATTATTATTTTTGTAACATATATATATATTTAATTGACATTCCATATATTGATTTATATTAAAAAAATTATAACTTCCACTTAATTATAGAATTATATAACTACTTTATATAATATTGACAATGAAAATTCCATTCAAGAAATAATTTTAAGTAAATTTTAATAAGTTTTGCTAATCATAATGAACTTTACATTTAAGTGCTAAAAATATATATATATATATATATATATATATATATATATATATATATATATATATATATATATATATGATTGAAGATGAGCTTAAAACTATTTATAATTTAGGTATGATATTCAATTACATGAAAGCATAGTATAGAATAATTATCATTCACAAAATATTAACAATATTTGGTAAAAGATTATTTAGTTCTATAATTAATATTTTTTTTATTTTGTATTCTTTTTATCTATCATGTAATTGTATCTTCAAAATTTCTTTTAATTATTTGTGGGGTCACATAATTACGTTCATTTTTTAAAATATAAGTTTAATTAAATTTTATTATTAGCTTAATATTATAAAATAAATAAATAGTTGATTCTTTTAGAAAAATCTCTAAATACACGTGTTTCATTTTCATTTTGCGGTGGAAAAATTATATTTTATTTGAAGGTGAATAGATTTATTAAGTTATTATATTTAAATATTAATACACAATATAAAGGAAATTTCAATAATAAAATGAATATTATTTTTAATTAATAATAAAATAATAACAAATTATTCAACAAAAAAATAATATCAAGTATACAGGAGATTCCAATAATTATTTATATGGTCTATTATTAAATATTTTTTATATTTTAATTATTATTTTAATAATTGTATCAATTGTGTACATAATTTTAAATATATATATATATATATATATATATATATTCCCTCTATTACAAATATAAAATCATATCATATTACTATTTTTATATATTTAAAATGAGTTATATATATATATATATATATATATATATATATATATATATATATATAGTTCATGATTATTTTATAAAAAGAATTATTTTGGTGTGTGTTTCAAAGTATGAGTTAATTATTTATATTTATTGTTAATAATTATATATGAAAATATGATTCAATTTATTTAATATATATATTTTATAAATAGATTTTTCCGTGCAATGCAAGGAATATATGTTAATTTATAAAAAACTTTGTTAAATTTGTGATATATATTCAAGTTGTAAATATATGAACTATAATTAATATTAATATATTAAATTTATAATTATAAATTAATATTCCGATGCAACGCAGGGGTTAAAAGCTAGTTTATTATTATTATTTTTTTTGTGTGCAAAAAAGCTAGTTTATCTGATTCTGCATAAGTTATATAAAGTTGCTTGATTTAAAAAGGAAAAAAAAAGCTATTTTGATGGGTATGTAGATTCAAATTTTGAATTTGGAAATTCCATAAATTGGTGAAGTTAAAGGGAATTGAATTAAGTGTATAAAATAATAATTTATGGTAGTTAATTTGAAATTCTTGAGATTCTTATATATGTTTGATACGTATTACTTAATCCATTTTTCGAGTATAATACATTTTTATCCTCATATTCCGCCTTCAATTAACACATCAAACGATATATTAATCATTAAAAAGAATCTATCTTATCTAGAAAAAGAATCTATTCTATCATGCACTGAATATACACTATCAAAATAGTAAAATTAAGCCACACATCAGTATAATACATAGTAGACCATGCTTGTTTATATGGTAGTAACAAGGGAAAATTGTAGTATCTTCCACTATACTTTTTTTTTCTTTCTACAAGCCAGCACTAGGAAATAGGATACTTTTAGATAATAACATAAAATAAACACGAACACTATCTTTTTTGGTATCAACTACGAACTGATAATATGAAAATATCTACTATCGAACACATTACAAAGTGATGTCCAATAATTGTTGAAACACTGCCAAGAATGTACTATTTACTATTACTATTCAATGCGAAGAATCTACTATCTACTATTATTATACACTATAATACACAAACGTTCCTAAAAAATTATTGGGTCATATTGTACTGTGTCGGACACTTCTTTAGTAATAAATTTAAAAAAATTAAAATATTTATATTGTCGTATCCAATATTTTCAAAAGCGGATCGGAGGTCGAACCGACAGCCTCACTGGTCACCGATTCAACTAGTATGATGTCATAAATAAATAATTATTATTTATATATATAGAGAATTTATAGATGCATAAAATAATAGAATTTTATAATTTATTTCATATTATTTCAAGTACAAGCAATAAAATAAAGAGGAAAAAATTATTTGCAACCTAAACTTTTTACTTTTTTTGAATTTGCAATCTAAACTATTGTGGGCTTATAATTGCAACCTGAATTTTTCATTTTTTTTGAATTTGTAACCTAAACTATTTCGGTTTTCAATTGCAACCTATACTAACAGAATTTATTAACATTTGCAACCTAATGTAATATATTTATGAACATTTGCAACCTAATGGACTTTCAAAAGAAATTATTTTAGGTTGCAAATTCAAAAAAATTGAAAAGTTCAGGTTGCAAATTCAAATAACTTAAAAAATTCAAGTTGCAATTAAAAGCCCGGAATAGTTTAGGTTGAAAATTCAAAAATATTGAAAAGTTCAGGTTGCAATTTTAAGCCCGAAATAGTTTAGGTTGCAAACTCAAAAACAATGAATAGTTCAGGTTGCAAATAATTTTTTTTCCCTAAAATAAAATACTATTTTATAAATTCTTTAAGTTATATAGAATTTGCAAACACTTCAAAATCAATTATAATTTAACAACTGAACATACAAAAAAATTAAATTAAAATAATTTCAATATATTAACAAAGAATGAATGAATCGATGAATGTTGTATGTTTCAAAAGGAATAGCAAAAAAAATAAAAAAATGAAAAAAACAATAGTTGGCTTATATATTCATGAGAAAAAAACTATAATAAAAAGGATAGAAATAATAATATCTCATAAAGTATGTACAAGTTTGACAGTATCTAAAGTACCAAGAAGGAAAGGGGTGGGGTGGGGGGGGGGGGGGGGGGGGGAGGTTGAATTGATCTCTTAAAAACCGGTTTGACACTTTATAAAAATCAGAGATGTTTTGCAGCGAAAGTCTTTTGTGTGTCAAAGGATTCCCAAGCTACTAATACTTTGAAATTTTACCAAGTAGTACTTAGGTTCCAGTTAAAGTACCAGTTGATAATAATGAACAGAAAGTAAAGTAAAGCGATAAATAGCACGCAGTGATTTATACAGGTTCGAACCCGAAGGCCTGCTCCTGTCCCTAGGTTTTCACCCAGTATTTTAACCTACTTCAAATTAACGGTATTAGTAACAAGTTACAAATACAATTTAAAGCAGAAAGAACAGTAACAAAAAGAAAAGAAAATCTCTCAATCACAGAGAGAAACCAGCCGCAAAACCAGCGACCAAACCAGTTGCAATCCTAGTAACCAAATGTCTGAACCAACTAGTGAGACGGGCACGCTCTACAAGTTGACCCTGAGACGGTTCCTCTAGCTCGCGGACAGCAACAACAATCCCAATTGCTCTTCCCGGATTTACCGAGCGAATCCCCAGCGACTCCAAACTTCAGGCAGCTCTGCTACACTCAGCTTGATTCTAGACCTTCTCCTCGTTCCACCTATCCTTCTCTATGCGTCCCTCAGATAGGTGAGCTGTAACGACCCAAAATTTCGGAATATCTTTTCGGAAAAATTATTCGACACCTCGTTGGATTTTAAATGAAAAGATTAGCTTCGTTAGCTAATTTTAATTTATTCTAATTTATTTCCATATCCTCAACCATTTATAATTACTTTTTCTACCCCTCGAATTTATTTCCATATCCTCAACCATTTATAATTACTTTTTCTACCCCTCGAATTTATTTAATCTCAAACGAAACCACACCCCCTAAACACACTTGCACCCTCTTGGACACACTTGCACCCTCTTGAACACACTTACACCCTCTTGTGCACACTCTCTTGCACACTCTCTTGAAGAAGAAGAAGAAGTAAGGAGAAGGAGAAATTCCGTCCCGAATCCGTCGCTCGATCAATCGAAATTCCGAGACCAAATATACGATCCTCTTTCAATTCTCTACCGGTAACCTTCTTTCCCCATTTCGATTCATCCCTTAAATCCTTCGATTTTCTAGCTTTTAAATTGAAATCAATATTTGATAATTTGATGGGTTTATAGGTTAGAGTTTACCATTTTTAGTGTAGTTCGTATCAAATGGTAGCTATTAATGTGTACAATGCATGAGTGTGAATTTTATATGTTGATTTAGCTATAGAATCCAGCCTAGTTGATTTTAGGACGAAACCCTCGTGAAAAGCCCTTAAAATCGCGTTTTCTGCACCTGGAAGATGAACCACACGGTCCAACGCACGGTCTTTCCAAGACCGTGCACCAGACCGTGTGCACCACCTTGAGCCTGCACCGGCCTGCGAAAGCCAGTGCGCCTTTGTTTTGGCTTGCACGGTCTTGAGTGTGTGCTCAAGACCGTGCACAAGGCCGTGCGTTAGCCCGTGCGAATGCCGTAACCAAATTTTCAGCTTTTTCCTTAGTTGCTCACGGTAATGGGGTCAAATGGCCAAAAATAAAAGTTGACTTTTTGCATACGACCCCCTAAAATCGAGCCGTTTTCACCTATAGCTTCCATATGATTCAAGGATGAATATTTCATAAATTTTTCAAAATTTCGACCTCGTTCGGACCTTAAATCGAGCCTTTTTCGTTTAGGACTTTTTTCCCAATTTTTGAATGTTGTCCGAATGATCCGAAAATCGCATGAGTGCTTCTTTATAATATATTATGCATAAATGTGCAATTAGAATTTCAATTGAGCATGTTTAGCATCTTTAATTGCGTATCATTCGTTTAATGGATTTAAATGCATTTTACTTGTAATTTCAATTACTACATGATTTTTAATTGGTCTTTCATGCGTTGTAGTCCTTGAGAGTTGTACGTCGTGTCTTGTCTTATTTGGTTTGTCGTCTGACAGTTTCAGGCCGTCCTTTCAAGGAATAACTTAAGTGTCTTGTCGTTCCTGTGCTCCCAGGTGAGGGTTTTAAAATACTTTCAACTGGAGTAAGGATTTCTTTTATTTATTGCGAACTACCCTTATGTGCTCATATTGATTTGATTTCCTTCTTGTATATCTATTAAATATTTAATTATATTTTCATGATTTTAATAACACATATTTTGATATTAACTCCTACCTATTAGTATATCTAAATCGTTTTGGTTTCCAGAGGCAAGTAAACTCTTTCTTTTCAACGTGATACTTTGACTTTGGCTGGGTCTATGAGGGAAGTCGTTAGGGGAGGGCGCCAGTGCTTCCCGACACGTATGAAACTTATAGTCACCCCCTCTATCGTCACACACTTGCCTAAATGCCCATTTGGCTTTCAACTTAAAATGCTTCTTGAAATGCGAGCAACTTCATGTACTTTTCTTTTACTTGGGGCCCGGGAGGGTATTCGAGGGTCTCACTTGGGGACGAGCGTCCAGGGTGTTGCCCGATGTACTTTTCCCAAAATTAAGCGTCAATCGTGGCCCGTCAGGAGTTGATAGCCATGGTTGGGAGCGATGGTGGGCGTTGCATCCGTTGCACGTTTTCCTAAAATTCAATTAGTCGCCCATGGTCGCACTATGGGGTCAGACACCGGAGATGGAGTTTTATAATGACATGAAAGGGTTATAAGGAGGAACAGGCTCATTCTCGCTGGGATATTATTTGCTTCTATTTATGCTTTATTATTACTGCCTATTAATTATTGTTATGCAAGTCGAAGCACATTCCGGATTTTCTTAAATTCTGCACATGTATTTTCCTATATATATATATATATATATATATAAAACCCGGAAGCGTGACTCGTACTTGTTCCCTCTTTACCTTCACTGAGTATCATTTATACTCACCCCCTCGCTGTTTTAATTCTTACTTCAGGTCGACAGGTGGCGTTGTCACCTCTCATGTCGGTTGGCAACAGCGGGTCATAAGTCTTGGTCTTCGTGTCCTTTGTTAATTGTCGGTAGTGTCCAACAACAGTCTGTCTTTTATTATTAAATCGTTTTGTGAGTAGAAATGGATATATTAATGATGATTGATATTCGATGATGTGATGGATATTCGTTGAGCATTGACTTGTTAATTATGTATTTTGTTGAACATTGATTTATGTTAATTGATGCCCCGTGTGGCTTTGAATGTTTAATTGATATATATATATTTTATAGCTTCCGCACTCTGTTATTTCTGTTGGTTGTTATTGTTGGACTAGGTAAGTTGTTGCCAGGTATAGATTGAATGATTGCCGTTCGCCGGGATGGATTTTTTTAAATGGGGTACATCTACCTCGTTTGGAAGTTCGTCTCGGTGCGGATGTGGTGTCCTTTCTCCGCCTACGGAAAGGGGCGCTACAGTCAGTGGTATCAGAGCCTAGGTTCCCGAAAAGGAACCAAAAGCTCTAGTATATCGTCTGTCTTGTCTTTTGTGTCTTTTGAATTGTGTCAGTCCGTGTCGAGTTCGTGTGTTGACGAGTGTTCGTCTTATCTTGGTGCTTAAAATTGTAGACGATTACGGTTGGCTTAATTAACCGACTGGCAATCTTTTATGAATTTTCGTACTAAGGAAGATGTAACGCGAGTCGATC
The DNA here is from genome assembly GCA_958496215.1 of Verbena officinalis. Classification (NCBI taxonomy): domain Eukaryota; kingdom Viridiplantae; phylum Streptophyta; class Magnoliopsida; order Lamiales; family Verbenaceae; genus Verbena; species Verbena officinalis. The sequence goes on along the minus strand of OY292386.1, from coordinate 35,136,305 downwards.
GTGGAACTCTTTGTGTGTTTTACTTGGTTTGGTTTGTCGTAGTTTTGTGTCGATAGGATTTTCGTTGGGTGTCGAGCATGCCTTATGTGTTTATAAGTTATTGGCATCATTTCTTACAAGACATGCACCTATTTTGCCAAATAGTTGTGAACGCAGGTATGCCGCGCAAGAAAGCCCGATCAGACCCGTCGCTACCACCAATCCAGACTGCTCTAGGATCTTCGTATCCGTAACCGACGGGAGACATGGAAATAGCTCAAGGAGGAGAGAGCGTAACCGAATACGAAGCTAGGTTCGCTTACCTGACCAATTATTCTCCTAACCGAGAACCGGATCAAAGGAACAGAGCCGCAAGATTTATATCCGGGTTGAGACACAAAATCCGCCAAATACTCATAGGACTTGGCTACTGTTCTTATGTGGAGGTTGTCGGCCGAGCTTTCCGGGCCGAAGCAAAATTTGAAATGAGAGCTAGGAGTGCTCGACTAATTACCTCGGAGAACCAGCCACATGAATCAGGAACCCTAGTGGTTGTCCATACGACTTCTCGCAGTGAAGGGACAAGACTAGCGGATCCAGTGGAAGCATCATCCTCTGCACGCATTGCCAGAAATCAAACCACGTCGCCGAGATGTGTAGGAGGAGACTTAGACTGTGCCTCCTTTGTGGTGCCGCCAATCACCTCGTCGACAAATGCCCCAACAAGAGAAAGGGTAATTGAAGGAGTCGAGGAACTACAAAAAAAAAAAAAAAAAAAAAAAAGAAGTCTAGACCGGACTTCGTCTCTCGGAATAAAGGTACCGTGCATATTCATAGCGTTCATATTTCCTCGTCTTTTAAATTTATTAATTACGTGATAGTATGTTTTTATTAATTGAACTCCGGGTTTAATCCGGGGTGTTTTGGTAATTTTCGCGCGTTTTAATTCAAGTCAGGGGCGCTTGCACGCCCCTGCGCACGGTCTTGGCCAAGCCGGTGCGCCCAGCTCAATACCGTGCAGACCAGTTCAGCGTTTGAACAGCTGAACCGGCCAAACCGTCCCACACGGGCCAGCGCACGCCCGTGCGTCAGGCCGTGCGCCATCTAGCTAACAGCTCGTTGCTTTGACGGGGATATCTAAACACAATATTCATTGCCTCGTCTCTTTTCGCGAATTTAAACCCAATTTTCACGCAGACTTACAGCAACTCCCTGTTCCCCCTCTCTCCTACTTCCAGCAACAAAAATTCCCCATTTTTCTCCCAATTTCATCCTTCCAACTTTGCAAGCTCGTATATTTCGATCCGACCGTCGGATCTTCGTAATTTTTGGAAGGTACATTGCCCTCACTACGTATTTTCATTAGTTGGTTTTTGGGGACGATACGCCGAACCGATCGTACACAAATCGCTGCTCAAAATACACGCCTGCCAAGTGTTCGATAAAATTCCCAAGTGAGGAATTTCACCAAATTCAACCCAACAAGTTTCAAGCAACTTTCTCACATGGCCGCCGAAGGTTCTCGACGAAGGAGGAGGCGAGATGACCCTCCATCCCCACTTCCTCTTGATGTGGAAATCCCAAATTCCACCACTCAAGCCAAGATTTTTCGCCGGATGCATGGACGCCCGGTCCTATCCACCAAATTTCTCGATATAGAAGCATTGGGAAGTTTGGGACTCGGCCATGTCATAGCCCGGTATATTGAAGATGTGGGTTGGACCACATTTTTGGATATTAGGAGGAATTCGTGCCCCCGGCTTGTCTACGAATTCATTGCAACCCTCCAAGTAGTCCCTCATCAAGACGACGCCGAATTGCCGTTCAAGATAGAATTCCGAGTTTTCATTGAAGAATATGAGCTCACATTACGGCAATTGACAACGCATTTTGGACTACCCATTCGGGGTATGATAAGCCGTGAAATAGGATGGTCCGAAGCCGAGGCGTGGAGAAATGTCTCCACTTCTAGAAGGTCCTTCCAACAAGGAAAGTCAAAGGCAACCGACCTCATCAATCCCGCCTTGAGGACTTTCCATCGATTTCTCTCATGCACCGTTTTTGCCCGAGGAGATAGCTACGGCTCTATCAACTTGGATGAACTCTACATTCTGGATTGTGCGGTCCGGAGAGAGCCGGTCAATGGCATTATGTTTTTCCTGAGGTATGTAGAGTACGTGGGCACCCGCCCGAAGGGAGATATTAGGATTGGGTCCTACATTACAGCAATCCTCGAGTGTGCCGGTGTAACCGGTATGGACCGAATGGCCCGAGCAGGGGGAGACGACGCAACCATCACCTACAAGCAATTCGCCCAAATGAAGCTATGCAAGAAAGTTAGAGGGCGTCATAGTAGGTATGTGCCAATGACGGCAGAGGAAGCTGCCGCCGAGAGTGACGACGATGTCGAGGAGGACATCCGAGCAGGAGGTCAACCTGAAAGGGATCAACAAGAAATTGAGGAAAAAATGCTTGAACAACTATACGAAACAGGAGGCTTCGATCCTCAACAGGCCCCGTACGTACCTGACCCTCCTAGAACTGAAGAGGCTCACTTCCAGCCGAGCTTCGATGACTACCCGACACAGCACCAGGCTGGATCCTCACAATGGGATAGACTAAGTGAGGAGCAGTGGACTCGGTACCAACAATCGGAGTTGGAGACCCGAAACCGGTGGGAGGCCGATAGGTGGACGGTTTGGGGAAACCGCTTCACCACCTTCACTGAGCAGACTACCGAGCGACTGGACCGACAGTCGGCCGACCTTCAGGAGGTTCGCACTGACCTTCGGGAGATCAGACTTGAGACCCGACGCAACCACACCGAGCTCCGGGAGCAGATTTCCGACCTTGAAAGGTCCATCACTGAGCAGCTCGCTAGCTATCTGAGCCATCTTGGCATGCCGCCCAGTTCTGGAGCATCCGATTCTTAGTCGGCATCATTATCCTCTATTTCTCGTCATTTTCGTTTTAATTGTAATTTGATTTTATTTGAAACTATTGTGTAAGAACTATGCGTTAATTGCTTATTTGAATTTAAATGCTAATTGTTCGTTTTAATTAATTACTTATGTGTTAATTGCGTGTTTTTTTGTATGAACTAATTCTAAATTCCTTAATATACTCCCTTTAACAAACCCCGAGGTTCGGAGGAGAATCTGAGGACAGATTCTTTTGAAGGGGGGAGTATTGTAACGACCCAAAATTTCGGTTCGAAATAATTATTCGACACCTCGTTGGATTTTAAATGAAAAGATTAGCTTCGTTAGCTAATTTTAATTTATTCTAATTTATTTCCATATCCTCAACCATTTATAATTATCTTTTCTACCCCTCGAATTTATTTAATCTCAAACGAAACCACACCCCCTAAACACACTTGCACCCTCTTGGACACACTTGCAACCTCTTGAGCACACTTACACCCTTTTGTGCACACTCTCTTGCACACTCTTCCTCACACCCCAAAATCGAGAGAGAGAAAGAGAGAAGAGAAGGAGAAAGGAAGAAGAAGAAGAAGAAAGGAGAAGGAGAAATCCCGTCCCGAATCCGTCGCTCGATCAATCGAAATTCCGAGACCAAATATACGATCCTCTTTCAATTCTCTACCGGTAACCTTCTTTCCCCATTTCGATTCATCCATTAAATCCTTCGATTTTCTAGCTTTTAAATTGAAATGAATATTTGATAATTTGATGGATTTGTAGTTTAGAGTTTACCATTTTTGGTGTAGTTCGGATCAAATGGTAGCTATTAATGTGTACAATACATGAGTGTGAATTTTATATGTTGATTTTAGCTATAGAATCCACCCTAGTTGATTTTAGGACGAAACCCTCGTGAGAAACCTTGAAATCGCGTTTTCTGCACCTGGAAGATGAACCACACGGTCCAACGCACAGTTTTGGAAAGACCGTGCACCAGACCGTGTGCACCACCTTGAGCCTGCACCGGCCTGCGCACCCCGGTGCGCAAGCCAGTGCGCCTTTGTTTTGGCTTGCACGGTCTTGAGTGCGTGCTCAAGACCATGCACAAGGCCGTGTGTTAGCCCGTGCGAATGCCTTAACCAAATTTTCAGCTTTTTCCTTAGTTGCTCACGGTAATGGGGTCAAATGGCCAAAAATAAAAGTTGACTTTTTGCATACGACCCCCTAAAATCGAGCCGTTTTCACCTATAGCTTCCATATGATTCAAGGATGAATATTTCGTAAAGTTTTCAAAATTCCGACCTCGTTCGAACCTTGAATCGAGCCTTTTTCGTTCAGGACTTTTTCCCCAAGTTTTGAATGTTGTCCGAATGATCCGAAAATCGCATGAGTGCTTCTTTATAATATATTATGCATGAATGTGCAATTAGAATTTCAATTGAGCATGTTTAGCATCTTTAATTGCGTATCTTTCGTTTAATGGATTTAAATGCATTTTACTTGTTATTTCAATTACTACATGATTTTTAATTGGACTTTCATGCGTTGTAGTCCTTGAGAGTCGTACGTCATGTCTTGTCTTATTTGGTTTGTCGTCTGACAGTTTCAGGCCGTCCTTTCAAGGAATAGCTTAAGTGTCTTGTCGTTCCTGTGCTCCCAGGTGAGGGTTTTAAAATGCTTTCAACTGGAGTAAGGATTTCTTTTATTTATTGCGAACTACCCTTACATGCTCATATTGATTTGATTTCCTTCTTGTATATCTATTAAATATTTAATTATACTTTCATGATTTTAATAACAAATATTTTGATATTAATTCCTACCTATTAGTATATCTAAATCGTTTTGGTTTCCAGAGGCAAGTAAACTCTTTCTTTTCAACGTGATACTTTGACTTTGGCTGGGTCTATGAGGGAAGTCGTTAGGGGAGGGCGCCAGTGCTTCCCGACACGTATGAAACTTATAGTCACCCCCTCTGTCGTCACATACTTGCCTAAATGCCCGTTTGGCTTTCAACTTACAATGCTTCTTGAAATGCGAGCAACTTCATGTACTTTTCTTTTACTTGGGGCCCGGGAGGGTATTCGAGGGTCTCACTTGGGGACGAGCGTCCAGGGTGTTGCCCGAGGTACTTTTTCCAAAATTAAGCGTCAATCGTGGCCTGTCAGGAGTTGATAGCCACAGATGGGAGCGATGGTGGGCGTTGCATCCGTTGCACGTTTTCCTAAAATTCAATTAGTCACCCATGGTCTCACTATGGGGTCAGACACCGGAGATGGAGTTTTATAATGACATGAATGAGTTATAAGGAGGAACAGGCCCATTCTCGCTGGGATATTGTTTGCTTCTATTTATGCTTTATTATTACTGCCTATTAATTATTGTTATGCAAGTCGAAGCACATTGCGGATTTTCTTAAATTCTGCACATGTATTTTCCTATATATATATATATATATATAAAACCCGGAAGCGTGGCTCGTACTTGTTCCCTCTTTACCTTCACTGAGTATCATTTATACTCACCCCCTCGCTGTTTTAATTCTTTCTTCAGGTCGACAGGTGGCGTTGTCACCTCTCATGTCGGTTGGCAACAGCGGGTCATAAGTCTTGGTCTTCGTGTCCTTTGGTAATTGTCGGTAGTGTCCAACAACAGTCTGTCTTTTATTATTAAAGCGTTTTGTCAGTAGAAATAAATATATTAATGATGATTGATATTCGATGATGTGATGGATATTCGTTGAGCATTGACTTGTTAATTATGTATTTTGTTGAACATTGATTTATGTTAATTGATGCCCCGTGTGGCTTTGAATGTTTAATTGATATATATATATTTTATAGCTTCCGCACTCTGTTATTTCTGTTGGTTGTTATTGTTGGACTAGGTAAGTTGTTGCCAGGTATAGATTGAATGATTGCCGTTCGCCGGGATGGATTTTTTTAAATGGGGTACATCTACCTCGTTTGGAAGTTCGTCTCGGTGCGGATGTGGTGTCCTTTCTCCGCCTACGGAAAGGGGCGCTACAGTCAGTGGTATCAGAGCCTAGGTTCCCGAAAAGGAACCAAAAGCTCTAGTATCTCGTCTGTCTTGTCTTTTGTGTCTTTTGAATTGTGTCAGTCCGTGTCGAGTTCGTGTGTTGACGAGTGTTCGTCTTATCTTGGTGCTTAAAATTGTAGACGATTACGGTTGGCTTAATTAACCGACTGGCAATCTTTTATGAATTTTCGTACTAAGGAAGATGTAACGCGAGTCGATCGTGGAACTCTTTGTGTGTTTTACTTGGTTTGGTTTGTCGTAGTTTTGTGTCGATAGGATTTTCGTTGGGTGTCGAGCATGCCTTATGTGTTTATAAGTTATTGGCATCATTTCTTACAAGACATGCACCTATTTTGCCAAATAGTTGTGAACGCAGGTATGCCGCGCAAGAAAGCCCGATCAGACCCGTCGCTACCACCAATCCAGACTGCTCTAGGATCTTCGTATCCGTAACCGACGGGAGACATGGAAATAGCTCAAGGAGGAGAGAGCGTAACCGAATACGAAGCTAGGTTCGCTTACCTGACCAATTATTCTCCTAACCGAGAACCGGATCAAAGGAACAGAGCCGCAAGATTTATATCCGGGTTGAGACACAAAATCCGCCAAATACTCATAGGACTTGGCTACTGTTCTTATGTGGAGGTTGTCGGCCGAGCTTTCCGGGCCGAAGCAAAATTTGAAATGAGAGCTAGGAGTGCTCGACTGATTACCTCGGAGAACCAGCCACATGAATCAGGAACCCTAGTGGTTGTCCATACGACTTCTCGCAGTGAAGGGACAAGACTAGCGGATCCAGTGGAAGCATCATCCTCTGCACGCATTGCCAGAAATCAAACCACGTCGCCGAGATGTGTAGGAGGAGACTTAGACTGTGCCTCCTTTGTGGTGCCGTTGTCACCTCTCATGTCGGTTGGCAACAGCGGGTCATAAGTCTTGGTCTTCGTGTCCTTTGGTAATTGTCGGTAGTGTCCAACAACAGTCTGTCTTTTATTATTAAAGCGTTTTGTCAGTAGAAATAAATATATTAATGATGATTGATATTCGATGATGTGATGGATATTCGTTGAGCATTGACTTGTTAATTATGTATTTTGTTGAACATTGATTTATGTTAATTGATGCCCCGTGTGGCTTTGAATGTTTAATTGATATATATATATATTTTATAGCTTCCGCACTCTGTTATTTCTGTTGGTTGTTATTGTTGGACTAGGTAAGTTGTTGCCAGGTATAGATTGAATGATTGCCGTTCGCCGGGATGGATTTTTTTAAATGGGGTACATCTACCTCGTTTGGAAGTTCGTCTCGGTACGGATGTGGTGTCCTTTCTTCGCCTACGGAAAGGGGCGCTACACGAGCACTCGTCAGGAGGGAACTCGAACACTCAGAAGTCTGCAATTGAGGCTATTCAATTCTATCCTCACAATGAACACAAGTATAATGCAAACACAGCGTTATAACTTTAAACCTCTGAATAGTTCTCGTTACTTTTCTCTTCAACTTTCTGTTCTTTTATAGCTGTAGTTCCAACGTTCTTAAAGCCTTAGAAATGGAAGGAGTCGTTTGAATTGATTCTGCAAATCAATCTTCTTCAATATGGAAATAATCCGTTTGGCTCATCCTTCACTTTTGAATTCTGGAATAGACACAGCTAGAACCTTCCTTTTATAAACCTGCAGCATTTATTATCTGAAACAAGGAAGGATCTTGGGCGAAGACTTTCCCTTCCAACTTAAAACAAATGGTTAGAAAACAAAGGAAATATCTTCTGCATATCTTGTCAATAGGGAAGGTATTTGACTTTACGAAATAAGAAAAATAAACCTTCTTTATTACAAGATATTTATTTTAACACTTAAACTTGTCATCATTAAAATACTCTATGAAAGCGGTTAGGAGGTCAACAAAGTTTGTTTGGAAAATGCTAAATATAAAATGAGAAACCTAATATTCAAAATAACAAATAAGCATAGCTTAATTGGTTCTCTCCCTTCTAATGTTGGGCTAGGTTTCAAGTTCAAATCCCAACTTTCTTACACTCTATTTCTTTTTTATCTATACTATTATAACTTTTTTATCTATACTATTATAAAAGTGTAGATCTTTCAAGGTGTTTCTTCCCTATTATGAATGGACTAAAGTACCATCAGCTAACAATTCATTCACTTCAATTAATCATTCACTTCAATTAATAATATTAATATGTTATTACTGAATTTAATTAGTTATTTTAAAAAAGTGAATTAATGATTATCAACTAATTAGTTTTTAACTCTACACAACTCTTCTTTTTCCAATTCAATTGAGTTATTAATTTGAGTCTCTAACTTAACTCAACTATCCATCTTCTATGTTATTAATTTGAGTCTCTAACTCAACTCAACTATTCATCTTCTATGTTATTTATACTCCTTTGTACTATACTTAAGTTTTTTGAAATATAAATCACCAAAAATGGAGAGAAAATTGGAAAATAAGGATTAAAATTGTGAGAAAATATCTTGATTCAAAGTGAAAAAATAAGAGGCAATGCATTAATTAAAAAATGGGATGACCACGTGCGACGCACATGGCTCTTGCTAGTATAAAATAAATATATGAAAATACTCAACTCAACCAACCGATGGTCCCAAACCGGACCGGACAGACTGCCAGTCACCGCCGAGAATCGGTCGAACCGTTCAGTTTTTTTTTTTTTTTTTTAAATTTGCTGGGTTAAACCGTAATGTTATTATCAGAAATAAAGCAATCCTTACTCAATTCGGATTCAAGCGTGAAACAAAAGAAAAGAGAAGCCCTAAAGTCCTAAACTTCTACAGAACATGAAAAATAAGAAAACCCAGAACTTTAAACACTGATGCTGATCGTGAAAATAGAAAATAGAAAATTTCACTTAGACTTAAATTGAAAAATAAGAAAATCCAGAACTTGAAACCCACGAATTTTTGCATGTTGATGATTGAAAATAAATAGAAAATTTAACTTATTTTTTTGAATATAATTTTTTTTTAAAATTAAGAATCGGTCAGATCAACCGTCGGGTTGAAGAGAACCCCACCTCATATATAAATCATAAAGGGAAGTTCAAAAAATACTTCAAGAAGGATACCAATCCCTGATCAAGAATACAAATCGCAACAAAACAAAACAAAATAAAGTTCATCACCAAAGCGTTCAAATTAGCAATAAATGTATCAAATTTTTTATATTTTTATTATTATTTATAATATTATATATATATATGTATGTATAATTATATATATTTATTGCATCATTATAACATCCTTCCGGTTCGACCAACTGATCGAACCAGTAATCAGTAAGGCCTCCGGTTTTATGTCCGATCCGATTTTGAAAACCTTGAACCAACCGGCGGTCTGGTCCGGTTTTCGGCACCGATTTTTCCGGTTTTGGGGCCAGTTCTGGCAGTCCTATCCGGTTCTGATCCCCACTGGTTCTAGGGAGTCTACTGGACAGGGCCATGCTCCGGTCACCGGTTGAACCGGTCGAACCGGCCGATTCGGTCCGGTTTTCAAAACATTGGTCGTATCCGATTGTGTCATATCCGTATCCGTGCATCACATATTATATATGAAATACAGACACAATTTTTTTTGGATATTTTACAATAAAGAAGTATCTGACACGACACGAGTATCCGACGCAATACAACAGAATATGATTTTTAGAAATGTGATTAAATTATATTATAGCATATTATACATCACAAAATAGAGATGACCCTAGAGTTTTGATATTTTAAGGGATTGAGGGATTCACATAAAAGTCAAACTTCATTCCTAAGGCAAATTTTAATGATTAAATTGTTTGCTTTGGATCTAAACATTTTTAGTTCTCGAAAGAACTCAACGCAGATATTAAGACAGCTTAGGATTTAGTTTGACACCTAAAAGGCATCTGATCCAAAGTACACTTGACCTTGTCATTTAGCATTAGACCATCTTATAATTATTACTTTATTAGTACTAAGAACAATTATTGATGAGAACTTGCAAGAGAATATACACCCGAATGAAACAAAATAAAATAAAGAAAAGGATTGTGTAGGTTTTGAAAATCCCATATGTATAAAATAACATAAACTTTTGGTGAAGTTGGTAGAGCTTATTTCTACTTAATAATAATATTGTCCCATCAAGGATATAGTCTTCTATCTCGGTACACATTACCATGTGTACTAAGCCACGTAAAATACTCATATCAATAATTTCTTAGTGCAAAATATAAAAAAAAATCATATCACCATATTTGTATTGGGTTAGGAGGCTAAGAAAGATTTGGTAATGATATATTAACTCCACAACTAAGGATAACTGATAGAATATTTACTTACCAAGAAAAAGTTCGAAAATATTTAATAATTTCTTGGGGGTGACATAGCAGTTAAAAATTACCATTCTGTATTATGGAATGTTGGGACAGTTGGTTGCCTTTCAAATTAGTGTATCATGTTTCCATAGCTGGACTTTCCAGCTAAGCATTGCCCTTCTTTTTGTTTTTTCTTATCTATGCTCTTCATTATCACTCTTCTTCTTCTTCTTCTTCCTCCTCCTTCAATTTTTCCAAGTTTTTTCTTGATCATGGAATCATGGAGGTCTATGCATTGCCCCTGAAAAGGGGGCAGAAAAGTCTTTTTATTTTTGTTTTTCTCCTGACAAATGAATCTATTTAGTTGACTCAATTGAAATAATTTCTACAACTGCATTGCATTTCTAGTCTTTCATTTCTGGATAAATATACCATACAGTACTACTACTACATCAGGAATCAGGATTTCTCTAATTTTTTACCTTTTCTTCAAGAAAGTTTTCGGCTTTCCTCTTATCTGCAAGAATAGGGATTGTGGGTCTTCATTATCTGGCTTCAAAGATTTCACCAGATATGCTTTTGGAAGAAACCTGCAGGAAAAATACTCGATGTTCTTATAACCCTTCTGTCTTGAAATTGTCTTTTCCTTTTCATATTTAATTGTTAAAATCAATTTACCATACCCTCTGAATGTAGCAAAATATCTGCACTTTTTTTTTTCCTTCTAATTACCAGATATGGATTACTTATAAGGTAAATGAAAAAAGGCAGTTTGATGAGGGTTTTGTTTTGCAAGATCCATTGTCCATTTATCTGCTTCTGCAAACCCTCTGCTGCTCACATTTACACTTCATCTCCATTGAAATTACAAAATACCCCACATCATGTTGTTCAGTCCACACCTTTTGCTGTGTGTAATGACTCTGATAAGTCATCTTCTGAAGAGGGTATGAATGGGAAGCAAGAATCTGAGAATTATGAGCTTAAAAGTTGTATTAGAAAAAGCCCTAGTGGGCTCCACGGAGAAGACGAGGCGGATGCCGGCAGGAAAAAAGTACAATGGATGGATAACTTAGGGAAAGAACTTGCTGAGATCAAGGAGTTTGAATCTAGGTGCTTAAATTTTTTTCTTCTTTTTGTTGGTTTTTACATGGATTTAGACTGTATATCACATGTACTTTGTGAATTCTTTGTATTTGAGATATTGGAATCTGCACAATTCACAAGTTATTATATACTTTGCTAGATGTTTTACTTGTTTTTATTTGTAATGCTAATTGGTTGATTTGTCTTAGTGAAACAGGGGATTCAGACAATGAAGAGGAAGGTAGCCGTTGTCTTTGTGTAATTCTATAATCTTGATCATAACAAAGCTTTCACTGTATAGATGATTGAGAAGAAAACGATTCAGAGAGCTTGTTTCAACCGTTGGATTCAGATGGATGTATCGAATCAGACGCATAAGATCAGCTCTCGTTGCGATCAAATTCGAATCTGCAATGAGATTTTCGCCATTTAGTTGATGAAGATGTGTTATCATTCTTGAGTCTTTGTATTCTTAATAAAATTCAAAGATCCTTAAACATATATATATAGTATATATAATATCATTGGAGCATAACATTTCTCCCCTGTATTCTGTCATGAACATAATTCGCGGGAACTTACAAAACCATTTTGAGAGCCTTGGATTTATGCAATATTTGCCTCTGTTCTACTCATTTTGATTGTAGCTCGAGTCTTGAGTTATAAGCTTGTGATTAGCATATTGTGTGTTAACTATTAAAGGTCATTTTGTTGCATTCTGTAATGTAATTTGTAGAAAAGAATACTGAATAACTGTCTGATCTAAAAGGTGACTAGAATTACACAAAACCCCCCTCAGTTTTGCCCCTTCTACAATTTTAGGGGTATTATGTATACATTATATTTCAAGGGGAGTATTCGTAAGATTTCTTTTTATCTAGGGGTATTTGTAAGGTTTCAAGAATTCGATAGTTTTTCGGATTTTTAAACAAACCTCGAGGAGTTTGTGTAAATATCTCTTGGCCACCAATTTCGGCAGCAAAATTCAACCGATCACATGATATAGTGTATTAATAAGTATAAAAATGAAAAATCTACAGCTGCACTAGAGATGATATATTTTAGGAAAAATAACTTTAAAATGAAGAATTATATTGCAAATTTTGAAAATTTATATACTTTCCAATCCAAAAGATTCATTTTACCAACTTTTCATTCTAAAAATTTATTGGGAGTCTCTTCAAAAACATGCCTACATTGTCATGAACACAAACAGCAGCAAACTTTTACTATCAAATATGATCCCTCAGCCCAATAAAATGTTGAAAGTCAAGGTTTCCCACTATGATAATGCTGTTTATCCAGAACTAAAGATCTTTGCAATCCTCATCACTTATCATCTTCAGAGTCAATTTGAAATTGATTACAGAGCATATATCTTCGGCTGAATGAGTTAATTGCATTAGGCCCTTCTATTTTTCTAAATTAGCAATTAATATCGAAAATCTTGTGTGAATTCAAAATTAGCAAGAAAAACTTTGCACGTATCTAGTGATTTTCACTCGGTTAAATTATGAATATAAGTTGAGATTTGGTCTTGAAAAGTGTATTTTATCAATTCGTAAAAAGTAAAAACACAATGGCTGCGGTGCAATTAATTCTAGGTTTAATAACCAAAAACTTCTCAAACTTTTAAAAATTACCAACACACCCCTGAAATTTGATCCACACTATAAAAAACAAGTAATGGGTGGTGGGGGAAAGCTTCTATCCGATACCGACAGAAGCCCATGGACTCAAAATTCACTATACATAAATAAACATGCATAAAAATGCCATTTTTGCGAGCAACGCATATTCATTTTTTCAGAAAGACTTCTTATAAAGGGGAAACAGAGTAATAAAAGCAAAACTCTCAGCCATGTTTACAGTCTTTATCTTTGCATCTCTGATAATCCTCATCATACTCATCATCAAACACGTGATTAAAAAACCAAGAAAAGGGTCTCATCATAATCTTCCTCCAGGCAGCTATGGATGGCCAGTTCTGGGTGAAACCGGAGAATTTCTTCGTGCTGGATTGGATGGGACGCCTGAGAAGTTTATCAAAGATAGAACGGAGAAGTATAAAAGTAAAGTGTTTAAAACTTCGTTAATGGGGGAAAAAATGGCTGTGCTTTGTGGGGCTGCAGGGAATAAGTTCTTGTTCAGTAACGAAAACAAGGTTGTGACGGTTTGGTGGCCGAGCTCTGTGAGGAAGCTGCTTGGGCCGTGTTTGGCGACCAGCGCGGGAGAGGAAGGGAAGCAAATGAGGAAGATGGTGAATTATTTCGTGAGCCCGGATGCATTCACAAGGCTTTATATTAAGACTATGGATTTGGTTTCACAGCAGCATATCAAGATTTGTTGGGAGGGTATGAACATATGTTATATATACATGGGATAATTACCAAATATCCCCTGGTATTAGCTAAAATACAGAAAACCCCCTGAGATTTCAGAAATTACCAACTACCCCTGAGATTTTGTGGCCAAGGGAAAAATTAACAGACGATACTACACCTCAGGGGAGAATTTGTAATTTCTTAAATCTCAGGAATATTCTGTATTTTAGTCAAACCCCTGGGGTAGTTGGTAATTTCGTATTTTAATTATATCTCTTGTTGATTAATTCGTGGTAGAGAGGTAACCGAATATTTTTTGTTATGAGGAAGGTAGTTTCTGCAATAGAACTAATGAAACAGTACTGATAGAAACATCAAGTATTTAGTATGTTCATTTGTAGCATTTAAAAAGATATTTCATATTTGTGATTACAGTACCCCTAAGATTTATCAATATTACAAAATACCCCCTCGATATTAAAAAATTACATAAAACCCCCCATATTTCAAATAATTGCAAAAATCTAAGGGTTGTTAGGGTTTCAGTCACTTTTCCGTTAATTTTTTTATTCCCAGAATGCCCCTCTGTCCTAATTTTGTATTCTTGATGAAAGTTTTGCACTCGGGTAGGTGTATTTTGTTATTATCTAAAACTGTAAGGGTCATACTGTTATTTCAAATTCTATTTTTCTTTCATCTTGATGAAGGTAAAGAAGAGGTAAAAGTCTTCCCAACCATCAAATTATACACGTTTGAACTCGCTTGTCGCCTGTTCATGAGCCTGGAAGACTCAAACCAAATCTCAAAGCTCGCCACTCTTTTCAATATTTTCTTAAAAGGGATAATCTCAGTCCCGATCAACTTACCAGGAACGAGATTCTACAATGCAAAAAAAGCTACATATGTGATAAAGAATCAGCTTCAGAAGATTTTCAGGCAAAGAAAATCTGATTTGGATCAGAAAATAGCCGTACCTAAGCAAGATCTTCTGTCACATTTACTTGTGGCTCCTAATGAAAATGGCAAGTTTATGTCAGAATCAGTGATCGTAAATAATATATTGATGCTGCTGTTTGCTGGTCATGACACTTCTAGCGTCGCGATAACGATGATGATGAAGAATCTCGCGGAACTTCCTGAGGTTTATGAAAAAGTACTAAGAGGTATATATTATTACCATCCTAAAGAGTCATTCGACTTGTTTATTTTTTCCACACTTTTGAGTCTTGGTCTTGGTCTAGTTTAATGTATTTGATCGTATCATATTATACCACAGAGCAAAATGAAATCGCTTCGTCCAAAGAAACTGGGGAGTTCCTGCAATGGGAGGATATACAGAAGATGAGATACTCATGGAATGTAGTCTGTGAAGCAACGAGACTATCACCACCCGTAATAGGCGCTTTTAGAGAAGCCCTGACTGACATAACTTACGCCGGTTATCACATTCCCAAGGGATGGAAGGTATTTCTCGTCACTTTCAAGCTCCGAAACAAAGACATATTTGATATTTGTACTCACCAGACATATCTAGTGGCATACACTTAAAATTTTAGTACTAGAAGTATCTAGATGTCTCTATCAGAGTGGTCGAAATAAAATCCTAATAATATCTGCTACTAACAGCAATAAATGGATAAATCAAACTAAAAAATAACTGACTAAGTGATCTGCTGGAAGATAAGCTGGAAATCTTGAACTTCGACGGGAACCAAACAATACCAACTTTCCAACATATCTGATGAGGACAATTATGTCTTTTTCTTCATCAGAAAGTGCATCTGAATGATATTTCTTACAACTCGCATAGTTTAGATGGTACCCTGCAAAAGTTAAAAGTTTAGACGATAAAATTATATGTAGGGAGATTTACATCTACTACCCTTAAGGTTTGGTTTAATTACAAAATAATCCCTCATGTGTTAAAAATTACAAAAACACCCCTGAGGTTTCACAATTCTTGTAACATGTTCACCAAATTTTGGCTATGTTCACGCCATTGGAAGCATCTTGTCTCCTCCAGTCCTTTGGTTAAGAGACTCCATGCAGGTGGAAGCCTATCCGACATCAGTCAAAGCCTCTATTCGCCACATTTTCACAAATTTTACTTGAAGAATGAAATCTGAAGGGGCTTTTTGTAATTTATGAAACAAGAGGGACTAATTTGTAATACACCAAACCTCAGGGTAATGGATGTAAATTTCCCTTATAAATAATACTTCAAAAACAAAAAAGAAACTCTCACAAACACCCTCTAACTCATCTTCTTCTTCAAATATTTAAACTTTAAAAAAATGCCAACTAGCTTGTATTAATTTCTTGCTCATGATTCTGCTGACAGATATACTGGAGCTCCTCACTGACACACAGAGATCCTAGCTTATTTGAAGACTATAAAAGCTTCAATCCATCGAGATTTGAAGGGGCAGGCCCAGCTCCATTTTCGTATGTCCCGTATGGCGGAGGACCTCGAATGTGCTTGGGGAAAGAGTTTGCTAGGTTGGAGATACTCATATTTCTGCATAATGTTATCAAAAGATTTAGGTGGAAGTTAAAGATTCCTGATGAGAAAATTGCTTATGATCCAATGCCTACACCGGTCGAAGGACTTCCTATTCGTCTTCGATCTCATACGTACTGATTGATCCAAATCATATATCATACGATAAATGTAATGTAATCCGCTCGTCACGTTATTCGAATGTTTTGTCATTCATAGGGTTTATGGCATCTAGTGATATATATATTCCAATGTTTTCAAAAGCGGACCGGAGGTCGAACCGATTTAACCACCGGTTCGACCGGTATGATGTCATAAATAAATTATTATTATTTATGTAACGCCCCGAAAATCCGAATTATTAAATTGGTATGTCCGAATCGAATATTTGTATAATTTAATATTTATTTGATATTTATTATGTAATTTTAGAATTTATATCGTATATGATTGAATTTATGTATTTAAATTACAAATTGTCAATAATATGAATTTTGACTGTAATTACATGTTATTTGGACATCGTGAGATTTCGAACTTATTTTGCAAAATTACGACTTTGCCCCTTCGGTTTCTAAACCATAGTCAAATTTGACTAAGTCAATCTCTCTCCCTCTCTACTCCATTCACGCTCAAACAAGAGAAAAAGAGAAGAAAGAAAAAGAGAGAAAAGAGAAGAAAGAAGAAAGAAATTCCAACGATCGTTCCGACTCCGTTTCCCGACGGATTTTCGAGTCGTTTACGTCTACGAACTCCTCGCGATCTCATCTACGAGTAAGCTCTCACGAAATTTCTCGATTAATGCCTTCGTTACTTCGATTTTTGGATTTTTGATGATAGTTATAGAATTTAGGTTTTATATGATTTTGATAGAAAATGTGGATGGATTTTCGTGTTTATCGTTTCTATATGAAGCATATATGTTGTAGATGATTATATGTGAGAATTAGGGTTTAATTTGCATGATTTAGTGATTATATGTTGGATTAGGGTTTGATTTTCGCGAGATTCTGAGCTTCTGCTTGTTCTGCGATTTTGGATCGCACACGGCCTGTTGCACACGGCCTTGAGGCCGTGTGCATGAGACCGTGTGCGAAGGATGAATTGCGCACGGGCTGTGCACACGGCCTTGAGGCTGTGTGCATGAGGCCGTGCGTGTTGCATGTTTGTGCACGACCTCGGCACACGGCCGTGCACAAGGCCGTGTGGAAGGCTCGAACAGTACCCTGACCTTCTGTAAGTCAGGGTACAAATTGGCCTACGGGTCCCGCTTCGGCTCGTATTTTTCGAATTCTTTCTTCGCTCGTGTATTCGATATGTATGATATAGATAGGAATTGCATGATTTATGAATTTACGACATGTTCGGGTATATGAATAGTGCATTTTAAGTTTTCGTTAAATTTTCTAACTTTTGCATGTGAAGTCCGATTTTTCTGAAATTCGAATGCATGCTTCTTTATGATATTCTAAGCATGTCCGTAAAGTTTCGTTGCATTTGGAATTGATTTACATTTTTAAATTTGCGATTTACTCTGTTTTCGTTTGAGAATTTGAACCTAAGTGATTGATTTAATTGTATAACGTGCTTCTATGTGTTCTAATTCTTTCGTATAAGCCGTACGTCGTCGTTAGTCTTATTTGGTTGTGTCTTGGTATTTTTGCAGACGATACTCCTGTGGAGTAGCGCCGGTTCTTGCTCCTATTGTTCATTTTGCATAGCCAGGTGAGGCTTTCCTTTTCTGATTCCAGTATTACTACGTATATATATATAAATAAGCCTTTCCCCAAAATAAGCCACGTTTATGTTTTGTTTTCACACCGTTTATATATATATACTTAATAGATATTTATGATTATTATGTTCATTTGATTTATAAAAAAAATGATTTGATATGAAAAGTACTACGTATAGACTTTGAAATGTTTACGAAAGAGACATGTAAAACCCTTTTGTTTTCTAAGGCGAACTTTGGCCTTCGGCCTCGCATATGTCATGTCTCGAACGGTCTTTTGGCCAACCCGAAATGTTTTGAAAAGAGAGTTATGAAATGTTTGCATGATCGTTTGGGCCCGGAGTAAGAGCGATAGGACGAAGTCGGTAGACGTCGGGTCTACGGCGTAAATCTTATGGTTTCCTCCATTTGGGAGCTCGGGGTGAGGCCGGAGTGGCAGCCCTTTGAGTACCTGAGTTATTCTAGTCAGTTTCGAGTAGTTCGGATTTAGCGGTCCGTCTACATTGGAGGCATAAGGGTGGTTTCCGGTTTTTATGTTTGGATATTGGAGTTCAGGACTCGACTCGCCGAGTCATTAGATATGTTATGTTTTATGTTAAATCACCACCCGATTACGAAAACCTTTCTTTTATGTTGATTTCTTTTAAGTTTAAAAATTTGGTGATTTACTTCCGTTTTACGATATACATTATTATTCCCTCCTCACTTAGTCGTTTGACTAACCCCCTCTGTTTTACCCCTGTACTAGTTTCAGGATACTAGGCGGGATCTGCGTTGTCGTCATCGCGTCTTAGAGTTACATTCTTTTTGCTCATGTATAACTCTCATTCAGTAGGGCTATGATTTATGTCTTTTGATTTTAGGATTTATTAGAATGTATTCGGGATTTTGTATTGAACCCGTTATTATATAATTATCGGGATATTGTACCGAACCTGTTTGTTATTTAATTAAGTGAATTTCGTTAGCCTTGGTGGGCTTTAATAATTATGCAATTTATCATGCTTTAATGTTTGATTATTTCGCTTCCGCACTTCTGTCTTGTTGTTGTTTAAAACCCCCGCCTAGTAATTGAGTAAATGCTTGCCGTTCGCCGGGTTTCGATTCGGGTCGGATCCCATTCTGGCTTCGGGTCGGGGCTCGGTGCGGGGCGTGCGTTACCCGTTTGGGGCGCCCGCTACAATTTATATATAAAAAATTAATTTATAAATGCATAAAATTAAATAATAAAATGTTATAATTTATTTCATCTTATAATTTTTATTTTTTTTTTCAAAAATAGATGTGTTGCATTAATTCAACACATCTTATTTCAAGTACAATCAATAAAATAAAATAAAATACTATTTCATAACTTCTTTAGGTTATATAGAGTAAGTTTGCAAACACTTCAAAATCAATTAATATTTAACAATTGAATATACAAAAAACTTAAACTGAAACAATTTTTAATGTATTAATAAAGAATGAATAAAATAGATGAATGTTGTATATTTCAAAAGGAATGACAAAAAAAATGGAAGAAATAATAATTAACTTATATATTTATGAGAAAAAAAATTATAATAAAAGGATAGAAATAATTATATCTCATAAGCATGTGCAAGTTTATTTGGAAATTGGTAAATATAAAATAAAAAACCTAATATTAAAAATAACAAATAAGCACTGAGATGGCAAGCCACAATAAGATCATAAACGTATAAATGGTAATCGGTAAAATTATAAACATTATACTGTAAAGTATAAGAATATATCAATATTTTGAAAATCGGACCGGACCAGTCAGTTCGCCCGGCCCAACTGATGATCGGAGCATGGTTTGGTCCGGAAGACTCCCTAGAACCAGTGGGGATTGGAACCGGGGAGAACCCCCAGAACCGGCTCCAAAACTGGTGCCGGAAACCAGACCGGACCGCTGGTTGGGTAATTTCAATATATTTTTTTATACAAAAATTAAAAGAGAAATGGTTAAAGCTAGGATTTAAACTTGAGACCTAACTTAACCTAAGAAGAAAGCTAACCAATCAGCTTTGCTATCGTAGCAGGGCCATTGAATGGGTAAAATATCCACACTTGCATATCAGTGAACGTCGCACCGATAATTTATTTAACATGGAGATAAACTTCTAAACTTTGTAAATCTCCTTTCATGTGTAGTTCAGCCCCATTGCTAAAATACCAATTTACGGAAGAGGGAAGGTAATTTCCTTGGAGTGGAAGTAAATATATGGAGAATAAGTTTGTAATAATGCTTCAACTTAGGCTTAGATTGGGCATGGAAGATAAGGTAGAATTCTTACTCTCTAAACATGATAAAGAAAGTGAAGTATTTTGGTCGTCTTTCATGCACGCCGGTTGCCCACAATCATTTTGCAAGAAATATAATATCCTTTTCAGAATAAAGAAGGGCAAAATTGGCATAAAAAATCTAACTTTGACCAGATGTAAAAAGGGGGACGTGTGCAAAGTTATTCAAAACATTGGGTCTTTTTTATTATATTTTATATTACAGAGTTTTTTTAGCTAATTTCGATTAATAAAGGGTTTTTTGCACAATAAACTGGTCGTTAGAGTGGTAACATGTTCGACCACGTGGAATTAAAAACAATTTTCTTATTTTGTCACCGAAAAATATGAGTTTTATTTTCCTTTGCCACTCCAAGTATGGATTTTTTTACATGTTACCACTTGGTGTCCTCGTCGTTAATTTCACTCCACTAGCAGGTCATACCATGTAGGCAACCCAAAAAGACTCCCATTGAGGAAAATTGGCGAACACGTGGAGGACATGGATTGATTCTTGTTTGCTAGAATTTCAGAAAAGTAATAAATTTGTTGGGCGTGGGGTTGATATTGATGCAATGTATTATCAAGCAGGGTTTTTGTGTAAGGGATGGGTGATGTTGGGATAAGAAACGACACGACCAAGAGTGACATGGTAATAGATACTGGATAAAAGTTTGTAATGGTGGCGGCGGGGGGTTGAGCATAACAGAGGAAGTGATGGAGCCGCGGTGGTTGAATTTCCCGTGAGGAAGAAGAAGCAATTGGACTTGTTGCTTTGAATAGGAGTATTATGGACATTTAGCAGGCTTAAACACAAAAATAGCCGCATTTAGCGCGCGTGAGAGACAAACAGAGGTTGTAGGGTTTTTTCTTGAATGACTTTCATAACACAACATTTTTTGAATCATATTTTATATCATAGGATTTTTTTTGCTAATTAGACCTAACACAAGGTTTTTGCAGCAATAATCTCCAAAGGAAAATAAAACTCATATTTTTCGGTGACAAAATAAGAAAATTGTTTTTAATTCCACGTGATCAAACATGTTACCACTCTAACGACCAGTTGATCGAAGTAGCTAAGGTGCAAACGAATCGAGGCAGCTCACGAGGAGAGATCTGGTCGAGTTTAATCAACATGCCGAGTTCAAGCCTGAAAATTTGGTCAATCATTTATATAAAAGAATGATTCAAATTTCAAACACCAAAACTTCCCAACAAAAGTGAGTTGGTACTGACTTAAGGAATTTCAGTCCAACTTAGCGATCATAGTTATCACTTCTTTAATAATTTTAAATCTTTTATTAAATTGTAATTGTGTGGATTATTTAATTCGCAATATCTAAAAGTCGTTAGCTTTTTTTAGGGATAAAGATATTTTCTCATCTGAATTATTAAGATTTTTGCACTTTACCATTTAAACTTTTTTTTTTCTTACAGTTTGCCTCCTAAACTAAATAATTTTTTGCAATTTGCCATCTCCGATGGAAATATTCCATCGGAAAATTGCATCGTGTCATATGAGAAACATAGGTCAATGTTGTATTACCCCCTTAATGTCTTAAAAATAAAACCTCAATCAATTTCAGAAAACTTGGAGTTTTTATCGCCCAATTGGAATAGCGGCGAATTTGATAGATTATTTATAAATATTCAATTGGGTGATAAAAACTCCAAGTTTCCTGAAATTGATTCAGGGTTTATTTTCGATTCGTTGAGGAAAGCAATACAACGTGAACCTATGTTTCTTATATGACACGATGCAATTTTTCGGTGGTATATTTCCGTCGGAGATGGCAAATTACAAAAATTTATATACGTAATTCAGGAGACAAATTGTGAGAAAAAAAAATTTAGATGGTAAAGTGCAAAAATCGCTATAGTTCGGATGGGAAAAATCATTATCCCTTAGGATAATTATACTTAGATCCCAAGAGAGTTTATTAAAATACAACTCATGACCATATTCGTCAAATAATTATAGTTATATTTTATACGAAATTGGATAATTACAAAGAACACTCTGTAGACAATCAAAATTTGTGTCCAATGAAATGTTGACACGTGGAAATTATATATATATTAAATGCTAAATCATATTTTTCTATTTAAATTTTAGGGATTTTAATCAAATATAATTCCTAGATTAAATAGTTAAATAAATGATATTTTAATATATATTTTAAAAGGTCTCAAAATATTTGTGTTTGGTAATAGATATTAAATCTAGCCAAGTCAAATTAAATTAAATCAAATAAATAATTTGATATTCTTGTAATCAAATCACATCTTGTGATTATGGAAATATATTACAAGGACCAATCAAATTGCATCTCTTCAATGTCAAATAAGGTAAAGATTCAATTCCCACACCTATAAATAGGGGTCCTCCCTCAAAGCTGAAGACACACTGAACACAAGTTAGAGAGCACTTCATTCAAGCTAGGCTAAACTTGAAAGAGCTTCAAAACGCTCTCAAGTGTTCAGAGCGAAGTTCCTGGCGTTCTTCGCAGAAGTCATCAAATCAAGGCGTTCAATCCGCAATCAAGGTGCTAAACCCGCGTTTTGGCGTTAATCTTCATCAAATTCAAATCGATTGAAGCAAGATTCAAGGCGTTCTTCGCGGAGATCATCAAATCAAGCCGTTTGATTCGCAACAAGGTGTTAAACCCGCGAATCTAGCGTTATTCCAAATCAAGATCTACAGTGTTCCCGGCGCATTTTTCGGTGTTCATCAAGATCCCAATATTTAATCCGTAATCAAGTCAAAAGACCTGCGGATTACCGTTATCAAATTCCAAATCAAATCAAAAGAATATCAAACCAACAAATTCATCAAAGGAGTGTTTGAATTTTCAACATCAAGTATTTCGATAGGAAGAATCAGAGGACAAATATAGAGATTGTAACACTATTTTCCTATTCGAAATTCAATAAAATTATTTGTGATATTTTTCGTGTTTTAATTATTTAATTTACACGAAATTTGTGTTACACACTCACAAAGTAGGGTTCCGTTAGGGAACTTTAGCGTCTCATCCGTAATTAACAAAGTACTCTCTTTTTATGTGAAATAAAAGATTCAATTGCAATTTTAATTTTTTAAATTACATATAACCACTAAAGATATTTATGATATTATAACCAAGTAGAATTTAGAGACAACCATAATATAGAAAAAAAGTAAGAACATTTTTGATATTTACTATTTATTTTTGAAGAAAAACTCTCACTTTCAAGTATCTTTAGTCCATTCAAATCATTTTCAGCATACATAATAGACTAACTTTTTGGTTCTTGATTTTGTCAAGTTGTAGATTTAATAGGCAGGTAAGTTAAAAATAAAAGTTGAAATTAATAGGCTAGATTGATAAGATTCAAGGGTTTGAACAAAGAGAGACCACAGAAGAAAAAAGGGGCGAACTCTAGAAAAGTTTTATTAATTAATTGGTAAAATAAATCTTACACAACGGTTATATCTTTTTTGTTTACACGCACATTATTCGATCTTTGTATTATAAGAAGTCGAACTTAGACCTCCATATTCAGAATAATATTTGGTGACTATTGAAGTAAATCCAATAATTACAACGGCTATATCTTATAGCCTAAAAAGTAAAGAACTAATAGAAGCGCTACACGCTTAAGTAATGGAATAACAGCTCTGGGTATTTACAATATAACACTTTTACACGGTTTCGTACATTAAACTTATTATAAGATTTTTTTTAGTATTTTTCTCAAAAAAAATTATTTGCAAACTGCGACAAAATCACAGAATTGGAATGACAAAAAATAATTTTTTCCTAAATCAATGAAATTTTTTTTGAAGTATCGCTATCAATACATTTCAAATGTAGTCTCACTGTACGATCACTATGTCCAATTTTATTTCTATCATCTATCATGTTATTAGTTGTCAGTGCAACATAAATTTACGAATATTTCTAACAAATTAATTATGTCGAAAAAATTTCTAGTGTAAAAATATTTAAAAAATTTATGTCTTCGTATCCATGTCTTGTTGTGTCTGTATCTATATATCCATATTTCTTAACTACGTAGACTTTTTAATTGGAGGACAGGGTAATAGTTGTCGTCTATTTGGCCGCATGTGTTAATTGTAACAGCCCGAAAACCCGCTTGTAGATATTGTCCGTTTTAGGAGAGCCACATAGAGAATGCACCTCGCGGCTTTAAAACACGTTCACAAGGTAAATGTATCCACCTCTTTATAAGGAAGGTTTCGTTCTCCTTCACAACCGATATGGGATACTACAATCCTCCTCCCTTAAGGAGACCAGCGTCCTCGCTGGCACACCGACCCGCAACCTGGCTCTGATACCATATGTAATAGCCCGAAAACCCGCTTGTAAATATTGTCTGCTTTGGGAGAGCCACCTGGAGAATGGACCTCGCGGCTTAAAAACGCGTCACAAGGTAAATGTATCCACCTTTTTATAAGGAAGGTTTCGTTCTCCTTTACAACCAATATGGGATACTACATTAATGAATATTAATCTTTGTTTTTTTGGTGCAAATGATAAATATTAATAGATAATAGGTCCCTCGACAACTAGGTCGCATTGAATAGCCCATCGAAAGAGGAAAACATCTAGACAAAAATTAATGTTAAGAGAATAAGAAAGTTTAAAATTATTAAGAAAAAGGATAATGATTTTTTCTCATTCGATCTATAGCGATTTTTGCACTTTATCATCTAAATTTTTTTCCTTACAGTTGTCTCTTAAACTACATAATTTTTTGCAATTTGTCATCTCCGACGGAAATATACCACCGGAAAATTGCATCGTGTCATATAAGAAACATAGGTTCACGTTGTATTGCTCTTTTCAACATATCGAAAATAAACCCTCATCAATTTCAGGAAACTTGAAATTTTTATCACCTAATTGAATATTTAAAAATAATCTATCAAATTCGCCGTTATTCTAATTGGGCGATAAAAACTCCAAGTTTTCTGAAATTGATTGAGGTTTTATTTTTGAGACATTAAGGGAGGTAATACAACATCGACTAATGTTTCTTATATGACACGATGAAATTTTCTGCTGGAATATTTCCATCTGAGATGACAAATTGCAAAAAATTATTTAGATTAGAAAGTAAACTATAAGAAAAAAAAAATTATATAGTAAAGTACAAAAATCTTAATAGTTGGAATGGAAAAATATCTTTATCCCTTATCCTAATTCATTTTAGAAGCCGCCGTATAAACATAATGCAGTACAGCAGTAGGTGGCCGAGTCTAAGTCAACTTGAGACCAGATAAGGAACCGATAAAATAAATGAAATACACACGCTCTTAATTAGCTTAACTATAGATTAATCCATCTCATTTGAAATATTACAATGTACTGTACGGGAGAAGACTCATCTTGATAGCCTCCGACTAAAGTTTTAATATAAAAAACGAAACATCAAGGGTGTTTCTGTAATTTCAAAATAAGAAGAACTACGAATTTGTAATTATTCCAAACGTAGGAGTAGTAGATCTGTAGATGTAAATCTCCCGATTATAAAAGCAAAGAGGCTCAGAAAGATGTAAACGTCTCTTGCAATCAAACTATACAATGATTATTGTCTTAGCCCTTTCCATATTGTTCATAATTCTCAACATCTTCATCAAGAGCAAGAGAAAATCAATCAAAAAAGGCTTAAATCTTCCTCCAGGAAGCTACGGATGGCCAATCCT
The DNA here is from genome assembly GCA_958496215.1 of Verbena officinalis. Classification (NCBI taxonomy): domain Eukaryota; kingdom Viridiplantae; phylum Streptophyta; class Magnoliopsida; order Lamiales; family Verbenaceae; genus Verbena; species Verbena officinalis. Next base: position 35,110,378 of record OY292386.1, on the reverse strand, counting down.
AGGCGAAACATTGGAATTTCTCCGAACAAGTGACGAGGGGGTGTCTGAAAGGTTTATCAAAGATAGAATCGAAAAGTACAAAAGTCGGGTTTTCAAGACTTCACTTTTGGGGGAGAACATAGCTGTGTTAAGCGGGCCTGCTGGTAATAAGTTCTTGTTTAGTAATGAAAATAAGCTGGTTACTCTTTGGTGGCCTCAATCTGTTAAAAAACTGCTTGGAGAATGCTTATCCACAACTTCAGGGGTTGAAGGTGTAATTATGAGAAAGATGGTGTCGTATTTTGTTAGTCCTGATGCATTCACAAAGCTTTACATCAAGACAATAGATATTGTATCTCAGCAACATGTAAAGACTCACTGGCAAGGTATGAAAAATAGGATCTTGTTTTGTTTACAGAGAGTCGATGATCGGCTGGTAAAAGTAGTCATCATCCTCATATTTACGTAGATGAATTTTTTATAAGATTTTGCTTTTTGTAAAAAATATCAATCATACCGTCAAGTTTTCTTTCTTTCATTCATTTTTTTTTTTTTTTTTGAAGAACACACCACCATCTCAAGTTAAAATTTCCCATTCTTTAGGTGAATTACATGACCTCTCTCAAAAGTATGTGTAATTACACAAAGTTCCCCTCTTAGTTCCAAAATTAAAAATACCCACTTGAATAAACATTATCCACGCATGCATGAACAATTTGACATCAAGATTATTAGAATTTGGACTATAACATCATGTAACTCTGTGTGATCATCAACGGAAATGGAGTAACTGTAGGGTGAAAATAAGTTATAAGGGAGGTATGTGTAATTTTAAAACAAAGAGGGGAGATATGGAGTCCAGTTGTATAAAGTTGCAAGGGAGGTCGTCGTCGTAATTAAAATTTCTGCTTCTGCTTTTTTTTTTTAAAAAAATTTCATCTCAAACATACATTTATATTTCACTACAATAAACTGATCTACTTCTTTACTGTTCAAGGTAACAAAGAGTTGAAGGTCTATCCAGCAATCAAATTATATACATTTGAAATCGCATGTCGATTGTTCATGAGCATCGAAGAGCCAACTCAGATAAAAAATCTCTCTGCCCTCTTCAACGTTTTCATGGAAGGAGTTATCTCTATCCCTCTCGACGTCCCAGGAACAAAATTCCACAAGTCAAAGAAAGCAACTGCTGCTATTAAAAAAGAACTCGGAATAATAGTGAAACAGAGAAAAGAGGCCTTAGAACGAAAAACTGCTTTGGCTTCACAAGATCTTTTGTCACATTTGCTGACGAGCCCTGATGAAAACGGGAAGTTTATGTCTGAATCAGTTATCGTAAATAATGTATTAATGCTGCTATTTGCTGGACACGACACTTCGAGTTCTGTAATAATAATGCTGATAAGAGCTCTTGCGCAACATCCTCAAGTTTATGAAAAAGTTTTGGCAGGTAAGTTTGAAATGTATGATTTGATGATTGTTAATTTGCTCTATATTCGAACAAGTATTGATGAATAATTGTAATTTTGCAAATTCAGAGCAAAATGAAATTGTAGCATCAAAATCTGGGGAGTTTCTTCGGTGGGAGGATTTGCAGAAGATGAGGTATTCCTGGAACGTAGTGTGTGAAACTATGAGACTATGGCCATCTGTAATTGGTGCGTTTCGAGAAGCCTTAGTGGATATAAAATATGAAGGCTATGACATACCGAAGGGATGGAAGGTAATAATTTCTCGGTATTGAATACATAGTTAAAAATACATTTTAGAAAAAAAAAATTCCAAAATTTGCTCGCATGTATTCTTGGTGTTATCTTACAAGCTTCATGTGTTTTTTTCAAATATTTGATTAAATTCCGATGGGGTAGCTGTAATATTGAATAAGAAGGGAAATGTGTGTAATTACACACACTTACAGGGGAGGTAAGTGTAATTTGTACTTAAGATCGAGATAAGTGTTACTATCATTCAAATTTCAGTGAAACTTTCAACTTGTTCTCTCATTTGTGCAAGATAACTTCATACAAGTTTGAAATTTTGATTGGATTTTCCATAATCCAGACTGGGTACTTGTAATTTTTAAGGTAAGACGTGAATTTTGTGTAATTTCATTAAGTTAGAGGGGAAGTCAGTGTACTTATAAGAACAAGTAAATTAACACTAATAATGTCTCTGTAACAGTTCTATTGGAATGGGCCGTTAACAAATACAGATTCCAGCTTCTTTCCAGACAGTGAGAAGTTCGATCCATCAAGATTCGATGGTTCTCATATACCGTATACTTATGTCCCGTTTGGAGGGGGGCCTAGAATGTGCTTGGGAAAAGAGTTTGCTAGGTTGGAGATACTTATATGCCTACACAATGTTATTACGAAATTTAAGTGGAATTTACTGATTCCGAATGAGAAAATCATGCGCCATCCCATGCCAAGACCAGAGAAAGGGCTTCCAATTCGCCTTCATCCACACGAAGCTTGAGATGATAAAATTTATTGTCATTATAAAAGTTGGGTTCTTGTTCTTTTTCGCTTTGATTGTGGGAACTTTGTTGAAGTAGCTAAATAAATGGGAGATTACCCAAACTCTCCTAAGGTTTGCTTAAAGATCTAAAACACCATTCAAACCTGAAAATATTCCAAATACCCCCCGAAAATGTAAAAATGTAAGTGAAACCTTACAAATACCCCCCTGATAAGGGCGGTATTTGTAAGGTTTAAAGGTTTCGATGGTGTTTTGGATTTTTTAGCAAACCTCAGGGGGTTTTATGTAATTGACCCTAAAAAAATACATGACACTATAGGTCGCAGTTTTGCTTTCATATTCTTGTATTCAACTACTTCCTGTACTGATAAAATATCCAGATTAAAATATTTAGAGCTTGTTTACTTACGTATTTGGCTGTCGGACCGCTTAATTCTGACAGAGCAAAAAGGCTGCGCAAAAAGATGTTTACTGCCCCATGTTAACCGGCACTTAATTCTGAACGAGCAAAAAGGCCACGCAGGATAGGGATGAAATTGGCTGGCAAAACCCAGGTCAGTTGGTTTCGCCCCGTTTCAGATCAATTAGAAGTAAACATCTGAAACCTGCTATTTTCGGCAGTTAAGTAGCCCTATATACATAAGTAACAAGCTCTTAGCGTCTAGAGTTTTCACATTTTACCTCCCATAATTTACTGGACTCAAATACCTAAAGAAATTATAATATACTGATTTCAACTAACTAATGCAGAAACTTCTCCAAGAATCTAAATAGCGACCAATTTTTCAAAAATGCAGAAACAAAATCAAGAAAACTGTGGGCACAAAATTTAATCATTTCTATATATTTTCTGTCACATTAGTTACACTGGTTGATACAATTGAGGAACAACTGAAGAATCAATTTGAAGTACATTAGAGTATTACTGAATACACATATTGACCTAGTCCTACGCACAAAATCCAGTAAACGGAAGCTGTTTAATCTATGTTCACCAGTCTTCGGCAAATGAAATGTTTACTCTGCTTGTATCCCGTTCGCAAATGAATCTCTAGGCTCGTTAAATGCGCACATAAACCCCATGCTTTTATTTCTTGTTAAATCCAAATAGAGATTTGATGGCATTGATTGCATTCTCATTGATAAATGATTCATCAAATCTCTTCATAAGAGGGTCAAATGCCTCAGATTTCCTCACATTCTCAAGGTCAGGGTCGGTCCGGATTCTCTGCCACAAAAGTGAACGAAAACTTTGAAAAATTCTGCTATAAGACATTTAGGATTTTGATTTGTATTAATTTACCTTAAAGTCTTCAAATCCTTCTTTCAAAGCATCCTCAAGGGCAGAGAGTCCAGCTTGTATCTGTGACAAAGTCAGCAAAGAAGGTAATGACAGTGGGAACCAATTACCAATTTACTGTTCATATAGGGCTTTAAGATTTTATTTGCAGCAACAAAGTGTGAGTTTGTGCACAATGAGAATATTCTTTTATACACTAAATAAAACCTTAAATCTGACTCTTGGTTTTGCAAAAAAATTAATAGAACAACCAAATACAAATTTAGACTTTTTATATGAAGCTCAAATACTTGATATGCATAGATGATTAGGCAACCTTTTAGCCGATGACTTCACTAAGAGTTATGTTTAAATATCTGTAAGGAAACAGTTAATACAGAACTCATCTAACTCAATCAATATGCTTCTGACGTTTTCTTTTGCCACCTTATCAATGATTTGCTTAGTATTAACTTTTTTATACTATACAAGGGCATCGGTTTCATTTTACAATAGGAACGTCTTTACCTGATTAAGCTTCGAGTAACAGCAGGCCACGTTGTAACTTGCTACTGCAGCTTCATTCGATTCCGGTTTCGACCCTAATACTGACTCAAACTTTTCCAGAGCGTCTTCGTACTTTCCACTCCTTCATTAATCAGAAATCAGAAGATGAGTTATTGCTTTTGCAAACAAATCATGATAAGGAGATGAGCTGAGCCGAGCCTTACTTGTAAAGCTTCAATCCTTCACGGAGCTCTCTATCTCTTTGTTCCTTCTGCTCCTTTTTTCTTATGTAATTTTGCATCTACACATACATACATATACCCAGTGAAGTTCAAGAAGAAAGTAAATTAATCATCATTTTCCTTAAATGAGGGGAATGCAAATAAGGCACCAGTGATCATTTCTTGGAGAAAGATATTACTCACTTGAATTTCCCTAACTTTGTTACTAACGACTCCAGAGTTCCTCTCAGCTCTGATAATTTCTTTTTCAGTCAATTCACCGCCTTCATCCATCTTTCCTGATAAGTAATAAAAACTTTTCCTTTTTCATTTATCTGATACAGAAGTTTTCTAACTGCGACAGACTAAAAATAAAAAAATCCTAACAAGATTCTTAGAAAGTAAGCCAAAATTACCATATCTCTTCTGCATTTTCATGAGCAATGGGCCAATCCTCTGTCTAATGGTGTACATTGTTCTTCCATATTCAGCTGCAGGCCATATTTCCTCACCAAAAACTGCACTGCATTATGTTTTTCAAACTGTAATAAATACTTTGCAAACCGAAAGACAATTGCAAAATCATCCGCAAACTATCCCGCCAAGAGATCAATCCTAGAGGACAAATATTTACTTGTAAACAATCATACACAAGATTTTTCACAAAAACTCTCATAATCATAGAATAAATCATACAAAAAACATCCAACATATGATAAAAGAAAAATGCCCTGTTTTCAATCTCTATAAGGGCAAAAGATCAAACACCTGGTGGCCAGCACTTTATCCCCAACAGTGAACAAGCCAGTCTTGTCAGCCGATCCTCCAGGCGCAATGGCATCAATGTAAGTCCCTCCATCTCTACCCTTGACAAATCTCAGACCGTACGGCTGTATCAGCTCCACCTCATACTCTTCACTTTCTTCCTCTTCGTTCCCGTCTTCTGATTTCGATGCCTGAGCCTCTGCCTTAGATGCTTTGGCAACGAATACCAATGTTTTAGTCAAACGGGCACTGGAGAAAGTGCTCGAAATGCCGAGGAATGGATGGTTCTTGGTTTGAGTGAGCTTCAGCAAACAGCAGAGAGATGGGTTTTGCTTGGCTGCTGGAGAAATTCGAGTTGGCAAAGTTGGGGAAGATGATAGACAGGTGTAGCTGCTGCTGGTAGCCATTTGATGAAGGTGAAAATTAAGCTTTGTTAGTGCGTGTTGTGCGTTGAAGATGAGGAAGAAAGGCAGATTGGAGGAGATAGAAGATTGAGGTTGAATTGCAGACTACTCCACTAGTGGCTCCAGAAGAACGTTGGAAATTGATTCAGTTCGGTTGGGACACGTGGCACTTGTTGTGCGTGACTTGGAATTGTGGTGTAAGGAAACCGAAAATCGGACTTTCGGGTAGAATCAGTATAAAGATAACAGAGTGTTTGTAAATTCTACTGTCTTTATAAAAGTTTAGAAGTTAAAGTTGAAAAAATGTATAATGATAAAAATAGGGAGTATTTGGAAAAAAATCTAAAAATAGAAAGAAAAAGTAGTTGAGTGTATGGAAAAAAAAGTTGAGAATCACTTCAAATTTTAATAAAACTACTAATTAAAGTTTTATTTTAATTATAAAAATATCTAAAATCTAGAATTATAATCCAAAAGCATGTCTTTACGTGCTTCTGGATTCTAGCTTATTTCTGCTTAAATTTAGCAGAAGTTGGGAGTATTTGGAATCAAAAATACTGAAAAAAAATTCTTATAGAAGTGATTTTTTTAGAGTTTGTAAACACCCTCTTAATGGATAATCTCAAATGAGTATAATTTTGCAATCAAATTAATCATTATTTTCAATTTCGCCACCATAATTTATAATTTGTATCATTTTTAGTATAGTCGGGCCTAATATTAATTATTTTTAATTTTGGTACTATAACTTATAATTTATATTAATTTTGGTGCATTCGGGCCTATATAGACTGTTAGAGCTCGTTTACTTGTACATATGGCTACGCGACCTGATAATTATAATGCTATTTTATTAGACTGAAATTGGACAGATAAGGATGTTTACTTTTGGACTGTAAATGTCATATAATTAAAGAGAAAACTAGACAGAAGGTCCTAGTGTTTTTTTCCCCTTAGAAAAAAGGACCCATTTTGAAAAATCTTATCCAAAAGGACATGAAATGCTAACTATTAGTTTAAAGGCCCTGTTTAGAATAAAATATAATTATTATTTTACTAATCATATTTTAATCTAGTTTTTATTTTTTCATTTTTTTCTTTTTCTTTGCTTAAATATTTTGCTGTTTTTTTTCTCCTTTATTATACCTTCTTCATCATCTTTCCGTTACTCTAGTTTAGCAGCGGCGATCTCCACCATCAGCGATCTCCACGAACGGCATTGTTCGGTCCAAGTTCCCCACTGTTCGGCATTAATTTTCCGCAGTTAGGGTTTTCTGATTTCTCGAGTAATGGATTTCACAGAAAATGAAAGTGTGAGGGAAGAACCCGTAGAATTGCTTGTTGCTTTCCAATATAATAGCGAGATGCATATCTTCTTTATTAAAGGTGATTCGACTCTATCTGAGCTCCTTCGAATTGCCTGTACAATGTGGTCCGGGCTCCAATTAGAGAGTACCCAGTTGAGATACATTGCTCCTCGGTCCAAGGGACATGAGGTGTCTCTATTTAACGATGACGATGTTCGCAACATGTTCGGCTGCACCAGATCCTGAAACTGAGTATCATCGACATCAGGGCGTCTTGTTGGGGTGAAGAAACAACGGAACATGCCTTCACGAGTGCAGCGCAACAGGGCTCCAAGAGTAAAAGGCGTCGCGATTCCGATATTAATAGGTATTTTCAATTCTATCCTCGGTTTGATACATTTTCAATTATTAACTGTAATTTTGTCTTTCTTTTCCATTCTACTTCTTTTTTTTTTTTTTTTTGGTAAAATGTAAAAAAATTTATTAACTAAAAAACATATGTACAAGAGCAAAGGGGCATACCCCAGCAATTACAATGAGAGGAAATGAAAAAAATACAAGGCCCAAGGGGCATACCCCAGTCAGGAGGGAAGATCAAAAGAATGAAGAAATATTCCTTTTAAAGGTCAAAATAGGGGCGTGCCTCGTTAAAACCTTTACTAAGAAAACCCAGAGAGAAAAAACCTAGTAAAAGAAAAAGAGTACACGAATTTGGCAAAAGATTTTTCTCAGAAGGGAACATGCCCGAAAGACCACCTAAGGCAATAGTATCCGATCCACTTTAACTCAAGCTACTCATTTGTAGCAAGCTTGAGAAAAAGGAGAACATCAACAAAATTGCCCCAGAGTGGACATAATCGGGTAGATAGAACACTTCTGAGAAACAAAAAATTTTTGATGGCGAAAAAACTTTAATCAAAAAGAGATTTATAATGGGGCAAAAGAGAGCAGCCATGGTTGTGCTTAGGCGTGTGCACAAGGCCAAGGGCGCAAGTAAGGGCTAGGCGGGCGCGGGGGTAAAAACATAAGTGAGCAAGGACACAGCGGACGGACGCATTTGAGAAAAGAGAAGCTGGGCCTGTAGGTGCACGCAGCTACAGACGAGCGTGCGCGGCATAAGTCACAAAGCCAAATCCAATTAGAAACTTCTAATTCCCAAGAAGTGTGGCTTTATTCGATAACCAGTAAGGGACAGATGTTTGATGATGCCGATGAATTTAGGATGAAAATAAAAAATTATTGTGTTGCTATCAGTCGTAACTACAAATTTGTTAACAACAACGCTTCAAATATCATAATTGATTGTCCCGAAGAAGGATGCGGTTGGCGTGTATATGCCAGTGTAAGTTTAAAAGACAAGAGGTTCGGCATTAGAAATTGCAATTTGATTCACTCATGCGGTGTGGATGCCCTTCAAGATAAGGGACACCCTAGAGCCGATGCCAACTGGGTAGCAAACGTCGTGAGGGAGAGGACGAGAGATAATCCTAGCTATGGTCCCTGTGAAATGAAAAAAGATATTCTACGAGAATTTAAGGTATCGATTTGTAACGACCCAAAATTTCGGATTTATCCCGGAATTATATTTTAATCGCGCCGAAGGCTTTTCGTGAGAATATTTAGTATCACGAATAAGTTTTACCCGAGAACTATCTATTTTATCCGTCACCCTCTTATTTCTAAAAAATTAATTATGTTGAAAATTTTTCTAGTGTAAAAATATTTAAAAATTCGTATCCATGTCTTACTGTGTCTGTATCTATATATCCATATTTCTTAACTACGTAGACTTTTTAATTGGAGGACAGAGTAATAGTTGTCGTCTATTTGGCCGCATGTGTTAATTGTAACAGCCCGAAAACCCGCTTGTAGATATTGTCCGCTTTAGGAGAGTCACATAGAGAATGCACCTCACGGCTTTAAAACGCGTCCATAAGGTAAATGTCCTCTTTATAAGGAAGGTTTCGTTCTCCTTCACAGCCGATGTGGGATACTACAATCCTCCTCCCTTAAGGAGACCAGCGTCTTCGCTGGCACACCGACCCGCAACCTTGTAACGCCCCGAAAATCCGAATTATAAATCTGTATGTTCGAATCGAGTATTTGCGCTTTATTATTTTATTTGATATTTATTATGTAATTTTAGAATTATTTTGTATATGAATGAATTTTTACATTTAAATTTTTAGTTGTCAATGTGCGTTTAATAATATGAATTTTGACTGTAATCACATGTTATTTGGACGACGTGAGTTTTCGAACTTATTTTGCAAAAATTACGACTTTGCCCCTTCGATTTCTAAACCTTAGTCAAAATTTGACTAAGTAAATCTCTCATCTCACTCTCGCAGCACGCATCAAGAAAAAGAAAAGGATAAGAAAGAAAAAGAAAGAAAAAGAGAAGGAAGAAGAAAGAGATTCCAACGATCGTCCCGACTCCATTTCCCGACGGATTTTCAAGCCGTTTACGTCTACGAACTCCTCGCGATCTCATCTACGAGTAAGCCTTTCACGATTCTTTCGTTTTATGTCTCGTATGCTTCGTATTTCTTATTTTTGATAAATGTTGTAGAATTTAGGTTTTTATTCGATTTTGATAGTAATCGTGGATGGATTTTCGTGTTTATCGTTTCTATATGAAGATTATATGTTGTAGATGATCATATGTGTTAATTAGGGTTTGATTTGCATGTTTTAGTGATTAATTGTTGGATTAGGGTTTGATTATCACGTATGTTTTTGCTATCTGCGAGTTTCTGCTCAATTTGGTCGCACACGGGCTTGTGCACACGGCCTCGAGGCCGTGTGCATGAGGCCGTGCGCGTGGTGAATCGCACACGAGCTGGTGCACACGGCCTTGAGGCTGTGTGCATGAGGCCGTGCGTGTTGCTCGATTGTGCACGGCCTCGGCACACGGCCGTGCACAAGGCCGTGTGGCCTGGTCGAACAGTGCCCTGACCTTCTGTTAGTCAGGGCACATTTTGGCCTACGGGTCCCGCTTCGGCTCATCTTTTCTGAATTCTTTCTTTGCTCGTGTATTCGATATATATGAAATAGATAGGAATTACATGATTTATGAATTTACGACATGTTCGGGTATATGAATAGTGCGTTTTAAGTTTTCGTTAAATTTTCTAACTTTTGCATGTGAAGTCCGATTTTCCCGAAATTCGAATGCATACTTCTTTATGATAATTTTAGCATGTCCGTAAAGTTTCGTTGCATTTGGACTTGATTTACATTTTTAAATGCATGAATTACTCTGTTTTCGTTTGATAATTTGAACTTAAGTGATTGATTGAATTGTATAACGTGCTTCTATGTGTTCTAATGTTTTCGTATAAGTCGTGCGTCGTCCTTAGTCTTATTTGGTTGTGTCTTGGTATTTTTCAGACGATACTCCCGTGGAGTAGTGCCAGTTCTTGCTCTTTTTGCTCTTCCTTTTGCATAGCCACAGGTGAGGCTTTCCGTTTCTGTTTCCAGTATTATTACGTATATATATATAAATAAGCCTCTCCCAAAATAAGCCACGTTTATGTTTTGTTTTCACACCGTTTATATATATATACTTAATAGATATTTATGATTATTATGTTCATTTGATTTATCGAAAATGATTTGATATGAAAAAGTACTATGTATAGTCTTCGAAATGTTTACGAAAGAGACATGTAAAACCTTTTGTTTTCTAAGGAGAACTTTGGCCTTCGGCCTCGCATATGTCATGTCTCGAACGGTCTTTTGGCCAACCCGAAATGTTTTGATAAGCGAGTTATGCAATGTATGCATGTTCGTTTAGGCCCGGAGTAAGAGCGATAGGATGAAGTCGGTAGACGTCGGGTCTACGGCGTAAATCCTATGGTTTCCTCCATTTGGGAGCTCGGGGTGAGGCCGGAGTGGCAGCCCTTTGAGTACCTGAGTTATTCTAGTATGTTACGCGTAGTTCGGATTTAGCGGTCCGTCTACATTGGAGGAATAAGGGTGGTTTCCGGTTTTTATGTTTGGATATTGGAGTTCAGGACTCGACTCGCCGAGTCATATGATATGTTATGTTTTATGTTAAATCACCACCCGACTACGAAAACCTTTCTTTTATGTTGATTTCTTTTAAGTTTAAAATTGGTGATTTATTTCCGATTTATTATATACATTATTATTCCCTCCTCACTTAGTCGTTTGACTAACCCCCTCTGTTTTACCCCTGTACTGGTTTCAGGTTACTAGGCGGGATCTTCGTCGTCGTAGGCGTTGTAGAGTTACATTATTTTTGCTCATGTATAACTCTTTCCCGTATGGCTTTTATTTATATGTTTTATGATATTAGGGATTTATTACTTTAAGTTGTATTCGGGATTTTGTATATATTGAACCCGTTATTATAATTATCGGGATATTGTATCGAACCCGTTTGTTATTTAATTAATTGAATTTCGTTAGCCTTGGTGGGCTTTAATACTTGTGTAATTATCTATGTTTTATGTTTTGTTTATTTTCGCTTTCGCACTTCTGTCTTTCCGTTGTTTTTGAAACCCCCGCCTAGTTATTGAGTAAATGCTTGCCGTTCGCCGGGTTTCGGTTCGGGTCGGATCCCATTTCGACTCCGGGTCAGGGCTTGGTGCGGGGCGTGCGTTACCCGTTTGGGGCGCCCGCTACAGTTGGTATCAGAGCTCTTGGTCCAATGGCCGAAGCTCTGAATTGTCGTGTCCAGTTGTGTCTAGGTCGTACGGCTTAGGGTTATGTGATTGTGACAACGTGATTATGTGAATTTAATTTCTCTACGTGTTACAGCTTTCCATAATCACTTATCATCATGCATGTTTGGTTTTGAATTTACAGAATGCCTCCTCGCCGTGAACCGCCAGATCCGCCTCCAGGTGTTCCGACTCCAGCTCAGTTTATGGAAGCCTTAGGGCAGTTCATGGTTCATGCTAACCGAGCAACACCGCCTCCTGCCCCGGAGAATGATCTGGGAAGGTTTCTTAAGCTCAACCCTCCGCAGTTCGAGGGTGCACCTGATGATGTTATCGCCGAGGCTTGGATATCGGCGATGGAAAAGATATTCCGAGTAATGGAGTGTCCGGACCCTAAGAGGGTCGAGTTAGCAGTGTATCAGATGATAGGAGCTGCTCAGGATTGGTGGGCCCGTATCGAACAGAGATGGCAGCGTGAGCATGTGGTCCCGACTTGGGATCAGTTCGTGGTTGAGTTTCGGGCCAAGTATATTCCGTTGGTGGTCCGACAGCGACGTGAGCGAGAGTTCCTGGCTCTCAAGCAGGGTACTTCTACCGTTGACCAATACGAGGCTCACTTCTCTAGGCTTATCATTCACTGCTCGTATATGGTTGACGACGAGCAAAGGAAGACTCGACAGTTCATTGAGGGGTTGTCGAATGAGATTCGTATGCATATGCTTGGGAACCGACTCCAGAACTATACCGACGCAGTCGAGACGGCACTTTCTATAGAGCCCGATCTCCGACAGATGAGATCGACATTTGCACCTGCCCCTGCAGCCGCCAAGAGTTTCGCTTCTGGCTCGAATAGGCCATTTATTCCGTCTGAGTCCTCTTCTGGGAAGAAGCCGTTCAGGAACGCCATTCAGCCTGCTCCTCCCCGACCTCAGCTTGCTCCTCCTCGATCTCAGGGATTTCCACGGCCAGTATGTGGATTTTGTCAGGGCCCGCATTTAGAGGCCAAATGTTGGAGGAAGAACAGTCTTTGCTACGGATGTGGTAGCGCCGATCACAGGATAGGTGAATGTCCGAAGAGGAAACCGGTACAGCAGGGAGCCGCTCAGCCTCAGGCTTATGCCCGTGTTTACGCCTTCGAAGGCGATGTAGAGGATGCTGTTGCAGATCCGACCGATGTGGTGGAAGGTACTATATATATAAATGGCATCCCCATACATGCATTGTACGACTCGGGTGCTTCCAACTCATTTATTGCGCCTGCTATTTCCATATCTGTGCATGCGCCTGTTTCCTTGCTTGAGTAAGCCTTTCACGATTCTTTCGTTTTATGTCTCGTATGTTTCGTATTTCTTATTTTTGATAAATGTTGTAGAATTTAGGTTTTTATTCGATTTTGATAGTAATCGTGAATGGATTTTCGTGTTTATCGTTTCTATATGAAGATTATATGTTGTAGATGATCATATGTGTTAATTAGGGTTTGATTTGCATGTTTTAGTGATTAATTGTTGGATTAGGGTTTGATTATCACGTATGTTTTTGCTGTCTGCGAGTTTCTGCTCAATTTGGTCGCACACGGGCTTGTGCACACGGCCTCGAGGCCGTGCGTGTTGCTCGATTGTGCACGGCCTCGGCACACGGCCGTGCACAAGGCCGTGTGGCCTGGTCGAACAGTGCCCTGACCTTCTGTTAGTCAGGGCACATTTTGGCCTACGGGTCCCGCTTCGGCTCGTCTTTTCTGAATTCTTTCTTCGTTCGTGTATTCGATATATATGAAATAGATAGGAATTACATGATTTATGAATTTACGACATGTTCGGGTATATGAATAGTGTGTTTTAAGTTTTCGTTAAATTTTCTAACTTTTGCATGTGAAGTCCGATTTTACCCGAAATTCGAATGCATACTTCTTTATGATATTTTAAGCATGCCCGTAGAGTTTCGTTGCATTTGGACTTGATTTACATTTTTAAATGCATGAATTACTCTGTTTTCGTTTGATAATTTGAACTTAAGTGATTGATTGAATTGTATAACGTGCTTCTATGTGTTCTAATGTTTTCGTATAAGCCGTGCGTCGTCCTTAGTCTTATTTGGTTGTGTCTTGGTATTTTTCAGATGATACTCCCGTGGAGTAGCGCCAGTTCTTGCTCTTTTTGCTCTTCCTTTTGCATAGCCACAGGTGAGGCTTTCCGTTTCTGTTCCCAGTATTATTACATATATATATAAATAAGCATCTCCCAAAATAAGCCACGTTTATGTTTTGTTTTCACACCGTTTATATATATATACTTAATAGATATTTATGATTATTATGTTCATTTGATTTATCGAAAATGATTTGATATGAAAAAGTACTATGTATAGTCTTCGAAATGTTTACGAAAGAGACATGTAAAACCTTTTGTTTTCTAAGGCGAACTTTGGCGTTCGGCCTCGCATATGTCATGTCTCGAACGGTCTTTTGGCCAACCCGAAATGTTTTGAAAAGCGAGTTATGAAATGTATGCATGTTCGTTTGGGCCCGGAGTAAGAGCGATAGGATGAAGTCGGTAGACGTCGGGTCTACGGCGTAAATCCTATGGTTTCCTCCATTTGGGAGCTCGGGGTGAGGCCGGAGTGGCAGCCCTTTGAGTACCTGAGTTATTCTAGTATGTTACGCGTAGTTCGGATTTAGCGGTCCGTCTACATTGGAGGAATAAGGGTGGTTTCCTGTTTTTATGTTTGGATATTGGAGTTCAGGACTCGACTCGCCGAGTCATATGATATGTTATGTTTTATATTAAATCACCACCCGATTACGAAAACCTTTCTTTTATGTTGATTTCTTTTAAGTTTAAAATTGGTGATTTATTTCCGATTTATTTTATACATTATTATTCCCTCCTCACTTAGTCGTTTGACTAACCCCCTCTGTTTTACCCCTGTACTGGTTTCAGGTTACTAGGCGGGATCTTCGTCGTCGTAGGCGTCGTAGAGTTACATTATTTTTGCTCATGTATAACTCTTTCCCGTATGGCTTTTATTTATATGTTTTATGATATTAGGGATTTATTACTTTAAGTTGTATTCGGGATTTTGTATATATTGAACCCGTTATTATAATTATCGGGATATTGTATCGAACCCGTTTGTTATTTAATTAATTGAATTTCGTTAGCCTTGGTGGGCTTTAATACTTGTGTAATTATCTATGTTTTATGTTTTGTTTATTTTCGCTTCCGCACTTCTGTCTTTCCGTTGTTTTTGAAACCCCCGCCTAGTTATTGAGTAAATGCTTGCCGTTCGCCGGGTTTCGGTTCGGGTCGGATCCCATTTCGACTCCGGGTCAGGGCTTGGTGCGGGGCGTGCGTTACCCGTTTGGGGCGCCCGCTACAGTTGGTATCAGAGCTCTTGGTCCAATGGCCGAAGCTCTGAATTGTCGTGTCCAGTTGTGTCTAGGTCGTACGGCTTAGGGTTATGTGATTGTGACAACGTGATTATGTGAATTTAATTTCTCTACGTGTTACAGCTTTCCATAATCACTTATCATCATGCATGTTTGGTTTTGAATTTACAGAATGCCTCCTCGCCGTGAACCGCCAGATCCGCCTCCAGGTGTTCCGACTCCAGCTCAGTTTATGGAAGCCTTAGGGCAGTTCATGGTTCATGCTAACCGAGCAACACCGCCTCCTGCCCCGGAGAATGATCTGGGAAGGTTTCTTAAGCTCAACCCTCCGCAGTTCGAGGGTGCACCTGATGATGTTATCGCTGAGGCTTGGATATCGGCGATGGAAAAGATATTCCGAGTAATGGAGTGTCCGGACCCTAAGAGGGTCGAGTTAGCAGTGTATCAGATGATAGGAGCTGCTCAGGATTGGTGGGCCGGTATCGAACAGAGATGGCAGCGTGAGCATGTGGTCCCGACTTGGGATCAGTTCGTGGTTGAGTTTCGGGCCAAGTATATTCCGTTGGTGGTCCGACAGCGACGTGAGCGAGAGTTCCTGGCTCTCAAGCAGGGTACTTCTACCGTTGACCAGTACGAGGCTCACTTCTCCAGGCTTATCATTCACTGCTCGTATATGGTTGACGACGAGCAAAGGAAGACTCGACAGTTCATTGAGGGGTTGTCGAATGAGATTCGTATGCATATGCTTGGGAACCGACTCCAGAACTATACCGATGCAGTCGAGACGGCACTTTCTATAGAGCCCGATCTCCGACATATGAGACCGACATTTGCACCTGCCCCTGCAGCCGCCAAGAGTTTCGCTTCTGGCTCGAAGAGGCCATTTATTCCGTCTGGGTCCTCTTCTGGGAAGAAGCCGTTCAGGAACGCCATTCAGCCTGCTCCTCCCCGACCTCAGCTTGCTCCTCCTTGATCTCAGGGATTTCCACGGCCAGTATGTGGATATTGTCAGGGCCCGCATTTAGAGGCCAAGTGTTGGAGGAAGAACAGTCTTTGCTACGGATGTGGTAGCGCCGATCACAGGATAGGTGAATGTCCGAAGAGGAGACCGGTACAGCAGGGAGCCGCTCAGCCTCAGGCTTATGCCCGTGTTTATGCCTTGGAAGGCGATGTAGAGGATGCTGTTGCAGATCCCACCGATGTGGTGGAAGGTACTATATATATAAATGGCATCCCCATACATGCATTGTACGACTCGGGTGCTTCCCACTCATTTATTGCGCCTGCTATTTCCTTATCTGTGCATGCGCCTGTTTCCTTGCTTGAGTAAGCCTTTCACGATTCTTTCGTTTTATGTCTCGTATGCTTCGTATTTCTTATTTTTGATAAATGTTGTAGAATGTAGGTTTTTATTCGATTTTGATAGTAATCGTGGATGGATTTTCGTGTTTATCATTTCTATATGAAGATTATATGTTGTAGATGATCATATGTGTTAATTAGGGTTTGATTTGCATGTTTTAGTGATTAATTGTTGGATTAGGGTTTGATTATCACGTATGTTTTTGCTGTCTGCGAGTTTCTGCTCAATTTGGTCGCACACGGGCTTGTGCACACGGCCTCGAGGCCGTGTGCATGAGGCCGTGCGCGTGGTGAATCGCACACGGGCTGGTGCACATGGCCTTGAGGCCGTGTGCATGAGGCCGTGCGTGTTGCTCGATTGTGCACGGCCTCGGCACACGGCCGTGCACAAGGCCGTGTGGCCTGGTCGAACAGTGCCCTGACCTTCTGTTAGTCAGGGCACATTTTGGCCTACGGGTCCCGCTTCGGCTAGTCTTTTCCGAATTCTTTCTTCACTCGTGTATTCGATATATATGAAATAGATAGGAATTACATGATTTATGAATTTACGACATGTTTGGGTATATGAATAGTGTGTTTTAAGTTTTCGTTAAATTTTCTAACTTTTGCATGTGAAGTCCGATTTTCCCGAAATTCGAATGCATACTTCTTTATGATAATTTAAGCATGTCCGTAAAGTTTCGTTGCATTTGGACTTGATTTACATTTTTAAATGCATGAATTACTCTGTTTTCGTTTGATAATTTGAACTTAAGTGATTGATTTAATTGTATAACGTGCTTCTATGTGTTCTAATGTTTTCGTATAAGCCGTGCGTCGTCCTTAGTTTTATTTGGTTGTGTCTTGGTATTTTGCAGACGATACTCCCGTGGAGTAGCGCCAGTTCTTGCTCTTTTTGCTCTTCCTTTTTCATAGCCACAGGTGAGGCTTTCCGTTTCTGTTTCCAGTATTATTACGTATATATATAAATAAGCCTCTCCCAAAATAAGCCACGTTTATGTTTTGTTTTCACACCGTTTATATATATATACTTAATAGATATTTATGATTATTATGTTCATTTGATTTATCGAAAATGATTTGATATGAAAAAGTACTATGTATAGTCTTCGAAATGTTTACGAAAAAGACATGTAAAACCTTTTGTTTTCTAAGGCGAACTTTGGCCTTCGGCCTCGCATATGTCATGTCTCGAACGGTCTTTTGGCCAACCCGAAATGTTTTGAAAAGCGAGTTATGAAATGTATGCATGTTCGTTTGGGCCCGGAGTAAGAGCGATAGGATGAAGTCGGTAGACGTCGGGTCTACGGCGTAAATCCTATGGTAGACGTCGGGTCTAAGGCGTAAATCCTATGGTTTCCTTCATTTGGGAGCTCGGGGTGAGGCCGGAGTGGCAGCCCTTTGAGTACCTGAGTTATTCTAGTATGTTACGCGTAGTTCGGATTTAGCAGTCCGTCTACATTGGAGGAATAAGGGTGGTTTCCGGTTTTTATGTTTGGATATTGGAGTTCAGGACTCGACTCGCCGAGTCATATGATATGTTATGTTTTATGTTAAATCACCACCCGATTACAAAAACCTTTCTTTTATGTTGATTTCTTTTAAGTTTAAAATTGGTGATTTATTTCCGATTTATTATATACATTATTATTCCCTCCTCACTTAGTCGTTTGACTAACCCCCTCTGTTTTACCCCTGTACTGGTTTCAGGTTACTAGGCAGGATCTTCGTCGTCGTAGGCGTCGTAGAGTTACATTATTTTTGCTCATGTATAACTCTTTCCCGTATGGCTTTTATTTATATGTTTTATGATATTAGGGATTTATTACTTTAAGTTGTATTCGGGATTTTGTATATATTGAACCCGTTATTATAATTATCGGGATATTATATCGAACCAGTTTGTTATTTAATTAATTGAATTTCGTTAGCCTTGGTGGGCTTTAATACTTGTGTAATTATCTATGTTTTATGTTTTGTTTATTTTCGCTTCCGCACTTCTGTCTTTCCGTTGTTTTTGAAACCCCCGCCTAGTTATTGAGTAAATGCTTGCCGTTCGCCGGGTTTCGGTTCGGGTCGGATCCCATTTCGACTCCGAGTCGGGGCTTGGTGCGGGGCGTGCGTTACCCGTTTGGGGCGCCCGCTACAAACCTGGCTCTGATACCATATATATATATATATTGTATGCTTTGGGAGAGCCACCTGGAGAATGCACCTCACGGCTTTAAAACACGTCACAAGGTAAATGTATCCACCCTTTTATAAGGAAGGTTTCGTTCTGCTTTACAACCGATGTGGGATACTACATTAATGAATATTAATCTTTTTTTCTTTGGTACAAATAATGAATATTAATAGATAATAGGTCCCTCGACAACTAGGTCGCATTGTATAGCCCATCGAAAGAGGAAAACATCTAGAGAAAAATTAATGTTAAGAGAATAAGAAAGTTTAAAATTATTAAAAAAAAGGATAATGATTTTTTCTCATCCGATCTATAGCGATTTTTGCACTTTACAATCTAAATTTTTTTTTTCTTACAGTTTGTCTCCTAAACTACATAATTTTTTGCAATTTGCCATCTCCGACGGAAATATACCACCGAAAAATTGCATCGTGTCATATAAGAAACATAGATTCACGTTGTATTGCTCTCCTCAACATATCGAAAATAAACCCTCATCAATATCAGGAAACTTGAAATTTTTATCACCTAATTGAATATTTAAAAATAATCTATCAAATTCGCCGTTATTCTAATTGGGCGATAAAAACTCCAAGTTTTCTGAAATTGATTGAGGTTTTATTTTTGAGACATTAAGGGAGGTAATACAACATCGACCAATGTTTCTCATATGACACGATGAAATTTTCTGCTGGAATATTTCCATCTGAGATGACAAATTGCAAACAATTATTTAGTTTAGATAGTAAACTATAAGAAAAAAACACACTGGAAACAGCCAAAAACACCCACTGAAGTTTGGAGCTTCTTAGATCTTGCTGGATATTACCGACGATTTGTTAAAGACTTTTCAAAGATTGCAGCACCACTGACTCGGTTGACTCGCAAAGAAACTCCTTTCAAGTGGAACGATAAGTGTGAAGCCAGCTTTCAAGAACTGAAAAGACGATTGACCACAACACCAGTGTTAGCTCTACCAGATGGACCAGAAGACCTAGTGGTATACACAGACGCTTCTCGAGAAGGACTAGGATGTGTTTTAATGCAAAGAGGTAGAGTTATTGCTTATGCTTCCCGAAAGCTTCGACCGCATGAAGAGAATTACCCTACACATGATCTAGAATTGGCCGCAGTTGTTTTTGCATTGGGTAAATGGAGACACTACCTTTATTGGGTAACTTTTGAAATATACACGGATCATCAAAGTCTAAAATATCTGTATACGTAAAAGAATTTAAACGTACGACAGCGTTGATGGATGGAATTACTCGAAGATTACGTTTGCAAGATCTTATATCATCCTGGGAAGGCAAATGTAGTTGCAGACACACTCAGCAGGAAGGCTGGAGTATCCCACCTTACAGTTAATTCTATCACCTCATCGTGTCCCAGAGATAAATTGAGTATGAGACCCTGCGCTCAGTTTATGAGTTTGGTAATTCAGCCTGATTTGATTACCCAAATTAAGGAAGCCCAGATGACAGATAATTGGTGTCAAGAACAGCAAGCACGACCAGAGACTAACGAATCGTCTATCATACAAAAGGACTAACTGGGAATCGTGAGACACAAAGATAGAATATATGTTCCGCCGAATCTTCGAAAAAGAATATTGGAGGAGGCTCACAAAACACGGTACGTTGTACATCCTGGAGGAACTAAAATGTATCAAGATCTAAGGAAACAGTATTGGTGGTATGGGATGAAACGTGAAATAGCCGATTTCGTGCAAAGATGTGAAACTTGCCAGAAAGTCAAGGGAGAGCACCAAAAGCCTGGAGGACACTTACAACCTCTCCCTATACCAACATGGAAGTGGGACCAAATTACGATAGATTTTCTGGTAGGTTTACCAAAAGTCAAAGGTGGATATGACAGCATTTGGGTGATAGTTGACCGATTAACAAAATCAGCACACTTTCTACCGGCCAAAACTACTGACAGAGTGGAGAAGTTAGCAAATCTCTACATACGGGAAATTGTTAAGTTGCATGGGATTCAGGCAAGTATAGTGTCAGATAGAGATCCTAAATTCACATCTCGCTTGTGGCAAAACATTCAGGAACAATTGGGAACAAAGTTACAATTCAGCACTGCAACACACCCCCAGACAGATGGACAATCTGAAAGATTAATTGGGTATCTGGAAGACATGCTCAGAATGTGCGTTTTGGATTTTAATGAGAGTTGGCATAAACAACTGGCTTTAATACAGTTTGCTTACAATAATAGTTATCAAGCCTCTATTGGAACAGCCCCATATGACGCGCTTTATGGGAAGAAATGTCGATTGCCACTATACTGGGACTTGGATGAATGGAGACAAACGAAAGATGGACATCAACGTATTATACAGTCAAAGTTAATTCAAGAATCTATCGAAAAGGTCAAAGATATCAGATTAAAGATGAAGATCACTCAAAACCGTCAAAAGAGTTACGCAGATCGCCGAAGAAGGAAATTAGAGTTTGAGGTTGGTGATCGGGTATTCCTCAAGCTTTCTCCCTGAAAAGGAATTCAACGATTTGGAAAAGGAGGAAAACATAGCCCTCGATATACCGAACCATTTGAGATCCTCGAACGAGTTGGAGAAGTCGCATACCGGTTAGATTTACCTTTGAGTCTTACCGGCATTCACAACGTTTTCCATGTCTCCCAGTTACGGAAGTATTACCCCGATGAATCTCATATAATCTCCTCAGAAGAAGTACCTTTGGAGCCGAATCTTACATATACAGAAAAACCAGCAAGTATTCTGGACCGCAAGTATAAAGAGCTCAGAAATAGAAGGATTCCGATGGTCAAAGTCTTATGGAGAAATCAGAAAACAGAAGAAGCTACATGGGAACTCGAAGATAAGATGCGACAACATTATCCGAGTTTGTTTCAGAGAACGGTTAGAATCTGGGGACCAGATTCTTCTAAGAGGGAGAGAGTTGTGACGCCCCGAAATTTGGAGATGTCGGGTAAAGGTAAATTAAGAAGGAAATCATGTCATCGCATGTATTCATGTTTGCCTAGCATATTATTTGCGTAATTTAAATATTTATTTTATTATCTCATTTAAGAAAAAGAGATAATTGTGCCTCGATTTATGTAATAATATTAAATTCTACAAGAAGATAAGATGAGTAATATTATATATGCATTAGAAATACATATACACGTACGTAGTCTTATATATATTAGTATTAGTAACACACATATACTTATAATAATGATTAATCACCTACTTAGAATATTCTCTTACTTACTCACTAAGAACAAGAACAAACTTGAATATGAGATGGCCGGCCCAATTCTTAAAAAGAGAGACACCTCCTGCTATACCAAATGCCACCTTGCTTCTCCTATATAAAACACATTTCCTAAAAATATATATATACTTACTCATACACACTATACACAGAATAGCTTATTGGTCGACCAGGTATGGTCTCTTTCTTCTCTTTTACGAAGTATTTTTTTTTTAGTTCATCAATTATGATAGTAGCTAAGGACTCTTTGCTATTGGTAATTTCTTTTTACTAAAAGAAAACTACTAATAATCTATCTGATTATGATTTTCAACTATTAAACCCTCGTTTTTTCCAATTTGTAATGGTTCAATTGGTAATTGATTTAATGATTTATAAACTGAAATCCTATATCTCTTAACAAATGTAATTGATGGATACTTATTTGGGCCATCTTAGTTAATATTTAATTTGGTTAACTTTTCTAGCTATATAATAGTAGTGTTCTAATATTGTTAATGCTATTAAAGAAATAGAAAAATAGGATTTTAAAGATGCCCGTCTTCTTTAATAATTCTTATTAAGATCAGTAGGAAATTATCCATGGGTTGTTAACCCCCTCATAATTTGCCATTTAATATTAGCTAGTCAATTAACTAAATAACCTGTTAATAGGATCATGTTTGTCTACTTGAATTATTGTTTCAATTGATGAGACCTACTGAATCCAGAATAACTAATTGAATGTATACCTTATGCATATTTTAGTAATTAAACTACCCAAGTATTATATCCAATTGGTAAGGATTTTTGTTACGTCAGATTAAGTATAAATTCTGCAAGCTTTGGCCTAGTCGATTAGTTTAATAATCAATTGTTTTATTTGTTGCGAGTTAATGTATCAATTTTCATATTTTATATGAAAAATACATAACTGTTGTGATTACTACGTGTTGTGTTTAATTGACTTTATTAGCTAATATCCGGTTACGTTTAGTCGGGTTGGGTTTAGTATTAGATAGATTGAGTGTTTCTCTAAACCTTAACTTGTTTGTCTTGTTACTCAGGTATAGCAGATCCCGAGACCGCTAGTACTGGTGAGGAAAAATCTTATTATTATTTTTTCTAAAACTGGAATACATATATATATATAAATACTTAATATATATGTAAGCCCTTCGTAAGACCTTTACTTTATGACTTTTAATGTTTTCTTCCCAATCTGCTATTACCTATATATAGATACTTTAGCTACTAATTTCATTGAATGTTTTAAGAAAAATGATTTGATATCAAATGGCTTTGTATCTATATGTACTGCATCAAATGAACTCTTTTGTTTTAAAACAAGAATTCCGTCTGTTCTACTCTACGAGCTATTCCGTTCTGTTTGACCGACTGTTGCACCTTTGGGGACGCCCAAGGGGAAGACTGGGGCCCAGGGGTTACTCTCAATCGGAAGAGCTGGGCGGCTTGGGCCATCGGTTATTCTGTGCGAGGTAGCGCCCACACCGAGGCTTGCCGTTTCGTTGGCTAGGAGATTAGTCACGATAGCCGAGCCAGAAGAGATGATCCCACGGGCACGTGGGACTCTCGCTACCGTTAGTCAGGGGGCACCCTGACATGGAGTTTGGGGTTTTACTATTTTATACTATTTGGGAGCCATAAGGTAAACCGTGTGTCGTAGCTCGTATCATGTGCCTGTATATAATCTGTATACTGTGTTATATCTCGCCTCTTCATGCATCTGATTCTAATTTATTTTTTTATGATTGTCTATTATTTTAATTCTCCAGTATTACCTCACTAAGTCAGTTTGACTTACTCCTTTCATAATTGGCCTATATTTCAGATATCCCGGAGTAGAAAGTACGTTTAGGTGAGGAGCGACTAGGTTAAAGGGAATGTGCTACCTTGCCTGCTTTTGTTTGCTGATATGTGGACCTGAGTTGAACTTGTAAACATATTTTATTTTGTAAACTTAAAGTCCTTCCCAGAGTCGGTGTTAGTTTGTACTTTAAAGCTGTACTTTACAGGTTATGTGTTGGTGTTATTTATGGTCCCCGTGTCAGAGATTGTTATATTAGACAGGACCTTACCCTCCCCCTTAGATAATTAACACTATCCTGCTATGATTTGAACTCTGATGTATTGTTTTACTTGAATTATGCTTTACTGTACCTTTAGTTTCTGCTTAGCTTACGGCTAAGTCGAGGCAAGCCTTGCGAACCTCGGCGAAGTCGTACGGACGGTGCCCCTGCGGGCCCTACTTGGTCCGAGGTCCTCCGTGGGGGCATCGCATTTCCGGGTTTTATACATATATAGGGAACTACGTATACTAAAGGGAGAAAACCGGAAGGTGCTTCGACTTATAACGAAAACCGAAATAATTAACAGTAATAACAATAAAAGCAGTTACAATAGCAAGTAATTATCCCGGCGAGAAAGGGCATATTCCTCCTTATAACCCCCTCAATCGATACAAGTAAACTCCATCTCCGGTGTCAAGCCAAGGAGCAACCCAAGACTCGACTGTAGTGAATTTAAGGAAAGCGTGCAACAAATGCAATACCCACCATCGCTCCCAACCGTGGCTATCAACTCCTGACGGGCCACGATTGATGCTTAGTTTTGGGAGAAGCACATCGGGTTACACCCTGGACGCTCGTCCCCAGATGCAACCTCCGGATACCATCCCGAGGCCCCATAAAAATGTCCAATATTTACTCGCTTTTCAAGAAAGGTTTGGGGTGCCAAACGGGCAATTGGGCAAGTGAGTGACGACGAAGGGGGTAACTACAAGTTTCATACGTGTCGGGATGTGCTGACGGACTCCCCTAACGACTTCCCTCACAGACCCAACCCAAGTCAAATTATCACGTTTAAGAAGAAGGAATTTACTTGCCCTTTTGAAAACAAATTAATTTGGATAGTACAGTATAAGTTGATATCAAAAGGTTTGATAGGCACATAAGAGAATATTAAAAGCAAGATGAGCAATTAATAAGAAATACGGGGTGGTAAGTTATTTTGAAACCTACTTATCTAAATTCTTGCCCCAGTTGAAAACATTTAAACCCTTACCTGTAGCTCGACAAACGAGAAAAGCAAGAAAGCAACGAACAGGTACTCCACGGGAGTAAAGCCTGCAATCTAAGACACGACATAACCAGGCAAGACTCTTGACAAGACGCACGGCGTACGATAAGTAATTAAAGCATGTAAAAGCATATAGACACGACTTCCATTGAAGTACTCACAAATGCATTTAAAACAATTAAACTAGATATAAGGATTAAAAGATGTAAACATGCTCCGAACACAATTTAGATTTCGCATTCATGCTCGTAACATAATAAGGAAGCATTCATGCAAGTTTTGGATCATATGTACGATATACGAAAAAATAGCTAAAAAGTCCTAAGCGAAATTGGTATTATTTGATACCCGAAAGAAGTCGGAAAAATTCCCACTTCGATAATTAAGGATTTAAAGGACTATATAAAGCTATTGGTGAAGACTGAAATAAAAAACGAGATCAAATAAACATTTTGGGTTTTCGGGGTGACAATGGTCAGAAGGCAGGGTCTGGAAAATGGCTGAAAATGGCCCAATGCGTACACACGGGGTACAGCACACGGCCTGTACCCGGTGTGCGGGGCCCGTGCGTGTCAGTAAGGGGTGCACGGCCTGCGGCACGGGATGTGCCAAGGTCGTATGCGTCACAATACGAGAACACGGCCTCCTGCACGGGGTGTGGTGAGGCCGTGCGTGTTTCAAAACACACACGGTCTCATGCACGGTGTGAGGCTGGGCTGTACGTGTTCATACGGGGTCTCGTCACACCGTGTGGCGAGACCGTGTGGTTCTATAAACAGCAGGTCGCGAGAAACAGATGCAGAAACAAGAAATCCAATACCAAAATTCATCCTACAAAATTTCTACTCGGTCAATCATGCTCAAATTCGGATATGTTACTCTCCTAAACATGCTTAACATTTAGAGACAAGAATCGTACGAAACCATCAACTATAACTAACAAACCCAATTAATTCTCAAATAAAACCTAACTCAATAAAATTCAATAAAAATCGGGAATCGACGGAGTAAACGAGATGAGGTTAAAAGGTTACCGGTAAATTATGGAATGAGAGTCGTGTAGTCGAAGATGGGAGTCCATTCGGTCGGGAATCGAGTTCGGTCCAGAACTCTTCTCTCATTCTCCTTTCTTTCCTTCCTCCTTCTTCGTCTTGTGGGTTATGAGAGTGTGAGAGAGATAGATATTTAGAAAATATCTTGGGGGGAGGGGGGGGGGGGTAAAATGGTCATTTAGGCTTTTAGGGGTATTTATGTAATTTAGGTAATTGAGGGTATTTAAAAGATAGGTTAAATCAATCTTTTCCATAAGATTAATTAATCCAATTGGATAAATCGAGAAATTAGGCGAGATAAGAGGAGTAATTATAAATATTCGGGTCGTTACAATACTCCCCTCTTCAAGAGAATCTGTCCTCAGATTCTCCTCCGGACTTCGGGGTTAGTTAAGAGGAGTATAATCTATAAGAATTTTAATAACGTGAATTAAAAACGAACATTTAGGAGCACTTAAAACACATTTTATAACGTCATTCATATCAAAAACATTTAAGTGCAAATAATACTCCAATTAAATCGTAAAGTCATACAAAAGATGCGATAAGATCAAATCCTAATCAAAGCTAATGACAAGGAAGAAAATAAAGATAAATAGATCATGGCTCATCGGGACCGCGAAGGGAATATTGCTCGAGCTGCTCCGAAAGTGACCTCTGCATCTCGGCGATAGATCTCTGAAGTGCTGAGTACTGGCTATCAATGTGAGCACGCTGAGCGGCGAAGGCCTCGTTGATCTGTCTCTCCGGCTGAGCGAATCTCTCATCGTTCATACGGCGGTAATCAGAGAACTCCACATAGAATCGCTGCAGGTCAATAGGTTCCTGGTCCTGAGTGTTTCCTCTGGCGTGTGAAGACTCAAGTATTGTGGAATCCTGTCCCAATAACTGCTGGTAGATATGCTGAGCCTGCTCGTGGACCTTTGGAATCAGGGATCCTTCTTCGTGAGCATCGTCATGGACGTCTTCCCCTAAGGGCAGACTGTCTACCAGGACATACGGGTCGTTTCGCCTCGGACCCTTTGTACAGATCGCCATCTGGGCTAGAGTCCCATAACTGATCGAGGTCGAACCTCCTTTGGCAACCTGAGTATCGAGCCCTTCCACTTGGGCACACTCCAAAATAGCAGTGATGTAGGAACCCACTCGAATTTCCCCTCTCGATCGAGTGTAGATATACATCATGTGATCCATCATTTGTGAGATGGGGTTGAATCTAACCCCTCTCACCGTGTGGTCTAGCATGAGACAATCTTCTGTAATCACCGCTCCTGGACTATCTCCTCTAGCTAGAACCGATCGGGAAATGGCTCTATGCATGATCCTCAACTGCGTAGTAATGAGCGATGTAGTTTTGGATACTCCGGAGTTGAACATTTCGGTGGAGGTGGAGATACGTCTCCAGGCCTCAGCTTGATTCCATCCGCTAGCACACCTTCTAGGAGCCATGACGTCCAATTGGAAGTATTCTGACATCTGCCTACATGATAGTGTATAATCCCGGTTGAAGGCTCGAAAGTGGATTCCGATTGGCATCTCGGGGTCATTCGGAAAAGCTGCGCCCTTAAGGGAACTCAAAAATTCACATGTGAGTCGACGGTAGGATGGCCTTTGGATGCTAAAGAAGTTAGCCCATCCTATGTTGTCAATGTACCGAGCAATGCCTTCTCCTAGGCCCAATTGATCCATAGCATCCATGTCGAGGAATTGGGTGGGCTTAACCGGTCGTTCCATCAACCGATTGAAGACCTCTTGATCGTCCTCATTTTCCAAATCCATGTGGTACCCTTCCGGTGCCGCTATGTCGGGTAATTCTCTTGCCCGACGTCCTCTTCGAGTCTCACGATCGTCTCCATTGTAGAGCTTGAGTTGAAGGAAATAAGTTGAAAATTTCCACTTGGGATTTTCACCGAACACTTGGCGTGCGCTACTTTGGGTGGAGATAATGCGAGATCGGTGCAACGGATCGAGCCCAAAATACCAACTAATCGAAGAGCGTGGTACGGAGAATGTACCTCCAATTTTCACAAAAATCCGGCGGCTGGATCAAGAGTTATACGAGCTCAAAGTTGGAGGAAAATTGGGGGAAAAAGAGGGAGAAATCGCGAGAGAGAAATAAGGAAAAAGGGGTGTTCTGTCGCGGAAGTGAGCAATCTGACCCTTTAAGGGTCTGGGAGTCATGCGCACGGGCTCTCGTCACGGCGTGTGGCGAGCCCGTGTGGAAAAGACGCGCACGGGGTCTCGTCACGGCGTGTGACGAGCCCGTGTGGAGGGGAGACGCACGGTATCTCGTCACGGGGTGTGACGAGACCGTGTGGAATATGCACGGGGTCTCATCACGCAGTGTTGCGAGGCCGTGCCAAAACATACAGAAGCAGTTTATGCGTTAAAACCACATAAACTTATAAAAACCACAAAGTTCATACAATTCATATATAAATTCACCAAAAATCACATAAATTCACAAAATCACATAGATTCACATATTATCAATTCTACGTTTAACGCACATAATTTAGAACTTTTAACATGAAACGAAATTAAATAAATTTGGGATGAATGTCATGACAATGCAATATACCTGGACCGATTATACGAAAATCAAGCTTCATCCCCTTGACTCGTTTCCATCTCTCTCGTAAGGTTTAATGGCATGGAACTCCGAGTAGTCGATGGTAAGGCTGCGAAGGGCCGACGTAAGGTATTCTCACGAGACATTCCTGCAGTCACAACTAATTGGCAAAATAGATGCATGTCTAATTATGAATGAGGTTTTCGAAATTCATATGAGCATATTCTTGTGATAATCACATATAGCACAAAATCTCACTCATAATATGGATTACACAATTCGAACAATCAAATACGGTCCTAATGCCGTACGACCTAGACGGACCAATCCAAGTAGGACACGACATCGAATCCCACGAACGATTCGTGTTACAACGTACTTAATACAAGAAGCATAAAAGATCGCCAGTTGAGTGTACAGCTCAACCGTGTTCGTTCTACAATTCCGGTATCAAGGATGACGAACACTCATCATACCACGAATCCAACACTAACTGACACCATGCAGACAGACACTTCATGCAAGACAGACAAGATACTAGAGCTTTCGGTTCCCTTTCAGGAACCTAGGCTCTGATACCACTGACTGTAGCGCCCCTTTCCGTAGGAGGAGAAAGGACACCACATCCGCACCGAGATGAACTCACAAACGAGGTAGATGTACCCCATTCAAAAATCCATCCCGGCGAACGGCAATCAATCAATCAAAGTCGGGCAACAGCATCACGACGCCCCAACAACATCAGCAATAAACAAAATAACAGAGTAATAGAATGCGGAAGCGATTGTGTGGAATAACAAGTTAATCATATGGATATTCATGGCAACATAATTCATGCAATATTCACGGCCATTCATGGAAACATAATTCATGCAATATTCCAAAATAATTTTTCATCTAAACGCCATCCATGGCTCATCTAATCTATCCCACATCAGGGGCACGTATGTATGAAAAATAAATCATAATTTGAAATATAATAAATTAAATCAATTCATGAATTAAATACTCGACTGTTGTTGGGACACTGACAAGACAACATACAAGAGCCAACCTAGACCTGTTGCCGTCGACTGACAAGATAGGTAATACCGCCACCTGTCTACCTGAAGCAAGAACCAAAACAGAAAGGGTGAGTATAAAGGATACTCAGCAAGGGGGGAAATACCATATAGTATTGATCGTAGCTCGTCGTTTATCTTTTAAAACTAAAAGAGGTGAGTGTTGCTCGTTTTGATAAAGAAGTATAAATATAATATAAATTGTAAAATGTAATATAAGCAACACTCGAGTTCGGCTTTAGTTGAAGACCCAAAATTGACGAGCCGGATCCTTTGAAAACATTTTCACATAAGTCAAGCCGATCATTTTGAAATGGTATTAGTTGAGTCACGAAGCCGTTACAATTTCGAAGGACATCGCATAAATAAATTGGAAATGATAAGTAAACGACTCATAATTCAACTAAAGTGTTTCCCAACAAAGGAGGCTTATTGTCGGTAAGTTCGAATCACGCTTCCGGGTTTTATACATATATAGGGAACTACGTATGCTAAAGGGAGAAAACCGGGAGGTGCTTCGACTTATAGCGAAAGCCGAAATAATTAACAGTAATAACAATAAAAGCAGTTACAATAGCAAGTAATTATCCCGGCGAGAACGGGCCTATTCCTCCTTATAACCCCCTCAATCGATACAAGTAAACTCCATCTTCGGCGTCAAGCCAAGGAGCAACCCAAGACTCGACTACAGTGAATTTAAGGAAAGCATGCAACAAATGCAACACCCACCATCGCTCCCAACCGTGGCTATCAACTCCTGACGGGCCACGATTGACGCTTAGTTTTGGGAGAAGCACCTCAGGTTACACCCTGGACGCTTGTCCCCAGTGCAACCTCCGGATACCATCCCGAGGCCCCATAAAAATGTCCAATATTTACTAGCTTTTCAAGAAAGGTTTGGGGTGCCAAACGGGCAATTGGGCAAGTGAGTGACGACAAAGGGGGTAACTACAAGTTTCATACATGTCGGGATGTGCTGACGGACTCCCCTAACGACTTCCCTCATATACCCAACCCAAGTCAAATTGTCACGTTTAAGAAGAAGGAATTTACTTGCCCTTTTGAAAACAAATTAATTTGGATAATACAGTATAAGTTGATATCAAAAGGTTTGATAGGCACATAAGGGAATATTAAAAGCAAGATGAGCAATCAATAATAAATACGGGGTGGTAAGTTATTTCGAAACCTACTTATCTAAATTCTTGCCCCAGTTGAAAACATTTAAACCCTTACCTGTAGCTCGACAAACGAGAAAAGCAAGCAAGCAACGGACAGGTACTCCACGGGAGTAAAGCCTACAATCTAAGACACGACATAACCAGGTAAGACTCTTGACAAGACGCACAGCGTATGATAAGTAATTAAAGCATGTAAAAGCATATAGACCCGACTTCCATTGAAGTACTCACAAATGCATTTAAAACAATTAAACTAGATATAAGGATTAAAAGATGTAAACATGCTTCGAACACAATTTAGATTTCACATTCATGCTCGTAACATAATAAGGAAGCATTCATGCAAGTTTTGGATCATATATACGATATACGGAAAAATAGCTATCCTAAGCGAAATTGGTATTATTCGATACCCAAAAGAAGTCGGAAAAATTCCCACTTCGATAATTAAGGATTTAAAGGACTATAAGTCAGAAATCAAAAACGAGATCAAATAAACATTTTGGGTTTTCGGGGTGAAAATGGTCAGAAGGCAGGGTCTGGAAAATGGTTGAAAATCGCCCAATGCGTACACACGGGGTACAGCACACGGCCTGTACCCGGTGTGCGAGGCCTGTGCATGTCAATAAGGGGTGCACGGCCTGCGGCATGGGGTGTGCCAAGGCCGTGCACATCACAATACGAGAACACGGCCACCTGCACGGGGTGTGGTTAGGCCGTGTGTGTTTCAAAACACACATGGTTCCATACACGGTGTGAGGCTGGGCCGTGCGTGTTCACACGGGGTCTCGTCATACCGTGTGGCGAGACCGTGTGGTTCTATAAACAGCAGATCGCGAGAAACACATGCAGAAACAAGAAATCCAATACCAAAATTCATCCTATGAAATTTCTACTCGGCCAATCATGCTCAAATTCGGATATGTTACTCTCCTAAACATGCTTAACATTTAGAGACAAGAGTCGTATGAAACCATCAACTATAACTAACAAGCCCAATTAATTCTCAAATAAAACCTAACTCAATAAAATTCAATAAAAATTGGGAATCGACGGAGTAAATGAGATGAGGTTAAAAGGTTACCGGTAAATTATGGAATGGGAGTCGTGTAGTCGAAGACGGGAGTCCATTCGGTCGGGAATCGAGTTCGGTCCATAATTCTTCTCTCATTCTCCTTTCTTTCCTTCCTCCTTCTTCTTCTTGTGGGTTATGAGAGTGTGAGAGAGATAGATATTTAGAAAATATCTTGGAGGGGGGGGGGGTAAAATGGTCATTTAGGCTTTTAGGGGTATTTATGTAAGTTAGGTAATTGAGAATATTTAAAAGATAGGTTAAATCAATCTTTTCCATAAGATTAATTAATCCAATTGGATAAATTGAGAAATTAGGCGAGATAAGAATTCGCGATGTAATTATAAATATTCGGGTCGTTACAATTCCGTACTTTCTCAAGATGGCGAAAGACTTCTCAGAGATCCGCCATGTGGTCTTTTGCTTTCAAACTTTTGACAATCATGTCGTCGACGTATACTTCTATGGATTTTCTGATTTCTTCTGCGAACATACGATTGACTAGTCTTTGATAGGTTGCACCAGCGTTTTTAAGACCAAATAGCATGACCTTGAAACAGTAAACTCCATTAACAACCACAAAGGAAGTTTTGCTTCTGTCCTCGGGCACCATAAAGATATGGTAATATCCCTGAAACGCATCTATCATGCTCATAAGCTCGCAACCTGCAGTTGAGTCAACGAGCTAGTCAATTCGTGGTAAGGGATAAGGATCCTTCGGGCAAGCCTTGTTCAAATCCGTGAAGTCATTACACATTCTCTCTTTGCCATTGGGCTTGGATACGAGCACAACGTTACAGACCCAATCGGGGAATTGAATGGGCTCGATGTAACCTGCGTCGAGAAGCCTGTTCACTTCTTCCTCGATTATCTCGTTTCTTTCTTTACCCAACTTTCTTGCTTTCTGCTTGATTGGTTTGAAGGCTGGATCAACATTCAACCGGTGTAGTATCACATTAGGGTCAATGCCTTTGAAATCTGAAGGCTTCCAAGCGAAAACGTCACTGTTCTTTTGTAGGAACTCGAACATCATGATGCGGTCTGTTCCTTTAAGTTGTGCTCCGATTTTTATTTTCTTCGAGTCATCTCCAGGTATGAGCTCGATCTCCATGAACTCTCCCGTTTGTTTATTTTCTTTCTTGGCTTTCTTGGGGTCAGGAATGTCTTCTATCTCCGGCATTTCTTCGTCTTTCCTTGCTACTGCTTTTAGAGGTTTGGGCTCGGTTAGGAGTTTGGGCAACTCCTCAGGGAGTGGAAAATTTCAGTTTTCTGTGGAAAACAGACTAAATTGCTCGAAATTTTGACAAACCTGGCCGTCCAAGGATGATGTTGTATGACAGATCGATGTCAACCACGGTATAAGTTAAGTATGTGGTCTGCCTCCTCGGAGCTGTGCCCATGGAACTGGATAACTTTATCTATAGCGCCCCCTGAAGAAGGACCGCCACATCCACACCGAAATGGACTCCCGAGCTTCAGTGAGGGGCCTCAACTAAAAAAAACCCACTCCGGCGAACGACACTCAAGCAATAACCATCGGCAACAGCGACAACCATCCCAACAACAACCAGAAAAAGCAGAGAAATGCGGAAGCGATTTAAAAGATAATCAAATAAATCCATAAAAGCCTACGAAGCTATCATAATATTAATTTAAACATTTATAGCTCAAGATACAAAATATTCATAAACAGATAATGCCATCCATGGCTCAACTAGTCTACCCTATGCAATCCTAGATATCGTCAACTATCCCACATCAGGGGCACATAATTACGTAAAATAAATAAATACAATAAACAAGACTCGACGGTTGTTGGGACCACTGACAAGACAAACCAGAAAGACTGAGCCTATCTAGACCTGCTGATGCCGACTGACAAGATAGGTGACGTCGCCACCTGTCTACCTGAAGCAGGAACCAAAAAATAGCAGGGATGAGTATAAAGGATACTCAGTAAGGGGGTTTTTGATCATAGTTCGTCATTTATCTTTTAAAACCAAAAGTGGTGAGTGTTGCCCGTTTTGAGAAAGAATATGAATAATGAAATATAAGTTATAAAATAACGCAAGGCAACGCTCAGGATCGGCTTATTTGAAAATACAAATAGTTGACGAACCGGATCTTTCAAAATATTTGCACGTAATATCAAGCCGATAAATTGAAAGGGCGTTAGTTGAGTTACGAGGCCGTTACGGTTTCGAAAGACATGCTATGAGTAAGTTAGAACGATAATTAAACACGGCTCATAATTCAACTAATTAATGGAATAATAAAGGAGACTTCAGTTGGCAAGTTCGAGCCACGCTTCCGGGTTTTGTATATATATTTATAGGGAAATACGTATACTAAAGGAAGAAAACCGGAATTTGCTTCGACTCGTAACTAAAGCCGTAAATCAGATAGACAAGCAAGAAATGCAATAAGTCATGCAAGAATGTGTCCCGGCGAGAACGGGCCCTCTCCTTATAACTCCCAATTGAAAATCATGCAAGCAAGTACTCCACCACCAAGGTTCATGGACCACGCAGAATTGATGGAAACGCGTGTTAACAACGTCACCCTTAACAGAATTTTCTAGGAAGCGCGTAGCCTACAACGCCACCCTCGCACTAACTCAGGTTAGTCAACCTCCTGGCTGACCTAAGCAGATACGGATTGGAATATCCATCGGGATCTGCCCTGGACGCCCGTCCCCACGCTCACCTCCTGAATACTTCGGGCCCAAAACATACACGGTCCAGTGCTCGCATTTGAAAACGATGATAGTTTGGGTGGCCAAAAGGGCCGTTCGAAAATATGATGCAAGTAGTTAAGTATGAATGGCCAAAGGGGCTTTTGAGACAAGTTGATGTAACGATCTAGGAAATACTCATAAGCGTCGTACGCTTCGGGAGCATGCTGACGGATGTCCCTAACGACATTACTTATAAGTGCCTCAGAGATCAAATAGTTACTTTTAAAATAAATAAGTTACTTGTCTCTAGTTGGAAGCATTTCAAATCATTTTGGTTTTGCTATTAAAAGTTTTGACTAAGTACGTAAGAAATATTAAAGACAGTACAACAAGCAATAAGAAAAGACGGGGAAATAAGTTATTTCGAAGCCTAAATAAACTATGTTCTTACTCCAGTTGAGAACAATTTAAAACCCTTACTTGGCTCGACAAGACAGTATGAAAGCAAGCGGTAGTCAGGTTTCTCCCTCGTTGGACCCACCTGTAATGCACAGGGCCTAGAGGATGAAAACAAGACCGACAATAACAAAAGCAAGACACAAGACAACAGATGACGCACGGCAATTCACATAGAATCCAATCATGCAATAAACGCAATATGGGAAGTAAATCAATTAAACATGTAAATTACGGTACGGCAATCAAAGAATATTAATGAAATGTTAAATAATGAAAGAACGTAAATAATAAATATTAAAGGCATGCTTAAACGCAATTAGGGCATGTAAACATGCTTAAAATAATATAAAGACGTTCTCTCGCGAATACAGGATTAAACGGATAAGAAACGGGAAAGATGGGAAAAATCCCTAAACGAGAAAGGTGTCAATTGATGGTCAAATAAGGTCGGATAATTTGTAAATTATGAAGAATATCAAATCCCAAGGCTCAAGGAAGCTATAGGTGAAATCGGATTGATATTCGGAGGTCGTATGAGAAAAGTCAACATTTAAATTAGTGGGGTTGACCAATTCCCGAAGTGTAAGAAAGGAAAAGGCTAGAAAATATACTAAGTATGTTGCACCGGCCAACGCACGGGCTTACGCACGGGCTTGGCAAGCCGGTGCAAGCACAAAAGGGGTTGCACGGCCTCCCGCACGGTCTTGAGCACGGTGCCAAGACCGTGCAGGTGCAAACGGCCATGCGCACGGGCCTGGGCACGGGCTCAAGCCCGTGCAGGATGAAAAGTGAAGCGCACGGGCTCCTGCACGATCTTGCTCAAGACCGTGCGTTCGCCCGTGTGGATCTACTGAGCAGCAGACTCAGCAGATCGCGAACCTCTCACGCGAATTCAAAATATAAATTCATATATCTCCTAATTTATACCATAAAACACCCTAATTTCACATATAATCATACATATCATATAAGCTACATTTAGACACAAGAATCACGTAAAATGATCGAGTAATTCTTCCTAAACACGAAAATCCTAATATATAAAATCATATATCTAAAGTCACGAAAATCGCAAGAAATAACGAACGGAATGAAATGGGGTAAAAGGATTACCGGTAGATAATGTAGTGAGGGTCGTTCGGTTTTTCACGGCTCGTCGATCGGGCGAGAAATGAGCTCGGTAGGGCGTCGGGAAGATCTCTCCTTTCCTCTCCTTCTTTCTCCTTTCTTTCTTCTTTCTTTCTTTCTTTCTATGTAATGAGAAAATGAGAGAGATGGGTAGATATTTAAGAAAATATCTCGGGAGGGTAAAATGGTCATTTAGGCTTTTAAGGGCATTTATGTAATTTAAGTAGTTAAGGGTATTTAAAAGATAGGTTAAATCAATCTTTTCCACAAGATTGATTAATCCAATTGGATAGATCGAGAAATTAGGAAAGAAAGAATTCGCGTAATTATTAATAATATAATTAAAATATTCGGGTCGTTACAATACTCCCCTCTTCAAAAGAATCTGTCCTCAGATTCTCCTCCGGACTTCGGGGTTAGTTAAGAGGAGCATAATCCATAAAATCTAATAACGCGAATTAAAAACGAACACATAGGAGCAATTAAAATACATTATAAAACATCATTCATAATAAAAATAGAATCCAAAGTCATGCGAAAGACAGAATTACAAAAACCCTAAACAAGGCTAACGACGAAGAAAACTCCCAATGCAAGGTCCATCGTCACTGTCATTATCTATTTCGTTCTTCCGACAGATTCTTGTACTCTTCGTATCCTCAATGACAATTGTCACTTCCTCCTCATGTTTCTTGATTAGAGTTCCTTTTACAGGAAGTACGCCATCATCATTTCTCCCCTTGTACTCCTCGTCCTTCTCACATTTGTTTCTTCAAGATCACACTCTTTCTTATTCTTTCTACAAAGTGTTTTCTCACCTTCAATGGTATTGGATGAGTTCTCCTCTCCTCTTTCCATTAAACCATCATTTTCATCATTTCTTCGCTCGACTTCATACGAAACATCAGGGTCGTCATTATCGGAAGCCGATGTCGGCTCGTCTCCCATATAATCATCATCGTCAGATAATTCATTATCCTCTTCACTAGTTGATTCATCTTCAGACATACCTTCAGAAGTATACTCCTTCAGACTCGATTTGTCAACGTCGGTGCTATCCAGAACCGCATAACGTACTCGCAACAGAATCGATCCTAGTCGGCCAAGAACTCCTTGTCCTTAGCACTCTCTAATAGCGTATAACGAATTTATCGAATTCCATGCTATCCACATAGAGGTCACATAAATCTTGGCATCTAATCATTCAATCAGTGCAAGTGTGAATTTGGAAAGCAGTTAAAGCACGTAAGTCATATAAAACACTTAGCACATATTTAAAGCAATTACCATTCAAGGCAGAACACTATGAATGAATGCTATGATAATGCACTATACCTGTACGAGCATGTCGAGATCGATAACCACTTCTTCTTCCCCCAGGGTTCTCTCTGTTGGGACAGTCCCGAATGTGGTGCTTGGTGCTTCCACAAGAAAAGCAGTGTCCCAATTGTCTCCTACACTTTGTTGTCCTGTGATTCGTCTTCCCACAGTGCTCACAGGGAATGGGGTCCTCGTTCACTTCAGGTTCTGTAGGTTCCGGCACCTCGTAGTGTGGTCTCTTTGTCCGATAGGTACTCGGTCCGGCTGACTCTCTCCTTGCTATCTCGTTGGAAGAGGATCCTATCATAGCAGGGGCACTCTGGTTCATTATTTGGAGTTCGGACTCCACTCTCATTGCTCGGGTAACTGCATCGGGGTAAAGACGGATGTCAAGTGCCATTAATGCTCTTCGGATCTCCGGCTGAAGTCCCTCGATAAACTTTCGTGCTCTCTTTCGTTCGTCCGCGGCATAGTGAGGAGCATAAGTGATGAGACGGTTGAACTGTGCTTCATACTGGGCTACGGTAGATGCTCCTTGGTTGAGATACATGAATTCTCTCTCTCGGCTGCCACGTACCACTTCCGGCACATACTTCATTCGGAAGTCAAATACGAACCGTGACCAAGTGTGGGGGACTCCCTCGGCGATCCATCTCCGTTCTGTGAAGTTCCACCAATCTCGAGCGGGTCCTCTCATAAGGAAGGTAGCATACTCGACCCTCTCGGGGTCACTGCACTGTAGTACTCGAAAGATCTGCTCCACGTCGGATATCCAGGCCTCGGCCTTAAAATCATCGGGTTCGCCCTCGAAGCAGGGTGGACGATAGAAGAGAAACCTATCCAAGGTTTGGCCCACAGTCTGTCTGGCAGGTACGTCCTGCTGCTGTGGTTGTATCCCCTGACATACTTGCACAGCGATCTGTCGGATAATCGATACCCACTCTTCAGCCATTGGGTTCGGGGGTGTTGGAGCAGTAGGGGGTCTTCGGCGAGGCATTATGCACCTGTGAACAACAACTGGAAAATGATGCATGCTCGGTTAATGGAATGATCATATATGGCATATAAAATTCAAACAAAGCATACATATATGATTCGAAAAGCATGTAATAATTTTAAGGAAGAAACAAACCACAGAACAAGCAAAACTCGATCCTATAGCCGTACGACCTAGACACGACAAGACCCAAGCAGGACACGACCAGACGACAAGACAAGACAGACGCTACCTCGAGTTCCACATCCACCTGCATTCGATCCCAACTCAGTACTACAATTGTAAGAGATCAAACGGTTGGTTGGCCATTCCAAAAGAAGATCAATCACAATTTCAATACTAAGGAGTTCTCAAGCACCTGTGACTGGAAACTCTAAGTCTCATTGACACGAAACGGGCAGACACAAGAGACAAGACACGACGAGATTACAAAGCTTCGGTTCCTTTTGGGAACCTAGGCTCTGATACCACTGACTGTAGCGCCCCCTGAAGAAGGACCGCCACAACCGCACCGAAATGGACTCCCGAGCTTCAGCGAGGGGCCTCAACTAAAAAAAACCCACTCTGGCGAACGGCACTCAAGCAATAACCATCGGCAACAGCGACAACCATCCCAACAACAACCAGAAAAAGCAGAGAAATGCGGAAGCGATTTAAAAGATAATCAAATAAATCCATAAAAGCCTACGAAGCTATCATAATATTAATTTAAACATTTATAACTCAAGATACAAAATATTCATAAACAGATAATGCCATCCATGGCTCAACTAGTCTACCCTATGCAATCCTAGATATCGTCAACTATCCCACATCAGGGGCACATAATTACGTAAAATAAATAAATACAATAAACAAGACTCGACGGTTGTTGGGACCACTGACAAGACAAACCAGAAAGACTGAGCCTATCTAGACCTGCTGATGCCGACTGACAAGATAGGTGACGTCGCCACCTGTCTACCTGAAGCAGGAACCAAAAAATAGCAGGGATGAGTATAAAGGATACTCAGTAAGGGGGTTTTTGATCATAGTTCGTCATTTATCTTTTAAAACCAAAAGTGGTGAGTGTTGCCCGTTTTGAGAAAGAATACGAATAATGAAATATAAGTTATAAAATAACGCAAGGCAACGCTCAGGATCGGCTTATTTGAAAATACAAATAGTTGACGAACCGGATCTTTCAAAATATTTGCACGTAATATCAAGCCGATAAATTGAAAGGGCGTTAGTTGAGTTACGAGGCCGTTACGGTTTCGAAAGACATGCTATGAGTAAGTTAGAACGATAATTAAACACGGCTCATAATTCAACTAAATAATGGAATAATAAAGGAGACTTCAGTTGGCAAGTTCGAGCCACGCTTCCGGGTTTTGTATATATATTTATAGGGAAATACGTATACTAAAGGAAGAAAACTGGAATGTGCTTCGACTCGTAACTAAAGCCGTAAATCAGATAGACAAGCAAGAAATGCAATAAGTCATGCAAGAATGTGTCCCGGCGAGAACGGGCCCTCTTCTTATAACTCCCAATTGAAAATCATGCAAGCAAGTACTCCACCACCAAGGTTCATGGACCACGCAGAATTGATGGAAACGCGTGTTAACAACGTCACCCTTAACAGAATTTTCTAGGAAGCGCGTAGCCTACAATGCCACCCTCGCACTAACTCAGGTTAGTCAACCTCCTGGCTGACCTAAGCAGATACGGATTGGAATATCCATCGGGATCTGCCCTGGACGCCTGTCCCCAGGCTCACCTCCTGAATACTTCGGGCCCAAAACATACACGGTCCAGTGCTCGCATTTGAAAACGATGATAGTTTGGGTGGCCAAAAGGGCCGTTCGAAAATATGATGCAAGTAGTTAAGTATGAATGGCCAAAGGGGCTTTTGAGACAAGTTGATGTAACGATCTAGGAAATACTCATAAGCGTCGTACGCTTCGGGAGCATGCTGACGGATGTCCCTAACGACATTACTTATAAGTGCCTCAGAGATCAAATAGTTACTTTTAAAATAAATAAGTTACTTGTCTCTAGTTGGAAGCATTTCAAATCATTTTGGTTTTGCTATTAAAAGGTTTGACTAAGCACGTAAGAAATATTAAAGACAGTACAACAAGCAATAAGAAAAGACGGGGAAATAAGTTATTTCGAAGCCTAAATAAACTATGTTCTTACTCCAGTTGAGAACAATTTAAAACCCTTACTTGGCTCGACAAGACAGTATGAAAGCAAGCGGTAGTCAGGTTTCTCCCTCGTTGGACCCACCTGTAATACACAGGGCCTAGAGGATGAAAACAAGACCGACAATAACAAAAGCAAGACACAAGACAACAGATGACGCATGGCAATTCACATAGAATCCAATCATGCAATAAACGCAATATGGGAAGTAAATCAATTAAACATGTAAATTACGGTACGACAATCAAAGAATATTAATGAAATGTTAAATAATGAAAGAACGTAAATAATAAATATTAAAGGCATGCTTAAACGCAATTAGGGCACGTAGACATGCTTAAAATAATATAAAGACGTTCTCTCGCGAATACAGGATTAAACGGATAAGAAACGGGAAAGATGGGAAAAATCCCTAAACGAGAAAGGTGTCAATTGACGGTCAAATAAGGTCGGATAATTTGTAAATTATGAAGAATATCAAATCCCAAGGCTCAAGGAAGCTATAGGTGAAATCGGATTGATATTCGGAGGTCGTATGAGAAAAGTCAACATTTAAATTAGTGGGGTTGACCAATTCCCGAAGTGTAAGAAAGGAAAAGGCTAGAAAATATACTAAGTATGTTGCACCGGCCAACGCACGGGCTTGGCAAGGCGGTGCAAGCACAAAAGGGGTTGCACGGCCTCCCGCACGGTCTTGAGCACGGTGCCAAGACCGTGCAGGTGCAAACGGCCATGCGCACGGGCCTGTGCACGGGCTCAAGCCCGTGCAGGATGAAAAGTGAAGCGCACGGGCTCCTGCACGGTCTTGCTCAAGACCGTGCGTTCGCCCGTGTGGATCTACTGAGCAGCAGACTCAGCAGATCGCGAACCTCTCACGCGAATTCAAAATATAAATTCATATATCTCCTAATTTATACCATAAAACACCCTAATTTCACATATAATCATACATATCATATAAGCTACATTTAGACACAAGAATCACGTAAAATGATCGAGTAATTCTTCCTAAACACGAAAATCCTAATATATAAAATCCTATATCTAAAGTCACGAAAATCGCAAGAAATAACGAACGGAATGAAATGGGGTAAAAGGATTACCGGTAGATAATGTAGTGAGGGTCGTTCGGTTTTTCACGGCTCGTCGATCGGGCGAGAAATGAGCTCGGTAGGGCGTCGGGAAGATCTCTCCTTTCCTCTCCTTCTTTCTCCTTTCTTTCTTCTTTCTTTCTTTCTTTCTATGTAATGAGAAAATGAGAGAGATGGGTAGATATTTAAGAAAATATCTCGGGAGGGTAAAATGGTCATTTAGGCTTTTAAGGGTATTTATGTAATTTAAGTAGTTAAGGGTATTTAAAAGATAGGTTAAATCAATCTTTTCCACAAGATTGATTAATCCAATTAGATAGATCGAGAAATTAGGAAAGAAAGAATTCGCGTAATTATTAATAATATAATTAAAATATTCGGGTCGTTACATTATCTGCCCGAGCGGGTAAACTAGTTGTCCTCCAAAACCGAGCAGAGGACTCTCGACAACTGTCATGGATTCGCTCGAGACGCCTAACTTTTTGAAAGTTGAGGCAGACATTATATGCACTGAACTTCTTGTATCGACCAGCACTCGCATCACCCTGGTGTTGAATATGTCGATTGTGATCACCAAAGGGCAATCAGGGCACTCTCCGTCTGCTCCCACGACAACATTGTTATAGTCCTGGTTTGTGAAACCCAGAACTTCTGTTTGCTCGAGTTGAATGATCTCCATGGAAGGTCCATTGGGTCTTGGCTAAACTGGAGTCCAACCTTCTTTCTGGCGGTCTTGGTGTCACCGTTCGTGGCTCCACCTGCAATTACGTTAATCACATTCATCGGCATGTTATCGTCTGCCTTTTGCTTGTCCTTTCGAGGACGATTATCCTTCTTTGGGCTCCTCGAACGATCACTGGGACTTCGAGAGCGATACTTCTTCTTCTTGCAATGTTTGTCTAGACTCTTCACAAACTCTTGCAACTTTTCTCCTGTCACCAAACCTCTGTATTTCGGCTTCGAGGGCTTGACACTCTTCAGTTTCGTGCCCATATTGCTGATGGAAGGCACAATATCTATCTGAGTTTCTCGTGTGATAGGAAGGTTTCATTGGTCTTGGGGGAGTAAAAGCTTTCGCCCCTTTGATAGCCAGTATCTCTGCGTTACTTTTGATCAGTTCTATCCTTCCTCCCTCGTGGCGATGATTAGCTATATTTGTTAGCTGAATCATGTCTTGTGGCTCCTTTCTGACTATGGCGTTGGCACATTCCTGACTGGTTATTGAATTGTTCAATCAGTTGTGTACTGCATGTCTCAAAAAGTCTACTGAGGGAATCTCTACCTTGGTGAGCTCGGTTCCAAATCTCCGGAAATAATCACGAAGGGATTCATCGTGCCCCTACTTTATGTTGAATAAATTCGTGGTGGGCTGCTTGACCAACTTCAGGGGGCTGAGGTGGCTAGAGAATGCCTTCTTGATGTCAAGGTATCCGTTGATAGAACGAGAATGGAGTCTCTTATACCAGTCATGTGCTACTCCTTCGAAAGTGGTCACGAAGAGTTTACACCAATAATCGTCAGGGTGCTTGTATAGGTACGCCAAATGTTCGAGGGAATTGAGGTGTTTCTCTGGATCAGTGGTTCCGTCATATCTTGGGAGTGAGGTGGAAACCTTGTCTCTTCCAGCTCGAGTCATGAGCACCTTTTCTATGAGTGGACAGCCTCGGGTGATTTCGCTGTAGTGATCTATCTCCTCGCAAGGTGGGTAAGACACTTCTCTTCTTCGCTCCATAACGTACTCATCAGGCTCCTCAAGGTGTTCTTCTACCTCGATATCGTTCCTCAAACGGTTGATGGCTATTTGGAGTTTGAGGTTCTGTTTTTCAAACTCTCGAACGTGATCATCAGTCGGCGCGTCCACATACATAAAATGAGAAGGGTTGTTCTGAACAACTCTTCGTGCAGGCTGGATGTTGATCCCATTGATGATGTGTGGTCCGGTTCGCTGTTCTCCTGCTCTGGTGATCATTTTCGAAACATGAGTATTTGAGTTTCTAACCCAAGTGTTGGAGCGGAGTATGTTGGGGGTCCCATTCGCTTTGTGTCGGGAGCTTTCTCCTTGGTTTTGAGCGGTCAGAGTATTCACTAGCGCATCGAGGAGTGGATTATCATTCGCAGCCTGCTAGAGTGCTGCCAGTTGTTCAACTAATGGGACATTAGTACTTGGATTTGCTGGTGGATCTGCTTGTTCCGTTTCTCTACGGAACCCAGTGCGCAAGCGACGCAGCGCTTGAAGAAAGATAGGGATTGCCTCAGGAGCGGCATTTCCATCATGTTGTTCATTCTGATGGCCAAAATCCTCCTGCTCATCACGATGATAATCATCGATCGGAGCGTCTTCTGGTGGGGCTGTCATAATTTTAGCAAAATTGGATGAATAAATGTTTAATGTGGTTTCCCACAGACGGCGCCAAACTAATGAGGGTGAAAAATGGGTTTAAATCCTACGAAGGAGATTCAACCAACTACAGCTTCGATCCAGTTGAGAGTGAGTTCCTAACCTGCTAAGAACAGCCAAACACTCTATGTTAAGATCAAGCTAGGGTTTAGGCCAGCGTTGATCCTCCACTAAATTAAATCAGAAATCGGGAA
Source organism: Verbena officinalis (assembly GCA_958496215.1). Lineage (NCBI taxonomy): Eukaryota > Viridiplantae > Streptophyta > Magnoliopsida > Lamiales > Verbenaceae > Verbena > Verbena officinalis. The sequence continues at coordinate 35,066,079 of OY292386.1, read as the reverse complement.
GCAACGAGAGTGTGAAGACACTTGAGAGAATATTTTGGCAGAGCTTCAGTATGTTAATGTGTGCGTACCTTCAGAATGAATGTTCTGAGTATTTATAGAGGTGTGATGATCGTGGGTTGCCGATTCTAATGTTTAACCGATCGGGAGATGTGATCGTGGGTGGTTATCAGGGTCAAACCCGGTAACCTTGTGAGATCGTGGTGTCCAGAGCGGTTGAGAAGAAGGTGGGGACTGGCGGTTTTAGTTAGAGGGATGCGCTTTAGTTCTTCGTGCTGGAACGGTCGCATTCCAGCTGGTGAACCCGAGCTCAGAGGGCGCTGGGCGAGGGGAATGTTCTCGAGGAGGGCGATCTCTGGAGAATTCTCGAGTGATATATTCGAGGAGAATATTTAGCCGCTTTAGGGGACTTCAGATGTCTTAAAATAGGGGTGAGATGACTGGAGAGAATTGTAACACGTGGCATAGTAAAATTATGGCACATCAAATATATAAGAACACAAACATAGTAATATACAACGGTGGTACCTGAAATTTTTTCTTGCAACAGTGAAAGGTTCCAAATGAAAAAAAAATCATCTTAGATGATATATCATTCCATTATTTGTCAATTTTTGAGAAATTATCTCGTAATAATTTTTTGGGCAAATTACATGGGGTCCCTACAGATTGCTATATTTACATTAAGGTCCCTCATATTTTATTTTTTATATTTTATTCTCTTGATTGATCAATTGTTAGTCAGTTCCGTTAATTTTTTGATACCGTTGTGTTCGTCTTATCGAGACAATGAATTTGGACTATAAATACGGTTGATTAGGTGAAGAAAAAAAAATTACAAGCTTAAGAAATTATCTTTCAATTTTGTGCATAGTCAAAATTTCTCATTTTTTTACCGAATCAGACAAATTTATAGTCTAAAATTATTATCTCAACGAGATGAACACAATGGTACTAGAAAATTAACGGATCTAACTAATGGTTGACCGGTCAAAGGACTAGGATATAAAAAATAAAACTAGAGACTTTTATGTAAATATGACAAATAATAGGGACCTGTATGTAATTCGCCCTAATTTTTTTTTCCATTAAAATTAGTCTCAAACTAATGAAGGTGAATTTCTGACTATCACATTTTTTGGTTTCTTCAGTTCGAAAATTTCATTTTAATCCCTTGTTTTTCTTTAAATGTATAAAAATATCCTTTAAAAATTTACCATAAAAACCTTTAAACAATATTAAAAAAAAAAATTTATATTGGTGTAAGACATAGAATATTTTCCTTTAAGAAACTTAAGAAAAAATATTTTTTAATAGGAGTAGTAAAATAATAATAATATATAATTAAGCCGCCCACGTACTGCGCCGGACTTTGAGCATAATGAAATAAACAAATTGTAATTTGAAGTTTCTTGTAACCTCACCTTTGAGAAAGGGTTGAAGATAAGGTTAGACTTTTCCACCGACACCTTCCGCATTTCTTTCCAGTACAAAGGCCATCTCTTCTGGTTTTCCCTTACTTGTCATTAAACTTGCTCTGCTCCTTTACTTAGCATTATTTGAGCCAAGTACCTCCCTCTACAGAGGAAGCTCGAGATAGACATTGAAATATGGCGGAGGCAGCGCTGTCAATGGCGGTGGAAACTCTGGGCAATTTGTTGATCCAAAAGGTAGGTTTCCTCCGAGGTGTTGAGGATCAGGTAAAGTGGCTGAAAACCGAGCTTGAAAGGATGCAATGTTTCCTCAAAGACGCTGCCGAGAAGCAATCTAACGACCGAAGGATACGTCAATGGGTGGCCGAAATCAGAGAAGTGGCTCAAGATGCCGAAGATGTTATTGAGATCTTCAATCTCAAAATTGAGAGCCCAAGGATGACAAGAGGGCTGCTGGAAAAATGTTTCTGCTGTCCCAACCATGTCTACCACCTCGACAGGCTCGGGCAAGATATTAAGTCGATTCAAGCTCGGGTCAGCGACATTTCTGACAGTCGAAAGAGGTATGATATTCGAGATCTCGGGCATGATGGGGCGGAATCTTCCAGGATATCAAATATTGCTCTGCAAAATCGCCGTTTGCTTCATCGGCAAACGGACAAACACTTGGTGGGCTTGAGAAAGGAGGTGGACTCGCTGCTTGCGGAAGCAATATTGAATGACAGATCAGGTCTCTCAATTGCCGCTATCACCGGAATGGGAGGCTTGGGAAAGTCAACTCTCGCAAGGGAAGTGTACAACCATGCCGATGTTGTTGAATCATTCGACTGCCGTGCTTGGGTTGTTGTTTCTGAAGAATTCGACCCCAAACAAGTTCTCAAGAAGCTCATGTTGCAGCTGGTGGGGGGCGAAGTACGGGAAGATATGGAGAAATTGTCGGTGGAAGAACTCAAAATCAAGCTTTTAGAAAGCCTCACCGGCAGACGGTATTTCATAGTTCTCGATGACGTGTGGGAACAACAACATTGGGAATCTCTGAGTGATGTTTTTCCAGATGAACAAGGTAAATCATTCTTAGAGGCATTGATATGTGTGAGATCTATTCATTTACGTCATTTTTACTTAAAATTCCGAAACACATTTCATATACTCTGTACTTGCGACTTGCGAGTTACTTACATTTTTACATATTTGTGAGGTTTTCTGGTTTACACCGTGTTTCGGATTTTAAGGGATAATTATCCTAATTATATACTAGCTTTTAATCCTGCGAAAATTAATTTATAATTATAAATTTAATATATTAATATTAATTACAATTATATATTAACAACTTGAATGTATAACACAAATTTAATAGAAAAATCTATTTATAAAATATAAATTATTAAATAAATTGAATTATATTTTCTTGTATAATTATTTTTTTTTCTTTTTAAAAATTAAATCCTTGTAATTTGCAAGGAGTCGAACCCCAAACCTCCATATCTGAAGTAATATCTGGTGGTCCCTGGGTCAAACCCTAATGGTTTTTCTTATATAATTATTAACAATACATATAAATAATTAACTCATAATTTGAAATACAAATCAAAATAATTCTTTTTATAAAATAATCATGAACTATATATAAAACTTATTTTAAATATATAAAATAGTAATATGATATGATTTTGTATTTGTAATAGAGGAAATATATATGTATAATAATACTTATATATAATAATTTAATAAATTTATTCATATTGAAATGAAATGTAATTTTTCCACCGCAAAATGAAAATGAAACACGTGTATTTAGAAGTTTTTCTAAAAAAATCAATTATTTATTTATTTTATAATATTAAGGTAATAATAAAATTTAGTTAAAATATTTTAAAAAATGTACTTAATTATGTGACCCCACAAATAATTAAAAGAAATTTTGAAACTATAATTACATGATAGATAAAAAGAATACAAAATTAAAAAAAAAATAATTATAGAACTAAATAATCTTTTACCCAAATATTGTTAATATTTTTGAATGGTAATTCTTCTATATTATGTTTTCATGTACAAATTGAATATTACATCTAAATTATACATAGTTTTAAGCTCCTTATATATATATATATATATATATATATATATATATATATATATATATTTTAGCACTTAAATGTAAAGTTCATAAAAATTAGCAAAGCTTATTAAAATTTACTTAAAAATTATTTCTTGAATGAAATTTTCAATATCAATATTATATAAAATAGCTATATAATTCTATAATTAATAGGAGTTACAATTCTTTTAATATAAACCAATATATGTAATGCCAATTAAATATATATGTAAGTTAAAAAACATAATAATTAATGAATTTAATTATAGAAATAATCTACATGATAAAATAGACTAATTCTAATTAATTCATCTCATTAACACATAAGCATGTTTCCTAAAAATATATCACTAATTTATTTTCATATGTATATAAATATATACATGATTTCCTTTATATTATGAAAATACTAATAATTAAATATAATAACTTAATTAATTTATTCACATTGAAATGACATATAATTTTTCCACCTCAAATGAAAATGAAACATGTGTATTTAGAAATTTTTCAAAAAAAAAATTTAATTAAACATATATTTTGAAAAATATATATAATTATGTGACCTCAACAAATAATTAAAGAAAAATTAAAAATAATTACATGATAGATAAAAAGAACAAAAAAAAAAGATATTAATTATAAAATTAAATAATTTTTTACCCAAATATTGTTAATATTTGTTGAATGGTAATTCTTCTATATATATTTTCATGTACAAATTGAATATTATATTTAAATTATAAATATTTTTAAGTTCCTCTTAAATCAACACATAAATATGAAGTTCATAATGATTAGTAAATCACTTAAAATTATTTATTGATTGAAATTTTCAATATCAATATTATATAAAGTAGTTATATAATTTTATAATTAAATAGGAGTTACAAATTATTTAATATAAATAAATATATGGAATGTCAATTAAATATATATATGTAAATTACAAAAATAATAATTAATGAACTTAATTATAGAAACAATCTACATGACAAAATGAAGTAATTCTAACTAATTCATCTCATTAACACATAAGCATGATTCCACTTAATCATTTTCATATATATATGATGTATTAGAAATCGAAATCAATGACGCTATCCAACTAAACACTATATATGCGTGCATACGAGGCTTTGAAATTTCTAAATCAATCAATATCAATCAATCAATACTTGTTATAAAAGTACGAGTAGCTTTTCGGTTTCTTGAAATTTATTAATTATCTAAAAATAACTTTTCAATAATATTGAGATAATATTCTATTAAAGGGTAATTATGTAATTTAATATTATAGAATTACGTACATGATCAGAAAAAAAAAAGGTTATGCCTGCATAGTTGAGCTTTCTGTGGCTTTTTTCTTCCTTTTTTTAATTTCTTTATTCCTATTATATTTTTCTTTTTTCTGTTTGGTTTGAATATTTGATTGAAGGATGATGGATATTCATAATGGAGATGATGGAGTCTCATACTTGAACACATTGACCTCGTACACTATATATATTACCAAGTTATGTAGAGAATTTTACTACTAATGTTATTTTGAATTTTTTTTTTAAAAAATCAAGATAAAGTTAGCATTAAGAATAATACATATAAGAACTATTTTTTAATATGGATTCTTTTAATTTTTATATCTATATTTACGCATTATATTTATTATATTGAAGAAACTACATATTATTTTTATTTATACTTTTCATATTATATATATTATAATAATATGAATCCGAAAAAAATTATTTGTCTGAAAATATATACACTATACATTTAAATAAAACTAAATAATAATAATAATAATAATAATAATAATAATAATAGTAAAGATAGATTGTATGTTAAATTAAGGTCTATATTTTTCTTATACAGATATATATGTATATATTTTTGATAAAATATTATTAAATTCAGGGATTTGGTGATTTGAAAGTAAAGAGTAGATAAGAAAGAGAGAAGGGAAGGAAAAACAAAAATGAAGGTAAATTATAAAAAGATGCTGAAGATAGTCGGGAAAAATGAAAAGAGGAGGAAAGATAATAAAAATAATTAAAGAATAAATAAATAATAAAAAAATGTCAGTCAATATTAAACTTTGTTATTTTAAGCTTTTCAGCTTTATTAACTAATATATGTACTTTAAAGTCTATCTATTGAATATAAATACATTTAGTTTTACGAAGTCCTGTCCATTAGAATTAATATGCATATATATGCATGTTATGTTGATTTGTTAAAGTAATATCAACAATTACTTACATTCAATTTAGTAGACTAGATGGAAATGTAAGAATATACAAAAGATAGGAAAAAAGAGAAGAATAAATTAAGAAAGTAGGTGGAGAAAACGAACAAAAATAATAAGAATGAGATAAGTGTAAAGGGACCACAAAAAAAAATTTAATAGTCCAAAATCTCTTAGTTTATGTACATATATTTTAAGTATTTAGTGTATTGTTCTTAAATAAATATTTATTGATTCTTATTTGGTAAAGTTAATGTCTATATTAAATTGGTTTTCCAACTTAATATATAACAAACTCATTTAGTGGTGAATCTTTTATTATAAATTCTATAATTTATTGTTCTATAACAATATACTTGATTCAATAAATTTAGAAAAATAAAAATAAAAATAAAAATAAGAAATGTGAAATGTATCAAATTAACGACTTAAAAAATATAGATAAACTTTGTGATTTCTTGAAAACTAGAATTTCAAATTCTGAGAAATACAATTTGGCCAAATGCATAATTGGTCCCTAAAGTTTCAACTTTGGTGTCACATTAGCCTCTCATATTTCAAACATAGCACGTAAATCCCTAATCTTACTAATGTAGCATTGTGGTCCCTTAGTCAACTATTATTAATGCTAATAATTGAGATACTTTTTTTCAAATATTTAAAACTTGTATCATTATATTTGTCAACGTTAAATAAAAAATTACATGTTCTCAGATATTGTTAAATAATAAAATAATTCAATTAATGAATAAAAATATAAAATAATTAACTTAAAAAAATTTAAAAGTATAATATAATATGTATGAAAATTTATTTAGTTGTTAAAACCTCAATCAAGATGTAAAATATACAAACAATTAAAATATATAATATTAATATTTATATATTTATTTCTTAAAAATATATAATACTAATATTTATACATGATAAATAGTACACACGCAAAATTATTTGCATTTTCTCCCAACATGTTTTTAAATTTTATAAATATATTTGCAAAACTAATATTTTAAAAATAACATAAAAAATTATTCTTCATACACAACGCGTGTGCTTTTTACAAGTTATTATAAATGAATGACTGTTTTTATGAAGAGAAAGATAATTAATATTGGGTCAAATGCACCTTGGTCAATCTTTTTTGGAATTGTACTTTGGTTCATAACATTTGCATTAGTGCATCAGATGTACCTCACCGTAGGTAAATGTGCAGAAATTGTACCTCAACATAGTTAAATGTGTAAAAATAGAGTAAATAGCTGTTTCAAGCCATATTTTACGACCATAATTAATCACAGAGTATAATTTCTTAAAAATAAGTGATAAGTTTCTTCGATGACATTTTTTGATATCCTATTTTCACTTGTGATATATTATGAACTCGATTTATCAAAAACTTTGCGTATTAATTTGAAAGAATTTTATAGTAAATTTAGTGGCGCGAACACCATATTTAAAAGTCAAATTCATAGAATCAATGCTTTATGGTATACTCGTTCTGATTGGAAGATTGCATGCTTTTAGACACATTTATGCATTGTACGTATAACTAAAAAATTATTTCTTGGATTATTCAAACGCCACAAACTAAAGTCTGAAACTACTTTATAAATAATTTCATATCTGAATCAATTAGATAGAGAAATTTTGTATATATTACTTGCGATTGAATGAATTTTCATACAAGCAGGTAAAAAAAGTAGGTTGCTGGTGACAAGTCGTAACCGAAACGTTCCAAGTACTGCTCGACATGCTAATGAGTTGAAACCTTTAGACCCTGATATGAGCTGGCAACTCTTCTTGAAAAAGTCATTCATTGACGATACTAACGGCAAATGTCCTCTAGAATTGGAGGATATTGGGAGGGAGATCGTGAGCAAGTGCGGCGGTCTACCATTAGCTATCACCGTGATGGGAGGTCTATTGCTAGAACAGAGACAATCACGAAGTAGATGGGAGAGAGTTCTCAAAGGAATGGATTCTATATTGGGAAGAAGTGAAAATCGTGTATTCGCTACATTGGAATTGAGTTATCACAATTTGCCTCCACGCCTCAAGTCGTGCTTCTTGTGTTTAGGCTTCTTCAAGGAAGATGCTGTCATTCTTGCAGAAAAGTTGATACAAGTGTGGATTGCAGAAGGTTTGATATCCCAAGAAGAAGGAGAAGAAGAAACCATGGAGGAAATTGCAAGAGGATATTTAGATGAACTGGTTAGTCGAAATATTGTTCAAGTCAAGGATATCAGAAAAGATGATCAAGTTAAAAGCTGTCATGTTCATGATCTTGTTCACGAACTATCCATCAAAAAAGCAGAAGAGGAAATAGGTTTTAAGATCTTCAATGAGGAGACCAATTTTGAAGCCAAGGATAAATCTCGACATCATGCTATTCACTGTAGCAGTGTGACGTCCAATTTATTGGCTAGACTAAATAAGGAACATGTTCGCTCTCTGTTCATCTATGCAACCAACTATTCTGAAATTAGTCCATCTTTGACTTTTAAGAGCTTTCCACTCCTCAGGGTACTTGATTTTGACGGCTTTCGCTTAAAAAGGTTGCCTAAATCAATTGGTGAACTGATTGGGTTGAAGTACTTGGGCTTTAGAGACACCAACTTAAAGGAACTTCCAAGCTCAGTGGGTAGCCTTAAAAACCTTCAAGTGCTTGATATAACACAACACCTTTACTCTACAAAAGTGCCAAATGTTATATGGAAAATGTGTAACCTGCGTCATCTTTATATGAATCGTATCACGTTGGATACACCTTTGAGACTGGACACACTGAAAAATCTTCAGACACTCGTCTATCATCAAAGAAACGAGGTGTTGGCTTGGCACCTAATAGAAATGCCTAATCTTCGCAAATTGGATGTGCATATAGATGGAGAGGTCACTGATGTAAGAGAGTTTATTGCTTCATTGGCTAAGATGAAGAATCTTGCGTGTCTAAAGTTATACTTCGAAAAATTGAAGGATGGTATATTGGAGGGACTTGATACTCTGCATTCAATTATTGAACTTAAATTGCATAGTGAGCGGACCAGATTACATAGGATTGACAGCTTCCCTCCAAATCTTTCTCACTTGACCTTGAAAGTGATTCAACTCCAGGAAGATCCGATGCCAGTACTGGAGAAGCTCCCGAACTTATTGTACCTCAATTGGGTAACAGGATCCGAAAAATTTGAAACGCAAGTGCATTCTGCATATAAGGGCACTGAAATTGTGATATCGGATGGCGGGTTCCCCAAGCTTAGAGTGCTCCTTATAGATTCGTTGTTTAATTTGAGAAAAATAAAACTAGTTGGAGAAGGACATGGAATATTGCCGGAGCTCAAACGATTTGAAATCTCCGATTGCGTTCACTTGGAGAGCCTCCCGAACAAGCTGATTGCATTACCCCAAGAATTTAAAATCATCAATTGCCCAAATCTGAATGCACATGCAGGTACTTCTGGATCTTCCCATGTTATCTAGTGCCTCCAACAATAACACCATCCATTCCAAAAAGCCTATGACATGAAAAAACAAAGGGGGAAACTGTGATATCAGCAAAGAAATTCTATAACTCCAAAACATCTTCATAACAGCACGGGTGTAGATGTAATTATAAAAAACCTAGTCTACCTCTCCTTTTTCTTTTTTCTATCTTATTTTTTCTCTTCTTGTTATTTTCTCCTTCCTTTTTCTTTTCTTTTCTTTTTTCCTCTCATATTTCTTTTTCTACTCTTTTTATCTTTATTCTCTCTTTTTTGGTACATTTGGCTGAGTGCTCATCCGATGTCCAAAACCAATCCTGGATCCATCAGAACAATCAACAGCATCGATCAACAACATGTAACCTTTTATTTCTACAAGTTTGTGAAATTCAAGAATTTGAGAAAGGTTCGCTCAATAATTTTTCTTTTTCTTTTTTTTTTTTTTAATTTGAGTATTGCAGGAAAATTCAGAGAAGGTGTTTGATATTGCGGTTGATGGGATTCTGTTGTGGGCTTCAATGGGATTATTGATGCCATTAGGAGTTTTGACAATGAGGATGCCAACTACTTCAATGGATTTGAATCCTTTCAGACACAAAACATTGTTCTATGTTCATGCAGGTTCCCAGATACGCAGATTTAGACATTGTTTTGCAGAATTTCAGAAGGAAAAACAAAAAAAACAAAAGGGTAGTTATGAAAATCCTCCTGAGATTTATGCTGCTTACGAAAAACACCCTGAAGGCTGAAACCTTGTAACCTTACATTTACCCCCATGAGAGGGGTATTTGTAAGATTTTTCAATGGGTATTATGCTACATTTTTATTTTTTAAGGGGTGTATTTGTGAGGTTTCAGCTGACCAGGGGGTATTTGTTATATTTTAAGGTTTCAGGGTGTTTTTAGAAAAAAAGAGTTAACATCATGGAGTTTTTCATAATTATCCCAAAAAATAAACTGTGAAATTAAATAAATAATAAAATGAAATGTTGAAAAATGATTTTCTTGGTTATATATTAAGAAACACTCCTCTCCTTTTTATGATACATAATCATGAAGCTCTTTAATTGTGGCCTGAAATAGAAATTTACAAGTTCTACTTCTTCTTTACTCTTTGTATACATGAAAAGTTGGTTCATCGAGTTTATTTTAGTTATTACTGAATATTCCATTATTCATAACTTAGGAAGGCGCTCGCCGTGATACTTGTTACAATCGGAGCAGTTTTATCAATCAGAGAATTTGAGAATGTGTTCAACACCACTCGCCAAAGAGTAGGACTGGCGCTTTATGGTTCCATTTATTTGCAATTTTTCATCGGACTCAAAAGGCCGAAAAGGAAATTACACTTTGACGCTCCCAAGTTTAACGTATTTACACATAAACCCCCGCATAAATGGGTATTGGTAAGACTTATATTAAATTCAGGGAGGATGTATGTAATTTATTAAACTACAAGGAACTTGACAAATTACGTAAAGACCCCCTCAACATTATGTCCACCATACCAATATTTGCTTGTGACGTACCAATTTTCGAAACTTGCATGATAATGTTAGCGAAAGAATCCTAATGGAAGGGGGTACTTGTAAGACGGACATACAGTAGAGGGGGTCTATACGTAATTTAACAAAACACAGGGGGTTTAGATGTAATTTATCCATTTCATTATCTTTTCTTTGTGGGGGAACTAGAGCTAGAAGTCCTTGGTGCTTCTTACATTGGATACTAGGTACAACGACATGCTTTATGGGAATCGTGAATATTTTACACAGGTTTACAGGCGTTTCATAAGATAACATCAAGAAGTACAACTCTTTGGACAATAATATTGACAGGACAAGTCTCTTTGGTGACAATTTCTATGCTTGATTTGTTTTTGGTATAGTTGAAGACTTAGGAGTTGTACTTTGTGATATGGTCATCACTCATGAGGCTTTGTTTGAATAAGAATCGACTCTAATAGAGACGGTGTCACTGCATTTAACAGGGTGCCGTTTTAAAGAGTGTTTGCAGTGTTGGAGAAAGTTATCTTTTAGTTTTAAATTGAACTTAAATTAAATTAATATAATTTTAACAACTATTTATCATTCAAATGTAAATAAAATTTAAATTTAAATATATTTGTATCCCTAATGATTAACTAATTTTCAAATTCGGAGTAAGAGGTAATAACGAAAAGCAATTTAAGCAAGATTCAAGAGAAAAAGAATTATCAACAATTTTCTATGATATATTCCAGCTAAGCTAGATGATAAGTCCTTTAAAAAAAAAAAAAAAAAAAAAACCTAGATGATAGGTAAACGTAAATTCAGAATTATTTTCCGCCTATTAAATTGGAGGTTAAATTGAAATATCTTTGCAAAATGGCATATAGATATGCATTTTTGTATTACATTTTAGAAAATTTAATATATGACTATTCATGTTTTTTTAATATTTTCCATGTTTTGAGAAAATAAGTAAAGATGGATTACACTAATAATAGAGACAAGTTTTCTTTAAGTAAAAGTGGTAAATATAAATTATAATTTATTTATTTTTCTTTATTCCAAATTGTTCTGAAAGTCAATGTACGTGAAAAATATTAATGAAATAATTTTTTCCTTAAAACTTTGTCGCACTTTTTTTTTTCCCTTCTCTTTAGCTTCAAATTTCTCAAATGTCAACTAGAGTCTATAGTTTAGAGTATCATTTTGATACTTTCTTCTCTTATCATTTTTGATAATTTACAAGAATTTTAATCCTTCTTAATTAGTATTTCAATTTTTTCAATTTTTCTTTTCTATATAGTAATCTAACTCTATGTTTCGTTCACTTTTCTTATATATTAATTTTACAAATATATTATCTAAAATATTTTGTACAATTTAAGTTATGATTTGGAATCTATTATTAGAAATCTTATCATATAATGATTTTTGTTATAATTTTTTGATATTATGGTTATATATCTAGTTTGTATTATATAATTCAGAAGCTTTGAAATTATCCACATAAACTTTATATGAGGGTAGCCTTATTATGCTCTATTTTGACAAGTATGAAATTAAATATAACTAATATATAATTTTAAGTAAAATCTAAGATAAGATTATGTAAAATAATCTGAATATTTTTCACTTTTATCATTGATAAACCTAAGATTCTTTGAGATAAGTTTGTTATGAAAATTTGAATTCAAATTTATTTTATTATTTTTTAATACTAATTAAAAATTCTTTTAAAATTATATTTATGGTAAATTCAACTTTAATTTATATTAAAAAAATATTATAATTATATTGTAATTATTTTATATTTTATACTACCACTATCATTATGGGAGTATGCCACGTCCCGAAAATTAGATGCAACGAAATTAGACCGGTAAACATCTCGACCGGAAAAATTCCGATCAATTATCGAGCTTAGCACGATCATATCACTACACGCATGCATCATGATTATGTGCTCACATTTATTTGATGAAATTTTCAAATTACTCATTTAACTTGCTAATAATTTAAGTATATGTGCAAATAATTATTTTTATATATTAGTATGTAAGAAATATTTCTCTAATTACTTGATTATAATAATCACTTATACATATATATTTATTTTTCCACTTATTATTTTACTATATAACTTTTATACATATTATATACACATGAGTATAAATATTTTAATCATTATTGATACTTTTTCGATGAAATATTTTATTCCATCACTTTTCTACACATATTATATTTATGTGAGTGCAAAATTATTTTAATCATGGCATTTTAATATTTGCTTAATCCCTCCACAATATTTTATTATGTGGCTTTATATATATATTTCAAATATTTTGATCTTAGGATCTAATTCCTATATGGAAATAAACAAATCCTACACACATAATATTTTATCATGTAGACTATACTTACATTTATATGTATGTGAGGATCACTTAATATACTTATATACATATATCTATATGTTAGGACCACTTGATTTATACAATTCTATGCTTACACACCTATATCTATATGTTAGGACCACTTAATTTATACAATTCTATGCTTTCACACCTATATTTATATGTTAGGACCACATATATCAAAATCACACACACTAAATTGCTCTCATCCGATTCACTCTCTTCCCATTCACACCATCATATTATTTATTCCTTATTTTCCCTATTTATTAATATCCTATATCCCACAAATGGACAAAATCCATGAACCTATTTTACCTATTAAGGAAAGTCAAACTCTATTACATAATTAAACAAATCCTAAATTACTCCATCTCTCCCTTTTTATACCCCTCTCACGGCAACACCTCAACACACCACATCTCATTTTTATTTTTCACCCTCTCCCCATTTTCAAGTCTTCCTCTTCAACCCCATGCCTTGTTCTTCTTTTTCCTAGCCAAAAACCACAATTTTCAAGAGTTCAAGGAGCTAGGAGGAGAGCAAGCACACTTCCATTTTTTTAGCACAAGCACTATCCTATTTTCATTTTTTAGGTTGGTTTTCTTTTATATCTTATTTAAATTATTATTTTTTTTTATATGAAATAAATATGAACACCCTCTTATATGTCTAATTTTCTTGAACTAATATGAAGTCACGACTAGAATACATGAATGCATTTATATTCTAAAGGGTTTCATAGAAGGGTCATGTGAAAAATGATATATTTGCTTATTTTTATATGAAATAAATATGAACTCCCTCTTATATGTCGAATTTTCTTTAACTAATAGGAGTTCATGACTTGAATACATGAATACATTTATATTCCAAAGGGTTTCATAGTAGGATCTTATGAAATATGATATATTTGCTTATTTCTAATTTTTGTTGCTTGAGCCTAGTAGATCCATGAGGTTTATGTTTAGAAATACTATTGCATGTTAGATCCAATATATTTGATCATATACGAAATTTTGGAATTTATTGATCTATGTCTATCTCCCTATTATGCAAATATGATTCTTGATTTTGGTGTTGTTATGTTAAAATGTATTCTTAAAATTATATTGGTGATAAAATGTGATATAATCTGATTTGGTAGGCTACATTTAGATATTACGAGTTTAAAGTGTGTAAAAATTGGGTTTTGGTATGATCTTTCAAAAAATAAAATTTTGTCTCTTTTTCTCGCGGATGAACAGTACCCGCAGCCTGTCACCCTTCACTAAAATGGTCATAACTATTTTTATACTCAATATTTTTGGGTGTCGTTTTTTCTAAAATAAAATAGACACAAAAAAATTTCTATAGATATATTATACAGCCTCAGATTATTTTTATTTTATTTATGGTGAATTTTCAAAGTCAATCTAGTGCAGTGACCATTCCGTAGTGCTGGAAGTTTTAAGAAAATAATGGACTATATGTTTAAATGCTTCAAAATATGATTTTATAAACCTGAGAGTCAGAGTTAAGTTAATAAAAATATTTTAATATGTGTCTTATATTTCTAGGAAAAATATTAGCTTAAAAATCCTTTTCAATGTATGGGAAAACATAGTTTACAAAAATTATAGATTCATCCCCGAGAATCAAGGCGACACCTTACAGAAATACATATAACTTTTTCTCTACTTAATATTTTTGAGATCCCCTTTTACTGGGTTAAAATAGACTCGTATAGCTTTCTGAAAATATATAGAATGTCTCCTAATTTCTTCTGTACAGTTCCCAGTAATTATTTAAAGTCAGTACCTGTGCACAGAATTTCTGCAATAGCAGTTTGTCTAAGTATTAATTTTCTTTTAATATGTGATTTTAAATTATCTATTACTTATTTAATTTCTAAAGATGATGATTAACTGTAATATCAGAAAGATATATCATTATGTGTTTATTTTATGACTTCAAACTTGCACACGAAAATTGATTATATGTGTTAGTCGGTATTAGGACGCGAGATTAATGTATGTTTGGGATGAAACACCTTATGTGATCATTCCTTAATCCTTATGTGTTCTTAGTTTCTTGTGAATTGAAACACATGTTAACTTAGTAATGTTTGTCAGGTGAAGTCGATCTGTCTAGCAGGACCGCACAAGTCGATGAGGAGTTTTATTCTTTCCTTTGACTGAAACACACATAACTAGCACATAAATAAGTGCAATATTATATACTCTCTTGAAGCCTTCGTAAGACCTTTATTTTATGATTTTAATGTTTTCTCACCCTTATTATGATACTTAATAGTAAATATTTCAAAGTATTATTTTAGTCGCCCTTTGCGACAAAATGAGATTTCAATATCAAATCTATAATTATATATCTTGCATCGGTTATTGGTACCATTCACTTGTCTTGGTTTTATTTCTTGTTATGATGTGGTAATGCCATCTTGATATTATCACCCATTGGGACGCCTATGGAAAGTTTGGATCCAGGTGCCTATTCGGAGAACTTGCGGTGTGGATGCGGTAGGGAAAGCCGCCATCCGTACCTCTTCAATAGGTATCCATCTGGTGCTGTGCGTGTATGGTTGGAGGTTAGCCTTGCACGTACGAGTTACCGAGTCTTTACGAGGCGCACGTAAATTCTCATTTGTTACTTAGTTGGGGTAGCTCCCTGACAACCGGCTAGTGGAGTATTTGATTTGATTATTTTGTTGTTATTTTGGGGTATATACGGCGACCATTTATTGTGCATATCATGATTTTACTTAAAATCCAGTATAAGTACTTACACTACTAGTAAGAAAAAAAAATCTTGTTATTTACAAAACCCCTTTGCATGTTTTGATTATTATGTTTTAAACATCCAGATTTTCTCTCCCACTAAGTCATCCGGACTTACTCCTTTCCTTGGCCCGTGTGTTTCAGATATTGCAAAATTTGAGTTTGGAGTCCAAGAGGGTTAGTGATCGAGTAGTTGGTGTTGAGTGATTCCCCATATCGGGGAGAAAACACTTACCTTGATTTTCGAATTAAGTTACTATCTATTTTTTGCCTCCCTGCGTGGAGTGTATTTGGATGTCGTATTAAACTTTATCTTTTTCTGGACTTTAGTCCCGTGCGAGACACGTACTTGCGCACCTTTATTTTGAGAATGCTTTAAATTACCTAAAGTTTATCCTATAAGCAACTTATTTGATTAAGCTTCCGCGTTAGCTAGCCGATTATCGGCTTAGGTTTTGCCTTCTTATCTAGTCGCTCTGGTGGGGCGCATCGGGGAAGAGTTTTTCAACGACTTTCCAGTAGGCACCGCTGCGACTTGGTGCTCCCTTCAGTCCGTCCCGGTTCGCGCGTCAGAGCAATAATTAATTTCTTAACTAATTAAATACTTGGTATTTAATTAATAATTAATAAATTGATTAAGATTTGGATTTTATCAATTTATGTTTTTTAAACAAATAAAAATAATTTTAATCATTTTCTTTATTAAAATTGTATCTCATGCCTTGTCAGAGAGTTATTATATTATTAGTAAAAGTTAGAATCCAAAAGCAAATAATCGAAACTTTACAAGAGTTTTCTCTCAGTTCTTCACATTTCACGGTGTTTTTAGATCTTCGGTTGAATCGAAAATATCTGTCTAGAAAAAATGGTGTCACTTCATTCCAATGAGGAACACCTCTAATTTTTCCTTTTAATCATTTTCACATATAGTAAATTTTTGGCACTATACCTGTAGAGATTGACACCTTGTAATATAACTTGGAATATATGCAAGACTGTTAGTTTTCATGGAGAAAGGAAATAATTATACGAAGTTATTTTAAATATAAATAATAAAATTTGATACTACTTGAAAATAGAATTGAGAAATGAACTCAAAAACTAGAAATATTTTAAAAATATAGTAACAAACAATAAGAATTAGGGATATTTACACCCCTGCTGTTACGAAGATGTTTTGGAGTTGTAGTGTAGCGCCCCAAATTTGAGAGGCTTCATTTTCGTCCCACATCGGAAGATCAGTTGATATTGAAAGGATTTATAAGTTAGAACTCATGCACAACCAATATGGATTAATCCCTTTTGGCAAGTGCTTTCCAAGCCAAACTTTAGGGTTGTGCATAGTGGATTCGAAGCTTATACCTACGCGTCCAACGGGCTCGCGAGGGGGTTCTTCTCTCCGAGCCCGGGGGTCGTGACAAATGGTATCAGAGCCAACCGTCAGTTGTGGGAATGCATGTTCCACGCACGTTAGTGTCACCTCTAAAAGGGGCTCCGCGTGTGTGGGGAGCCGCGCTTTACATTCTCCACTGGCGGGTTCTTCTCTCCGAGCCCGGGGGTCGTGACAAATGGTATCAGAGCCAACCGTCAGTTGTGGGAATGCATGTTCAACGCACGTTAGTGTCACCTCTAAAAGGGGCTCCGCGTGTGTGGGGAGCCGTGCTTTACATTCTCCACTGGCGGGGAGCAATGGACCTATGTCGCGGCGTAATGAGGACATTACGCTCTGAACGAGGGGCGAATTGTAGCGCCCCAAATTTGAGAGGCTTGATTTCGTCCCACATTGGAAGATCAGTTGATATTGAAAGGGTTTATAAGTTAGAACCCATGTACAACCAATATGGATTAATCCCTTTTGGCAAGTGCTTTACAAGCCAAACTTTAGGGTTGTGCACAGTGGATTCGAAGCAAGTGCTTTCCAAGCCAAACTTTATGGTTGTGCACAGTGAATTCGAAGCTTATACTCGCACGTCCAACGGGCAAGTGCTTTCCAAGCCAAACTTTAGGGTTGTGCAGAGTGAATTCGAAGCTTATACCCGCACGTCCAACGGGCCCGCGAGGGGGTTCTCCTCTCCGAGCCCGGGGGTCGTGACATGTAGAATTTGTTTTTTCAACTTTGCTGAAATTACAATTTCTCCCTGTGGTTTTTCATGTTATAGTCTTTTTGGGATGTATGCTGTCATTGTTGGAGGCACTATATAACATAGGAAGATCCGGAAGTGTTTGCATTTGCGTTCAGATTTGGGCAATGGGTGATTTTAAATTCTTGGGGTAATGCCATCAATTTGTTCGGGAGGCTCTCCAAATTATAGCAATTGGAGATTTCAAATCGTTTGAGCTCCGGCAATGTTCCATGTTCCCAAATTGAGTTAGCACATTCTCCAGTACTGGCATCGGATCTTCATGGAGATTGGTCTTTTCCAAGGTCAAGTGAGAAAGATTTGGAGAGAAGCTGTCAACACTAGTTAGGTCATCATTCAATTTAAGTTCAGTGACTGAATGCAGAGTATCAAGTCCCGATCCTCAAAATTTTTTAAGTATAACTTTAGACACGCAAGATTCTTCATCTTATGTAATGAAGCAATACACTCTCTTATATCAGTGACCTCTTCATCTATATACACCATAAATTTCTATTAGGTGCGGGGGCAACCACTCATCATATTGACGATAGACGAGTGTCTGAAGATTTTTCAGTGTGTCTAGTCTCAAAGGTGACGTAGGTTATACATTTTCCATATAACATTTGCCACTTTATATTACAATTGTTTTGTCTTATATCAAGCACTTGAAGGTTTTTAAGGCGACCCACTGAGCTTGGAAGCTCCTTTAAGTAGTTGAAAATTTTTTAAGTATTAACTTTAGGCACACAAGATAGATAGGGCAGTATCAAGTCCCGATTCTCTTCTGCTTTTTTGATGGATAGTTCGCGAACAAGATCATGAACTTGACAACTTTTAACTTGATCATCTTTTCTGATATTCATGACTTGAGCAATATTTCGATTGATCAGTCCATCTAAATATCCTCTTGCTATTTCTTCCATGGTTTCTTCTTCTCCTTCTTCTTGGAATATCGAACCTTCTGTAATCCACACTTGTATTAGCTTTTCTGCAAGAATGACAACATCGTCCTTGAAGAAGCCTAAACACAAGAAGCACGACTTGAGGCGTGGAGGCAAATTGTGATAACTCAATTCCAATTAATGTAGCGAATACACTATTTTCACTTCTTCCCAAAATAGAATTCATTCCTTTGAGAACTTTCTCCAATCCACTTTGTGATTGTCTCTGCTCTAACAATAGACCTCCCATCATGGTCAGAGGCGGTACCAGAAAAAAATTCTTAAGGGGGCGAAAAATAAAAAAATAATTCTTGAGGGGGCAAAAACTTATTTTTCATGGGAATAAAACCTTTTTATGTATAAATAATTTCATATATAAATAATTATTACCTATAATTTTTTTTTTTTTTTAATTCAAGGGGGGCAGTGGCCCCCCCGAGCTCTACATAGTACCGCCCCTGATCATGGTGATAGCTAATGGTAGACCGCCGCACTTGCTCACTATCTCCCTCCCAATATCACATATTTTTAAGGATATATACTTGTCAATCAATATCGTTGACTAAACATCCCAATCTTACCAAAATATTTACACCTAATATATCCTTATTCTCTGTCTCCATCTGTTTTCTCCTCTATGATCTCTATCCTATCTCTTCTATATCTGTATTAATATAAAAGTGTGTATAACTGTGATTAATATTAGGGACATTTAAAAATTAAAGGGTTAAATGCACTTTGGTACTACCTAACATTTTGCTCAAATTGAACTTTGGTACATAACCTTTGTATTGGAGTACTGAAGGTACCTCACCATAATTGAATGTGAAAAAATAGGTTGAATAGTTGTTTCCCGGCCATAATTAATCACGTGAGTTAAGTGTGCCATTCAGAAAGATATTTTCGGTATTTTTAACCAATAAATAAGGACAAAGTCACATTGCCACTTGAATCTCCAAAAAAAACTTGCTATTTCCCTTTTTAATTATATATATATATATATATATATATATATATATATATTAATTTAATTATATATTTAAAAATAATAATTTATTTATGCATATGATAAGGGGAATAGTTTTTATTTAGATATATATATTTATTTGACAATTATAAAAAATTAAATAACAAGAAAGACATATTATATTAATAATAATAATAATAAACAATAATAATATCTCAAGTTAAATTATTATTATGTATAAATATATTTTAAAGATAAATGAAAGGTTTTATAAGTTTTATAATTGATTAAATTCAATAATTTAGAATAAATTAAAAAAAGAATAGTTTTTTAGCTATAGAGAATAGACTTAGAATCGTATTATCATATCAATAAGCGTATACTATAACCTATACTTATGGCTTATGCAATTTTTCTAATATATTTAGTTTTAAACATAATCAAAGATTTTGTAATTTATATAATTGATTTAAATTCAATAATTTAGAATAAATTAAAGAAAGAATAGATTTTCAGCTACAGAGAATAGACTTACAATTTTATTATCATCTCAATAAGATATACTATAATCTAAACATATGAGTTATAAAAAATTTCTAACATATTTAGTTTTAAAGATAAATGAAAGGATTTTTAATTTTTATAATTGATTTAAATTCAATAATTTAGAATAAATTAAAAAAATAAATAAATTTTAGCTATAGAAAACCACGACTTAGGCCGTGGTATGTGGTGATGCAAAATCAGGTTTAAATCAGAAACGCGCACAGCAGTTAAGCATTTCACAAGCCCAAACTCCCCACTGTATTTCGCCCCTTCGCACACATTGCCCTTTTCCCCAAAATTTCGTTAGCCAAATTGTTTTACATTGTGAATTCTTGGTTTCCCATTTAATTTAGTTGGTATTTGGGTCCGCTTTGCAAACCAATTTCATTGAAATCCACCTCCAATCAGTTTGCCGCCAAGTGTTCGTTAAAATTCCCGAACCACATTCCAAACTTCAAACTTGAAAATGACGACATCCGAACGATCCCGTGCAACCACACGCTCAAAGAGGAGCAAAACCGTTGCCTTCGACTCAGTCACATCCCGGTGAGACCCCCCTCCCCAACACTCACCCTCTCCACCATCATCCCTCCGATAGGGCACGATTTCACAGACCGAATTGTTGCGTCGACTCGCTATATGGATGACAACACTATCCACAAGTTTGGTCTTTACGACGAAGTGACCCCGCCTTTGTAGGAATGCCAGCCTTGACCACTTGATCACCATGATACACCCAACGTTCGCGGAATTGACGAAAGAGTTTCTCACCACCTCACTTGGGTGGAAGACCCTAATCTTCCCAACAAACTCATCTACGAGATACAATTCAACGTCTTTAGGGCTCGCCACTCATTGACACGTCCTGAAGCAAATGCGATATTTGGCTTTGAGGTAACGGGAGTTCGACCACCGCAGAAGCATTGGCCCTGTTTGCAAGCATACCTAGCATTCCCGAGGTTACACAACAACGCATACGACTCGGGCATAACCAAGTCAACGGGGTTCGCCGAACCGGCTCTCCGCTATGTCCATAGGGTCCTTTCTACTGGGTAGGGAACCAAAATGAGGTCCGGTACAGGACCGAACTTCAAAATTTTTCCCTATAAACAGATATCAAAATATTTCTAAAATATTTTAATAATAAAAGCGGAAGATTAGCCAGATCTACTCAAGCATATACAAGCAATTGATAATAAAGTTTAAATCACTAAGCAGACAAATATCTCACGCAATTAACAATTAAGAGCATATAACTTATCATGCTTGGAGAAATAATATGGTAAATAATACTGTGCTACGAAGATGGCTATCTACAAACTCTTTGAGAAATCTCCGGCATGATCCTCCTTCATCTACTGTGCATCGAGCCCACCCATCAGGAACGTTGACCTTTTTCCCTCTCCTCGTGAGATTGGTAGATCTTCCCTACATTATCCCCGACAAGCTCCAGAAGTATTTCTCTAAATACTTTAGAAAATATTTTATTTAGAAAAAACATTTTTTCTAAAACTAGAAAATTCCTAATTTTCTAATAGTTAAGTATTTTATATATTAATTATATAAACACTTAATTAAATAATTAATTCTTAATTAAAGGATTAATTAAAGAAAAGAAAGAACACTTAAAACGCAGAAAACTTCTTGTAAAAAAGGCTGCCCCTTTTCCCCTATTTATAGTATAATTTCAAGGGGTAATTGTGTCTTTTTTCTTTCAGCCTTCAGCCGCGTGTGTTCCGCCGCGAATCCGGCCAATCCGCAGCCGCCACCGTATAGCTGCCGTCACCAGCTATCGCCACGCGCTGAGCACACACTCATCCCTCGCCGCACGTGCCCGCACACGCGGCCAGCAGGTCGAGCATGTGTATGCGCGTGTCAGCTCACACAGGCTACGAGCTCGTGCCACGTGGCATACCGGTCCGGTTCGGTCTGGATCGGGTCCAGACCGGTCCAGGAGGTCCAACCGCCAGTCCACATGGACCAATGACACGTCGACACGTGTCCGAGTAGGGTTGAACGAACCCGACCCGGTCAAACCCGGATCCGACCCGGAGTCAAACCCGGGTGACCGACCCATGTTGACTGGCGTGTTGACCGATCTTTGCCCTTTATCCGCACGCGACGTGGCTCAATCTTGTCCGTCTGTCTGCGTGCTGACTGCGTCGCCATGCGTGCGTCACGTCAGCGCCACACAGCCACTTTTGCTGACGTGGCCTGACACTGTGCTGATGTGGCATGTTATTATTATTTTTTTAAAATTTCATTTCATTTTCTCCAAAATGAAATTTGGGGCTTTTCCAACTCTTTGGAATATTTATTTTCTCAAAATAATTCCTTTATTTATTTTCAAACACTTTGAAAATTCATTTCTCTCTTTCCTTTTAATATTTTCTCTTCAGGTCTTTGATGGGGCTTGCTGGGGGTCCTGCAGGACTAATTAATTTTAGCTCCAAACGGATTAATTTATTATCATCCCATGATAATAATTAATTACCGTTTAACAATATTTAATTCCACTAAATATATATTATTGCACTCTAAAATTAATTAAATTACTCACAAATTTATCGATCTAGAATAATTTCGCATTTTACTCCTTTGTGTAGATATCCGTGAAAAATAAATTATTTCTACTATCATTTATTTTTCACTTTCAATCTTGAAATTCTTGATTTGTTTTAAGTTCAAATTTACTGTATGTGAAACACATTCAACATACAACTCCAGTGACATATCACACGAAGTGCTTTGGCCAAAGTTTTAATTTAAACTTTACAAATCTATTTCAGTGATATCTTTTAACCTTCCAGCAAGGCCACATATTCCTCGATCAATATTCCTCTTTAGCACATTTCATGCAATCACCGAACGTACAAAGATTTTGGTCACTCTATACTGAGACTTCATTTCTGAGTACATTACAGTGACTAACACTACATGCCTAAAGCCGAAATATTGCCAGGATTAAGAGTCTAATGCTTTGTGAGATTTATTCATTTTAGATAGCAGTATAAAATAAATAATCTCATTGGTCCAGTTCGATGTTTCCAATCGTATTGAAAATCATCAACGTGTTATAATTGGAATCCCCTATTCCCTATGAAAAAAGACTAATCATCTTAGACAACACGTTATAGTCTCGATAAGAACTTATTCTTATCTTACCGATTAGAACATTAATGACACGTGATTTCAGTATTTTAAATCTTTTCCTATGAAACACATTTCATATAAAAATACCATCACACGTCATTAATTATTAATATCTAAAAATTGCTATAATTTTAGTTTAATTAATCCAACAAATTGGATTTTCAAGGCACTATTCCCAACACTTTCCACCTCCTTCAATGGGCGGGGCGAAAGTAGCGGAGTTGTTAACGCCCTAGACACATTCATCCTTAATTGTATGCGTACGGAGACCAAGATTGCCGGGTCCATCTTCTTATTCAAGCATTTGAAAAAGAAACCGTTGAGCACTAAGGGCGACATTATTATAGGAGGCTATGCCACGATAATTGCCGAACAGTTCCGTGCTTTCCAACCGGAGCGTAGGGACCTTGAGGTTGCCTGTGGACCAACTCTACTTGATGAAGAGACATTAATAAATATGGACATGTGCATCGAGTACGAGGGGCGAATCATCCTAGATTGGCAACCAACCGACCGACGCCAACAAGCTCAACAAGCACGACAAGGAGGACAAGGCGGAGCACACAGGAGAAGACAAACGAACAAGCAAACCGAATCCGCGGAGACCAAATTAGGGAGGAAATAGAGTTAGATGGAGGAGACCCACAACCGATCTTTCAAGGCTCAGCCGGACCACCAGCCGAGTACCATCACTTTGTCCCACCATCCACCGATAACCAACGCCTTGTCGCATTGGAGGTCAATGTCATCAAACTCCGCACAAGCATAGAGACTAATTTCGACGAGCTCCGTACGAGCTTCACAACTAATTTTGACAACCTCCAACCCAGCATGGAAGAAAATTTTGCTCGTCTTTTTGCCATGCACCCACCCCCACCCCGCTATTCGTTTCAAACTTGTTTTGTAGGAATCTCATTTACTAGACTTGCTACTATTTCCGTTTCTTAGATTTTATTTGGATTTGTAAGACTTAATAATTTTCCGTATCTAGTTGATGCTATTTAATGTTTCGACAATGTTAATCTTTTTCTTGATATTATGCACTTTTCTATCATGATATAATGCACTTTGCTGAGTTTGCATTTTTCAGGAATTCATATTATTTGGCTGTGCTATTACTTCTTTTTTATTATCAGGGAAGTTTCCTTAATCTCACTTTAATGCATGTGGACATTGCATTGTCTAGTGTGGGGGGTTGAATTTGTGGCTTTGTGATCAATTGAAGATATATAGAATTCGTGTGGATTGCATTTCGAACTTTGCTTGAACTTGAGTATTATTTTTGCGATAGATTAGGTAACATTTTTGGAATTTTTGAGCTTAGATTGATTTTCGTGACTTATG
The DNA here is from genome assembly GCA_958496215.1 of Verbena officinalis. Classification (NCBI taxonomy): domain Eukaryota; kingdom Viridiplantae; phylum Streptophyta; class Magnoliopsida; order Lamiales; family Verbenaceae; genus Verbena; species Verbena officinalis. The sequence goes on along the minus strand of OY292386.1, from coordinate 35,041,061 downwards.
AAGGTGGAATTAAACTTGTTAAGTGCATGAAAACTATTGTGAGGTCGTTCTGTCTAGTGTGTTAGCATATCTACACCTGTCGAGCACTTTTGAACGAACTTATGCACATTAACTACTTTGAGGACATATATGTGGTTTGATTAAATATAATTCATGCTTTAGAAGTCATTCGATTCCTATTGAGGCGAAATATATAGATAATTTTTTACAAGGAAAATAAATTAGGCTATTGTTATCTTGAAAATTTTTAGCCATGATTTAGCCTTCTACTAAATAACGCTAATCCGATTGACCCCCTTTGAGCCTTTGTGAGTTGTGCTTATATTCTTCGTAGCCACATTACAAGCCAGAAGCACAACCAATATACTTCCTACCCTTATTTTCACTTCGAATTTGCTCTCTCTGTGCTTTGTTTGAAGAAGTTGACGTCCCCTCTCGAGAAAAACGTGTGAAGAAAAGAAAAATAGTAGAGAGAAAAGTATGAAAGTCAAAAGAAAAAGAAAAAGAGCAAAAAAAAAAAAAAAAAGAAAAAAAAGGAAAGGATATGTGTATAGAATAAATCAATAGTGTGTTGAGAAAGGTAGTGGATGTATATAAAAATCCTAGTGTCGTTAGTTGTTACTAAGGTGAAAATCAAGTATTACATTGACGCTGTGTAGTGCAAATAGAGAAAGTTCGGTGTGTAAGTCACTTGACCAAATATTTCTTAACCCGACCCCGAGCCTACATTACAAGCATACTTAAGACCTAACGATCCCGAGTTGGGAATTATCTACATTAGTGGAGATAGTTTGAAAAATAAAATCTAGAGTATGAATTATCCTTTTTGATGACCGCATAAATTAATTGAAGTGGTTATTTTGCATTTGTTCGTTCTTGCACACACAAACACGAAGTTATACTAATTGCACTTTACATTTTGATTTTGCATGTGTAAGTAATGTGTTTGACGTTCCATAATTAGCAAGGTAGTGATTGTCGGTCTTGGTGATCTAATTTGTTCTTCTTCAAAATTTTCAACTTTACTTGAGGACGAGCAAAGATTCTAGTGTGGGGGAGTTTGATAAGATAGAAATTCATCACATTTAAGCATTCATTTAAATTGATTTAGGATTCAAATCTGCCCTAGTTGGCTCTGTTTTGTCAGGTTTTGCGGTACTTTGGCGCCCGAGGGTTCTAGTGTTGAACACGTGGGGTTCCGGTGCAATTTCGGAAAGTTTCGGCCAATTTTGAGAATTTTGGAGAAACTTTAATAACCTTAACCCAAAATGGAGAATAATAAAGCTATAGTGAACCGCGACAGTAATAACTAATTAACTGTACATTAAGCTATTACACAAATTAAGCTACACATCCCAACAATAAGTTTAATTAATGGTTAACTTTATGATACACCATTCTTCTTTCTAGGTATGTGATGATGCACGAAACTGGTTTGGAGATCTGACGGCTAGGATCCGGCCAATTCTGCAACACCTGTCAAAAGTATAGGTTCTTTTACCTGCTAAGAACAATGAACCCCTACAGTTACAGGTCAAGCTGGGGTTTAAGCTAGCATAGACCCTCCACTGAGTTAAGTCAGGTACGGGTTAGGGCTTAAGAGAATTTGATAGAATTTGGGTATGTAAAAGTGATTGTACCTATAAGGCGGATTTCTAGCTTTTATATGAATGACACCGGGCTAGATTAGGTCAAAATCGTGAGCCTAATCCCTTAAGCCCTATTTTAGGGAAGTCCCCTATGTGCCGTTTCCTTTACTAGATAAGGAAGGTTCCCTAAAGTTTGGGAGAGGATCCAGGAATATCCCATTGAAATAGGGCGTTGGTGGGGGATGCACGCGTTATCCGAGGCTAATTATCATAGGGGAAGTGGCCTCGGGACGAGGAGCGAGAGGTTAGCCTGAGCAGGGAACTGCTCAAGGCGTTCCATCTCGGAGATGATAGGGAGGCAACTGACAGGTTGAGATGTTCGAGGGGGCGAGGTGAGTCATCTAGAAGTCAATCCCGAATTGGAGATGGTATGAGATTGTGACATGTGTACATGCGGATTTTAGCTATATCAGTTGCCCCCCACTCCTCGAGCAGTAAGCTTGTGAGGTGGTCGTGGAGTATGGTGCAAGCTAAAGGTCCAATCCGCATTTAATGCTGTTCAAAGGGCTAGGCGCGTGAGGTGCACGACCTAGGGGCATCATGATGCTTTTCCCACTAGCGACAGTTCAAGCCCTCTACGCGCTAACGATTCAAATTTTCTCCTTGGTTCCAAGGCGGCTGTGGTTATACTCCCTAGGTTTCTTCATTCGTTCTTCTATAAATACCTCTATCCTTTTCCCATTGTTATTTTTGGCTGCTTCGAACATTGTTGTGGTCTCTGCATCTTTTCCTGAAACAGGGGCCTGACTCACCTTGTTCGCATAATATTTGAACTTCTCTCGCTATCATGGCTTTTGCATCACGACGGGAGTTGGTGGCCATTTCTTCCTCTAATGATGATGATGATACTATGCCCCACGCCATTGTTCTAGCGGGACAGGAGGCGACTACCAGGCGAGAGCCTCAGGGAGTGATTGATGTGGAAAGCCTAGGTGAGGAACTGGCCCCCTTAGGAGTGGATTTAGGGGCCGCGAAGGAGATAGCGGATCTGTTCAAGAACGATGAGTATCAAAGCGATCGCGCTGTGAGGGGGCGATCAGCAGGGGTGTCTGGCTCTCGAAGAGAAGGAAGGAGGAATGAGAGCGGAAAGCCCTACCAACCTTGGGATTTTCTAGCCAATTTGGGAGAAGTGTCTGCCTACGATCTTACAGCAGAATATGACATCAACGATGAGTATGACATCTACTTTCCTCAGAAACATGATTGTTTGCCAATATACATCCAAGATTTTGAGGCAGGGTTCCGGCTCCCCGTGTTGAGCCTGGTCCTTAACATTTTCCAGGCCATAGGGGTGACGCCTTGTCAGTTGACCCCCAATTCCCACAAGCTCATCAGCTCTTTTGTAGTGATAATGGGGTGTTTGGGTTTGGCTTCCTCCCTTGAGAACATCTTTCGGATGTATCGCAAAACAAGGTAGTGGTGGTCCGCCTCAGAAGGAGGGGGGTTTGAATTTGTAATGGTGAACTCCCAGAGGAAGCTAGTGGAGACGCCCAGCTCTTGGGACGACTCCTGGAAGAGTAGTTATATATTTATCCGCCACAGGGATGGCTCCTCATGGGAGAGCAAAGGTTTAACGACTCAATGGTCCCATATGGATGTAGCTCCTTTCAAGAGTGATGCCCCGGCCACGTACCTATCTTCCCATGAAATTCGGCTACGCTACTGGGGGTTGATGCAAGGTATGGAGTTGGTGAGCAAGGACTACCTGAAGGCCGCAAGAGTGTCTTAGAGGCAAGATGGGGCCAAGGTTATTTTAGGTATATTTATTTTGAGTAGTCCTTCAGGTGATTCGTGTCGAGGGAAGCTGATCCTTATCTTGTACTCACAAGTAAGAAGGTACTGCAAGGAGCTGCTAGGGTGCAGAGCGGTTCCTCTGGGGCCAACCAAATTCGACCAAGCCCTTCGGGAAGGAGCGAGCTGGTCGTCATTCCGAGGGTGCCTATTCCCGAGATGATATCGCGTATCCCCCTAGCGGTTGAGCTCACGAGAGATTGGGGCGAGAGCCATGTCCGTGTTCCGCTCCTCAGGTATTCGGGGATTCAAGGCGACCCAAGAAGTCTGCAGCAAGCTCAGGGCTCGAGGCTTAATGTAGCGGCCTCATCTTCTTCCCTGGTGGAGGGAGGTGAACATATACCCACATCAACTGGTAAACTTGCGAGGAGAAGGGCAAGGGTATAGCTATAGAGTCTTCTCCTAAGAAGATTAAATTTGTTCGTTTCCTGAGGGAACCTCCTCGTGAGCCTGCATGGGTCCTGATCATACCCAACCGAGTGAGGGCATTTCTTTTGATTCCGACGATGAGGAAGGGTGATCAGATTCAGAAAGCCCTATGATGAGATATTGAAGGGTTCCGCCCGTGAGTTTATCTCAAGAGTACAGTAGTGTGGTCTATAGCAAGGTGCTCAGGAAGCTGTGGAGCGGCTTGCAGTTTGGCGTGGGCCACGAGTATCTCTTGACCAAGCCTGCCGCCTCGATATACAGAGGGTTGTGGCAGAGAGTTGTCGGGGTACGCTATCCTTTCTTTCCCTTATATTGACCCTTCTGACGATTTTTCCCTTTTTAGGAGATCCCTTGCCAGTTGGAAACCTTGTACCTCCGTCTTCAGAAGTATAAGGCTTCGAAGGACAAGTACAAGAGATTGTTCGTCTCCGTCCAGCACATAAACCTCGAGGAATATGATGTACTGAAAGCTACCAATGAAAGCCTCCAGACTGAGCTTTTGAGAAAGACGGCTGAGTTGAGCAACGCCATGTTCTCTCGAGCCGAGTTGACTAAGGCACGGGCTCAACTTCAAGTGGCACTTGAGGCTACTCAGGGGAGAGTGGATAAGCTCCAGGCCGAACTGCAAAGGAAAGATGAGGGAATTCGAACCCGGGTGGCCGAAGAGAGTAAGTCCTCGTATGACGCTGGTGTTATGTCCGAGCATGTGAGGTGGAAAGTTGGGATAGCCAGTTATAAAAGGAGGATTGAGGAAAATACTGTGCGGCGGTTTGTGGAAAGTGAATTTTTCACTTATGTTAGCACTATTTTCTCGTTTCCTCAAATTTCCGCCGCCTATGATAGGGCTATCGGCTAATTAAGATTCTTCAGGGTCTTAAATGAGGGGTTGGACCTCAGTGACATGGCCATCGATTTGGATGAGGACCTCACTCCTTTGAAGGACGATGAGGGAAAAAGGGCTGAGGATGTAGATTTCTCGAAGGATAAGTTCGCATTCGTTCTTTATATTATTCGGTCGTTTGTTCCCAGTGGTGAGGGAACATCATCGAGGCCAGATGCACCTGAGAAGGCAGCTCATATGTCTGAAGGTGGGACAGGTGTAGATGAGCTCGGGGCATCGGGGCCGTCGAGGTCCGACTCAGAGAAGGAGGGTGCCTCGAGATCGAGGCAGGAGACAGGGAACGTGGTGCCCGGGCTGTTCGAACCATGTCCTCATCTTCCTCCTCGGACTCCATGGCCGTGAGGACTCCCTCTTTCTTCTATCTTATTTTGTTAAAAGGGTTTGTTACCCTTGTATTAGTTCCTTTTGTTTTTGTGTCCTCGGGAGTTATAGTGTAACTCGAAGGCTTTGTTTTGACCATGTAATATAGGGATTTTCGCTCCCTGCTGAATGGATTTTTATACCATGTTGAATGGGTTTTTGTACCATGTTGTATGGGTTTTGTACCATGTTGAATGGGTTTTTTGCATTTCCTTGTTTACTTTGCAATTTGTTTTGTAACTCGAAAGGTTGTATGATTTAAATTATGTTCATAATTCTGAGTGAATGGTCCTTTCCCCCTCCCCCCCAGAGGTGGGGTTTTCGAGTCCATTACTCGTAGCGAATTTCCAGAATTTAAAGCCTTGAGTGTTATATCGAAAGTGTTGGTTAAGGGTTTTTAAAACACGATTTTGTGATTTAGCCTTGTACAAATGTTGGTGAGGCGCTCAAATTTTCCGCGGTTTGGGAGTTTTGAGGCTGCTACTAGTAACAATGAGGTGAATGCAAGGCTCAGGGACGAAGAATAATATGAGAATATCAAATGCGACTGTATTTACGTAGAGTAAGTACATTGCATATATTGAGAGCGGGGGTACATTTTATTGTGCAAGAACTGGAAGTTAATTTTAAAAAATAGATAAGAGAAGTGTTTAGGGATAGTACTTCTTTAGATTTTCCGCGTTCCAAGGTCTCGCCAACTCTCTTCCTTGTGAATTTGCTATCTTATAAGCATTTCTTACCATGGTTTCAACCACCTCATAGGGTCCCTCCCCGTTTGCTTTGAGTTTCCCCACATTGTTGGACACGCTGACCTCTTTCAACACGAGGTCACCTATTTGAAAGTGATGGTGTTTTACCCTCTTATTATAATGTCGGACCATGGTAGATTGGTAGTGCTACATTCGATGCCATTGCCTGTCGCGTCTTTTTTTATGTGTATCGAGCTCAAGACGACGGTTCTCTTCATTTTCGAGGGGCATGAAGTGAGCTACTCACAGGGTTTGTTGTAGTATTTCGATTGGGAGCACCGCCTCAGTTCTGTAGACTAATGAGAAGGGACTTTGATCTGTGGCTGTCCGAGGGAAAGTGCGATAGGCCCACAATATCTCGTGGAGCATCTCAGCCCACTTGGTCCTTTCTCCATCCGGTGTCATCTTTAGATTCTTCATTATGATGCGATTAGTAACTTTCACCTGTCCATTAGATTGGGGCTTACCGACAGTGGTGAATCTCTGGTCAATGCCCGGGCTCCAAACCAATCTTATGTATTGGCACTTATGAACTGGAGTCCGTTATCTGAGACCAAGAGGCGAGGTGTTCCGAATCGGCATACGATATTCTTCCAGATGAAATTATGTACAACTTTATCGGTTATTCTGTCGACGGCTTCTTCCTTGACCCATTTAGTGAAGTAATCGACAGCAATAATGGTGTACAATTTTTGGTGCTTGGCCTTTGGGAAGGGTCCCACGATGTCGATTCCCCATTGGTCGAAAGGCCAAGTGATATTAAGGCTGACTAGGTACGCTGCGGGCTGTTTGGTCACGTTGGCGAATTTCTGACATTGAGGGCATCTCTTAGTATAATTGATGCAATCCTCTTGCACGGTGGGCCAATAATAAGCCGCTCGTAGTATTTTCTTGTACAGGTTCTGCCCCATGGCGTGGTTTCCACATGTGCTGTCTCGAGCCCCTGAGTGGATATGCCATAGTACTTCTTGAGCCTGGGAAGGTCTTAGGCATCTGGAGGTAGGCGCGAAGTCTGATCGGCGAAGGAGTTTTCCCTCCTCATCCAGAGTGTAACGGGTGGTTTATAGCGGATTTGCCTGGCAATTAAGCGATCTGAAGGCAAGGACCTATCCCTTAGGTATGTGGCGATGTGGTCCAACCAGCACTGCTCAGCCAAATCGATTGAGCATACCATGTTTCTTTCCTTAGGATTTATGGACTGGCCATCAAGTGTTAGGAAGGAAATGGAATGGTCACGGCTCATTGGTTTTCCTCTCGAGGAATCTGGCTCAAGCAGAAGGCCTTGAATTTCGAGATCAACTCCTTGACCTTGCTCAGATACTTCACCATGGAATCTTCTTTGGCCTCGTAAGATCCGTTGATTTGATTTGCCACCACTTGGGAATCTGTGAATGCTGCTAGCTTTTCAATTCCTTGTCTAGAGGCGATGTCCAGCCCCGCTATGAGGGCTTCATATTCAGCCTCATTGTTCGTGGGGGACCATTCGAGCTTGATAGCGTAATCCACCTAAGTACCATCTTCGTCTCTGAGGGAGATCCCTGCTCCTCCACCTAGGTTGGTGGATGACCCGTCTATGTGAAGTGCCCAGAGCGAGTAACCGGGCTCGAATTTCTGAGCTTGGGAAATGTCGCCTCTTTCCAGTAGGAAGTCTGCTAACACGTGTGCTTGCTGGGCGGCCCGCTGTTGGTAACTGATGTCGAATTGCCCCAACTCTATAGCCTATTTCACAACATCAGGCTTAGTTAGGACTTGCTTCAAGGGTTGGTCGGTGAGAACAACGATGGAGTGCGACTTGAAATATGACTATAGTTTTTGGGAGGCGTGAATTTCTTGGCGCGAATTTCTCGATCTCCAAATAATTTTTCTTCGCCCCCTGCAGTATCTTGCTGAGGTAATTTACGGGTAAGTATTTCTTGTTGCGTATCACTGCGATCACCGAGCTGAGGGGCCCTCAAAAACGGCCCGGTAGACGTAGAGACTCTTGTAAAAGGTTTTGCGAGGAGGGCTGCTGAGGTAAGATACTCCTTTAGTTTGGTGAGTGCAGCGTCGCACTCAGGTGTCCACTTGAAATTGCTAGCGTTACGTAGTGTTTTGAAGAAGGGCAGGTTTCTATAGGCTGACCTGGAGATGAATCGGTTGAGCGCGATGATTCGTCCCACCAACACTTGCACCTAGAACACTATGTTGGGGGCCTCGAGCGCCTAAATGGCCTCGATTTTCTCCGGGTTGGCATCAATTCCTCTTTGACTGACCACATATCCCAAGAACTTTTCGCCTTCCACTCCATAGGTGCATTTACTGGGGTTAACCTTTATGCCATACTTCCGTAAGATGGCAAAGATTTCGGCGAGGTCATTCAAGTGATCGGGGGCCTTCTCACTTTTCATGATTATGTCGTCGATGTATACTTCCACGGTATTGCCTATCGCCGAGGCAAACATGCGGTTCACTAACAGCTGGTATGTTGCGCCTGCATTCTTGAGTCCGAATGGTATTACGTTAAAGCAGTATACGCCATTGACAACTATGAACGATGTTTTGTTGCGGTCCTCCGGGGCCATGAATATTTGATAATATCCTTGGAAGGCATCTATCATACTCATAAGTTCGTAGCCTATTGTCGAGTCTACCAACTGGTCGATTCTGGGGAGAGGATATGGGTCCTTCGGGCAGGCCTTGTTCAGGTCAGTGAAGTCGTTGCTCATTCTTTATTTCCCATTAGGTTTGGGTACGAGGATGATGTTATAGAGCCAGTTCGGAAATTGTATGGGCTCGATATATCCCGCCTCGAGTAACCTGTTGACTTCTTCCTCGATTATCTCGTTGCGTTCTTTTCCCAGCTTGCGAGCCTTCTGTTTAACTGGTCTGAATGACGGGTCCACGTTGAGTCGGTGCACTATCACCCTGAGATCGATAGCCTGGAAATCGGAGGGCTTCTAGGCGAAGACGTCACTATTCTGTCAGAGGAAGTCGATCAGCTTTTGACGTTGCTCTCCTTGGAGTTGGCTCCTATCTTGGTCATTTTGGACTCATCTCTTGGGAACAATTCTATGTCTATGATGGACTCCAAGTTCTTTTTTTTCTCCTTTTTAACTTTCTTGGGGCCGGGCATTTCCTTGTTACAGGGCATATCATCCTTCTCGAAGTGAGCGGCCTCGAGAGCAGTAGGCTGCTCTGGCAATTACGGGGTTGTGGGACAACATGTAACACTCATGGGCCCCCTATAAGTTGCACACTGCTTTCCCAACACCGTGAAGGGTTCGAAATTTGAGCTTCTGATTAAAGATGGATTGGACAACACGAAATTTGGAGAGGCCTGGTCTACCGAGTATGGCATCGAATGCCATCCCCAGATTAACAACGGTGTACATCAACATGGCCATTCTCTTCTTTGGGCCGGTATCGAGTGTGGTAGTTAGGTTGACCTTTCCCAGAGGGAAGATGGACAGGCCCTCAAAACCTCGGAAGGTCTCTTCCGTTGTGTTCAAACTTTGAGGTGAAACTCCTAGCTTACGACATGTTAGGATGGTCAGAATATTCACAGAACTGCCTGAATCGACGAGGACTTCGGTCAGACCGCTGTTGAAGAGGGTTGCCTCTATGACTGGGGGAGGTTCACCCTTGCAGTAGGTGTGGGTCTCTGAGAATTCCTTGTCAGTGAAATCAATCTCTACGTCCATCCAGGAAGGGATGCCTGCACGCTCAGGTCCGTTCGGGACTTGGCAAAACTGCTTTCCAGCTTTTCAGCGGGACGTCTTGGTATCGTCGTTAGTGTTTCCTTCGGAGATGACCTGAAACTCCAGAGCGGAGTGTGTTGGCAGTCTTCTGGGGAGATGTAGGCCTGGGACAGATCCCAGATCCGGAGTATGGTCCTTTGGCAATGAACTGCCTGGAGGTTCCCAAATATCCTGGATGAGGGGATCGAGTTTACACTGATTCATATTTCTGCAGGTGGATCGTGATCTTATCTAGCAAAAGGGGATGTGTGATGAATAATTGTGTGGTTTCCAACAGGCGGCGCAAAACTAATGATGCACGAAACTGGTTTGGAGATTCGACGGCTAGGATCCGGCTAATTCTACAACACCTATCAAAAGTATGGGTTCTTTTACCTGCTAAGAACGATGAACCCCTACAGTTAGAGGTCAAGCTGAGCTTTAAGCCAGCGTAGACCCTCCACTGAGTTAAGTCAGGTTAGGGCTTAAGAGAATTTGACAGAGTTTGGGTATGTAAAAGTGATTGTACCTATAGGGCGGATTTCCAGCTTTTATATGAATGACATCGGGCCGGATGTGGTTAAATCCGTGGGCATAATCCCTTAAGCCCTATTTCAGGGAAGTCCCCTATGTGCCGTCTCTTTTACTAGATAAGGAAGGTCCCTTCAGGAATATACCACTAAAATAGGGTGTTGGTGGGGGATGCACGCATTATCCGAGGCCAACTGTCATAGGGGAAGTGGCCTCGAGATAGACCCTCCGCGAGGAGCGAGAGGTTAGCCTGAGCAGGGAACTGCTCAAGGCGTTCCGTCTCGGAGATGACAGGGAGGCAATTGAGAGGTTGAAAAGTTCGAGGGGGCGAGGTGTGTCATCTAGAAGTCGATCTCGAATTGGAGATGGTCTGGGATTACGACATGTGTACATGAGAATTTTAGCCATATCAGTATGTGATATGGTGCAATTTCGTATTGCCTACGTGGCTTGATCCTGTCCATCCATCTCTTGAGAGAGCACGTGACCTTGAACAGTATATACCTCCTGCTCAAATAACTGAGTGCCTCACTCAACTACTGAATGGTCTCGCCTCATTAGATCTGCTACTCACTGGCTACTAACTGGCCTTGAGAATGCGCATCCCTTCGGACTGCTGTAGCACCCCCGAGCGAGGAGCACCACACCCCGCACCGATATGCTACCCGTGAGAAGAATAAAGTCCAAACACGAGCAACATAACATCGTACGGTGACGAACAAACAACCTGCTAGGCGGAAGCTAACTAACGAATCAACAAAACCAACGTAATACGCGGAAGCTATAATAAATCTGTATTTCAGTTTGCAACATGCCAAAGAAAATAATGAATACAATCCTATGTCCACTTAAGCATCTACGAAAGAAGTAATCATAAATTACATATTTCACTGCGCAATTATAAAGCGCACCAAGCAGACAATCATAAAGTTCACAAAAATATGAAAGCCTAGTCTAAGCCCACCGAGGCCAATATAATAAAGCATAACTTAATAGAATTCTAACATGCTATGAATTCCTAAATAATACAAAAGCCAAACAGACCGGACTCGAGACGACAAATGAACGACGACCGACTCAACCGCCACCTAGTGACTCCAAACCTGAAACCAATATCGAGAGCAACGGGAGGATTAGTCAAATGACTAAGTGAGGGGTTGTACATATATGGCATAAAACATAAATATGATTCACAATTTATAAATAAACAGAAAAGAACAAGAGAGAGAGAATGGAGTTTTTCTAATACCTGCGTGAATCATAACATAAACAAATAACTTACTGTCAAATTGCTCGGCGAGTCGAGTGGGTTCTCCAACCTTATATCCCCCCAAAACCAAATCAGAAGCATAATAATGCAAACTAACCTTATCCCTCCCATATGTAGGCGGAAAGCTGTCCCAGCACTACCATAACATACACGCTAGGGATTTTCACCCGCGGCTACAGCTGATGCAATCCCTCGTCAACCGGCTCAGGAGGTCCAAGGGCGTCCACTCCGGTTACACAACCCTTGACCTCCAAAAACATATGGAGCGATAACCTGGGCTCTGTCATAGACCCTACGTCTACCGACATCCCCTGGGTGCCCTCTACTCCGGGCCCATAGAACATATCATATTAGAACATAGCACTCGCATTTGGAAAACAAACCATTTTCCTTTCGATATTCAATCATATTTTCATTGGCCAAATGGGCCGTTCGAGACAAGAGGTGAAACGGTCTAAGAATACAATCGCGATGATAACTGCTCCGGGTAGAGCCTACGCTAGGGTATGCACCCTCATAGTAACACTTGCGAAGTCGTATACCCAAAATTACTTTTAAAACAAGGTTGTTGTCTTGTCTCTAGTTAAAATTTTTTGAAATCATATACATAATAATCGTTTGATATTAAATCCATTTGTTATAAATTCATTAATGTAGTAAATTAAAATATTTACTATTTATATATAACAAATAGGATAAAACGATTAAACACATGAAAACAGGCTTAAGGGTGTAAGAATGATATATATACTACATATAGATATTGGATTCAGAAAACGGAAAACCTCACTTGGAGAGGAAACTGACTGGACCAGGGCGGTCTCATGAAAAGGGACACCTGAAAGACATAACTGACATGAGACACGACACAACCAAACCGAAAAGGACAAACATGACAGACAACAGACAACGTACAGCTTCGACAACAAATATAAACATGCTTTACATGGATTAATTACAATTAAGGAACGTATAGTATAATCTGTATAAGTAGCATAAAAATATATTATTCATGTTTAACACGCTCGGCAGATGAGCTTGCAAATATTTAAAAATAATTATTTAACCATGAAGCCTAAAGAAGCAATTGAGGGCAAAATAGTCATTTACTATGCATTTCACAAATAAATAAATAAATAAATAACATTTAATTAATTACACAACAATTAAGCACATAAACCACTTAGGGGCAAAATTGTCATTCCACATCATTCGGTCATTTTACATCACTCATGCACAATTAATGTCTTCAACCAACCAAGTCCAATTATGCATTTAATACAATTATTTAATTATTGCAATTTATAAAACAACTCGTAGAAACTACAATAAGATACTAAATACGCAACAATTATCCAATTATCGCAAATTCAAGGAAATAATAATACTCATTCATGTACAACATATTTACAAGAATACAATTCAAAGTCACATTCACAACAATTCAGGTACAATCAATTCAAACAATACAATTTTAATCGGATAATGGGAACGTTCTAAACGTACAATTCTCGGCATAAATGAAAAACGGTAAATTAGATGAGGAAAATAGCAACGCCGTTGGAAAAACTATCCGAAAATGCATTGACCGGCATTGACCGAACGTTGACCGTTGACTGGCATTGACCGACTCCAATGGTCGAACCGTTATATTGAAATGTTCATCTCGTCGAGCCCGTCGCAACCCCCTTGTCCGTTTCCTAATCCGGCAAACACACAAAATTTACTTTTGAGTTTTAAAATTCGGATTATAATATAAACCCTAAAGCCAAGATTTGAAATTAACAAAGAACCGACCGTTGGATCGGGAAATAAATTGTACCGTCGGCTTACCATAACGTGTACATTGGAAATCAGGTGAGACTCACCGAAAAAAGTGGCCGGAACCACCGCGCCGCCGCCACCAGCCGTGTGTCGCCTTCGCACAGCCATTGCGCCGCCGTCGTTGCAAACCAGGCGACGTCACCACTGCCAAAAGCTTCCTCATCCAAGCCGGTCCAAACCCGACTGGTCTCAGCCCAAACTACCGCCGGAATCTCCGGCAACCACCACCTCCTCCGTCGGCCAAACGCACGTAAAACTGGTACCATTGCGATCGTCTCGTGGAGACGATCAATTTGGACATATTATTTACCCGATTTGGTTAAGAAATGAAAAAGTCCCAAATTGAGGAGGAGGAGACGTCGTGTGAGTCGTGAGAGAGAGAGAGAGAAGAGGGAGAGTTCTCCAATTTTCAGATTTTACCCCAAATATTTTGGAAATTACACTATATACCCTATGTGGGCCAAAAATGCAAAGTCTCCGATTTTAGCAAACTTTATGTCGAAATGACCGTAATTGAATTTTAAACAACATGGTGTAGTTTGTAAATTAAAATTTATACTTTTACGAAAAAGTCAACATTTTTGGGTTTGGGTCAAAGTATAATTATTTTTGGGCTAAAAATATAATTCTTGAAAATATCATTTATGAAAGATATTTTGGACATTTGAAATACTTTTAACCCCGGTTCAATTGCACTTTTAAATTACTAAATTAATTATACAGTCGACAAATATAAATTTACCAAATTACCCCAAATTGGTGTCAAACGATGCAAATTGAATTCTTATTGATGCGTTTGGATTTAAAATGCCAAAGTCAATTATTTTCGAAATACTTAAACGTAAAATTGAAAAATCGCGAAATCGTGAAATTGGTTAGAACCATAAACGGTTCGAATTTTGGTAAAACGCACCAATTTCTGTACTTGGAAATTTCGGGGCGTTGCAACTACCTCCTCGTATTTTGGCCTCATAAAGTGGTTCTAGCCGAGCAGCGCCCACTCAACCGCCTTAACTAATTTCATGGGATTTCCTCACATCCCGTATCTCCTATACTTAAGGAAAGTCCTTCTGAACAGGAAAAACCTAGCAGAACAAGGAAGACATCCCGTTCGGGACTCTCCTTCCTTTTGAATCGTTCGAATCCAGGGATTCTCGCCCCAAACCTCCTTATAAATACTTTTGCACAAAGATTACGAAGGTACAATCACTTTTACATACCCAAACTCTATCAAATTCTCTTAAGCCCTAACCCGTACCTGACTTAATTCAGTGGAGGGTCTACGCTGGCTTAAACCCCAGCTTGACCTCTAATTGTAGGTGTTCATCATTCTTGGCAGGTAAAAGAACCCATACGTTTGACAGGTGTTGCAGAATTGGCCGGATCCTAGCTGTCGGATCTCCAAACCAGTTTCGTGCATTATCAGTTTAGCGTAGTCTGTGGGAAACCACATCATTCTCAAATTTCCACCTCTACTTTTTCCGATTCTAGCTAAGATGACGGTGATCGCTCCCAGCACCGTACCGCATGGAAACCAGCAACTGCCACAAGAAAATCCAGCAGACGCTGACAATGGAGCCTATATAGAGGGGAACAACAACCTGCCTCCCGCTCAGGTTCCCGATGGTCAGGATTCCCAGACCGGAGTCCTGCCGCCTACTGTGAACTAGCAACTAATCCTTCTCCACACCGAGAACTAGGCCCTCAACAACCCTCTCCTTGTCGCATGGCTGAATTCCTTCAGTGCGTCTATGAGCCAGCAATAGGGGGGCGGGGCGCCAATATCCATGTCAACTCCAACGTATTGAGATCGAACACCCAGCCAGACAGGGTGGCCACGTCTCACGTCAACAATACTCCAGAATATTTTGCCCCTTTGAGGCCTGCCCAAGCTGGCCAAGAGGGCCCGAGCTGCACACCCGCGCAATGATGAGTAGGTTTACCCCCTCCACTTCAATATCGACGATCAGGGGGTCGAAGAATATCAGGTTCTCCAGTTATAGAGGGAGAACCAAGCACTTAAAGAAGCTCTAGAGCGAGCTCAAAACTAGGCCTATGAGAGAGCAAGGCCACTTTCACCTCCGCCTCGAGCTAGGAGATATGAGAGCGAGGGCCGAGGTCATCGGCCTCGCCGAGAAGCCGACAATAGGAGAGAGCAAGATAGAGGGTGTCCCTTCACCGAGAAAGTGCTCATGACTTGAGCAGGAAGGGATACCATGTCGATAAAGCTACCCCGATACAACAGGACCACGGATCCCGAGGAGCACCTCAACTACCTTGAGCAACTCACTTATATTTACCGCCACCCAGACGACTACTGGTGCAAGCTATTCGTCACCACCCTTGAGGGAGTCACCCTGGATTTGTATCAGAGAGCTCCCTCCTTGCTCAATCGACTGTTACTGGGATCTCCAGCGTGCTTTTGAGAGCCATTTCAGCCCTTTGGGGGCGTTAAAACATCCTACAACCTACCTTTGGAACTTACGCCAGAAACACAATGAGTCACTACACGACTACTTCACCTGCTTCGGAGCAGAGCTCCCAAATGTCGAGGTGCTATCTGCCGACTTTCTATGCCACGCCATTTACAATGGCCTCAACAACTACAAAGATTTCGACAACGTGGTAGTGGGCACCGACGGAGAATCCTTTGACTGCCCCATGGTAATCGAGACCGACATCCATAATGCCAAGGTAAAGAGTTTCCTGGTCGACACAAAAAGCTCCGTCAATGTCATGCCCTTATCTACCCTCAAGAAGTTGGGAGCTTCCAGAAATGCCATGGTTCATGTGGAAAGTCCGTTCATCGGATTTGGAGGCGATCCGGTGTACCTCTTAGGACAAATAAAGCTGGCCAGCTCAATGGCGACTGCTCCAAGGAGAAAAACACTATACTTAATGTACACCATCGTCGACCTTCAACTCCCCTACAATGTGATCCTGGGAAGACCGGCACTCACAAAATTCCAGGTTGTGCAATCAGTCTTCAATCAGAAGCTTCCCTACCCCTAATGGTATCGGGGAAATGTGCTCGATGGGGAACTTGAAAGAGGCCTGGGAATGTTATTTCCTTTCAGTTTGCATCCCCAAGCTCCCACACGAAAAGGAAGCCAAGGAAAAAAAGGCAGCAAAGGCATGTCTGCCCCCCGAGCCCACGGAAAACCCCAAGCCTAAACGGGCTAAAGCGAGAATCAGTAAGGACGTGAGGCCAAAAGAGGAAGCCGCCACCTGTGCCCCATGGAGATAACGCCAGCTTGAGGAGAAATCCAGAGGAGAGAAACCAGAGACTAAGCATGCCCTCGAGCACTAGTTAGTCTCATTACTACCAAGCTCAGTTTCCTTAGTTTATATTCCGTTTGTTTTTCTTATTTTTATTTATGAGGGAACAATTAGCCCGCCTCTACGGGGGCACCACTGTTAATTAGCCATCGAGCCCAAATACAATGCACTTTCTTTCTTCAAAGACTTGTTCGCATTTACCTCTTTCGCTATAACCTAAACAATATTTAGATTCTAAACACGCCAAGTACTGACCTCAACACTTCAACCTTAAATGGGACGAATGTAACGTCGACCAAAACACTTGCGCTAAAAACAGAATCCTAAATCTAGAATACAATAACTCATTTCTCTTATCGCACGCGCTTAGTCTCTTCAAACATAATTTGGGTACGAATCACTCGGAGTTTTAAGTTCTTTCAATTGTGCTAAGTATGGGCTCAAGAACCCCACTTCGAGGGGGGAAGAGCACTGCCTAAACACTTAGTGCAAAAACAAGAGCCTTAAAATACAACTCTCGAGCACAGCGTTCAACACACAAATTATAAAAGAACACGCGTCAAACATAAAGAAATTAGAGTTCATTTATTCACAAACAAAGCCATAAAAAAGCGATCTTGAGTTACAAAGTACTCTCAAGATCCAAATTTGGATTTTTCTACGGGAATAGAAAGCTTTCTCTCCTCACTAAATAGGTTTGAGGAGGAATCCTAACTCAAACAAAAAACTGAAATTAAAATCAACACCCTGGCCGAGCAGGAAATGCTTACTACAAATTCAGAGTGAAGAGGAACAGCCGGGCTAAGGTTCGAGTGTTGAATCCAATACCTTAAGAGGCATTCTTCTCATGATCAACGGCATCAAAAAGATCATCTTGAGTAGTCACCACAACTCCTTTTCCACTCGCCCTGTCCGGACCCACCAGGCCCATGACCATCAATTGCTCAACTTGGCTCACCAGTTCGCCGCCACCTCAGGCTCTACTTTAGCAGGGACTTCCTTCTCGCTCCCCGCCACAAGATCTGTATTCGGGACCGCCTCGGCGGATACGTCGGTCCCAGCACTAGGAAGATCCCCACTCTGAGGGATGGAAGTTACTAAAGGCGCCTCAAAAGCGACGCCCGATTCACCTCAGGGAGTGGGTAAGGCTTCATCCCGCTCCCCCTCAACAGTTTGTACCTCCTCATCAGAATCCGATTCCTCATCGAAAACTTCCTCCTCAAGGCCCACTTGCTGCCTCCCTAAGGAAAGGGCAAAATGGAAAGGGTCTTTGTTGAAATCAACGCACGCTTCAGCTTCTTCTTCATTTTCGAGGGGCTCCAGCTCCCCATTTAGGTCCACTGATATGCCCGAGATGTCTACATCCTCCTTAAGGGCACCAAGGTGGCGGAGCTGTTGGGTGCTCCTCTCGAAGGCGGCATCAATCTCAGGATAGGACTTCATGATGGCGAGATAAGTGAAGAAGGGACTTCGCACGAATGCCTTCACAGCTTTCTTCCCCGCTTTTCTCTCTATCTTGGGAAGCGAATTCCTCTACTTGATCTCTTCCTGTTTCGCCCCGGCCCACCAGGATTTATCCATGTCCACCCGCTCCCGCTTCTTCTGCTTGCTTAGGACACTGTCCTTTTCCGCCAGCTTGTTCTCGAGCTTCCTTATAGTGTCCTTCAGCTGATCCACAGTTTTAGAGAGGGTGTTGATGGATGTCTGGAGCGTAGCTCTCTGAACATTAAGGGTTGTGATCCTTCCTCTCTTCTTGCTCACCTCACTCTGTAGATCAACTATCTTGGCCTCCAGTTGGGCCTTCTCCTCGGGACTGAGCGGACAGGTACAATCTCTTGTACTTGTCCTTCGATGCCTTATAGTCTTGGAGGCGCTGGTGGAGCTGCTTGATGTGGCAGGGCATGTCCTAAGTCACCAAATGAAACTCATCAGAAACAGCCACTATATAAAATTGAGGAATTTAACAAGGGCACAAATGCAAAGGCTTATCTCGATGACGTTCTTCCTCAGATCCTGGTAGATAAACCTGGAAGATCTCTTCCAGAGGAGCTCTTGGTCCCTCCCGAATTGGAGACCACCCCAAAGATTGCGGAGCACGCTACCGTGCTCTTCATCGGTATACTCGTGTGAAAGACTCACACAGCTGCCATTGGCTCCCTTCAGTTTGTCATCATGGGGCCGGGGGAAAGAAAGAACCGCCCGCTCCTTATCAGAGTCGTAGACATCAAAAGAAGCCCCCTCTTTAGGCTTCGTATGGTCAGGCCCCAGCTTGGGCTCGGAGGGTAAACCACCTTGAGATCGCACGAAGCGGATTTTTCTGACGTCGCCCTTCGTCTTGACCTCAAGGGGGGCCATCTTTTGTTTCTTTGATTGAGGCTCCGAGCTGGCCCCAATCCCAACCTCAGAGGCCGACCTCTTCTCAACCTCCCCTACGCTCGGAACAGGGGACCTTAGTTTTAATGCAGCACCAGACGCTGCCGACGACACCTTCTGAGGCAACTTAGAAGTTTGCCTTGTGTCAAGACGGACCTTCTTTCCTCCGTCACCTCTTCCCGCCAAATGCGGGGATGATTGAATCTCCTTAGTGGAATCCGGCACTCCACCTTTCTTTGACTTTGGAATTTTATCTCCCCCATGAGGTGTTGATCCCCCCGCCTCAGGGGACTGAATTTGTTGTTCCGAGGACTACTGCTGTAAGTCGCTCGGACCCGCCTTCTTGGCAGATTTCTTGGGCAAAACGCCCTTTCTCTTCATCTCCCTAAGGGCTAAGGCTGTTCATTCGGTAAATAACCGCGTTTTTGGTTATTCAATTCGGTTAACCGAACTCGCGGTTAGTGATTTATACTAACCATATACCGAACCTAACAAATCGGTTTCGATTCGGTAAAAACCGAAAATTTTCGGTTCGGTTTCGATAAAAATAGAATAAAACCTAAATCCCAGAAAAATTGAAAAAAAAGAAAGAAATGAAAAACAACCAAACATAACCGAAAAACTGAAACCAAATTAAAAACCGAAATACTAAATATAATACCAAAATCATGTCTCCTTAATTCCAAGTGTCTAACATCCAACAAAATATATTTTTTTGCACGGAAAAAGCAAAACAAACAGAAAGAAACTATCATAATCAGCAAAAATACAAAATCAGCCGCACTGAAGCAGCACCAAACTCCTTTGCAGCAGAATACCAAATGATCAAATATCAAGTTTAACAGTGATCAGTGATGATTGGTGTGGTCATGTGGTTACTGGGTAAAGAGTTTGATTTATGAAGATTGAAGAAATTAAAGAATTGAACTATTGAAGAATGAAGACAAAAGGGTGAGAGATGAGTGAATAGTGATGACTGATGGGTGTTATTTATGAACAAATTAAAGGAAAGAAATATGATGAGAATATGAGATTCTAATCGGTTGGAATTACTTGGAATTTAAGAGTTTTTAAGAATACAATAAGTCAATTAGTCAAACATACTTAAGGCATTTAGAATTTTAGTGGGTTAAGAAATCAAGAAAGAATACAAATCAACTCACTTTTATGTCTAATATTAATAATTTAATATTATATACAGGAGAGGAGTAGGACTGTAGCAGTAGGAGATTAAAACTAATTTATTCGGTTTCGGTAAAAAACGATAATTGACTGTTTTTTACCGAAATAGAACCTAAACCAATTTTAAAAATTTTACTAACCTAAACCTAAAGCAATCTATTTCGGTTCGGTTTTTCGGTTCGGTTTCTGTTCGGTTTTCTCGGTTATGGTTTTTTATGCACACGCCTACTGAGGGCTGCTGCGGCCGACATCAGGAATGTCTCGTCTGCAAGACAAAGGAAACGATATTAACACGACAGTTCAAAGATTATACATCGGAAAGCAGTAAGACTCATTGTACCTAGAGTCAACTCCGACTCCTCATTCGAGAACGATAGACCCGCTGCCTTAAGACAAGGCTCTTTGAAGAAGTCCAACCTGGGAAGGCCATATGAAGCTTCAAATCGTGATAAGTGTTAAAGGTAGGGTCCAGCCCCTCGGCCAACCTTCCCTTATTGCGTCCAGACCACTAAACCTGGATGTCGACAACGCTCCAGGAAGTACCATTCTTGTACTTCAAGAAAATAGAGCGCTTCTTCTATTTCTCCCGATGCGAGCTCAGGGTCTTCACAAACTTCTTCTTTGTGAGAATAGAAAAGAATTCATCCCCGCCATCGCCACTGGATGACCTCCATGACGAGGCCACCCGAAAGAGCTGCTTGAAGTTGGCCATGGTTGGATCCAGGCCCAAACATTTCATGGCGATGACGAAGACCGCTATTAGGTGATGGGAATTCGGCGTTAACTGACATAGGCTCACACCAACCGCCTCATAAATCGCCCGAGCAGGCTTTGAGACCTACACCCTGAATCCGGCCTCAAAATCGTCCAAATATACAGTCAGACACCCCTCAGGGGGATTATTGGCCCTGTCACTTCCTCGAGGGCGCACCAGCTCGAAGTCAGAGCTAATGTTGTATTTGACCCTCAGCGAGGCCAAATCTACGCCCTCGAGCTTAAGCTTCATGTCCCCTGGCATCGCCTTTGTGCGAAGAAATTTCACAGGCTCCCCCTGCTCCTTCTTTTTGGCCTTCCGCCTCCTCTTCAAAGCAACAGGAGCCTCCTCCTCCTCCTCCTCCTCCTCGAGAGTATCCTCCTCTTCTTAGGTCTCTTCCTCCACTCGGCTCGCTCAAATCCCAGTGGAACCTCCCTCGCCATAACCAAAAGACTCTGCCCTTTCCTCTACGGTGGCCTCCTCCCTCTTTTCATCAGAAACTGTGGCCTCCGAATCGGCCACCTCCTCATCCACTGCATATTCCCCCTCAGAATTCATCCCTCCTACTTCATCGTCCTCCCAGACAGGACGGTCAAATGATATACCATTCCTCGAATCTGAAGACAATGCGTCCCCAGACCTTCAGATCTCGGATGGAGTTGACATACTTGGGGAAATATAAAAAGTAGAGAGTACGAAAAGAATAGAGAGTATAAAGTTGAGGAGTTACCTCAAAAAAGTCTGGAAATATGGTTTCTCCGACGACTGAAACTGCGAACGCTGCTACTCTCTCAAGCTTTTCAAATGTTTTGGATGCGTAAAAATCTGAAAACGACTAAGACTGAGGGTAATTATAGAGCGACTATGATGGTGAAAGCCCTAGGGATTGCAAAATGCCGCCATTTCAACTTTTCAAAAAACGTTAGTGGGCGCGTCGTGGATGCTAACCGTTGCGACTGGGAAACTAGCCATCATAGCCTACTAACGGTGCGACGCATGCGCCTCATTACTTATGCAGCATTAATGGTGATTTGCCATCAGACTTGCTCAATACTCTACAATCGCCTCATGCGCTCGACATTTGCAGAGTGAGGGGGCAACTGATGTGGTGCAATTTCGTATTGCCTACGTGGCTTGATCCTGTCCATCCATCCCTTGAGGGAGCATGTGACCTTGAGCAGTGTATACCTCCTGCTCAAACAGCTGAGCGCCTCGCTCAACTACTGAATTGTCTCGCCTCATTAGAGATGCTACTCGCTGGCTACTAACTGGACTCGAGAGCACACATCCGTTCGGACTGCCTCTGTAGCGCGCCCTGAAGGAGGACCGCCACATCCGCACCGAAATGGATTCCCGAGCTTCAGCGAGGGGCCTCAACTCAAAAACCCACTCCGGCGAACGACACTCAAACAAGCACTACCGGCAACAGCAACGACATCCCAACAACAACCACAAAAAAAACAAAGAAATGCGGAAGCAATTAATGTAAGCAATCAAATTTCATAAAAGCCTACAAGGCTATCATAATATCAAGAAACATTTATAAATCAGAATACAATAAAATAACAACACGTAATGCCATCCATGGCTCAACTAGTCTATCATATACAATCCTAGATATCGTCAACTATCCCACATCAGGGGCACATAAGTACGTAAAGTAAATAAAGCAGTAACGTAAAGTAAATAAATACAATAAACAAGACTCGACGGTTGTTGGGACCACTGACAAGACAAACCAGAAAGACTGAGCATATCTAGACCTGCTGATGCCGACTGACAAGATAGGTGACGTCGCCACCTGTCTACCTGAAGCAAGAAGCAAAATAGCAGGGGTGAGTATAAAAGATACTCAGTAAGGGGGTTTTGATCACAGTTCGTCGTTTATCTTTTTAAAACCAAAAGTGGTGAGTGTTGCCCGTTTTGAGAAAGAATTTAAATAATGAAATATAAGTTGTAAAACAATAACACAAGGCAACACTCGGTTCGGCTTGCTTGGAAAACACGAAAAGCTTGACGAACCGGATCCTTTAAAAACATTTGCACGTAATGTCAAGCCGATAAGTTGAACGGGGTATTAGTTGAGTCACGAGGCCGTTACTAATTCGAAAGGTACGATCTAATAAGTTAGAAATGATAAATAACACGGCTCGTAATTCAACTAATTAATTGAATAATATAGGAAGCCTTAGGGTAGCAAGTACGAGTCACGCTTCCGGGTTTTTATATATATAGGGAAATACATATGATAATTGAAGAAAATCGGAATGTGCCTCGACTTGTAACGAAAGCCGTAAAACAGTTAGACAAGCAATAAATGCGATATATCATGCAAGAATGTGTCCCGGCGAGAACGGGCCCTCTCCTTATAACTCCCAATTGAAAATCATGCAAGCAAGTACTCCATCACCAAGGTTCATGGACCACTCAGAATTTATGGAAACGCGTGTTAACAACGTCACCCTTAACAGAATTTTCTAGGGAGCGCGTAGCCTACAACGCCACCCTCGCACTAACTCAGGTTAGTCAACCTCCTGGCTGACCTAAGCAGATACGGATTGGAATATCCATCGGGATCTGCCCTGGACGCACGTCCCCAGGCTCACCTCCTGAATACTCCGGGCCCAACACGATACACGGTTCAGAGCTCGCATTTGAAAACGATGATAGTTGGTGGCCAAAAGGGCCATTCAAAATTGGGGAATCGGGATGTGGAAGGCCAAAGGGGCCATTCGAGACAAGGTTATATTTGCGAGGTCGAGAGACCAAAGTTCGCATTTAAAACAAAAGGGTTTTCCTTGTCTCTAGTTGAAAGCATTTCAAATCATTTTGGTTTTGCTATTAAAAGGTTTGACTAAGCACGTAAGGAATAGTAAAGGCAGTACGACAAATAAGAAAAGCGGGGTAATCATTTATTTCGCAAACCTATAATAGTCTATGTCCTTGCCCCAGTTAAAATAAGTTTAAACCCTTACCTGTAGCTCGACAAACGAGAAAAGCAAGCAGCAATTATAATTCGGCCTCTAAGATCCCACCTGAAAAACACGGGGTCCAGAGGATGAATGACTGACGCGAACAAGAAAACAGACACTGACGCTCGGCTATCAAAATACAAACATGCTTAAGGACACTCACTCAACATTTAAACATAAGAAAGCGAGTAGGGGCAATATAGTCAATTTATCCAAATGTATGCAATAATTAAATAAACGAATAACAATTAACATTTAATTAATAATAATATTTAAGCATAATCTAACCAGGGGTTAACCTTGCAATTAAACATCAAACATGTATATTTCATTTAAATCAACAACAATTAAGTACAACTTATAGCTTTTCCCAAAAGCTCAAAAGCTAACAAGTTAAGACCGATCCTATCTCTAGCCTAATCGAACCGAAACCTATCTGTTCGACTACACAAGCATATATCATCAACAATCAACAATTCATACAATTAAGCCAAGCTAGGATCAAGTTATTCATGCTCAAAAGCTATAAGCTATAAGCTATAGTTCAAAAGCTACAATTAATACAATAATACAAAAAATGCGATAAAAGACAAACTACAAGTCGGATTCGAGTAATACCAGCGCCGTTAGAACCGTTGCGTCGAGGAGAACAATCTTCGTGAAGACTCCGTCGCCGGAATCTGACTAGAACTGTAGCGCCGCCGCGTGCCGCCACCGGACTTCCGTCGAAACACCTCAGATCGTCGAACCCTTATACAGAAATGATCCTCTCGACGAGCCCGTCACAACCATGGTGGTTTTCCGTCGTGACTCCGCCTGGAACCACCGGGAACCACCACTCCCGCCGCCACTCAACGTCGTCGCCCCTTCAAGTCGCCATAACTCCGCCGTCCGTGGTCCGATTAAAGTGAAACCACCGCCAAAATGCTCCTCTCTTCATGGGCTTCAATTCCCGACCAACCCCAGGCATTGACGTCGCCGGAGAACTGAGATCGGAAAGCATCACCGCCGCCTGAAAATCGTCGATTCCGCCGCCGTCGGTGGTCGGATAGCCACGAGACCACCACCGTTGGCTTCCTTGCGAAAAAGCGGTCCAGAAGCACCCTTGCCCGCCGCCTGAAAGTCGCCGGAAAAGCCAGATCCACCACCCTTGCCGTCGCCACCTTCGCGCCGCCGTAGCGTCGCCGTCGCTGCTCCAATCGCCGGGAAACATGTATGGTTGAGTTCGTCTCGTCGATACGGTCGTCTAGACATATGATTCGTCGAATTCCGACAACGTTGCAAAAATCGTGTTTGGGAGAGAATGACTCGTCGTTCGATGATTGTCGGTGTGTGTGTGGTTTCTAAATATGGAAAGTTACTATATATATTTTTCGAAAAACGAGACAAAAATACAAAGTCTCGGAATTAGGCGTACTTAGTGTCAAAATGACCGTAATGAAAAGCTTAACAAGGTTTGAGGTTCGTTTCATAAAAGTTCGGCCATTTACAAAAAGTCAATATCGAGTGGAGTCAAAGTGTAAATAGTTTTGGGCCAAAAATGCAATATTTTGAAAATATAATTTTATGAATAATATTTAGAATCTTATGAAAATATTTGGAACCTCGACAAAATATGCATTATTACATTGAACCCCAGTCCAATGTACACCGTTAAATTACTACATTAAATTAAACGAGCTATAATTATAAATTTACCAAATTGACCCTAATTAGTGACAAAACGATGCAAATTAAATTCTAATTAATGCCTTGGGTTTTAAATAGCAAATCGATGATTCATAAAATATTTAAATGCAAGAGTTGGAAAACATGAAATTATGAATGACGTCGGGACCGTAAACGGTCCGAATTCCGATAAATGCGCTAATCTTGAAATTGGAGATTGCGGGTCGTTACAGCCTCCTCGTATTTCTGCCTCATAAAGTGGTGCAAGACGAGCAGCGCCCAATTAACTACCTTAGCTGATTTCGTGGGATTTCCTCACATCCCGTATCTCCTATACTTAAGGAAAGTCCCTCCGAACAGGGAAAACCTAGCGGAACAAGGAAGACATCCTGTTCGGGACTCTCCTTCCTTCTGAATCGCCCAAATCCAGGGATTCTCGCCCCAAACCTCCTTATAAATACTTCTGCACACAGATGTTCGCATTTCCGCATCGCTTAGTTGGAGAAGTCTTTGATGTAGTTGTTGATCAATGACATCGCAACCAGGTTGGTCTCATAGTTGTGCCTTCGGGCGGGACATGTTGGTCACGGTTTAATTATGAAGGTACAATCACTTTTACATACCCAAACTCTGTCAAATTCTCTTAAGCTCTTACCCGTACCTGACTTAACTCAGTGGAGGGTCTACGCTGGCTTAAACCCCAGCATGACCTCTAAATGTAGGCGTTCATCATTCTTAGCAGGTAAAAGAACCCATACTTTTGACAGGTGTTGCAGAATTGGCCGGATCCTAGCCGTCGGATCTCCAAACCAGTTTCGTGCATCATCAGTATGGTTTTCTAGTATGAGAATAAGATTTTTTATACGAGGTATTAAAATGTGGGGGATGAGCTTTTCTAAAGTCAAAAACTCGTTTTTTTTAGGTAAGGGCAAAATAATTTGAACATGTTTTTTATATAATTTTAATATTTCAATATTTTTTAATAAAAAAATAATAAGGATACAATATAAAATTACAAGACCCTGAATTTATTTTATAATTATATATTTATATAAGAGATATTTTGATAACTTTTTTTTAAAAAAAAATCTACTTATAATTTTAATAACATAAAATGGTAATTTGAAGTTTAGCTAAGTTAGTCAAAGACGCGTTAGTCAAACACGCGTTAGTGGAAATGTATTGACATGCCTGATGTCTATTATTAATATTCTACGGACGCTCCTGTCTTTGATTTTCTGTGCTC
Source organism: Verbena officinalis (assembly GCA_958496215.1). Classification (NCBI taxonomy): domain Eukaryota; kingdom Viridiplantae; phylum Streptophyta; class Magnoliopsida; order Lamiales; family Verbenaceae; genus Verbena; species Verbena officinalis. The sequence continues at coordinate 35,014,367 of OY292386.1, read as the reverse complement.
AAGCAAACCCGCCAGTCTTTCCCTCGCTTTTACATACATGTCGAACCCAACCTCTGAGCATTCAATCCTTTCTTCTTCTCTAGATCTATCTCATTTTCATACAATCCAAGATGATGCAGATCTTCGTGAAAAACTTGATCACCGGAAAGACGATTTCTCTTGATGTGGTCAGTTCCGATACCATCAACAACGTGAAGGAGAAGATCCAGGACAAGGAGGGGATACCTCCGGTTCAGCAGAGGCTGATGAAATATGGCGCAACAGATCTCGAAGACGGCAGAACTCTAGCCGATTACAACATTGAAATGGCATCGTACCTTTTTCTTGGCCTCCGGGGTGGGAATCAGATCTTCATCTCTACCTATATTGGAAATAAGATAATAGCCCTAGAGCTGGAGGAGTCCGATACTGTTTATAACATTAAGGCTCGGCTGCAGGACATCAATGGAATTCCGCCGGATCAGCAAAGGCTGATCTTCCACGGAAGGCAGCTTGAGGACGGCATACCCCTTGCCTATTACAACGTACAGGCGGAATCGGTCCTTCATTTTGTCCTTTATCTTAGAGGTGGTGGTTGTATGACGATATACATTGAAACTCCTAGTGGTAATAGAATGTCTCTTGGGGTCGACAGCGGCTGCACCATCGATGCAGTTAAGGCCATGATTCGGTATAAGAAAGGAGTCTGGCCTATTCTGCAGAGCTTGATCTTTGCGGGGAAGGAGCTGGAGGACGGCAGAACCCTAAAATATTACAACATACAGGATAAATCGACTCTGGATTTGGTTCTGAGGTCGGGTGGAGGTATGCAGATCTTTGTGACGACTTTGTCTGGGGAAACTATTTCCTTGCTGTTGGCGAGTTCAGATACAATTGGTAGTGTTAAGGCGCATATCCAACGTATCCAGCTAGAAGTGGGTATTCCAGCAGACGACCAGCAGAGACTGATCTTTGCTGGGAAGCAGCTCGAGGATGAGCACACACTTGCCGATTACAATATCCAGAAAGGGGCTACTCTGCAACTCAATGATTTGAAGCGGTAAAGCCACAACCTCTGGTCCGCTTTTGAAAACATTGCTGCAACTTGTTCTTCATGATGATATATGATTCTGTCTTTTGATCATACATTCCTGTATGGATGATTTTTCAGAATCGAATAATGCTAAAACTTTGGTTTATCGTTTTGTTTCTTTAATGGATTCAGGGGATTTTTAAGTTGTCTTGTGCTAAATGTAGTAGTCTATAATTTGTTCAGTAATGCTGTTGTGTATTACATTCTTGTTGATTGTTACTTGTTTGTGGTGCCTATGAAATTTGGGAAATTTGTTATAAAAGTCCCTGTGTTACGAGAAATGAGTTAAAAAAATCCTGTCATATATAAAGTAGCTATAAAAACCCTGTGTTTTGAATTAATTTGCTGAAAAAACCCTACAAACTTTGTTGTAACTACACGCTCGTTGATTGAGAATAAGAGAGTGAATTTAGTTATTAAATGTCTAAAATGCCCTTAATTGGCTAAAAAAAGCTGGCATGCATTATTTTTCGTTCCAACCTCAATTTTTGCCCAAAATTATGGCTAGAAACTATTATACTAGGCCTATAAATTTTTTTATGCATTAAATCAATGAAATAGAGGTTTATATTATATTATGTGAATTGGCTAAGTTTTTTATAAAGTTAAAAAAATAAATGGAGAGAGAATCTGTACAAAAATGCATAAAAGAATGTGTAAATAAGTCCAACAATACAAATAAAAATAAAGCATTAAAAAACACCAATTCCCATTACCAATTCTGCTCCAAATAAAGTATTTGCATGGGGCACACATGACCTGTTCAAAGTTGATTCTCTGGTATGTGAATGCTAGGGTTCAGTCGGTATTTTGAAAAGAAGGAGAAAAATATTGACCAGAAAAATATGCGTGTTGAAGTGAGAATGAAAATTAAAAAAAAAAAGTGAAGTGAGAATGAACTTAATGTTATAAAAGTAAGGGTATAATGGTCATTTTAAATGCTTTGTTGACTAGATTATCACAGGGGCAGTGAGCAAATATTTACTAAACAGATGATTTTTTTAACTACTTTTTATATGACATGATTTTTTTGACTACTTTTAATTAACACAAGGTTTTTGTAGCATTTAATTCTATGAAATTTTAATAGAGAATTGTGGTGAATTACTTGAATCTGAATTATGAAGATTCAAGTTTACCTCACCATATGAACCCTATTACCTAATACTTTCGATTCCCTTACGAATTGCATACTAATTCTTGGTATTTTTGCATATCAATTCCCCATGATATACGTATTGGTACCTTATATCAAGCATTCTGACTTAGCCATTAGACGACCATTATTTTACTTAAACAAAAAAGCTAAATTTACTAATTAAATAGTCCTAAATTAAATATATAATAATGTATGTATATATATATTTTATATATATTAATTATAAAGTCCTGATTATATAATTAAATTCTATTGATCTAGTATTAGTTGGAAAGTTAGAAATAAATTAATATGGATTGATTTTGACTTACTTGAATCGATTGAATAATATTAATCTAATGTTAGTTGAAAAGTTAGAAATCAATTAACATTTATGCAGTGTATGTGAAAGGGAAGGGAAAGATTTATGAAGTTTGAGAGTTTCTTTTTTGAAATTTGTGTTTCAAATGAGGAAATATGTTTAAGAATTGTAATGTTCTATTACCTAATTTTAATTAAGAGAAATTTATTATATTTATATAATTTTGTGTTGGTATGTATGTTATGTAATCATATATATATATGAAAATGAATGAGTCAGATATTTTAGGAAATATGCTTATGTGTTAATGAGTTGGATTAGTTAAAATTAGTTCATTTTGACATGTAAATTATTTTTTTAATTAAGAGAAATTTATTATATTTATATAATTTTGTGTTGGTATGTATGTTATGTAATCATATATATATATGAAAATGAATGAGTCAGATATTTTAGGAAATATGTTTATGTGTTAATGAGTTGGATTAGTTAAAATTAGTTTATTTTGACATGTAAATTATTTCTATAATTAAGTCATTAATTATGATTTTTGTAACTTACATATATATATTTAATTGACATTCCATATATTGGTTTATATTAAAAAAATTGTAACACCTATTTAATTATAGAATTATATAACTATTTTATATAATATTGATATTGAAAATTTTATTCAAGAAATAATTTTAAGACGATTATGTGTGCGCCCAAAAACGAACGATTCATTATACCGCTTAATATTAATTGTAATTTAGATATTGCCAAATATTACAAAACATTCATCGAATTTAATTTAATCTTGGAATTATATTTTATTTTTCTGCCCCACCCGTTTTGTTTGCGCACTAAAAAAAGCCGATGCATTCTAATTCTACCATCCTATTTGGCATTTTCCCGTGAAGCTGTCTGTGGAAATGGGAAATTTTTGCTATGAGTCGGGTGTGGGACTCGACTCATACACCCTCCATTACTTTAATAGCTTTAAGTCTCACTTTTTTTCAAATTTTCACCCCGTATTCTATTATAGGGTGAATTATATTTGGGTTCATAATATTTGTCATATTTATATTTAAGTTCACTTAAATGTATTTATTATATATAAGTTCCTAAATTAATCAATATATATATATATATATATATATATATATATATATATATATATATATATATTTCTGAATTGGTCAATATTTGTTTCTAAATCCGTGGTGGGACCTAAATATATATAATATAAATTAAACTAAAGGATATTGGGTATCGCTTACATCTAAAAAAGCACATTTTATGTTCAATTTGATCAAATATAGATCACTCCAGGGATCTAAATATAATTAACGCATTTAAGTGGATCTAAATGTAAATATAATAAACTTCAAGGACACATATGTAATTCTCCCTTTATTATATTAAAATCCTAACGTTTCTTCAATTTCAGTGTATCTTCTTCTTCTTTTTTTTTTTTTTTTTTTTTTCTTGTTTTTCTGGGTTGCTCAAGGAAACAGACAAAGCAAAGGAGCAACAGGCTATATTAAATAGCCACTTTTATTTTATTTAATTTAAATTATCAATTTCTCCTTTTATTTATAGCTGTACATGAAATGAATACCTCAATCCATTTAATTGAATGCACACAAAAAAGTTCTTTTTTTTTTTTTTTTTTAATACTGGGAAGATATTCATAATTATCGTTTATTTTTTTCTTAATTATTATATATTTATATGGTATGCATTAAAAAATTACATGCATACTACATTTTTATGTTTTGGTCAGTCACACCACATCTATAGATCCCATATAAAGTATAAATGTAATCTTTTTGTATAAAATTATGATTTTATGGTAACTAAGTGTTTTATATAGTGATTTATAATAACATATGAATTTGGTATATTTATTTATATCACATTAAATAAAATTTTACATTCTCAAATTTAAAATAGATGACAAGACAAATATATATAATATGCCATAATCCCACCCCGCCACGTGTCACAATCCTCTCCACTCGTCGCCCTACTAAATGTAACACTTGAGATACCTAGAAGATACTAAGTGTTCTCCTCGAAGACTCTTCCCCAACTATTACCCTCGAAGATTCTTCCCCTCGTCGTACCCCTCGAGCTTGGGTTCACCAGCTCGAACTGAGTCCCCTTTATTCTCCATCTCGAAGATCTCTGATACCTCCTAGTGAACCGCCAGCCTCCACGTTCCTCCCAACTGCTATGGACATCCTAATTATGCTGAATAATCGGCCTGATCCGCTTTACCTCCCACGATCAGATCTTCCAGTCAGTTGGCGACCAAAATTAAAGGCCTACGATCTACGCACCTCTATAAATACTCAGATCATTCCATCTGAAAGGTACGCACTCTTTAATATACAAAAACTCTGTCAAAATACTCTCTCAAGTGTCTTCACACTCTCGTCACCTCCTGATTCCTAATTTAACTCAGTGGAGGATCAACGCTGGCCTAAACCCTAGCTTGATCTTAACATAGAGTGTTTGGCTGTTCTTAGCAGGTTACGAACTCACTCTCAACTGGATCGAGGTCATTTTGGTTGAATCTCCTCCGTAGGATTCAAGCCCATTTTCCACCCTCATCAGTTTGGCTCCGTCTGTGGGAAACCACATTAAACATTTTTCCTCAGTTTGTTGCTAAGAAAATGGCAGCCAGACCAGAAGATGCTCACGATGGTACTCCCCCACAGGATGTACCCGAAGATTTTGTCCAACAAGACGGAAATGCTACCTCTGATGCATTTCCCATTTTTCCGCAAGCACCCCTTCGCATACGTACTGGAATTCACAGGGACGCACCATAAAATGCGCCTCCCACTGATCTCAACACAACCACTAATGCTTCTTTAGTAGAACAACTAGCAGCATTACAACAAGCCGCAAATGACAACCCTCTCCTCGTGACGCTAGTGAACACTTTGAACAGGCAGAATCAAGGAGAGAGTTCTCAGCACAATGCAAATACCACTCCCAACATGCTCCACCCCAACACCTGGGTCAGAGACCCAACCACTCCTGCTTTAAGAGTTGTTACTAGGGCTGGAGAACAAAGAACTGGCCCTCGTACCATCAACGGTATCAATGGCGCTCCTACTTGAAGGACCGTTCAAATAAATCCTTTTCATTTCACCTATGAAGGTACTCCAGCAGACGACCGCGTTTGTGAACTGGAAAAGCAAAATCTCAAGCTCCAGGCTGTAATCAACCGCTTGAGAAACGACATTGAGGTAGAAGAACACCTCGAGGAGCCTGACGAGTACGTTATGGAGCGAAGAAGAAATGCACCTTACCCACCTCGCGAGGAGATAGATCATTACAGTGAAATCACCCGAGGACGTCCACTCACAGAAAAGGTGCTCATGACTCGAGCTGGAAGAGACAAGGTTCCTACTTCACTCCCAAGATGCGACGGAACCACTGATCCAGAGAAACACCTCAACTCTCTCGAACATTTGGCGTATTTATACAAACACCCTGACGACTACTGGTGTAAACTCTTCGTGAGCACCCTCGAAGGGGTAGCACAAGACTGGTACAAGAGGCTCCCCTCTCGTTCTATCAACAGATACCTTGACATCAAGAAGGCATTCCCCAGCCACTTCAGCCCCTTGAAGTTGGTTAAGCAGCCCACCACGAATTTATTCAACATAAAGCAGGGGCGTGACGAATCCCTTCGAGATTATTTCCGAAGATTTGGAACCGAGCTCACCAAGGTGGAGACTCCTTCAGTGGACTTTCTGAGACATGTTGTACACAATGGATTGAATGACCCGATAACCAGTTAAGAATGTGCCAACGCCATAGTCAGAAAGGAGCCTCAAGACATGATTCAGCTAAAAAATATTGCCAATCCTTACATGGTGCAAGAAGATTTCACCAACCTGAAGTATTCTCATGGTTCGAGCCACAAAGGCAGTCGAGAAGGATCCTCTTGAGGTCATCGACAAGATGACAAGTGAGATAAGAGGAAATTCGAGACCAAGCGTCTCTACGAGGGAGGAAGGGTAGAACTGATCAAGAGCAATGCTGAGATACTGCTCATTAAGGGAGTAAAAGCTTTTACTCCTCCAAGGCCTATGAAACCCTCTCACCACACAAGAAATTCGGACATCTACTGTGCCTTTCACCAGCAGTACGACCATGAAACTGAAGATTTAGGCCTTGAGGCGGAGATACAAAGGCTGGTGAAAGGAGGAAAGTTGCAGGAGTTTGTAAAGAGCCTAGACAAGCATTGCAAGAAGAAGAAGTATCGCTTTCGAAGTCTTAGTGACCGTTCGAGAAGCCCAAAGAAAGACAACTGTCCTCAAAAGGACAAATAGAAGGCAAGCGATAACATACCGATGAACGTAATTAACGTAATTGCAGGTGGAGCCACGAACGGTGACACCAAGACCGCCAGAAACAAAGTTGGACACCAGTTCAGCCAAGAACCAAATGGACCTTCCATGGAAATCATGCAACTCGAGCAAACAGAAGTTCTGGGCTTTACAAACCAGGACTACGACAATGTTGTTGTCGAAGCAGATGGAGAAAGCCCAGATTACCCCCTAGTAATTACAATCGATATGTTTAACACAAGAGTGAAGCGAGTGCTTGTTGATACAGGAAGCTCGGTGAACGTAATGCCTGCCTCAACTTTCAAAAAGTTAGGTGTTTCGAGCGAATCCATGACAGCCGTCGAGAGTCCTCTACTCAGTTTTGGAGGGCAACCAGCTTACCCGCTCGGGCAGATAAAGTTAGCCAGCTCCATGTGTACAGCTCCGAGGAGGCAAACCACATACCTAACCTACACCGTGGTTGACATTGATCTGCCTTACAACATCATCCTCAGGCGGCTAGGTTTGTCAAAGTTTAGAGCAATCCAATCTATTTTCCACAAGAAACTTAAGTTCCCCACTCCTCAAGGAGTGGGCGAAGCTTGCTGAAATCTCAAGGAAGCCTGGGAGTGCTACATGTTGTCCACTAACTTGCCCAAGCTCCTAGTCGAGCCCAAACCTCTCGAAGCAACAACCATGGAAGACGAGGAAATGCCAGATATAGAAGACATTCCTGACCCCAAGAAAGCCAAGAAAGAAAAGAAGAAACAACTGGAACCAAAAGAGACAAGAGTCAAACCGACGCGAGAGTTCATGGAGATCGAACTCGTACCTGGAGATGACTCAAAGAAAATGAAGATCGGGGCACAACTCAAAGGGGCAGACCGCATCATGATGATAGAATTCCTACAAAAGAACAGCGACATTTTCACTTGGAAGCCTTCTGACTTCAAAGGAATCGACGCTAATGTGATTGTGCACCGATTAAACGTGGATCCAGCCTTCAAGCTAGTCAAACAGAAGGCAAAAAAACTGGGAAAAGAGAGAAACGAGATAATCGAGGAAGAAGTGAATAGGCTTCTCGACGCAAGTTACATCAAGCCCATTCAATTCCCTGATTGGCTCTATAATGTTGTGCTCGTGCCCAAACCTAATGGCAATGGAAAATGTGCAATGACTTCACGGATCTGAACAAGGCTTGCCCAAAAGATCCTTATCCCTTGCCAAGAATCGACCAGCTCATCGACTCAACTGCGGGTTGCGAGCTCATGAGCATGATGGATGCGCTTCAAGGATATTACCAGATCTTTATGGCGCCCGAGGACATAAGTAAAACCTCCTTCGTCGTTGTTAATGGAGTTTACTGTTTCAAGGCCATGCCATTTGGCCTCAAGAACACTGGCGCCACTGGCGCCACATATCAAAGATTGGTCAACCGCATGTTCGCAGAAAAAATTAGAAAATCCATGGAAGTGTATGTCGATGACATGATCGTTAAGAGCTTGAAGGCGAAGGACCACCTGGCAGATCTCGAGAAGTCTTTCGCCATTTTGAGAAAATACGAAATGAAGTTAAACCCAACCAAGTGTACTTTTGGCGTTGAGGGAGGCAAGTTTCTGGCCTACGTCGTCAGCCAACGAGAAATCGAAGCCAATCCTGAGAAGATCGAGGCCATCCAAGCCCTCGAGAAACCTGACACAGTAAGAAAGGTACAAGTCCTTTTGGGACGAATTATTTCACTTAACCGATTCATTTCCAGGTCAGCTGATAGGAATCTCCCATTCTTCAAAATTCTGAAAAACGCCAAAGCTTTTGGATGGTCAACCTAATGCGACGAAGCACTGGTCAACCTCAAAAGTTACCTCACCTCGACCCCACTCCTCGCCAAGCCAAATCCTGAAGAATTGCTATACATATACCTTGCAGTATCCAGTGAAGCAATCAACTCCGTAGTGGTGGTCATTCGAGAAAGAAAACACCTACCAGTGTACTATCTGAGCAAGATCCTTCAAGGCACAGAGAAGAACTACTTAGAGATACAGAAGTTCGCACTGGCCCTGGTCCACGCCTCTAGGAAGTTGAAGCCTTATTTCCAAGCACACTCAATCACAGTACTCACGACCAACCTCTGAAGCAAGTACTGGTAAAGCCTTACGTGTCTGGAAGAATGGTAAAATGGGCAATTGAACTGGGCCAGTTTGACATTAACTATCAATCTCGAGCAGCTCAACAAGCTCAGGTCTTAGCCGACTTCCTGCTCGAGCGAGGGGACTTACCAAATCAAACAGATACTGCAGATGTTCCCCAACCTTAGACCTTGCATGTAGACGGATCTTCATCAAATCAGGGTGGCGGAGCAGGAATATCTTTGAGAAGTGGAGATGGAGAAGAGTTAGATTTTTCCATACGCCTTGAGTGGTTGCCCACCAACAATAAGTCAGAATATGAAGCCTTATTGGCTGGTCTCGACATTGCCTTAAAGAGAGGTGTAAAGTATCTTCGAGCCTTCACGGACTCTCAGCTCGTGGCCAGCCAAATAGAAGGGTCTTATGAGGCCAAAGAAGAAACAATGGTGAAATACCTAACGAAGGCAAAAGAGTTGATCGCAAAATTCGAGACGTGCACAATCAGTCAAATCCCTCGAGAAGAGAATCAACGAGCAGACGCCCTGTCTAAATTCGCCAATAACTCTGAAGGTACAAAAGATCATTCAATATCTTTTCTAACATCAAACACGCTTGTGATATCTCCAGAAAATCTAGTGGAAATCAACTCCATCGACCCAGTTGAACTTTGTTGGTTAGACAATCTGGTAGTTTTTCTACGAGACGGATCCCTGCCATCCGACCATGTGCTCGCTAGATAGATCAGATATAAAGCCGCTCGTTACATGCTCGACGAAGAAGGAAGACACTTCTGCAGATCTGAATATGGCCCGACCTCGAGATGCCTACTCCCGTCACAAGCTCAAGAAGTTATGACCCATATTCACACGGGAGCTCGAGATAGCACATGCAGAAACCACGCAACGGGAAGAAACTTACACGAGAAAATCCTTCGAGCAGGGTACTACTGGCCAACTATGCAAGAAGACTGTATGAACTTTGCAAAGGCATGCCCGCAATGTTAGAAATTTGCAAACATCTCGAAATAGCCCGCAGCAGACATGGTCAGCCTCGACATCACATGGCCTTTCGATCAGTGGGGAATCGATATCATAGGCCCTTTTCCAAAGGCTAAGTACCAAAAGCTGTACGCAATTGTGGCAGTAGATTACTTCACCAAATGGGCCAAGGCTGAAGCAGTGGGACGCATCTCAGACGAAGTGGTTCACAACTTCATATGGAAGAATATCATATGTCGCTTTGGAACTCCTCGACTATTGGTCTCTGATAATGGTCTGCAATTCATAAGCAAAAAGACAACGGAATGGAGTAAAACTTATGGCATCGAGCAACGCTTTACATCAGTTGGAAAGCCACAATCAAACGACCAAGCAGAAGTGACAAACATAACTCTTATACGAAATCTGAAAACGACGCTCGACGGAAATAAGGGCGAATGGGCCGAGAAGCTTCGAAAGATCTTATGGGCTTATAGAACTTCACCTCGAACAGCAACTAACCAGAGTCCATATTCTTTGGTGTACAGATCCGAAGTTGTACTCCCCGTTGAAATCCTCCACCAAACTCTCCGTGTTGCGCATTTTGAGCCTCTCAACAATGACAACCACCGTCGCCTCGAGCTAGACATGCTGGAAGAAAATCGCAATAAGGTATGGCGTCGAATGAAGTATTATCAATCCGTCATGGCAAGGCAGTACAACAAGAAAGTGAAAAACAGAAGATTTCAGGTAGGAGATCTAGTCCTCAAGAAGGTGGAAGTTTCCAAGCATGTCGGAAAGCTCGATCCCAACTGGGAAGGACCATATCAAGTGATGGAAACAATGACCAGGAATGCATATAGATTGGCCGACTCAAAAGGCAAGCAACTCCCAAGGCCATGGAATGCAGAGAACCTCAAGAAGTACTTTGTTTAGATTAGTACAAGTTGTGTATTTCAATTCAATTAAAGTCGCCAGCAAGCCTTCGAGCGCAGAGAGATCAAGTAATTTACTTTCAATCAAAGCCGCCAACGAGTCCTCGAACTCCACGCACTTGTAATCAAAACGCCATCAAAGAATTTACACTCGACGCACATTATCAATGAAAGCTTTTACTTCGTCTCAATTGCTTCATTCTTACAATGTCATTTACGCTATACATGTCTCACAAGTTTGTTAAGTTCTTCAAAATTGTTTCCAAGTCATGGGCTCGAGAACCCCACTTCGAAGGGGGGGAGTAGAGTACTGCAAACACTTGAACAAAACAGAACTTTAAAACACAAACATACGAGCACATACATAACTCAGAACAAATACATTACAGGAAACATATACAAGCAACTTCGAGAAAAAAGACAAGTAAAGCAGCAAACAACGCCGGGAGAATCAACACCAAGTATAAACAAAATAATATTTCATTAAATTTAGAATGACGGCCCTCGAGTTACATGCTACTCTCGAGGAACCTAAATTTGGATTGATGAAAAGGGAACAAACTTGCCACCTCGACTAAACAAGCTCGAGGGCAATACATAACGAAATAAAGCAAAAAACAAAAAATAAACCAAGCATGTCACCATGCGACATAGATCTTCACTTCTTCTCCTTCTCAGCAGCATCAAAAAGCTCATCTTGAGAAGGAACAGTTGTAAGACCAACTGCTCCAGTCAAACCGACAACATCCTGGTTAACTTGCTCACCAGTTGTTGCAACCTCCTCATTTCTTGGCTCCTCAACAACTACTCCCAAAATTTTCGAGGCATCGTGAATTATTGGAGGATCCGCCATAGCATCACCCAATTCATCCACAGGAGCAAATAAGGCATCATCCTGCTCCTCCTAGTCGTTACTCTCTTCCTCTTCTTCCTCCTCTAGACGATCGAGCTCAGCGTTAACTTGAGCCAGTATGATCTCTTTGGCAAAAAAGAACTCGTCCTTGGAAAAGTCAACCACCTCAGAGGTTCCCTCATCAGCTTTCGCTACCATAGGCGTTAAATCATTATTGAGGTGGAGCGCCATACCACTTGTGTCGACATCCTCTTTTATGGCCCCAAGAAAGCTCAACTGGGCGCGAGCTCATTTATAAGCTGAGAAAATCTCTGGATAAGCACGTATGGTATTGAGGTAGGCAAAGAACTTGCTCTCCACAAACCTCCGAACAACATTCTCCTCGATCTCCTTCTCCTTCTTAGGAAGAACCTCTTTCACCCAGCGCTGCCTCTCCAAATGGGTCCCAGCCCTGAGGGAGTCCTCCTTCTCCTTTGTGATATATCTGTTGAGGGCGTCGAAATCCTCCTGTCGCCGCTCAAGGGTAGCTATCAATTTCACCTTCTCAGATTGGATGAAGTCGATGGTCGATTTAGCGTTGTCTAATCTCTTCGAGGCCTGCTCCTCATCGAGCATCTTCATCACCTTCTCCCTCTCTTCATCCGCCCTCTTCAAAGCGGCATCCCTTTTCTCGAGCTCTTTCGTCAAGCTCGCCACTTGCGCCGTCGCGGTATCCAACTCCTCTTGAGATGCGCCTTTAGAAGACAAGTACCATCTCTTGTACTTGTCTTTAGAACATTTGTAAGTCCAAAGACGGCGCATCAAAGTATCAATACGCGAAGGCAAATCCTGCAGCAAAAGGAAAAAGAGGAAAGGTCAGCATGAAAGAAAAGGAACTCGAAAAGAATCAACTGATTATGTACACCACAAAACTTACCCAACAACGATCTTTCGATGATCGGTGTAGATGCAGGCCTTGTTCAGATCAGTGAAGTCGTTGCTCATTCTTTATTTCCCATTAGGTTTGCGAAATACGACGATGTTGCAGAGCCATTTCGGAAATTGTATGGGCTCGATATATCCCGCCTCGAGTAACCTGTTGACTTCTTCCTCGATTATCTCGTTGCGTTCTTTTCCCAGCTTGCGAGCCTTCTGTTTAACTGGTCTGAATGACAGGTCTACGTTGAGTCGGTGCACTATCACCCTGGGATCGATACCTTGGAAATCGGAGGGCTTCCAGGCGAAGACGTCACTGTTCTGTCAGAGGAAGTCAATCAGCTTTTGACGTTGCTCTCCTTGGAGTTGGCTCCTATCTTGATCATTTTGGACTCATCTGTTGGGAACAATTCTATGTCGATGATGGGCTCCAAGTTCTTTTTCTTCTCCTTTTTAACTTTCTTGGGGCCGGGCATTTCCTCGATACAGGGCATATCATCCTTCTCGAAGTGAGCAGCCTCGAGAGCGGTAGACTGCTCTTGCAATTGTGGGGTTGTGGCGGACAACATGTAACACTCATGGGCCCCCTATAAGTTGCACACTGCTTTCCCAACACCGTGAAGGGTTGGAAATTTGAGCTTCTGATCGAATGCCATCCCCAGATTAACAACGGTGTACGTCAACATGGCCGTTCTCTTCTTTGGGCCGGTATCGAGTGTGGTAGTTAGGTTGACCTTTCCCAACGGGAAGATGGACAGGCCCTCAAAACCTCGGAAGGTCTCTTCCGTTGTGTTCAAACTTTGAGGTGAAACTCCTAGCTTACGACACGTTAGGATGGTCAATATATTTAAAGAACTGCCTAAATCGACGAGGACTTCGGTCAGACCACTGTTGAAGAGGGTTGCCTCTATGACTAGGGGAGGTTCGCCCTTATAGTCGGTGTAGGTCTCTGAGAATTCCTTGTCGGTGAAATCAATCTCTACGTCCATCCAGGAAGGGATGCCTGAACGCTCAGGTCCATTCGGGACTTGGCAAAACTGCCTTCCAGCTTTTCGACGGGACGTCTTGGTATCGTCGTTAGTGTTTCCTTCGGAGATGACCTGAATCTCCAGAGCGAAGCGTATTGGCAGTCTTCTGGGGAGATGTAGGCCTGGGACAGATCCCAGATCCGGAGTACGGTCCTTAGGTAATGAACCGCCGGGAGGTCTCCAAATATCCTGGATGAGGGGATCAAGTTTACATTGATTCATATTTCTGCAGGTGGATCGTGATCTTATCTAGCAAAATGGGATGTGTGATGAATAATTGTGTGGTTTCCAACAGACAGCGCAAAACTGATGATGCACGAAACTGGTTTGGAGATTCGATGACTAGGATCCGGCTAATTCTACAACACCTATCAAAAGTATGGGTTCTTTTACCTGCTTAGAACGATGAACCCCTACAGTTAGAGGTCAAGATGAGGTTTAAGCCAGCGTAGACCCTCCACTTAGTTAAGTCAGGTTAGGGCTTAAGAGAATTTGACAGAGTTTGGGTATGTAAAAGTGATTGTACCTATAGGGCGGATTTCCAGCTTTTATATGAATGATATCGGGCCGGATGTGGTTAAATCCGTGGGCTAATCCCTTAAGCCCTGTTTCAGGGAAGTCCCCTATGTGCCGTCTCTTTTACTAGATAATGAAGGTTCCTTCAGGAATATACCACTAAAATAGGGTGTTGGTGGGGGATGCACGCGTTATCCGAGGCCAACTGTCATAAGGGAAGTGGCCTCGGGATAGACCCTCCGTGAGGAGCGAGAGGTTAGCCTGAGCAGGGGACTGCTCAAGGCGTTCCGTCTCGGAGATGACAAGGAGGCAACTGAGAGGTTGAAAAGTTCAAGGGGACGAGGTGTGTCATCTAGAAGTCGATCTCGAATTGGAGATGGTCTGAGATTACGACATGTGTACATGAGAATTTTAGCCATATCAGTATGTAATATGGTGCAATTTCGTATTGCCTACGTGGCTTGATCCTGTCCATCCATCCCTTAAAAGAGCACGTGACCTTTGACAGTATATACCTCCTGCTCAAATAACTGAGTGCCTCACTCAACTACTGAATGGTCTCGCCTCATTAGATCTGCTGCTCACTGTCTACTAACTGGCCTTGAGAATGCACATCCCCTCGGACTGCTGAGCGGGGAGCACCACACCCGCATCGATATGCTACCCGTGAGAAGAATAAAGTCCAAACACGAGCATCATAACAAGGTACGGTGACGAACAAACAACCTGCTAGGCGGAAGCTAACTGACGAATCAACAAAACCAACATAATATGCGGAAGCTATAATAAATCTGTATTTCAGTTTGCAACATGCCAAAAAAAATAATGAATACAATCCTATGTCCAGTTAAGGATCTACGAAAGAAGTAATCATAAATTACATATTTCACTGCGCAATTATAAAGCCCACCAAGGCCAGCGGAAATGCAGATAATCATAAAGTTCACAAAAATATGAAAGCCTAGTCTAAGCCCACCGAGGCCAATACAATAAAGCATAACTTAACAGAGTTCTAACATGCTATGCATTCCTAAATAAAACAAAAGCCAAACAGACCGGGCTCGAGACGCCAAATGAACGACGACCGACTCAACCACCACCTAGTGACTCCAAACCTTAAACCAATATCGAGAGCAACGGGAGGATTAGTCAAATGACTAAGTGAGGGGTTGTACATATATAGAATAAAACAGAAATATGATTCACAATTTATAAATAAACAGAAAAGAACAAGAGAGAGAGAATGGGGTTTTTCTAATACCTGCGTGAATCATAACATAAACAAATAACTTACTGTCAAATTGCTCGGCGAGTCGAGTGGGTTCTCCAACCTTATATCCCCTGGGTGCCCTCTACTCCGGGCCCATAGAACATATCATATTAGAACATAACACTAGCATTTGGAAAACAAACCATTTTCCTTTCGATATTCAATCATATTTTCATTGGCTAAAGGGGCTGTTCGAGACAAGAAGTGCAACGGTCTAAGAATACAATGGCGATGCTAACTGTTCCGGGTAGAGCCTACGCCGGGGTATGCACCCTCATAGTAACACTTGCGAAGTCGTATACCCAAAATTACTTTTAAAACAAGATTGTTGTCTTGTCTCTAGTTAAAAAATTTTGAAATCATATACATAATAATCGTTTGATATTAAATCCATTTGTTATAAATTCATTAATGTAGTAAATTAAAATATTTACTATTTATATATAACAGATAGGATAAAACGATTAAACACATGAAAACAGGCTTAAGGGTGTAAGAATGATATACATACTACATATAGATATTGGAGTCAGAAAACGGAAAACCTCACTTGGAGAGGAAACTGACTGGACCAGGGCGGTCTCATGAAAAGGGACACCTGAAAGACATAACTGACATGAGACACGACACAACCAAACCGAAAAGGACAAACATGACAGACAACAGAGAACGTACGGCTTCGACAACAAATATAAACATGCTTTACATGGATTAATTACAATTAAGGCACGTATAGTATAATCTGTACAAGTAGCATAAAAATATATTATTCATGTTTAACATGCTCGGTAGATGAACTTGCAAATATTTAAAAATAATTATTTAACCATTAAGCCTAAAGAAGCAATTGAGGGCAAAATAGTTATTTACTATGCATTTTACAAATAAATAAATAAATTCATAACATTTAATTAATTACATAACAATTAAGCACATAAACCACGTAGGGGCAAAATTGTCATTCCACATCATTCGGTCACTTTACATCACTCAGCCACAATTAATGTCTTCAATCAACCAAGTCCAATTATGCATTTAATACTTTTATTTAATTATTGCAATTTATAAAACAATTCGTAGAAACTACAATAAGATACTAGATACGCAACAATTATCCAATTATCACAAATTCGAGGAAATAATAATACTCATTCATGTACAACATATTTACAAGAATACAATTCAAGGTCACATTCACAATAATTCAGGTACAATCAATTCAAATAATACGATTTTAATCGGATAATGGGAACGTTCTAAACGTACAATTCTCGACATAACTGAAAAACGGTAAATTGGATGAGGAAAATACCAACGCTGTTGGAAAAACTATCCAAAAATGCATTGACCGGCGTTGACCGAACGTTGACCGTTGACTGGAATTGACCGACTCCGATGGTCGAACCGTTATATTGAAATGTTCGTCTAGTCGAGCCCGTCGCAACCCCCTTGTCCGTTTCCTAATCCGACAAACACACAAAATTTACTTTTGAGTTTTAAAATTCGGATTAAAATGTAAACCCTAAAGCCAAGATTTGAAACTAGCAAAGATCCGACCGTTGGATCGGGAAATAAATTATACCGTCGGCTTACCCATAATGTGTACATTGGAAATCAGGTGAGACTCGCCGAAAAAAGTGGCCGGAACCACCGCGCCGCCGCCACCAGCCCTGCGTAGCCTTCGCACAGCCATTGCGCCGCCGTCGCTGCAAACCAGGCGACGTCACCACCGCCAAAAGCTTCCTCATTCCAAGCCGGTCCAAACCCGACCGGTCTCAGCCCAAACTACCGCCGGAATCTCTGGCAACCACCACCTCCGCCGTCGGCCAAATGTATGTAAAACTGGTACCAATGCGATCGTCTCGTGGAGACGATGAATTTGGACATATTATTTGCCCGATTTGGTTAAGAAATAAAAAAAGTCCCAAATTGAGGAGGAGGAGACGTCGCGTGAATCGTGAGACAGAGAGAGAGAAGAGGGAGAGTTCTCCAATTTTCAGATTTTACCCCAAATATTTTGGAATTACACTATATACCCTATTTGGGCCAAAAATGCAAAGTCTCCGATTTTAGCAAACTTTACGTCGAAATGACCGCAGTTGAATTTTAAACAACATGGTGTAGTTTGTAAATTAAAATTTATACTTTTACGAAAAAGTCAACATTTTTGGGTTGGGGTCAAAGTATAATTATTTTTGGGCTAAAAATATAATTCTTGAAAATATCATTTATGAAAGATATGTTGGACATTTGAAATACTTTTAACCCCGATTCAATTGCACTTTTAAATTACTAAATTAATTATAGAGTCGATAAATGTAAATTTACCAAATTACCCCAAATTGGTGTCAAACGATGTAAATTGAATTCTTCTTGATGCGATTGGATTTAAAATGCCAAAATCAATTATTTTTGAAATACTTAAACGTAAAATTGAAAAATCTCGAAATCGTGAAATTGGTTAGAACCGTAAACGGTTCAAATTTCGGTAAAACGCATCAATTTTTGTACTTGGAAATTTCAGGGCGTTACAACTGCCACCTCGTATTTTGGCCTCATAAAGTAGTTCTAGCCGAGCAGCGCCCACTCAACCGCCTTAACTAATTTCATGGGATTTCCTCACATCCCGTATCTCCTATACTTAAGGAAAGTCCCTCTGAACAGGGAAAACCTAGCGGAACAAGGAAGACATCCCGTTCGGGACTCTCCTTCCTTCTGAATCACTCGAATCTAGGGATTCTCGCCCCAAACCTCCTTATAAATACTTTTGCACACAGATTACGAAGGTACAATCACTTTTACATACCCAAACTCTATCAAATTCTTTTAAGCCCTAACCCGTACCTGACTTAATTCAGTGCAGCGTCTACACTGGCTTAAACCCCAGCTTGACCTCTAATTATAGGTGTTCATCATTCTTGGCAGGTAAAAGAACCCATACGTTTGACAGGTGTTGCAGAATTGGCCGGATCCTAGCTGTCCGATCTCCAAACCAGTTTCGTGCATTATTAGTTTAGCTTAGTCTGTGGGAAACCACATCTTTCTCAAATTTCCACCTCTACTTTTTCCGATTCTAGCAAAGATGACGGTGATCGCCACCAACACCGTACCGCATGGAAACCAGCAACTGGCACAAGAAAATCCAGCAGACGCTGACAATGGAGCCCATATAGAGGGGAACGACAACCTGCCTCCTGCTCAGGTTCCCGATGATCAGGATTCCCAGACCGGAGGCCTGCTGCCTAATGTGAACCAGCAACAAATCCTCCTCTCCTCCGAGAACGAGGCCCTCAACAACCCTCTCCTTGTCGTATGGCTAAATTCCTTCAGTGCGTCCATGAGCCAGCAATAGGGGGGGTGGGGCGCCAATATCCATGTCAACTCCAATGTATTGAGAGCGAACAGCCAGCCAGAAGGGTGGCCACTCCTCACGTCAACAATACTCTAGAATATTTTGCCCCTTTGAGGCTTGCCCGAGCAGGCCAAGAGGGCCGAGCTGCACACCCGCGCAATGATGAGCAGGTTTACCCCCTCCACTTCAATATCAACGATCAAGGGGTCGAAGAATATCAGGTTCTCCAGTTAGAGAGGGAGAACCAAGCACTTAAAGAAGCTCTAGAGCGAGCTCAAAACCAGGCCTATGAGAGAGCAAGGCCACTTTCACCTCCGCCTCGAGCTAGGAGATATGAGCGCGAGGGCCGAGGTCATCGGCCTCGCCGAGGAGCCGACGATAGGAGAGAGCAAGATAGAGGGTGTCCCTTCATCGAGAAAGTGCTCATGACTTAAGCAGGCAGGGATACTATGCCGACAAAGCTACACCGATACAACAGGACCACGGATCCCGAGGAGCACCTCAACTACCTTGAGCAACTCACTTATATTTACAGCCATCCAGACGACTATTGGTGCAAGCTATTCGTCACCACCCTTGAGGGAGTCACCCTGGATTTGTATAAGAGGCTCCCTCCTTGCTCAATCGACTGTTACTGGGACCTCCAGCGTGCTTTTGAGAGCCACTTCAGCCCTTTGGGGGCGTCAAAACATCCTACAACCTACCTTTGGAACTTACGCCAGAAACACGATGAGTCACTACACGACTACTTCACCTGCTTCGGAGCAGAGCTCCCAAAAGTCGAGATGCTATCTGCCGACTTTCTATGCCATGCCATTTACAATGGCCTCCACAACTACAAAGATTTCGACAACGTGGTAGTGGGCACCGACGGAGAATCCCTTAACTTCCCCATGGTAATCGAGACCGACATCCATAATGCCAAGGTAAAGAGTTTCCTGGTCGACACAAGAAGCTCAGTCAATGTCATGCCCTTGTCTACCCTCAAGAAGTTGGGAGCTTCCAGAAATGACATGGTTCATGTGGAAAGTCCGCTGATCGGATTTGGAGGCGATCCGGTGTACCCCTTAGGACAAATAAAGCTGGCCAGCTCAATAGGGACTGCTCCGAGGAGAAAAACACTGTACTTAATGTACACTGCCGTCGACCTTCAGCTCCCCTACAATGTGATCCTGGGAAGACCGGCACTCGCAAAATTCTAGGTTGTGCAATCAGTCTTCCATCAGAAGCTGAAGTTCCCTACCCCTAATGGTATCGGGGAAATGTGCTCGATGGGGGAACTTGAAAGAGGCCTGGGAATGTTATTTCCTTTCAATTTGCATCCCCAAGCTCCCACATGAAAAGGAAGCCAAGGAAAACAAGGCAGCAAAGGCATGTCCGCCCCCCGAGCCCAGGGAAAACCCCGAGCCTAAACGGGCTAAAGCGAGAATCAGCAAGGACGTGAGGCCAGAAGAGGAAGCCGCCACCTGTGCCCCATGGCGATAACGCCAGCTTGAGGAGAAATCCCAAGGAGAGAAACCAGAGACTAAGCATGCCCTCGAGCACTAGTTAGTCTCATTACTACCAAGCTCGGTTTTCTTAGTTTATATTCCTTTTGTTTTTCTTATTTTTATTTATGAGTGAACAATTATCCCGCCTCCACGGGGGCACCACTGTTAATTAGCCATCGAGCCCAAATTCAATGCACTTTCTTTCTTCAAAGACTTGTTCGTATTTACTTCTTTCGCTATAACCTAAACAATATTTAGATTCTAAACACGCCAAGTACTGGCCTCGACACTTCAACCTTAAATGGGACGAATGTAACATCGACCAAAACACTTGCGCTAAAAACAGAATCCTAAATCTAGAATACAATAACTCATTTCTCTTATCGCACGCGCTTAGTCTCTTCAAACATAATTTGGGTACGAATCACTCGGAGTTTTAAGTTCTTTCAATTGTGCTAAGTATGGGCTCAAGAACCCCACTTTGAGGGGGGAAGAGCACTGCCTAAACACTTAGTGCAAAAATAAGAGCCTTAAAATACAACTCTCGAGCACAGCATTCAACACACAAATTATAAAAGAACACGCGTCGAACATAAAGAAATTAGAGTTCATTTATTCACAAACAAAGCCATAAAAAAGCGATCTTGAGTTACAAACTACTCTCAAGATCCAAATTTGAATTTTTCTACGGGAATAGAAAGCTTTCTCTCCTCACTAAATAGGTTCGAGGAGGAATCCTAACTCAAACAAAAAATTGAAATTAAAATCAACACCCTGGCTGAGCAGGAAATGCTTACCACAAATTCAGAGTGAAGAGGGCAGCTGGCCTAAGGTTCGGGTGTTGAATCCAATGCCTTAAGAGGCATTCTTCTCATGATCAACGGCATCAAAAAGATCGTCTTGAGTAGTCACCGCAACTCCGCTTCCACTCGCCCTGTCCGGACCCACCGGGCCGCCACCTCAGGACCATCAACTGCTCAACTTGGCTCACCAGTTCGCCAACGTTAGCATCCTTCGCAGCCACCTCAGGCTCTACTTGAGCAGGGACTTCCTTCTCGCTCCCTGCCACAAGATCGGTATTCGGGACCGCCTCGGCGGATATGTCGGTCCCAGCACTAGGAAGATCCCCACTCTGAGGGATGGAAGTTACTAAAGGCCCCTCAAAAGCGACGCATAATTCACCTCCGGGAGCGGGTAAGGCTTCATCCCACTCCCCCTCAATAGTTTTCACCTCCTCCTCATCAGAATCCGATTCCTCACCGAAAACTGCCTCCTCAAGGCCCACTTGCTGCCTTCCCAAGGAAAGGGCGAAATGGAAAGGGTCCCTGCTGAAATCAACGCACGCTTCAGCTTCTTCTTCATTTTCGAGGGGCTCCAGCTCCCTATTTAGGTCCACTGATATGCCTGAGATGTCTACATCCTCCTTAAGGGCACCAAGGTGGCGGAGCTGTTGGGTGCTCCTCTCGAAGGCGGCATCAATCTCAGGATAGGACTTCATGGTGGCGAGATAAGTGAAGAAGGGACTTCGCATGAACGCCTTCACGGCCTTCTTCCCCGCTTTTCTCTCTATCTTGGGAAGAGAATTCCTCCACTTGATCTCTTCCTGTTTCGCCCCGGCCCACCAGGATTTATCCATCTCCACCCGCTCCCGCTTGTTCTGCTTGCTTAGGACATTGTCCTTCTCCACCAGCTTGTTCTCGAGCTTCCTTATAGTGCCCTTCAGCTGATCCATAGTTTTAGAGAGGGTGTTGACAGATGTCTGGAGCGTAGCTCTCTGAACATTAAGGGTCGTGATCCTTCCTCTCTTCTTGCTCACCTCACTCTGCAGATCAGCTATCTTGGCCTCCAGCTGGGCCTCCTCGGGACTGAGCGGACAGGTACAATCTCTTGTACTTATCCTTCGACGCCTTATAGGCTTGGAGGCGCCGGTGGAGCTGCTCGATGTGGCAGGGCATGTCCTGAGTCACCAAATGAAACTCATCAGAAACAGCCACTATATAAAATTGAGGAATTTAACAAGGGCACGAATGCAAAGGCTTATCTCGATGACGTTCTTTCTCAGATTCTGGCAGATAAACCTGGAAGACCTCTTCTAGAGGAGCTCGTGGTCCCTCCCGAATTGGAGATCACCCCAAAGATTGCGGAGCATGCTACCATGCTCTTCATCGGTACACTAGTGTGAAAGGCTCACATAGCTGCCATTGGCTCCCTTCAGTTTGTCATCATGGGGCCGGGGGAAAGAAAGAACCGCCTCCTCCTTATCAGAGTCGTAGACATCAAAAGAAGCCCCCTCTTCAGGCTTCGTATGGTCAGGCCCTAGCTTGGGCTCGGAGGGTAAACCACCTCGAGATCGCACGAAGCAGATTTTTCTGGCGTTGCCCTTCGTCGCGACCTCAAAGGGGGCCATCTTTCGTTTCTTTGATTGAGGCTCCGAGCTAGCCCCAATCCCAACTTCAAAGGCCGACCTCTTCTCAACCTCCCCTACGCTCGGAACAGGGGACCTTAGTTTTAAGGCAGCACCAAACGCTGCCGACGACACCTTCTGAGGCAACTTAGAAGTTTGCCTTGTGTCAAGACAGACCTTCTTTCCTCCGTCACCTCTTCCCGCCGAATGCGGGGATGATTGAATCTCCTTAGTGGAATCCGGGACTCCACCTTTCTTTGACTTTGGAATTTTATCTCCCCCATGAGAATGTGTTGATCCCCCCGCCTCGGGGGACTGAATTTGTTGTTCCGAGGAATACTGCTGTGAGTCGCTCAGACCCGCCTTCTTGGCAGATTTCTTGGGCAAATCGCCCTTTCTCTTCATCTCCCTGAGGGCTAGGGCTGTTCATTCGGTAAATAACTCACGGTTAGTGATTTATACTAACCATATGCCAAACTTAACAAATCGGTTTCGACTCGGTAAAAACCGAAAATTTTCGGTTCGGTTTCAGTAAAAACCGAATAAAACCTAAATCCCAAAAAAAAATTTAAAAAAAAAAGAAATGAAAAATAACCAAACATAACCGAAAAACTGAAACCAAATTAAAAACCAAAATACTAAATATAATACCAAAATCATGTCTCCTTAATTCCAAGTGTCTAACATCCAACAAATTATATTTTTTTGCACGGAAAAAGCAAAACAAATAGAAAGAAACTATCATAATCAGCAAAAATGCAAAATCAACCACACTGCAGCAGCACCAAACTCCTTTGCAGCAAAATACCAAATGATCAAATATCAAGTTTAACAGTGATCAGTGATGATTGGTGTGGCCGTGTGGTTACTGGGTAAAGAGTTTGATTTATGAAGATTGAAGAAATTAAAGAATTGAACTATTGAAGAATGAAGACAAAAGGGTGAAAGATGAGTGAATAGTGATGACTGATGGGTGTTATTTATGAACAAATTAAAGGAAAGAAATCTGATGAGAATATGAGATTCTAATCGGTTGGAATTACTTGGAATTTAAGAGTTTTTAAGAATACAAGAAGTCAATTAGTCAAACATATTTAAGGCATTTAAAATTTTAGTGGTTTACAAAATCAAGAAAGAATACAAATCAACTCACTTTTATGTCTAGTATTAATAATTTAATATTATATACAGGAGAGGAGTAGGACTGTAGCAGTAGGAGATTAAAACTAATTTATTCGGTTTCGGTAAAAACCGATAATCGACTGTTTATACCGAAATAGAACCTAAACCGATTTTAAAAATTTTACTAACCTAAACCTAAACCAATCTATTTCGGTTTGGTTTCTTCGGTTTTGGTTCGGTTTTCTCGGTTATGGTTTTTTATGCACATGCCTACTGAGGCTGCTGCGGCCGACATCAGGAATGTCTCGTCTGCAAGACAAAGGAAACTCTATTAACACGACAGTTCAAATATTATACATCGGAAAGCAGTAAGACTCATTGTACCTAGAGTCAACTCCGACTCCTCATTCGAGAACGATAGACCCGCTGCCTTTAGACAAGGCTCTTTGAACAACTCCAACCTGGGAAGGCCCTTTGAGCGTGCTATCCTATGAAGCTTCAAATCGTGATAAGTGGTAAAGGTAGGGTCTAGCCCCTGCCAACCTTCCCTTATTGCGACCAGACCACTAAACCTGGATGTTGACAACGCTCCAGGAAGTACCATTCTTGTACTTCAAGAAAATAGAGCACTTCTTCTATTTCTCCCCATGCGAGCTCGGGGTCTCCACAAACTTCTTCTTTGCGAAAATAGAAAAGAATTCATCCCACCATCGCCACTGGATGACCTCCATGGCGAGGCCACCCGGAAGAGCTGCTTGAAGTTGGCCATAGTTGGATCCAGGCCCAAACATTTCATGGAGATCGGCCACCTCCTCATCCACTGCATATTCCCTCTCAGAATTCCTCTTTCCTACTTCATCGTCCTCCAAGACAAAACGGTCAAACGATATACCATTCCCCGAATCTGAGGACGACGCGTCCCCAGACCCTCAGATCTCGGATGGAGTTGACATACTTGGGGAAATATAAAAAGTAGAAAGTACGAAAAGAATAGAGAGTATGAAGTTGAGGAGTTACCTCAAAAAAGTCTGGAAATATGGGTGTTTGGTTTCTCCGACGACTGAAACTGCGAACGCTGCTACTCTCTCAAGCTTTTCAAGTGTTTTGGATGCGTAAAAATCTGAAAACGATTAAGACTGAGGGTAATTATAGAGCGACTATGATGGTGAAAGCCCTAGGGATTGCAAACTGCCGCCATTTCAACTTTTCAAAAAACGTTAGTGAGCGCGTCGTGGATGCTAACCGTTGCGACTAGGCAACTAGCCATCATAGCCAACTAACGGTGCGACGCACGTGCCTCATTACTTGTGCAGCATTAATGGTGATTTGCCATCACACTTACTCAATACTCTACAATCGCCTCACGAGCTCGACATTTGCAGAGTAGGGGGGCAACTGATATGGTGCAATTTCCTATTGCCTACGTGGCTTGATCCTGTCCATCCGTCCCTTGTGGGAGCATGTGACCTTAAGCAGTGTATACCTCCTGCTCAAACAACTGAACGCCTCGCTCAACTACTGAATGGTCTCGCCTCATTAGAGCTGCTACTCGCTGGCTACTAACTGGCCTCGAGAGCGCACATCCCTTCGGACTGCCTCCTCGTATTTATGCCTCATAAAGTGGTTCCAGACGAGCAGCGCCCAATTAACTACCTTAGCTGATTTCATGGGATTTCCTCACATCACGTATCTCCTATACTTAAGGAAAGTCCCTCCGAACAGGGAAAACCTAGCAGAACAAGGAAGACATCCCTTTCGGGACTCTCCTTCCTTCTGAATCGCTCAAATCCAGGGATTCTCGCCCCAAACCTCCTTATAAATACTTCTGCACACAGATTATGAAGGTACAATCACTTTTACATACCCAAACTCTGTCAAATTCTCTTAAGTTCTTACCTGTACCTGACTTAACTCATTGGAGGGTCTACGCTGGCTTAAACCTCAGCTTGACCTCTAACTGTAGGTGTTCATCGTTCTTAGCAGGTAAAAGAACCCATACTTTTGACAGGTGTTGCAGAATTGGCCGGATCCTAGCCGTCGGATCTCCAAACCAGTTTCGTGCATCATCAGTATGGTTTTCTAGTATGAGAATAAGATTTTTTATACGAGGTATTTAAATGTGGGGGATGAGCTTTTCTAAAGTCAAAAACTCGTTTTTTTTTAGGTAAGGGCAAAATAATTTGAACATGTTTTTTATATAATTTTAATATTTCAATATTTTTTAATAAAAAAATAATAAGGATACAATCTAAAATTACAAGACCCTGAGTTTATTTTATAATTATATATTTATATAAGAGATATTTTGATAACTTTTTTTTTAAAAAAAATCTACTTATAATTTTAATAACATAAAAAGGTCTAAATGAAATTTGCCCCGAATTGTAATTTGAAGTTTAGCTAAGTCGCGTTAGTCAAAGACGCGTGAGTCAAACACGCGTTAGTGGAAATGTATTGACATGTCTGATGTCTATTATTAATATTCTACGGACGCTCCTGTCTTTGATTTTCTGTGCGCAAGCAAACCCGTCAGTCTTTCCCTCGCTTTTACATACATGTCGAACCCAACCTCTGAGCATTCAATCCTTTCTTCTTCTCTAGATCTATCTCATTTTCATACAATCCAAGATGATGCAGATCTTCGTGAAAAACTTGATCACCGGAAAGACGATTTCTCTTAATGTGGTCAGTTCCGATACCATCAACAACGTGAAGGAGAAGATCCAGGACAAGGAGGGGATACCTCCGGTTCAGCAGAGGCTGATGAGACTTAGCGCAACAGATCTCGAAGACGGCAGAACTCTAGCCGATTACAACATTGAAATGGCATCGTACCTTTTTCTTGGCCTCCGGGGTGGGAATCAGATCTTCATCTCTGACTATGTTCTAAATAAGATAATAGCCGTAGAGCTGGAGGAGTCCGATACTGTTTATAACATTAAGGCTCGGATACAGGACATCAGGGGAATTCCGCCGGATCAGCAAATACTGATCTTCGAGGAAAGGCAGCTTGAGGACGGCAGAACCCTTGCCTATTACAACGTACAGGCGGAATCGGTCCTTCTTTTTATCCTTCGTCTTAGAGGTGGTGGTTGTATGACGATATACATTGAAACTTCTAGTGGTAATAGAATGTCTCTTGGGGTCGACAGTGGCTGCACCATCGATGAAGTTAAGGCCATGATTCGGTATAAGAAAGGAGTCTGGCCTAATCTGCAGAGCTTGATCTTTGCGGGGAAAGAGCTGGAGGACGGCAGAACCCTAAAATATTACAACATAGAGGATAAATCGACTCTGCGTGTGGTTCTGAGGTCAGGTGGAGGTATGCAGATCTTTGTGACGACTTTGTCTGGGGAAACTATTTCCTTGCAGTTGGCGAGTTCAGATACAATTGGTAGTGTTAAGGCGGATATCCATCGTATCCAGCTAGAAGTGGGTATTCCAGCAGACGACCAGCAGAGACTGATCTTTGCTGGGAAGCAGCTCGAGGATGAGCACACACTTGCCGATTACGATATCCAGAAAGGGGCTACTCTGCAACTCAATGTTTTGAAGCGGTAAAGCCACAACCTCTGGTCCGCTTTTGAAAACATTGCTGCAACTTGTTCTTCGTGATGATATATGATTCTGTCTTTTGATCATACATTCCTGTATGGATGATTTTTCAGAATCGAATAATGCTAAAATTTTGGTTTATCGTTTTGTTTCTTTAATGGATTCAGGGGATTTTTAAGTTGTCTTGTGCTAAATGTAGTAGTCTATAATTTGTTCAGTAATGCTGTTGTGTATTACATTCTTGTTGATTGTTACTTGTTTGTGGTGCGTATGAAATTTGGGAAATTTGCTATAAAAGTCCCTGCATTACCAGAAATGAGCCAAAAAAATTCTATCATATACAAAGTAGTTATAAAAACTCTGTGTTTTGAATTAATTTGCTGAAAAAACCCTACAAACTTTGTTGTAACTACACGCTCGTTGATTGAGAATAAGAAAGTGAATTTAGTTATTAAATGTCTAAAATGCCCTTAATTGGCTAAAAAAAGCTGGCATGCATTATTTTTCATTCCAACCTCAATTTTTGCCCAAAATTATGGCTAGAAACTATTATACTAGGCCTATAAATTTTTTTACGCATTAAATCAATGAAATAGAGGTTTATATTATATTATGTGAATTGGCTAAGTTTTTTATAAAGTTAAAAAAATAAATGGAGAGAGAATCTGTACAAAAATGCATAAAAGAATGTGTAAATAAGTCCAACAATACAAATAAAAATAAAGCATTAAAAAACACCAATTCCCATTACCAATTCTGCTCCAAATAAAGTATTTGCATGGGGCACACATGACCTGTTCAAAGTTGATTCTCTGGTATGTGAATGCTAGGGTTCAGTCGGTACTTTGAAAAGAAGGAGAAAAATATTGACCAGAAAAATATGCGTGTTGAAGTGAGAATGAAAGTTAAAAAAAAAAAAAAAAGTGAAGTGAGAATGAACTTAATGTTATAAAAGTAAGGGTATAATGGTCATTTTAAATGCTTTGTTGACTAGATTATCACAGGGGCAAGTGAGCAAATATTTACCAAACAGATGATTTTTTTGACTATTTTTAATTAACACAAGGTTTTTGTAGCATTTAATTCTATGAAATTTTAATAGAGAATTGTGGTGAATTACTTGAATCTGAATTATGAAGATTCAAGTTTACCTCACCATATGAACCCTATTACCTAATACTTTCGATTCCCTTACGAATTGCATACTAATTCTTGGTATTTTTGCATATCAATTCCCCATGATATACGTATTGGTACCTTATATCAAGCATTCCGACTTAGCCATTAGACGACCATTATTTTACTTAAACAAAAAAGCTAAATTTACTAATTAAATAGTCCTAAATTAAATATATAATAATGTATGTATATATATATTTTATATATATTAATTATAAAGTCCTGATTATATAATTAAATTCTATTGATCTAGTATTAGTTGGAAAGTTAGAAATAAATTAATATGGATTGATTTTGACTTACTTGAATCGATTGAATAATATTAATCTAATGTTAGTTGAAAAGTTAGAAATCAATTAACATTTATGCAGTGTATGTGAAAGGGAAGGGAAAGATTTATGAAGTTTGAGAATTTCTTTATTGAAATTTGTGTTTCAAATGAGGAAATATGTTAAGAATTGTAATGTTCTATTACGTAATTTTAATTAAGAGAAATTTATTATATTTATATAATTTTGTGTTGGTATGTATGTTATGTAATCATATATATATATATATGAAAATGAATGAGTCAGATATTTTAGGAAATATGCTTATGTGTTAATGAGTTGGATTAGTTAAAATTAGTTCATTTTGACATGTAAATTATTTCTATAATTAAGTCATTAATTATGATTTTTGTAACTTACATATATATATTTAATTGACATTCCATATATTGGTTTATATTAAAAAAATTGTAACTCCTATTTAATTATAGAATTATATAACTACTTTATATAATATTGATATTGAAAATTTTATTCAAGAAATAATTTTAAGTAAATTTTAATAAGATTTGCTAATTATTATGAACTTTACATTTAAGTGCTAAAAATATATATATATAATTGAAGGGGAGCTTAAAACTATTTATAATGTAGATATAATATATATAAAGAGTTTTTCAATAAAAAATACAAAATCATATCATATTACTATTTTTATATATTTAAAATGAGTTTTTCATATATATAGAGTATGATTATTTTATAAAAAGAATTATTTTGGTGTGTGTTGCAAATTATGAGTTAATTATTTATATGTATGGTTAATAATTATATAAGAAAATATGATTCATTGTATTTAATAATATATATTTTATAAATAGATTTTTCCGTGCAACGTAGAGAATATATATATTAATTTATAAAAAAACTATATTAAATTTGTAATATATATTCAAGTTGTTAATATATAAACTTCAATTAATATTAATATATTAAATTTATAATTATAAATTAATTTTCGATGCAACGCAAGGGTTAAAAGTTAGTTTTATATGAGTATTCATAATTTACGTAGTTTATGGTAAAAACATATTGTCTCCAAATTTTAATAGTACCATGTACCGAAAAAGTGTAAACTAAACCTACCCTACGTACCAATTCTTTAGCAAAATAATGTATTACATACCCGTACTTGTATCTAAGTATCGAAACGTACCCCGTCCCAAATATTACAAAACATTCATCGAATTTAATTTAATCCTGGAATTATATTTTATTTTTCTGCCCCACCCGTTTTGTTTGCGCACTAAAAAAAAGCGATGCATTCTAATTCTACCATCCTATTTGGCATTTTCCCGTGAAGCTGTATGTGGAAAGGGGAAATTTTTGCATGAGTCGGGTGTGGGACTCGACTCATACACCCTCCATTACTTTAATAGCTTTAAGTCTCACTTTTTTTCAATTTTTCACCCCGTATTCTATTATAGGGTGAATTATATTTGTATTCCTAATATTTGTCATATTTATATTTAAGTTCACTTAAATGTATTTATTATATATAAGTTCCTAAATTGGTCAATATTTTTATATATATATATCTCTGAATTGGTCAATATTTGTTTTTAAATCCGTGGTGGGACCTAAATATATATAATATAAATTAAACTAAATGATATTGGGTATCGCTTATATCTAAAAAATCACATTTTATGTTCAATTTGATCAAATATAGATCAGTCCAGGGATCTAAATATAATTAACGCATTTAAGTGGACCTAAATATAAATATAACAAACTTCAAGGACACATATGTAATTCTTCCTTTATTATATTAAAATCCTAACGTTTCTTCAATTTCAGTGTATCTTCGTCTTCTTTTTTTTTTTTTTTCTTGTTTTTCTGGGTTGCTCAAGGAAACAGACAAAGCAAAGGGGCAACAGGCTATATTAAATAGCCACTTTTATTTTATTTAATTTAAATTATCAATTTCTCCTTTTATTTATAGCTGTACATGAAATGAATACCTCAATCCATTTAATTGAATGCACACAAAAAAGTTCTTTCTTTTTTTTTTTAAACTTGTGATGCTAAGTAGGAGTATTTTTATTTTTTTTAATACTGGGAAGATATTCACAATTATCGTTTATTTTTTTCTTAATTATTATATATTTATATGGTATGTATTAAAAAATTACATGCATACTATATTTTTATGTGTTGCTCAGTCATACTAGCAGCATTACAACAAGCCGCAACAACCCTCTCCTCGTGAAGCTAGTGAACACTTTGAACAGGCAGAATCAAGGAGAGAGTTCTCAGCGCAATGTAAATACCACTCCCAACATGCTACACCCCAACACCTGGGTCAGAGACCCAACCACTCCTGCTTCAAGAGTTGTTACTGGGGCCGGAGAACGAACAACTGGCCCTCGTACCATCAACGATATCAATGGCGCTCCTACTTGAAGGACCGTTCAAATAAATCCTTCTCATTTCACCTATGAAGGCACTCCAGCAGACGACCGCGTTCGTGAACTGGAAAAGCAAAATCTCAAGCTCCAGGCTGCAATCAACCGCTTGAGAAACGACATTGAGGTAGAAGAACACCTCGAGGAGCCTGACGAGTACGTTATGGAGCGAAGAAGAAATGCACCTTACCCACCTCGCGAGGAGATAGATCATTACAGTGAAATCACCCGAGGACGTCCACTCACAGAAAAGGTGCTCATGACTCGAGCTGGAAGAGACAAGGTTCCTACTTCACTCCCAAGATGCGATGGAACCACTGATCCAGAGAAACACCTCAACTCTCTCGAACATTTGGCGTATTTATACAAACACCTTGACGACTACTGGTGTAAACTCTTCGTGACCACCCTCGAAGGGGTAGCACAAGACTGGTACAAGAGGCTCCCCTCTCGTTCTATCAACAGATACCTTGACATCAAGAAGGCATTCTCTAGCCACTTCAGCCCTTTGAAGTTGGTTAAGCAGCCCACCACGAATTTATTCAACATAAAGCAGGGCCCTGACAAATCCCTTCGAGATTATTTCCGAAGATTTGGAATCGAGCTCACCAAGGTGGAGACTCCTTCAGCGGACTTTCTGAGACATGTTGTACACAATGGACCGAATGACTCGATAACCAGTTAAGAATGTGCCAATGCCATAGTCCGAAAGGAGCCTCAAGACATGATTCAGCTAAAAAATATTGCCAATGGTTACATGGTGCAGGAAGATTTCGCCAACCTGAAGTATTCTCATGGTTCGACCACAAAGGCAGTCGAGAAGGATCCTCTTGAGTTCATCGACAAGATGACAAGCGAGATAAGAGGAAATTCGAGACCAAGCATCTCTACGATGGAGGAAGGGTAGAACTGATCAAGAGCAACGCTGAGATACTGGCCATCAAGGGAGTAAAAGCTTTTACTCCTCCAAGGCCTATGAAACCCTCTCACCACACAAGAAATTCGGACATCTACTGTGCCTTTCACCAGCAGTACGGCCATGAAACTGAAGATTGCCAGGCCCTCGAGGCGGAGATACAAAGGCTGGTGAAAGGAGGAAAGTTGCAGGAGTTTGTAAAGAGCCTAGACAAGCATTGCAAGAAGAAGTATCGCTCTCGAAGTCCTAGTGACCGTTCGAGAAGCCCAAAGAAAGATAACCGTCCTCAAAAGGACAAACAGAAGGCAAGCGATAACATGCCAATGAATGTAATCAACGTAATTGCAGGTAGAGCCACGAACGGTGACACCAAGACCGCCAGAAAGAAAGTTGGATGCCAATTCAGCCAAGAACCAAATGGACTTTCCATGGAAATCATGCAACTCGAGCAAACAGAAGTTCTGGGCTTCACAAACCAAGACTACGACAATGTTGTTGTCGGAGCAGACGGAGAAAGCCCAGATTACCCCCTAGTAATTACAATCGATATGTTAACACAAGAGTGAAGAGAGTGCTTGTTGATACAGGAAGCTCGGTGAACGTAATGCCTGCCTCAACTTTCAAAAAAGTTAGGCGTTTCGAGCGAATCCATGACAGCCGTCGAGAGTCCTCTGCTCAGTTTTGGAGGGAAACCAGCTTACCCGCTCGGGCAGATAAAGTTAGCCAGCTCCATGGGTACAACCCCGAGGAGGCAAACACATATCTAACCTACACCGTGGTTGACATTGATCTGCCTTACAACATCATCCTCAAGCGGCTAGGTTTGTCAAAGGTTAGAGCAATCCAATCTGTTTTCCACGGGAAACTTAAGCTCCCCACTCCTCGAGGAGTGGGCGAAGCTTGCTGAAATCTCAAGGAAGCCTGGGAGTGCTACATGTTGTCCACTAACTTGCCCAAACTCCCAGTCGAGCCCAAACCTCTCGAAGCAACAACCATGGAAGACGAGGAAATGCCAGATATAGAAGACATTCCTGACCCCAAGAAAGCCAAGAAAGAAAAGAAGAAACAGCTGGAACCAAAAGAGACAAGAGTCAAACCGACGGGAGAGTTCATGGAGATCGAACTCATACCTAGAGATGACTCAAAGAAAACGAAGATCGGGGCACAACTCAAAGGGGCATACCGCATCATGATGAGAGAATTCCTACAAAAGAACAGCGACGTTTTCACTTGAAAGCCTTGTGACTTCAAAGGAATCGACCCTAATGTGATTGTGCACCGATTAAACGTGGATCCAGCCTTCAAGACAGTCAAACAGAAGGCGAGAAAACTGGGAAAAGAGAGAAACGAGATAATCGAGGAAGAAGTGAACAGGCTTCTCGACGCAGGTTACATCAAGCCCATTCAATCCCCTGATTGGCTCTGTAATGTTGTGCTCGTGCCCAAACCTAATGGCAATGGAAAATGTGCAATGACTTCACGGATCTGAACAAGGCTTGCCCAAAAGATCCTTATCCCTTTCCAAGAATCGACCAGCTCATCGACTCAACTGCGAGTTGCGAGCTCATGGGCATGATGGATGCGCTTCAAGGATATTACCAGATCTTTATGGCGCCTGAGGACACAAGTAAAACCTCCTTCGTCGTTGATGTAAAGTTCTCCTTACGAATAACAACTGCGTTAAAATGAAGTATTAATTGGTGAGGCATGTCTCAGTGAGAGATGATCATATTATCTAATTATTGCAAATATATGACTTCAAATCAAAGCAATACAGATTGCATACTTATTATTATACCTCTACATTAGACTTAAAACCAGTCTAAATTTTCTACTAATATTTGAAAATGTGTTGGACACCACCCATCAAAGAGTAGGACTTGCGCTTTATGGTTCCATTTATTTGCAATTCTTCATCGGATTGAAAAAGCTGAAAAGGTAAATTACACTTTCACCCTCCCAAGTTTATGCATTTACACATAAACCCCTGTGTCCTGAATAAACCGCGTTACTTTTTCACTTGAAATTTTCACGTCAAAAATCCTAAAGTGAAGGGGTACTGGGAAGACTTGTATTAAATTCAGGGAGGCTGTATTTAATTTATTAAACTACAAGGAACTTGACAAATTACATAAAGACCCCCCTCAACATTATGTCCATCATACCAATATTCGCTTGTGTTGTACCAATTTCGGAAGCTGTCATCATAATTTTTGCGAAAGAATCCCATCGGAAGGGGGTACTGG
Source organism: Verbena officinalis (assembly GCA_958496215.1). NCBI lineage: Eukaryota > Viridiplantae > Streptophyta > Magnoliopsida > Lamiales > Verbenaceae > Verbena > Verbena officinalis. The sequence continues at coordinate 34,979,877 of OY292386.1, read as the reverse complement.
TAAAACGGACATACAATTGAGGGGGTCTATATGTAATTTAACAAAATACAGGGGGTTTAGATGTAATTTATCCTTTTTCATTATCTTTTCTTTTCACAATTAACACAATTGGAGAACCAACAGCATGTCATGAATTGCAAGATTTTTTTACTTTTCTTTTTTTTGGTGCAGTTGTAATAAAATGAAGGGATAATTACATCTACACGCCACTTAAGTTTTATAAATTACAACCAGTACCCCATCTTCGTTGAAAAATTACAAATACCCTACAACTAAGTTTGCAAAATTACATATAAGGCCCCGCCGTTAGGCTTCCGTTAGACAATAACGGAAACCTAATAACCAGTCCACTTGCATTTTCATAAAATATTACAATTAGCACCACTTTTTTAAATTTTATTACAATTAGCACCATTTTTTTAAATTTTATTACAATTAGCACCCCTTTTTAATGATGATGTCAGCGACGAGTTAACAGAAACCTAACGTTGAGGGCCTTATATGTAATTTGCAAACTTAGTTGTAAGGTATTTGTAATTTTTCTGTGAAGATGGGTACCAATTGTAATTACACAAACTTGAGTGGGTGCTAGGTGTAATTTTCCCTAAACTGGAACAAATGATCCAAAATGTGTGCAATTGTAGTAAAATTTCAATTTGAGAACTCTTATTTCTTTTGATATGCATTTTCACTTACATTTTTCGTTTTGATATTTGATTGTTTTAGATGTTAAACTTCACGGGGTTACATGTAAACCTTAACATAGATTAGCTTCCTTTTTAACTAAAGATTGATAATTTATTAAAAAAAATATATATAGAATTAATTATTAATTATTAATTTATTACATGTAAACCTTAACATAGATATCAATACTTCTCGCCCCTCTTCATCAAAAAAAAATAAAATCTACCTACGTCTATGCTTCCAAGTGTAGTTTGATAATTTATTAATTATTGATAAATATATAGAATTATTGATTAAAATTTCAAATATATGAGCATCTCATAAAAAGAATAGACATGCTATTCTATTTTAACAACTACGGCTGCCGAAACCTAAATGATACTATCAGGTAGAAATTCTTACGATGTACTGTATGAACACGGATACGGGAACATAATGTTTTTTCAACATTTACCGTCACAGAAGTGTCAGATATAGGCGTCCGACACGAGACGATACCAGGAACGGAGCCAGAATATTTGGGGGAACGGCCGCCCCCACCCGTGCCCCTACTAGCTCCGTCAATATTGGACGACATTACACGGTCTTTTTTTTTTTTAGAAGTGTCTGTATATCATAAGTTAAAAGGTTAATTTGGGTAGCTCATAATGCTCTTTTTTTCTATTATATTGTTGTCATCTTCAGATATTTTATATAGGAACTAATTTGGTTAGAACATCGTCGTAGTACTATTCCTCTATGCATCTCCATTTTACAATCTAATCCCATATTTGTTAGTTCATATCAAACTCTACTAGCAATTAACAAAAGTACAAATGATCACCATCTCGTACCACGCTCAAGTCCTCTATTTCTGCATTCTCTGCATTCACAACTTTTCTAATACTCTCTTCTCCAAATTTTTCACCTGCAGAAAGCGATTACATTTACAAAATTGGTGTCAAAAAAATAATAATTTGATAATTATAATTGCATGCAATAACGGGAAAGTTACACTTAGACTCCAAAGGAGTTTGCTAAATTACAACTCACGACCCTCTTAGTCAAACAATTATAGTTATACCCCACATGAAATTAATAATTAAAAAATACCCCTCTGATTAGAGTTCTGTTATTTACTTGAAGACGTCTTAAAAATGAACAGAAAATAGCGAAAATAACCTTATTTTTTCTATACTATGCATTATCCCAAAATTTTACTTGGGTGTTATTTGTAATATCATAAACTCCTTTCGGGTCTAAGTGTAATTTTTTTAGGGCCAAGGGTATAACGAACACTTCATGTCAAAAAATGGAATATTTCGTTAATTATGATGGAAGTCTAATGTTCCCTAGCAGAACCCTAATCCATGAATGCATTTTGTAATTATTCAATTTCATGTGAGTTATAACTGTTATGGGAAAATTGCAAAATCTGGACTCTATTTACTACCGAGTTGACATTTTGGGACACTAATAGTGAAATTCGCGTTAATGCCTGGTAATTTTTTTTTTTTGTAGCAATTTTGGGACACCGGGCTCAAAATCTGGACTCTATTTACTACCGAGTTGACATTTTGGGACACTAGTAGTGAAATTTCTACAAAAAAGTTACAGGGTCATGAGTTATAATTTAGCAAACTCTTATGGGGTCGTAGTGTAATTTTCCCTGCTATGATTTATGTCGGGACGAAAAAGTAATAAATGGAAAGTTTAAGTACGAAAAATGTAATTTCCCCATAATATACCTGTTAGTTTAATCAACTCCTCTACAGAATCACGCAGAGTTATAAGCTTTAGCAATATGCTTCCTGGAAACTTTACTGGCTCCAAAATTCATGTGAATTGTGACCCTCTTCTCTCCTTTTGTTGCTTCTACATCCAACTTCTTCTCATTTATTTCATAATTTATAATGAGATCAAAGAACCCTTTTCTTAGATGATCATCTGTTCTAGTTCTTGGCCTCAAATGCCCCCCTTTCGATTTAATCACATTTTTTTCCAGCAAAATCTTGACCATGTCGAGGTGGCCGTGTCGGACAGCCGTGTCGAAGGATTGTTGATGGGACAAATTCGCCTCGATTTCACTTTCCTTTTGACTTTTCGTTGGAAATCTTTTGCCGTCGAACAAATTATTGAGTCTAAGACTCGGATCGTATTGGCCCTCAATGTCGAAGCTCCGCCACGCTTTCAATTTCTAGAACAGGCCAAAGGAGAGAGAGTTTTGAGCTCTTCGAAGAAAATTTGGTGGCTAATTGCCGGACCTAAGTTTGGCCTAATTACGAAAAATTAGTGAGCTGGAAATATATCAAGCCATCGAAGAGGGTCCTTTTTGTAATTCGACAAAAGTTTAGGGGTCTTATTATAAATATCATGCAAAAATGTATTTAAAATTGAAAAAGCCCTTTTGTACTCCGTTCAAATTTGGGCTTGTGATTGTAATTTAATCCTATTAAACGTATGTTGAAATGAAATCGGCTTTCTAATTGACCTAATTAATAAAAGTTGTCCAGTTTGGAAATATATCTAACCCAATGACTGGGTTATTTTGTAATTGCACCAAATTTTCAATTTTTTTTGGGAAAAATACTAAAAAACCCCTAGGAAAAATTTTTATATTCAAAAAATTCATAAATATTTTGTTAATCTGAAACATCAATTCCATCAAATTTTCATTCTAAAAAACCCAAATTTTAATTTTTGGACTAAATCACGCTTAAGTACACTTAGATTAATGATTAATTTTTGTAATACTTTTTTCTCTTTATGTTATTTAAATAATTTTTTATGAATAAAAAATTTAATATATTAAATGTTATTGGAAAAATAATTACAGTAAGAAATATATATATATATATATATATATATATATATATATATATATATATATATATATGTTTATGTATGTGGGTGTAAACATATTTTCTAAATTTTTTATTTACAAAGTATAACTGAAATAATTAATTTTCCAAAATTAAATAAAATGAAAAAAAATTAAAATCTTCATAAGTTATTCTTTTTATAAATTAATATATGTATATCAAACTAATTTATAATTAAACATAAAAAAACTACTTTAATAAATTTAAAGGTGAATTTGTCAAGAAAATGAGTCTCACGGCGACGACAACCATCCCAATATCAATTCCCTAGGATTTCACTTCACCAACCTCTCCCAAAACGTCGCCAAAATGTCCTTCGTCGTTTAGCTATGAAGTTAATTTATCGTCTCGAAGCTGTTATCGGAAACACCCGCGCATTGAGAACCATAGTCGGCTTTTTTCGTCTTAATCTACCTCGCGCAATCTATTTTAGGGTTTAAGCTATAACTTCAGGTTCGTACCGCGTATTTACTGTTAATTTTGGGACTTGACCCAAATTTCTTATTTAATTCGTATTTTAGGGTTATAGTTCAACAAAAGCACATTATAGTTCTGAGTACCAGCCTGCAAGTTGCACATCGTATATAGGGTATGGTTTGAATATGAACTTTGTTATTTGGCAAAGATACCCTCCGACGACGACGACGACCATCCCAATATCAATTCCCTACGATTTCACTTCGCCAATCTCTCGGAAAACGTCCTTCGTCGTTTTAATGTGAAGTTAATTTATCGTCTCGAAGCTGTTCTCGGAAACACTTGCGCATTGAGAACCATAGTCGGTGTTTTTCGTCTTCATCCACCTCGCGCAGTCTATTTTAGGGTTTAAGCTATAACTCCAGGTTCGTGCCTCGCTTTTACCGTTAAGTTTGGGACTTAACCCAAATATCTTATTTAATTCGCATTTTAGGGTTATAGTTCAACAAAAGCGCATTATAGTTCTCAGCACTAGCCTGCAAGTTCCACATCCCCTATATAGGGTATGGTTTGAATCTGAACTTTGTTATTTGGCAGAGATGGGTCGACCGAGTAAAATCAGCAAAAGCAAGGAAAGAAGTAAGGAAGTAAGCAAAAAAGGCCCCAGGAAAATCAGTAAAGTTCCTGGTAAACAGAGAAAAGACCGTAGTAAGAGCACCAGTGAAAGCAGCAAGCCTAAGAGGGATGATAAAATACAATGTCATTGTTCAATGACCTATTTCGCTGATAACGTGAAAATGCTTGGTGAGTTGACGAAGAGTCAGAAGGAATTGTTCGAAAAACCCCTATTTGCCTCATTCGTCAATATGCCCTCTGTTCCTGGTACATACACTCGTGTTGGATTTCTTTGGATCGTTACAACATTGAAATTGATTCATTTAAATTCAGGGACGTCATGGTTCCTTTTAATGCAAAGGAGTTCTCGATAGTCCTAGGTTTACAATATTCGGGTCAAAGAGCTAATCATGAATCCAAAAGAGAATCCTATATGCGGAGAGTGTATTTGCTAGCTTGCCTGCTATGGTGACACGAGCTAACATCTTCACTAGATTGAAAGAATTGAAGGATAGAAAGGATAATGATGGCGGTTTTTATTTGTGAGAATGTATATATTGTTTGTTTTCGGTTGTTTGTGTTTTCCATGTAGCAGCAAGAAGTTGCCTACTGGGCTGATAAGCTACGTTGATGATTTAGAGGATATCGGGCAATTTTCTTGGGGTAGAGCTGTCCATAGGTTCTTGGTTGTGTCAATGATTAAATATATACAGAAGGATGTAGATAAGTTCGTTGATGGATACTCAATGGGATTAATGGTAAGAAATCATACAAATGGTTCTATATGAGATTATGGCTTCATGTATGCATGCGTGTACTTTTGACATGTTGTCTTGGTGACAGGCATGATTCTATGAGCATTTTTCGATGTTTGGGAGGTCGGAAAGTAATTGAATTTCCCACGCCTTTTCAGATGGAGTGGGAGCACCATGCCCAATTCGGACAAGGCTGCAAGTGAGAGTCTGAGCAAGATAAAAAGGTTTTGCGTAAGAATTGAAATCTCATTTTACAGAACCTTTATATTATTCAGCATAATTCTTTTTCCTTAGCATTTTAATCTTATGAAGAAGTGAAATCTCATTTTGCATAACTTATATATTATTCAGCATAATTCGTATTCCATGGCTTTTTAATCTTATGAAGAGTTGAAATATCATTTTGCAGAACTTATATATTATTCAGCATAATTCATTTTCCATGATTTTTTATTATTATGAAGAGTTGAAATCTCATTTTGCAAAACTTATATATTATTCAGCATAATTCATTATCCATGGCTTTTTATTATTATGAAGAGTTGGAATCTCATTTTGAAGAACTTATATATTATTCTGAAAGATTGAAATTTCATTTTGCAGTTTCATGAAATTGAACCTGCAGACCCCATAGAGGCAAAACTAGTGAAACCTGGAGAACATGCCGCCCCTCTTAGTTTTGAGTTGAAAACTTGTGCCACTGATGAAGAGGATGAGGATGAGGAGGGTGAGGACGAGGAGCATAAGGATGAGGAGGGTGAGGATGAGGAGCATAAGGATGAGGAAGACGATATGGAAGATGTTGATGCGAAGGACATAAAAGTTGATGATGTCGATTAGAAAGCATGTCCTGCTAGTACTGAGGCGGACAGTGTCATTGATGCTTATAATATGGAGATTGTCCCTGTAAATCAGACCGATGATAGCCAAATGACGCTATTAGCTGATGTTGTAACCGTACTTGTCGATACCCCAACCGTAGTAATTGGAAAACGTAAACGAACGAGTAGAAAAGTAATTAATGAGGATGATACTATTGATGTAGATGAAGCCTTGCTAAAGGTGATCGGGAGAAAGGATTTCGAAGGCCGCGAAGATGCAATTAGAAATGGCTTGTACCTTGATCAGATTGATGAATTGATTGAAAAGAAAGAAGCTGTATTACGGTAAGTTTCCTTTAAATGCGTAATTTTCGTTTGGGAATGCCTAACTTATATCTCATAATGTGTTTCTCGTATTTGAAACTACATACATAGATATTTGACATGTCGGAACTTGGATTCTATTGCAGCGATGCTGTGTATGAAATGAAAGATAGTAAAGTACAAGGCCGCTCTATCTTGAATTACATCCCAACAAACCCCATAAAATACACGTCGTGGGTTACCTAATGTTGTCTGAGCTTATGACAAACATCATGGATGTTAAGCATAGTAGTCAGAGACGGCATTATTTAACCCCAAAACAGTTCCTTGAATTCCACAACAATTTAAGCAGGGCTATGAATAAATGACTTAGCCACTTAAATGCCGATGTGATCGGCAGTTGTCGCTACATAATCTTCCCTTTGCTCACAAAGTGTCATTATCACATGGTTGTATACTATACCGTGTCAAAAAGCCTCTCTTCATACAACTCGTTACCTATAGCGCCTCTCTCCGTAGGCGGCAGACGGCGCACTACAACCGCACTGAAACAGATCCTCGAGCAAAGACATGGCGCCCCCATTCAAAAACCCATCCCGGAAAACGGCACGACAAGAAAGCAATACGGCAACAACAACAAAACATCTCAACAACAGCGACAATAATGAAAATAAAGCGAAAGCAAAGCATAAAAGAGAATTCTCATAAATAGCAAACAAGACAACATTTATACATAAAGCAATCAAATAAAATAAATATCAGTTAGTGTCATCCTTGGCTCAACTACCTAACCTGTACAATCCTAGATGTCTTTAACTATTGCACATCAGGGGCACATAATTGCAGAAAAGTAAGTAAAGCTATAAAGGAATAATAAAGACACGACGTTGTTGGGACGATGACCAAGATTGACCAAATAGAGACACGAACCACGCTAGACCTGATGTTTCCACTGATAAGATAGGTGACATTGCCACCTGTCTACCTGAAGAACGAACAAAATGAGAGGGTGAGTATAAAGGATACTCAGCGAGGGAATAAAACTCTTAAATAACAGTCATGGTTCGTGTTTTATCATTCAAAATCCAAAACAAAGGAATATTGCTCATTCTAGAAAATAAAGATTAAAAGAGATTTATAAAGCTTCATATGAAGGAGCAACCTTCTAGTTCGGCTCTTTAAAATGTTTAGAAACTAACGAACCGGACAAGTGAAGAAATACATTTTCACATAAGAATTAGCCTAGTATTTTGACAAATAAACTATGCCTGGTCACGATTAATTTGGAAAAGACGGAAGAAGGCAAAACCCTTTACTTCCATAAAATAAGCAAACAATTAAATAAACTGACATAGCAATTTAAAGCATATAACACATAATAAACGTCCCGGCGAGCACGGGCCCTAATCCTCCTCAACACCAAACATATCATAAATACTCCTCCATCAGTTGTCGTGTCCAGAGGCTACCTTGAACCGACGATTCACATAAATATAGAATTTGAGAAAAACATACCACAAAGGCAATGACACCATCACGCTATCTCCGACTAGCCAACCACCGACTGGCCTTCGATAATGTTTGAAAGTTGGAAAGTGATACATCGGGATTTGCCCTAGACGCTCGTCTCCAGGCTCACCTCCTGAATACCCTCCGGGCACATTTTAAAAGAATGAATACATACATATTTCTCGCTTTTAAAAGAATGAAAAACATTTGTGGCCAAAAGGACCATTTGAGGCAGGTTTAAGTAACGACCTAAGAATACCTGTAAGTGCCACTCGCTTCAGGGGGATCTGACTCGGAGCTTAACCCTGACGGCTTTACTTACAAGCACGTCTGTTTGGATTCATGGTGCCCCGGGCGCAGCGGAAGTATGGGAATTTCAAATTTTTTTGTCCCATGGCCTTACTCGAATTAACATGAATCTTCATCCAATGAACTCAAAAACTTTGAAACGTTTATATATCTTGAATTTTCATACCTTTACGCACTCCTTTTGTAGTCGTTAAGGTATGAAAGCTTTGCAAAGATTCGATCCACTCCTTGATCACGCAGGCTTCTCGATTCCACCAAGGATTCGATTTTGAACCGAATCCCTCTAAGGTTGATCCACGGCTTCTCGCAGATGAACTCTGAATCTATTAAATCCTACTAGAGAGATTTAAGATCAGTATTTATCTAATATAAAATAAGAGAATCGAGAAAAGAATTTCAAAGGCTAGTTCACGTAAAACTACAGAATAGTTTTCTGCCGTTCACGTGAACTGCCTGTAGAGAGAGAGAATTATAGTTAGGAAAAATTTAACTCATGGAATGAATTCACCTTATCGAATTAGACTTGTGTCGCGACCCCCGGGCACAGAGAGGAGAACCCCTGTTGGACTCGCGGGTATAACCTTCGTCCCCACCGAGCACCACCCTAAAGTTTGGCTTAAAACCACATGCCGAAAGAGATTGCAACCTTGTGGTAGTTGTGCTTGGAGATTGGGTTATAAACCCTTCAATTCTATTATGAAGTTCCGATGTGGGATGAAACTCCCCAGGACGCACGGCCCTACGCACGGGCTTCAGCCCCGTGCGCCAGCCAGTGCAGCACTCACGATAGCTGGCCACACCAGGCACACACAGTCCTGCCCGCACAGTCTTGAGACCGTGCATAGGCCTGTGCGGCTTTCCTGAATGCAGCCCTCACGCTGAATTTTTGGGGCGTTATAATTGCCCCTCTTTCAAAGCGTAATGTCCTAATTACGCAGCAACACAGGCCCTGTCACTTCCCCACCAATGGGAAAATCTCCCCACGCACGCCGAGTTCCTTAGGCGGAGAACCCCTGGTGCGTGGGCCTGCACCGACGGTTGGCTCTGATACCATCTGTCGCGACCCCCGAGGACGGAGAAGAGAACCCCCCCTTCTTGGACGCCCGTTGGGCCTAGGAGTTTTTGGACATTTTCAAGGCTCTTTCAATTTAATACCAGATTACATTCCTTAGGCCCAATTTAATTAATCCCGATTAATTAAACAAGTCGAATATATTATTAAAGTGGGCATTAATTTATTCTAAATAATTTACAAGCCCATCATTAATCAACTTGAGCTAAAATTAATTCCAAATTAATTCTCTAGTCCAATAAGCCCAACTAACATTTAATTGCTATAGATTTTTCCTTCTATTAATTGTACTTAATTTATTCTAAACAAATTCAAGTGTCTCAATTAATCAATTTGACTAGACTTAAAACCAATTAACTCTCAAGTCCAAAACATTCAATTACACTTTAATTGAATTGTTTATCTCTTCATTACTCAATTAAATAGACATAGATTTATTCTCAAAAAATCATGATCTATTTAATCATTCCAATAAACTTGAATTAATTCTCAATTAACTCTCAAGTTGTAATGTTCAATTAACACTTTAATTGAAAAAGCTATCTTCTACATAAATTAAGTAGTCTCAAATTTATTCCAACTTAAATTTCGAGCCTCACTCTTAGTTACTTTAGACTTGAATTAATTCCCAATAAATTCTCAAATCTAATTTAGGCAATATGTTATCAAATAAAAAGTCTTTCGAATTTAATCACATTAAATACTTGTTAATTACTTTTAATTAACTTTTATACGTTAATTACACCTAATTAATATCTTGATCTCTTATTAATGAATTAATTCCAATTAATTAATTTGTCAATCCAGTTGACTGTTATCAAACTCTATTGATATAGATAAATGTGTTCGCCTTTGGAAGTCATTGTGTGACCCCTCAGGTTCACCAGTAGGACAACAATAGGAATACATAGTTAATGGCATAATTGTGATTTTAATTAAACTTATTTAATTAAAGACTATTTGTGAATCAACATATTGACTTCACATATAGATTCCTACAGACCATGGATAACGTCTAGCAACATGTCCATGGCCACCCATCCATCGATGAAGTGGTACGAACCTTTCAGCCTCATGATCTCCGTGAGATACGATCCTTCTTTCATCCAATTCCTGATTGAGACCTAGGGCATGGGTAACAGAACCCCAATAGTCTACAATTCTATGAATAACATTCCTATAGTAATTCCATTTGTATCTTACGCTCTAGGAACTCTTTCCTAGTGAAGACCAACCGAACCTTGCACAAGGATTTAGTGGTGGAATATACTACAATTGAATTCATAAGAATTCTCTTGTTCTTATAACAAGTGATAGATCCTGTCTTGACTCTCACAACCTTTATGCACAACTCGAACATACCCAATGTACAACCTATGTGAAACTCAGTTTCAGGAGTACATCAAAGTATGCTCCATTCATACATAAGGCAACCATGGAGTCTCAAGTCTAAGGATTAGTTAGACACGATAATGGCTAGGGAAATCTTCCTAATCTCTAAGACTCTATATGAGTCTTACCCCATTTAGGTATTCCCAGCAGGATCCCCAGTGAACCTAATCTCCATTAAGCACCCTCATATTCATAGAAGTGTCAAAACACTAGTGGCATGAAATGGGACACACTTTCATAAGACATACAAGCAAGTCTCAAACGAGTCTGTTCGACATCCCCTGTGTCTTTTAAACTCTTCGACTTGGAGTATTTTAGATCACACATTCGAGACTTATTTCATAGCCCCCATCAAATGGTGAAACCAAGTCCCATAGCTTACTTGTGATCTTGGGGTTTCATCCACATTAACAAATAGAACTTAACAAGTAAACTAAAATGCAATGTGATGAATTTGGTCATAGTAGTATTAAACGACTACTAACGTCTTTCTATTATCGATCACTAGATCGTTCTACTCTAGAGTTTTAGAGGAAATTCCTCAAGCAGTTTGGCTTTCCAGGGCACAACTCTAACAGTCTAAGGCCAAAGTGTTACTTTAAATGAAACTATTTTCTTGCCTAGAAAGCGAATAGATTTGGTTTATATACATAAAACATTGATATCAAAATGTTTGCTTAAACAACATAAAAGTAATAGGTTAATGTAACGGTACATCCCCAAATACGATGCGACGTTACGTCCCACACCAAGTGACAGTTCATAACGAGAATTGAGGTTCGGTTACGAACTATAACCTAGCGAATGACAAATAAATACAAGGTAGATTTGTTTGAGAAAGCATCAGAAACAAACAAACCGAAACCGCAGAGAAATAATCAATAAAATCCTATCCCGCTCAAGGAGCTAGTAAAGCAATAATTTAGAGGCGCGAGTATAAAGCCCACCAAGGCTATTGGAAAGACAGAAATCATAAATCTATGACATTTACAAGACCTCAACAAGTTGAAAAGACAGAAAAAAAATAAGTTTACAAAGTAGAGACTACACATCCTGCCTAAGACTTGATTTCTGCCTAGTAACCGAAACCTGAAACAAAAACACAGAAGTAGAAGGGGTTAGTCAAATCGACTAAGTGAGGGGGCTGTAATACATATATATTAATAAAACAGAATAAAGATTCAAAATTTTTAAATAAGAAGAAAGCAAATGAAAAAATAAAGGGTTTTAAGCAAATATTAGTGAATCGAAAGATTTTGTAACATAATAAGGCTCGGCGAGTTGAGCAATCACCACCTATTTCACAATATAGAAAAAATCAAATAAACCGCCCTTATTCGTCCTTGTGCAATCAGGTAGCTAACCCGAACTACTAATAATCAACTATGCAAGGATAAGAATCCTTTACATCTTTGGATGAGGACAAGCGTATGCGACAAGATTCCGTCCGGCGCAGGTACTCAAAAGGGCTGCCACACCGGCCACACCCCGAGCTCCCAACAGTTTGGAGACCAGAGCATTGAGATCCACTGTAGACCTGACATCTATCCGGATTCACCTCGTACCCTGATGTCCGGGCCAATAGTATAATATGGCACAGAGGCCAAGATAGATTCTCATATTTAAAAGAGTTTGTGTGGTCAAGTGATCATTCGAGACAAGTTAAGCGACGATCTAGGAACATGCCCGTAGGTATCACACGCTTCAGGGAGGGCTCATGGGGATGCACCCTAACGGTTCCCCACGAGGTGTTCCGAGACCCAAAACTCCTTTAAAAAACAAAATAGGGTTTGCTTGTCTCTATTTGAATATCTTTTCCAAAATCATATACACAGTAATTTGATATCAAAGCGTTTTTCCTTGAACTCATCAAGATAGTACAATTTGTAAATAGCTACTACATATAATATAAGTTGGGGAAAGAAACTTAAAATCATAAAACACAGGCTTCAGGTTTATATGGAATATTTACATATGTATAAGAAAGCCGAATTCGGAAAATAAATCCCACCTAGATAATAAGAAAAAAGGGACAAAAGAAAGAAGACCAGAATACTGCTCGGGAGTAACAATACCTGAAACCAAATACGACACAACCACGTAAGACGACAATACGATGCACGGTTATAACTTAAATCATATAGCCAGAATACAAATAAACAATTATACCACTTAATTAGGCACAAGAATAATAAAAGAAACTAAGAAATAAGGAAATTCCTAAAATTACAACTAATAATCAATTAGTTCTCATCTTAATAGATATTCGGATAATCGGATCTAACATTATTTAAGTATTACTACACAAGTTTAGGTTCAGAGGATCGGTTCAAATATAGTTAATCAGATGACTATTCTAAAACTATAATTAAAAGTTATTGCATAAACTAAAGTCTAACTTAATCAGGACAAATACGAAATTCCATTAAAAAAGATCATTAAACACTAACTAATTAGTCTAACATCTGTAATCCATAAGAAATATTTGGGGATTAAACTAATTAACCGTGAATGCTTAAACTTTGAGCTAATTACTATAGTTAATAATTAAAACTAGTTTGCTAAGGTTTAAACACTAATTACTATTACTGTAACGCCCTGAAAATCCGAATTATAATCCGGTATCTCCGAATCGAGTATTTGCGCAATTTATTATTTTATTTGATATTTAATATGAGATTTTAGAATAATTTCGTAAATGAATGGATTTCTATATTTAAATTACGAATTGTCAATGTGCGTTTAATAATATGAATTTTGACTGTAATTATGTATTATTTGGACAACGTGAGTTTTTGAACTTATTTTGCGAAATTACGAATTTGCCCTTTCGATTTTAAACCCTAGTCAACTAATTGACTAAGTCTCTCTCTCACCTCACTCTCGCCCAAATCAGCAGCAGCAGCAAAGGAGAAGAAAGAAAAAGAAAGAAAAAGAGAAAAGGGAAGGAAGGAGCTTCAACGATCGTCCCGACTTCGTTTCCCAACGGATTTTCGAATCGTTTTCGTCTACGAACACCTCGTGATTTCTTCTACGAGTAAGCCTTTCACGATTCTTTCGTTTAATGTCCCCTATGCCTCTTATTTCTCATTTTTGGTTAATAGTTGAATATTTAGGTTTTATTCGATTTTGATAGTATTCGTGGATGGATTTTCGTGTTTATCGTTTCTATATGTAGATTATATGTTGTAGATGATTATATGTGAGAATTAGGGATTGATTTGCATGATTAATCGTTTAAATGTTGATTTAAGTTTGAATTTCGCGTATGTTTTGATGTTCTGCATGTTTCTGCTCAATCTGGACGCACACGGGCTTTGCACACGACGTGTTGCAAGGCCGTGTGGAGATACACGGCCTCTTGCACGGCCGTGCAAGAGACCGTGCGTGTGGTGCATTGGACACGGGCTGGTGCACACGGCCTTGAGGCCGTGTGCATGAGGCCGTGCGTGTTGCTTGATTGTGCACGGTCTCGGCACACGGCCGTGCACAAGGCCGTGTGGATCGGGGAACAGCCCCCTGACCTTCTGTAAGTCAGGGGCTGTTTTGGCCTACGGGTCCTGCCTCGGCTCGTCTTTTCCGAATTCTTTCTTCGCTCGTATATTCAATATATATGAGATAGATAGGAATTGCATGATTTATAAATTTATAGCATGTTCGGGTCTATGAATAGTGCGTTTTAAGTTTTCGACAAATTTCCTAACTTTTGCATATGAAGTCCGATTTTCCCGAAATTCGAATGCATACTCCTATATGATAATTTAAGCATGTCCATAAAGTTTCGTTGCATTTGGACTTGATTTGCATTTTTAAATGCATGAATTACTCTGTTTTCGTTTGAGAATTTGAACTTAAGTGATTGATTTATTTGTATAACGTGCTTCTATGTGTTCTAATGTTTTCATATAAGCCGTGCGTCGTCGTTAGTCGTATTTGGTTGTGTCTTTGTATTTTGCAGACGGTACTCCCGTGGAGTAGTGCATCCGGTCTTGCTTTTGTCTTATTTTGTATAGCCACAGGTGAGGCTTTCCTTTTCTGATTCCAGTACTATTATGTATATATATATAAATAAGCCTCTCCCGATATAAGTCAAGTTTACGTTTTGTTTTCACACCGTTTCTATATATATACTTAGTAGATATTTATGCTTATTATGTTCATTTGATTTATCGAAAATGATTTGATATGAAAAAGCACTACGTATAGTCTTTGAAATGTTTACGAGAGAGACATGTAAAACCTTTTGTTTTCTAAGGCTAACTTTGGCCTTCGGCCTCGCATATGACATGTCTCGAACGGTCTTTTGGCCAACCCGAAATGATTTGAAAAGCGAGTTATGATATGTATGCATGTTTGTTTGGGCCCAGAGTAAGAGCGATAGGACGAAGTCGGTAGACGTCGGGTCTACGGCGTAAATCCTATGGTTTCCTCCATTTGGGGGAGCTCGGGGTGAGGCCGGAGTGGCAGCCCTTTGAGTACCTGAGTTACCGTATGATATGTTATGCGTAGTTCGGATTTAGCGGTCCGTCTACATTGGAGGAATAAGGTGGGTTTCCCGTATTTATGTTTGGAAATTGGAGTTAAGGGCTCGACTCGCCGAGTCATATGATAAGTTATGTTTTATGTTAAGTCACCACCCGATTACGAAAACCTTTCTTTTATGTTGATTTCTTTTAAATTTAAAATTGGTGATTTATTTTCCGTTTTATAATATACATTATTATTCCCTCCTCACTTAGTCGTTTGACTAACCCCCTCTGTTTTACCATGTATTGGTTTCAGGATACTAGGCGGGATCGTCGTCGTCGTCGCGTCTTAGAGTTACATTTATTTTTGGCTCATGTACAACTCTACTCCCGTATGGCTATTTTTACGTTTTATGATATTAGTAATATTAGTTTAGGTTGTATTCGGGATTATGTGTATATTGAACCCGTTATATTATAATTATCGGGATATTGTATCGAACCCGTTTGTATTTAATTAATTGAATTTCGTTAGCCTTGGTGGGCTTTAATACTTGTGTAATTATTTATGTTTTATTGTTTGGTTTATTTTCGCTTCCGCACCCCTGTCTTTTTCTTTCGTTTTTGAAATCCCCGCCTAGTGAATTGAGTAAATGTGTGCCGTTCGCCGGGTTTCGGTTCGGGTCGGATTCCATTTCGGTCCCGGGTCGGGCCTCGGTGCGGGGCGTGCGTTACCCGTTTGGGGCGCCCGCTACAGTTGGTATCAGAGCGTCTTTGGTCCAATGGCCTAGGCTCTGAAGCGTCGTGTTTTGTCGTGTCTGTTTAGGTCGTACGGCTTAGGATTACGTGATTGTGACTACGTGATTATGTGAATTTAACTTCTCTACGTGTTACGGCTTTTCATAATCACTTATCATCATGCATGTTTGGTTTTGAATTTGCAGAATGCCTCCTCGTCGTGAACCGCCAGGTCCGCCTCCAGGTGTTCCGACACCAGCACAATTTATGGAAGCCTTAGGGCAGTTCATGGTTCATACCAACCGAGCTACGCCACCACCTGCCCCCGAGAATGATATGGGAAGGTTCCTAAAGCTTAACCCTCCACAGTTCGAGGGTGCACCGAATGATGTGATCACCGATGCTTGGATATCGGTGATGGAAAAGAGATTCCGAGTGATGGAGTGTCCGGACCCTAAGAGGGTCGAATTGGCAGTATATCAGATGACTGGAGCTGCACAGGACTGGTGGGCCCGTATCGAACATAGATGGCAGCGAGAGCATGTGGTCCCGACTTGGGATCAATTCTTAGTTGAGTTTCGGGCCAAGTATATTCCGTGGGTGGTCCGACAGCGACGTGAGCGAGAGTTCCTGGCTCTCAAGCAGGGTACTTCTACCGTTGACCAGTACGAGGCTCACTTCTCCAGGCTTATCATTCACTGCTTGTATATGGTTGATGACGAACAGAGGAAGACTCGACAGTTCATTGAGGGATTGTCGAATGAGATTCGTATGCATATGCTCGGGAACAGACTCCAGTACTATACCGATGCAGTCGAGACGGCACTTTCTATAGAGTCCGATCTCCGACAGATGAGACCGACATTAGCACCTGCCCCTGCAGCTGCCAAGAGTTTCGCTTCTGGTTCGAAGAGGCCATTTATTCCGTCTGAGTCCTCTTCTGGAAAGAAGCCGTTCAGGAGCGCCGTTCAGCCTGCTCCCCCCCGACCCCAGGGATTTCCACGACCTGTATGTGGATTTTGTCAGGGCCCGCACTTAGAGGCCAAATGTTGGAGGAAGAATGGTCTTTGCTACGGATGTGGTAGCACCGATCACAGGATAGATGCATGCCCGAAGAGGAGACCGGTACAGCAGGGAGCCGCTCAGCCTCAGGCATATGCTCGTGTTTACGCCTTGGAAGGCGATGCAGAGGATGCTGTTGCAGATCCGACTGATGTGGTGGAAGGTACTATATATATAAATGGCATCCCCATACATGCATTGTACGACTCGGGTGCTTCCCACTCATTTATTGCGCCTGTTGTTTCCTTATCTGTGCATGCGCCTGTTTCCTTGCTTGATTATGTGTTAGTGGTTGGTTCGCCGTTGGGTTCGAAGGTTATTACGAACTGAGCACTTAAGCGTTGTCCGGTTATCATCGAGGGTATCGAATACCCGGCTGATTTGGTCGAGTTGCCGATGAAGAAATATGGGGTTATTCTCGGAATGGATTGGTTGTACGAGCATCGGGCGAAGGTTGATTGTTTCGAGAAGAAGGTTATTCTGGGTTCTAATGAGGTTAAGGGTTTCCGATCAGGAGAAGGTCCGTATATCTCAATGATGGAAGCCAAGAAGCTCGTTCAGAAAGAAGAAGCGACATGCTTTATAGCATACATTCTCAACCGCCCGAAGGACCAGATGAAGATCGAAGAAACGTCCGTGGTCAATGAATTCGTCGACATGTTTCCCGAGAATTTGGAATTCTTGCCACCGGATCGGGATATAGAGTTCGTGATTGATCTAGTTCCGGGAGCCGAGTCCTATTCGAAGTCGCCGTACCGAATGGCTCCTGCCGAGTTGAAAGAATTGAAGAACCAACTCGATGAACTTCTTTCTATTGGATATATCCGACCGAGTGCCTCGCCTTGGGGTGCTCCAGTCTTGTTCGTGAAGAAGAAGGATGGTACACTTCGCATGTGTATCGATTACCGAGAATTGAACAGGATGACAGTGAAGAACAAGTATCCTCTACCACATATCGAGGAATTGTTCAACTTGCTACAAGGATCGAGGGTTTATTCCAAGCTCGACCTCAGACAAGGATATTACCAGCTCCGCATCCGATCAGAAGATATTTCGAAGACAGCTTTTAACACCCGATACGGACATTTCGAGTTTGTGGTCATGCCGTTTGGACTCACGAATGCTCCAGCAGCCTTTATGGACATGATGCACAGAATTTTCCGTCCGTACCTCGACAAGTTCGTTGTTATTTTCATTGACGACATCTTAGTGTTCTCGAAGTCCGAAGAAGAACACGCTGAACACCTCCGGATTGTGCTTCAAGCTTTGAGGGAGCCCCAATTATTCGCTAAGTTCAGCAAATGCGAATTCTGGATTGACCGAGTGACCTTCCTAGGTCATGTCATATCCGGAACGGGAATCGAGGTAGATCCTTCGAAGATTGAGACAGTGCTGGATTGGGAGAGACCTAAGACTCCTACAGAGATCCGTAGTTTCTTGGGTTTAGCAGGATACTACAGACGTTTCGTCAAGGATTTCTCTAAACTTGCAGGCCCGTTAACAGCATTGACGAAGAAAGAAGCTAAGTTTGAGTGGTCAGCCAAATGTGAGGCTAGTTTTCAGGAACTCAAGAAGAGATTGACCACAGCTCCAGTATTGACCCTGCCCGAGGGTTCTGAAGGATTTGTCGTGTATGAAGATGCGTCACACGAAGGGTTAGGTTGTGTGTTAATGCAGAATGGGAAAGTTATAGCTTATGCATCGAGGAAGCTAAAGCCAGCTGAAGAGAACTATCCCACTCACGACCTTGAGCTAGCCGCCGTGGTATTTGCATTATTGAAATGGCGTCATTACCTCTACGGCATCACGTTCGACATCTTCACAGATCATAAGAGCCTTCAGTATTTGTTTACTCAGAAGGAATTGAACAAACGACAGCGCCGTTGGATGGAGTTATTTGAGGATTACGATTGCAAGATCCAGTATCATCCCCGAAAGGCGAATATCGTAGCCGATGCACTAAGCCGGAAGGCAAGCATAGCCCAGCTAGAGGCTAAGTTAGAGGGAGTTCACATCAGTTCCCAGGCCCATGTTCACAGCATATCGATCCAGTCAGAGTTGGGTCGAAAGATTCGAGATGTTCAGGCTACTGATGAGTGGACTCAGAGACAGATAGTTCACATCGCAGCTGATTCTGAGACTCAGTTTGGTGTGGACGACACAGGAATTCTCCGCTACAAGTCCCGAGTTTGTGTTCCGGAGAGTCTGAGGAAAGAGATTCTCGATGAGGCTACAGTTCATCCAGGTGGAAGTAAGATGTATCGGGATCTGAAAGAATTATTCTGGTGGAGAGGCATGAAGAGAGTCGTAGCTGATTACGTCAAGAGATGCTCGACTTGTCAGCAGGTTAAGGTTGAACATCAAAGACCGGGAGGTTTGCTTGAGCCACTACCGATTCCTACGTGGAACTGGGAGGCTATTGCCACGGACTTCATGTCTGGTTTGCCTAAAGTTAGAGGTGGCTACGATAGCATTTGGGTGATTATCGACCGACTATCCAAGAGTGCTCATTTTCTACCGATCAACATGTCGTACAAAGTGGATAGGTTGGCAGAGATTTATCACCGAGAGATTGTCAAGCTTCATGGGATTCCGTCTACGATAGTGTCTGACAGAGACGCTCGATTTACTTCTCGCTTATGGCAGCAACTTCAAGAGCGAATGGGAACGAAGCTGACTTTCAGTACAGCCGCACATCCACAGACAGATGGTCAATTAGAGAGGATGATCAGATATCTCTGTGATATGCTTCGAGCTTGTGCCTTGGATTTTCGCAACAATTGGCACGACCAGTTGCCTCTGATCGAGTTTGCCTACAACAACAGTTATCAGTCTACGATCGGAATGGCACCTTACGAGGCGTTGTACGGCAGAAAGTGTAGATCCTCGTTATTTGGGATCTCGAAGATTGGCGTTGGACGAAGGATGATAAGGAACGAGGAACTCCTCCAAAGTTTCTCCAAAATGCCATCGACCGTATCCAGATTATTCGGCAGAGAATGAAAGCAACTCAGGATCGACAGAAGAGCTATGCCGACACCCGTCGCCGACCGTTGGAATTTGAGGTTGGTGACAAAGTATTCCTCAAAGCTTCTCCTCGAAAGGGTTTCACCCGAATTGGAAAAGGAGGAAAGTTGAGCCCGAGATTTTTGGGCCCCTATGAGATTCTGGAGAGGATTGGGAACGCCGCTTACAGGTTAGACTTGCCGCCGAGTCTGACAGGGATTCACAATGTCTTTCATGTTTCCCAACTCCGAAAATACTTTCCGAATGTGTCCGAGATCCTTCCTGTTGAGGATATTGAACTAGAACCGGATTTGACCTTTGTTTCGAAGCCGGTGAAGATATTGGATAAGAAGACTCAAGCTCTGCGCAACCGAGAGATTTCGCTTGTCAAAGTCCTTTGGAGAAATCAGACAACCGAAAAAGCTACATGGGAGACCGAGGACAAGATGCGCAAGTTTCATCCGGAATTATTTCAGTCGGACGAGTAGAATCTGGGGGCCAGATTCTCAGAAGGAGGGGTGATTGTAACGCCCCGAAAATCCGAATTATAATCCGGTATGTCCGAATCGAGTATTTGCGCAATTTATTATTTTATTTGATATTTAATATGAGATTTTAGAATAATTTCGTAAATGAATGGATTTCTATATTTAAATTACGAATTGTCAATGTGTGTTTAATAATATGAATTTTGACTGTAATTATGTATTATTTGGACAACGTGAGTTTTTGAACTTATTTTGCGAAATTATGAATTTGCCCTTTCGATTTTAAACCCTAGTCAACTAATTGACTAAGTCTCTCTCTCACCTCACTCTCGCCCAAATCAGTAGCAGCAGCAAAGGAGAAGAAAGAAAAAGAAAGAAAAAGAGAAAAGGGAAGGAAGGAGCTTCAACGATCGTCCCGACTCCGTTTCCCAACGGATTTTCGAATCGTTTTCGTCTACGAACTCCTCGTGATCTCTTCTATGAGTAAGCCTTTCACGATTCTTTCGTTTAATGTCCCCTATGCCTCGTATTTCTCGTTTTTGGTTAATAGTTGAATATTTAGGTTTTATTCGATTTTGATAGTATTCGTGGATGGATTTTCGTGTTTATCGTTTCTATATGTAGATTATATGTTGTAGATGATTATATGTGAGAATTAGGGATTGATTTGCATGATTAATCGTTTAAATGTTGATTTAAGTTTGAATTTCGCGTATGTTTTGATGTTCTGCATGTTTCTGCTCAATCTGGACGCACACGGGCTTTGCATACGGTGTGTTGCAAGGCCGTGTAGAGATACACGGCCGTGCAAGAGACCGTGCGTGTGGTGCATTGGACACGGGCTGGTGCACACGGCCTTGAGGCCGTGTGCATGAGGCCGTGCGTGTTGCTTGATTGTGCACGGCCTCGGCACACGGCCGTGCACAAGGCCGTGTGGACCGGGGAACAGCCCCCTGACCTTCTGTAAGTCAGGGGCTGTTTTGGCCTACGGGTCCTGCCTCGGCTCGTCTTTTCCGAATTCTTTCTTCGCTCGTGTATTAGATATATATGAAATAGATAGGAATTGCATGATTTATAAATTTATAGCATGTTCGGGTCTATGAATAGTGCGTTTTAAGTTTTCGACAAATTTCCTAACTTTTGCATTTGGACTTGATTTGCATTTTTAAATGCATGAATTACTCTGTTTTCGTTTGAGAATTTGAACTTAAGTGATTGATTTATTTGTATAACGTGCTTCTATGTGTTCTAATGTTTTCATATAAGCCGTGCGTCGTCGTTAGTCGTATTTGGTTGTGTCTTTGTATTTTGCAGACGGTACTCCCGTGGAGTAGTGCATCCGGTCTTGCTTTTGTCTTATTTTGTATAGCCACAGGTGAGGCTTTCCTTTTCTGATTCCAGTACTATTATGTATATATATATAAATAAGCCTCTCCCGATATAAGTCAAGTTTACGTTTTGTTTTCACACCGTTTCTATATATATACTTAGTAGATATTTATGCTTATTATGTTCATTTGATTTATCGAAAATGATTTGATATGAAAAAGCACTACGTATAGTCTTTGAAATGTTTACGAGAGAGACATGTAAAACCTTTTGTTTTCTAAGGCTAACTTTGGCCTTCGGCCTCGCATATGACATGTCTCGAACGGTCTTTTGGCCAACCCGAAATGATTTGAAAAGCGAGTTATGATATGTATGCATGTTTGTTTGGGCCCAGAGTAAGAGCGATAGGACGAAGTCGGTAGACGTCGGGTCTACGGCGTAAATCCTATGGTTTCCTCCATTTGGGAGCTCGGGGTGAGGCCGGAGTGGCAGCCCTTTGAGTACCTGAGTTACCGTATGATATGTTATGCGTAGTTCGGATTTAGCGGTCCGTCTACATTGGAGGAATAAGGTGGGTTTCCCGTATTTATGTTTGGAAATTGGAGTTAAGGGCTCGACTCGCCGAGTCATATGATAAGTTATGTTTTATGTTAAGTCACCACCCGATTACGAAAACCTTTCTTTTATGTTGATTTCTTTTAAATTTAAAATTGGTGATTTATTTTCCTTTTTATAATATACATTATTATTCCCTCCTCACTTAGTCGTTTCACTAACCCCCTCTGTTTTACCCTGTATTGGTTTCAGGATACTAGGCGGGATCGTCGTCGTCGTCGCGTCTTAGAGTTACATTTATTTTTGGCTCATGTACAACTCTACTCCCGTATGGCTATTTTTACGTTTTATGATATTAGTAATATTAGTTTAGGTTGTATTCGGGATTATGTGTATATTGAACCCGTTATATTATAATTATCGGGATATTGTATCGAACCCGTTTGTATTTAATTAATTGAATTTCGTTAGCCTTGGTGGGCTTTAATACTTGTGTAATTATTTATGTTTTATTGTTTGGTTTATTTTCGCTTCCGCACCCCTGTCTTTTTCTTTCGTTTTTGAAATCCCCGCCTAGTGAATTGAGTAAATGTGTGCCGTTCGCCGGGTTTCGGTTCGGGTCGGATTCCATTTCGGTCCCGGGTCGGGCCTCGGTGCGGGGCATGCGTTACCCGTTTGGGGCGCCCGCTACAGTTGGTATCAGAGCGTCTTTGGTCCAATGGCCTAGGCTCTGAAGCGTCGTGTTTTGTCGTGTCTGTTTAGGTCGTACGGCTTAGGATTACGTGATTATGTGAATTTAACTTCTCTACGTGTTACGGCTTTTCATAATCACTTATCATCATGCATGTTTGGTTTTGAATTTGCAGAATGCCTCCTCGTCGTGAACCGCCAGGTCCGCCTCCAGGTGTTCCGACACCAGCACAATTTATGGAAGCCTTAGGGCAGTTCATGGTTCATACCAACCGAGCTACGCCACCACCTGCCCCCGAGAATGATATGGGAAGGTTCCTAAAGCTTAACCCTCCACAGTTCGAGGGTGCACCGAATGATGTGATCACCGATGCTTGGATATCGGTGATGGAAAAGAGATTCCGAGTGATGGAGTGTCCGGACCCTAAGAGGGTCGAATTGGCAGTATATCAGATGACTGGAGCTGCACAGGACTGGTGGGCCCGTATCGAACATAGATGGCAGCGAGAGCATGTGGTCCCGACTTGGGATCAATTCTTAGTTGAGTTTCGGGCCAAGTATATTCCGTGGGTGGTCCGACAGCGACGTGAGCGAGAGTTCCTGGCTCTCAAGCAGGGTACTTCTACCGTTGACCAGTATGAGGCTCACTTCTCCAGGCTTATCATTCACTGCTTGTATATGGTTGATGACGAACAGAGGAAGACTCAACAGTTCATTGAGGGATTGTCGAATGAGATTCGTATGCATATGCTCGGGAACAGACTCCAGTACTATACCGATGCAGTCGAGACGGCACTTTCTATAGAGTCCGATCTCCGACAGATGAGACCGACATTAGCACCTGCCCCTGCAGCTGCCAAGAGTTTCGCTTCTGGTTCGAAGAGGCCATTTATTCCGTCTGAGTCCTCTTCTGGAAAGAAGCCGTTCAGGAGCTCCGTTCAGCCTGCTCCCCCCCGACCCCAGGGATTTCCACGACCTGTATGTGGATTTTGTCAGGGCCCGCACTTAGAGGCCAAATGTTGGAGGAAGAATGGTCTTTGCTACGGATATGGTAGCGCCGATCACAGGATAGATGCATGCCCGAAGAGGAGACCGGTACAGCAGGGAGCCGCTCAGCCTCAGGCATATGCTCGTGTTTACGCCTTGGAAGGCGATGCAGAGGATGCTGTTGCAGATCCGACTGATGTGGTGGAAGGTACTATATATATAAATGGCATCCCCATACATGCATTGTACGACTCGGGTGCTTCCCACTCATTTATTGCGCCTGTTGTTTCCTTATCTGTGCATGCGCCTGTTTCCTTGCTTGATTATGTGTTAGTGGTTGGTTCGCCGTTGGGTTCGAAGGTTATTACGAACTGAGCACTTAAGCGTTGTCCGGTTATCATCGAGGGTATCGAATACCCGGCTGATTTGGTCGAGTTGCCGATGAAGAAATATGGGGTTATTCTCGGAATGGATTGGTTGTACGAGCATCGGGCGAAGGTTATTCTGGGTTCTAATGAGGTTAAGGGTTTCCGATCAGGAGAAGGTCCGTATATCTCAATGATGGAAGCCAAGAAGCTCGTTCAGAAAGAAGAAGCGACATGCTTTATAGCATACATTCTCAACCGCCCGAAGGACCAGATGAAGATCGAAGAAACGTCCGTGGTCAATGAATTCGTCGACATGTTTCCCGAGAATTTGGAATTCTTGCCACCGGATCGGGATATAGAGTTCGTGATTGATCTAGTTCCGGGAGCCGAGTCCTATTCGAAGTCGCCGTACCGAATGGCTCCTGCCGAGTTGAAAGAATTGAAGAACCAACTCGATGAACTTCTTTCTATTGGATATATCCGACCGAGTGCCTCGCCTTGGGGTGCTCCAGTCTTGTTCGTGAAGAAGAAGGATGGTACACTTCGCATGTGTATCGATTACCGAGAATTGAACAGGATGACAGTGAAGAACAAGTATCCTCTACCACATATCGAGGAATTGTTCAACTTGCTACAAGGATCGAGGGTTTATTCCAAGCTCGACCTCAGACAAGGATATTACCAGCTCCGCATCCGATCAGAAGATATTTCGAAGATAACTTTTAACACCCGATACGGACATTTCGAGTTTGTGGTCATGCCGTTTGGACTCACGAATGCTCCAGCAGCCTTTATGGACATGATGCACAGAATTTTCCGTCCGTACCTCGACAAGTTCGTTGTTATTTTCATTGACGACATCTTAGTGTTCTCGAAGTCCGAAGAAGAACACGCTGAACACCTCCGGATTGTGCTTCAAGCTTTGAGGGAGCACCAATTATTCGCTAAGTTCAGCAAATGCGAATTCTGGATTGACCGAGTGACCTTCCTAGGTCATGTCATATCCGGAACGGGAATCGAGGTAGATCCTTCGAAGATTGAGACAGTGCTGGATTGGGAGAGACCTAAGACTCCTACAGAGATCCGTAGTTTCTTGGGTTTAGCAGGATACTACAGACGTTTCGTCAAGGATTTCTCTAAACTTGCAGGCCCGTTAACAGCATTGACGAAGAAAGAAGCTAAGTTTGAGTGGTCAGCCAAATGTGAGGCTAGTTTTCAGGAACTCAAGAAGAGATTGACCACAGCTCCAGTATTGACCCTGCCCGAGGGTTCTGAAGGATTTGTCGTGTATGCAGATGCGTCACACGAAGGGTTAGGTTGTGTGTTAATGCAGAATGGGAAAGTTATAGCTTATGCATCGAGGAAGCTAAAGCCAGCTGAAGAGAACTATCCCACTCACGACCTTGAGCTAGCCGCCGTGGTATTTGCATTATTGAAATGGCGTCATTACCTCTACGGCATCACGTTCGACATCTTCACAGATCATAAGAGCCTTCAGTATTTGTTTACTCAGAAGGAATTGAACAAACGACAGCGCCGTTGGATGGAGTTATTTGAGGATTACGATTGCAAGATCCAGTATCATCCCCGAAAGGCGAATATCGTAGCCGATGCACTAAGCCGGAAGGCAAGCATAGCCCAGCTAGAGGCTAAGTTAGAGGGAGTTCACATCAGTTCCCAGGCCCATGTTCACAGCATATCGATCCAGTCAGAGTTGGGTCGAAAGATTCGAGATGTTCAGGCTACTGATGAGTGGACTCAGAGACAGATAGTTCACATCGCAGCTGATTCTGAGACTCAGTTTGGTGTGGACGACACAGGAATTCTCCGCTACAAGTCCCGAGTTTGTGTTCCGGAGAGTCTGAGGAAAGAGATTCTCGATGAGGCTACAGTTCATCCAGGTGGAAGTAAGATGTATCGGGATCTGAAAGAATTATTCTGGTGGAGAGGCATGAAGAGAGTCGTAGCTGATTACGTCAAGAGATGCTCGACTTGTCAGCAGGTTAAGGTTGAACATCAAAGACCGGGAGGTTTGCTTGAGCCACTACCGATTCCTACGTGGAACTGGGAGGCTATTGCCACGGACTTCATGTCTGGTTTGCCTAAAGTTAGAGGTGGCTACGATAGCATTTGGGTGATTATCGACCGACTATCCAAGAGTGCTCATTTTCTACCGATCAACATGTCGTACAAAGTGGATAGGTTGGCAGAGATTTATCACCGAGAGATTGTCAAGCTTCATGGGATTCCGTCTACGATAGTGTCTGACAGAGACGCTCGATTTACTTCTCGCTTATGGCAGCAACTTCAAGAGCGAATGGGAACGAAGCTGACTTTCAGTACAGCCGCACATCCACAGACAGATGGTCAATCAGAGAGGATGATCAGATATCTCTGTGATATGCTTCGAGCTTGTGCCTTGGATTTTCGCAACAATTGGCACGACCAGTTGCCTCTGATCGAGTTTGCCTACAACAACAGTTATCAGTCTACGATCGGAATGGCACCTTACGAGGCGTTGTACGGCAGAAAGTGTAGATCCTCGTTATTTTGGGATCTCGAAGATTGGCGTTGGACGAAGGATGATAAGGAACGAGGAACTCCTCCAAAGTTTCTCCAAAATGCCATCGACCGTATCCAGATTATTCGGCAGAGAATGAAAGCAACTCAGGATCGAC
Source organism: Verbena officinalis (assembly GCA_958496215.1). Taxonomy (NCBI): domain Eukaryota; kingdom Viridiplantae; phylum Streptophyta; class Magnoliopsida; order Lamiales; family Verbenaceae; genus Verbena; species Verbena officinalis. The sequence continues at coordinate 34,952,748 of OY292386.1, read as the reverse complement.
AGAAGAGCTATGCCGACACCCGTCGCCGACCGTTGGAATTTGAGGTTGGTGACAAAGTATTCCTCAAAGCTTCTCCTCGAAAGGGTTTCACCCGAATTGGAAAAGGAGGAAAGTTGAGCCCGAGATTTTTGGGCCCCTATGAGATTCTGGAGAGGATTGGGAACGCCGCTTACAGGTTAGACTTGCCGCCGAGTCTGACAGGGATTCACAATGTCTTTCATGTTTCCCAACTCCGAAAATACTTTCCGAATGTGTCCGAGATCCTTCCTGTTGAGGATATTGAACTAGAACCGGATTTGACCTTTGTTTCGAAGCCGGTGAAGATATTGGATAAGAAGACTCAAGCTCTGCGCAACCGAGAGATTTCGCTTGTCAAAGTCCTTTGGAGAAATCAGACAACCGAAAAAGCTACATGGGAGACCGAGGACAAGATGCGCAAGTTTCATCCGGAATTATTTCAGTCGGACGAGTAGAATCTGGGGGCCAGATTCTCAGAAGGAGGGGTGATTGTAACGCCCCGAAAATCCGAATTATAATCCGGTATGTCCGAATCGAGTATTTGCGCAATTTATTATTTTATTTGATATTTAATATGAGATTTTAGAATAATTTCGTAAATGAATGGATTTCTATATTTAAATTACGAATTGTCAATGTGTGTTTAATAATATGAATTTTGACTGTAATTATGTATTATTTGGACAACGTGAGTTTTTGAACTTATTTTGCGAAATTATGAATTTGCCCTTTCGATTTTAAACCCTAGTCAACTAATTGACTAAGTCTCTCTCTCACCTCACTCTCGCCCAAATCAGTAGCAGCAGCAAAGGAGAAGAAAGAAAAAGAAAGAAAAAGAGAAAAGGGAAGGAAGGAGCTTCAACGATCGTCCCGACTCCGTTTCCCAACGGATTTTCGAATCGTTTTCGTCTACGAACTCCTCGTGATCTCTTCTATGAGTAAGCCTTTCACGATTCTTTCGTTTAATGTCCCCTATGCCTCGTATTTCTCGTTTTTGGTTAATAGTTGAATATTTAGGTTTTATTCGATTTTGATAGTATTCGTGGATGGATTTTCGTGTTTATCGTTTCTATATGTAGATTATATGTTGTAGATGATTATATGTGAGAATTAGGGATTGATTTGCATGATTAATCGTTTAAATGTTGATTTAAGTTTGAATTTCGCGTATGTTTTGATGTTCTGCATGTTTCTGCTCAATCTGGACGCACACGGGCTTTGCATACGGTGTGTTGCAAGGCCGTGTGGAGATACACGGCCGTGCAAGAGACCGTGCGTGTGGCGCATTGGACACGGGCTGGTGCACACGGCCTTGAGGCCGTGTGCATGAGGCCGTGCGTGTTGCTTGATTGTGCACGACCTCGGCACACGGCCGTGCACAAGGCCGTGTGGACCGGGGAACAGCCCCCTGACCTTCTGTAAGTCAGGGGCTGTTTTGGCCTACGGGTCCTGCCTCGGCTCGTCTTTTCCGAATTCTTTCTTCGTTCGTGTATTAGATATATATGAAATAGATAGGAATTGCATGATTTATAAATTTATAGCATGTTCGGGTCTATGAATAGTGCGTTTTAAGTTTTCGACAAATTTCCTAACTTTTGCATATGAAGTCCGATTTTCCCGAAATTCGAATGCATACTCCTATATGATAATTTAAGCATGTCCGTAAAGTTTCGTTGCATTTGGACTTGATTTGCATTTTTAAATGCATGAATTACTCTGTTTTCGTTTGAGAATTTGAACTTAAGTGATTGATTTATTTGTATAACGTGCTTCTATGTGTTCTAATGTTTTCATATAAGCCGTGTGTCGTCGTTAGTCTTATTTGGTTGTGTCTTTGTGTTTTGCAGATGATACTCCCGTGGAGTAGTGCATCCGGTCTTGCTTTTGTCTTATTTTGTATAGCCACAGGTGAGGCTTTCCTTTTCTGATTCCAGTACTATTATGTATATATATATAAATAAGCCTCTCCCGATATAAGTCAAGTTTACGTTTTGTTTTCACACCGTTTCTATATATATACTTAGTAGATATTTATGCTTATTATGTTCATTTGATTTATCGAAAATGATTTGATATGAAAAAGCACTACGTATAGTCTTTGAAATGTTTACGAGAGAGACATGTAAAACCTTTTGTTTTCTAAGGCTAACTTTGGCCTTCGGCCTCGCATATGACATGTCTCGAACGGTCTTTTGGCCAACCCGAAATGATTTGAAAAGCGAGTTATGATATGTATGCATGTTTGTTTGGGCCCAGAGTAAGAGCGATAGGACGAAGTCGGTAGACGTCGGGTCTACGGCGTAAATCCTATGGTTTCCTCCATTTGGGAGCTCGGGGTGAGGCCGGAGTGGCAGCCCTTTGAGTACCTGAGTTACCGTATGATATGTTATGCGTAGTTCGGATTTAGCGGTCCGTCTACATTGGAGGAATAAGGTGGGTTTCCCGTATTTATGTTTGGAAATTGGAGTTAAGGGCTCGACTCGCCGAGTCATATGATAAGTTATGTTTTATGTTAAGTCACCACCCGATTACGAAAACCTTTCTTTTATGTTGATTTCTTTTAAATTTAAAATTGGTGATTTATTTTCCTTTTTATAATATACATTATTATTCCCTCCTCACTTAGTCGTTTGACTAACCCCCTCTGTTTTACCCTGTATTGGTTTCAGGATACTAGGCGGGATCGTCGTCGTCGTCGCGTCTTAGAGTTACATTTATTTTTGGCTCATGTACAACTCTACTCCCGTATGGCTATTTTTACGTTTTATGATATTAGTAATATTAGTTTAGGTTGTATTCGGGATTATGTGTATATTGAACCCGTTATATTATAATTATCGGGATATTGTATCGAACCCGTTTGTATTTAATTAATTGAATTTCGTTAGCCTTGGTGGGCTTTAATACTTGTATAATTATTTATGTTTTATTGTTTGGTTTATTTTCGCTTCCGCACCCCTGTCTTTTTCTTTCGTTTTTGAAATCCCCGCCTAGTGAATTGAGTAAATGTGTGCCGTTCGCCGGGTTTCGGTTCGGGTCGGATTCCATTTCGGTCCCGGGTCGGGCCTCGGTGCGGGGCGTGCGTTACCCGTTTGGGGCGCCCGCTACAATTACTAAATGAAAGTAGTCGGCTAAGGTTTAACCTTAATTACTAGACTAAATAAGTGAAAATCTGTAAGTACTAATTAGATAAGAAAACATTTCATGGAACTAAGTTTATATGGCCGATAATTACTATAAAAGAAAAACATGGAATTACTAATGATCAATTAACTATTTAGTAATCAATTAAACCAACTACGAATCAATTAATTAAAGAGACTAGCTACTGTACTTAATTAATGAAATGCAAGGAAATAATCAAAAGTTTTTCACCTGTATTGCTTTCGATTGAAAGGTGGCCAATAATAATGAATCTTACAGACTACCTGAGGCCGCAAGAGTGTCTTAGAGGCAAGATGGGGCAAGGTTATTTTAGGTATGTTTATTTTGAGTAGTCCTTTAGGTGATTCGTGTCGAGGGAAGCTGATCCTTATCTTGTACTCACAAGTAAGAAGGTACTGCAAGGAGCTGCTAGGGTGCAGAGCGGTTTCTCTGGGGCCAACCAAATTCGACCAAGCCCTTCGGGAAGGAGCGAGCTAGTCGTCGTTCCGAGGTGCCTGTTCCCGAGACGATATCGCGTATCCCCCTTGCGGTTGAGCTCACGAGAGATTAGGGCGATAGCTATGTCCGCGCTCCGCTCCTCAGGTATTCGGGGATTCGAGGCGACCCAAGAAGTCTGCAGCAAGCTCAGGGCTCGAGGCTTAAAGTAGTGGCCTCATCTTCTTCCCTGGTGGAGGTAGGTGAACATATACCCACATCAGCTGGTAAGAGAACTTGCGAGGAGAAGGGCAAGGGTATAGCTATAGAGTCTTCTCCTAAGAAGATTAAATTTGTTCGTTCCCTGAGGGTACCTCCTCGTGAGCCTGCATAGGTCCTGATCATACCCAATCGAGTGAGGGCATTTCTTTTGATTCTGACGATGAAGAACGGGTGATCAGATTCAGAAAGCCCTATGATGAGATATTGAAGGGTTCCGATGGGGGACCCGTGAGTTTATCTCAAGAGTACAGTAGCGCGGTCTTAGTAAGGTGCTCAGGAAGCTGTGGAGCGGCTTGCAGTTTAGCGTGGGCCACGAGTATCTCTGGACCAAGCCTGCCACCTCGATATACAGAGGGTTGTGGCAGAGAGTTGTCGGGGTACGTTATCCTTTCTTTCCCTTATATTGACCCTTCTGACGATTTTTCCCTTTTTAGGAGATCCCTTGCCAGTTGGAAACCTTGTACCTCCATCTTCAGAAGTATAAGGCTTCGAAGGACAAGTACAAGAGATTGTTTGTCTCCGTCCAGCACATAAACCCCGAGGAATACAATGTACTGAAAGCTACCAATGAAAGCCTCTAGACTGAGCTTTTGAGAAAGACGGTTGAGTTGAACAACGCCATGTTCTCTCAAGCCGAGCTGGCTAAGGCACGGGCTCAACTTCAAGTGGCACTTGAGGCTGCTCAGGGGAGAGTGGATAAGCTCCAGGCCGAACTACAAAGGAAAGATGAGGGAATTAGGACCCGAGTAGCCGAAGAGAGAAAATCCTCGTATGATGCTGGTGTTAGGTCCAAGGATGTGAGGTGGAAAGCTGGCATAGCCAGTTATAAGAGGAGGATTGAGGAAAATACTGTGCGGCGGTTTGTGGAAAGTGAAATTTTCACTTATGTTAGCACTATTTTCTCGTTTCCTCAGATTTCTGCCGCCTATGATAGGGCTATCGGCTAATTAAGATTCCTCGGGGTCTTAAATAAGGGGTTGGACCTCAGTGAGATGGCCATCGATTTGGATGAGGACCTCACCCTTTGAAGGACGGTGAGGGAAAACGGCTGAGGATGTAGATTTCTCGAAGGATAAGTTCGCATTCGTTCTTTATATTATTTGGTCGTTTATTCCCAGTGGTGAGGGAACATCATCGAGGCCAGATGCACCTGAGAAGGCAGCTCATACGTCTGAAGGTGGGACGGGTGTAGATGAGCTCGGAGCATCGGGGCCGCCGAGGTCCAACTTAGAGAAGGAGGGTGCCTCGAGATTGAGGCAGGAGATGGGGAACGTGGCGCCCGGGGTGTTCGAGCCATGTCCTCATCTTCCTCCTCGGACTCCATGGCCGTGAGGACTCCCTCTTTCTTCTCCATTTTTTTGTTAAAAGGGTTTGTTACCCTTGTATTAGTTCCTTTTGTTTTTGTGTCCTCGGGAGTTATAGCGTAACTCGAGGGCTTTGTTTTGACCATGTAATATAGGGATTTTCGCTCCCTACTAAATGGATTTTTATACCATGTTGAATGGGTTTTATACCATGTTGAATAGGTTTTTGTACCATGTTGAATGGGTTTTGTACCATGTTGAATGGGTTTTTTGCGTTTCCTTGTTTACTTTGCAATTTGTTTTGTAACTGGAAAGGTTGTATGATTTAAATTCTGTTCGTTATTCCGAGTGAATGGTCCTTTCCCCCTCCCCCCCAAAGGTGGGGTTTTCGAGTCCATTACTCGTAGCGAATTTCCAGAATTTAAAGCCTTGAGTGTTATATCGAAAGTGTTGGTTAAGGGTTTTTAAAACACGATTTTGTGATTCAGCCTTGTACAAGTGTTGGTGAGGTGCTCAAATTTTCCGCGGTTTGGGAGTTTTGAGGCTGCTACTAGTAACAATGAGGTGAATGCAAGTCTCAGGGACGAGGAATAATATGAGAATATCAAATGCGACTGTATTTACGTAGAGTAAGTACATTGTATATATTGAGAGCGGGGGTACATTTAATTGTGCAAGAACTGGAAGTTAATTCTAACAAATAGATAAGAGAAGTGTTTAGGGCTAGTACTTCTTTAGATTTTCCGCGTTCCAAGGTCTCGCCAGCTCTCTTCCTTGTGAATTTGCTAGCTTATAAGCATTTCTTACCATGGTTTCAACCACCTCATAGGGTCCCTCCCCGTTGGCTTTGAGTTTCCCCACATGTTTGGACACGCTGACCTCTTTCAACACGAGGTCACCTATTTGAAAGCGACAATGTTTTACCCTCTTATTATAATGTTGGACCATGGTAGATTGGTAGTGCTGCATTCGATGCCATTGCCTGTCGCATCTTTTTTTATGTGTATCGAGCTCAAGACAACAGTTCTCTTCATTTTCGAGGGGCATGAAGTGAGCTACTCACAGGGTTTGTTGTAGTATTTCGATTGGGAGCACCGCCTCAGTCCGCAGACTAATAAGAAGGGACTTTGATATGTGGCTGTCCGAGGGAAAGTGCGATAGGCCCATAATATCTCGTGGAGCATCTCAGCCCACTTGGTCCTTTCTCCATCCAGTGTCATCTTTAGATTCTTCATGATGATGCAATTAGTAACTTTCGCCTGTCCATTAGATTGGCGCTTACCCACGGAGGTGAATCTCTGGTCAATGCCCCCGGGCTCCAAACCAATCTTCTGTATTGGCACTTATGAACTGGAGTTCGTTATCTGAGACCAAGAGGCGAGGTGTTCCGAACCAACATACGATATTCTTCCAGATGAAATTATGTACAACCTTATCGGTTATTCTGCCGAAGGCTTCTGCCTCGACCCATTTAGTGAAGTAATCGATAGCAATAATGGCATACAATTTTTGGTGCGTGGCCTTTGGGAAGGGTCCCAAGATGTCGATTCCCAATTGGTCGAAAGGCCAAGTGATATCAAGGCTGACTAGATACGCTGCGGGCTGTTTGGTCACGTTGGCGAATTTCTGACATTGAGGGCATCTCTTAGCATAATTGATGCAATCCTCTCGCACAGTAGGCCAATAATACCCCGCTCGCAGTATTTTCTTCTACAGGTTCTGCCCCACGGCGTGGTTTCCACATGTGTTGTCTTGAGCCCCTGAGTGGATATGTCGTAGTACTTCTTGAGCCTGGGAAGGTCTTAGGCATCTGGAGGTAGGTGCGAAGTCTGATCGGCGAAAGAGTTTTCCCTCCTCATCCAGAGTGTAACGGGCGACTTTATAGCGGATTTGCCTGGCAATTAAGTGATCTAAAGGCAAGGACCTATCCCTTAGGTATGTGATGATGTGGTCCAACCAGCACGGTTCAGCCAAATCGATTGATCATACCATGTTTCTTTCCTTAGGATTTATGGACTGGCCATCAAGTGTTAGGAAGGAAATGGAATGGTCACAGCTCATTGGTTTTCCTCTCGAGGAATTTGGCTCAAGCGGAAGGCCTTGAATTTCGAGATCAACTCCTTGACCTTGCTCAGATACTTCACCATGAAATCTTCTTTGGCCTCGTAAGATCCGTTGATTTGACTTGCCACCACCTGGGAATCTGTGAATGCTGCTAGCTTTTGAATTCCTTGTCTGGAGGCGATGTCCAGCCCCGATATGAGGGCTTCATATTCAGCCTCATTGTTCGTGGGGGACCATTCGAGCTTCATAGCGCAATCCACCTTAGTACCTCTTCGTCTCTAAGGGAGATCCCTGCTCCTCCGCCTTGGTTGGTGGATGACCCGTCTGCGTGAAGTGTCCAAAGCGAGTAACCGGGCTCGGATTTCTCAGCTTGGGAAATGTCGCCTCTTTCCAGTAGGAAGTCTGCTAACACGTGTGCTTGCTGGGCAGCCCGCGGTTGGTAACTGACGTCGAATTCCCCCAACTCTATAGCCTATTTCACCAAGCACCCAGAAACATCAGGCTTAGTTAGGACTTGCTTCAAGGGTTGGTCGGTGAGAACAACGATGGAGTGCGACTTGAAATATGGCTATAGTTTACGGGAGGCGTGCACCAGACTTAGCGCAAGTTTCTCGATCTCCAAATAATTTTTCTTCAACCCCTGCAGTATCTTGCTGAGGTAATATACGGGTAAGTATTTCTTGTTGCGTATCACTGTGATCACCGAGCTGAGGGCCCCCTCGAAAATGGCCCGGTAGACGTAGAGACTCTTGTAAAAGCTTTTGCAAGGAGGGGTGCTGAGGTAAGATACTCCTTCAGTTTGGTAAGTGCAGCGTCTCATTCAGGTGTCCACTTGAAATTGCTAGTGTTATGTAGTATTTTGAAGAAGGGCAGGTTTCTATCGGCTGACTTGGAGTTGAATCGGTTGAGCGCGATGATTTGTCCCACCAACACTTGCACCTTTCTCACTATATTGGGGGCCTCGAGCACCTGAATGGCCTCGATTTTCTCCGGGTTGGCCTTAATTCCTCGTTGACTGACCACATATCCCAAGAACTTTTCGCCTTCCACTCCAAAGGTGCATTTACTGGGGTTAAGCTTTATGCCATACTTCCGTAAGATGGCAAAGGTTTCGGCGAGGTCATTCAAGTGATCGGGGGCCTTCTCACTTTTTATGATTATGTCGTCGATGTATACTTCCATGGTATTGCCTATCTCCGAGGCAAACATGCGGTTCACTAACCGCTGGTATGTTGCGCCTGCATTCTTGAGTCCGAAGGGCATTACGTTAAAGCAGTATACGCCATTGACAACTATGAACGACGTTTTGATGCGGTCCTCCGGGGCCATGAATATTTGATAATATGCTTGGAAGGCCTCTATCATACTCATAAGTTCGCAGCCTGCCGTCGATTCTGGGGAGACGATATGGGTCCTTCAGGCAGGCCTTGTTCAGATCAGTGAAGTTGTTGCTCATTCTTTATTTCCCATTAGGTTTGGGTACAAGGACGATATTGCAGAGCCAGTTCGGAAATTGTATGGGCTCGATATATCCCGCCTCGAGTAACCTATTGACTTTTTCCTCGATTATCTCGTTGCGTTCTTTTCCCAGCTTGCGAGCCTTCTGTTTAACTGGTCTGAAGGATAGGTCCACTTTGAGTCGGTGCACTATCACCCTGGGATTGATACCTTGGAAATCGGAGGGCTTCCAGGTGAAGACGTCACTGTTCTGTCAGAGGAAGTCGATCAGCTTTTGACGTTGCTCTCCTTGGAGTTGGCTCCTATCTTGGTCATTTTGGACTCATCTCTTAGGAACAATTCTATGTCGATGATGGGCTCCAAGTCCTTTTTCTTCTCCTTTTTAACTTTCTTGGGGCTGGGCATTTCCTCGATACAGGGCATATCATCCTTCTCGAAGTGAGAGGCCTCGAGAGCGGTAGGCTGCTCTGGCAATTGCGGGGTTGTGGCGGACAACATGTAACACTCATGGGCCCCCTATAAGTTGCACACTGCTTTCCCAACACCATGAAGGGTTGGAAATTTGAGCTTCTGATGAAAGATGGATTGGATAGCACGGAATTTGGAGAGGCCTGGTCTACCGAGTATGGCATCGAATGCCATCCCCAGATTAACAATGGTGTACGTCAACATGGTCGTTCTCTTCTTTGGGCCGGTATTGAGTGTGGTAGTTAGGTTGACCTTTCCCAGCGGGAAGATGGATAGGCCCTCAAAACCTAGGAAGGTCTCTTCCGTTGTGTTCAAACTTTGAGGTGAAACTCCTAGCTTACGACACGTTAGGATGGTCAGAATATTCACAGAACTGCCTGAATCGACGAGGACTTCGGTCAGACCACTGTTGAAGAGGGTTGCCTCTATGACTAGGGGAGGTTTGCCCTTGCAGTCGATGTGGGTCTCTGAGAATTCCTCGTCGGTGAAATCAATCTCTACGTCCATCCAAGAAGGGATGCCTGTACGCTCAGGTCCGTTCGGGACTTGGCAAAACTACCTTCCAACTTTTCGGCGGGACATCTTGGTATCGTTGTTAGTGTTTCCTTCGGAGATGACCTGAATCTCCAGAGCAGAGCATATTGGCAGTCTTCTGGGGAGATGTAGGTCTGGGACAGATCCCAGATCCGGAGTACGGTCCTTAGGCAATGAACCGCCTGGAGGTGCCCAAATATCCTGGATGAGGGGATCGAGTTTACACTGATTCATATTTCTGCAAGTGGATCGTGATCGTATCTAGCAAAACGGGATGTGTGATGAATAATTGTGTGGTTTCCAACAGACGACGCAAAACTGATGATGCACGAAACTGGTTTGGAGATTCGACGGCTAGGATCCGGCTAATTCTACAACACCTATCAAAAGTATGGGTTATTTTACCTGCTAAGAATGATGAACCCCTACAGTTAGAGGTCAAGCTAAGGTTTAAGCCAGCGTAGACCCTCCACTGAGTTAAGTCAGGTTAGGGCTTAAGAGAATTTGACAGAGTTTGGATATGTAAAAGTGATTGTACCTATAGGGCGGATTTCCAGCTTTTATATGAATGACATCGGGCCGGATGTGGTTAAATCCGTGGGCTAATCCCTTAAGCCCTGTTTCAGGGAAGTCCCCTATGTGCCGTCACTTTTACCAGATAAGGAAGCTTCCTTCAAGAATATACCACTAAAATAGGATGTTGCACGCGTTATCCGAGGCCAACTGTCTTAACGGAAGTGGCCTCGGGATAGACCCTCCGCGAGGAGCGAGAGGTTAGCCTGAGCAGGGAACTGCTCAAGGCGTTCCGTCTCGGAGATGACAGGGAGGCAACTGAGAGGTTGAAAATTTCGAGGGGGCGAGGTGTGTCATCTAGAAGTCGATCTCAAATTGGAGTGGTCTGAGATTACGACATGTGTACATGAGAATTTTAGCCATATCAGTATGTGATATGGTGCAATTTCGTATTGCCTACGTGGCTTGATCCTGTCCATCCATCCCTTGAGAGAGCACGTGACCTTGAACAGTATATACGTCCTGCTCAAATAACTGAGTGCCTCACTCAACTACTGAATGGACTCGCCTCACTAGATCTGCTGCTCACTGGCTACTAACTGGCCTTGAGAATGCACATCCCCTCGGACTGCTGTAGCACCCCCGAGCGGGGAGCACCATACCCCGCATCGATATGCTACCCGTGAGAAGAATAAAGTCCAAACACGAGCAGCATAACGGCGTACGGTGACGAACAAACAACCTGCTAGGCGGAAGCTAACTGACGAATCAACAAAACCAACATAATACGTGGAAGCTATAATAAATCTGTATTTCAGTTTGCAACATGCCAAAAAAAATAATAAATACAATCCTATGTCCACTTAAGGATCTACGAAAGAAGTAATCATAAATTACATATTTCACTGCGCAATTATAAAGCCCACCATGGCCAGTGGAAATGCAGATAATCATAAAGTTCACAAAATATGAAAGCCTAGTCTAAGCCCACCGAGGCCAATACAATAAAGCATAACTTAACAGAATTCTAACATGCTATGCATTCCTAAATAAAACAAAAGTCAAACAGACCGGGCTCGAGACGCCAAATGAACGACGACCGACTCAACCGCCACCTAGTGACTCCAAACCTAAAACCAATATCGAGAGCAACGGGAGGATTAGTCAAATGACTAAGTGAGGGGTTGTACATATATAGCATAAAACAGAAATATGATTTACAATTTATAAATAAACAAAAAAGAACAAGAGAGAGAGAATGGGGTTTTTCTAATACCTGCGTGAATCATAACATAAACAAATAACTTACTGTCAAATTGCTCGGCGAGTCGAGTGGGTTCTCCAACCTTATATCCCCCAAAAACCAAATCAGAAGCATAATAGTGCAAACTAACCTTATCCCTCCCATATGTAGGCGGGAAGCTATCCCAGCACTACCATAACATACACGCTAGGGATTTTCACCCGCGACTATAGCTGATGCAATCCCTCGTCAACCGGCTCAGGAGGTCCAAGGGCGTCCACTCCGGTTACACAACCCTTGACCTCCCAAAACATATGGAGCGATAACCTAGGCTCCGTCATAGACCCTACGTCTCCCGACATCCCCTGGGTGCCCTCTACTCCGGGCCCATAGAACATATCATATTAGAACATAACACTCGCATTTGGAAAACAAACCATTTTCCTTTCGATATTCAATCATATTTTCATTGGCCAAAGGGGCCGTTCGAGACAAGAGGTGAAACTGTCTAAGAATACAATCGCGATGCTAACTGTTCCGGGTAGAGCCTACGCCAGGGTATGCACCCTCATAGTAACACTTGCAAAGTCGTATACCCAAAATTACTTTTAAAACAAGATTGTTGTCTTGTCTCTAGTTAAAATTTTTTGAAATCATATACATAATAATCGTTTGATATTAAATCCATTTGTTATAAATTCATTAATGTAGTAAATTAAAATATTTACTATTTATATATAACAGATAGGATAAAACGATTAAACACATGAAAACAGGCTTAAGGGTGTAAGAATGATATATATACTACATATAGATATTGGAGTCAGAAAATGGAAAACCTCACATGGAGAGGAAACTGACTGGACCAGGGCGGTCTCATGAAAAGGGACACCTGAAAGACATAACTGACATGAGACACGACACAACCAAACCGAAAAGGACAAACATGACAGACAACAGACAACGTACGACTTCGACAACAAATATAAACATGGTTTACATGGATTAATTACAATTAAGGCACGTATAGTATAATCTGTACAAGTAGCATAAAAATATATTATTCATGTTTAACATGCTCGGCAGATGAACTTGCAAATATTTAAAAATAATTATTTAACCATTAAGCCTAAAGAAGCAATTGAGGGTAAAATAGTCATTTATTATGCATTTCACAAATAAATAAATAAATACATAACATTTAATTAATTACACAACAATTAAGCACATAAACCACTTAGGGGCAAAATTGTCATTCCACATCATTCGGTCATTTTACATCACTCAGCCACAATTAATGTCTTCAACCAACCAAGTCCAATTATGCATTTAATACAATTGTTTAATTATTGCAATTTATAAAACAATTCGTAGAAACTACAATAAGATACTAAATACGCAACAATTATCCAATTATCACAAATTCGAGGAAATAATAATACTCATTCATGTACAACATATTTACAAGAATACAATTCAAGGTCACATTCATAACAATTCAGGTACAATCAATTCAAACAATACGATTTTAATCGGATAATGGGAACGTTCTAAACGTACAATTCTTGGCATAACTGAAAAACGGTAAATTGGATGAGGAAAATACCAACGCCGTTGGAAAAACTATCCGAAAATGCATTGACCGGTGTTGACCGAACGTTGACCGTTGACTGGCATTGACCGACTCTGATGGACGAACCGTTATATTGAAATGTTCGTCTCGTCGAGCCCGTCGCAACCCCCTTGTCCGTTTCCTAATCCGACAAACACACAAAATTTACTTTTGAGTTTTAAAATTCGGATTAAAATATAAACCCTAAAGCCAAGATTTGAAATTAACAAAGATCCGACTGTTGGATCGGGAAATAAATTGTACCGTCGACTTACCCATAATGTGTACAATAGAAATCAAGTGAGACTCGCCGAAAAAAAGTGGCCGGAACCACCGCGTCGCAGCCACCAGCCGTGCGTCGCCTTCGCGCAACCATTGCGCCGCCGTCGCTGCAAATCAGGCGACGTCACCACCGCCAAAAGCTTCCTCATCCCAAGCCGGTCCAAACCCGACCGGTCTCAGCACAAACTACCACCGAAATCTCCGGCAACCACCACCTCCTCCGTTGGCCAAACACACGTAAAGCTGGTACCATTGCGATCGTCTCGTAGAGACGATCAATTTGGACATATTATTTGCCCGATTTGGTTAAGAAATGAAAAAGTCCCAAATTGAGGAGGAGGAGACGTCGCGTGAATCGTGAGAGAGAGAGAGAGAAGAGGGAGAGTTCTCCAATTTTCAGATTTTACCCCAAATATTTTTGAAATTACACTATATACCCTATTTGGGCCAAAAATGCAAAGTCTCCGATTTTAGCAAACTTTATGTCGAAATGACCGCAATTGAATTTTAAACAACATGGTGTAGTTTGTAAATTAAAATTTATACTTTTACGAAAAAGTCAACATTTTTGGGTTGGGGTCAAAGTATAATTATGTTTGGGCTAAAAATATAATTCTTGAAAATATCATTGATGAAAGATATTTTGGACATTTGAAATACTTTTAACCCTGGTTCAATTGCACTTTTAAATTACTAAATTAATTATACAGTCGACAAACGTAAATTTACCAAATTACCCCAAATTGGTGTCAAACGATGCAAATTGAATTCTTATTGATGCGTTTGGATTTAAAATGCCAAAATCAATTATTTTTTAAATACTTAAACGTAAAATTGAAAAATCGCGAAACCGTGAAATTGGTTAGAACCGTAAACGGCTCGAATTTCGGTAAAACGCACCAATTTTTGTACTTGGAAATTTCGGGGCGTTACAACTGCCTCCTCGTATTTTGGCCTCATAAAGTGGTTCTAGCCGAGCAGCGCCCACTCAACCGCCTTAACTAATTTCATGGGATTTCCTCACATCCCGTATCTCCTATACTTAAGGAAAGTCCCTCTGAACAGGGAAAACCTAGCGGAACAAGGAAGACATCCCGTTCGGGACTCTCCTTCCTTCTGAATCGCTCGAATCCAGGGATTCTCGCCCCAAACCTCCTTATAAATACTTTTGCACACAGATTACGAAGGTACAATCACTTTTACATACCCAAACTCTATCAAATTCTCTTAAGCCCTAACCCGTACCTGACTTAATTCAGTGGAGGGTCTATGCTGGCTTAAACCCCAGCTTGACCTCTAATTGTAGGTGTTCATCATTCTTGGTAGGTAAAAGAACCCATACGTTTGACAGGTGTTGCAGAATTGGCCGGATCCTAGCTGTCGGATCTCCAAACCAGTTTTGTGCATTATCAGTATGGTTTTCTAGTATGAGAATAAGATTTTTTATACGAGGTATTTAAATGTGGGGGATGAGCTTTTCTAAAGTCAAAAACTCATTTTTTTTAGGTAAGGGCAAAATAATTTGAACATATTTTTTATATAATTTTAATATTTCAATATTTTTTAATAAAAAAATAATAAGGATACAATCTAAAATTACAAGACCCTGAATTTATTTTATAATTATATATTTATATAAGAGATATTTTGATATCTTTTTTTCAAAAAAAAATCTTCTTATAATTGTAATAACATAAAAAGGTCTAAATGAAATTAGCCCCGAATTGTAATTTGAAGTTTAGCTAAGTTGGATCTTACTGTTATCCAAATTGTAATGATTCAGCAAAGACGCGTTAGTGGAAAACGTGATGACATGTCTGATGTCTATTATTAATATTCTAGGACGCTCCTGTCTTTGACTTTTACAAGCAAACCCGTCAGTCGTTCGCTCGCTTTTAGATACATGTCGAACCCAGCCTCTTTGCTCATCAAATCATCCGTGAAGTACTCACTCCTAATCAAACTCGAGTTCCTCTGAGCATTCAATCCTTTCTTCTTCTCTAGATCTATCTCATTTTCATACAATCCAAGATGATGCAGATCTTCGTGAAAAACTTGATCACCGGAAAGACGATTTCTCTTGATGTGGTCAGTTCCGATACCATCAACAACGTGAAGGAGAAGATCCAGGACAAGGAGGGGATACCTCCGGTTCAGCAGAGGCTGATGAGAGTTGGCGCAACAGATCTCGAAGACGGCAGAACCCTAGCCGATTACAACATTGAAATGGCATCGTACCTTTTTCTTGGCCTCCGGGGTGGAAATCAGATCTTCATCTATACTATTTGTAACATTAAGATAATAGCCCTAGAGCTGGAGGAGTCCGATACTGTTTATGACATTAAGACTCGGATGCAGGACATCGAGGGAATTCCGCCGGATCAGCAAAGGCTGATCTTCAACGGAAGGCAGCTTGAGGACGGCAGAACCCTTGCCTATTACAACGTACAGGCGGAATCGGTCCTTCATGTTGTCCTTCGTCTTAGAGGTGGTGGTTGTATGACGATATACATTGAAACTCCTAGTGGTAATAGAATGTCTCTTGGGGTCGACACCGGCTGCACCATCGATGCAGTTAAGGCCATGATTCGGTATAAGAAAGGAGTCTGGCCTAATCTGCAGAGCTTGACCTTTGCGGGGAAAAAGCTGGAGGACGGCAGAACCCTAAAATATTACAACATACAGGATAAATCGACTCTGGATTTGGTTCTGAGGTCGGGTGGAGGTATGCAGATCTTTGTGACGACTTTGTCTGGGGAAACTATTTCCTTGCAGTTGGCGAGTTCAGATACAATTGGTAGTGTTAAGGCGCATATCCAACGTATCCAGCTAGAAGTGGGTATTCCAGCAGACTACCAGCAGAGACTGATCTTTGCTGGGAAGCAGCTCGAGGATGAGCACACACTTGCCGATTACGATATCCAGAAAGGGGCTACTCTGCAACTCAAGGTTTTGAACCGGTAAAGCCCCAACCTCTGGTCCGCTTTTGAAAACATTGCTGCAACTTGTTCTTCATGATGATATATGATTCTGTCTTTTGATCATACATTCCTGTATGGATGATTTTTCAGAATCGAATAATGCTAAAACTTTGGATTATCGCTTTGTTTCTTTAATGGATTCAGGGGATTTTTAAGTTGTCTTGTGCTAAATGAAGTAGTCTATAATTTGTTCAGTAATGCTGTTGTTGTGTATTACATTCTTGTTGATTGTTACTTGTTTGTGGTGCGTATGAAATTTGGGAAATTTGAAATTTGGGAAATTTGTTATAAAAGTCCATGTGTTACGAGAAATGAGCCAAAAAAATCCTGTCATATACAAAGTAGCTATAAAAACCCTGTGTTTTGAATTAATTTGCTGAAAAAACCCTACAAACTTTGTTGTAACTACACGCTCGTTGATTGAGAATAAGAGAGTGAATTTAGTTATTAAATGTCTAAAATGCCCTTAATTGGCTAAAAAAAGCTGGCATGCATTATTTTTCGTTCCAACCTCAATTTTTGCCCAAAATTATGGCTAGAAACTATTATACTAGGCCTATAAATTTTTTTATGCATTAAATCAATGAAATAGAGGTTTATATTATATTATGTGAATTGGCTAAGTTTTTTATAAAGTTAAAAAAATAAATGGAGAGAGAATCTGTACAAAAATGCATAAAAGAATGTGTAAATAAGTCCAACAATACAAATAAAAATAAAGCATTAAAAAACACCAATTCCCATTACCAATTCTGCTCCAAATAAAGTATTTGCATGGGGCACACATGACCTGTTCAAAGTTGATTCTCTGGTATGTGAATGCTAGGGTTCAGTAGGTACTTTGAAAAGAAGGAGAAAAATATTGACCAGAAAAATATGCGTGTTGAAGTGAGAATGAAAATTAAAAAAAAAAGTGAAGTGAGAATGAACTTAATGTTATAAAAGTAAGGGTATAATGGTCATTTTAAATGCTTTGTTGACTAGATTATCACAGGGGCAGTGAACAAATATTTACCAAACAGATGATTTTTTTAACTACTTTTTATATGACATGATTTTTTTGACTACTTTTAATTAACACAAGGTTTTTGTAGCATTTAATTCTATGAAATTTTAATAGAGAATTGTGGTGAATTACTTGAATCTGAATTATGAAGATTCAAGTTTACCTCACCATATGAACCCTATTACCTAATACTTTCGATTCCCTTACGAATTGCATACTAATTCTTGGTATTTTTGCATATCAATTCCCCATGATATACGTATTGGTACCTTATATCAAGCATTCCGACTTAGCCATTAGACGACCATTATTTTACTTAAAACAAAAGCTAAATTTACTAATTAAATAGTCCTGAATTAAATATATAATAATGTATGTATATATATATATTATATATATTAATTATAAAGTCCTGATTATATAATTAAATTCTATTGATCTAGTATTAGTTGGAAAGTTAGAAATAAATTAATATGGATTGATTTTGACTTACTTGAATCGATTGAATAATATTAATCTAATGTTAGTTGAAAAGTTAGAAATCAATTATTTTATATATTTAAAATGATTTTTTCATATATATAGAGTATAATTATTTTATAAAAAGAATTATTTTGGTGTGTGTTTCAAATTATGAGTTAATTATTTATATGTATGGTTAATAATTATATAAGAAAATATGATTCAATGTATTTAATAATATATATTTTATAAATAAATTTTTCCGTGCAACGTAGAGAATATATATATTAATTTATAAAAAAACTATGTTAAACTTGTGATATATATTTAAGTTGTTAATATATAAACTACAATTAATATTAATATATTAAATTTATAATTATAAATTAATTTTCGATGCAATGCATGGGTTAAAACCTAGTTTTATATGAGTATTCATAATTTACGTAGTTTATGGTAAAAATATACTGTCTCCAAATTTTAATAGTACCACGTACCGAAAAAGCGTGAACTAAACCTACCCTACCAACCAATTCTTTAGCAAAATAACGTATTATATACCCGTATTTGTATCTAAATATCGAAACGTAACCCGTGCCGCGAGCCACATCCATTATGTGTGCGCCCGAAAAGAACGATTCATTATACTGCTTAATATTAATTGTAATTTAGATATTGCCAAATATTACAAAACATTCATCGAATTTAATTTAATCCTGGAATTATATTTTATTTTTCTGCCCCACCCGTTTTGTTTGCGCACTAAAAAAAAGCGATGCATTCTAATTCTACCATCCTATTTGGCATTTTTCCGTGAAGCTGTCTGTGGAAAGGGGAAATTTTTGCATGAGTCGGTTGTGGGACTCGACTCATACACCCTCCATTACTTTAATAGCTTTAAGTCTCACTTTTTTTCAATTTTTCACCCCGTATTCTATTATATTTGGGTTCCTAATATTTATCATATTTATATTTAAGTTCACTTAAATGTATTTATTATATATAAGTTCCTAAATTGGTCAATATTTTTATATATATATCTCTGAATTGGTCAATATTTGTTTCTAAATCCATGGTGGGACCTAAATATATATAATATAAATTAAACTAAATGATATTGGTTATCGCTTATATCTAAAAAATCACATTTTATGTTCAATTTAATCAAATATAGCTCAGTCCAGGAATCTAAATATAATTAACGCATTTAAGTGGACCTAAATATAAATATAACAAACTTCAAGGACACATATGTAATTCTCCATTTATTATATTAAAATCCTAACGTTTCTTCAATTTCAGTGTATCTTCTTCTTCCTTTTTTTTTTTTTCTTGTTTTTCTGGGTTGCTCAAGGAAACAGACAAAGCAAAGGAGCAACAGGCTATATTAAATAGCCACTTTTATTTTATTTTATTTAAATTATCAATTTCTCCTTTTATTTATAGCTGTGCATGAAATGAATACCTCAATCCATTTAATTGAATGCACACAAAAAAGTTCTTTCTTTTTTTTTTTTTTTTTAAACTTGTGATGCTAAGTAGGAGTATTTTTTTTTAATGCTGGGAAGATATTCACAATTATCGTTTATTTTTTTCTTAATTATTATATATTTATATGGTATGTATTAAAAAATTACATGCATACTACATTTTTATGTTTTGGTCAGTCACACCACATCTATAGATCCCATATAAAGTATAAATATAATCTTTTTGTATAAAATTATGATTTTATGGTAACTAAGTGTTTTATAATAACATATGAATTTGGTATATTTATTTATATCACATTAAATAATATTTTACATTCTCAAATTTAAAATAGATGAAAAGACAAATATATATGATATGCCATAATTCCACTCCGCCACGTGTCACAATCCTCTCCACTCGTCGCCTCACTAAATGTACTAAGTGTTCTCCTCGAAGACTAAGTGTTCTAGAATATACCTAGAAGATACTAAGTGTTCTCCTCGAAGACTCTTCCCCAACTATTACCCTCGAAGATTCTTCCCCTTGTCGTACCCCTCGTGCTTGGGTTCACCAGCTCGAACTGAGTCCCCTTTATTCTCCATCTCGAAGATCTCTGATACCTCCCAGTGCTTGTAACCGCCAGCCTCCACGTTCCTCCCAACTGCTCTGGACATCCTAATTATGCAGAATAATCGGCCTGATCTGCTCTACCTCCCACGATCAGATCTTCCAGTCAGTTGGCGACCAAAATTAAAGGCCTACGATCTACGCACCTCTATAAATACTCAGATCATTCCATCTGAAAGGTACGCACTCTTTAATATACAAAAACTCTGTCAAAATACTCTCTCAAGTGTCTTCACACTCTCGTTACCTCCTGATTCCTAATTTAACTCAGTGGAGGATCAACGCTGGCCTAAACCCCAGCTTGATCTTAACATAGAGTGTTTGGCTGTTCTTAGCAGGTTACAAACTCACTCTCAACTGGATCGAGGTCATTTTGGTTGAATCTCCTCCGTAGGATTCAAGCCTATTTTCCACCCTCATCTGTAGCGCCCCTTTCCGTAGGAGGAGAAAGGACACCACATCCGCACCGAGACGAACCCCCAAACGAAGTAGATGTACCCCATTTAAAAATCCATCCCGGCGAACGGCAGTCAATCAATCAAATACTAGCAACAGCATTACGACGCCCCAACAACAACAGCAATAAAAGAATAACAGAGTTGCGGAAGTTAAATCAAATTATACAATTAGTCATATAAGCCATTCATGGCAACATAATTCATACATCATTCTCAATAATCATTTAATAAATGCCATCCATGGCTCGTCTATTCTATCCCACATCAGGGGCACGTAAGTACGGAAAATAAAACATAATATGAAATACATAAATTAAATCAATTCATAAATAAGGACACGACTGTTGTTGGGACACTGACAAGACAAGACATACGAGCCAACCTAGACCTGCTACTGCCGACTGAAAAGATAGGTGACAACGCCACCTGTCGACCTGAAGTAAGAATCAAAATAGTGGGGGTGAGTATAAAAGATACTCAGTGAAGATAAAGAGGGAACAAGTACGAGCCACGTTTCCGGGTTTGGATTATAAATATAGGAAAATACATTTGCATAATTGAAGAAAATTCGGATCGTGCTTCGACTTGCATACAAGAGAATAATTATTGATACAATAAAGAATTGAAGCGATAAATGCAAGCAATTAATATCCCAGCGAGTATGGGCCTGTTCCTCCTTATAACCCCTTCAATTACAGTAGCTCCATCACCGGTGTCTGACCCCGAAGTGCGACCCCGGGCGACTGTTGAATTTCAGGAAAACGTGCAACGAATGCAACACCCACCATCGCTCCCAACCGTGGCTATCAACTCCTGACGGGCCACGATTGACGCTTAATTTTGGGAAAAGCACCTCGGATTACACCCTGGATGCTCCTCCCCAGATGCAACCTCCGGATACCATCCCGGGCCCATTTAAATAACAATACATTATCTTTAGCTCACGTTTGAAGAACATTATAAGTTAAGGCCAAAAGGGTATTTAGGCAAGTGTGGGTGACGACAAAGGGGGTGACTACAAGTTTCATACGTGTCGGGAAAACCCTAACGACTTCCCTCATAGACCCAACCGTGGTCGAAGCGTCACGCTTAAAAGAAAGAATTTTACTTGCCTCATGAAAACAAAATGATTTAGAGATACTCATAAGTACAAGTTAATATTAAAACATTTATTATAAAATCATGAAAATATAGGTTAAATATCTAATAGATATACGAGAAGGGAAATCAAAGCAAGATGAGCACATAAGGGTAGTTCGCAATAATTTAAAAGAAATTCTTACTCCGTTTGAAAGCATTTTAATAACCCTCACCTGGAAGCACGAAAACGACAAGACAACCGAAGCTATGCCTTGAAAAGACGGCCTGAAACTCATAAACGACAAGAACCAAATAAGACAAGACACGACAACGACTCACGAAGACTACAACACATGAAAAACCAATAAACGTCAAGTAGCAATTAAATTTACAATTAAAATGCAATTAAATCGATTAAACGGAAAGTACGAAATTAACGATTCTAAACATGCTCAATTGAAATCTAATTGCACATTCATGCATATAATATCATAAAGAAGCACTCATGTGATTTTCGGATTTTTCGGACGACATTCAAAAATTGGGGAAAAACCCTAAACGAAAAAGGCTTGATTCAAGGTCCGAACGAGATCGGAATTTTTAAAACTTTGCGAAATATTCATCCTTGAATCATATAGAAACTATAGGTGAAAACGGCTCGATTTTAGGGGGTCGTATGCAAAAAGTCAACTTTTATTTTTGGCCATTTGACCCCATTACTGAGAGCAACTAAGGAAAAAGGCTGAAAATTTGGTTAAGGCATTCGCACGGGCTAACGCACGGCCTTGTGCACGGTCTTGAGCACGCACTCAAGACCGTGCAAGCTGAAACAAGTGTGCACGGGCTTTTGCACCGGCGTGCGCAGGCCGGTGCAAGTCTAAAAGGGTGTGCACGGTCTGGCGCACGGTCTTGCCAAGATCGTGTGTTGGACCGTGTGGTTCTATCTAACAGGTGCAGAAACGCGATTTCAAGGTTTCTCACGAGGGTTTCGTCCTAAAATCAACTAGGGTGGATTCTATAGCTAAAATCAACATATAAAATTCTCACTCATGCATTGTACACATTAATAGCTACCATTTGATCCGAACTACACTAAAAATGGTAAACTCTAACCTACAAACCCATCAAATTATCAAATATTCATTTCAATTTAAAAACTAGAAAATCTAAGGATTTAATGGATGAATCGAAATGGGGAAAGAAGATTACCGGTAGAGAATTGAATGAGGATCGTATATTTGGTCTCGGAATTTCGATTGATCGAGCGACGGATTCAGAACGTGATTTCTCTTTCTCTCATTCTTCTTCTCCCTTTCTCCTTCTCTTCTCTCCTTCTCTCTCTCGATTTTGAGTTGTGTTCAAGAGTGTGCAAGAGAGTGTGCACAAGAGGGTGTAAGTGTGTTCAAGGTAGTGTGGGTGTGTTCAAGATGGTGCAAAGGTGTTTCAAGGGGGTGTGGGTTCGGTTAGAGATTAGATTAATTTCGAGTGGTGGAAAATGTAATTATAATTAGTTGAGGATAGGGAATTAAATCAAATTAACTTAAAATTAGCTAACGAAGCTAATCTTTCCATTTAAAATTCAACGAAGAGTCGAATAATTATTCCGAAAATATATTCTGGAATTTTGGGTCGTTACATCATCAGTTTGGCGCCGTCTGTGGGAAACCACATTAAACATTTTTCCTCAGTATATTGCTAAGACAATGGTAGCCAGACCAGAAGATGCTCATGATGGTACTCCCCCACAGGATGTACCCGAAGATTTTGTCCAACAAGAAGAACAACAAGCGGAAATGCTGCCTCTGATGCATTTCCCATTTTTCCGCAAGCATCCCGTCGCATACGTACTGGAATTCACAGGGACGCACCATAAAATGCGCCTCCCACTAATCTCAACACAAACACTAATGCTTCGTTAGTAGAACAACTAGCAGCATTACAACAAGCCGCAAATGACAACCCTCTCCTCGTGACGCTAGTGAACACTTTGAACAGGCAGAATCAAGGAGAGAGTTCTCAGCGCAATGCAAATACCACTCCCAACATGCTCCACCCCAACACCTGGGTCAGAGACCCAACCACTCCTACTTCAAGAGTTGTTACTAGGGCCGGAGAACGAAGAACTGGCCCTCGTACCATCAACGGTATCAATGGCGCTCCTACTTGAAGGACCGTTCAAATAAATCCTTCTCATTTCACCTATGAAGGCACTCCAGCAGACGACCGCGTTCGTGAACTGGAAAAGCAAAATCTCAAGCTCCAAGCTGCAATCAACCGCTTGAGAAACGACATTGAGGTAGAAGAACACCTCGAGGAGCCTGACGAGTATGTTATGGAGCGAAGAAGAAATGCACCTTACCCACCTCGCGAGGAGATAAATCATTACAGTGAAATCACCCGAGGATGTCCACTCACAGAAAAGGTGCTCATGACTCGAGCTGGAAGAGACAAGGTTCCTACTTCACTCCCAAGATGCGACGGAACCAGTGATCCAGAGAAACACCTCAACTCTCTCGAACATTTGGCGTATTTATACAAACACCCTGACGACTACTGGTGTAAACTCTTCGTGACCACCCTCGAAGGGGTAGCACAAGACTGGTACAAAAGGCTCCCCTCTCGTTCTATCAACAGATACCTTGACATCAAGAAGGCATTCTCCAGCCACTTCAGCCCCTTGAAGTTGTTAAGCAGCCCACCACGAATTTATTCAACATAAAGCAGGGGCGTGACGAATCCCTTTGAGATTATTTCCGAAGATTTGGAACCGAGCTCACCAAGGTGGAGACTCCTTCAGCGGACTTTCTGAGACATGTTGTGCACAATGGACTGAATGACTTGATAACCAGTTAAGAATGTGCCAACGCCATAGTCAGAAAGGAGCCTCAAGACATGATTCAGCTAAAAAATATTGCCAATCGTTATATGATGCAGGAAGATTTCACCAACCTGAAGTATTCTCATGGTTTGAGCCACAAAGGCAGTTGAGAAGGATCCTCTTGAGGTCATCGACAAGATGACAAGCGAGATAAGAGGAAATTCGAGACCAAGCATCTCTACGAGGGAGGAAGGGTAGAACTGATCAAGAGCAACGCTGAGATACTGGCCATGAAGGGAGTAAAAGCTTTTACTCCTCCAAGGCCTATGAAACTCTCTCACCACACAAGAAATTCGGACATCTACTGTGCCTTTCACCAGCAGTACGACTATGAAACTGAAAATTGCCAGGCCCTCGAAGCGGAGATACAAAGGCTGGTGAAAGGAGGAAAGTTGCAAGAGTTTGTAAAGAGCCTAGACAAGCATTGCAAGAAGCAGAAGTATCGCTCTCGAAGTCCTAGTGACCGTTCGAGAAGCCCAAAGAAAGAGAACCATCCTCAAAAGGACAAACAGAAGGCAAGCGATAACATGTCGATGAACATAATTAACGTAATTGCAGGTGGAGCTACGAACGGTGACACCAAGACCGCCAGAAAGAAAGTTGGACGCCAGTTCAGCCAAGAACCAAATGGACCTTCCATGGAAATCATGCAACTCGAGCAAACAGAAGTTCTGGGCTTCACAAACTAGGACTACGACAATGTTGTTGTCGGAGCAGACGGAGAAAGCCCAGATTACCCCCTAGTAATTACAATCGATATGTTTAACACAAGAGTGAAGCGAGTGCTTGTTGATACAGGAAGCTCGGTGAACGTAATGCCTGCCTCAACTTTCAAAAAGTTAGGCATTTTGAGCGAATCCATGACAGCCGTCGAGAGTCCTCTGCTCAGTTTTGGAGGGCAACCAACTTACCCGCTCGGGCAGATAAAGTTAGCCAGCTCCATGGGTACAGCTCCGAGGAGGCAAACCACATACCTAACCTACACCGTGGTTGACATTGATCTGCCTTACAACATCATCCTCAGGCGGCCAGGTTTGTCAAAGTTTAGAGCAATCCAATCTGTTTTCCATAGGAAACTTAAGTTCCCCACTCCTCGTGGAGTGGGCGAAGCTTGCTGAAATCTCAAGGAAGCCTGGGGGTGCTATATGTTGTCTACTAACTTGCCCAAACTCCCAGTCGAGCCCAAACAACAACCATGGAAGATGAGGAAATGCCAGATATAGAAGACATTCCTGACCCCAAGAAAGCCAAGAAAGAAAAGAAGAAACAGCTGGAAAGAGTCAAACCGACGGGAGAGTTCATGGAGATCGAACTCGTACCTGGAGACGACTCAAAGAAAACGAAGATCAGGGCACAACTCAAAGGGGTAGACCGCATCATGATGATAGAATTCCTACAAAAGAACAGCGATGTTTTCACTTGGAAGCCTTCTGACTTCAAAGGAATCGACCCTAATGTGATTGTGCACCAATTAAACGTGGATCCAGCCTTCAAGCCAGTCAAACAGAAGGCGAGAAAACTAGGAAAAGAGAGAAACGAGATAATCGAGGAAGAAGTGAACAGGCTTCTCGACGCAGGTTACATTAAGCCCATTCAATTCCCTGATTGGCTCAGTAATGTTGTGCTCGTGCCCAAACCTAATGGCAATGGAAAATGTGCAATGACTTCACGGATTTGAACAAGGCTTGCCCAAAAGATCCTTATCCCTTGCCAAGAATCAACTAGCTCATCGACTCAACTACGGGTTGTGAGCTCATGAGCATGATGGATGCGTTTCAAGGATATTACCAGATCTTTATGGCGCCCGATGACACAAGTAAAACCTCTTTCGTCGTTGTTAATGAAGTTTACTGTTTGAAGGTCATGCCATTTAGCCTCAAGAACACTGGCGCCACATATCAAAGATTGGTCAACCACATGTTCGCAGAAAAAATCAGAAAATCCATGGAAGTGTATGTCGATGACATGATCGTTAAGAGCTTGAAGGCGAAGGACCACCTGGTGGATCTCAAGAAGTCTTTCGCCATTATGAGAAAATACGGAATGAAGTTATACCCAACCAAGTATACTTTTGGCGTTGAGGGAGGCAAGTTTCTGGGCTACGTCGTCAACCAACGAGAAATCAGAGCTAATCCTAAGAATATCGAGGCCATCTAAGCCCTCGAGAAACCTGACACAGTAAGAAAGGTACAAGTCCTTTTGGGACGAATTATTTCACTTAACCGATTCATTTCCAGGTCAGCCGATAGGAATCTCCCATTCTTCAAAATTTTGAGAAACGCCAAAGCTTTTGGATGGTCAACCGAATGCGACGAAGCACTGGTCAACCTCAAAAGTTACCTCACCTCGGCCCCACTCCTCACCTAGCCAAATCCTGAAGAATCGCTATACATATACCTTGCAGTATCCAGCGAAGCAATCAACTCCGTAGTGGTGGTCATTCGAGAAAGAAAACACCTACCAGTGTACTACCTGAGCAAGATCCTTCAAGGCGCAGAGAAGAACTACTTGAAGATAGAGAAGTTCGCACTGACCCTGGTCCACGCCTCGAGGAAGTTGAAGCCTTATGTAGCGCCCCACTCTACAGCCCCCGAACCTGCACGGATTCCCAAGCCGAATACAGTGCCTCAACCCGAGAACCCATGCAAGCTAACGGGTCAATCCCGACACTTGGCAACAGTGAATCCCCAAAATAAAGCATTTAAATAGATCAGAGAATATATAGCGGAAGCATTTAAATCCATATTAACAAAAATTGCCACTCCGGGGCCAATACATTAACAACAGCCCACTCAGGGCAACATCATTTAAATAACAATATAATATCATCAATCCAGGTTGACAAGAATAATGAACGAGATCAAAAGACAACTAATGAGACTCAGCAAAACCAAAAAGCCTATCTGACACTGTTGCCCATCCGACACGTAAGACATGTCGGTCTCTCTCAAACCTGAGGCAAGAACAAATTAAAAGAGGGTGAGTCAAAGTACTCAGTGAAGATGTGAGAACAAGTCGAGTCATGCTTCCGGGTATTTATAGAAAATACATATGCGATAATGAAGAAACCGGAATATGCTTCGACTTGGATATACAATTAAGAATTAAAATCAATAACACTATAAAGCAGTAAATACTATCCCAGCGAGAATGGGCCTGTTCCTCCTTATATCTCCACGGTGCATGTATAAATACTCCATCGCCGGTGTCAAGCTAAGGAGCAACCCGAAGCTCAACCATAATGAATTTTAGGAAAATGTGCAACGAATGCAACACCCACCATCGCTCCCAACCGTGGCTATCATCTCCTGACAGGCCACGATTGACGCTTAGTTTTGGGAGAAGCACCTCGGATTACACCCTGAACGCCCGTCCCCAGATGTAACCTTCGGATACCTTCCCGGGCCCAACTTGAAAATAGTCATGTATTTGCTCGCTTTAAAATAACCCATTTGAATGCCAACCGACACTCTGAGCAAGGGTGACGACAAAGGATTAAATCCTAAGTCAAACCGTCACGTAAAATAAATAGTTTTCTTGCCCTTTTGAAAACAAATCAATTTGGTTTACTTATGTATAATTTTGATATTAAATGATTTGAGGATAAAACATAAAAATATAAACTCGAAATATATAATATATTAATAAGGGATTAGGGGGTTCGCAATTGTATATATATATGTTCAAGCCCAGTTAAAAGTTTAAATCCTCACCTGGAATCAAAAAGAGAAAGCCTAGTTGCTAGACTCACTGGTCTCCCACGCCGGACTGAACTGGAGACAAGACAAGAACTAGACAAATCAATAACGACTACAACAACAATAAAAGCGCAAATAAGCAATTATTGGACAAACGGCTAACCAAACATGTTTCCAATCATGCATATGTCAATTATAATATGTAAAGAAGCTATCATGTAAATTTCACGCAATTCCGACAGGTTGTCAAAAATACACATAATTAGAATTACACTATTCATAGCCCGAACGAGGGCGAAATTAAATAAACATTCCAAAATATAAATCTACAAATTAAAAGGGGTCTATAGGTGAAAACGGTGTAATTTTTGGAGTCCGTATGCAAAAAGTCAACCAAAAATGGTGACCCGAAGACTCAATTGCCGAGAGCAAAGTTTGAAAAGGCTGGAAAAAATTCACTAAGTGTTTCACACGGCCTAGTGCACGGTCTTGAACACGGTGTCAAGACCGTGCACGCACACACGGTCAAACACACGGGATAGGTGCACGGGCTCAAGCCCGTGCAAGCAAATATAGCGGCACACGGGCTCCTGCACGGTCTTGCGCAAGACCGTGCGTTAGCCCGTGTGGTTCAACTGAACCCAGCAGAAACTTACGGGTTTTCAAAATTTCGAGCCAAAATTCCAC
Organism: Verbena officinalis; assembly: GCA_958496215.1. Lineage (NCBI taxonomy): Eukaryota > Viridiplantae > Streptophyta > Magnoliopsida > Lamiales > Verbenaceae > Verbena > Verbena officinalis. The sequence goes on along the minus strand of OY292386.1, from coordinate 34,924,041 downwards.
AAAAATCATATTTTTAACGCAAATCAACACTCATAATTTATAACAATCAATAATCAACATCTAATTCACATATACATCCAATAAAATCACGAATTGACCAAGAAACGGGCTCGATCTAAGCAATTATCCTAAAAGTCCCGAAATAACCAAATATTCTCAAAACCTCGAAAAATCGTAAAAGAAATTGGGGAAATTGGTACCTATAGAAAGGTATCGATGAACTGATCGTTTAAAAACGATTGGTGCGAGATTCCACGGAGATTCGAGCTCGGCACGATCGATTAGGGATTCGGGAGAAATATCTCTTTTCTTCTTCTTCTCTCTCTCTCTCTCTCTCGAAATAAAAATAATGAAATGAATTTCGACACTTATCAAATGTCTTCGAAATACCGAAAAATACGAAGGGTTATTTTAGTAATTTTAGAAAATCCAATTAAATACGCGTCGATCACATATAACGATTAAATATTAATAAACGCAATATAGACACGTAATTTAAATACGCAAACAATATTATCACATTGGTCATTTACGACATAATATATTATAATTCACATATAATCGAGAATTTAGAGATTAAGAAAGATAATTAACGCGTAAAAATTACTCACAGTAATTCCCAGATTTCTGGGTCGTTACAATACCTCCCCTTTATGAGAATCTGGTCCCCAGATTCCATCTTCATCAGAAAAGCTCGGGATAAGCTTCCCTCATCTTAGCCTCCGTCTCCCAAGTAGACTGCTCGGTCGAACGGTTCCTCCAGAGAACTCTCACTAATGAAATCTGCTTGTGGCGAAGCTGCTGAACCTTACGATCCTGAATCTGAACCGGTTTCATCTCAATAGTCAAATCCGGCTCAAGCTGAACTCCGTCATCCTGGAGAATATGGGACTCGTCGGGGAAGTACTTGCGAAGCTGTGAGACATGGAAGACATTGTGGATCCCGGTAAGATAAGGTGGTAGGTCCAGACGATATGCGGTATTCCCGATCCGCTCGGTGATCTCAAATGGACCTAAATATCTCGGAGTAAGCTTCCCACCTCTACCGATCCTCGTGAATCCCTTCCTCGGGGAGGCCTTGAGAAAAACTTGGTCTCCCACTTCGAACTCCAAATGTCGACGCCTCTTGTCGGCGTAGCTCTTCTGGCGATCTTGAGCTGCTTTCATTCTTTGCCGAATGAGTTGAACCTTATCAATTGCTTCCTAAATGTGATCCGGTGGAGTAGCCCTCTCATGGCCATTAGCTGACCATTTCCAATCCTCCAATTCCCAATAAATTGGAGATCTGCACTTCCTCCCATAAAGAGCCTCATACGTTGGCATTCCAATCGAGGCTTGATAACTGCTGTTGTAAGCGAACTCGACCAAGGGCAAGTGTGAAATCCAACTCGTATGAAAATCGAGCGCACATGCCCGTAACATATCATTTAGAAACCTGATCGTTCGCTCGGATTGTCCATCAGTCTGAGGATGTGCTGCAGAGCTAAACTTTAGGGTCGTTCCCAAGTTCTTATGAAGTTCTTGCCACAACTGAGCTGTGAACTTAGGATCCCTGTCAGAAACGATACTTTCCGGAACACCATGAAGCCTAATAATTTCTTTCTGATACAATTCTGCGAGCTGTTTAACCTTTGCTGTTTTTCGAACTGGTAGAAAATGCGCTGACTTGGTCAATCGATCAACGATGACCTAAATACTATCGAAACCTCCACGAACGGCAGGCAATCCAGTCACGAAGTCCATAGTGATCTCCTGCCACTTGGAAGTGGGTACAGGAAGTGGCTGAAGAGTTCCTCCAGGCCTTTGATGCTCGGCCTTGACTCTCTGACATGTTAGACAATGTTTCACATAAGTAGCCACGTCCCTTTTCATACCATTCCACCAATATTGGGTTCTGAGATCACGATACATCTTGTTGCCTCCTGGGTGAACAGCATAAGCAGACTTGTGTGCCTCATCGAGAATTCCACGCTTCAGGTTCGTAGGAACACAAACTCGGATCCCAAAGCGAAGCAATCCGGTACCATCGATCCTGAATTTGGTGTTAGGATCATTCAGCATTCTAGCTTTGATCTTCTGAATACTAGCATCTGAATCTTGCTCGTCTCGAAGTTGTTGGACTAAATTGGGTTGGACTGAAAGGTTGGCAAGACGAGGATACGATTCAAATCGAGTCCTTCTGTCCTCTAAAGAGGTATCTGAAGATGTCCCCTCTAGGTGTGCCACGTGAGCCCTTCGGCTCAATGCATCGGCGACTACGTTCGCCTTCCCAGGGTGATACTGAATGCGGCAGTCATAATCTTCCAAGAATTCCATCCACCGTCTCTGTCTCCTGTTGAGATCCTTCTGAGTGAATAGATACTTCAAACTCTGGTGGTCCGTAAAGATGTCAAAAGTGACACCATACAGATAATGACGCCATTTGCCCAAGGCAAATATCACCGCTGCAAGTTCCAAGTCGTGAATGGGATAGTTCTTTTCGGCATCTTTTAGCTTTTTAGAAGCATAAGCCACGACTTTCCCATTTTGCATCAACACGCACCCTAAACCTTCCTTGGATGGGTCAGTATAAACCGCGTATCCCTCGTGTCCGTCTGGAAGAACAAGTATAGGTGCAGTGGTCAATCTCTTCTTCAGTTCATTGAAACTAGCCTCACACTTGTCGTCCCACTGAAAAGACACATCTTTACAAGTTAACTTCGTGAGTGGGGCCGCTAGTGTGGAGAAATCCTTAACGAATCTCCTGTAATATCCAGCCAATCCAAGGAAACTCCTAACTTCTGTTGCCGTCTTAGGCTGACTCCAACTCGTCACTGCTTCAATCTTTGATGGATCTACAGCAATCCCATTCCCAGAGATGATATGACCAAGGAATGAAACCTCGTTGATCCAAAATTCGCACTTGCTGAACTTGGCATATAGACTATGCTCTCGAAGCGTCTGTAGAACAATGCGAAGATGCTCGGCATGATCCTCGACTGTCTTGGAGAAAACCAGAATGTCGTCGATGAAGATAACCACAAACTTGTCGAGGTAAGGTCGGAAAATCCTGTGCATCATATCCATGAAAGCTGCAGGGGCATTCGTCAAACCAAACGGCATCACAACAAACTCGAAGTGGCCGTACCGAGTGTTAAACCCGGTCTTAGGTATATCCTGCTCTCGGATACGAAGCTGATAATATCCCTGACGAAGATCCAACTTCGAATATACCTTTGAGCCCTGCAATAAGTCGAATAACTCCTCTATGTGGGGTAGAGGGTATTTGTTCTTCACTGTCATCCGGTTCAACTCCCGGTAGTCGATGCACATTCTCAGCGTACCATCCTTCTTCTTTACAGACAAAACCGGGGCACCCCAAGGAGAGATGCTCAGTCTTATGTAACCATTCTCAAGCAACTCTTCCAGTTGCATCTTCAGTTCCTTCAACTCGGCTGGAGCCATCCTATACGGAGTCTTCGAATAAGGCTCCGATCCCGGGGCAAGATCGACTACGAACTCAATGTCCCGATCAGGGGGTAGAGAGTTCAAACTCTCGGGAAAGACATCAGGGAAGTCCTTAATCACTTCCGTATTCTCGAGCTTCCCTTGTTCCTTCGGTCGGTTAAGTAAATAAGCGACGAAGGCCTGAGCTCCCTCTCGGATCAAACGAGAAGCCTCAACGAAAGAAATCTTCGGTGCCAGAACTGACTCCTCAAGACTACCCTTCAGAATTGTTGCCTCGGTCCCAATCTGAATAGTCTTCCTGAAACAATCCACACTGACTCTATGCTGATAAAGCCAGTCCATTCCCAGAATAATCCCGTAGCGCTGCAGTGGTAACTCGATCAAATCTGCGGGATAAACACGATCTCCTATCTTCAAAGGACAACCCTTGAAGATTCTATCCGTAACGTAAGAAGTCCCCAAAGGAGAACTGACTCGATACAAATAAGGCAGACTCTCCACGGGCATGCACAACTTAGCAGCAATATCAAGCGCAATAAACGAGTGTGTAGCACCCGAATCATATAATGCAGTAATAGGGATGTCATGAATATGCAGGGTACCTCCAATAACATCATGCGAATCGGGCTCAAGCTCCTCTCCTCCCAGTGCGAAGACTCTGGGCTGAACTCTCGGCTGACCGGCAGCCTGAATCGCCTTCAGTGGCGTGGCAAGAGTTCTCTTGTTTGGACAAGAGTCTATCAGGTGATCAGAAGATGCACAAATCAAACACTGTCCCAATCGCCTCCGGCAGGAATCGGCAGTGTGGTTCGGTCTGTGGCAGTAGGAACAAGTGATCGGTGCAACGGCAGTAATAGGAGCCCTATCAATATACCTGGGCCTCTTATCGCCCATAGAAGATCCAGAGCCAGCAGTGAAAGGCCTCTTGCCCTTCTGAGAAAAACCCTTAGGGGCAGCAGCAACAGGAACAGGAGCTCTACGACGAAGCTCTCGAAGATCGGACTCGATAGCCATAGCCCGTGTAACGGCCTCCTCATAAGTACGGAGGTCACTGCCTACCAACTCGGCCCTGATCTCGTCGCGAAGGCCCTCCTTGAACTTCCTGGCCATCCTCCTATCGTCGTCTGCTATATGAGGAGCATAGACGATCAGTCTGGTAAAGTTGGCCTCATACTGGCCCACAGTCGTACCTCCCTGAGTGAGGTTCATAAACTCCCTCTCTCGCTGATCACGGACGATCTCGGGCACATACTTCGCCCGGAACTCATGCAAAAACCTTCCCCAAGTGCGTGGGGTCTGTGCCGTAGTCCAACGCCTCTCAACTAGGCGCCACCAATCGAGGGCGGGACCCCTCATCAGAAATACAGAGAGCTCGATCCTCTGCAAATCCTCAATATCTAGAGCTCTGAACTTCTGCTCCAGCTCGGAAATCCAGGCCTCTGCCTTGATGTCGTCCGGCTCACCCTCGATGACCGTAGGGCGATAGGACATAAATCGATCTGAATATGGCCCGACCTCGAGATGCCTACGCCCGTCACAAGCTCAAGAAGTTATGACCCATATTCACACGGGAGCTCGAGATAGCACATGCGGAAACCACGCAACGGGAAGAAACTTACACAAGAAAATCATTCGAGCAAGGTACTACTGGCCAACTATTCAAGAAGACTGTATGAACTTTGCAAAGGCATGCCCACAATGTTAGAAATTTGCAAACATCTTGAAACAGCCCGCAGCCGACATGGTCAGCCTCGACATCACATGGCCTTTCGATCAGTGGGGAATCGATATCATAGGCCCTTTTCCAAAGGCTAAGTACCAAAAGTTGTACGCAATTGTGGCAATAGATTATTTCACCAAATGGGTTGAGGCCGAAGCAGTGGGACGCATCTCAGATGAAGTGGTTCACAACTTCATATGGAAGAATATCATCTATCGCTTTGGAACTCCTCGACTATTGGTCTTTGATAATGGTCTGCAATTCATATGCAAACAAACCAAGGAATGGAGTAAAACTTATGGCATCGAGCAGCGCTTTACATCAGTTGGAAAGCCACAATCAAACGACCAAGCAGAAGTGACAAACATAACTCTTATACGAAATCTGAAAACGATGCTCGACGGAAATAAGGGCGAATGGGCCGAGAATCTTCCAAAGATCCTATGGGCTTATAGAACTTCACCTCGAACAGCAACTAACCAGAGTCCATATTCTTTGGTGTACAAATCCGAAGCTGTACTCCCCGTTGAAAGCCTCCACGAAACTCTCCGTGTTGCGCATTTTGAGCCTCTCGACAATGACAACCACCGTCGCCTCGAGCTAGACATGCTGGAAGAAAATCGCAATAAGGCATGGCGTCGAATGAAGTATTATCAATCCGTCATGGCAAGACAGTACAATAAGAAAGTGAAAAACAGAAGATTTCAGGTAGGAGATCTAGTCCTCAAGAAGGTGGAAATTTCCAAGCATGTTGGAAAGCTCGATCCCAATGGGAAGGACCATATCAAGTGATGACCAGGAATGCATATAGATTGGCCGACTCAGAAGGCAAGCAACTCCCAAGGCCATGGAATGCAGAGAACCTCAAGAAGTACTTTGTTTAGATTAGTACAAGTTGTTTATTTCAATTCAATTAAAGTCGCCAGCAAGCCTTCGAGCTCAGAGCGATCAAGTAATTTACTTCCAATTAAAGTAGTTTACACTCGACGCACATTATCAATGAAAGCTTTTACTTCGTCTCAATTGCTTCATTCGTACAATGTCATTTACGTTATACATGTCTCACAAGTTTGTTAAGTTCTTCAAAATTGTTTCCTAAGTCATGGGCTCGAGAACCCCACTTCGAAGGGGGGAGTAGAGTACTGCAAACACTTGAACAAAATAGAACTTTAAAACACAAACATACGAGCACATACATAAATCGGAACAAATATATTACAGGAAACATATACAAGCAACTTCGAGAAAAAAGGCAAGTAAAGCAGCAAACAACCCTAGGAGAATCAACACCAAGTATAAACAAAATAATATTTCATTAAATTCAGAATGACGGCCCTCGAGTTACATGCTACTCTCGAGGAACCTAAATTTGGATTGATGAAAAGGGAACAAACTTGCCACCTCGACTAAACAAGCTCGAGGGCAATACTTAACGAAATAAAACAAAAAATAAAAAATAAACCAAGCATGTCACCATGTGACATAGATCTTCACTTCTTCTCCTTCTCAGCAGCATCAAAAAGCTCATCTTGAGAAGGAACAGTTGTAAGACCAACTGCTCCAGTCAAACCGACAACATCCTAGTTAACTTGCTCACCAGTTGTTGCAACCTTCTCATTTCTTGGCTCCTCAACAACCATTCCCACAATTTTCGAGGCATCGTGAATTACTGGAGGATCCGCTGTAGCATCACCCAATTCATCCACATGAGCAGATAAGCATCATCCTGCTCCTCCTCGTCGTTACTCTCCTCCTCTTCTTCCTCCTCTAGACGATCGAGCTCAGCGTTAACTTGAGCCAGTATGATCTCTTTGGCAAAAAAGAACTCGTCCTTGGAAAAGTCAACCACCTCAGAGGTTCCCTCATCAGCTTTCGCCACCATAGGCGTCAAATCATTATTGAGGTGGAGGGCCATACCACTTGTGTCGACATCCTCCTTTATGGCCCCAAGAAAGCTCAACTAGGCGCGAGCTCGTTTATAAGCTGAGAAAATCTCTGGATAAGCGCGCATGGTATTGAGGTAGGCAAAGAACTTGCTCTCCAAAAACCTCCGAACAGCATTCTCCCTGATCTTCTTCTCCTTCTTAGGAAGAACCTCTTTCACCCAGCGTTGCCTCTCCAAATGGGTCCCAGCCGCGAGGGAGTCCTCCTTCTCCTTTGTGATATATCTGTTGAGGGTGTCGAAATCCTCCTGTCGCTGCTCGAGAGTAGCTATCAATTTCACCTTCTCAGATTGGACGAAGTCGATGGTCTATTTAGTGTTGTCCAAGCTCTTCGAGGCCTACTCCTCATCGAGCATCTTCATCACCTTCTCCCTCTCTTCATCCGCCCTCTTCAAAGCGGCATCCCTCTTCTCGAGCTCTTTCGTCAAGCTCGCCACTTGCACTTTCGCGGTATCCAACTCCTTTTGAGAGGCGCCTTTAGAAGAGAAGTACCATCTCTTGTACTTGTCTTTAGAACATTTGTAAGTCCAAAGACGGTGCATCAAAGTATCAATACGCGAAAGCAAATCCTGCGGCAAAAGGAAAAAGAGGAAAGGTCAACATGAAAGAAAAGGAACTCGAAAAGAATCAACTGATTATGTACACCACAAAACTTACCCAAACAACGATCTTTCGAAGATCGGTGTAGATGCGATGAGAAGATTGGCGCCAGAGACTCTCATGATCTCAGTGGAACTGGAGACCCATCCATAGGTCCTTCATCATGCTCTGATGATGCGTAGCATAATACTCTGGACCTAGACTCACCAAGGACCCATCTGTCCCCCTCAGAGTCTTGTCAGCAGGCTTCATGAAGCCAATTGTTCTCTCCTCCTCATCCGAGTCGGAGACATCAAAACTGGCCTCTTCGCCAGCGAAAGTATAATCAGGTCCCAGCTTAGGCTCAGATCGAGGATTAGGAACTGAATGGATGAAAGTTATCTTCTTCACCGGCTGCTGAGAAGCTAGACTTTTTCCTTTCTTTTCACGAGTTTTGGGCCTCTTCACCTCAGAGCCCACTGTATCATCTCCCTCAAAGAGCCTCTTATACGGAGGGGGAAACATCACGACTTGACCATCCTTCTCGCCCTGTTTTAGAGGGCCACGGACTTTTTCCAGAAGTCTAGAGCTGGATCGGCCGCCCGCATCGCCCTTCTGCCTCTTCGGAGGTGCCTCTTTCTTCTCTCTCCCATCTTCAGTAGGATCAGACGAGGGCGAGGCTTCTCGACAACTGACGTCCACAGTATGAACGACGAGATGAACGAGACTATTGACATCACCTCCTTTCCCTAATTCCGCCTTATCCAAAGGCGAATGATGCCCTCCCGAGAAGGACACTTGCGTCACAACGGGCTTGACTTGTTGCTGTTGTTTCTGCTGTTGCTGTTGTTTTTGTTGCTGTTGTTGTTGTTGCAACTGCTGCTTCTGCTGTTGTGGGTGAGAGGAACTCCCACTGGGGCCTGAAGCCTTCTTCGAGGAGCCCTTCTTTGATGACTTCTTCGAGGATGAAGCCTTGGGCCTGTTAGCCAGTTCAGCCAAAGCTTGAGCAGATGCCATCAGAACCTGGTGATCTGCACCAAAACCAAAGCAACAATCAGATCAATCACAAACAACTAAGAGTCTTCACAACATACACTCTAATCTACCTACAGAAGTCAACTTTCCCCCACTAGGGACAGAAACACCAGCGGCTTGAAGATACGTCTTATCCACTAAAAATTCTCCTTGGAGCAAGCCTATCTCATGAAGAGTCCTCTCATCCTTGAGAGTAAGAGTAGGCTCCTTATCGCTCGAGAACGTTATCTTCTCTCGACGGATCCACTTCATCCGAACCCCTTGCTGTTCCCAAGACACACCATCCCTGTGCTCGAGGAAGATAAACCACTTTTTCCACATCTTGCCCCAAGAGCTCGGAGTAGCTATATACTTCTTCTTCGCAGACACCGTGACGAAGCAAAGATAGTTCGAGCCAGATGAAGAAGACCTCCAAGAAGTAGAAACCCTAAATATTTTATAAAAATTCTCCGGAGAAGCCTCTCTTCCAAATCATGATTACTATAAATACGGCAATCAGCATGTGAGAGTTCGGAACTACTTGACAGGGACACACCCAAAGTCTCGTAGATGGCCAAGGCATCACTAGAGATAGGAACTCTAAACCCAGCCTCGAAAGCAGCTAAATACATGGGCAGACAGTCCTCGGGGCATGTAGTTATCGCCTCACCAGGAGCAGGAAAGTGAACAGCATATTCTCCATTGATATAATACGAGTCCCATATGTTATCCAGATCTGCTCCCTCAAAGTTAGCCCTAATCTCTCCAGGAGTCAGCAAAGTCCTATGTGGCCTCACATGTTTCTTCCTCTTTTTCTTCTTATCAACATCACTGGGAGCCACTTCCTCCACTTCAGGCTCAGAATCTCCCTCCTCGCCTCCTTCACCATCCTCTAAAGCCGCCACTATTTCTCGAATGGCATTTTTATTCACTTTTCTCACTAATCCATCCGACTAGGTTGCTTCTGAATCTTCATCTTTCTCTTCATCAACGGTCTCTTCACCTTCGGGATCACGACTCCTTAGCTCCTCGTCTTTCCATATCTCTTCATCCTCTAGGACATAAGCACCCCATGGCATAGTATTCTCTTTGTTTGATTCAGACATATCATCTTCTATACCAAGTCTCGAATTCGTCGACATTATCGCACAACAAAGGAGATACACAAAAAGGGAAAAAAGATAACAAGAAAGTGTTGAAGAACACTAAAAAGTCAAGAAGAGAAAAGGAAATTACCTAAAAGTGTATAGGGAGAAGTAGAATCGCTGGAATGCGCCTTTCAAAAGAAGTGCTGGGCTTGAGTGTTCTTGCTAAAGGGTTTCTGGAAATCTTCAGCAGGTAAAACTTAGCAAATAAGGTGGAGAGTGGTATTTATAGGCGCCAATTTGAAATCCTAGGGTTTCGCGTCGCTTCATTTGATTGGGTGACAAAACGGCAGGCGCGTCTCTTGCTCGAAAGGTTGCGACTGCTGGTGAGTAGCCATCATTGCCTACTCGCGTGGGCATCACGCCCCTATATTCTCGCGCAGACATTATAAAGTGATTGGATTGGAAACTTCACTTCAAAGACAGCAAGACAGCTCCTCGACGACTGAAGAGTTGGGGGGCAACTGATATGCTATAATCTCACTCCGCCACGTGTCACAATCCTCTCCACTCGTCGGCTCACTAAATGTAACACTTGAGATACCTAGAAGATACTAAGTGTTCTCCTCGAAGACCTTCCTCGAAGACTCTTCCCCAACTATTACCCTCGAAGATTCTTCCCCTCGTCGTACCCCTCGAGCTCAAGTTCACCAGCTCGAACTGAGTCCCCTTTATTCTCCATTTAGAAGATCTCTGAGACCTCCCAGTGCTTGTAACCGCCAACCTCCACCTTCCTCCCAACTGCTCTGGACATCCTAATTATGCGGAATAACCGGCCTGATCCGCACTACCTCCCACGATCAGATCTTCCAGTCAGTTGGCGACCAAAATTAAAGGCCCACGATCTACACACCTCTATAAATACTCAGATCATTCCATCTGAAAGGTACGCACTCTTTAATACACAAAAACTCTGTCAAAATACTCTCTCAAGTGTCTTCACAGTCTCGTTACCTCCTGATTCCTGATTTAACTCAGTGGAGGATCAACGCTGGCCTAAACCCCAGCTTGATCTTAACATAGAATGTTTGACTGTTCTTAGCAGGTTACGAACTCACTCCCAACTGGATCGAGGTCATTTTGGTTGAATCTCCTCCGTAGGATTCAAGCTCATTTTCCGCCCTCATCAATATATATTTTAAGTTTTTTTTTTATAAAGTTAAAAACAAACATATGTAGGTCCATAAAAATTAGTTGATAGTCAATATTATCTCTTCGCATTTAAAAAATGATGAGAATTTTATTTGTTTTAAATTGCCAATATAGTGATTTATAATCACATATAAAGTATGAGAATAATATTTTCAATGATATGTTTTTTTTCTTTTTGTTAAATAACGCCTTGATTTCCATATTTGGATTTTCTTTAAAGGAGAATTTATATTAAATGGAATAATAATGAGCATTTTACCAAATAAGCCAAAGGAGAAGTTCACAATTTCTCAAAAAAAAATAAAAAAAAAAGGAAAAAAAAAAGTAAAAAAGAAAAACAACAAGAAGTTCACAATTTAAATTGAATAGAGTAATAATAAAAATAAGTCCCACTTTCCTTGTGGAAAGTGGCCTCAAAATGATGGAAAGGGTTTCCAATGATTATCATGTATAGCGACAGAGAACTGAAGATTGCAGCTTGATTTCCTTTATAATAGTTAGGTCTAATTTTTAGAGTTTTTTTTTTTTTTTCGTCCCTGTTTCTCTAAGAGAGTGGACACAATCTTTGCTAGTATAATGTCATGTTGTGCTCTTAATTATCATCTCTGAGCTCAGGGACGGAGCCAGGAATTGAGGTCGAGGGCGAAGTTAAAAAAGAAAAAAAAAGAATTCAATTTGAGGAGGGACGATATTAATCATTTTTAAAATTTTATATATAAAAATAAATGATAATGAAAATAATTCAAAAAAACTTCCACTCGCTCAATCCCTGTAACGACCCGAAAATTCCAGAATTAATTCTTGGGATAAGTATTCGACATTTAGTTGAATTTTATATGAAAAGATTTAACTTTGTTAGTTAATCTTAATTTATTATAATTATTTCAATATCTTTAACCTTTTATAATTACTTTTTCCACCCCTCGAATTATTCTAATCTATATAAACGAACCTACAATCTTCTAAAATACCCTTGCACTACCTTGAACACACCCACACCCTCTTGAACACACTTCTTGCACCCTCTTGGTTACATAATCCATCGAGAGAGAGAGAGAGAGAGAAGAGAAGGAGAAGGGAGAGGAAGAAGGAGAAGGAAAGGAAATCTCGTTCCGAATTCGTTTCTCGACCGATTTAAATTCCGAGACCAGTTTTACGATCCTCATTCGATTCTTTATCGGTAACCTTCTTTCTCCAATTCATTTCATCCATTAAATCTTTCAATTTTTATAGTTTTTATATTGAATATATATTTGATGAATTTCTTGATTCGTAGGTTATAGTTTATCATTTTTAGCGTAGTTCGGATCAAATGATAGATACTAATGTGTTCAATGCATGAGTGTGAATTTTACATGTTAATTTTAGCCTTAGAATCCCCCATATTTGATTTTTGCATGAAACTTTCGAGAAAACCTTAAAAATCGCGTTTCTGCACCTGGGTGTTGGAACCACACGGCCCAACGCACGGTCTTGCTCAAGACCGTGCGCCGGACCGTGCACAGCCATTTAACCTTGCACCGGCTTGCGCACGCCGGTGCAACAGGCCGTGTGCCTTTGTTTCAGCCTGCACGGTCTTGGTTTCGTGCTCAAGACCGTGCACTAGGCCGTGCGTTAGCCCGTGTGTATGCCTTAGCCAATTTTCCAGCCTTTTTCCTTAGTTGCTCACGGTAATGGGGTCAAATAGCCAATACTAAAAGTTGACTTTTTGCATACGACCCCCAAAAATCGAGCCGTTTTCACCTATAGCTTCCTTATGATTCAAGGATGAATATTTGGTAAAGTTTTCAAAATTCCGAACTCGTTCGGACCTTGAATCGAACCTTTTTCGTTTAGGGCTTTTTCCCCAATTTTTGAATGTTGTCCGAAAAATCCGAAAATCGCATGAGTGCTTCTTTTTAATATTATATGAATGAATGTGCAATTAGAATTTCAATTGAGTATGTTTATCATTGTTAATTTCGTATTTTTAGTTTAATTGATTTAATTGTATTTTAATTGTATATTCATTTGATACATGTTGTTTATTGGTTTTAATTGCAATGTAGTCTTTGAGAGTCGTTGTCGTGTCTTGTCTTATGTGATTTTGTCGTCTGTTAGTTTCAGGCTGTCTTGTCAGGACATTGCTTGGAGTGTCTTGTCGTTCCGTGTTTCCAGGTGAGGGTTTTAAAAATGATTTCAAACGGAGTAAGAATTCTTTTAATTATTGCGAACTCCCCTTATGTGCTCATCTTGCCTCGTTTTCCTTTCTCGTATAATTATTAGATATTTAATCTATACTTTAAGGTTGCTCTCAAATGATTTAATATTAAATTGTACTTATGAGTATCCCTAAAAGATTTTATTTTTATATGGCAAGTAAAATTATTTATTTTAAGCGTGACGGTTTGACTTAGGATTTATACCCTTCGTCGTCACTCAAACTTGCTCAAATTTAATTTATGTACGGTTTTCAAAGCGAGCAAATTCATGACATTTCAACATGGGGCCCGGGAAAGTATCCGAAGGTTATACCTGGGGACGAGCGTCTAGGGGTAATCCGAGGTGCTTCTCCCAAAAACTAAGCGTCAATCGTGGCCCGTCAGGAGTTGATAGCCACGGTTGGGAGTGATGGTGGGCGTTGCATTCGTTGCACGTTTTCCTAAAATTCACAGTCGCCCGAAATAGCGATTCGGGGTCAGACACCGGTGATGGAGTATATGAACGTGAAGGGGTTATAAGGAGGAACAGGCCCATTCTCGCTGGGATATTATTTGCGTGCATGTTACTGCTTTAATTATTTATTATCTATTTAATATCGTGTATACAAGTCGAAGCACGATCCGGATTTTCTTCAATTATGCAAATGTATTTTCATATATATATAATTTAAAACCCGGACACGTGGCTCGTACTTGATCCCTCTTAACCTTCACTGAGTGTTTTTACTCACCCCCCCATTTTAATTCTTACTTCAGGTCGACAGGTGGCGTTGTCACCTATCATGTCAGTCGGCAGCAGCAGGTCTAGGTTGGCTCGTGTGTCTTGTCTTGTCAGTGTCCCAACAACAGTCGTGTTCTTGTTATGAATTTATTTAATTATGTATTTTAGATTATGCTTTAATTTAAGTACTTACGTGCCCCTGATGTGGGATAGATTAGACTGGCCACGAATGGCATTGATTATATTATGAATGAGACTGATGTATGAATTACGTGGCCATGGATGGCTTATATGATATTTTTTTATAATTGCATTACTTCCGCAACTCTGATTTAATTATTAATTATTGCTGTTGTTGTTGGGCTGTCCTTTGCTGTTGCTAGTTTTGCTTGATTGATTGCCGTTCGCCGGGATGGATTTTTAAATGGGGTACTTATACCTCGTTTGAAGGTTTGTCTCGGTGCGGATGTGGTGTCCTTTCTCCGGCCAAGGAAAGGGGCGCTACAGCCAGTGGTATCAGAGCCTAGGTTCCCGAACAGGAACCGAAAGCTCTAGTATCTCGTCTGTCTTGCATGGGGTGTCTGTCAGCTTGGTGTCAGTTCGTGTCGAGTTCGTGTTTTGACAAGTGTTTGTCTCATCTTGGTGCTTAAAATTGTAGACGATTACGGTTGGCTTAATTAACCGACTGGCAATCTTTTATAAATTTCTGTACTAAGGAAGATGTAACGCGAGTCGATCGTGGAACACTGTGCGTGTCTTACATGGTTTTGTCTGTCGTAGTGTGTGTCGGTAGGATTTTGTTGAGTGATTGAGCATGCTTATGTATTTACTAATTGTTGGCATCATCTCTCACAAGACATGCACCTATCTTGCCAAATAGTTGTGAACGCAGGTATGCCGCGTAAGAAAGCTAGATCGAATCCGCCACTACCTCCACTTCAGACTACGTCAGGATCAACGCACTCGTATTCGACGGGAGAGTTGGAAATAGCTCAGGGAGCAGATAGCGTGACGGAATACGAGGCCAGATTTGCCTACCTGACTAACTACTCACCAAACCGGGAGCCAGATCAAAGGAACAGAGCCGCGAGATTTATATCTGGATTGAGGCATGAAATTCGCCAAGTACTCATAGGTCTTGGATGTTGTTCTTATGCTGAAGCTGTTGGCCGAGCCTTGCGGGCAGAAGCAGAGTTTGAAATGAGAGCTAGGAATGCTCGACCGATCACTTTAACGAACCCGTCTTATGGATCGAGAATTCCAGTGGCTGTTCGTACAACTCCTCACAGAAAAGAGGCGACGACCAATGGAACCAGTGAGAGCACCATCCCTTGCTCGTATTGCCATAAGCCCAATCATCTCGCAGAGTACTGCCGGAAACGACTGGGACAGTGTTTATTGTGTGGATCCCCTGACCACCTTCTCGACAATTGTCCTAACAAGAGGACACCTAAGGAAGAGGATTGTGGATGAGGATTCTGGGGATTCAGGGTTCTTAATTCAGAGAGGGAGGCTACCGGAGAATAAAGCATGAAGGGGCAGTGTTTGGGGACGTACCGTAAATGAGAAGCCACGACATCGAAGGACTTGAAAGGAATAATGGGAGACGAGAACGGACTTCATTACTCAGAATAAAAGGTACCGTGCATTTTCATAACATTCATATTTCCCGTATTCAATTTATTAATTGCGCCGTATTATGTAATTATTATTTGTGTGAACTCCGGATTAAATCCGGAGTGTTTTCGAAAAAATTTCGCGTTTTAATTCGATCCAGGGGTGCTTGCACGCCCTAACGCACGGTCTTGCTCAAGACCGTGCGGTTCAGCTCAATCCCGTGCAAGCCAGTTCAGCGTTAAACCGCTGAACCGGCTGGACCGCTCCACACGGGCCAGCGCACGCCCGTGCGTCCGGCCGTGTGTCCCTATTTTGCCCTTTTAAAACCCATTTCCGCGAGAAACATACAGAAACTTTCTACCCCATTTTCTCTCCACTTCCAGCAACAGAAACTTGCGAATTTTTCCCCAATTTCATCCTCCAATCTTTGCGAGCCCATAACTTTCGATCCGTCCGTTGGATCTTCCTAATTTTCGGAAGGTACGTAGTCTACATTACGTATTTCAATTAGTTGGGTTTTGAGGACGATCCGTCAAGCCGATCTTGCACACATTGCTGCCCAAAGTACACGCACGCCAAGTGTTCGACAAAATTTCCAGGTGAGGAATTTCATCAAATTCAATCCTACAAGCTTCCAACAACAATCTCACATGGCCGCCGAAGGTTCTCGACGTAGGAGGAGACGAGATGACCCTCCATCTCCACTCCCATTCAATGTGGATATTTCAAATGCATTCCAAGTTAAAATATTTAGGAGAATGCATGAACGCCCGGTGTTTTCCACCAAATTTCTCGACATCGAAGCATTAGGAAATTTGGGACTTGGCCCCGGTATTGCTCGATACATAGAAGACGTGGGATGGACCACATTCTTGGACATAAGAAGGAATTCGTACCCCCGGCTTGTGTACGAATTCATTGCCACACTTCAAGTACTTCCCCATGAAGACGATGCCGAGCTACCATTCAAAATTGAGTTCCGAGCTTTTAATGAAGATTTTGAGCTCACTCTTCGGCAACTAACAATGCATTTTGGACTACCCATCCGGGGTATGATAAGCCGTGAAGTTGGATGGTCCGAAGCCGAAGCTTGGAGAAATGTCTCCACTTCTAGGAGACCCTTTCAACAAGGAAAATCGAAGGCAACCGACCTTCGTGATGCCGCTTTGAGGACTTTCCACCGGTTCCTCTCATGTACCGTTTTCGCTAGAGGAGATAGCTACGGTTCAATTAATATTGAGGAACTCTACGTCCTTGATTGCGCGGTTCGAAGGCAAGCAGTCAACGGCATTATGTTTTTCCTTCGTTATGTAGAATATGTAGGTACCCGGCCTAAAGGAGAAATCAGAATTGGGTCCTACATTACCGCGATCTTAGAGTGTGCCGGAGTGACCGGCATGGATCGAATGGCCCCGGCAGGAGCCGAGGATTCAACAATTTCCTACAAGCAACTCGCCCAAATGAAACTTTGTAGGAAAGTTAGAGGACGACATGGTCGTTATGTGCCAATGACGGCCGAGGAAGCCGCCGCCGGTAGCGATGGCGACGATGAAGAGGATGCCGATTTAGGAGGTCATCCTGAGGAGGACCGACAAGAGAGAGAGGAGCAAATGATGGAACAACTTTACGAAGCAGGAGGCTTCGCTCCTCAGCAGGTTCCGTATGTACCCGATCCTCCTAGAACCGAAGAGGTTCCATTCCAGCAGGGCTTTGAGGATTACCCGACACAGCATCAGGCTGGATCTTCCCGATGGGACAGATCAAGTGAGGAACAATGGAGTCAGTTTCTACAAGCGGAGTCGGACGCCCGAAGCCGATGGGAGACCGACAGGTGGACGATTTGGGGAAACCGTTTCACCACTTTCGCCGAGCAGACCACCGAACGTCTAAATCGACAGTCGGCCGATCTCCGAGAAGTTCGCGCTGACCTACAAGAATTCAGACTCGAGACCCGACGCAACCAGACTGAGCTTCGGGAGCAGATTACCGGTCTCGAGAGATCCATCACTGATCAACTTGCCAACTATCTGAGCCGCCTTGGCAGGTCGCCTAACTCTGGAGCACCTGATTCTTAGTTGGCATTAGTTTTTCCCTAATTTCTCGTTGTTTTCGTTTTAATTGTAATTTGAATTTCAGCTGAACTATTATGTATGAACTATGTGTTAAATGTTTATTTGAATTTAACTGTTAACTGTTCATTTTAATTAATTGCTTATGTGTTAATTGCGCGATTTTGTATGATGAACTTTTAAATGTTGTGATATACTTCCTTTAATAAACCCCGAGGTTCGGAGTAGAATCTGAGGACAGATTCTTTTAAAGGAGGGAGTATTGTAACGACCCGAAAATTCCAGAATTAATTCTTGGGATAAGTATTCGACATTTAGTTGAATTTTATATGAAAAGATTTAACTTTGTTAGTTAATCTTAATTTATTATAATTATTTCAATATCTTTAACCTTTTATAATTACTTTTTCCACCCCTCGAATTATTCTAATCTATATAAACGAACCTACAATCTTCTAAAATACCCTTGCACTACCTTGAACACACCCACACCCTCTTGAACACACTTCTTGCACCCTCTTGGTTACATAATCCATCGAGAGAGAGAGAGAGAGAGAAGAGAAGGAGAAGGGAGAGGAAGAAGGAGAAGGAAAGGAAATCTCGTTCCGAATTCGTTTCTCGACCGATTTAAATTCCGAGACCAGTTTTACGATCCTCATTCGATTCTTTATCGGTAACCTTCTTTCTCCAATTCATTTCATCCATTAAATCTTTCAATTTTTATAGTTTTTATATTGAATATATATTTGATGAATTTCTTGATTCGTAGGTTATAGTTTATCATTTTTAGCGTAGTTCGGATCAAATGATAGATACTAATGTGTTCAATGCATGAGTGTGAATTTTACATGTTAATTTTAGCCTTAGAATCCCCCATATTTGATTTTTGCATGAAACTTTCGAGAAAACCTTAAAAATCGCGTTTCTGCACCTGGGTGTTGGAACCACACGGCCCAACGCACGGTCTTGCTCAAGACCGTGCGCCGGACCGTGCACAGCCATTTAACCTTGCACCGGCTTGCGCACGCCGGTGCAACAGGCCGTGTGCCTTTGTTTCAGCCTGCACGGTCTTGGTTTCGTGCTCAAGACCGTGCACTAGGCCGTGCGTTAGCCCGTGTGTATGCCTTAGCCAATTTTCCAGCCTTTTTCCTTAGTTGCTCACGGTAATGGGGTCAAATAGCCAATACTAAAAGTTGACTTTTTGCATACGACCCCCAAAAATCGAGCCGTTTTCACCTATAGCTTCCTTATGATTCAAGGATGAATATTTGGTAAAGTTTTCAAAATTCCGAACTCGTTCGGACCTTGAATCGAACCTTTTTCGTTTAGGGCTTTTTCCCCAATTTTTGAATGTTGTCCGAAAAATCCGAAAATCGCATGAGTGCTTCTTTTTAATATTATATGAATGAATGTGCAATTAGAATTTCAATTGAGTATGTTTATCATTGTTAATTTCGTATTTTTAGTTTAATTGATTTAATTGTATTTTAATTGTATATTCATTTGATACATGTTGTTTATTGGTTTTAATTGCAATGTAGTCTTTGAGAGTCGTTGTCGTGTCTTGTCTTATGTGATTTTGTCGTCTGTTAGTTTCAGGCTGTCTTGTCAGGACATTGCTTGGAGTGTCTTGTCGTTCCGTGTTTCCAGGTGAGGGTTTTAAAAATGATTTCAAACGGAGTAAGAATTCTTTTAATTATTGCGAACTCCCCTTATGTGCTCATCTTGCCTCGTTTTCCTTTCTCGTATAATTATTAGATATTTAATCTATACTTTAAGGTTGCTCTCAAATGATTTAATATTAAATTGTACTTATGAGTATCCCTAAAAGATTTTATTTTTATATGGCAAGTAAAATTATTTATTTTAAGCGTGACGGTTTGACTTAGGATTTATACCCTTCGTCGTCACTCAAACTTGCTCAAATTTAATTTATGTACGGTTTTCAAAGCGAGCAAATTCATGACATTTCAACATGGGGCCCGGGAAAGTATCCGAAGGTTATACCTGGGGACGAGCGTCTAGGGGTAATCCGAGGTGCTTCTCCCAAAAACTAAGCGTCAATCGTGGCCCGTCAGGAGTTGATAGCCACGGTTGGGAGTGATGGTGGGCGTTGCATTCGTTGCACGTTTTCCTAAAATTCACAGTCGCCCGAAATAGCGATTCGGGGTCAGACACCGGTGATGGAGTATATGAACGTGAAGGGGTTATAAGGAGGAACAGGCCCATTCTCGCTGGGATATTATTTGCGTGCATGTTACTGCTTTAATTATTTATTATCTATTTAATATCGTGTATACAAGTCGAAGCACGATCCGGATTTTCTTCAATTATGCAAATGTATTTTCATATATATATAATTTAAAACCCGGACACGTGGCTCGTACTTGATCCCTCTTAACCTTCACTGAGTGTTTTTACTCACCCCCCCATTTTAATTCTTACTTCAGGTCGACAGGTGGCGTTGTCACCTATCATGTCAGTCGGCAGCAGCAGGTCTAGGTTGGCTCGTGTGTCTTGTCTTGTCAGTGTCCCAACAACAGTCGTGTTCTTGTTATGAATTTATTTAATTATGTATTTTAGATTATGCTTTAATTTAAGTACTTACGTGCCCCTGATGTGGGATAGATTAGACTGGCCACGAATGGCATTGATTATATTATGAATGAGACTGATGTATGAATTACGTGGCCATGGATGGCTTATATGATATTTTTTTATAATTGCATTACTTCCGCAACTCTGATTTAATTATTAATTATTGCTGTTGTTGTTGGGCTGTCCTTTGCTGTTGCTAGTTTTGCTTGATTGATTGCCGTTCGCCGGGATGGATTTTTAAATGGGGTACTTATACCTCGTTTGAAGGTTTGTCTCGGTGCGGATGTGGTGTCCTTTCTCCGGCCAAGGAAAGGGGCGCTACAATCCCTGTCTGAACTCACAGTTTCATAATGAATTAATGATAGAGGGAAGCATAGCAAATGCAAGTATTAATTTTTTTTTTTCTTTTTCTTTTGATTCCAAAGACCATTTACATGGGTCGAGCCAGATCGAACTATTAAGGTGTAAAGTTCCCTTTACGAATATCAATTGCGTTAAAATGAAGTATTAATTGGTGAGGCATGTCTCAGTGAGGGATGATCATGTTATCTAATTTTTGTAAATATATGACTTCCAATCAAAGCAATACAGATTGCATACTTATTATTATTCCTCTACATTAGACTTAAAACCAGTCTAAAGTTTCTACTAATATTTGAGAATGTGTTGGACACCACCCATCAAAGAGTAGGACTTGCGCTTTATGGTTCCATTTATTTGCAATCCTTCATCGGATTGAAAAAGCTGAAAAGGTAAATTACACTTTCACCCTCCCAAGTTTTATGTTTTACACATAAACCCCTGTGTCCTGAATAAACCGCGTTACGTTTTCACTTGAAATTTTCACGTCAAAAATCCTAAAGTGAAGGGGTACTGGGAAGACTTGTATTAAATTCAGGTAGGCTGTATGTAATTTATTGAACTACAAGGAACTTGACAAATTACATAAAGACCTCCCTCAGCATTATGTCCATCATACCAATATTCGCTTGTGTCGTACCAAGTTCGGAAGCTGTCATCATAATTTTTGCGAAAGAATCCCATCGGAAGGGGGTACTGGTAAACGGACATACAATTGAGGGGGTCTATATGTAATACAGGGGGTTTAGATGTAATTTATCCTTTTTTCATTATCTTTTCTTTTCACAATTAACACAATTGGAGAACCAACAGCATGTCATGAATTGCATGATTTTTTTACTTTTTTTTTTTTTTTGGTGCAGTTGTAATAAAATGAAGGGATAATTACATCTACACCCCACTTAAGTTTCATAAATTTCAACCAGTATCCCATCTTCGTAGAAAAATTACAAATACCCTACAACTAAGTTTGCAAAATTACATATAAGGCCCCGCTGTTAGGTTTCCGTTAGACATTAACGGAAACCTAATAACCAGCCCACTTGCATTTTCATAAAATATTACAATTAGCACCACTTTTTTAAATTTTATTACAATTAGCACCATTTTTTAAAATTTTATTACAATTAGCACCCTTTTTTAATGATGACGTCAGCGACGAGTTAACAGAAACCTAACGGTGAGGGCCTTATATGTAATTAGTAAACTTAGTTGTAGGGTATTTCTAATTTTTTTGTGAAGATGGGTACCAATTGTAATTACACAAACTTGAGTGGGTGCTAGGTGTAATTTTCCCTAAACTGGAACAAATGATCCAAAATGTGTGCAATTGTAGTAAAATTTCAATTTGAGAACTCTTATTTCTTTTGATATGCATTTTCACTTACATTTTTCGTTTTGATATTTGATTGTTTTAGATGTTAAACTTCACGGGGTTACATGTAAACCTTAACATAGATTAGCTTCCTTTTTAACTAAAGATTGATAATTTATTAAAAAAAATATATATAGAATTAATTATTAATTATTTATTTATTACATGTAAACCTTAACATAGATATCAATACTTCTCGCCCCTCTTCATAAAAAAAAATAAATCTACCTACGTCTATGCTTCCAAGTGTAGTTTGATAATTTATTAATTATTGATAAATATATAGAATTATTGATTAAAATTTCAAATATATGATCATCTCATAAAAAGAATAGACATGCTATTCTATTTTAACAACTACGGCTGCCGAAACCAAAATGATACTATCAGGTAGAAATTCTTACGATGTACTGAATGAACAAGGATACGGGAAGACGATGTTTTTTTAACATTTACCATCACAGAAGTGTCAGATATGGGCGTCCGACACAAGACGATACCAGGAATGGAGCCAGAATATTTGGGGGAGCGGCCGCCCCCACCCGTGCCCCTACTAGCGCCGTCAATATTGGACGACATTACACGGTCTTTTTTTTTTTTTTTTTTTTTTTAGAAATGTCCGTATATCATAAGTTAAACAGTTAATTTGGGTAGCTCATAATGCTCTTTTTTTCTATTATATTGTTGTCATCTTCAGATATTTTATTTAGGAACTAATTTGGTTAGAACATCGTCGTAGTACTATTCCTCTATGCATCTCCATTTTACAATGTAATCCCATATTTGTTAGTTCATATCAAACTCTACTAGCAATTAACAAAAGTACAAATGATCACCATCTCGTACCGCGCTCAAGTCCTCTATTTCTCCATTCTCTGCATTCACAACTTTTCTCCGAATTTTTCACCTGCAGAAAGCGATTACATTTACAAAATTGGTGTCAAAAAAATAATATTTTGATAATTATAATTGCATGCAATAACGGGAAAGTTACACTTAGACTCCAAAGGAGTTTGCTAAATTACAACTTACTATCCTCTTAGTCAAATAATTATAGTTATACCCCACATGAAATTAATAATTAAAAAATACCCCTCTGATTAGAGTTCCGTTATTTACTTGATGACGTCTAAAAAATGAATAGAAAATAGCGAAAATAACCTTATTTTTTCTATACTATGCATTATCCCAAAATTTCACTTGGGTGTTATTTGTAATATCATAAACTCCTTTCGGGTCTAAGTGTAATTTTTTTAGGGCCAAGGGTATAACGGACACTTCATGTCAAAAAATGAAATATTTCGTTAATTATGGACGGAAGCCTAATGTTCCCTAGCAGAACCCTAATCCATGAGTGCATTTTGTAATTATTCAATTTCATGTGGGTTATAGCTGTAATGGGAAAATTGCAAAATCTGGACTCCATTTACTACCGAGTTGACATTTTGGGACACTAATAGTGAAATTCGCGGTAATGCCTGGTAACTTTTTTTTTTTTTTAGCAATTTTGGGACCCCGGGCTCAAAATCGGGACTCTACTTACTACCGAGTTGACATTTTGGGACACTAGTAGTGAAATTGCTACAAAAAAGTTACAGGGTCATGAGTTATAATTTAGCAAACTCCTATGGGGTCGAAGTGTAATTTTCCCTGCTATGATTTATGTCGGGACGAAAAAGTAAATAAATGGAAAGTTCAGGTACGAAAAATGTAATTTCCCCATAATATACCTGCTAGTTTAATCAACTCCTCTACAGAATCAGGCAGAGATATAAGCTTTAGCAATATGCTTCCTGGAAACTTTACTGGCTCCAAAATTCATGTGAATTGTGACCCTCTTCTCTCCTTTTGTTGCTTCTACATCCAACTTCTTCTCATTTATTTCATAATTCATAATGAGATCAAAGAACCCTTTTCTTAGATGATCGTCTGTTCTAGTTCTTGGCCTCAAATGCCCCCCTTTCGATTTAATCACATTTTTTTTCAGCAAAATCTTGACCATGTCGAGGTGGCCTTGTCGGACAGCCGTGTCGAAGGATTGTTGATCGGACAAATTCGCCTCGATTTCACTTTCCGTTTGACTTTTCGTCGTAAATCTTTTGCCGTCGAGCAAATTATTGAGTCTAAGACTCAGATCGTATTGGCCATCAATGTCGAAACTCCGCCACGCTTTCAATTTATAGAACAGGCCAAAGGAGAGAGAGTTATGAGCTCTTCGAAGAAAATTTGGTGGCTAATTGCCGGACCTAAGTTTGGCCTAATTACGAAAAATTAGCGAGCTGGAAATATATCAAGCCATCAAAGAGGGTCTTTTTTGTAATTCGACAAAAGTTTAGGGGTCTTATTATAAATATCATGCAAAAATGTATTTAAAATTGAAAAAGCCCTTTTGTACTCCGTTCAAATTTGGGCTTGTGATTGTAATTTAATCCTATTAAAACGTATGTTGAAATGAAATCGGCTTTCTAATTGACCTAATTAATAAAAGTTGTCCAGTTTGGAAATATATCTAACCCAATGACTGGGTTATTTTGTAATTGCACCAAATTTTCTATTTTTTTTGGAAAAATAATAAAAAACCCCTAAGAAAAATTTTTATATCCAAAAAATCCATGAATATTTTGTTAATCTGAAACATCAATTCCATCAAATTTTCATTCTAAAAAACCCAAATTTTAATTTTTGGACTAAATCACCCTTAAGTACACTTAGATTAATGATTAATTTTTGTAATATTTTTTTTCTCTTTATGTTATTTAAATAAATTTTTATGAATAAAAAATTTAATATATTAAATGTTATTGGAAAAAAAATTTACAGTAAGAAATATATATATATATATATGTGGGTGTAAACATATTTTCTAAATTTTTTATTTACAAAGTATAACTGAAATAATTAATTTTCCAAAATTAAATAAAATGAAAAAAAATTAAAATCTTCATAAGTTATTCTTTTTATAAATTAATATATGTATATCAAACTAATTTATAATTAAACATAAAAAAACTACTTTAATAAATTTAAAGGTGAATTTGTCAAGAAAATAAGTCTGACGACGACGACGACCATCCCAATATCAATTCCCTAGGATTTCACTTCGCCAACCTCTCCCAAAACATCCTTCGTCGTTTTGCTGTGAAGTTAATTTATCGTCTCTAAGCTGTTATCGGAAACACCCGCGCATTGAGAACCATAGTCGGCTTTTTTCGTCTTCATCTACCTCGCGCAATCTATTTTAGGGTTTAAGCTATAAATTCAGGTTCGTACCGCGTATTTACTGTTAATTTTGGGACTTGACCCAAATTTCTCATTTAATTCGTATTTTAGGATTATAGTTCAACAAAAGTGCATTATAGTTCTGAGTACCAGCCTGCAAGTTGCACATCGTATATAGGGTATGGTTTGAATATGAACTTTGTTATTTGGCAAAGATACCCTCCGACGACGACGACGACGACCATCCCAATATCAATTCCCTAGGATTTCACTTCGCCAATCTCTCGGAAAACGTCCTTCGTTGTTTTAATGTGAAGTTAATTTGTCGTCTCGAAGCTGTTCTCGAAAACACTCGCGCATTGAGAACCATAGTCGGTGTTTTTCGTCTTCATCCACCTCGCGCAGTCTATTTTAGGGTTTAAGCTATAACTCTAGGTTCGTGCCTCGCTTTTACTGTTAAGTTTGGGACTTGACCCAAATTTCTTTTTTAATTCGCATTTCAGGGTTATAGTTCAACAAAAGCGCATTATAGTTCTCAGCACTAGCCTGCAAGTTCCACATCCTATATAGGGTATGGTTTGAACCTGAACTTTGTTATTTGGCAGAGATGGGTCGAACGAGTAAAAGCAACAAAAGCAAGGAAAGAAGTAAGGAAGTAAGCAAAAAAGGCCCCAGGAAAATCAGTAAAGTTCCTGGTAAACAGAGAAAAGACCATAGTAAGAGCACCAGTGAAAGCAGCAAGCCTAAGAGGGATGATAAAATACAATGTCATTGTTCAATGACCTATTTCGCTGATAACGTGAAGATGCTTGGTGAGTTGACGAAGAGTCAGAAGGAATTGTTCGAAAAAACCCTATTTGCCTCATTCGTCAATATGCCCTATGTTCCTGGTACATACACTCGTGTTGGATTTCTTTTAGATCGTTACGACATTGAAATTGATTCATTTAAATTCAGGGATGTCATGGTTCCTTTTAATGCAAAGGAGTTCTCGATAGTCCTAGGTTTACAATATTCGGGTCACCGAGCTGATCATGAGTCCAAAAGAGAATCCTGTATGCGGAGAGTGTATTTTTCTAGCTTGCCTGCTATGGTGACACGAGCTAACATCTTCACTAGATTGAAAGAATTGAAGGATAGAAAGGATAATGATGGCGATTTTATTTGTGAGAATGTTTATATTGTTTGTTTTCAGTTGTTTGTGTTTTCCATGTAGCAGCAAGAAGTTGCCTACTGGGCTGATAAGCTACGTTGATGATTTAGAGGATATCGGGCAATTTTCCTGGGGTAGAGTTGTCCATAGGTTCTTGGTTGTGTCAATGATTAAATATATACAGAAGGATGTAGATAAGTTCGTTGATGGATACTCAATGGAATTAATTGTAAGAAATCATACAAATGGTTCTATATGAGATTATGGTTTCATGTATGCATGCGTGTAATTTTGACATGTTGTCTTGGTGACAGGCATGATTCTATGAGCATTTTTCGATGTCTGGGAGGTCGGAAAGTAATTGAATTTTCCCACGCCTTTTCAGATGGAGTGGGGAGCACCATGCCCAATTCGGACAAGGCTGCTAGTGAGAGTTTGAGCAAGATAAAAAGGTTTTGCGTAAGAATTGAAATCTCATTTTACAGAACCTTTATATTATTCAGCATAATTCGTTTTCCTTGGCATTTTAATCTTATGAAGAAGTGAAATCTCATTTTGCATAACTTATATATTATTCAGCATAATTCGTATTCCATGGCTTTTTAATCTTATGAAGAGTTGAAATATCATTTTGCAGAACTTATATATTATTCAGCATAATTCATTTTCCATGACTTTTTATTATTATGAAGAGTTGAAATCTCGTTTTGCAGAACTTATATATTATTCAGCAAAATTCATTATCCATGGCTTTTTATTATTGTGAAGAGTTGAAATCTCATTTTGAAGAACTTATATATTATTCTGAAAGATTGAAATTTCATTTTGCAGTTTCATGAAATTGAACCTGCAGACCCCATAGAGGCAAAACTAGTGAAGCCTGGAGAACATGCCGCCCCTCTTAGTTTTGAGTTGAAAACTTGTGCCACTGATGAAGAAGATGAGGATGAGGAGGGTGAGGATGAGGAGCATAAGGATGAGGAGGACGATATGGAAGATGTTGATGCGAAGGACATAAAAGTTGATGATTTCGATTAGAAAGCAAGTCCTGCTAGTACTGAGGCGGACCGTGTCATTGATGCTTATAATATGGAGATTGTCCCTGTAAATCAGACCGATGATAGCCAAATGACGCTATTAGCTGAGGTTGTAACCGTACTTGTCGATACCCCAACCGTAGGAATTGGAAAACGTAAACGAACGAGTAGAAAAGTAATTAATGAGGATGATACTATTGCTGTAGCTGAAGCCTTGCAAAAGGTGATCGGGAGAAAGGATTTCGAAGGCCGCGAAGATGCAATTAGAAATGGCTTGTACCTTGATCAGATTGATGAATTGATTGAAAAGACAGAAGTTGTATTACGGTAAGTTTACTTTAAATGCATAATTTTCGTTTGGGAATGCCTAACTTATATCTCATAATTCGTTTCTCGTATTTGAAACTACATACACAGATATTTGACATGTCGGAACTTGGATTCTATTGCAGCGATGCTGTGTATGAAATGAAAGATAGTCAAGTACAAGGCCGCTCTATCTTGAAGTTTATATGGGGCGGGGAGACTGAAGGCAGAGTGCTTGAAGCTTATTTTGAGATATTGATGGGTTCCAGTTACATCCCCATAAACCCCATAAAATACACGTCGTGGGTTACCTAATGCTGTCTGAGCTTATGAGAAACATCATGGATGTTAAGCATAGTAGTCGGAGACGGCATTATTTAACCCCAAAACAGTTCCTTGAATTCCACAACAATTTAAGCAGGGCTATGAATAAATGACTTAGCCACTTAAATGCCGATGTTATCGGCAGTTGTCGCTACATAATCTTCCCTTTCCTCACAAAGTGTCATTATCACATGGTTGTATGCTATACCGCGTCAAAGAGCCTCGCTTCATACAACTCGTTACCTGTAGCGCCTCTCTACATAGGCGGCAGATGGCGCACTACAACCGCACTGAAACAGATCCTCGAGCAAAGATATGGCGCCCCCATTCGAAAACCCATCCCGGAAAATAGTACGACAAGCAAGCAATACAGCAACAACAACAAAACATCTCAACAACAGCGACAATAATGAAAATAAAGTGAAAGCAAAGCATAAAAGAGAATTCTCATAAATAGCAAACAAGGCAATATTTATACATAAAGCAATCAAATAAAATAAATATCAGTTAGTGCCATCCATGGCTCAACTACCTAACCTGTACAATCGTAGATGTCTTCAACTATTGCACATCAGGGGCACATAATTGCAGAAAAGTAAGTAATGCTAAAAGGAATAATAAAGACACGACGCTGTTGGGACGATGACCAAGATTGACCAAATAGAGACACGAACCATGCTAGACCTGATGTTCCCACTGATAAGATAGGTGACATTGCCACCTGTCTACCTGAAGAACGAACAAAACGAGAGGGTGAGTATAAAGCATACTCAGCGAGGGAATAAAACTCTTAAATAACAGTCACGGTTCGTGTTTTATCATTTAAAATCCAAAACAAAGGAATATTGCTCACTCTAGAAAATAACTATTAAAAGAGATTTATAAAGCTTCATACGAAGGAGCAACATTCTAGTTCGGCTCTTTAAAATGTTTAGAAACTAACGAACCGGACAAGTTAAGAAATACATTTTCATATAAGAATTAGCCTAGTATTTTCACAAATAAACTATGCTGGGTCACGATTAATTTGGAAAAGACGGAAGAAGGCAAAACCGTTTACTTCCATAAAATAAAAAAACAATTAAATAAACTGACATAGCAATTTAAAGCATATAACACATAATAAACGTCCCGGCGAGCACGAGCCGTAATCCTCCTCAACACCAAACATATCAAAAATACTCCTCCATCGGTTGTCGTGTCTAAAGGCTACCCTGAACCGACGATTACATAAATATAGAATTTGAGGAAAACACACCACAAAGGCAGTGCCACCATTACGCTATCTCCGACTAGCCAACCACCGACCGGCCTTCGATAATGTTTGAAAGTTGGAAAATGATACATCGGGATTTGCCCTAGAAGCTCGTCTCCAGGCTCACCTCTTGTATACCCTCCGGGCCCATTTTAAAAGAATGAATACATACATATTTCTCGCTTTTAGAAGAATGAAAAACATTTGTGGCCAAAAGGACCATTTGAGGCAAGTTTAAGTAACGACCTAAGAATACCTGTAAGTGCCACTCACTTCAGGGGGATCTGACCCGGAGCTTAAGCCTGACAGCTTTACTTACAAGCACGTCTGTTTGGATTCATGGTGCCCCGGGCGCAGCGGAAGTGTGGGAATTTCAAATTTTTTTGTCCCATGGCCTTACTCGAATCAACATGAATCTTCATCCAATGAACTCAAAAACTCTGAAATGTTTATATATCTTGAATTTGCATACCTTTATGCACTCCTTTTGTAGTTGTTAAGGTATGAAAGCTTTCCAAAGATTCGATCCACTCCTTGATCACGCAGGCTTCTCGATTCCACTAAGGATTCGAATTTGAACCGAATCCCTCTAAGGTTGATCCACAGCTTCTCGCAGACGAACTCTGAATCTCTTAAATCCTACTATAGAGATTTAAGATCAGTATTTATCTAACATAAAATAAGAGAATCGAGAAAAGAATTTCGAAGGCTGGTTCACGTGAAACTACAGAATAGAATTAGAGTTAGGAAAAATTTAACTCATGGAATGAATTCACCTTATCGAATTAGACTTGTGTCGCGACTCCCGGGCACGGAGAAGAGAACCTCCCTTCTTGGACGCCCGTTGGGCGTGCGGGGATAACCTTCGTCCCCACCGAGCACAACCCTAAAGGTTGGCTTAAAACCACATGCCAAAAGAGGTTGCAACCTTGTGGTAGTTGTGCTTGGAGATTGGGTTATAAACCCTTCAATTCCATCATGAAGTTCCAATGTGGGATGAAACTCCCCAGG
Organism: Verbena officinalis; assembly: GCA_958496215.1. Lineage (NCBI taxonomy): Eukaryota > Viridiplantae > Streptophyta > Magnoliopsida > Lamiales > Verbenaceae > Verbena > Verbena officinalis. The sequence goes on along the minus strand of OY292386.1, from coordinate 34,893,795 downwards.
ACGCACAGCCTTATGCACAGGCTTGAGCCCCATGCGCCACCCAGTGCAACACTCACGACAGCTAGCCACACTACCATACCATAAGCATTTTTCGATTTTTGGGAGGTCGGAAAGTAATTGAATTTTCCCACGCCTTTTCAGATGGAGTGGGAGCACCATGCCCAATTCGGACAAGGCTGCTAGTGAGAGTCTGAGCAAGATAAAAAGGTTTTGTGTAAGAATTGAAATCTCATTTTACAGAACCTTTATATTATTCAGCATAATTCGTTTTCCTTGGCATTTTAATCTTATGAAGAAGTGAAATCTCATTTTGCATAACTTATATATTATTCAGCATAATTCGTATTCCATGGCTTTTTAATCTTATGAAGAGTTGAAATATCATTTTGCAGAACTTATATATTATTCAGCACAATTCATTTTCCATGACTTTTTATTATTATGAAGAGTTGAAATCTCATTTTGCAGAACTTATATATTATTCAACATAATTCATTATCCATAGCTTTTTATTATTATGAAGAGTTGAAATCTCATTGTGAAGAACTTATATATTATTCTGAAAGATTGAAATTTCATTTTGCAGTTTCATGAAATTGAACCTGCAGACCCCATAGAGGCAAAACTAGTGAAGCCTGGAGAACATGCCGCCCCTCTTAGTTTTGAGTTGAAAACTTGTGCCACTGATGAAGAGGATGAGGATGAGGAGGGTTAGGAAGAGGAGCATAAGGATGAGGAGGGTGAGGATGAGGAGGACGATATGGAAGATATTGATGCGAAGGATATAAAAGTTGATCGTTTCGATTAGAAAGCAAGTCCTGCTAGTACTGAGGCGGACCGTGTCATTGATGCATATAATATGGAGATTGTCCCTGTAAATCCGACCGATGATAGCCAAATGACGCTATTAGCTGAGGTTGTAACCGTACTTGTCGATACCCCAACCGTAGGAATTGGAAAATGTAAACGAACGAGTAGAAAAGTAATTAATGAGGATGATACTATTGCTGTAGATGAAGCCTTGCTAAAGGTGATCGGGAGAAAGGATTTCGAAGGCCGCGAAGATGCAATTAGAAATGGCTTGTACCTTGATCAGATTGATGAATTGATTGAAAAGAAAGAAGCTGTATTACGGTAAGTTTACTTTAAATGCATAATTTTCGTTTGGGAATGCCTAACTTATACCTCATAATTCGTTTCTCGTATTTGAAACTACATACACAGATATTTGACATGTCGGAACTTGGATTCTATTGCAGCGATGCTGTGTATGAAATGAAAGATAGTCAAGTACAAGGCCGCTCTATCTTGAAGCTTATATGGGGCAGGGAGATGGAAGGCAGAGTGCTTGAAGCTTATTTTGAGATATTGATGGGTTCCAGTTACATCCCAATGAACCCCATAAAATACACGTCGTGGGTTCCCTAATGCTGTTTAAGCTTATGAGAAACATCATGGATATTAAGCATAGTAGTCCGAGACGGCATTATTTAACCCCAAAACAGTTCCTTGAATTCCACAACAATTTAAGCAGGGCTATGAATAAATGACTTAGCCACTTAAATGTCGATGTTATCGGCAGTTGTCGCTACATAATCTTCCCTTTGCTCACAAAGTGTCATGATCACATGGTTGTATGCTATACCGCGTCAAAGAGCCTCTCTGCATACAACTCGTTACCTGTAGCGCCTCTCTACGTAGGCGGCAGACGGCGCACTACAACCGCACTGAAACAGATCCTGGAGTAAAGATATGGTGCCCCCATTCGAAAACCCATCCTGGCAAATAGCACGACAAGCAAGCAATACGGCAACAACAATAAAACATCTCAACAACAGTGACAATAATGAAAATAAAGTGAAAGCAAAGCATAAAAGAGAATTCTCATAAATAGCAAACAAGACAATATTTATACATAAAGCAATCAAATAAAATAAATATCAGTTAATGCCATCCATGGCTCAACTACCTAACCTGTACAATCCTAGATGTCTTCAACTATTGCACATCAGGGGCACATAATTGCAGAAAAGTAAGTAATGCTATAAAGGAATAATAAAGACACGACGCTGTTGGGACGATGACCAAGATTGACCAAACAGAGACACGAACCACGCTAGACCTGATGTTGCCACTGATAAGATAGGTGACATTGCCACCTGTCTACCTGAAGAACGAACAAAACGAGAGGGTGAGTATAAAGGATACTCAGTGAGGGAATAAAACTCTTAAATAACAGTCACGGCTCGTGTTTTATCATTTCAAATCCAAAACAAAGGAATATTGCTCATTCTAGAAAATAACGATTAAAAGAGATTTATAAAGCTTCATACGAAGGAGCAACATTCTAGTTCGGCTCTTTAAAATGTTTAGAAACTAACGAACCGGACAAGTTAAGAAATACATTTTCACATAAGAATTAGCCTAGTATTTTGACAAATAAACTATGCCGGGTCACGATTAATTTGGAAAAGACGGAAGAAGGCAAAATCCTTTACTTCCATAAAATAAGCAAACAATTAAATAAACTGACATAGCAATTTAAAGCGTATAACACATAATAAACGTCCCGGCGAGCACTGGCCGTAATCCTCCTCAACACCAAACATATCATAAATACTCCTCCATCGGTCGTCGTGTCTAAAGGCTACCCTGAACCGATGATTCACATAAATATAGAATTTTAGGAAAACACACCACAAAGGCAGCGCCACCATCACGCTATCTCCGACTAGCCAACCACCGACCGGCCTTCGATAATGTTTGAAAGTTGGAAAATGATACATCGGGATTTGCCCTAGACGCTCGTCTCCAAGCTCACCTCCTGTATACCCTCCGGGCCCATTTTAAAAGAATGAATACATACATATTTCTCACTTTTAAAAGAATGAAAAACATTTGTGGCCAAAAGGACCATTTGAGGCAAGTTTAAGTAACGACCTAAGAATACCTGTAAGTGCCACTCACTTCAGATGAAGTGGGAGCACCATGCCCAATTCAGACAAGGCTGCTAGTGAGAGTCTGAGCAAGATAAAAAGGTTTTGTGTAAGAATTGAAATCTCATTTTACAGAACCTTTATATTATTCAGCATAATTCGTTTTCCTTGGCATTTTAATCTTATGAAGAAGTGAAATCTCATTTTGCATAACTTATATATTATTCAGCATAATTCGTATTCCATGGCTTTTTAATCTTATGAAGAGTTGAAATATCATTTTGCAGAACTTATATATTATTCAGCACAATTCATTTTCCATGACTTTTTATTATTATGAAGAGTTGAAATCTCATTTTGCAGAACTTATATATTATTCAACATAATTCATTATCCATAGCTTTTTATTATTATGAAGACTTGAAATCTCATTTTGAAGAACTTATATATTATTCTGAAAGATTGAAATTTCATTTTGCAGTTTCATGAAATTGAACCTGCAGACCCCATAGTGGCAAAACTAGTGAAGCCTGGAGAATATGCCGCCCCTCATAGTTTTGAGTTGAAAACTTGTGCCACTAATGAAGAGGATGAGGATGAGGGACGAGGAGCATAAGGATGAGGAGGGTGAGGATGAGGAGCATAAGGATGAGGAGGACGAAGGATTCGATTTTGAACTGAATCTCTCTAAGGTTGATCCACGGCTTCTCGCAGACGAACTCTGAATCTCTTAAATCCTACTAGAGAGATTTAAGATCAGTATTTATCTAACATAAAATAAGAGAATCGAGAAAAGAATTTCGAAGGCTGGTTCACGTGAAACTACAGAATAGTTTTCTACCGTTCACGTGAACTTCCTGCAGAGAGAGAGAATTAGAGTTAGGAAAAATTTAACTCATGGAATGAATTCACCTTATAGAATTAGACTTGTGTCGCGACCCCCGGGCACGGAGAAAAGAACCTTCCTTCTTGGACGCCCGTTGGACGTGCGGGTATAACCTTCGTCCCCACCAAGCACAACCCTAAAGTTTGGCTTAAAACCACATGCCAAAAGAGGTTGCAACCTTGTGGTAGTTGTGCTTGGAGATTGGGTTATAAACCCTTCAATTCCATCATGAAGTTCCAATGTGGGATGAAACTCCCCAGGACGCACAGCCTTATGCACAGGCTTGAGCCCCATGCGCCACCTAGTGCAACACTCACGACAGCTAGCCACACCAGGCACACACGGTCTTGCCAGCACGGTCTTGAGACCGTGCGTAGGCCCGTGCGGCTTTCCTGAATGCAGCCCTCACGCTGAATTTTGGGGCGTTACAACTTGAGTGCAGGGTTATTAATATCCCTGCACTGGCTGAAAATTCTAGTCCTAGATGGGTTGGGATTTTCGGCCAATCACTCTAATTGGGCCTAGGAGTTTTTGGGCTTTTTCAAGGCTCTTTCAATTTAATACCAGATTAAATTCCTTAGGCCCAATTTAATTAATCCCGATTAATTAAACAAGTCTAATATATTATTAAAGTGGGCTGTAATTTATTTTAAATAATTTACAAGCCCATCATTAATCAACTTGGGCTAAAATTAATTCCAAATTAATTCTCTAGTCCAATAAGCCCAATTAACATTTAATTGCTATAGATTTTTCCTTCTATTAATTGTACTTGATTTATTCTAAACAATTTCAAGTTTCTCAATTAATCAATTTGACTAGAATTAAAATCAATAAACTCTCAAGTCCAAAACATTCAATTACACTTTAATTGAATTGTTTCTCTCTTCATTACTCAATTAAGTAGACATATATTTATTCTCAATAAATCATGATCTATTTAATCATTCCAATAAACTTGAATTAATTCTCAATTAACTCTCAAGTTGTAATGTTCAATTAACACTTTAATTGAAAAAGCTCTCTTCCACATAAATTAAGTAGTCTCAAATTTATTCCAATTTAAATTTCGAGCCTCACTCTTAGTTACTTTAGACTTGAATTAATTCCCAATTAATTCTCAAATCTAATTTAGGTAATATGTTATCAAATAACAAGTCTCTCAAATTTAATCACATTAAATACTTGTTAATTACTTTTAATTAACTTTTACACGTTAATTACACCTAATTAACATCTTGATCTCTTATTAATGAATTAATTCCAATTAATTCATTTGTCAATCAAGTTGACTGTTATCAAACTCTATTGATATAGATAAATGTGTTCGCCTTTGGAAGTCATTGTGTGACCCCTCAGGTTCACCAATAGGACAACAGTAGGAATACATTCTTAATGGCATAATTGTGACTTTAATTAAACTTATTTAATTAATGACTATTTGTGAATCAACATATTGACTTCACATATAGATTCCTACAGACCATGGATAACGTCTAGCAACATGTCCATGGCCAGCCATCCATCGATAAAGTGGTACGAACCTTTCAGCCTCATGATCTCCGTGAGATACGATCCTTCTTTCATCTAATTCCTGATTGAGACCTAGGGCATGGGTAACAGAACCCCAATAGTCTACAATTCTATGAATAACATTCCTATAGTAATTCCATTTGATCCTATGCTCTAGGAACTCTTTCCTAGTGAAGACCAACCAAACCTTGCGCAAGGATTTAGTGGTGGAATATGCTACAATAGAATTCATAGGAATTCTCTTGTTCTTATAACAAGTAATAGATCTTGTCTTGACTCTCACAACCTTTATGCACAACTCGAACATACCCAATGTACAACCTATGTGAAACTCAGTTTCAGGAGTACATCAAAGTATGCCCCGTTCATACATAAGGCAACCATGGAGTCTCAAGTCTAAGGATTAGTTAGACACGATCATGGCTAGGGAAATCTTCCTAATCTCTAAGACTCTATATGAGTCTTACCCCATTTAGGCATTCCCAGCAAGATCCTCAGTGAACTAATCTCCATTAAGCACCCTCATATGCATAGAAGTGTCAAAACACTAGTGCCATGAAATGGGACACACTTTCATAAGACATACAAGCAAGTCTCAAATGAGTCTGTTCGACATCCCCTGTGTCTTTTAAACTCTTCGACTTGGAGTATTTTAGATCAACCTTCGAGACTTATTTCATAGCCCCCATCAAATGGTGAAACCAAGTCCCATATCTTACTTGTGATCTTGGGGTTTCATCCACATTAACAAATAGAACTTAACAAGTAAACTAAAATGCAATGTGATGAATTTGGTCATAGTAGTATTAAACGACTACTAACATCTTTCTATTATCGATCACTAGATCGTTCTACTCTAAAGTTTTAGAGGAAATTCCTCAAGCAGTTTGGCTTTCCAGGGCACAACTCTAACAGTCTAAAGCCAAAGTGTTACTTTAAATGAAACTATTTTCTTGCCTAGAAAGCGAATAGGTTTGGTTTATATACATAAAACATTGATATCAAAATGTTTTCTTAAACAACATAAAAGTAATAGGTTAATGTTACGGTACATCCCCAAATACGGTGCGACGTGACGTCCCGCACCAAGTGACAGTTCATAATGAGAACTGAGGTTCGGTTACGAACTATAACCTAGCGAATGACAAATAAATACAAGGCAGATTTGTTTAAGAAAGCATCAAAAACCAACAAAACGAAACCGCAGAGCAATAATCAATAAAATCCTATCCCGCTCAAGGAGCTAGTAAAGCAATAATTAAGAGGCGCGAGTATAAAGCCCACCAAGGCTATTGGAAAGACAGAAATCATAAATCTATGACATTTACAAGACCTCAACAAGTTGAAAAGACAGAAAAAAATAAGTTTACAAAGACTAGAGACTACGCATCCTGCCTAAGACTTGATTTCTGCCTAGTAACCGAAACCTAAAACAAAAACACAGAAGTAGAAGGAGTTAGTCAAAGCAACTAAGTGAGGGGGCTGTAATACATATATATTAATAAGAAGAAAGCAAATGAAAAAATAAAGGGTTTTAAGCAAATATTAGTGAACCAAAAGATTTTGTAACATAATAAGGCTCGGCGAGTCGAGCAATCACCACCTGTTTCACAATATAGAAAAAATCAAATAAACCGCCCTTATTCATCCTTGTGTAGTCAGGTAGCTAACCCGAACTACTAATAATCAACTATGCAAGGACAAAATCCTTTACATCTTCGGATGAGGACAAGCCTATGCGACAAGATTCCGTCCGGCGCAGGTACTCAAAAGGGCTGCCACACCGGCTACACCCCGAGCTCCCAACAGTTTGGAGACCAGAGCATTGAGGTCCACCGTAGACCTGACGTCTATCCGGCTTCACCCCGTACCCTGATGTCCAAGTCAATAGTATAATATGGCACAGAGGCCAGGCACAGAGGCCAAGATAGATTCTCATATTTAAAAGAGTTTGTGTGGTCAAGAGACCATTCGAGACAAGTTAAGCGACGATCTAGGAACATGCCCGTAGGTATCACACGCTTCAGGGAGGGCTCATGGGGATGCACCATAACGGTTCCCCACGAGGTGTTCCGAGACCCAAAACTCCTTTAAAAAACAAAATAGGGTTTGCTTGTCTTTATTTGAATATCTTTTCCAAAATCATATACACAGTAATTTGATATCAAAGAATTTTTCCTTGAACTCATCAAGATAGTACAGTTTGTAAATAACTACTACATATAATATAAGTTGGGGAAAGAAACTTAAAATCATAAAACACAGGCTTCAGGTTTATATGGAATATTTACATATGTATAAGAAAGCCAAATTCGGAAAAGAAATCCCACCTGGATAATAAGACAAAAGGGACAAAAGAAAGAAGACCAGAATACTGCTCGGGAGTAACAACACCTGAAACCAAATACAACACAACCACGTAAGACGACAATACGACGCACGGCTATAACTTAAATCATATAGCCAGAATACAAATAAACAATTATACCACTTAATTAGGCACAAGAATAATAAAAAAAACTAAGAAATAAGGAAATTTCTAAAATTACAACTAATAATCAATTAGTTCTCAACTTAATAGATATTCAGATAATCGAATCTAACATTATTTAAGTATTACTAAACAAGTTTAGGTTCAGAGGACCGGTTCAAATATAGTTAATCAGATGACTATTCTGAAACTATAATTAAAAGTTATTGCATAAACTAAAGTCTAACTTAATCAGGACGAATACGAAATTCCATTAAAAAAGATCATTAAACACTAACCAATTAGTCTAACATCTGCAATCCATAACAAATATTTGGGGATTAAACTAATTAACCGTGAATGGTTAAACTTTGAGCTAATTACTATAGTTAATAATTAAAACTAGTTTGCTAAGGTTTAAACACTAATTACTATTACTAAATGAAAGTAGTCGGCTAAGGTTTAACCTTAATTACTAGACTAAATAAGTGAAAATCTGTAAGTACTAATTAGATAAGAAAACATTTCATGGAACTAAGTTTATATGGCCGATAATTACTATAAAAGAAAAACATGGAATTACTAATGATCAATTAACTATTTAGTAATCAATTAAACCAACTACGAATCAATTAATTAAAGAGACTAGCTACTGTACTTAATTAATGAAATGCAAGGAAATAATCAAAAGTTTTTCACCTGTATTGCTTTCGATTGAAAGGTGGCCAATAATAATGAACCTTACAGATTACCTGAGGGCCGCAAGAGTGTCTTAGAGGCAAGATGGGGCCAAGCTTATTTTAGGTATGTTTATTTTGAGTAGTCCTTCAGGTGATTCGTGTCGAGGGAAGCTGATCCTTATCTTGTACTCACAAGTAAGAAGGTACTGCAAGGAGCTGCTAGGGTGCAGAGCGGTTCCTCTAGGGCCAACCAAATTTGACCAAGCCCTTCGGGAAAGAGCGAGCTGGTCGTCGTTCCGAGGGTGCCTGTTCCCGAGACGATATTGCGTATCCCCCTTGCGGTTGAACTCACGAGAGATTGGGGCGAGAGCCATGTCCGCGCTCCGCTCCTCAGGTCTTCGGGGATTCGAGGCGACCCAAGAAGTCTGCAGCAAGCTCAGGGCTCGAGGCTTAAAGTAGCGGCCTCATCTTCTTCCCTGGTGGAGTGTAATGTCCCACATCGATTTGGTAAGGAGAACGAAGCCCCTTTATAAGTGGGTTGAAACCTTACCTGGCATACGCGTTTTAAAGCCTTGAGGGGGCGCACTGGGCCATCGAGCCTGGTGGCTTTCCAAAGAGGACAATATATGCTTGCCGGGTTGACCTTGGGCTATTACAAATGGTATCAGAGCCAATGCCGGTAAGGCCAGTGTGCCAGCGAGGACGCTGGGCCCCCAAGGGGAGTGGATTGTAATGTCCCACATTGGTTTGGTAAGGAGAACGAAGCCCCTTTATAAGTGGGTTGAAACCTTACCTGGCATACGCGTTTTAAAGCCTTGAGGGGGCGCACTAGGCCATCGAGCCTGGTGGCTTTCCAAAGAGGACAATATATGCTTGACGGGCTGACCTTGGGCTATTACATGGAGGGAGGTGAACATATACCCACATCAGCTGGTAAGAGAACTTGCAAGGAGAAGGGCAAGGGTATAGCTATAGAGTCTTCTCCTAAGAAGATTAAATTTGTTCGTTCCCTGAGGGCACCTCCTCGTGAGCTTGCATGGGTCCTGATCATACCCAATCGAGTGAGGGAATTCTTTTGATTCCGATGATGAGGAACGGGTGATCAGATTCAAAAAGCCCTATGATGAGATATTGAAGGGTTCCGATGGGGGACCCGTGAGTTTATCTCAAGAGTACAGTAGCGGTCTATAGCAAGGTGCTCAGGAAGCTGTGGAGCGGCTTGTAGTTTGGCGTGGGCCACGAGTATCTCTGGACCAAGCCTTCCGCCTCGATATACAGAGGGTTGTGGCAGAGAGTTGTCGGGGTACGTTATCCTTTCTTTCCCTTATATTGACCCTTCTGACGATTTTTCCCTTTTTAGGAGATCCCTTGCCAGTTGGAAACCTTGTACCTCCGTCTTCAGAAGTATAAGGCTTCGAAGGACAAGTACAAGAGATTGTTCGTCTCCGTCCAGCACATAAACCCCGAGGAATTCGGACCTGGGTGGCCGAAGAGAGGAAATCCTCGTATGACGCTGGTGTTAGGTTCGAGGATGTGAGGTGGAAAGCTGGCATAGCCAGTTATAAGAGGAGGATTGAGGAAAATACTGTGCGGCGGTTTGTGGAAAGTGAAATTTTCACTTATGTTAGCACTATTTTCTCGCTTCCTCAGATTTCCACCGCCTATGATAGGGCTAACGGCTAATTAAGATTCCTCGGGGTCTTAAATAAGGGGTTGGACCTCAGTAAGATGGCCATCGATTGGGATGAGGATCTCACTCCTTTGAAGGACGATGAGGGAAAAATGGCTAAATGTAGATTTCTCGAAGGATAAGTTCGCATTCGTTCTTTAAATTATTCGGTCCTTTATTCCCAGTGGTGAGGGAACATCATCGAGGCAAGATGCACCTGAGAAGGCAGCTCATACGTCTGAAGGTGGGACGGGTGTAGATGAGCTCGGGGCATCGGGGCCGCCGAGGTCCGACTCAGAGAAGGAGGGTGCGTCAAGATCGAGGCAGGAGATGGGGAACGTGGCACCCTGGGTGTTCGAGCCATGTCCTCGTCTTCCTCCTCGGACTCCTTGGCTATGAGGACTCCCTCTTTCTTCTCTCTTTTTTTGTTAAAAGGGTTTGTTACCCTTGTATTAGTTCCTTTTGTTTTTGTGTCCTCGGGAGTTATAGTGTAACTCGAGGGCTTTGTTTTGACCATGTAATATAGGGATTTTCGCTGAATGGATTTTTATACCATGTTGAACGGGAGTAAGTATATTATATATATTGAGAGCGGGGGTACATTTTATTGTGCAAGAACTGGAAGTTAATTCTAACAAATAGATAAGAGAAATGTTTAAGGATAGTACTTCTTTAGATTTTCCGCGTTCCAAGGTCTCGCCAGCTCTCTTCCTTGTGAATTTGCTAGCTTATAAGCATTTCTTACCATGGTTTCAACCACCTCATAGGGTCCCTCCCCGTTGGCTTTGAGTTTCCCCACATGTTTGGACATGCTGACCTCTTTCAACACGAGGTCACCTATTTGAAAGTGACGGTGTTTTACCCTCTTATTATAATGTCGGACCATGGTAGATTGGTAGTGTTGCATTCGATGCCACTGCCTGTCGCATCTTTTTTTATGTATATCGAGCTCAAGACGACGGTTCTCTTCATTTTCGAGGGGCATGAAGTGAGCTACTCACAGGGTGGTTTGTTGTAGTATTTCGATTGGGAGCACCGCCTCAGTTCCGTAGACTAATGAGAAGGGACTTTGATCTGTGGTTGTCCGAGGGAAAGTGCAATAGGCCCATAATATCTCGTGGAGCATCTCAACCCACTTGGTCCTTTCTCCATCCAGTGTCATCTTTAGATTCTTCATGATGATGCGATTAGTAACTTTCGTCTATCCATTAGATTGAGGCTTACCGACGAAGGTGAATCTCTGGTCAATGCCCCCGGGCTCCAAACCAATCTTCTGTATTGGCACTTATGAATTGGAGTCCGTTATCTGAGACCAAGAGGCGAGGTGTTCCGAACCGGCATACGATATTCTTCCAGATGAAATTATGTACAACCTTATCGGTTATTCTGCCGACGGCTTCTGCCTCGACCCATTTAGTGAAGTAATCGATAGCAATAATGGCGTACAATTTTTGGTGCTTGGCCTTTGGGAAGGGTCCCACGATGTCGATTCCCCATTGGTCGAAAGGGCTAATGCTATCAAGGTTGACTAGGTACGCTGCAGGCTGTTTGGTCACGTTGGCGAATTTCTGACATTGAGGGCATCTCTTAGCATAATTGATGCAATCCTCTTGCACGGTAGGCCAATAATACACTTCTCGCAGTATTTTCTTCTACAGGTACTGCCCCACGGCGTGGTTTCCACATGTGTTGTCTCGAGCCCCTGAGTGGATATGCCGTAGTACTTCTTGAGCCTGGGAAGGTCTTAGGCATCTGGAGGTAGGTACGAAGTCTAATCGGCGAAAGAGTTTTCCCTCCTCATCCAGAGTGTAACGGGCGGTTTTATATCGGATTTGCCTGGCAATTAAGAGATCTGAAGGCAAGGACCTATCCCTTAGGTATGTGATGATGTGGTCCAACCAGCACGGTTCAGCCAAATCGATTGAGCATACCATGTTTCTTTCCTTAGGATTTATGGACTGGCCATCAAGTGTTAGGAAGGAAATGGAATGGTCACGGCTCATTGGTTTTCCTCTCGAGGAATCTGGCTCAAGCGGAAGGCCTTGAATTTCGAGATCAATTCCTTGACCTTGCTCAGATACTTCACCATGGAATCTTCTTTGGCCTCGTAAGATCCGTTGATTTGACTTGCCACCACCTGGGAATCTGTGAATGCTGCTAGCTTTTGAATTCCTTGTCTGGAGGCGATGTCCAGCCCCGCTATGAGGGCTTCATATTCAGCCTCATTGTTCGTAGGGTACCATTCTAGCTTAATAGCGCAATCCACCTTAGTACCGTCTTCGTCTCTGAGGGAGATCCCTACTCCTCCGCCTTGGTTGGTGGATGACCTGTCTACTTGAAGTGTCCAGAGCGAGTACCCGGGCTCGGATTTCTCAGCTTGGGGAATGTCGCCTCTTTCCAGTAGGAAGTCTGCTAACACGTGTGCTTGTTGGGCGGCCCGCGGTTGGTAACTGACGTCGAATTGCCCCAACTCTATAGCCTTCACCAAGCACCAAGAAACATCAGGCTTAGTTAGGACTTGCTTCAAGGGTTGGTCGATGAGAACAACGATGGAGTACGACTTGAAATATGGCTATAGTTTTCGGGAGGCATGCATCAGACTATGAACAACGTTAAAGCAGTATACGTCATTAATAACTATGAACAACGTTTTGCTGCAGTCCTTCGGGGCCATGAATATTTGATAATATCCTTAGAAGGCATCTATCATACTCATAAGTTCGCAGCCTGTTATCGAGTCTACCAACTGGTCGATTCTGGGGAGAGGATATAGGTCCTTCGGGCAGGCCTTATTCAGATCAGTGAAGTCGTTGCTCATTCTTTATTTCCCATTAGGTTTGGGTACGAGGACGATGTTGCAGAGCCAGTTCGGAAATTGTATGGGCTCGATATATCCCGCCTCGAGTAACCTGTTGACTTCTTCCTCGATTATCATGTTGCGTTCTTTTCCCAGCTTCTGAGCCTTCTGTTTAACTAGTCTGAATGACAGGTCCATGTTGAGTCGGTGCACTATCACCTTGGGATTGATACCTTGGAAATCGGAGGGCTTCCAGGCGAAGACGTCACTGTTCTGTTAGAGGAAGTCGATCAGCTTTTGACGTTGCTCTCCTTGGAGTTGGCTCCTATCTTGGTCATTTTGGACTCATCTCTTGGGAACAATTCTATGTCGATGATGGGCTCCAAGTTCTTTTTCTTCTCCTTTTTAACTTTCTTGGGGCCGGACATTTCCTCGATACAGGGCATATCATCCTTCTCGAAGTGAGCGGCCTCGAGAGCGGTAGGCTGCTCTGGCAATTGTGGGGTTGTGGCGGACAACATGTAACACTCATGGGCCCCCTATAAGTTGCACACTGCTTTCCCAACACCGTGAAGGGTTGGAAATTTGAGCTTCTGATGAAAGATGGATTGGACAGCACAGAATTTGGAGAGGCCTGGTCTACCGAGTATGGCATCGAATGCCATCCCCAGATTAACAACGGTGTACATCAACATGGCCGTTCTCTTCTTTGGGCCGGTGTCGAGTGTGGTAGTTAGGTTGATCTTTCCCAAAGGGAAGATGGATAGGCCCTCAAAACCTCGGAAGGTCTCTTCCGTTGTGTTCAAACTTCGAGGTGAAACTCCTAGCTTACGACACGTTAGGATGGTCAGAATATTGACAGAACTACCTGAATCGACGAGGACTTCAGTCAGACCACTGTTGAAGAGGGTTGCCTCTATGACTAGTGGAGGTTCGCTCTTGCAGTCGGTGTGGGTCTCTGAGAATTCCTCGTCGGTGAAATCAATCTCTACATCCATCCAGGAAGGGATGCCTGCACGCTCAAGTCCGTTTGAGACTTGGCAAAACTGCCTTCCAGCTTTTCGGCTGGACGTCTTGGTATCGTCATTAGTGTTTCCTTCGGAGATGACCTAAATCTCTAGAGCGGAGCGTATTAGCAGTCTTCTGGGGAGATGTAGGCCTGGGACACATCCCAGATTCGGAGTACGGTCCTTAGGCAATGAACCGCCTGGAGGTGCCCAAATATCCTGGATGAGGGGATCGAGTTTACACTGATTCATATTTCTGTAGGTGGATCGTGATCTTATCTAGCAAAACAGGATGTGTGATGAATAATTGTGTGGTTTCCAACAAACGGCGCAAAACTGATGATGCACGAAACTGGTTTGGAGATTCGACGGCTAGGATCCGGTTAATTCTACAACACCTATCAAAAGTATGGGTTCTTTTACCTGCTAAGAACAATGAACCCCTACAGTTAGAGGTCAAGTTGAGGTTTAAGCCAGCGTAGACCCTCCACTGAGTTAAGTCAAGTTAGGGCTTAAGAAAATTTGACAGAGTTTGGGTATGTAAAAGTGATTGTACCTATAGGGCAGATTTCCATCTTTTATATGAATGACATCGGGCCGGATGTGGTTAAATCTGTGGGCTAATCCCTTAAGCCCTGTTTTAGGGAAGTCCCCTATGTGCCGTCTCTTTTACTAGATAAGGTAGGTTCCTTCAGGAATATACCACTAAAATAGGGTGTTGGTGGGGGATGCACGCGTTATCCGAGGCCAACTGTCATAAGGAAAGTGGCCTCGGGATAGACCCTCCGCGAGGAGCGAGAGGTTAGCCTGAGCAGGGAACTGCTCAAGGCGTTCTGTCTTGGAGATGACAGGGAGGCAACTGAGGGGTTGAAAAGTTCGAGGGGGCGAGGTGTGTCATCTAGAAGTCGATCTCGAATTGGAGATGGTCTGAGATTACGACATGTGTACATGAGAATGTTAGCCATATCAGTATGTGATATGGTGCAATTTCGTATTGCCTACGTGGCTTGATCCTGTCCATTCATCCCTTGAGAGAGCATGTGACCTTGAACAGTATATACCTCCTGCTCAAATAACTGAGTGCCTCACTCAACTACTGAATGGTTTCGCCTCATTAGATCTGCTGCTCACTGGCTACTAATTGGCCTTCAGAATGCACATCCCCTCGGACTGCTGTAGCACCCCCGAGCGGGGAGCACCACCCCCCCCCCCCCCAATCGATATGCTACCCGTGAGAAGAATAAAGTCCAAACACGAGCAGCATAACGGCGTAGGGTGACGAACAAACAACCTGCTAGGCGGAAGCTAACTGACGAATCAACAAAACCAAGATAGTACGCGGAAGCCATAATAAATCTGTATTTCAGTTTGCAACATGCCAAAAAAAAATAATGAATACAATCCTATGTCCACTTAAGGATCTACGAAAGAAGTAATCATAAATTACATATTTCACTGCGCAATTATAAAGCCCACCAAGTCCAGCGGAAATGTAGATAATCATAAAGTTCACAAAAATATGAAAGCCTAGTCTAAGCCCACCGAGGCCAATACAATTAAGCATAACTTATAAGAATTCTAACATGCTATGCATTCCTAAATAAAACAAAAGCCAAACATATACACGCCAAATGAACGACGACCGACTCAACCGCCACCTAGTGACTCCAAACCTGAAACCAATATCGAGAGCAATGGGAGGATTAGTCAAATGACTAAGTGAGGGGTTGTACATATATAGCATAAAACAGAAATATGATTCACAATTTATAAATAAACAGAAAAGAACAAGAGAGAGAAAATGGGGTTTTTCTAATAGCTGTGTGAATCATAACATAAACAAATAACTTACTGTCAAATTGCTCGGCGAGTCGAGTGGGTTATCCATCCTTATATCCCCCAAAAACCAAATCAAAAGCATAATAATGCAAACTAACCTTATCCCTCCCATATGTAGGTGGGAAGCTATCCCAGCACTACCATAACATACACACTAGGGATTTTCACCCGCGGCTACAGCTGATGCAATCCCTCGTCAACCGGCTCAAGAGGTCCAAGGGCGTCCACTCCGGTTACATAACCCTTGACCTCCCAAAACATATGGAGCGATAACCTGGGCTCCGTCATAGACCCTACGTCTCTCGACATCCCCTGGGTGCCCTCTACTCCGGGCCCATAGAACATATCATATTAGAACATAACACTCGCATTTAGAAAACAAACCATTTTCCTTTCGATATTCAATCATATTTTCATTGGCCAAAGGGGCCGTTCGAGACAAGAGGTGAAACGGTCTAAGAATACAATCGCGATGCTAACTGTTCCGGGTAGAGCCTACGTCGGGGTATGCACCCTCATAGTAACACTTGCAAAGTCGTATACCTTAAATTACTTTTAAAACAAGATTGTTGTCTTGTCTCTAGTTAAAAAATTTTGAAATCATATACACAAGAATCGTTTGATATTAAATCCATTTGTTATAAATTCATTAATGTAGTAAATTAAAATATTTACTATTTATATATAACAGATAGGATAAAACGATTAAACACATGAAAACAGGCTTAAGGGTGTAAGAATGATATATATACTACATATAGATATTGGAGTCAGAAAACGGAAAACCTCACTTGGAGAGGAAACTGACTGGACCAGGGCGGTCTCATGAAAAGGGACACCTGAAAGACATAACTGACATGAGACACGACACAACCAAACCGAAAAGGACAAACAAGACAGACAACAGACAACGTACGACTTCGCCAACAAATATAAACATGCTTTACATGGATTAATTACAATTAAGGCACATATAGTATAATCTGTACAAGTAGCATAAAAATATATTATTCATGTTTAACACGCTCGGCAGATGAACTTGCAAATATTTAAAAATAATTATTTAACCATTAAGCCTAAAGAAGCAATTGAGGGCAAAATAGTCATTTACTATGCATTTCACAAATAAATAAATAAATACATAACATTTAATTAATTACACAAGAATTAAGCACATAAACCAGTTAGGGGCAAAATTGTCATTCCACATCATTCGGTCATTTTACATGTAACGACCCGAATATTTTAAATATATTATTAATAATTACGCGAATTCTTTCTTGCCTAATTTCTCGATCTATCCAATTGGATTAATTAATCTTTTGGAAAAGATTGATTTAACCTATTTTTTAAATACCCTCAATTACTTAAATTACATAAATGCCCTTAAAAGCCTAAATGACCATTTTACCCCCCTGAGATATTTTCCTAAATATCTACCTATCTCTCTCATTCTCTCATAACAAGAAGGAGAAAAGAAAGAGAAAAGAAAGAAAGGAGAAAGAAGGAGAAGAAAGGAGAAAGATCTTCCCGACGCCCTACCGAGCTCGTTTCTCGCCCGATCGACGAGCCGTGAAAACTCGAACGATCCTCAATACATTATCTACCGGTAATCCTTTTACCCCATTTCATTCCGTTCGTTATTTCTTGCAATTTTCATGACTTTAGATATAGGATTTTATATATTAAGATTTTCGTGTTTAGGAAGTATTACTCGACCATTTTACGTGTTTCTTGAACCTACGTGTAGCTTATATGATATATATGATTATATGTGAAAATTAGGATGTATTATGGTGTAAATTAGGAGATGTATGAATTTAAATATTGATTTTCGCGTGTGAGGTTCGCAATCTGCTGAGTCTGCTGCTCAGTAGATCCACACGGGCGAACGCACGGTCTTGATCAAGACTGTGCAGGAGCCCGTGCGCAGCACTTTTCATCCTGCACGGGCTTGAGCCCGTGCACAGGGCCGTGTGCAGGCCCGTTTGCACCTGCACGGTCTTGGCACCGTGCTCAAGACCGTGCGGGAGGCCGTGCACCCCCTTTTGTGCTTGCACCGGCTTGCCAAGCCCGTGCGTTGGCCGGTGCAACTTACTTAGCGGATTTTCTAGCCTTTTCATTTCTCGCACTTCGGGAATTGGGTCAGCCCCACTCTTTTAAATGTTGACTTTTCTCATACGACCTCCGAATATCAATCCGATTTCACCTATAGATTCCTCGAGCCTCGGGATTTGATATTCTTCATAATTTACAATTTATCCTACCCTATTTGACCGTCAATTGACACCTTTCTCGTTTGGGGATTTTTATCCCATCTTTCCCGTTTCTTGTCCGTTTGACCCCGTTTTCGCGAGAGAACGTCTTTATATTATTTTAAGCATGTCTACGTGCCCTAACTGCGTTCTAGCATGCTTTTCATATTTATTATTAATGTTCTTCCATCATTATAATTGCTTTAAATATTCCTTTAAATGTTACTTCGTAATTATATATCTTCACATGTTTAATTGCCTGGCTTTCCATATTGTATCTGTTGCATGAGTGAAGTTATATATGAATTGCCGTGCGTCGTCTGTTGTTCGTGTCTTGCTTTTAGTATTGTCGGTCTCGTTTTCATCCTCTAGGCCCTGTGTATTACAGGTGGGACCAACGAGGGAGAAACCTGACTACCGCCTGCTTTCATACTGTCGTGTCGAGCCAGGTAAGGGTTTTAAATTGTTTTCAACTGGAGTAAGAACATAGTTTATTTAGGCTTCGAAATAACTTATTTCCCCGCCTTTTCTTATTGCTTGTTATACTGTCTGTACTATTTCCGTACGTGCTTAGTCAAACCGTTTTGATAGCAAACCAAAATGATTTGAAATGTTTTCAACTAGAGACAAGAAAAACCCATTTATTTTAAATGCGAACTTTGGTCTCTTGACCTCGCAATTATAACCTTGTCTCGAATGGCCCATTTCGCCTCACACACCCTGATTTCCTATTTTCGAATGGCCCATTTGGCCACCCAAACTGTCATTGATTTCAAAAGCGAGTCATAGATCGGATAATGATTTGGGCCCGGAGTATACAGGAGGTGAGCCTGGGGACGAGCGTCTAGGGAAAATCCCGATGTGTACTTCTAGCGTGTTGACTTGGGCTGGCTAGGAGGTTGGCTAGCCTAAGTTGATGCGAACGGTGGTGCTAACAGCGTCTCCTTAAAACTCTGTATGGTGGTGCTAATCGCGTCTCCTTAAAACTCTGTATAGTGCTGTTGTTGGTGGAGTAATTGACTATATGTTTGCATGATTTTCAATTGGGAGTTATAAGGAGAGGGCCCGTTCTCGCCGGGACACATTATTGCATGATTTACTGCATTTATTGCTTGTCTAACTGTTTTACGGCTTTCGTTACAAGTCGAGGCACTTTCCGGTTTTCTTCAATTATCATATGTATTTTCCCTATATATATATAAACCTGGAAGCGTGACTCGTACTTGCTATCCTAAGCCTTCCTATATTATTTAATTAATTAGTTGAATTACGAGCCGTGTTATTTATCATTTCTAACTTATTAGATCGTACCTTTCGAATTTGTAATGGCCTTGTGACTCAACTAATACCCCGTTCAACTTATCGGCTTGACATTACGTGCAAATGTTTTAAAGGATCCGGTTCGTCAACCTTTTTGTGTTTTCCAAGCAAGCCGAACCGAGTGGTGCCTTGTGTTATTATTTTACAACTTATATTTCATTATTTAAATTCTTTCTCAAAACGGGCAACATTCACTACTTTTGGTTTTAAAAGATAAACGACGAACTGTGATCAAACCCCCCCCCCCCCCCTACTGAGTATCCTTTATACTCACCCCTACTATTTTGGTTCTTGCTTCAGGTAGACAGGTGGCGACGTCACCTATCTTGTTAGTCGGTATCAGCAGGTCTAGATAGGCTCAGTCTTTCTGGTTTGTCTTGTCAGTGGTCCCAACAACCGTCGAGTCTTGTTCATTATATTTATTTACTTTACGTATTTATGTGCCCCTGATGTGGGATAGTTGACGATATCTAGGATTGTACAGGATAGACTAGTTGAGCCATGGATGGCACTACGTCTTGTTATTATGTTGTATTTCGATTTGCACATGTTTAATTGACATTTATGGAATTTATCTGTTTACTTAAATCGCTTCCGCATTTCTCTGTTTTATTGTGGTTGTTGTTGGGATGGTTGTCGCTGTTGCCGAAGGTTATTGCTTGAGTGCCGTTCGCCGGAGTGGGTTTTTGAGTTGAGGCCTCTCACTGAAGCTCGGGAATCCGTTTCGGTGCGGATATGGCGGTCCTTCTTCAGGGGGCGCTACATTACATCACTCAGCCACAATTAATGTCTTCAACCAACCAAGTCCAATTATGCATTTAATACAATTATTTAATTATTGCAATTTATAAAACAATTCGTAGAAACTACAATAAGATACTAAATACGCAACAATTATCCAATTATCACAAATTCGAGGAAATAAGAATACTCATTCATGTAATGCCCCGTTATTTTCCGAGGTACGTTAGTCGATTATTTATGAATAATTGTGAATTATTCGAAGTTTTGTGAATTATTTGATTTAATTATTTGATGAGGAATTTTGGAGAATTCTTGTAATTCCGATTATTCGGGAATTCTAACCTCGTATTGTTATCGAGGGTTAAATGAGGGTCATTTTGACTGTAAGATCGATTAATTTCGACAAGTCGACCTTTTAGCTCGGAATAATAATTTTCGGTATTCACGGACTGGCTCGAGTTTGAGCCGGTATTCTTTTTCTTTCTTTTTGACTTTCGGTACTTTCTCTTTCCTCACTTCTCATCTACAACATTCATCTCTTTTCCCTCTTGTCTCTCTCTCGGCACTCTCACACACACAAGAAAGAAACCTTTGATCAAACCATCCAATATTCAAGATTCAAGCTTCTTAGTCTTCAAGGAATCACTTGCAACTCCAAGCTTTTCCATCCAAGCTTTCATCTTCTTCATTTTCCTATTTTTCCCTATTTGAGGTAAGTTGGTATAAACTTGTAATTCTTGAATTTCATTGGTATTGAAGTTGATTATATGATGGATATATGTTGATATGAATGTTATTGAGCTTTTGGAAGCATGATTGAGCTTTTAAGCTATGAAACACCATTTTCACTAATTAAAGCTAAATGGGTTTATTTGTAATATCGAATTCATGATTTCTTTTGCTTGTTTTAATGTTGTTTTCATGATATACGATCATATTAAGCATTTAGGTAGAGTTTGTTGGAGGATTGGGGGATGAAAAATGAACTTTGAGCCAAAAATCAAAAAAAATTCTCGACTGCTACAGTAACCTGCGTGTTACTGTAGCAAATTGGCTACGGGAATTTGGCCAAAAATGTGGCGATCCGAACTTTAAAAATCCCGTTTTCACCCTAAAACTCGTCCAAAAATCATTATTTCACCACCATAAATCATCTAACACACAAAATTACTTATTTTGAAAGTTTCGTGGTGATTGGACATGTTCGGGTTTTGAATAGTGTTTCGGGGGTACTTTTGGTAATTTTCCCAAATGTTTGGAAATGCTTCCCCAAGCTTCTATATGACTTGTATGCCTTCTTTGCTCAATATTATAAGCTTCTAATGTGTCTAAATGCATTTATACCTGATTTACCATTTTATAAGCATGTTTTGCATTTTCGTTAAAGCCGTTCGTCTTTTTGGTTGGGTTGTCGAGTCGTGTCTTACCTCGAGGTCCTGTGTGTTACAGGTGGGAACCAAGAGGCTAAGACTTAGATCGTCGAGCCTTCCTTTTGTCAGCTTTCAGCCTACAGGTGAGGATTTAAAATCTTTTATCTGGAGCATTGAACAAATATTTGCTAAAATCATCCCCTTTTTATATTTCATTTATATGCTTTGCCGATATTTGAGATAAAAGGTTTCAATAGCAAATGATATATATGTAGTTTGCCAAAATAATTGTAAAATAGAGACAAGTAAACAGTTTTTGATTTATAAAGTAACTTTTGGTCACGGGATACGCGCGTATGCCTTGGAATTGCTCGGCAACGTGGCGGAAACCCTAGACGGTTACATTTCTTGTCTCGAACGACCCCTTTTGGTCAATTTGCTCCTTTGCTCGAGAACGAGAAAGGAGAACTAAGTGATTTACAAAGCGAGATGTTATTACCTTTAACCCCAGTGAGGATGCTCATGGGTGTATTTGGGCCCGGATTATGTAGTTGGTGGAGACCCGGAGACGTGCGTCTAGGGTGAAGCCCAGGCATAATCCATAGATTGTGAAGGGTTTAGCAACCCGACGGACAATCGAAGGGTATTACTTGTGGCTAGTCGGAGGTAGTCTAGCCGAGGTAATACTTACACCGGTTACGGTTATGGCAAAGATCTTGAGTTGCTACTTGATATGCCAATGGTGTTTGGATTTCAAATCATCTAAAATGATATTTATTTGGGAGTTATAAGGAGATGGCCCGTTCTCGCCGGGAATAAAACGATTCATAAACACTTTTGCTTTTATATTTAATTCCCAAGGCTTTGATGAATTGTAAATAGAATGTTTCGCCATAAGATTCATGTCTATCAAACCAAAGCGAGGAATTAAATAAGCTTTTAAATATTACGTATATCCCCCTTCCTCACTGAGTTCGTTTAACTCACCCTCTCTTGGTTCGTGCTTCAGGTTAGAAGTTCGACCGTCCATGGTCGATTACTGGCAGCAACAGTCGTAGGCTTTTGAGTCTCTGTGTCGGTCCCTTTGTATTTACTTTTGTGCGAGATCGATACATTATGACTTGAATTACATGTTAAGTTGAATTATGTCGTACATATTCGAAGATACATGTTTTATGAATTTGTGAACGAATTATATATGACCTGGATGTAATTGGAGCCTTTGATGGGCGTATATTTGATATTACTCCTTCTACGTTATTGCTTCCGCATAATTGTTGTTTTGCGCCTTGTTGTTGGGAATTGCTGTTGCCAGGTTGTGGAATCCTGTTGTCCGGGGCGGGTTTTCGAGTTGAGGTCTTTAACTGTCACTCGGGGGCTCGTTTCGGTCCGGGGGTTGTGATGTAGGGGCGTCACAATTCATGTACAACATATTTATCGAGAGCAACGGGAGGATTAGTAAAATGACTAAGTGAGGGGTTGTACATATATAGCATAAAACAGAAATATGATTCACAATTTATAAATAAACAGAAAACAACAAGAGAGAGAGAATGGGGTTTTTCTAATACCTGTGTGAATCATAACATAAACAAATAACTTACTGTCAAATTGCTCGGCGAGTCGAGTGGGTTCTCCAGCCTTATATCCCCCAAAAACGAAATCAGAAGCATAATAATGCAAACTAACCTTATCCCTCCCATATGTAGGCGGGAAGCTATCCCAGCACTACCATAACATACACGCTAGGGATTTTCACCCGCGGCTACAGCTGATGCAATCCCTCGTCAACCAGCTCAGGAGGTCCAAGGGCGTCCACTCCGGTTACACAACCCTTGACCTCCCAAAACATATGGAGCGATAACCTGGGCTCCTTCATAGACCCTACGTCTCCGACATCCCCTGGGTGCCCTCTACTCCGGGCCCATAGAACATATCATATTAGAACATAACACTCGCATTTGGAAAACAAACCATTTTCCTTTCGATATTCAATCATATTTCATTGGCCAAAGGGGCCGTTCGAGACAAGAGGTGAAACGGTCTAAGAATACAATCGCGATGCTAACTGTTCCGGGTAAAAATCAAAAATTTTCGGCTCGGTTTCGGTAAAAACCGAATAAAACCTAAATCCTAAAAAAAATTTAAAAAAAAGAAAGAAATGAAAAATAACCAAACATAACCGAAAAACTGAAACCAATTTAAAAACCAAAATACTAAATATAATACCAAAATCATGTCTCCTTAATTCCAAGTGTCTAACATCCAACAAAATATATTTTTTTGCACGGAAAAAGCAAAAAAACAAAAAGAAACTATCATAATCAGCAAAAATGCAAAATCAGCCACACTGCAGCAGCACCAAACTCCTTTGCAGCAGAATACCAAATGATCAAATATCAAGTTTAACAGTGATCAGTGATGATTGGTGTTGCCGTGTGGTTACTGGGTAAAGAGTTTGATTTATGAAGATTGAAGAAATAAGAATTGAACTATTAAGAATGAAGACAAAAGGGTGAGAGATGAGTGAATAGTGATGACTGATGGGTGTTATTTATGAACAAATTAAAGGAAAGAAATCTGATGAGAAAATGAGATTCTAATCGGTTGGAATTACTTGGAATTTAAGAGTTTTTAAGAATACAAGAAGTCAATTAGTCAAACATATTTAAGGCATTTAGAATTTTAGTGGGTTAAGAAATCAAGAAAGAATACAACTCAACTCACTTTTATGTCTAATATTAATAATTTAATATTATATACAGGAGAGGAGTAGGACTGTAGCAGTAGGAGATTAAAACTAATTTATTCGGTTTCGGTAAAAACCGATAATCGACTGTTTTTTACCAAAATAGAACCTAAACCAATTTTAGAACTTTTACTAACCTAAACCTAGAGCAATCTATTTTGGTTCGGTTTTTCGGTTCGGTTTCTTCGGTTTCGGTTCGGTTTTCTCAGTTATGGTTTTTTATGCACACACCTACTGAGGGCTGCTGCGGCCGACATCGGGAATGTCTCGTCTGCAAGACAAAGGAAACTATATTAACACGACAGTTCAAAGATTATACATCGGAAAGCAGTAAGACTCATTGTACCTAGAGTCAACTCCGACTCCTCATTCGAGAACGATAGACCCGCTGCCTTTAGACAAGGGTCTTTGAACAAGTCCAACCTGGGAAGGCCCTTTGAGCCTGCTATCCTATGAAGCTTCAAATCGTGATAAGTGGTAAAGGTAGGGTCCAGGCCCTCGGCCAACCTTCCTTTATTGCGACCAGACCACTAAACCTGGATGTTGCAACGCTCCAGGAAGTACCATTCTTGTACTTCAAGAAAATAGAACGCTTCTTATATTTCTCCCCGTGCGAGCTCGGGGTCTCCACAAACTTCTTCTTTGCGAAAATAGAAAAGAATTCATCCCCGCCTTCGCCACTGGATGACCTCTATGACGAGGCCACCCGGAAGAGCTGCTTGAAGTTGGCCACGGTTGGATCTAGGCCCAAACATTTCATGGCTATCACGAAGACCGCTATTAGGTGATAGGAATTCGGCGTTAACTGACATGGGCTCACACCAACCGCCTCATAAATCGCCCGAGCAGGCTCTGAGACCTACACCCTGAATCCGGCCTCAAAATCGTCCAAATATACAGTTAGACACCCCTCAGGGGGATTATTGGCCCTGTCACTCCTTCGAGGGCGCACCAGCTTGAAGTCAGAGCCAATGTTGTATTTGACCCTCAGCGAGGCCAAATCTACGCCCTCGAGCTTAAGCTTCATGTCCCCTGGCGTCGCCTTTGTGCGAGGAACTTTCACAGGCTCCCTCTGCTCCTTCTTTTTGGCCTTCTGCCTCCTCTTCTAAGCAATAGGAGCCTCCTCCTCCTCCTCGAGAGTATCCTCCTCTTCTTGGGTCTCTTCCTCCACTCGGCTCGCTCAAACCCCAGTGGAACTTCCCTCGCCATAACCAAAAGACTCTGCCCTTTCCTCCATGGCGGCCTCCTCCCTCTCTTCATCAGAAACTGTGGCCTCCAAATCGGCCACCTCCTCATCCACTGCATATTCCCCCTCAGAATTCCTCCCTCCTACTTCATCATCCTCCAAGACAGGACGGTCAAACGATATACCATTGCCCGAATCTGAGGACGACGCGTCCCTAGACCCTCAGATCTCGGATGCAGTTGACATACTTGGGGAAATATAAAAAGTAGAAAGTACGAAAAGAATAGAGAGTATGAAGTTGAGGAGTTACCTAAAAAAAGTCTGGAAATATGGGTGTTTGGTTTCTCCGACGACTGAAACTGCGAACGCTGCTACTCTCTCAAGCTTTTCAAGTGTTTTGGATGCGTAAAAATCTGAAAACGACTAAGACTGAGGGTAATTATAGAGCGACTATGATGGTGAAAGCCCTAGGGATTGCAAACTACGTCCATTTCAACTTTTCAAAAAACGTTGGGTGCGTCGTGGATGCTAACCGTTGCGACTGGGCAACTAGCCATCATAGCCTACTAACGGTGCGACGCACGCGCCTCATTACTTGTGCAGCATTAATGGTGATTTGCCATCAGACTTTCTCAATAGTCTACAATCGCCTCACGAGCTCGACATTTGCAGAGTGGGGGGGCAACTGATATGGTGCAATTTTGTATTGCCTACGTGGCTTGATCCTGTCCATCCATCCCTTGAGGGAGCATGTGACCTTGAGCAGTGTATACCTCCTGCTCAAACAACTGAGCGCCTCGCTCAACTACTGAATGGTCTCGCCTCATTAAAGCTGCTACTCGCTGGCTACTAACTGGCCTCGAGAGCGCACATCCGTTCGGACTGCCTCCTCGTATTTCTACCTCATAAAGTGGTTCCAGACGAGCAGCGCCCAATTAACTGCCTTAGCTGATTTCATGGGATTTCCTCACATCTCGTATCTCCTATACTTAAGGAAAGTCCCTCCGAACAGGGAAAACCTAGCGGAACAAGGAAGACATCCCGTTCGGGACTCTCCTTCCTTCTGAATCGCCCAAATCCAGGGATTCTCGCCCCAAACCTCCTTATAAATACTTCTGCACACAGATTATGAAGGTACAATCACTTTTACATACCCAAATTCTGTCAAATTCTCTTAAGCTCTTACCCGTACCTGACTTGACTTAGTGGAGGGTCTACGCTGGCTTAAACCCCAGTTTGACCTATAACTGTAGGTGTTCATCGTTCTTAGCAGGTAAAAGAACCCATACTTTTGACAGGTGTTGCAGAATTGGCCGGATCCTAGCCGTCGGATCTCCAAACCAGTTTCGTGCATCATCAGTATGGTTTTCTAGTATGAGAATAAGATTTTTTATACGAGGTATTTAAATGTGGGGAATGAGCTTTTCTAAAGTCAAAAACTCATTTTTTTTAGGTTAAGGGCAAAATAATTTGAACATATTTTTTATATAATTTTAATATTTCAATATTTTTTAATAAAAAAATAATAAGGATACAATCTAAAATTACAAGACCCTGAATTTATTTTATAATTATATATTTATATAAGAGATATTTTGATAACTTTTTTTTAAAAAAAAATCTACTTATAATTTTAATAACATAAAAAGGTAATTTGAAGTTTAGCTAAGTCGCGTTAGTCAAAGACGCGTTAGTCAAACACGCGTTAGTGGAAATGTATTGACATGTCTGATGTCTATTATTAATATTCTACGGACGCTCCTGTCTTTGATTTTCTGTGCTCAAGCAAACCCGTCAGTCTTTCCCTCGCTTTTACATACATGTCGAACCCAGCCTCTTTGCTCATCAAATCATCCGTGAAGTACTCACTCCTAATCAAACTCGAGTTCCTCTGAGCATTCAATCCTTTCTTCTTCTCTAGATCTATCTCATTTTCATACAATCCAAGATGATGCAGATCTTCGTGAAAAACTTGATCACCGGAAAGACGATTTCTCTTGATGTGGTCAGTTCCGATACCATCAACAACGTGAAGGAGAAGATCCAGGACAAAGAGGGGATACCTCCGGTTCAGCAGAGGCTGATGACAACTGGCGCAACAGATCTCGAAGACGGCAGAACCCTAGCCGATTACAACATTGAAATGGCATCGTACCTTTTTCTTGGCCTCCGGGGTGGGAATCAGATCTTCATCTATACTATGACAAAGATAATAGCCCTAGAGCTGGAGGAGTCCGATACTGTTTATAACATTAAGGCTCGGATGCAGGACATCGGGGGAATTCTGCCGGATCAGCAAAGGCTGATCTTCGACGGAAGGCAGCTTGAGGACGGCAGAACCCTTGCCTATTACAACGTACAGGCGGAATCGGTCATTTATTTGGTCCTTCGTTTTACCGGTGGTGGTGGTGGTGCTTGTATGACGATATACATTGAAACTTCTAGTGGTAATAGAATTTCTCTTGGGGTCGACAGCGGCTGCACCATCGATGCAGTTAAGGCCATGATTCGGTATAAGAAAGGAGTCTGGCCTATTCTGCAGAGCTTGATCTTTGCGGGGAAGGAGCTGGAGGACGGCAGAACCCTAAAATATTACAACATACAGGATAAATCGACTCTGCATGTGGTTCTGAGGTCGGGTGGAGGTATGCAGATCTTTGTGACGACTTTGTCTGGGGAAACTATTTCCTTGCTGTTGGCGAGTTCAGATACAATTGGTAGTGTTAAGGCGCATATCCAACGTATCCAGCTAGAAGTGGGTATTCCAGCAGACTACCAGCAGAGACTGATCTTTGCTGGGAAGCAGCTCGAGGATGAGCACACACTTGCCGATTACAATATCCAGAAAGGGGCTACTCTGCAACTCAATGTTTTGAAGCGGTAAAGCCACAACCTCTGGTCCGCTTTTGAAAACATTGCTGCAACTTGTTCTTCGTGATGATATATGATTCTGTCTTTTGATCACACATTCCTGTATGGATGATTTTTCAGAATCGAATAATGCTAAAATTTTGGTTTATCGTTTTGTTTCTTTAATGGATTCAGGGGATTTTTAAGTTGTCTTGTGCTAAATGTAGTAGTCTATAATTTGTTCAGTAATGCTGTTGTGTATTACATTCTTGTTGATTGTTACTTGTTTGTGGTGCGTATGAAATTTGGGAAATTTGAAATTTGGGAAATTTGCTATAAAAGTCCCTGCGTTACCAGAAATGAGCCAAAAAAATCCTATCATATACAAAGTAGTTATAAAAACTCTGTGTTTTGAATTAATTTGTTGAAAAAACCCTACAAACTTTGTTGTAACTACACGTTCGTTGATTGAGAATAAGAAAGTGAATTTAGTTATTAAATGTCTAAAATGTCCTTAATTGGCTAAAAAAAGCTGGCATGCATTATTTTTCATTACAACCTCAATTTTTGCCCAAAATTATGGCTAGAAACTATTACACTAGGCCTATAAATTTTTTTACGCATTAAATCAATGAAATAGAGGTTTATATTATATTATGTGAATTGGCTAAGTTTTTTATAAAGTTAAAAAAATAAATGGAGAGAGAATCTGTACAAAAATGCATAAAAGAATGTGTAAATAAGTCCAACAATACAAATAAAAATAAAGCATTAAAAAACACCAATTCCCATTACCAATTCTGCTCCAAATAAAGTATTTGCATGGGGCACACATGACCTGTTCAAAGTTGATTCTCTGGTATGTGAATGCTAGGGTTCAGTCGGTACTTTGAAAAGAAGGAGAAAAATATTGACCAGAAAAATATGCGTGTTGAAGTGAGAATGAAAGTTAAAAAAAAAAAAAAAGTGAAGTGAGAATGAACTTAATGTTATAAAAGTAAGGGTATAATGGTCATTTTAAATGTTTTGTTGACTAGATTATCACAGGGGCAAGTGAGCAAATATTTACCAAACATATGATTTTTTTAGCTACTTTTTATATGACATGATTTTTTTGACTATTTTTAATTAACACAAGGTTTTTGTAGCATTTAATTCTATGAAATTTTAATAGAGAATTGTGGTGAATTACTTGAATCTGAATTATGAAGATTCAAGTTTACCTCACCATATGAACCCTATTACCTAATACTTTCGATTCCCTTACGAATTGCATACTAATTCTTGGTATTTTTGCATATCAATTCCCCATGATATACGTATTGGTACCTTATATCAAGCATTCCGACTTAGCCATTAGACGACCATTATTTTACTTAAACAAAAAAGCTAAATTTACTAATTAAATAGTCCTAAATTAAATATATAATAATGTATGTATATATATATTTTATATATATTAATTATAAAGTCCTGATTATATAATTAAATTCTATTGATCTAGTATTAGTTGGAAAGTTAGAAATAAATTAATATGGATTGATTTTGACTTACTTGAATCGATTGAATAATATTAATCTAATGTTAGTTGAAAAGTTAGAAATCAATTAACATTTATGCAGTGTATGTGAAAGGGAAGGGAAAGATTTATGAAGTTTGAGAATTTCTTTATTGAAATTTGTGTTTCAAATGAGGAAATATGTTAAGAATTGTAATGTTCTATTACGTAATTTTAATTAAGAGAAATTTATTATATTTATATAATTTTGTGTTGGTATGTATGTTATGTAATTATATATATATATATATGAAAATGAATGAGTCAGATATTTTAGGAAATATGCTTATGTGTTAATGAGTTGGATTAGTTAAAATTAGTTCATTTTGACATGTAAATTATTTCTATAATTAAGTCATTAATTATGATTTTTATAACTTACATATATATATTTAATTGACATTCCATATATTGGTTTATATTAAAAAAATTGTAACTCCTATTTAATTATAGAATTATATAACTACTTTATATAATATTGATATTGAAAATTTTATTCAAGAAATAATTTTAAGTAAATTTTAATAAGATTTGCTAATTATTATGAACTTTACATTTAAGTGCTAAAAATATATATATATAATTGAAGGGGAGCTTAAAACTATTTATAATGTAGATATAATATATATAAAGAGTTTTTCAATAAAAAATACAAAATCATATCATATTACTATTTTTATATATTTAAAATGAGTTTTTCATATATATAGAGTATGATTATTTTATAAAAAGAATTATTTTGGTGTGTGTTGCAAATTATGAGTTAATTATTTATATGTATGGTTAATAATTATATAAGAAAATATGATTCATTGTATTTAATAATATATATTTTATAAATAGATTTTTCCGTGCAACGTAGAGAATATATATATTAATTTATAAAAAAACTATATTAAATTTGTGATATATATTAAGTTGTTAATATATAAACTTCAATTAATATTAATATATTAAATTTATAATTATAAATTAATTTTCGATGCAACGCAAGGGTTAAAAGTTAGTTTTATATGAGTATTCATAATTTACGTAGTTTATGGTAAAAACATATTGTCTCCAAATTTTAATAGTACCATGTACCGAAAAAGTGTAAACTAAACCTACCCTACGTACCAATTCTTTAGCAAAATAATGTATTACATACCCGTACTTGTATCTAAGTATCGAAACGTACCCCGTCCCAAATATTACAAAACATTCATCGAATTTAATTTAATCCTGGAATTATATTTTATTTTTCTGCCCCACCCGTTTTGTTTGCGCACTAAAAAAAAGCGATGCATTCTAATTCTACCATCCTATTTGGCATTTTCCCGTGAAGCTGTATGTGGAAAGGGGAAATTTTTGCATGAGTCGGGTGTGGGACTCGACTCATACACCCTCCATTACTTTAATAGCTTTAAGTCTCACTTTTTTTCAATTTTTCACCCCGTATTCTATTATAGGGTGAATTATATTTGTATTCCTAATATTTGTCATATTTATATTTAAGTTCACTTAAATGTATTTATTATATATAAGTTCCTAAATTGGTCAATATTTATATATATATATATCTCTGAATTGGTCAATATTTGTTTTTAAATCCGTGGTGGGACCTAAATATATATAATATAAATTAAACTAAATGATATTGGGTATCGCTTATATCTAAAAAATCACATTTTATGTTCAATTTGATCAAATATAGATCAGTCCAGGGATCTAAATATAATTAACGCATTTAAGTGGACCTAAATATAAATATAACAAACTTCAAGGACACATATGTAATTCTTCCTTTATTATATTAAAATCCTAACGTTTCTTCAATTTCAGTGTATCTTCGTCTTCTTTTTTTTTTTTTTTCTTGTTTTTCTGGGTTGCTCAAGGAAACAGACAAAGCAAAGGGGCAACAGGCTATATTAAATAGCCACTTTTATTTTATTTAATTTAAATTATCAATTTCTCCTTTTATTTATAGCTGTACATGAAATGAATACCTCAATCCATTTAATTGAATGCACACAAAAAAGTTCTTTCTTTTTTTTTTTAAACTTGTGATGCTAAGTAGGAGTATTTTTATTTTTTTTAATACTGGGAAGATATTCACAATTATCGTTTATTTTTTTCTTAATTATTATATATTTATATGGTATGTATTAAAAAATTACATGCATACTATATTTTTATGTGTTGCTCAGTCATACTAGCAGCATTACAACAAGCCGCAACAACCCTCTCCTCGTGAAGCTAGTGAACACTTTGAACAGGCAGAATCAAGGAGAGAGTTCTCAGCGCAATGTAAATACCACTCCCAACATGCTACACCCCAACACCTGGGTCAGAGACCCAACCACTCCTGCTTCAAGAGTTGTTACTGGGGCCGGAGAACGAACAACTGGCCCTCGTACCATCAACGATATCAATGGCGCTCCTACTTGAAGGACCGTTCAAATAAATCCTTCTCATTTCACCTATGAAGGCACTCCAGCAGACGACCGCGTTCGTGAACTGGAAAAGCAAAATCTCAAGCTCCAGGCTGCAATCAACCGCTTGAGAAACGACATTGAGGTAGAAGAACACCTCGAGGAGCCTGACGAGTACGTTATGGAGCGAAGAAGAAATGCACCTTACCCACCTCGCGAGGAGATAGATCATTACAGTGAAATCACCCGAGGACGTCCACTCACAGAAAAGGTGCTCATGACTCGAGCTGGAAGAGACAAGGTTCCTACTTCACTCCCAAGATGCGATGGAACCACTGATCCAGAGAAACACCTCAACTCTCTCGAACATTTGGCGTATTTATACAAACACCTTGACGACTACTGGTGTAAACTCTTCGTGACCACCCTCGAAGGGGTAGCACAAGACTGGTACAAGAGGCTCCCCTCTCGTTCTATCAACAGATACCTTGACATCAAGAAGGCATTCTCTAGCCACTTCAGCCCTTTGAAGTTGGTTAAGCAGCCCACCACGAATTTATTCAACATAAAGCAGGGCCCTGACAAATCCCTTCGAGATTATTTCCGAAGATTTGGAATCGAGCTCACCAAGGTGGAGACTCCTTCAGCGGACTTTCTAAGACATGTTGTACACAATGGACCGAATGACTCGATAACCAGTTAAGAATGTGCCAATGCCATAGTCCGAAAGGAGCCTCAAGACATGATTCAGCTAAAAAATATTGCCAATGGTTACATGGTGCAGGAAGATTTCGCCAACCTGAAGTATTCTCATGGTTCGACCACAAAGGCAGTCGAGAAGGATCCTCTTGAGTTCATCGACAAGATGACAAGCGAGATAAGAGGAAATTCGAGACCAAGCATCTCTACGATGGAGGAAGGGTAGAACTGATCAAGAGCAACGCTGAGATACTGGCCATCAAGGGAGTAAAAGCTTTTACTCCTCCAAGGCCTATGAAACCCTCTCACCACACAAGAAATTCGGACATCTACTGTGCCTTTCACCAGCAGTACGGCCATGAAACTGAAGATTGCCAGGCCCTCGAGGCGGAGATACAAAGGCTGGTGAAAGGAGGAAAGTTGCAGGAGTTTGTAAAGAGCCTAGACAAGCATTGCAAGAAGAAGTATCGCTCTCGAAGTCCTAGTGACCGTTCGAGAAGCCCAAAGAAAGATAACCGTCCTCAAAAGGACAAACAGAAGGCAAGCGATAACATGCCAATGAACGTAATCAACGTAATTGCAGGTAGAGCCACGAACGGTGACACCAAGACCGCCAGAAAGAAAGTTGGATGCCAATTCAGCCAAGAACCAAATGGACTTTCCATGGAAATCATGCAACTCGAGCAAACAGAAGTTCTGGGCTTCACAAACCAAGACTACGACAATGTTGTTGTCGGAGCAGACGGAGAAAGCCCAGATTACCCCCTAGTAATTACAATCGATATGTTAACACAAGAGTGAAGAGAGTGCTTGTTGATACAGGAAGCTCGGTGAACGTAATGCCTGCCTCAACTTTCAAAAAAGTTAGGCGTTTCGAGCGAATCCATGACAGCCGTCGAGAGTCCTCTGCTCAGTTTTGGAGGGAAACCAGCTTACCCGCTCGGGCAGATAAAGTTAGCCAGCTCCATGGGTACAACCCCGAGGAGGCAAACACATATCTAACCTACACCGTGGTTGACATTGATCTGCCTTACAACATCATCCTCAAGCGGCTAGGTTTGTCAAAGGTTAGAGCAATCCAATCTGTTTTCCACGGGAAACTTAAGCTCCCCACTCCTCGAGGAGTGGGCGAAGCTTGCTGAAATCTCAAGGAAGCCTGGGAGTGCTACATGTTGTCCACTAACTTGCCCAAACTCCCAGTCGAGCCCAAACCTCTCGAAGCAACAACCATGGAAGACGAGGAAATGCCAGATATAGAAGACATTCCTGACCCCAAGAAAGCCAAGAAAGAAAAGAAGAAACAGCTGGAACCAAAAGAGACAAGAGTCAAACCGACGGGAGAGTTCATGGAGATCGAACTCATACCTAGAGATGACTCAAAGAAAACGAAGATCGGGGCACAACTCAAAGGGGCATACCGCATCATGATGAGAGAATTCCTACAAAAGAACAGCGACGTTTTCACTTGAAAGCCTTGTGACTTCAAAGGAATCGACCCTAATGTGATTGTGCACCGATTAAACGTGGATCCAGCCTTCAAGACAGTCAAACAGAAGGCGAGAAAACTGGGAAAAGAGAGAAACGAGATAATCGAGGAAGAAGTGAACAGGCTTCTCGACGCAGGTTACATCAAGCCCATTCAATCCCCTGATTGGCTCTGTAATGTTGTGCTCGTGCCCAAACCTAATGGCAATGGAAAATGTGCAATGACTTCACGGATCTGAACAAGGCTTGCCCAAAAGATCCTTATCCCTTTCCAAGAATCGACCAGCTCATCGACTCAACTGCGAGTTGCGAGCTCATGGGCATGATGGATGCGCTTCAAGGATATTACCAGATCTTTATGGCGCCTGAGGACACAAGTAAAACCTCCTTCGTCGTTGATGTAAAGTTCTCCTTACGAATAACAACTGCGTTAAAATGAAGTATTAATTGGTGAGGCATGTCTCAGTGAGAGATGATCATATTATCTAATTTTTGCAAATATATGACTTCAAATCAAAGCAATACAGATTGCATACTTATTATTATACCTCTACATTAGACTTAAAACTAGTCTAAATTTTCTACTAATATTTGAAAATGTGTTGGACACCACCCATCAAAGAGTAGGACTTGCGCTTTATGGTTCCATTTATTTGCAATTCTTCATCGGATTGAAAAAGCTGAAAAGGTAAATTACACTTTCACCCTCCCAAGTTTATGCATTTACACATAAACCCCTGTGTCCTGAATAAACCGCGTTACTTTTTCACTTGAAATTTTCACGTCAAAAATCCTAAAGTGAAGGGGTACTGGGAAGACTTGTATTAAATTCAGGGAGGCTGTATTTAATTTATTAAACTACAAGGAACTTGACAAATTACATAAAGACCCCCCTCAACATTATGTCCATCATACCAATATTCGCTTGTGTTGTACCAATTTCGGAAGCTGTCATCATAATTTTTGCGAAAGAATCCCATCGGAAGGGGGTACTGGTAAAACGGACATACAATTGAGGGGGTCTATATGTAATTTAACAAAATACAGGGGGTTTAGATGTAATTTATCCTTTTTCATTATCTTTTCTTTTCACAATTAACACAATTGGAGAACCAACAGCATGTCATGAATTGCAAGATTTTTTTACTTTTCTTTTTTTTGGTGCAGTTGTAATAAAATGAAGGGATAATTACATCTACACGCCACTTAAGTTTTATAAATTACAACCAGTACCCCATCTTCGTTGAAAAATTACAAATACCCTACAACTAAGTTTGCAAAATTACATATAAGGCCCCGCCGTTAGGCTTCCGTTAGACAATAACGGAAACCTAATAACCAGTCCACTTGCATTTTCATAAAATATTACAATTAGCACCACTTTTTTAAAATTTATTACAATTAGCACCATTTTTTTAAATTTTATTACAATTAGCACCCCTTTTTAATGATGATGTCAGCGACGAGTTAACAGAAACCTAACGTTGAGGGCCTTATATGTAATTTGCAAACTTAGTTGTAAGGTATTTGTAATTTTTCTGTGAAGATGGGTACCAATTGTAATTACACAAACTTGAGTGGGTGCTAGGTGTAATTTTCCCTAAACTGGAACAAATGATCCAAAATGTGTGCAATTGTAGTAAAATTTCAATTTGAGAACTCTTATTTCTTTTGATATGCATTTTCACTTACATTTTTCGTTTTGATATTTGATTGTTTTAGATGTTAAACTTCACGGGGTTACATGTAAACCTTAACATAGATTAGCTTCCTTTTTAACTAAAGATTGATAATTTATTAAAAAAAATATATATAGAATTAATTATTAATTATTAATTTATTACATGTAAACCTTAACATAGATATCAATACTTCTCGCCCCTCTTCATCAAAAAAAAATAAAATCTACCTACGTCTATGCTTCCAAGTGTAGTTTGATAATTTATTAATTATTGATAAATATATAGAATTATTGATTAAAATTTCAAATATATGAGCATCTCATAAAAAGAATAGACATGCTATTCTATTTTAACAACTACGGCTGCCGAAACCTAAATGATACTATCAGGTAGAAATTCTTACGATGTACTGTATGAACACGGATACGGGAACATAATGTTTTTTCAACATTTACCGTCACAGAAGTGTCAGATATAGGCGTCCGACACGAGACGATACCAGGAACGGAGCCAGAATATTTGGGGGAACGGCCGCCCCCACCCATGCCCCTACTAGCTCCGTCAATATTGGACGACATTACACGGTCTTTTTTTTTTTAGAAGTGTCTGTATATCATAAGTTAAAAAGTTAATTTGGGTAGCTCATAATGCTCTTTTTTTCTATTATATTGTTGTCATCTTCAGATATTTTATATAGGAACTAATTTGGTTAGAACATCGTCGTAGTACTATTCCTCTATGCATCTCCATTTTACAATCTAATCCCATATTTGTTAGTTCATATCAAACTCTACTAGCAATTAACAAAAGTACAAATGATCACCATCTCGTACCACGCTCAAGTCCTCTATTTCTGCATTCTCTGCATTCACAACTTTTCTAATACTCTCTTCTCCAAATTTTTCACCTGCAGAAAGCGATTACATTTACAAAATTGGTGTCAAAAAAATAATAATTTGATAATTATAATTGCATGCAATAACGGGAAAGTTACACTTAGACTCCAAAGGAGTTTGCTAAATTACAACTCACGACCCTCTTAGTCAAACAATTATAGTTATACCCCACATGAAATTAATAATTAAAAAATACCCCTCTGATTAGAGTTCTGTTATTTACTTGAAGACGTCTTAAAAATGAACAGAAAATAGCGAAAATAACCTTATTTTTTCTATACTATGCATTATCCCAAAATTTTACTTGGGTGTTATTTGTAATATCATAAACTCCTTTCGGGTCTAAGTGTAATTTTTTTAGGGCCAAGGGTATAACGAACACTTCATGTCAAAAAATGGAATATTTCGTTAATTATGATGGAAGTCTAATGTTCCCTAGCAGAACCCTAATCCATGAATGCATTTTGTAATTATTCAATTTCATGTGAGTTATAACTGTTATGGGAAAATTGCAAAATCTGGACTCTATTTACTACCGAGTTGACATTTTGGGACACTAATAGTGAAATTCGCGTTAATGCCTGGTAACTTTTTTTTTTTGTAGCAATTTTGGGACACCGGGCTCAAAATCTGGACTCTATTTACTACCGAGTTGACATTTTGGGACACTAGTAGTGAAATTTCTACAAAAAAGTTACAGGGTCATGAGTTATAATTTAGCAAACTCTTATGGGGTCGTAGTGTAATTTTCCCTGCTATGATTTATGTCGGGACGAAAAAGTAATAAATGGAAAGTTTAAGTACGAAAAATGTAATTTCCCCATAATATACCTGTTAGTTTAATCAACTCCTCTACAGAATCACGCAGAGTTATAAGCTTTAGCAATATGCTTCCTGGAAACTTTACTGGCTCCAAAATTCATGTGAATTGTGACCCTCTTCTCTCCTTTTGTTGCTTCTACATCCAACTTCTTCTCATTTATTTCATAATTTATAATGAGATCAAAGAACCCTTTTCTTAGATGATCATCTGTTCTAGTTCTTGGCCTCAAATGCCCCCCTTTCGATTTAATCACATTTTTTTCCAGCAAAATCTTGACCATGTCGAGGTGGCCGTGTCGGACAGCCGTGTCGAAGGATTGTTGATGGGACAAATTCGCCTCGATTTCACTTTCCTTTTGACTTTTCGTTGGAAATCTTTTGCCGTCGAACAAATTATTGAGTCTAAGACTCGGATCGTATTGGCCCTCAATGTCGAAGCTCCGCCACGCTTTCAATTTCTAGAACAGGCCAAAGGAGAGAGAGTTTTGAGCTCTTCGAAGAAAATTTGGTGGCTAATTGCCGGACCTAAGTTTGGCCTAATTACGAAAAATTAGTGAGCTGGAAATATATCAAGCCATCGAAGAGGGTCCTTTTTGTAATTCGACAAAAGTTTAGGGGTCTTATTATAAATATCATGCAAAAATGTATTTAAAATTGAAAAAGCCCTTTTGTACTCCGTTCAAATTTGGGCTTGTGATTGTAATTTAATCCTATTAAACGTATGTTGAAATGAAATCGGCTTTCTAATTGACCTAATTAATAAAAGTTGTCCAGTTTGGAAATATATCTAACCCAATGACTGGGTTATTTTGTAATTGCACCAAATTTTCAATTTTTTTTGGGAAAAATACTAAAAAACCCCTAGGAAAAATTTTTATATTCAAAAAATTCATAAATATTTTGTTAATCTGAAACATCAATTCCATCAAATTTTCATTCTAAAAAACCCAAATTTTAATTTTTGGACTAAATCACGCTTAAGTACACTTAGATTAATGATTAATTTTTGTAATACTTTTTTCTCTTTATGTTATTTAAATAATTTTTTATGAATAAAAAATTTAATATATTAAATGTTATTGGAAAAATAATTACAGTAAGAAATATATATATATATATATATATATATATATATATATATATATATATATGTTTATGTATGTGGGTGTAAACATATTTTCTAAATTTTTTATTTACAAAGTATAACTGAAATAATTAATTTTCCAAAATTAAATAAAATGAAAAAAAATTAAAATCTTCATAAGTTATTCTTTTTATAAATTAATATATGTATATCAAACTAATTTATAATTAAACATAAAAAAACTACTTTAATAAATTTAAAGGTGAATTTGTCAAGAAAATGAGTCTCACGGCGACGACAACCATCCCAATATCAATTCCCTAGGATTTCACTTCGCCAACCTCTCCCAAAACGTCGCCAAAATGTCCTTCGTCGTTTAGCTATGAAGTTAATTTATCGTCTCGAAGCTGTTATCGGAAACACCCGCGCATTGAGAACCATAGTCGGCTTTTTTCGTCTTAATCTACCTCGCGCAATCTATTTTAGGGTTTAAGCTATAACTTCAGGTTCGTACCGCGTATTTACTGTTAATTTTGGGACTTGACCCAAATTTCTTATTTAATTCGTATTTTAGGGTTATAGTTCA
Source organism: Verbena officinalis (assembly GCA_958496215.1). Classification (NCBI taxonomy): domain Eukaryota; kingdom Viridiplantae; phylum Streptophyta; class Magnoliopsida; order Lamiales; family Verbenaceae; genus Verbena; species Verbena officinalis. The sequence continues at coordinate 34,854,281 of OY292386.1, read as the reverse complement.
ACAAAAGCACATTATAGTTCTGAGTACCAGCCTGCAAGTTGCACATCGTATATAGGGTATGGTTTGAATATGAACTTTGTTATTTGGCAAAGATACCCTCCGACGACGACGACGACCATCCCAATATCAATTCCCTACGATTTCACTTCGCCAATCTCTCGGAAAACGTCCTTCGTCGTTTTAATGTGAAGTTAATTTATCGTCTCGAAGCTGTTCTCGGAAACACTTGCGCATTGAGAACCATAGTCGGTGTTTTTCGTCTTCATCCACCTCGCGCAGTCTATTTTAGGGTTTAAGCTATAACTCTAGGTTCGTGCCTCGCTTTTACCGTTAAGTTTGGGACTTAACCCAAATATCTTATTTAATTCGCATTTTAGGGTTATAGTTCAACAAAAGCGCATTATAGTTCTCAGCACTAGCCTGCAAGTTCCACATCCCCTATATAGGGTATGGTTTGAATCTGAACTTTGTTATTTGGCAGAGATGGGTCGACCGAGTAAAATCAGCAAAAGCAAGGAAAGAAGTAAGGAAGTAAGCAAAAAAGGCCCCAGGAAAATCAGTAAAGTTCCTGGTAAACAGAGAAAAGACCGTAGTAAGAGCACCAGTGAAAGCAGCAAGCCTAAGAGGGATGATAAAATACAATGTCATTGTTCAATGACCTATTTCGCTGATAACGTGAAAATGCTTGGTGAGTTGACGAAGAGTCAGAAGGAATTGTTCGAAAAACCCCTATTTGCCTCATTCGTCAATATGCCCTCTGTTCCTGGTACATACACTCGTGTTGGATTTCTTTGGATCGTTACAACATTGAAATTGATTCATTTAAATTCAGGGACGTCATGGTTCCTTTTAATGCAAAGGAGTTCTCGATAGTCCTAGGTTTACAATATTCGGGTCAAAGAGCTAATCATGAATCCAAAAGAGAATCCTATATGCGGAGAGTGTATTTGCTAGCTTGCCTGCTATGGTGACACGAGCTAACATCTTCACTAGATTGAAAGAATTGAAGGATAGAAAGGATAATGATGGCGGTTTTTATTTGTGAGAATGTATATATTGTTTGTTTTCGGTTGTTTGTGTTTTCCATGTAGCAGCAAGAAGTTGCCTACTGGGCTGATAAGCTACGTTGATGATCTAGAGGATATCGGGCAATTTTCTTGGGGTAGAGCTGTCCATAGGTTCTTGGTTGTGTCAATGATTAAATATATACAGAAGGATGTAGATAAGTTCGTTGATGGATACTCAATGGGATTAATGGTAAGAAATCATACAAATGGTTCTATATGAGATTATGGCTTCATGTATGCATGCGTGTACTTTTGACATGTTGTCTTGGTGACAGGCATGATTCTATGAGCATTTTTCGATGTTTGGGAGGTCGGAAAGTAATTGAATTTCCCACGCCTTTTCAGATGGAGTGGGAGCACCATGCCCAATTCGGACAAGGCTGCAAGTGAGAGTCTGAGCAAGATAAAAAGGTTTTGCGTAAGAATTGAAATCTCATTTTACAGAACCTTTATATTATTCAGCATAATTCTTTTTCCTTAGCATTTTAATCTTATGAAGAAGTGAAATCTCATTTTGCATAACTTATATATTATTCAGCATAATTCGTATTCCATGGCTTTTTAATCTTATGAAGAGTTGAAATATCATTTTGCAGAACTTATATATTATTCAGCATAATTCATTTTCCATGATTTTTTATTATTATGAAGAGTTGAAATCTCATTTTGCAAAACTTATATATTATTCAGCATAATTCATTATCCATGGCTTTTTATTATTATGAAGAGTTGGAATCTCATTTTGAAGAACTTATATATTATTCTGAAAGATTGAAATTTCATTTTGCAGTTTCATGAAATTGAACCTGCAGACCCCATAGAGGCAAAACTAGTGAAACCTGGAGAACATGCCGCCCCTCTTAGTTTTGAGTTGAAAACTTGTGCCACTGATGAAGAGGATGAGGATGAGGAGGGTGAGGACGAGGAGCATAAGGATGAGGAGGGTGAGGATGAGGAGCATAAGGATGAGGAAGACGATATGGAAGATGTTGATGCGAATGACATAAAAGTTGATGATGTCGATTAGAAAGCATGTCCTGCTAGTACTGAGGCGGACAGTGTCATTGATGCTTATAATATGGAGATTGTCCCTGTAAATCAGACCGATGATAGCCAAATGACGCTATTAGCTGATGTTGTAACCGTACTTGTCGATACCCCAACCGTAGTAATTGGAAAACGTAAACGAACGAGTAGAAAAGTAATTAATGAGGATGATACTATTGATGTAGATGAAGCCTTGCTAAAGGTGATCGGGAGAAAGGATTTCGAAGGCCGCGAAGATGCAATTAGAAATGGCTTGTACCTTGATCAGATTGATGAATTGATTGAAAAGAAAGAAGCTGTATTACGGTAAGTTTCCTTTAAATGCGTAATTTTCGTTTGGGAATGCCTAACTTATATCTCATAATGTGTTTCTCGTATTTGAAACTACATACATAGATATTTGACATGTCGGAACTTGGATTCTATTGCAGCGATGCTGTGTATGAAATGAAAGATAGTAAAGTACAAGGCCGCTCTATCTTGAATTACATCCCAACAAACCCCATAAAATACACGTCGTGGGTTACCTAATGTTGTCTGAGCTTATGACAAACATCATGGATGTTAAGCATAGTAGTCAGAGACGACATTATTTAACCCCAAAACAGTTCCTTGAATTCCACAACAATTTAAGCAGGGCTATGAATAAATGACTTAGCCACTTAAATGCCGATGTGATCGGCAGTTGTCGCTACATAATCTTCCCTTTGCTCACAAAGTGTCATTATCACATGGTTGTATACTATACCGTGTCAAAAAGCCTCTCTTCATACAACTCGTTACCTATAGCGCCTCTCTCCGTAGGCGGCAGACGGCGCACTACAACCGCACTGAAACAGATCCTCGAGCAAAGACATGGCGCCCCCATTCAAAAACCCATCCCGGAAAACGGCACGACAAGAAAGCAATACGGCAACAACAACAAAACATCTCAACAACAGCGACAATAATGAAAATAAAGCGAAAGCAAAGCATAAAAGAGAATTCTCATAAATAGCAAACAAGACAACATTTATACATAAAGCAATCAAATAAAATAAATATCAGTTAGTGTCATCCTTGGCTCAACTACCTAACCTGTACAATCCTAGATGTCTTTAACTATTGCACATCAGGGGCACATAATTGCAGAAAAGTAAGTAAAGCTATAAAGGAATAATAAAGACACGACGTTGTTGGGACGATGACCAAGATTGACCAAATAGAGACACGAACCACGCTAGACCTGATGTTTCCACTGATAAGATAGGTGACATTGCCACCTGTCTACCTGAAGAACGAACAAAATGAGAGGGTGAGTATAAAGGATACTCAGCGAGGGAATAAAACTCTTAAATAACAGTCATGGTTCGTGTTTTATCATTCAAAATCCAAAACAAAGGAATATTGCTCATTCTAGAAAATAAAGATTAAAAGAGATTTATAAAGCTTCATATGAAGGAGCAACCTTCTAGTTCGGCTCTTTAAAATGTTTAGAAACTAACGAACCGGACAAGTGAAGAAATACATTTTCACATAAGAATTAGCCTAGTATTTTGACAAATAAACTATGCCTGGTCACGATTAATTTGGAAAAGACGGAAGAAGGCAAAACCCTTTACTTCCATAAAATAAGCAAACAATTAAATAAACTGACATAGCAATTTAAAGCATATAACACATAATAAACGTCCCGGCGAGCACGGGCCCTAATCCTCCTCAACACCAAACATATCATAAATACTCCTCCATCAGTTGTCGTGTCCAGAGGCTACCTTGAACCGACGATTCACATAAATATAGAATTTGAGAAAAACATACCACAAAGGCAATGACACCATCACGCTATCTCCGACTAGCCAACCACCGACTGGCCTTCGATAATGTTTGAAAGTTGGAAAGTGATACATCGGGATTTGCCCTAGACGCTCGTCTCCAGGCTCACCTCCTGAATACCCTCCGGGCACATTTTAAAAGAATGAATACATACATATTTCTCGCTTTTAAAAGAATGAAAAACATTTGTGGCCAAAAGGACCATTTGAGGCAGGTTTAAGTAACGACCTAAGAATACCTGTAAGTGCCACTCGCTTCAGGGGGATCTGACTCGGAGCTTAACCCTGACGGCTTTACTTACAAGCACGTCTGTTTGGATTCATGGTGCCCCGGGCGCAGCGGAAGTATGGGAATTTCAAATTTTTTTGTCCCATGGCCTTACTCGAATTAACATGAATCTTCATCCAATGAACTCAAAAACTTTGAAACGTTTATATATCTTGAATTTTCATACCTTTACGCACTCCTTTTGTAGTCGTTAAGGTATGAAAGCTTTGCAAAGATTCGATCCACTCCTTGATCACGCAGGCTTCTCGATTCCACCAAGGATTCGATTTTGAACCGAATCCCTCTAAGGTTGATCCACGGCTTCTCGCAGATGAACTCTGAATCTATTAAATCCTACTAGAGAGATTTAAGATCAGTATTTATCTAATATAAAATAAGAGAATCGAGAAAAGAATTTCAAAGGCTAGTTCACGTAAAACTACAGAATAGTTTTCTGCCGTTCACGTGAACTGCCTGTAGAGAGAGAGAATTATAGTTAGGAAAAATTTAACTCATGGAATGAATTCACCTTATCGAATTAGACTTGTGTCGCGACCCCCGGGCACAGAGAGGAGAACCCCTGTTGGACTCGCGGGTATAACCTTCGTCCCCACCGAGCACCACCCTAAAGTTTGGCTTAAAACCACATGCCGAAAGAGATTGCAACCTTGTGGTAGTTGTGCTTGGAGATTGGGTTATAAACCCTTCAATTCTATTATGAAGTTCCGATGTGGGATGAAACTCCCCAGGACGCACGGCCCTACGCACGGGCTTCAGCCCCGTGCGCCAGCCAGTGCAGCACTCACGATAGCTGGCCACACCAGGCACACACAGTCCTGCCCGCACAGTCTTGAGACCGTGCATAGGCCTGTGCGGCTTTCCTGAATGCAGCCCTCACGCTGAATTTTTGGGGCGTTATAATTGCCCCTCTTTCAAAGCGTAATGTCCTAATTACGCAGCAACACAGGCCCTGTCACTTCCCCACCAATGGGAAAATCTCCCCACGCACGCCGAGTTCCTTAGGCGGAGAACCCCTGGTGCGTGGGCCTGCACCGACGGTTGGCTCTGATACCATCTGTCGCGACCCCCGAGGACGGAGAAGAGAACCCCCCCTTCTTGGACGCCCGTTGGGCCTAGGAGTTTTTGGACATTTTCAAGGCTCTTTCAATTTAATACCAGATTACATTCCTTAGGCCCAATTTAATTAATCCCGATTAATTAAACAAGTCGAATATATTATTAAAGTGGGCATTAATTTATTCTAAATAATTTACAAGCCCATCATTAATCAACTTGAGCTAAAATTAATTCCAAATTAATTCTCTAGTCCAATAAGCCCAACTAACATTTAATTGCTATAGATTTTTCCTTCTATTAATTGTACTTAATTTATTCTAAACAAATTCAAGTGTCTCAATTAATCAATTTGACTAGACTTAAAACCAATTAACTCTCAAGTCCAAAACATTCAATTACACTTTAATTGAATTGTTTATCTCTTCATTACTCAATTAAATAGACATAGATTTATTCTCAAAAAATCATGATCTATTTAATCATTCCAATAAACTTGAATTAATTCTCAATTAACTCTCAAGTTGTAATGTTCAATTAACACTTTAATTGAAAAAGCTATCTTCTACATAAATTAAGTAGTCTCAAATTTATTCCAACTTAAATTTCGAGCCTCACTCTTAGTTACTTTAGACTTGAATTAATTCCCAATAAATTCTCAAATCTAATTTAGGCAATATGTTATCAAATAAAAAGTCTTTCGAATTTAATCACATTAAATACTTGTTAATTACTTTTAATTAACTTTTATACGTTAATTACACCTAATTAATATCTTGATCTCTTATTAATGAATTAATTCCAATTAATTAATTTGTCAATCCAGTTGACTGTTATCAAACTCTATTGATATAGATAAATGTGTTCGCCTTTGGAAGTCATTGTGTGACCCCTCAGGTTCACCAGTAGGACAACAATAGGAATACATAGTTAATGGCATAATTGTGACTTTAATTAAACTTATTTAATTAAAGACTATTTGTGAATCAACATATTGACTTCACATATAGATTCCTACAGACCATGGATAACGTCTAGCAACATGTCCATGGCCACCCATCCATCGATGAAGTGGTACGAACCTTTCAGCCTCATGATCTCCGTGAGATACGATCCTTCTTTCATCCAATTCCTGATTGAGACCTAGGGCATGGGTAACAGAACCCCAATAGTCTACAATTCTATGAATAACATTCCTATAGTAATTCCATTTGTATCTTACGCTCTAGGAACTCTTTCCTAGTGAAGACCAACCGAACCTTGCACAAGGATTTAGTGGTGGAATATACTACAATTGAATTCATAAGAATTCTCTTGTTCTTATAACAAGTGATAGATCCTGTCTTGACTCTCACAACCTTTATGCACAACTCGAACATACCCAATGTACAACCTATGTGAAACTCAGTTTCAGGAGTACATCAAAGTATGCTCCATTCATACATAAGGCAACCATGGAGTCTCAAGTCTAAGGATTAGTTAGACACGATAATGGCTAGGGAAATCTTCCTAATCTCTAAGACTCTATATGAGTCTTACCCCATTTAGGTATTCCCAGCAGGATCCCCAGTGAACCTAATCTCCATTAAGCACCCTCATATTCATAGAAGTGTCAAAACACTAGTGGCATGAAATGGGACACACTTTCATAAGACATACAAGCAAGTCTCAAACGAGTCTGTTCGACATCCCCTGTGTCTTTTAAACTCTTCGACTTGGAGTATTTTAGATCACACATTCGAGACTTATTTCATAGCCCCCATCAAATGGTGAAACCAAGTCCCATAGCTTACTTGTGATCTTGGGGTTTCATCCACATTAACAAATAGAACTTAACAAGTAAACTAAAATGCAATGTGATGAATTTGGTCATAGTAGTATTAAACGACTACTAACGTCTTTCTATTATCGATCACTAGATCGTTCTACTCTAGAGTTTTAGAGGAAATTCCTCAAGCAGTTTGGCTTTCCAGGGCACAACTCTAACAGTCTAAGGCCAAAGTGTTACTTTAAATGAAACTATTTTCTTGCCTAGAAAGCGAATAGATTTGGTTTATATACATAAAACATTGATATCAAAATGTTTGCTTAAACAACATAAAAGTAATAGGTTAATGTAACGGTACATCCCCAAATACGATGCGACGTTACGTCCCACACCAAGTGACAGTTCATAACGAGAATTGAGGTTCGGTTACGAACTATAACCTAGCGAATGACAAATAAATACAAGGTAGATTTGTTTGAGAAAGCATCAGAAACAAACAAACCGAAACCGCAGAGAAATAATCAATAAAATCCTATCCCGCTCAAGGAGCTAGTAAAGCAATAATTTAGAGGCGCGAGTATAAAGCCCACCAAGGCTATTGGAAAGACAGAAATCATAAATCTATGACATTTACAAGACCTCAACAAGTTGAAAAGACAGAAAAAAAATAAGTTTACAAAGTAGAGACTACACATCCTGCCTAAGACTTGATTTCTGCCTAGTAACCGAAACCTGAAACAAAAACACAGAAGTAGAAGGGGTTAGTCAAATCGACTAAGTGAGGGGGCTGTAATACATATATATTAATAAAACAGAATAAAGATTCAAAATTTTTAAATAAGAAGAAAGCAAATGAAAAAATAAAGGGTTTTAAGCAAATATTAGTGAATCGAAAGATTTTGTAACATAATAAGGCTCGGCGAGTTGAGCAATCACCACCTATTTCACAATATAGAAAAAATCAAATAAACCGCCCTTATTCGTCCTTGTGTAATCAGGTAGCTAACCCGAACTACTAATAATCAACTATGCAAGGATAAGAATCCTTTACATCTTTGGATGAGGACAAGCGTATGCGACAAGATTCCGTCCGGCGCAGGTACTCAAAAGGGCTGCCACACCGGCCACACCCCGAGCTCCCAACAGTTTGGAGACCAGAGCATTGAGATCCACTGTAGACCTGACATCTATCCGGATTCACCTCGTACCCTGATGTCCGGGCCAATAGTATAATATGGCACAGAGGCCAAGATAGATTCTCATATTTAAAAGAGTTTGTGTGATCAAGTGATCATTCGAGACAAGTTAAGCGACGATCTAGGAACATGCCCGTAGGTATCACACGCTTCAGGGAGGGCTCATGGGGATGCACCCTAACGGTTCCCCACGAGGTGTTCCGAGACCCAAAACTCCTTTAAAAAACAAAATAGGGTTTGCTTGTCTCTATTTGAATATCTTTTCCAAAATCATATACACAGTAATTTGATATCAAAGCGTTTTTCCTTGAACTCATCAAGATAGTACAATTTGTAAATAGCTACTACATATAATATAAGTTGGGGAAAGAAACTTAAAATCATAAAACACAGGCTTCAGGTTTATATGGAATATTTACATATGTATAAGAAAGCCGAATTCGGAAAATAAATCCCACCTAGATAATAAGACAAAAGGGACAAAAGAAAGAAGACCAGAATACTGCTCGGGAGTAACAATACCTGAAACCAAATACGACACAACCACGTAAGACGACAATACGATGCACGGTTATAACTTAAATCATATAGCCAGAATACAAATAAACAATTATACCACTTAATTAGGCACAAGAATAATAAAAGAAACTAAGAAATAAGGAAATTCCTAAAATTACAACTAATAATCAATTAGTTCTCATCTTAATAGATATTCGGATAATCGGATCTAACATTATTTAAGTATTACTACACAAGTTTAGGTTCAGAGGATCGGTTCAAATATAGTTAATCAGATGACTATTCTAAAACTATAATTAAAAGTTATTGCATAAACTAAAGTCTAACTTAATCAGGACAAATACGAAATTCCATTAAAAAAGATCATTAAACACTAACTAATTAGTCTAACATCTGTAATCCATAAGAAATATTTGGGGATTAAACTAATTAACCGTGAATGCTTAAACTTTGAGCTAATTACTATAGTTAATAATTAAAACTAGTTTGCTAAGGTTTAAACACTAATTACTATTACTGTAACGCCCTGAAAATCCGAATTATAATCCGGTATCTCCGAATCGAGTATTTGCGCAATTTATTATTTTATTTGATATTTAATATGAGATTTTAGAATAATTTCGTAAATGAATGGATTTCTATATTTAAATTACGAATTGTCAATGTGCGTTTAATAATATGAATTTTGACTGTAATTATGTATTATTTGGACAACGTGAGTTTTTGAACTTATTTTGCGAAATTACGAATTTGCCCTTTCGATTTTAAACCCTAGTCAACTAATTGACTAAGTCTCTCTCTCACCTCACTCTCGCCCAAATCAGCAGCAGCAGCAAAGGAGAAGAAAGAAAAAGAAAGAAAAAGAGAAAAGGGAAGGAAGGAGCTTCAACGATCGTCCCGACTTCGTTTCCCAACGGATTTTCGAATCGTTTTCGTCTACGAACACCTCGTGATTTCTTCTACGAGTAAGCCTTTCACGATTCTTTCGTTTAATGTCCCCTATGCCTCTTATTTCTCATTTTTGGTTAATAGTTGAATATTTAGGTTTTATTCGATTTTGATAGTATTCGTGGATGGATTTTCGTGTTTATCGTTTCTATATGTAGATTATATGTTGTAGATGATTATATGTGAGAATTAGGGATTGATTTGCATGATTAATCGTTTAAATGTTGATTTAAGTTTGAATTTCGCGTATGTTTTGATGTTCTGCATGTTTCTGCTCAATCTGGACGCACACGGGCTTTGCACACGACGTGTTGCAAGGCCGTGTGGATATACACGGCCTCTTGCACGGCCGTGCAAGAGACCGTGCGTGTGGTGCATTGGACACGGGCTGGTGCACACGGCCTTGAGGCCGTGTGCATGAGGCCGTGCGTGTTGCTTGATTGTGCACGGTCTCGGCACACGGCCGTGCACAAGGCCGTGTGGATCGGGGAACAGCCCCCTGACCTTCTGTAAGTCAGGGGCTGTTTTGGCCTACGGGTCCTGCCTCGGCTCGTCTTTTCCGAATTCTTTCTTCGCTCGTATATTCAATATATATGAGATAGATAGGAATTGCATGATTTATAAATTTATAGCATGTTCGGGTCTATGAATAGTGCGTTTTAAGTTTTCGACAAATTTCCTAACTTTTGCATATGAAGTCCGATTTTCCCGAAATTCGAATGCATACTCCTATATGATAATTTAAGCATGTCCATAAAGTTTCGTTGCATTTGGACTTGATTTGCATTTTTAAATGCATGAATTACTCTGTTTTCGTTTGAGAATTTGAACTTAAGTGATTGATTTATTTGTATAACGTGCTTCTATGTGTTCTAATGTTTTCATATAAGCCGTGCGTCGTCGTTAGTCGTATTTGGTTGTGTCTTTGTATTTTGCAGACGGTACTCCCGTGGAGTAGTGCATCCGGTCTTGCTTTTGTCTTATTTTGTATAGCCACAGGTGAGGCTTTCCTTTTCTGATTCCAGTACTATTATGTATATATATATAAATAAGCCTCTCCCGATATAAGTCAAGTTTACGTTTTGTTTTCACACCGTTTCTATATATATACTTAGTAGATATTTATGCTTATTATGTTCATTTGATTTATCGAAAATGATTTGATATGAAAAAGCACTACGTATAGTCTTTGAAATGTTTACGAGAGAGACATGTAAAACCTTTTGTTTTCTAAGGCTAACTTTGGCCTTCGGCCTCGCATATGACATGTCTCGAACGGTCTTTTGGCCAACCCGAAATGATTTGAAAAGCGAGTTATGATATGTATGCATGTTTGTTTGGGCCCAGAGTAAGAGCGATAGGACGAAGTCGGTAGACGTCGGGTCTACGGCGTAAATCCTATGGTTTCCTCCATTTGGGAGCTCGGGGTGAGGCCGGAGTGGCAGCCCTTTGAGTACCTGAGTTACCGTATGATATGTTATGCGTAGTTTGGATTTAGCGGTCCGTCTACATTGGAGGAATAAGGTGGGTTTCCCGTATTTATGTTTGGAAATTGGAGTTAAGGGCTCGACTCGCCGAGTCATATGATAAGTTATGTTTTATGTTAAGTCACCACCCGATTACGAAAACCTTTCTTTTATGTTGATTTCTTTTAAATTTAAAATTGGTGATTTATTTTCCGTTTTATAATATACATTATTATTCCCTCCTCACTTAGTCGTTTGACTAACCCCCTCTGTTTTACCCTGTATTGGTTTCAGGATACTAGGCGGGATCGTCGTCGTCGTCGCGTCTTAGAGTTACATTTATTTTTGGCTCATGTACAACTCTACTCCCGTATGGCTATTTTTACGTTTTTTGATATTAGTAATATTAGTTTAGGTTGTATTCGGGATTATGTGTATATTGAACCCGTTATATTATAATTATCGGGATATTGTATCGAACCCGTTTGTATTTAATTAATTGAATTTCGTTAGCCTTGGTGGGCTTTAATACTTGTGTAATTATTTATGTTTTATTGTTTGGTTTATTTTCGCTTCCGCACCCCTATCTTTTTCTTTCGTTTTTGAAATCCCCGCCTAGTGAATTGAGTAAATGTGTGCCGTTCGCCGGGTTTCGGTTCGGGTCGGATTCCATTTCGGTCCCGGGTCGGGCCTCGGTGCGGGGCGTGCGTTACCCATTTGGGGCGCCCGCTACAGTTGGTATCAGAGCGTCTTTGGTCCAATGGCCTAGGCTCTGAAGCGTCGTGTTTTGTCGTGTCTGTTTAGGTCGTACGGCTTAGGATTACGTGATTGTGACTACGTGATTATGTGAATTTAACTTCTCTACGTGTTACGGCTTTTCATAATCACTTATCATCATGCATGTTTGGTTTTGAATTTGCAGAATGCCTCCTCGTCGTGAACCGCCAGGTCTGCCTCCAGGTGTTCCGACACCAGCACAATTTATGGAAGCCTTAGGGCAGTTCATGGTTCATACCAACCGAGCTACGCCACCACCTGCCCCCGAGAATGATATGGGAAGGTTCCTAAAGCTTAACCCTCCACAGTTCGAGGGTGCACCGAATGATGTGATCACCGATGCTTGGATATCGGTGATGGAAAAGAGATTCCGAGTGATGGAGTGTCCGGACCCTAAGAGGGTCGAATTGGCAGTATATCAGATGACTGGAGCTGCACAGGACTGGTGGGCCCGTATCGAACATAGATGGCAGCGAGAGCATGTGGTCCCGACTTGGGATCAATTCTTAGTTGAGTTTCGGGCCAAGTATATTCCGTGGGTGGTCCGACAGCGACGTGAGCGAGAGTTCCTGGCTCTCAAGCAGGGTACTTCTACCGTTGACCAGTACGAGGCTCACTTCTCCAGGCTTATCATTCACTGCTTGTATATGGTTGATGACGAACAGAGGAAGACTCGACAGTTCATTGAGGGATTGTCGAATGAGATTCGTATGCATATGCTCGGGAACAGACTCCAGTACTATACCGATGCAGTCGAGACGGCACTTTCTATAGAGTCCGATCTCCGACAGATGAGACCGACATTAGCACCTGCCCCTGCAGCTGCCAAGAGTTTCGCTTCTGGTTCGAAGAGGCCATTTATTCCGTCTGAGTCCTCTTCTGGAAAGAAGCCGTTCAGGAGCGCCGTTCAGCCTGCTCCCCCCCGACCCCAGGGATTTCCACGACCTGTATGTGGATTTTGTCAGGGCCCGCACTTAGAGGCCAAATGTTGGAGGAAGAATGGTCTTTGCTACGGATGTGGTAGCACCGATCACAGGATAGATGCATGCCCGAAGAGGAGACCGGTACAGCAGGGAGCCGCTCAGCCTCAGGCATATGCTCGTGTTTACGCCTTGGAAGGCGATGCAGAGGATGCTGTTGCAGATCCGACTGATGTGGTGGAAGGTACTATATATATAAATGGCATCCCCACACATGCATTGTACGACTCGGGTGCTTCCCACTCATTTATTGCGCCTGTTGTTTCCTTATCTGTGCATGCGCCTGTTTCCTTGCTTGATTATGTGTTAGTGGTTGGTTCGCCGTTGGGTTCGAAGGTTATTACGAACTGAGCACTTAAGCGTTGTCCGGTTATCATCGAGGGTATCGAATACCCGGCTGATTTGGTCGAGTTGCCGATGAAGAAATATGGGGTTATTCTCGGAATGGATTGGTTGTACGAGCATCGGGCGAAGGTTGATTGTTTCGAGAAGAAGGTTATTCTGGGTTCTAATGAGGTTAAGGGTTTCCGATCAGGAGAAGGTCCGTATATCTCAATGATGGAAGCCAAGAAGCTCGTTCAGAAAGAAGAAGCGACATGCTTTATAGCATACATTCTCAACCGCCCGAAGGACCAGATGAAGATCGAAGAAACGTCCGTGGTCAATGAATTCGTCGACATGTTTCCCGAGAATTTGGAATTCTTGCCACCGGATCGGGATATAGAGTTCGTGATTGATCTAGTTCCGGGAGCCGAGTCCTATTCGAAGTCGCCGTACCGAATGGCTCCTGCCGAGTTGAAAGAATTGAAGAACCAACTCGATGAACTTCTTTCTATTGGATATATCCGACCGAGTGCCTCGCCTTGGGGTGCTCCAGTCTTGTTCGTGAAGAAGAAGGATGGTACACTTCGCATGTGTATCGATTACCGAGAATTGAACAGGATGACAGTGAAGAACAAGTATCCTCTACCACATATCGAGGAATTGTTCAACTTGCTACAAGGATCGAGGGTTTATTCCAAGCTCGACCTCAGACAAGGATATTACCAGCTCCGCATCCGATCAGAAGATATTTCGAAGACAGCTTTTAACACCCGATACGGACATTTCGAGTTTGTGGTCATGCCGTTTGGACTCACGAATACTCCAGCAGCCTCTATGGACATGATGCACAGAATTTTCCGTCCGTACCTCGACAAGTTCGTTGTTATTTTCATTGACGACATCTTAGTGTTCTCGAAGTCCGAAGAAGAACACGCTGAACACCTCCGGATTGTGCTTCAAGCTTTGAGGGAGCACCAATTATTCGCTAAGTTCAGCAAATGCGAATTCTGGATTGACCGAGTGACCTTCCTAGGTCATGTCATATCCGGAACGGGAATCGAGGTAGATCCTTCGAAGATTGAGACAGTGCTGGATTGGGAGAGACCTAAGACTCCTACAGAGATCCGTAGTTTCTTGGGTTTAGCAGGATACTACAGACGTTTCGTCAAGGATTTCTCTAAACTTGCAGGCCCGTTAACAGCATTGACGAAGAAAGAAGCTAAGTTTGAGTGGTCAGCCAAATGTGAGGCTAGTTTTCAGGAACTCAAGAAGAGATTGACCACAGCTCCAGTATTGACCCTGCCCGAGGGTTCTGAAGGATTTGTCGTGTATGCAGATGCGTCACACGAAGGGTTAGGTTGTGTGTTAATGCAGAATGGGAAAGTTATAGCTTATGCATCGAGGAAGCTAAAGCCAGCTGAAGAGAACTATCCCACTCACGACCTTGAGCTAGCCGCCGTGGTATTTGCATTATTGAAATGGCGTCATTACCTCTACGGCATCACGTTCGACATCTTCACAGATCATAAGAGCCTTCAGTATTTGTTTACTCAGAAGGAATTGAACAAACGACAGCGCCGTTGGATGGAGTTATTTGAGGATTACGATTGCAAGATCCAGTATCATCCCGGAAAGGCGAATATCGTAGCCGATGCACTAAGCCGGAAGGCAAGCATAGCCCAGCTAGAGGCTAAGTTAGAGGGAGTTCACATCAGTTCCCAGGCCCATGTTCACAGCATATCGATCCAGTCAGAGTTGGGTCGAAAGATTCGAGATGTTCAGGCTACTGATGAGTGGAATCAGAGACAGATAGTTCACATCGCAGCTGATTCTGAGACTCAGTTTGGTGTGGACGACACAGGAATTCTCCGCTACAAGTCCCGAGTTTGTGTTCCGGAGAGTCTGAGGAAAGAGATTCTCGATGAGGCTACAGTTCATCCAGGTGGAAGTAAGATGTATCGGGATCTGAAAGAATTATTCTGGTGGAGAGGCATGAAGAGAGTCGTAGCTGATTACGTCAAGAGATGCTCGACTTGTCAGCAGGTTAAGGTTGAACATCAAAGACCGGGAGGTTTGCTTGAGCCACTACCGATTCCTACGTGGAACTGGGAGGCTATTGCCACGGACTTCATGTCTGGTTTGCCTAAAGTTAGAGGTGGCTACGATAGCATTTGGGTGATTATCGACCGACTATCCAAGAGTGCTCATTTTCTACCGATCAACATGTCGTACAAAGTGGATAGGTTGGCAGAGATTTATCACCGAGAGATTGTCAAGCTTCATGGGATTCCGTCTACGATAGTGTCTGACAGAGACGCTCGATTTACTTCTCGCTTATGGCAGCAACTTCAAGAGCGAATGGGAACGAAGCTGACTTTCAGTACAGCCGCACATCCACAGACAGATGGTCAATCAGAGAGGATGATCAGATATCTCTGTGATATGCTTCGAGCTTGTGCCTTGGATTTTCGCAACAATTGGCACGACCAGTTGCCTCTGATCGAGTTTGCCTACAACAACAGTTATCAGTCTACGATCGGAATGGCACCTTACGAGGCGTTGTACGGCAGAAAGTGTAGATCCTCGTTATTTTGGGATCTCGAAGATTGGCGTTGGACGAAGGATGATAAGGAACGAGGAACTCCTCCAAAGTTTCTCCAAAATGCCATCGACCGTATCCAGATTATTCGGCAGAGAATGAAAGCAACTCAGGATCGACAGAAGAGCTATGCCGACACCCGTCGCCGACCGTTGGAATTTGAGGTTGGTGACAAAGTATTCCTCAAAGCTTCTCCTCGAAAGGGTTTCACCCGAATTGGAAAAGGAGGAAAGTTGAGCCCGAGATTTTTGGGCCCCTATGAGATTCTGGAGAGGATTGGGAACGCCGCTTACAGGTTAGACTTGCCGCCGAGTCTGACAGGGATTCACAATGTCTTTCATGTTTCCCAACTCCGAAAATACTTTCCGAATGTGTCCGAGATCCTTCCTGTTGAGGATATTGAACTAGAACCGGATTTGACCTTTGTTTCGAAGCCGGTGAAGATATTGGATAAGAAGACTCAAGCTCTGCGCAACCGAGAGATTTCGCTTGTCAAAGTCCTTTGGAGAAATCAGACAACCGAAAAAGCTACATGGGAGACCGAGGACAAGATGCGCAAGTTTCATCCGGAATTATTTCAGTCGGACGAGTAGAATCTGGGGGCCAGATTCTCAGAAGGAGGGGTGATTGTAACGCCCCGAAAATCCGAATTATAATCCGGTATGTCCGAATCGAGTATTTGCGCAATTTATTATTTTATTTGATATTTAATATGAGATTTTAGAATAATTTCGTAAATGAATGGATTTCTATATTTAAATTACGAATTGTCAATGTGTGTTTAATAATATGAATTTTGACTGTAATTATGTATTATTTGGACAACGTGAGTTTTTGAACTTATTTTGCGAAATTATGAATTTGCCCTTTCGATTTTAAACCCTAGTCAACTAATTGACTAAGTCTCTCTCTCACCTCACTCTCGCCCAAATCAGTAGCAGCAGCAAAGGAGAAGAAAGAAAAAGAAAGAAAAAGAGAAAAGGGAAGGAAGGAGCTTCAACGATCGTCCCGACTCCGTTTCCCAACGGATTTTCGAATCGTTTTCGTCTACGAACTCCTCGTGATCTCTTCTATGAGTAAGCCTTTCACGATTCTTTCGTTTAATGTCCCCTATGCCTCGTATTTCTCGTTTTTGGTTAATAGTTGAATATTTAGGTTTTATTCGATTTTGATAGTATTCGTGGATGGATTTTCGTGTTTATCGTTTCTATATGTAGATTATATGTTGTAGATGATTATATGTGAGAATTAGGGATTGATTTGCATGATTAATCGTTTAAATGTTGATTTAAGTTTGAATTTCGCGTATGTTTTGATGTTCTGCATGTTTCTGCTCAATCTGGACGCACACGGGCTTTGCATACGGTGTGTTGCAAGGCCGTGTGGAGATACACGGCCGTGCAAGAGACCGTGCGTGTGGTGCATTGGACACGGGCTGGTGCACACGGCCTTGAGGCCGTGTGCATGAGGCCGTGCGTGTTGCTTGATTGTGCACGGCCTCGGCACACGGCCGTGCACAAGGCCGTGTGGACCGGGGAACAGCCCCCTGACCTTCTGTAAGTCAGGGGCTGTTTTGGCCTACGGGTCCTGCCTCGGCTCGTCTTTTCCGAATTCTTTCTTCGTTCGTGTATTAGATATATATGAAATAGATAGGAATTGCATGATTTATAAATTTATAGCATGTTCGGGTCTATGAATAGTGCGTTTTAAGTTTTCGACAAATTTCCTAACTTTTGCATATGAAGTCCGATTTTCCCGAAATTCGAATGCATACTCCTATATGATAATTTAAGCATGTCCGTAAAGTTTCGTTGCATTTGGACTTGATTTGCATTTTTAAATGCATGAATTACTCTGTTTTCGTTTGAGAATTTGAACTTAAGTGATTGATTTATTTGCATAACGTGCTTCTATGTGTTCTAATGTTTTCATATAAGCCGTGTGTCGTCGTTAGTCTTATTTGGTTGTGTCTTTGTGTTTTGCAGATGATACTCCCGTGGAGTAGTGCATCCGGTCTTGCTTTTGTCTTATTTTCTATAGCCACAGGTGAGGCTTTCCTTTTCTGATTCCAGTACTATTATGTATATATATATAAATAAGCCTATCCCGATATAAGTCAAGTTTACGTTTTGTTTTCACACCGTTTCTATATATATACTTAGTAGATATTTATGCTTATTATGTTCATTTGATTTATCGAAAATGATTTGATATGAAAAAGCACTACGTATAGTCTTTGAAATGTTTACGAGAGAGACATGTAAAACCTTTTGTTTTCTAAGGCTAACTTTGGCCTTCGGCCTCGCATATGACATGTCTCGAACGGTCTTTTGGCCAACCCGAAATGATTTGAAAAGCGAGTTATGATATGTATGCATGTTTGTTTGGGCCCAGAGTAAGAGCGATAGGACGAAGTCGGTAGACGTCGGGTCTACGGCGTAAATCCTATGGTTTCCTCCATTTGGGAGCTCGGGGTGAGGCCGGAGTGGCAGCCCTTTGAGTACCTGAGTTACCGTATGATATGTTATGCCTAGTTCGGATTTAGCGGTCCGTCTACATTGGAGGAATAAGGTGGGTTTCCCGTATTTATGTTTGGAAATTGGAGTTAAGGGCTCGACTCGCCGAGTCATATGATAAGTTATGTTTTATGTTAAGTCACCACCCGATTACGAAAACCTTTCTTTTATGTTGATTTCTTTTAAATTTAAAATTGGTGATTTATTTTCCGTTTTATAATATACATTATTATTCCCTCCTCACTTAGTCGTTTGACTAACCCCCTCTGTTTTACCCTGTATTGGTTTCAGGATACTAGGCGGGATCGTCGTCGTCGTCGCGTCTTAGAGTTACATTTATTTTTGGCTCATGTACAACTCTACTCCCGTATGGCTATTTTTACGTTTTATGATATTAGTAATATTAGTTTAGGTTGTATTCGGGATTATGTGTATATTGAACCCGTTATATTATAATTATCGGGATATTGTATCGAACCCGTTTGTATTTAATTAATTGAATTTCGTTAGCCTTGGTGGGCTTTAATACTTGTGTAATTATTTATGTTTTATTGTTTGGTTTATTTTCGCTTCCGCACCCCTGTCTTTTTCTTTCGTTTTTGAAATCCCCGCCTAGTGAATTGAGTAAATGTGTGCCGTTCGCCGGGT
Organism: Verbena officinalis; assembly: GCA_958496215.1. NCBI lineage: Eukaryota > Viridiplantae > Streptophyta > Magnoliopsida > Lamiales > Verbenaceae > Verbena > Verbena officinalis. The sequence goes on along the minus strand of OY292386.1, from coordinate 34,835,270 downwards.
TTCGGTTCGGGTCGGATTCCATTTCGGTCCCGGGTCGGGCCTCGGTGCGGGGCGTGCGTTACCCGTTTGGGGCGCCCGCTACAATTACTAAATGAAAGTAGTCGGCTAAGGTTTAACCTTAATTACTAGACTAAATAAGTGAAAATCTGTAAGTACTAATTAGATAAGAAAACATTTCATGGAACTAAGTTTATATGGCCGATAATTACTATAAAAGAAAAACATGGAATTACTAATGATCAATTAACTATTTAGTAATCAATTAAACCAACTACGAATCAATTAATTAAAGAGACTAGCTACTGTACTTAATTAATGAAATGCAAGGAAATAATCAAAAGTTTTTCACCTGTATTGCTTTCGATTGAAAGGTGGCCAATAATAATGAATCTTACAGACTACCTGAGGCCGCAAGAGTGTCTTAGAGGCAAGATGGGGCAAGGTTATTTTAGGTATGTTTATTTTGAGTAGTCCTTTAGGTGATTCGTGTCGAGGGAAGCTGATCCTTATCTTGTACTCACAAGTAAGAAGGTACTGCAAGGAGCTGCTAGGGTGCAGAGCGGTTTCTCTGGGGCCAACCAAATTCGACCAAGCCCTTCGGGAAGGAGCGAGCTAGTCGTCGTTCCGAGGTGCCTGTTCCCGAGACGATATCGCGTATCCCCCTTGCGGTTGAGCTCACGAGAGATTAGGGCGATAGCTATGTCCGCGCTCCGCTCCTCAGGTATTCGGGGATTCGAGGCGACCCAAGAAGTCTGCAGCAAGCTCAGGGCTCGAGGCTTAAAGTAGTGGCCTCATCTTCTTCCCTGGTGGAGGTAGGTGAACATATACCCACATCAGCTGGTAAGAGAACTTGCGAGGAGAAGGGCAAGGGTATAGCTATAGAGTCTTCTCCTAAGAAGATTAAATTTGTTCGTTCCCTGAGGGTACCTCCTCGTGAGCCTGCATAGGTCCTGATCATACCCAATCGAGTGAGGGCATTTCTTTTGATTCTGACGATGAAGAACGGGTGATCAGATTCAGAAAGCCCTATGATGAGATATTGAAGGGTTCCGATGGGGGACCCGTGAGTTTATCTCAAGAGTACAGTAGCGCGGTCTTAGTAAGGTGCTCAGGAAGCTGTGGAGCGGCTTGCAGTTTAGCGTGGGCCACGAGTATCTCTGGACCAAGCCTGCCACCTCGATATACAGAGGGTTGTGGCAGAGAGTTGTCGGGGTACGTTATCCTTTCTTTCCCTTATATTGACCCTTCTGACGATTTTTCCCTTTTTAGGAGATCCCTTGCCAGTTGGAAACCTTGTACCTCCATCTTCAGAAGTATAAGGCTTCGAAGGACAAGTACAAGAGATTGTTTGTCTCCGTCCAGCACATAAACCCCGAGGAATACAATGTACTGAAAGCTACCAATGAAAGCCTCTAGACTGAGCTTTTGAGAAAGACGGTTGAGTTGAACAACGCCATGTTCTCTCAAGCCGAGCTGGCTAAGGCACGGGCTCAACTTCAAGTGGCACTTGAGGCTGCTCAGGGGAGAGTGGATAAGCTCCAGGCCGAACTACAAAGGAAAGATGAGGGAATTAGGACCCGAGTAGCCGAAGAGAGAAAATCCTCGTATGATGCTGGTGTTAGGTCCAAGGATGTGAGGTGGAAAGCTGGCATAGCCAGTTATAAGAGGAGGATTGAGGAAAATACTGTGCGGCGGTTTGTGGAAAGTGAAATTTTCACTTATGTTAGCACTATTTTCTCGTTTCCTCAGATTTTTGCCGCCTATGATAGGGCTATCGGCTAATTAAGATTCCTCGGGGTCTTAAATAAGGGGTTGGACCTCAGTGAGATGGCCATCGATTTGGATGAGGACCTCACCCTTTGAAGGACGGTGAGGGAAAACGGCTGAGGATGTAGATTTCTCGAAGGATAAGTTCGCATTCGTTCTTTATATTATTTGGTCGTTTATTCCCAGTGGTGAGGGAACATCATCGAGGCCAGATGCACCTGAGAAGGCAGCTCATACGTCTGAAGGTGGGACGGGTGTAGATGAGCTCGGAGCATCGGGGCCGCCGAGGTCCAACTTAGAGAAGGAGGGTGCCTCGAGATTGAGGCAGGAGATGGGGAACGTGGCGCCCGGGGTGTTCGAGCCATGTCCTCATCTTCCTCCTCGGACTCCATGGCCGTGAGGACTCCCTCTTTCTTCTCCATTTTTTTGTTAAAAGGGTTTGTTACCCTTGTATTAGTTCCTTTTGTTTTTGTGTCCTCGGGAGTTATAGCGTAACTCGAGGGCTTTGTTTTGACCATGTAATATAGGGATTTTCGCTCCCTACTAAATGGATTTTTATACCATGTTGAATGGGTTTTATACCATGTTGAATAGGTTTTTGTACCATGTTGAATGGGTTTTGTACCATGTTGAATGGGTTTTTTGCGTTTCCTTGTTTACTTTGCAATTTGTTTTGTAACTGGAAAGGTTGTATGATTTAAATTCTGTTCGTTATTCCGAGTGAATGGTCCTTTCCCCCTCCCCCCCAAAGGTGGGGTTTTCGAGTCCATTACTCGTAGCGAATTTCCAGAATTTAAAGCCTTGAGTGTTATATCGAAAGTGTTGGTTAAGGGTTTTTAAAACACGATTTTGTGATTCAGCCTTGTACAAGTGTTGGTGAGGTGCTCAAATTTTCCGCGGTTTGGGAGTTTTGAGGCTGCTACTAGTAACAATGAGGTGAATGCAAGTCTCAGGGACGAGGAATAATATGAGAATATCAAATGCGACTGTATTTACGTAGAGTAAGTACATTGTATATATTGAGAGCGGGGGTACATTTAATTGTGCAAGAACTGGAAGTTAATTCTAACAAATAGATAAGAGAAGTGTTTAGGGCTAGTACTTCTTTAGATTTTCCGCGTTCCAAGGTCTCGCCAGCTCTCTTCCTTGTGAATTTGCTAGCTTATAAGCATTTCTTACCATGGTTTCAACCACCTCATAGGGTCCCTCCCCGTTGGCTTTGAGTTTCCCCACATGTTTGGACACGCTGACCTCTTTCAACACGAGGTCACCTATTTGAAAGCGACAATGTTTTACCCTCTTATTATAATGTTGGACCATGGTAGATTGGTAGTGCTGCATTCGATGCCATTGCCTGTCGCATCTTTTTTTATGTGTATCGAGCTCAAGACAACAGTTCTCTTCATTTTCGAGGGGCATGAAGTGAGCTACTCACAGGGTTTGTTGTAGTATTTCGATTGGGAGCACCGCCTCAGTCCGCAGACTAATAAGAAGGGTCTTTGATATGTGGCTGTCCGAGGGAAAGTGCGATAGGCCCATAATATCTCGTGGAGCATCTCAGCCCACTTGGTCCTTTCTCCATCCAGTGTCATCTTTAGATTCTTCATGATGATGCAATTAGTAACTTTCGCCTGTCCATTAGATTGGCGCTTACCCACGGAGGTGAATCTCTGGTCAATGCCCCCGGGCTCCAAACCAATCTTCTGTATTGGCACTTATGAACTGGAGTTCGTTATCTGAGACCAAGAGGCGAGGTGTTCCGAACCAACATACGATATTCTTCCAGATGAAATTATGTACAACCTTATCGGTTATTCTGCCGAAGGCTTCTGCCTCGACCCATTTAGTGAAGTAATCGATAGCAATAATGGCATACAATTTTTGGTGCGTGGCCTTTGGGAAGGGTCCCAAGATGTCGATTCCCAATTGGTCGAAAGGCCAAGTGATATCAAGGCTGACTAGATACGCTGCGGGCTGTTTGGTCACGTTGGCGAATTTCTGACATTGAGGGCATCTCTTAGCATAATTGATGCAATCCTCTCGCACAGTAGGCCAATAATACCCCGCTCGCAGTATTTTCTTCTACAGGTTCTGCCCCACGGCGTGGTTTCCACATGTGTTGTCTTGAGCCCCTGAGTGGATATGTCGTAGTACTTCTTGAGCCTGGGAAGGTCTTAGGCATCTGGAGGTAGGTGCGAAGTCTGATCGGCGAAAGAGTTTTCCCTCCTCATCCAGAGTGTAACGGGCGACTTTATAGCGGATTTGCCTGGCAATTAAGTGATCTAAAGGCAAGGACCTATCCCTTAGGTATGTGATGATGTGGTCCAACCAGCACGGTTCAGCCAAATCGATTGATCATACCATGTTTCTTTCCTTAGGATTTATGGACTGGCCATCAAGTGTTAGGAAGGAAATGGAATGGTCACAGCTCATTGGTTTTCCTCTCGAGGAATTTGGCTCAAGCGGAAGGCCTTGAATTTCGAGATCAACTCCTTGACCTTGCTCAGATACTTCACCATGAAATCTTCTTTGGCCTCGTAAGATCCGTTGATTTGACTTGCCACCACCTGGGAATCTGTGAATGCTGCTAGCTTTTGAATTCCTTGTCTGGAGGCGATGTCCAGCCCCGATATGAGGGCTTCATATTCAGCCTCATTGTTCGTGGGGGACCATTCGAGCTTCATAGCGCAATCCACCTTAGTACCGTCTTCGTCTCTAAGGGAGATCCCTGCTCCTCCGCCTTGGTTGGTGGATGACCCGTCTGCGTGAAGTGTCCAAAGCGAGTAACCGGGCTCGGATTTCTCAGCTTGGGAAATGTCGCCTCTTTCCAGTAGGAAGTCTGCTAACACGTGTGCTTGCTGGGCAGCCCGCGGTTGGTAACTGACGTCGAATTCCCCCAACTCTATAGCCTATTTCACCAAGCACCCAGAAACATCAGGCTTAGTTAGGACTTGCTTCAAGGGTTGGTCGGTGAGAACAACGATGGAGTGCGACTTGAAATATGGCTATAGTTTACGGGAGGCGTGCACCAGACTTAGCGCAAGTTTCTCGATCTCCAAATAATTTTTCTTCAACCCCTGCAGTATCTTGCTGAGGTAATATACGGGTAAGTATTTCTTGTTGCGTATCACTGTGATCACCGAGCTGAGGGCCCCCTCGAAAATGGCCCGGTAGACGTAGAGACTCTTGTAAAAGCTTTTGCAAGGAGGGGTGCTGAGGTAAGATACTCCTTCAGTTTGGTAAGTGCAGCGTCTCATTCAGGTGTCCACTTGAAATTGCTAGTGTTATGTAGTATTTTGAAGAAGGGCAGGTTTCTATCGGCTGACTTGGAGATGAATCGGTTGAGCGCGATGATTTGTCCCACCAACACTTGCACCTTTCTCACTATATTGGGGGCCTCGAGCACCTGAATGGCCTCGATTTTCTCCGGGTTGGCCTTAATTCCTCGTTGACTGACCACATATCCCAAGAACTTTTCGCCTTCCACTCCAAAGGTGCATTTACTGGGGTTAAGCTTTATGCCATACTTCCGTAAGATGGCAAAGGTTTCGGCGAGGTCATTCAAGTGATCGGGGGCCTTCTCACTTTTTATGATTATGTCGTCGATGTATACTTCCATGGTATTGCCTATCTCCGAGGCAAACATGCGGTTCACTAACCGCTGGTATGTTGCGCCTGCATTCTTGAGTCCGAAGGGCATTACGTTAAAGCAGTATACGCCATTGACAACTATGAACGACGTTTTGATGCGGTCCTCCGGGGCCATGAATATTTGATAATATGCTTGGAAGGCCTCTATCATACTCATAAGTTCGCAGCCTGCCGTCGATTCTGGGGAGAGGATATGGGTCCTTCAGGCAGGCCTTGTTCAGATCAGTGAAGTTGTTGCTCATTCTTTATTTCCCATTAGGTTTGGGTACAAGGACGATATTGCAGAGCCAGTTCGGAAATTGTATGGGCTCGATATATCCCGCCTCGAGTAACCTATTGACTTTTTCCTCGATTATCTCGTTGCGTTCTTTTCCCAGCTTGCGAGCCTTCTGTTTAACTGGTCTGAAAGATAGGTCCACTTTGAGTCGGTGCACTATCACCCTGGGATTGATACCTTGGAAATCGGAGGGCTTCCAGGTGAAGACGTCACTGTTCTGTCAGAGGAAGTCGATCAGCTTTTGACGTTGCTCTCCTTGGAGTTGGCTCCTATCTTGGTCATTTTGGACTCATCTCTTAGGAACAATTCTATGTCGATGATGGGCTCCAAGTCCTTTTTCTTCTCCTTTTTAACTTTCTTGGGGCTGGGCATTTCCTCGATACAGGGCATATCATCCTTCTCGAAGTGAGAGGCCTCGAGAGCGGTAGGCTGCTCTGGCAATTGCGGGGTTGTGGCGGACAACATGTAACACTCATGGGCCCCCTATAAGTTGCACACTGCTTTCCCAACACCATGAAGGGTTGGAAATTTGAGCTTCTGATGAAAGATGGATTGGATAGCACGGAATTTGGAGAGGCCTGGTCTACCGAGTATGGCATCGAATGCCATCCCCAGATTAACAATGGTGTACGTCAACATGGTCGTTCTCTTCTTTGGGCCGGTATTGAGTGTGGTAGTTAGGTTGACCTTTCCCAGCGGGAAGATGGATAGGCCCTCAAAACCTAGGAAGGTCTCTTCCGTTGTGTTCAAACTTTGAGGTGAAACTCCTAGCTTACGACACGTTAGGATGGTCAGAATATTCACAGAACTGCCTGAATCGACGAGGACTTCGGTCAGACCACTGTTGAAGAGGGTTGCCTCTATGACTAGGGGAGGTTTGCCCTTGCAGTCGATGTGGGTCTCTGAGAATTCCTCGTCGGTGAAATCAATCTCTACGTCCATCCAAGAAGGGATGCCTGTACGCTCAGGTCCGTTCGGGACTTGGCAAAACTACCTTCCAACTTTTCGGCGGGACATCTTGGTATCGTTGTTAGTGTTTCCTTCGGAGATGACCTGAATCTCCAGAGCAGAGCATATTGGCAGTCTTCTGGGGAGATGTAGGTCTGGGACAGATCCCAGATCCGGAGTACGGTCCTTAGGCAATGAACCGCCTGGAGGTGCCCAAATATCCTGGATGAGGGGATCGAGTTTACACTGATTCATATTTCTGCAAGTGGATCGTGATCGTATCTAGCAAAACGGGATGTGTGATGAATAATTGTGTGGTTTCCAACAGACGACGCAAAACTGATGATGCACGAAACTGGTTTGGAGATTCGACGGCTAGGATCCGGCTAATTCTACAACACCTATCAAAAGTATGGGTTATTTTACCTGCTAAGAATGATGAACCCCTACAGTTAGAGGTCAAGCTAAGGTTTAAGCCAGCGTAGACCCTCCACTGAGTTAAGTCAGGTTAGGGCTTAAGAGAATTTGACAGAGTTTGGATATGTAAAAGTGATTGTACCTATAGGGCGGATTTCCAGCTTTTATATGAATGACATCGGGCCGGATGTGGTTAAATCCGTGGGCTAATCCCTTAAGCCCTGTTTCAGGGAAGTCCCCTATGTGCCGTCACTTTTACCAGATAAGGAAGCTTCCTTCAAGAATATACCACTAAAATAGGATGTTGCACGCGTTATCCGAGGCCAACTGTCTTAACGGAAGTGGCCTCGGGATAGACCCTCCGCGAGGAGCGAGAGGTTAGCCTGAGCAGGGAACTGCTCAAGGCGTTCCGTCTCGGAGATGACAGGGAGGCAACTGAGAGGTTGAAAATTTCGAGGGGGCGAGGTGTGTCATCTAGAAGTCGATCTCAAATTGGAGTGGTCTGAGATTACGACATGTGTACATGAGAATTTTAGCCATATCAGTATGTGATATGGTGCAATTTCGTATTGCCTACGTGGCTTGATCCTGTCCATCCATCCCTTGAGAGAGCACGTGACCTTGAACAGTATATACGTCCTGCTCAAATAACTGAGTGCCTCACTCAACTACTGAATGGACTCGCCTCACTAGATCTGCTGCTCACTGGCTACTAACTGGCCTTGAGAATGCACATCCCCTCGGACTGCTGTAGCACCCCCGAGCGGGGAGCACCATACCCCGCATCGATATGCTACCCGTGAGAAGAATAAAGTCCAAACACGAGCAGCATAACAGCGTACGGTGACGAACAAACAACCTGCTAGGCGGAAGCTAACTGACGAATCAACAAAACCAACATAATACGTGGAAGCTATAATAAATCTGTATTTCAGTTTGCAACATGCCAAAAAAAATAATAAATACAATCCTATGTCCACTTAAGGATCTACGAAAGAAGTAATCATAAATTACATATTTCACTGCGCAATTATAAAGCCCACCATGGCCAGTGGAAATGCAGATAATCATAAAGTTCACAAAATATGAAAGCCTAGTCTAAGCCCACCGAGGCCAATACAATAAAGCATAACTTAACAGAATTCTAACATGCTATGCATTCCTAAATAAAACAAAAGTCAAACAGACCGGGCTCGAGACGCCAAATGAACGACGACCGACTCAACCGCCACCTAGTGACTCCAAACCTAAAACCAATATCGAGAGCAACGGGAGGATTAGTCAAATGACTAAGTGAGGGGTTGTACATATATAGCATAAAACAGAAATATGATTTACAATTTATAAATAAACAAAAAAGAACAAGAGAGAGAGAATGGGGTTTTTCTAATACCTGCGTGAATCATAACATAAACAAATAACTTACTGTCAAATTGCTCGGCGAGTCGAGTGGGTTCTCCAACCTTATATCCCCCAAAAACCAAATCAGAAGCATAATAGTGCAAACTAACCTTATCCCTCCCATATGTAGGCGGGAAGCTATCCCAGCACTACCATAACATACACGCTAGGGATTTTCACCCGCGACTATAGCTGATGCAATCCCTCGTCAACCGGCTCAGGAGGTCCAAGGGCGTCCACTCCGGTTACACAACCCTTGACCTCCCAAAACATATGGAGCGATAACCTAGGCTCCGTCATAGACCCTACGTCTCCCGACATCCCCTGGGTGCCCTCTACTCCGGGCCCATAGAACATATCATATTAGAACATAACACTCGCATTTGGAAAACAAACCATTTTCCTTTCGATATTCAATCATATTTTCATTGGCCAAAGGGGCCGTTCGAGACAAGAGGTGAAACTGTCTAAGAATACAATCGCGATGCTAACTGTTCCGGGTAGAGCCTACGCCAGGGTATGCACCCTCATAGTAACACTTGCAAAGTCGTATACCCAAAATTACTTTTAAAACAAGATTGTTGTCTTGTCTCTAGTTAAAATTTTTTGAAATCATATACATAATAATCGTTTGATATTAAATCCATTTGTTATAAATTCATTAATGTAGTAAATTAAAATATAAACCCTAAAGCCAAGATTTGAAATTAACAAAGATCCGACTGTTGGATCGGGAAATAAATTGTACCGTCGACTTACCCATAATGTGTACAATAGAAATCAAGTGAGACTCGCCGAAAAAAAGTGGCCGGAACCACCGCGTCGCAGCCACCAGCCGTGCGTCGCCTTCGCGCAACCATTGCGCCGCCGTCGCTGCAAATCAGGCGACGTCACCACCGCCAAAAGCTTCCTCATCCCAAGCCGGTCCAAACCCGACCGGTCTCAGCACAAACTACCACCGAAATCTCCGGCAACCACCACCTCCTCCGTTGGCCAAACACACGTAAAGCTGGTACCATTGCGATCGTCTCGTAGAGACGATCAATTTGGACATATTATTTGCCCGATTTGGTTAAGAAATGAAAAAGTCCCAAATTGAGGAGGAGGAGACGTCGCGTGAATCGTGAGAGAGAGAGAGAGAAGAGGGAGAGTTCTCCAATTTTCAGATTTTACCCCAAATATTTTTGAAATTACACTATATACCCTATTTGGGCCAAAAATGCAAAGTCTCCGATTTTAGCAAACTTTATGTCGAAATGACCGCAATTGAATTTTAAACAACATGGTGTAGTTTGTAAATTAAAATTTATACTTTTACGAAAAAGTCAACATTTTTGGGTTGGGGTCAAAGTATAATTATGTTTGGGCTAAAAATATAATTCTTGAAAATATCATTGATGAAAGATATTTTGGACATTTGAAATACTTTTAACCCTGGTTCAATTGCACTTTTAAATTACTAAATTAATTATACAGTCGACAAACGTAAATTTACCAAATTACCCCAAATTGGTGTCGAACGATGCAAATTGAATTCTTATTGATGCGTTTGGATTTAAAATGCCAAAATCAATTATTTTTTAAATACTTAAACGTAAAATTGAAAAATCGCGAAATCGTGAAATTGGTTAGAACCGTAAACGGCTCGAATTTCGGTAAAACGCACCAATTTTTGTACTTGGAAATTTCGGGGCGTTACAACTGCCTCCTCGTATTTTGGCCTCATAAAGTGGTTCTAGCCGAGCAGCGCCCACTCAACCGCCTTAACTAATTTCATGGGATTTCCTCACATCCCGTATCTCCTATACTTAAGGAAAGTCCCTCTGAACAGGGAAAACCTAGCGGAACAAGGAAGACATCCCGTTCGGGACTCTCCTTCCTTCTGAATCGCTCGAATCCAGGGATTCTCGCCCCAAACCTCCTTATAAATACTTTTGCACACAGATTACGAAGGTACAATCACTTTTACATACCCAAACTCTATCAAATTCTCTTAAGCCCTAACCCGTACCTGACTTAATTCAGTGGAGGGTCTATGCTGGCTTAAACCCCAGCTTGACCTCTAATTGTAGGTGTTCATCATTCTTGGTAGGTAAAAGAACCCATACGTTTGACAGGTGTTGCAGAATTGGCCGGATCCTAGCTGTCGGATCTCCAAACCAGTTTTGTGCATTATCAGTATGGTTTTCTAGTATGAGAATAAGATTTTTTATACGAGGTATTTAAATGTGGGGGATGAGCTTTTCTAAAGTCAAAAACTCATTTTTTTTAGGTAAGGGCAAAATAATTTGAACATATTTTTTATATAATTTTAATATTTCAATATTTTTTAATAAAAAAATAATAAGGATACAATCTAAAATTACAAGACCCTGAATTTATTTTATAATTATATATTTATATAAGAGATATTTTGATATCTTTTTTTTAAAAAAAAATCTTCTTATAATTGTAATAACATAAAAAGGTCTAAATGAAATTAGCCCCGAATTGTAATTTGAAGTTTAGCTAAGTTGGATCTTACTGTTATCCAAATTGTAATGATTCAGCAAAGAGGCGTTAGTGGAAAACGTGATGACATGTCTGATGTCTATTATTAATATTCTAGGACGCTCCTGTCTTTGACTTTTACAAGCAAACCCGTCAGTCGTTCGCTCGCTTTTAGATACATGTCGAACCCAGCCTCTTTGCTCATCAAATCATCCGTGAAGTACTCACTCCTAATCAAACTCGAGTTCCTCTGAGCATTCAATCCTTTCTTCTTCTCTAGATCTATCTCATTTTCATACAATCCAAGATGATGCAGATCTTCGTGAAAAACTTGATCACCGGAAAGACGATTTCTCTTGATGTGGTCAGTTCCGATACCATCAACAACGTGAAGGAGAAGATCCAGGACAAGGAGGGGATACCTCCGGTTCAGCAGAGGCTGATGAGAGTTGGCGCAACAGATCTCGAAGACGGCAGAACCCTAGCCGATTACAACATTGAAATGGCATCGTACCTTTTTCTTGGCCTCCGGGGTGGAAATCAGATCTTCATCTATACTATTTGTAACATTAAGATAATAGCCCTAGAGCTGGAGGAGTCCGATACTGTTTATGACATTAAGACTCGGATGCAGGACATCGAGGGAATTCCGCCGGATCAGCAAAGGCTGATCTTCAACGGAAGGCAGCTTGAGGACGGCAGAACCCTTGCCTATTACAACGTACAGGCGGAATCGGTCCTTCATGTTGTCCTTCGTCTTAGAGGTGGTGGTTGTATGACGATATACATTGAAACTCCTAGTGGTAATAGAATGTCTCTTGGGGTCGACACCGGCTGCACCATCGATGCAGTTAAGGCCATGATTCGGTATAAGAAAGGAGTCTGGCCTAATCTGCAGAGCTTGACCTTTGCGGGGAAAAAGCTGGAGGACGGCAGAACCCTAAAATATTACAACATACAGGATAAATCGACTCTGGATTTGGTTCTGAGGTCGGGTGGAGGTATGCAGATCTTTGTGACGACTTTGTCTGGGGAAACTATTTCCTTGCAGTTGGCGAGTTCAGATACAATTGGTAGTGTTAAGGCGCATATCCAACGTATCCAGCTAGAAGTGGGTATTCCAGCAGACTACCAGCAGAGACTGATCTTTGCTGGGAAGCAGCTCGAGGATGAGCACACACTTGCCGATTACGATATCCAGAAAGGGGCTACTCTGCAACTCAAGGTTTTGAACCGGTAAAGCCCCAACCTCTGGTCCGCTTTTGAAAACATTGCTGCAACTTGTTCTTCATGATGATATATGATTCTGTCTTTTGATCATACATTCCTGTATGGATGATTTTTCAGAATCGAATAATGCTAAAACTTTGGATTATCGCTTTGTTTCTTTAATGGATTCAGGGGATTTTTAAGTTGTCTTGTGCTAAATGAAGTAGTCTATAATTTGTTCAGTAATGCTGTTGTTGTGTATTACATTCTTGTTGATTGTTACTCGTTTGTGGTGCGTATGAAATTTGGGAAATTTGCTAGAAAAGTTCCTGTGTTACGAGAAATGAGCTAAAAAAATTCTGTCATGTACAAAGTAGCTATAAAAACTCTGTGTTTTGAAATAATTTGCTGAAAAAACCCTACAAACTTTGTTGTAACTACACGCGCGTTGACTGAGAATAAGAGAGTGAATTTAGGTACTTTGAAAAGAAAGAGAAAAATATTGACCAGAAAAATATGCGTAGTGAAGTGAGAATGAAAGTTCAAAAAAAAAGTGAAGAGAGAATGAAATTTATGTTATAAAAGTAAGGGTATAATGGTCATTTTAAATGTCTTTGTTGACTAAATTATCAGAGGGACATTGAACAAATATTTACCAAACAGATGATTTTTTTAACTATTTTTTATATGACATGATTTTTTTGACTATTTTTTATTAGTACAAGGTTTTTGTAGCATTTAATTCTATGAAATTTTAATAGAGAATTGTGGTGAATTACTTGAATCTGAATTATGAAGATTCAAGTTTACCTCACCATATGAACCCTATTACCTAATACTTTCGATTCCCTTACGAATTGCATACTAATTCTTGGTATTTTTGCATATCAATTCCCCATGATATACGTATTGGTACCTTATATCAAGCATTCCGACTTAGCCATTAGACGACCATTATTTTACTTAAACAAAAAAGCTAAATTTACTAATTAAATAGTCCTAAATTAAATATATAATAATGTATGTATATATATATTTTATATATATTAATTATAAAGTCCTGATTATATAATTAAATTCTATTGATCTAGTATTAGTTGGAAAGTTAGAAATAAATTAATATGGATTGATTTTGACTTACTTGAATCGATTGAATAATATTAATCTAATGTTAGTTGAAAAGTTAGAAATCAATTAACATTTATGCAGTGTATGTGAAAGGGAAGGGAAAGATTTATGAAGTTTGAGAATTTCTTTTTTGAAATTTGTGTTTCAAATGAGGAAATATGTTAAGAATTGTAATGTTCTATTACCTAATTTTAATTAAGAGAAATTTATTATATTTATATAATTTTGTTTTGGTATGTATGTTATGTAATCATATATATATATATATGAAAATGAATGAGTCACATAGTTTAAGAAATATGCTTATGTGTTAATGAGTTGGATTAGTTAAAATTAGTTTATTTTAACATGTAAATTATTTCTATAATTAAGTCATTTATTATGATTTTTTGTAACTTACATATATATATTTAATTGACATTCCATATATTGGTTTATATTAAAAAAATTGTAACTCCTATTTAATTATAGAATTATATAACTACTTTATATAATATTAATATTAAAAATTTCATTCAAGAAATAATTTTAAGTAAATTTTAATAAGATTTGCTAATTATTATGAACTTTACATTTAAGTGCTAAAAAATATATATATAATTGAAGGGAAGCTTAAAACTATTTATAATTTAGATATAATATTCAATTTGTACATGAAAACTTAGTATAGAAAAATTACCATTCACTAAATATTAACAATATTTGGGTAAAAGATTATTTAGTTGTATAATTAATATTTTTTTATTTTGTATTCTTTTTATCTATCATGTAATTATATTTTCAAAATTTCTTTTAATTATTTGTGGGGTCACATAATTACGTATATTTTTAACATGTAAGTTTAATTAAATTTTATTATTACCTTAATATTATAAAATAAATAAATAGTTGACTTTCTTAGAAAAATCTCTAAATGCACGTGTTTCATTTCCATTTTGCGGTGGAAAAATTATATTTAATTTCAATGTGAATAAATTTATTAATTTATTACATATAAATATTAATATTGCCATAATATAAAGAAAATTTCAATAATGAGTTTAAAAAGAGTTTTTCAATAAAAAATACAAAATTATATCATATTACTATTTTTATATATTTAAAATGAGTTTTTCATATATATAGAGTATGATTATTTTATAAAAAGAATTATTTTGGTGTGTGTTTCAAATTATGAGTTAATTATTTATATGTATGGTTAATAATTATATAAAAAAATATGATTCAATGTATTTAATAATATATATTTTATAAATAGATTTTCCCGTGCAACGTAGAGAATATATATATTAATTTATAAAAAAACTATGTTAAATTTGTGATATATATTCAAGTTGTTAATATATAAACTATAATTAATATTGATATATTAAATTTATAATTATAAATTAATTTTCGATGCAACGCAAGGATTAAAAGCTAGTTTTATATGAGTATTCATAATTTACGTAGTTTATGGTAAAAACATACTGTTTCCAAATTTTAATAGTACCACGTACCAAAAAAGCGTAAACTAAACCTAACCTACGTACCAATTCTTTAGCAAAATAACGTATTACATACCCGTACTTGTATCTAAGTATCGAATCGTACCCCGTGCCGCGAGGCACATCCATTATGTGTGCGCCCAAAAAGAACGATTCATTATACCGCTTAATATTAATTGTAATTTAGATATTGCCAAATATTACAAAACATTCATCGAATTTAATTTAATCTTGGAATTATATTTTATTTTTCTGCCCCACCCGTTTTGTTTGCGCACTAAAAAAAGCCGATGCATTCTAATTCTACCATCCTATTTGGCATTTTCCCGTGAAGCTGTCTGTGGAAATGGGAAATTTTTGCTATGAGTCGGGTGTGGGACTCGACTCATACACCCTCCATTACTTTAATAGCTTTAAGTCTCACTTTTTTTCAAATTTTCACCCCGTATTCTATTATAGGGTGAATTATATTTGGGTTCATAATATTTATCATATTTATATTTAAGTTCACTTAAATGTATTTATTATATATAAGTTTCTAAATTGATCAATATTTATATATATATATTTCTGAATTGGTCAATATTTGTTTCTAAATCCGTGGTGGGACCTAAATATATATAATATAAATTAAACTAAATGATATTGGGTATCGCTTACATCTAAAAAATCACATTTTATGTTCAATTTGATCAAATATAGATCACTCCAGGGATCTAAATATAATTAATGCATTTAAGTGGATCTAAATATAAATATAACAAACTTCAAGGACACATATGTAATTCTCCCTTTATTATATTAAAATCCTAACGTTTCTTCAATTTCAGTGTATCTTCTTCTTCCTTTTTTTTTTTCTTGTTTTTCTGGGTTGCTCAAGGAAACAGACAAAGCAAAGGAGCAACAGGCTATATTAAATAGCCACTTTTATTTTATTTAATTTAAATTATCAATTTCTCCTTTTATTTATAGTTGTGCATGAAATGAATACCTCAATCCATTTAATTGAATGCACACAAAAAAGTTCTTTTTTTTTTTTTTAATACTGGGAAGATATTCATAATTATCATTTATTTTTTTCTTAATTATTATATATTTATATGGTATGTATTAAAAAATTACATGCATACTACATTTTTATGTTTTGGTCAGTCACACCACATCTATAGATCCCATATAAAGTATAAATATAATCTTTTTGTATAAAATTATGATTTTATGGTAACTAAGTATTTTATATAGTGATTTATAATAACATATGAATTTGGTATATTTATTTATATCACATTAAATAATATTTTACATTCTCAAATTTAAAATAGATGAAAAGACAAATATATATAATATGCCATAATTCCACCCCGCCACGTGTCACAATCCTCTCCACTCGTCGCCCCACTAAATGTAACACTTGAGATACCTAGAAGATACTAAGTGTTCTCCTCGAAGACTCTTCCCCAACTATTACCCTCGAAGATTCTTCCCCTCGTCGTACCCCTCGAGCTTGGGTTCACCAGCTCGAACTGAGTCCCCTTTATTCTCCATCTCGAAGATCTCTGATACCTCCTAGTGAACCGCCAGCCTCCACGTTCCTCCCAACTGCTCTGGACATCCTAATTATGCGGAATAATCGGCCTGATCCGCTTTACCTCCCACGAACAGATCTTCCAGTCAGTTGGCGACCAAAATTAAAGGCCTACGATCTACGCACCTCTATAAATACTCAGATCATTCCATCTGAAAGGTACGCGCTCTTTAATATACAAAAACTCTGTCAAAATACTCTCTCAAGTGTCTTCACACTCTCGTCACCTCCTGATTCCTAATTTAACTCAGTGGAGGATCAACGCTGGCCTAAACCCCAGCTTGATCTTAACATAGAGTGTTTGGCTGTTCTTAGCAGGTTACGAACTCACTCTCAACTGGATCGAGGTCATTTTGGTTGAATCTCCTCCGTAGGATTCAAGCCCATTTTCCACCCTCATCAGTTTGGCTCCGTCTGTGGGAAACCACATTAAACATTTTTCCTCATTTTATTGCTAAGAAAATGGCAGCCAGACCAGAAGATGCTCACGATGGTACTCCCCCACAGGATGTACCCGAAGATTTTGTCCAACAAGAAGAACAACAAGACGGAAGTGCTGCCTCTGATGCATTTCCCATTTTTTCGCAAGCACCCGTCGCATACGTACTGGAATTCACAAGGACGCACCATAAAATGCGCCTCCCACTGATCTCAACACAAACACTAATGCTTCATTAGTAGAACAACTAGCAGCATTACAACAAGCCGCAAATGACAACCCTCTCCTCGTGACGCTAGTGAACACTTTGAATAGGCAGAATCAAGGAGAGAGTTCTCAGCGCAATGCAAATACCACTCCCAACATGCTCCACCCCAACACCTGGGTCAGAGACCCAACCACTCCTGCTTCAACAGTTGTTACTAGGGCCAGAGAACGAAGAAGTGGCCCTCGTACCATCAACGGTATCAATGGCGCTCCTACTTGAAGGACCGTTCAAATAAATCCTTCTCATTTCACCTATGAAGGCACTCCAGCAGATGACCGCGTTCGTGAACTGGAAAAGCAAAATCTCAAGCTCCAGGCTGCAATCAACCGCTTGAGAAACGACATTGAGGTAGAAGAACACCTCGAGGAGCCTGACGAGTACGTTATGGAGCGAAGAAGAAATGCACCTTACCCACCTCGCGAGGAGATAGATCATTACAGTGAAATCACCCGAGGACGTCCACTCACAGAAAAGGTGCTCTGTAGCGCCCCAAATTTGAGAAGCTTGATTTCCGTCCCACATCGGAAGATCAGTTGATATTGAAAGGGTTTATAAGTTAGAACCCATGTACAACCAATATGGATTAATCCCTTTTGGCAAGTGCTTTCCAAGCCAAACTTTAGGGTTGTGCACAGTGGATTCGAAGCTTATACCCGCGCGTCCAACGGGCTCGCGAAGGGGTTCTCCTCTCCGAGCCCGGGGGTCGTGACATGCTCATGACTCGAGCTGGAAGAGACAAGGTTCCTACTTCACTCCTAAGATGCGACACTGATCCAGAGAAACACCTCAACTCTCTCGAACATTTGGCGTATTTATACAAACACCCTGACGACTACTGGTGTAAACTCTTCGTGACCACCCTCGAAGGGGTAGCACAAGACTGGTACAAGAGGCTCCCCTCTCGTTCTATCAACAGATACCTTGACATCAAGAAGGCATTCTCCAGCCACTTCAGCTCCTTGAAGTTGGTTAAGTAGCCCACCACGAATTTATTCAACATAAAGCAGGGGCGTGACGAATCCCTTCGAGATTATTTCCAAAGATTTGGAACCGAGCTCACCAAGGTGGAGACTCCTTCAACGGACTTTCTGAGACATGTTGTACACAATGGACTGAATGACTCGATAACCAGTTAAGAATGTGCCAACGCCATAGTCAAAAAGGAGCCTCAAGACATGATTCAGCTAAAAAATATTGCCAATCGTTACATGGTGCAGGAAGATTTCGCCAACCTGAAGTATTCTCATGGTTCGAGCCACAAAGGCAGTAAAGAAGGATCCTCTTGAGGTCATCGACAAGATGACAAGCGAGATAAGAGGAAATTCGAGACCAAGCATCTCTACGAGGGAGGAAGGGTAGAACTGATCAAGAGCAACGTTGAGATACTGGCCATCAAGGGAGTAAAAGCTTTTACTCCTCCAAGGCCTATGAAACCCTCTCACCAGACAAGAAATTCGGACATCTACTGTGCCTTTCACCAGCAATACGACCATGAAACTGAAGATTGCCAGGCCCTCGAGGCGGAGATACAAAGGCTGGTGAAAGGAGGAAAGTTGCAGGAGTTTGTAAAGAGCCTAGACAAGCATTGCAAGAAGAAGAAGTATTGCTCTCGAAGTCCTAGTGACCGTTCGAGAAGCCCAAAGAAAGACAACCATCCTCAAAAGGACAAACAGAAGGCAAGCGATAACATGCCGATGAACGCAATTAACATAATTGCAGGTGGAGCCACGAACGGTGACACCAAGACCGCCAGAAAGAAAGTTGGACGCCAGTTCAGCCAAGAACCAAATGGACCTTCCATGGAAATCATGCAACTCGAGCAAACAGAAGTTCTGGGCTTCACAAACCAGGACTACGACAATGTTGTTGTCGGAGCAGACGGAGAAAGCCCAGGTTACCCCCTAGTAATTACAATCGATATGTTTAACACAAGAGTGAAGCGAGTGCTTGTTGATACAGGAAGCTCGGTGAACGTAATGTCTGCGTCAACTTTCAAAAAGTTAGGCATTTCGAGCGAATCCATGACAGCCGTCGAGAGTCCTCTGCTCAGTTTTGGAGGGCAACCAGCTTACCCACTCGGGCAGATAAAGTTAGCCAGCTCCATGGGTACAGCTCCGAGGAGGCAAACCACATACCTAACCTACACCGTGATTGACATTGATCTGCCTTACAACATCATCCTCAGGCGGCCAGGTTTGTCAAAGTTTAGAGCAATCCAATCTGTTTTCCACAGGAAACCGGGTCTAAGTGTAATTTTTTTAGGGCCAAGGGTATAACGGACAGTTCATGTCAAAAAATGGAATATTTCGTTAATTATGGACGAAAGCCTAATGTTTCCTAGCAGAACCCTAATCCATGAGTGCATTTTGAAATTATTCAATTTCATGTGGGTTATAACTGTAATGGGAAAATTGCAAAATCTGGACTCTATTTACTACCGAGTCGACATTTTGGGACACTAATAGTGAAATTCGCGTTAATGCCTGTTAACTTTTTTTTTTGTAGCAATTTTGGGACCCCGGGCTCAAAATCGGGACTCTACTTACTACCGAGTTGACATTTTGGGACACTAGTAGTGAAATTGCTACAAAAAAAGTTACAGGGTCATGAGTTATAATTTAGCAAACTCCTATGGGGTCGAAGTGTAATTTTCCCTGCTATGATTTATGTCGGGACGAAAAAGTAAATAAATGGAAAGTTCAGGTAAACGAAAAATGTAATTTCCCCATAATATATCTGCTAGTTTAATCAACTCCTCTACAGAATCAGGCAGAGTTATAAGCTTTAGCAATATGCTTCCTGGAAACTTTACTGGCTCCAAAATTCATGTGAATTGTGACCCTCTTCTCTCCTTTTGTTGCTTCTACATCCAACTTCTTCTCATTTATTTCATAATTCATAATGAGATCAAAGAACCCTTTTCTTAGATGATCATCTGTTCTAGTTCTTGGCCTCAAATGCCCCCCTTTCGATTTAATCACATTTTTTTCCAGCAAAATCTTGACCATGTCGAGGTGGCTCTGTCGGACAGCCGTGTCGAAGGATTGTTGATCGGACAAATTCGCCTCGATTTCACTTTCCTTTTGACTTTTCGTTGGAAATCTTTTGCCGTCGAGCAAATTATTGAGTCTAAGACTCGGACGTATTGGCCCTCAATGTCGAAGCTCCGCCACGCTTTCAATTTCTAGAACAGGCCAAAGGAGAGAGTTTTGAGCTCTTCGAAGAAAATTTGGTGGCTAATTGCCGGACCTAAGTTTGGCCTAATTACGAAAAATTAGCGAGCTGGAAATATATCAAGCCATCGAAGAGGGTCTTTTTTGTAATTCGACAAAAGTTTAGGGGTCTTATTATAAATATCATGCAAAAATGTATTTAAAATTGAAAAAGCCCTTTTGTACTCAGTTCAAATTTGGGCTTGTGATTGTAATTTAATGCTATTAAAACGTATGTTGAAATGAAATCGGCTTTCTAATTGACCTAATTAATAAAAGTTGTCCAGTTTGGAAATATATCTAACCCAATGACTGGGTTATTTTGTAATTGCACCAAATTTTCTATTTTTTTTTGAGAAAAATACTAAAAAACCCCTAAGAAAAATTTTTATATCCAAAAAATCCATGAATATTTTGTTAATCTGAAACATCAATTCCATCAAATTTTCATTCTAAAAAACCCAAATTTTAATTTTTGGACTAAATCACCCCTAAGTACACTTAGATTAATGATTAATTTTTGCAATATTTTTTTCTCTTTATGTTATTTAAATAATTTTTTATGAATAAAAAATTTAATATATTAAATGTTACTGGAAAAAAAATTTACAGTAAGAAATATATATATATGTATATATATATATATATGTATATATATATATATGTATATATATATATATATACATATATATATATATACATATATACATATATATATATATATATATGTATATATATATATATGTATGTGTGTGGGTGTAAACATATTTTCTAAATTTTTTATTTACAAAGTATATCTGAAATAATTAATTTTCCAAAATTAAATAAAATGAAAAAAAATTAAAATCTTCATAAGTTATTCTTTTTATAAATTAATATATGTATATCAAACTAATTTATAATTAAACATAAAAAAATTACTTTAATAAATTTAAAGGTGAATTTGTCAAGAAAATGAGTCTGACGACGACGACGACCATCCCAATATCTATTCCCTACGATTTCACTTCGCCAACCTCTCCCAAAACGTCCTTCGTCGTTTTGCTGTGAAGTTAATTTATCGTCTCGAAGCTGTTATCGGAAACACCCGCGCAGTGAGAACCATAGTCGGCTTTTTTCGTCTTCATCTACCTCGCGCAGTCTATTTTAGGGTTTAAGCTATAACTTCAGGTTCGTACCGCGTATTTACTGTTAATTTTGGGACTTGACCCAAATTTCTTATTTAATTCGTATTTTAGGGTTATAGTTCAACAAAAGCGCATTATAGTTCTGAGTACCAGCCTGCAAGTTGCACATCGTATATTGGGTATGGTTTGAATATGAACTTTGTTATTTGGCAAAGATACACTCCGACGACGATGACGATCATCCCAATATCAATTCCCTACGATTTCACTTCGCCAATCTCTCGGAAAACGTCCTTAGTCGTTTTAATGTGAAGTTAATTTATCGTCTCGAAGCTGTTCTCGGAAACACTCGCGCATTGAGAACCATAGTCGGTGTTTTTCGTCTTCATCCACCTCGCGCAGTCTATTTTAGGGTTTAAGCTATAACTCCAGGTTCGTGCCTCACTTTTACTGTTAAGTTTGGGACTTGACCCAAATTTCTTATCTAATTCGCATTTTAGGATTATAGTTCAACAAAAGCGCATTATAGTTCTCAGCACTAGCCTGCAAGTTCCACATCCTATATAGGGTATGGTTTGAATCTGAACTTTGTTATTTGGCAGAGATGGATCGACCGAGTAAAAGCAGCAAAAGCAAGGAAAGAAGTAATGAAGTAAGCAAAAAATGCCCCAGGAAAATCAGTAAAGTTCCTGGTAAACAGAGAAAAGACCGTAGTAAGAGCACCAGTGAAAGCAGCAAGCCTAAGAGGGATGATAAAATACAATGTCATTGTTTAATGACCTATTTCGCTGATAACGTGAAGATGCTTGGTGAGTTGACGAAGAGTCAGAAGGAATTGTTCGAAAAAACCTTATTTGCCTCATTCGTCAATATGCCCTCTGTTCCTGGTACATACACTCGTGTTGGATTTCTTTTGGATCGCTACGACATTGAAATTGATTCATTTAAATTCAGGGACGTCATGGTTCCTTTTAATGCAAAGGAGTTCTTGATAGTCCTAGGTTTACAGTATTCGGGTCACCGAGCTGATCATGAATCCAAAAGGGAATCCTGTATGCGGAGAGTGTATTTTGCTAGCTTGCCTGCTATGGTGACACGAGCTAACATCTTCACTAGATTGAAAGAATTGAAGGATAGAAAGGATAATGATGGCGGTTTTTATTTGTGAGAATGTATATATTGTTTGTTTTCAGTTGTTTGTGTTTTCCATGTAGCAGCAAGAAGTTGCCTACTTGGCTGATAAGCTACGTTGATGATTTAGAGGATATCGGGCAATTTTCCTGGGGTAGAGCTGTCCATAGGTTCTTGGTTGTGTCAATGATTAAATATATACAGAAGGATGTAGATAAGTTCGTTGATGGATACTCAATGGGATTAATGGTAAGAAATCATACAAATGGTTCTGTATGAGATTATGGTTTCATGTATGCATGCGTGTAATTTTGACATGTTGTCTTGGTGACAGGCATGATTCTATGAGCATTTTTCGATGTTTGGGAGGTCGGAAAGTAATTGAATTTTCCCACGCCTTTTCAGATGGAGTGGGAGCACCATGCCCAATTCGGACAAGGCTGCTAGTGAGAGTCTGAGCAAGATAAAAAGGTTTCGCGTAAGAATTGAAATCTCATTTTACAGAACCTTTATATTATTCAACATAATTCGTTTTCCGTGGCATTTTAATCTTATGAAGAAGTGAAATCTCATTTTGCATAACTTATATATTATTCAGCATAATTCGTATTCCATGGCTTTTTAATCTTATGAAGAGTTGAAATATCATTTTGCAGAACTTATATATTATTCAGCATAATTCATTTTCCATGACTTTTTATTATTATGAAGAGTTGAAATCTCATTTTGGAGAACTTATATATTATTCAGCATAATTCATTATCCATGGCTTTTTATCATTATGAAGAGTTGAAATCTCATTTTGAAGAACTTATATATTATTCTAAAATATTGAAATTTCATTTTGCAGTTTCATGAAATTGAACCTGCAGACCCCATAGAGGCAAAACTAGTGAAGCCTGGAGAACATGCTGCCCCTCTTAGTTTTGAGTTGAAAACTTGTGCCACTGATGAAGAGGATGAGGATGAGGAGGGTGAGGACGAGGAGCATAAGGATGAGGAGGGTGAGGATGAGGAGCATAAGGATGAGGAGGACGATATGGAAGATGTTGATGCGAAGGACATAAAAGTTGATGATGTCGATTAGAAAGTAAGTCCTGCTAGTACTGAGGCGGACCGTGTCATTGATGTTTATAATATGGAGATTGTCCCTGTAAATCAGACCGATGATAGCCAAATGACGCTATTAGCTGATGTTGTAACCATAATTGTTGATACACCAACCGTAGGAATTGGAAAACGTAAATGAACGAGTAGAAAAGTAATTAATGAGGATGATACTATTGCTGTAGATGAAGCCTTGCTAAAGGTGATCGGGAGAAATGATTTCGAAGGCCGCGAAGATGCAATTAGAAATGGCTTGTATCTTGATCAGATTGATGAATTGATTGAAAAGAAAGAAGCTGTATTACGGTAAGTTTCCTTTAAATGCGTAATTTTCGTTTGGGAATGCCTAACTTATATCTCATAATGCGTTTCTCATATTTGAAACTACATACATAGATATTTGACATGTCGGAACTTGGATTCTATTGCAGCGATGCTGTGTATGAAACGAAAGATAGTCAAGTACAAGGCCGCTCTATCTTGAAGCTTATATGGGGCAGGGAGACGGAAGGCAGAGTGCTTGAAGCTTATTTTGAGATATTGATGGGTTCCAGTTACATCCCAACAAACCCCATAAAATACACGTCGTGGGTTACCTAATGCTGTCTGAGCTTATGAGAAACATCATGGATGTTAAGCATAGTAGTCGGAGACGGCATTATTTAACCCCAAAACAGTTCCTTGAATTCCACAACAATTTAAGCAGGGCTATGAATAAATGACTTAGCCACTTAAATGCCGATGTGATCGGCAGTTGTCACTACATAATCTTCCCTTTGCTCACAAAGTGTCATTATCACATGGTTGTATACTATACCGTGTCAAAGAGCCTCTCTTCATACAACTCATTACCTATAGCGCCTCTCTCCGTAGGCGGCAGACGGCGTACTACAACCGCACTGAAACAGATCCTCGAGCAAAGACATGGCGCCCCCATTCGAAAACCCATCTCGGCAAACGGCACGACAAGCAAGCAATACGGCAACAACAACAAAACATCTCAATAACAGCGACAATAATGAAAATAAAGCGAAAGCAAAACATAAAAGAGAATTCTCATAAATAGCAAACAAGGCAACATTTATACATAAAGCAATCAAATACAATAAATATCAGTTAGTGCCATCCATGGCTCAACTACCTAACCTGTACAATCCTAGATGTCTTCAAATATTGCACATCAGGGGCACATAATTGCAGAAAAGTAAGTAAAGGTATAAAAGAATAATAAAGACACGACGCTGTTGGGACGATGACCAAGATTGACCAAACAGAGACATGAACCACGCTAGACCTGATGTTGCCACTGATAAGATAGGTGACATTGCCACCTGTCTACCTGAAGAAAGAATAAAACGAGAGGGTAAGTATAAAGGATACTCAGCGAGGGAATAAAACTTTTAAAGAACAGTCACGGTTCGTGTTTTATCATTTAAAATCCAAAACAAAAGAATATTGCTCATTCTAGAAAATAACGATTAAAAGAGATTTATAAAGCTTCATACGAAGGAGCAACATTCTAGTTCAACTCTTTAAAATGTTTAGAAACTAACGAACCGGACAAGTTAAGAAATACATTGTCACATAAGAATTAGCCTAGTATTTTGACAAATAAACTATGCCGGGTCACGATTAATTTGGAAAAGACGGAAGAAGGCAAAACCCTTTACTTCCATAAAATAAGCAAACAATTAAATAAACTGACATAGCAATTTAAAGCATATAACACATAATAAACGTCCCGGCGAGCACGGGCCCTAATCCTCCTCAACACCAAACATATCATAAATACTCCTCCATCGGTTGTCGTGTCCAGAGGCTACCTTGAACCGACGATTCACATAAATATAGAATTTGAGGAAAACACACCACAAAGGCAGTGCCACCATCACGCTATCTCCGGCTAGCCAACCACCGACCGGCCTTCGATAATGTTTGAAAGTTGGAAAGTGATACATCGGATTTTCCCTAGACTCTCGTCTCCAGGCTCACCTCTTGTATACCCTCCGGGCCCATTTTAAAAGAATGAATACATACATATTTCTCGCTTTTAAAAGAATGAAAAACATTTGTGGCCAAAAGGACCATTTGAGGCAGGTTTAAGTAACGACCTAAGAATACCTGTAAGTGCCACTCGCTTCAGGGGGATCTGACTCGGAGCTTAACCCTGACGGCTTTACTTACAAGCACGTCTGTTTGGATTCATGGTGCCCCAGGGCAGCGGAAGTAAGGGAATTTCAAATTTTTTTGTCCCATGGCCTTACTCGAATTAACATGAATCTTCATCCAATGAACTCAATAACTTTGAATCGTTTATATATCTTGAATTTGCATACCTTTACGCACTTCTTTTGTAGTCGTTAAGGTATGAAAGCTTTCCAAAGATTCGATCCACTCCTTGATCACGCAGGCTTCTCGATTCCACCAAGGATTCGATTTTCAACCGAATCCCTCTAAGGTTGATCCACGGCTTCTCGCAGACGAACTCTGAATCTCTTAAATCCTACTAGAGAGATTTAAGATCAGTATTTATCTAACATAAAATAAGAGAATCGAGAAAAGAATTTCAAAGGCTGGTTCACGTGAAACTACATAATAGTTTTCTGCCGTTCACGTGAACTGCCTGCAGAGACAGAGAATTAGAGTTAGGAAAAATTTAACTCATGGAATGAATTCACCTTATCGAATTAGACTTGTGTCGCGACCCCCGGGCACGGAGAGGAGAACCCCCCTGCTTGGGCGCCCGTTGGACGCGCGGGTATAACCTTCGTCCCCACCAAGCACCACCCTAAAGTTTGGCTTAAAACCACATGCCAAAAGAGGTTGCAACCTTGTGGTAGTTGTGCTTGGAGATTGGGTTATAAACCCTTCAATTCTATCATGAAGTTCCGATGTGGGATGAAACTCCCCAGAACGCACGGGCTTGAGCCCCGTGCGCCAGCCAGTGCAGCACTTACGACAGCTGGCCATACCAGGCACACACGGTCCTACCCGCACAGTCTTGAGACCGTGCATAGGCCCGTGCGGCTTTCCTGAATGTAGCCCTCACGCTGAATTTTCGGGGCATTATAATTGCCCCTCCTTCAAAGCGTAATGTCCTCATTACGCCGCAACACAGGCCCTATCACTTCCCCGCCAGTGGGAAAATCTCCCCACGCACGCAGAGTTCCTTAGGCGGAGAACCCCTGGTGCGTGGGCCTGCACCGACGGTTGGCTCTGATACCATCAGTCGCGATCCCCCGGGCACGGAGAAGAGAACCCCCCTTCTTGGACGCCCGTTGGGCGTGCGGGTATAACCTTCGTCCCCACTGATGACAACCCTAAAGTTTGGCTTAAAACCACATGCCAAAAGAGGTTACAACCTTGTGGTAGTTGTGTTTGGAGATTGGGTTATAAAACCTTCAATTCTATCATGAAGTTCCAATGTGGGATGAAACTCCCTAGGACGCACAGCCCTATGCACAGGCTTGAGCCCCATTCGCCACCAAATGCATCACTCACGACAGCTGGCCACACTAGGCACACACGGTCCTGCCCACACGGTCTTGAGACCGTGCGTAGGCCCGTGCGGCTTTCCTGAATGCAGCCCTCACGCTGAATTTTCGGGGCGTTACAACTTGAGTGCAGGGTTATTAATATCCCAGCACTGGCTGAAAATTCCAGTCCTAGATGGGCTGAGATTTTCGGCCAATCACTCTAATTAGGCCTAGGAGTTTTTGGGCTTTTTCAAGGCTCTTTCAATTTAATACCAGATTAAATTCCTTAGGCCCAATTTAATTAATCCCGATTAATTAAACAAGTCTAATATATTATTAAAGTGGGCTTTAATTTATTCTAAATAATTTACAAGCCCATCATTAATCAACTTGGGCTAAAATTAATTCCAAATTAATTCTCTAGTCCAATAAGTCCAATTAACATTTAATTGCTATAGATTTTTCCTTCTATTAATTGTACTTGATTTATTCTAAACAAATTCAAGTTTCTCAATTAATCAATTTGACTAGAATTAAAACCAATTAACTCTCAAGTCCAAAACATTCAATTACACTTTAATTGAATTGTTTCTCTCTTCATTACTCAATTAAATAGACATAGATTTATTCTCAATAAATCATGATCTATTTAGTCATTCCAATAAACTTGAATTAATTCTCAATTAACTCTCAAGTTATAATGTTCAATTAACACTTTAATTGAAAAAGCTCTCTTCTACATAAATTAAGTAGTCTCAAATTTATTCCAACTTAAATTTCGAGCCTCACTCTTAGTTACTTTAGACTTGAATTAATTCCCAATTAATTCTCAAATCTAATTTAGGCAATATATTATAAAATAATAAGTCTCTCGAATTTAATCACATTAAATACTTGTTAATTACTTTTAATTAACGTTTACACGTTAATTACACCTAATTAACATCTTGATCTCTTATTAATGAATTAATTCCAATTAATTCATTTGTCAATCCAGTTGACTGTTATCAAACTCTATTGATATAGATAAATGTGTTCACCTTCGGAAGTCATTGTGTGGCCCCTCAGGTTCACCAATAGGACAACAGTAGGAATACATTCTTAATGGCATAATTGTGACTTTAATTAAACTTATTTAATTAAAGACTATTTGTGAATCAACATATTGACTTCACATATAGATTCCTACAGACCATGGATAACGTCTAGCAACATGTCCATGGCCACCCATCCATCGATGAAGTGGTACGAATCTTTCAGCCTCATGATCTCCGTGAGATACGATCCTTCTTTCATCCAATTCCTGATTGAGACCTAGGGCATGGGTAACAGAACCCCAATAGTCTATGAGCCATGTTTACTTATCATTTCCAACTTGTTTATGTCATGTCTTTCGAACTTGTACGGCCTCGTGACTCAACTAATATCCTTTCAAAACGATCGGCTTGACCTTATGTGCAAATAATTTCAAATGCATCCGGTCCATCAACCTTTTGTGTTTTCAAAGAAAGCCGAACCCGAGTGTTGCTTGGTGTTATGTTTTGCAACTTATATTATTATTTGTATTCTTTTATTAAAACGAGCAACATTCACTACTTTTGGTTTTAGAAGATAAACGACGAACCGCGATCAATACCTATATTGTATAACCCCCCTTACTAAGTATCATTTATACTCACCCCTTCTATTTTGGTTCTTGCTTCAGGTAGACAGGTGGCGGTGTCACCTATCTTGTCAGTCGGCAGCAGCAGATCTAGGTTGGCTCATATATTATCGTCTTGTCAGTGTCCCAACAACAGTCGAGTCTTTACTTTCTGAATTGATTTGATTTATTGTATTTAATATTATGATTTACTTTCTGTACTTACGTGCCCCTGATGTGGGATAGTTTAGTTGCGCCATGGACGGCATTAATTGGATAATTATTTTAGATTCGTTTTGTGAATTATGTTGCCATGGATGGCTTTTATGAATTGATCTGTCATTTATGAATTCGCTTCCGCATTTCTCTGATTGTTGCTGTTGTTGTTGGGGTGTCGTGTTGTTGTTGCCGGAGTTTTGATTGAGTGTCTTGTCGTTCGCCGAGATGAATTTTTGAAAGTGGTACATTTACCTTGTTTAGGAGTTCGTCTTGGTAGGGATGTGGTGTCCTTTCTCCTCCTACGGAAAGGGGTGCTACAACAAAGCTCTCTACGAAGCTCCGAAACCTGCTGCTGAATCTGAGTGAACCGAGTGTCTGTCTGTTGCTCGTGCTCAGTGCATTGTAGGCTCAAACTAGCCCATCGATCGGCTTGCCGCTAGTGCATCGGATCTATCGACTGCTCCTACATCTAGTGCTTACGCTCTCGAGCTCTCAGATCAAGAAACTCCTCTGCTCCACTTTCTTCTTCAGTGGATGGATCAGTACAGAGGACATATCTACCTCGACGTCCTCCAATCCTCTTGCAAATCTTCATCAATGCAAGAGTCCGGTAGTCAAGGAACAGGTCTCCTCCTACTGCAAGCAATCTGTTGAGGTTCGTCACGCCGGCACCCTCAAGAATGGTGGTGACATAAACTCCAACTCGGATCTCTCCAGCCGAACGGGAGGCAACATGGGCGAAGTGATCGAAGATGAAAGGCAGGGCATTGACCTTGATGCCCTGGACCTTGCAATCCAAAAGAAAGCACTCATCCGAGTTCACAGCTCCTGAGTTGTCACCTCTGGCAAGAACACCTTTTGAGAGAACTCGGTGCAAGGTTGTGGTGACATGAATGGTGGCATTCGACTCTCTAGGTCGGTAACTATGGGAAGAAGTGGAGATGTTCTCCCAACCAGTTGATTCCATCCATCCGGGTGTGTGAGCAAGGCATTCGTCTAAAGGCAGATGGAAATGCTCAGTCAGCTTGCGGAGTCCAAGTGTGTGTGTTTGGTTGAGCACTCGGAACTCAATCTTGACTGGGAGGTCGAGGTCCTCTTCGTCGGTCATGACCCAGAATGAGCTCAAAACTCAAAGACAACTCTCGGGTATGACGGCTTCTGAATGTTGAGGAATGCCGTCCATCCAATGTTCTCGAGGTATCCAGCTACCTCGTCACGAAGTCCCAAACCTTTCATGACTTCCATGTCAATGAATTGGGTCGAAATGACCGGGCGACTCTTCAAATGGTCAAAAACTCTTCCTCAGAGATTATCCTCAAATATCACATTGTAGCCCTCGGATTCCGCAGGGTTGGGTTCACCTTGTCCCCCGATGTTCAATCTCCCACGGGTTCTGGCTCGGGCCATGGTGCTCAAAACCTGAGTTTTTGGTGAAGAGAGTGAGAATTTTCCTTTGGAACATTTGTCGAGCACTTGGTTGGTGCAACTTCGGGTTGCAGATGCGTGTGGATCGTGTTCGTGAATCGACCCAAAAACCAACAATGTTCAAGGCAATACGATGAAAAATACACCTGTCAAACGGGTGGGAATCAGACAGTCGGATCACGAGATAGGAGCTCGGGAAAATGGCGAAAAGTTGGGGAAAAATCTGTTGCTTTTCTCGCAAAACAGAGAGGAAGAATTGGGAGACGAAAGGTGCAAATGAGGTTCTGGAATGGGAAAAATGGTTTTTAACGCGCAAATGAGAAGGCATGGTTCCTCTGCATAGCGTGGTTGGAACCGTGTTGGAATTCGCAGCACGGGAGAGGACACGGCATGTGCAGAACCGTGTGGGCTTGTTGCGCACGGTTCAAAATAGGTCTTCACGGGATTGGGGCAGGGTGAACGCGAGAACGTGTTGACGTTTAGAAACAGACAGGAAACAGTAGAAAAATGCACAACACACAACAAAAATCCAAATTCAAACACCCGACAAAGAAATCGTTCAACGCATTTAATAAAAATGGAAAGCGGTAAACATGGATGATATGAAAATACGAGGTACCTTCATCATAAGAAAGTTGACGAACGGATCCTTTGAAACCATTTTTAGCAAGCAGTTCAAGTCGATAGTTTTAAAGAGGTAACCTAGTTGACTTATAAGCTCGTTTAAACAGCCTTTGCAACAATGTTAACTTAATCAAGTAGTAAATAGGTGACGAGGTTTATAATTCAACTAAATTACTTTAAAGCATTAAACACGTTCCTTACACTATTGTCCCGGTGAGTACTGGCCCACGTCTCTCCTTATATCACCTCATTCAATAAATACTCCTGTCCCGTTTGTCGAATTCCGAGGCTACCGGGATATTCAACGCATTCATTCATGATAATTTCAGGAAAAATGTGCAACACATGCAATCGTTCACCATCTCCCCAACGAAAGACTAGCCAACCACCAACCGGTCTCCCATTGGAAATTACAATTTGGAAATTATACTTCGGGATCTTATTACTCTAGACGCTCGTCTCATCCTCCATATAACCTCCGGGCCCATTTTATAAATCATTATCGTTACCATTATCTCACTTTTGCAATCATTACACTACAATTTAGGTGGCCATAGGGCTGTTCTAGACAAGGTTGCGTTACGGGACCAGAAGACCAAAGTCCGCCTTTTAAAACAAATCAGGTTATCCTTGTCCCTAGTTGAAAACATTTAGAAGGCATACATACGTATACAATTTGATATCAAAACATTTGATTAAATATCATAAAGATAATAATTCAATATTTATTATAATATAGGAAAGGCTGGAAAACATTATAGCAATAAATAAAACCAGGACGATAAGTTGGTTCGCAAGTAGTACGATTCTTACTCCAGTTGAAAATAGTTTAAACCTTCACCTGAAAAGTTGAGGAAAAAGGTACACGATAGAGTATCCCTCGAAAGAACACCTGAAACTAACAACCGACAAAACCATATAAGACACTGACATGGCGCACGACTTATGAGAAATAATTAAAGCAGTTATAAGCACCCAAAGCACGACATCTATTGAAGTACTCGCAAAAATGTATTTACATTAATTAAATAGGTAAAACATGCTAAAACGCAGGTTAAATGTCATATTCATGCAAGTTTCGGATCAATCGGACGAATTACGAAAAATTGGCTAAAAACCCCTAAACAAAAAAGTTATTATTCATGACCCGAACGAAGTCAAAAAATTCTAAACTTTGCAAATTATAAGTCTTACGATTTATCGGAGCTGTTGGTGAAGTCGGATTCTGAAGACGAGATCAAACGAGAAAAGTCAACTTTAATTAAATGAAGGTTGACCAAATGTACGAGAGCAACCAACTAAAAATGCTGAAAATTTCGTTAAGTATGGCTCACGGTATGTTGAAAGAGCTTCACGGTATGTTGTCATGGTGAGTGACATACCGTGAGATAGAAATCTGACGGTCGGGCGCACGGTTAAGATGCATACCGTGAAATGCACTTTCACGGTATGGCTCACGATCTGCGTCTTACCGTGAGCATGCAATAATCAGCGAAATTTGAAGTTCTTCGCTCAGAGCTTCTGGTATTGATTTAAGATCTTCTCACTCAAGAATTATACCATGAATTGCAAAAAAATTCATATATGTTAATCTACCACTCATGCTCGTCACATGGACATGAGAATCACACAAAGCTACCAATTAAAACATATAAATCTGAAAATTATATAAAATAATACTATTCATCATCATCAACAGAATTCATTCAAAGCGGGACGAAATCGAGGGAAATTTGGTGGTTACCTGAAGAGCTCGTGGTAAGGATCGCGTCGGAGTTTACGGATCGAAGATCGGACGGGAAACGAGATCAAAAATCTGGATTGAAGATCAAAGTTCGCAAGTTCTCTTTTCTTCCTCTTTTCTCTTTGGTACGTATATTTGTTGTTGCTGCAAGTTGACTTGTTAGAGGACTGACTAAGTTAAGGATTTGATCAGATACTCGCGGGAATCTCTTCGGGATTAAAAATGGTATTTTGGGAAAATTGTAGGGTTAAGGTCAAAATATTTTCACAAATTCAACGGCGACAACGAAATTTAAGTAAAAGAATTGGAAATATTTATAAATGAGGTTTCGTACAAATATGGGGCATTACATAAAATGTTTCTCAAATGTTTTAGATGGCAGCTTAATATCGGGATCAACATGGAGACCATAATGTTGAAGACCAGTCACTATAGAAAACTCAGACGTCGTGAAAGGAACAACAACGTTTTCAGTGAAAATAAACCCGCATGTTTGCCAGTCAAACCTGGCCAATAGGGAACCAAGCCTAGAGTACGACCCCTGTCCTCCTGGCATGGTTACGAAATGATAAAAAGGGCAGCATTTTAAGGCTTCAAAATTCTTGTCCTTCATTTCACGTTGAATAACTTCCATTGCATTAGCAAATAAGCTGGGGGAACATCAGGTACAGATGGGTGGTGACTCTTCTTTTTTTCCTTTACCGGAAACGTGGGTCTTCTTCCTAGCCATTTCTGCAATTAGGGTACCAAATTCCAATATTAACGCATAAAGTTCAGAAACTAAGGTATAAATTGGACAGCAATATGTCGGTTAACAAGATCTAGGAAATTACTTTAACATAACCAAAACATGTGAGTTTAGGGTATAAAATTTCTACAATACAGCATGAATTAGGGCAAAATAAGTGTGACAATTTTCCAAAAATTAGGGACAAATAATTTATATTTTCGGGCTATGGAGATACCTTAAACTTATCTCCTTCTCTTTCCCTGAAAATTGGATGCTTCTACTCCTTAGATGTGCACTAATATTGTATTCAGGTAAAAAGAAGATGATAGTAAACTGAGGTCAGTGAGACCAATGTGATTTCTGTGTCTCTTATCTCTCTCGCTCCCACCTAAAAAACTTACTTTCTGTTTCAGAACGCGTCCTCAGTAGCTGCTAAGTTAAGTGTTTGCCTGAAAATTTCTCAGTTTTCCCATCGCCGTCGTAGTCGTTATAAATGGAGGGAGATCACAATGGTTTTCCTGAGTAATATTTAACTTCTTCGAGGGCATTAGGGTATTCTTGTACGATGGTTTTCCCAGTAATATTTAACTTCTTTGAGGGTATTAGGGTATTTTCGCATCAAAATAGGTCCTTAATTATAAGAGGTTTTAATTTCAGGGTCTTTTGTCTATAAGTTTAAAAAATGGATCATTTTTTCTAAGACGAAGTCCTTAACAGGTTCTTCTGTCTGGATTTTTCATAATTTAAACTACATGGGCCAGTTTGTTTACTTCGGCCTGCTAATTCAAAATTCAAAAGGGCCCAAATATCTTGTATCTGGTATGAACCCTTTTTCCTTTCTCTTCAACCGACCATACGATTTTCTAGGGCACCCACATGCCCTTCGACGGTGACAAGCTCGAAGGATTGCTATTTTTTCGTTCTTCCATCTTATGAAGTGTTTGCACATTAGATACTTATGTGATTACAGTATCCATTTTTCCAGATCGGAAGTTATATAGACAAGCTGAACTACTGAAGCTAACAATCGGGATAAGGAAGCATCCATGTGACTCACCGACAGGGTAATTATCTTTACTTGACCGGCGATGGAAAAATCCCAGTTCTGCTGATATTGACGATTCCAATGGGAATTTTTCAGAAGACAGAATTATGGAGGGGAAAGCAAAAATTGGGAGAAAAAATGAGGGGGAAAATTTCAGAGCATGTCTTCTGCGAGCCAAAATGAGTGGCAATTCACGTAAATTACAAGGCACAACGAGGGCGAGAATTAAGCTGAAGCAGCTACAATAACGACATGGTATCTTGACGGAGCAAAACCTTTGCGCTAAGTTATCAGCCCATCTCCAGATATAAGTAAACACGTTCTTTATATCGAAAGCCGAATACACCAAAATTATCAAAAATTATAAGTAATATAGTTATGCCAAAAATGATATTAAGCCGATTACATTATGGATAATTCGATTTTTGTCTCACATCTGCTCTTACAACTCAACTAATTCTACACTTAGTCAGGAGCAGGAGTGGTACCAGAGATTGGTTTCAAATGATGGGCAAAATGTAATTTTAATATTTATAAATAATAATATATACAAATTATTATATTACATGTAAGTTTTTTTTAACCCCCGGCCAGTATATAGTACCGTCCTTGCACTTGGTCCCATAACTTAACTTTTGAGATCAACATTATTCTTTCCGTTATATTTACACATAAAACTCTGTTATCTCCGTTAGGGTTTGTTTTTCGAGGGGAAATGACACTTACAACTTTTGATTCTTGTTTTTTACTCGCAAACAAGCTTTATGTATTTTTTTGTATTTTTGCCTTAAGGTTGTATGTGTCATATTTAATAATACAGGATTATATGTGCAACTTTAATAAAAATGAAGTCTGGAGAAAAATGATAAGAATATGGCCTATTTCTTTTAATTAATAGTCTAAAAGGATAAAAATGACTTCTTACAGTCAATTAGTATGAAAGAACAAAGTCACAACGTGTTCATTAGGCCTATCACAGGAGATACCGATGTAAAAAGCTCGCCAGATCACCAGATAGTAGGAAATCTGAATAATTTGAATTGAAATTCAAGAATCCATCTTGAGATGTAAAATAGAAGAAACTATCAACCAAACTATGAAAGAAGTAGCCTTCCTTGAGCATTTTTCATAAATTCTGCAGATTGTCAATATCTCAGTTACTTGTAAAAGATAAAATCATTTGAACCAATATGATTCAGCTCAAAGAAGAAGCACAGGGATATTTGGCCATGTCCGATATAGTAAAAATACATGATAAATAACAAGAAGAATGCTCTCCAAAAATCAATGCTTCCAAAATTTGAACAAGCTAAGTCTCGTCGCGGGTAAGTAAAAAGTTGCCCAAGTCCCGCTTATTCGGATGCTAAAGGACACTGAAAGGAGGTACAAGGTATAACCTACAGAGACACAACAACAGAATTGTATGTTAAGACAACTTCATTCTTAACAGCTCCAAAAAAGAATAGAATTCAAGGAATGTTAAAAACACTTCACCTCTTTAAACATAATAAACAAAAATGTTGCTGAAAATTGAAAATCTTTGGGTTTGAAAACGAGCTGTTGCCCCCTGCAAGATAAGGAAACCAAGATTTAGTGGGTGTTGCAAAAACTTCGGCCTTTGAAGAGACCTTTCTTGCTTCTTTGCTTAATATAAGCAGAAGTTTATTTTCCAAAACCTTACAAAGTGCTTACAGAAAGGCAAAAGGCAAAGAAGTGTTTTTTTTTTTTCAGTTCGCGGTGATGTATGACCACTTATGGCAAGAAAATACGTACCCAAAAGTTTATTTCTTGAGACTGTTGCAGGAGAGAACCTTCTTCCCATATGGGCTTGTCTTGAGCACAGAGATATGGGCTCTTACGGCTTCCACTAATGCAGCATGAAGAGCACCCTAGAGAGACGGAGAGAGAGAGAGAGACTCGTTAAGAGCAAGGTTAGAACTTCATAATCATATTTGTATCATGCAATACACTTTGAAGCTTTTCGAATTTATATAATATTACAAAGGGCAACCATGGGACTAAAAACTAAAAAGAGCAAAGGGCAAAATGGGCAGAACACTTGCAAATTTAGATCCAGAACCCTACTGGAATTGGACTAAGTTTGTAATACAACAATTTCGTGATGTAAGGTTCTCAGATAATTGCAAAAGTTGGGGTAACATCTGTAGTTTCTTAATCTCAGAGGGGGTATAGATGTAATTCACCTTTTTGAAATATTTTTAGTATATGAAAGGCAAATCCCAGGAGTGTAAATTTAATAAATTTATAAATAAAAATTTGAGGGGGACGTCCCACCCCATCATCCCTGCATGTGGCTCCAGCCTCCAGGGAACAACGAGCACCTAAAACAATTCTTTTTTTGTAAAGATGGGAAAATGCGAACCTTGGAGAGATTTAGAGCTGCTTGTATAACATAATTTCCATAAGGATCTTGCATTATTTGATCCAAACGAGGATTATTTATCAGTTCTTGAATGATACATGGACGACGTTCTTCTCCTGCATTTTTGAGGCATTTTTCAACTACATTACTGCTGTATTTCTGCACAGAAAGGTCCCCATAGTTGCCTTCTAGTTGATCAAGAATTTCTGCTGTGGCCCACGGGAGATGAATATCGAAGATGAATTGCACAACATAGTTTCTGTCAGAAAATGAGAAACATATGAACATTAAAATAATGCTAAACGAGCTGTTAGGAGTGAATATGCAATTGTGAAACTTCCAGTGGTCGTAAGTGTTATTTTCATAGTTAGAGGGGTACAACTGGTAATATAGCATGTTCCAAGTCAAGAAACCCTAATAATACAGGTTAGTAGAGGAAAATGAAGAGAAGTTTTAGACATAATAGAAGTTTCATGGGAGTAAAAATATAATGATGAAACTTTTAGTACCCAAATTGATCCTGTGACAGAAGTAAAGCATTTGAAGTTATCTCTTTGATCAAATGACGCCTCTGTTCACAATCGGAATGGTTAAGGCATTTCTGAAGTACACAACATCCATGTCGGTCCGTTGCAAGATCAACACAGTTAGAAGCAGCAGCTTCAAAAAGGAACTGCAGACAAAGAGATGCAAAGTGTTTATATTAATTGACCAAAACAAGAACAAAGTGTTTATATTTATTTATATGAATAATAGGCAAGGACTGAATCACAGTGTTAGTTTAATTTTAATTCTTATCATATTAAAAGAAGAACAAAGCTAAAAGCATCTTTATAACTCTTTAAACATAAGACAAAATATAGTACTTGTAGAAGTTATGAGAAACATTCACCTAACCTTCATAAAAACAAAAATCTTCATTTTCCTTGAACTTTTTTCTTTGTAATTTATTTTTAACGAATTACAAAGTAACCGACCATCGATTCACTAAAATTCTTTTTAACTCTAAATAAGCCAAAAAATGGCATTGAAAACGACATAAACTGTATATGTGGTGAACATATAATAGATGCAATTTCAAATGTATTAATGAAGGCACATAAAAACTAAAGCGTGCAGCTTAGATGATGGCATGGCGCGTCATTTCAAGCCTAGTGTATAAGAAAGAATGAAGTCAATTAAAGAGTCTAAAATTACTTTACCTCACTATATTCAGGTGTTAAGTACTGCAAGCAGCACTGAGCAACATGGTTTCCATTCATGTTCTTTATCAAATTCACAATACCAAGTTTCAGAGACGAGACTACCATAGAGAACTGCTCAGGAGTCCTCAGGCTTTCAATAACCTTCTGCACAGCTCTAGTCCTATATTATTAAGAAAACATGTAAGTGGAATGAATCAGCAGATGATTTGAATTTCAAGAAAATGAAATAGATATTATTTTAAATTATTTCATGTGCTTATTGAAAAAGGAAAAGCCAGAAAAAAAGGGCAGAAGGGTCGAGATCGCACCCATGCATATCGCATGAAATCCTTACAAGATCACCTTTATTCCTAGTGATTTCATGAAGAATCTGCATTTTTTGATCTTCATTACAGACTTCAAGCAGCTTCTGAACGAGATAATTACCGAAAGGATCCGTCATCAGCTCAACAATGTGCATAATTATCTCACCAAAAATTATCTCAATATCTTCTGAAGTGCCCTCAGCAAATTTTCTCTGTAAAAACCGGCACCCGTTTTGATCTTTTGCCATATGGTATATCTTCCCACTTAATATCTCTAAACAATTCTCATTCCAGAGCGGCAATTTCTGATTATTAATATTATCACTTCTTGAACCAAGGCAATTAGACTGAAAACCGATGTTTCTGATCAGATGACTGTTAGGCAATAAATTATCAAAATGATTAGCTTTAGCAAGAGCCTCATTTCCTCTAAACGGGCCGATCCTATCTGGTTTAATGGAGTGAAATTTCTGAGAGTGGGCCGAAACTTTCTCAGGATAAAAGTGCTTGCTTGTTTCATCAAGAAATTGAACAGCATAAGGAATCTTCTCACGAGTCGGCTCTTTAACATATTGCTGACTAATGTTAGAATTATACATATCGTTCTTGGTGACCCTTCGCGATGTGCTCCAATTTCCTTGGACGGGATTTTGATTCTCGAGCTGCTTCATATTATGCAAATACTGCATATGCATTCTGTAGTGCTGTTCTTCCAAGTATATCCAAGGCTGACACACTTGTGTTTGATGAAAATAAGGTAAGCTCTGAGAATCCAAATAGTAATGATGATTAGAAGTTACCGGAAAGTCCACGTCAGCATTTCTATGAAGCAGTGGAACGTTCTGTTGGTTTCCGGCATCAGAATCATTAGTGTTGAAGCAGCAGAAATCACCAGAGAAGTTATGGGACAACCTCGGAGACTGGAAAACCGTGATATAAGGTTTTCTGTTCGAGGGGATTTTTTCAAGACAATTCATATGTTGTTGCTGTCCATTCAGGAACGTGGTATGGTGTCTGAAATTAGGAGATTCCATTGTTGGTGTTCCATTTATGAAGCTTAAATTTGATGAATCTTCAAGACTAGGAACAGAGTGAGGCGATTGATGATTTCCATTGAGAAAAGAGTGTGTTTCGTTTGAAATGCCGTAGATGGGCTCGGTTTTGTCCAAGTTCATGGCTCCATCTAAGGCTAATCTGCTTAGTTTATTCTGGCAATAACTTATGCCTGACTTTTCAGAAGTGGGATTTCCAGAAGTAACATTTGGTATCTCACCAAGTAGCTTCTCTAATTCATCCAAATCCACCTTTTCCATTTTGTAATTACCAAGAAATACTCAGAATATTTTGCTTCAGTAAGAGAATTTTCGATTCTTGGAATTTCAGATGAAGTAAACAAATACCAAATGCCTGAAAATTTCATCACATTGTTAAAATATTGCAAGTAAATTTACAAAAATACAAATTCCATCTATTTCACAACAGTAACATTCAGATTTATATCTCCAGTAGAAGGAACCACATCCGTTTTTTTCAATGATTGAGAAACAGTAAAGAAAGCAATTCAACTTTGAAGCCCAGATTAATATCCTATAAACATAATTTTGAGTGACGAAATGCATCGTTTCAGTAAAAGAAACCACATAAATTTTCTTTTGCAATGATCGAGAAACAGTAAAAAAGCAATCACATTCATCACCAAATACTGAAATAAATCATCCCCAAACATTATATATTATATTTTGTCGATATTAACGTCGAAATGGGGTACTGCTACTTAGATAATACAGTGAAAAGAGTAACTCTAAATACAAACAGAGGAAAAGAGGAACACAACAGAGTGTATCCTCGGAAACGTAATTAGGCGCAGATCATCAGAAATTACACGCAAAACCAGAAAAAGATTCCATCTTTAGAAACAATTAGACGAAATAGGAAAAGCCCATTTCATAAAACATAGAATCTCAGACAAAAATCGGGAGTCCCATTTACTAATACAGATACACGGACGCATATTTACCAGAGGAAGATCGATCAGCACTCGAGATTAAGTAGATGATAACGCTTCCACAAACCGATCAGATGAGTTCTACTCGATTTATTTGCAGACGATTTACAGCATAGGAGAAAAAAAACAAAGTGGGCTTAAAGTAAAAATTCAGAAAAAGAGAGAAAAAGGGCAAAAAGTGATGATGATGATGATGAAAGGTGAAGGGGAGAGGCGGCGTGTGAGATGAAAGAGTGTCATTCATAGTATCAGAGAGAGAGAGAGAGTATGTTAGTGTAAAGGGACATGCATGAGATGAGAGATGATCACATTAAATTTCACATCCTACGTAGTACCAACACCAAAGCTATTAACAACACCACACCTATTTTGCCATTACCATGCAGTGTTATGTTTGGTGGCTTTTCGGTTTTTGGTTGGCCTTCATTATAAGTAATTTTTCGAAAAATTATATTTACACCTCTCAACTAAGAGGAAAATACAGGAAGATTCTTTTAATTATTGGTAATTACAGAGACACCCCCTCGTCTATGGCTCATTCTAACACTTAGGTTCTACCGTGAGTCATTTTCTTATTTTCAAGTAGACACTAATGTTTTATTAACTAGACAACAACTCAATCACTTCGCTCATTCCACATATGACAAACACTATAACAAAATATTATGGGTAATTTTGTCATTTTGTAACTTTCCGTTAAATTTTGTAGGTTTTTATTAGAATTAAAAGGTCTGTTTATAATTTATAATAATTGAAAAAGTTTTGTTGTATTTGTCCTAAATTGAGAGGTATAAGTATAATTATCCCTAAAATTTATGATTTCAATATCCAATTGTATCCAAATATATACACACTAATTACATGACAAATATAAACATAATTAATATTGGTTTAGCTGAGCCAGACTCGAAAGTAGTGAGTAGTAACTAAATTTGCCAAATATATGGGCAATTTCGATGCCGCACCAGGTGCTTAGAGGGTGCCACGCGCCCCTCTTTGTCTCTTTATTACTTTTTTCTTTTGTTTTCTTTAACTAAATTTAACAAATATATGTGCTTAGAGGGCAATTTTAGTGAAAGTAGTGAGTGGTAACTAAATTCACTTTTATTAATATATATAAAGCATATGATTGACTTTTCACTAACCCATTAGAGACTATTTAATATATATATATATATATATATATATATATATATATATATATATATATATAAATTTGGTATTAATGTACATGTCCTTTTATCTACCATTTCATCTCTCATCACTTTGCATATAGTAATTGGTCATTTATTCATTTTCCTTAGGGGGGAAAGCATAGAGATGATCTTCTATAAATAATAAATAGAATTCATTTCAAGAAAAAAAAAAAAATTCCTTTCATGAATCTTTTTCATAGCCTTTGCTATCAGGAAAATGAAATAGAATTATTCAACTTTTGAGCTGATTTTTCGTCATCAAATCAATCCCTCTGGATACCAACACATTTGTGAAGAGGCTGGCCACAAATTTTCCTGATTTTTCTCCTTATATTAAGTTCCTTATGAAAAAGGCATCTTCCTTTTTATTTTTCTTTCCGAGGAAAAACAATGGAATTTATTTGTGTATGTACTCTACCCGTGCACGGTGCACCAATAGTAACTGTTGATCGTGGCTCGGTTTCGAATTTACGTTAAAGAATTTTCAAAATGAATTGTCATATATAGTTTTTCAATAAAAAGAAATTAATTATGATTTTATAAAAAAGTAACTTAGTTTTAAATTACCTTTTAATTTTAAAATTTTAACATTGCTATCATTTTTTGGATAATCATTTTAGGTACCAGTTTATATTTCAATTATAACTTTGCTACTTCTTTTTTTTTAAAATGTCTGAAACACCCTTATTTATCCAAGAATTATAAAAGCATGTCATTATCTTTCACTTGGGCACCGGAATAATTTTTTGGCAGCCAATTTTCTAAGAGAATGTGCTAGCTCGGAAAAAAAATTCAACCGTTGTACTTGTAAAACGATGAGTAGGTTGTTCCGTAGCAGGCATGCCTTAGCGAGCTCGTGCTTTTGGCCTAGTTTTATACTCTGGCGACAATGGTTGGTATTTGTGGCCCTGGTTCGACGGAGAATTAATAGGGAGATTGGTGGCGTCTAGGTCATCTTGTATGGTGGTGTCTGGGTTATCTTGTATAGTAGCGTTTGGTATATTATAGAGCTCGTGCTGCGTTTGATGGTGGCAATTATTGATGGATGAGTACGACAGCGTGATTGACTTTGTTACACAAATGTTAAAAAAATTAAATGGTTGAAGCCTTTCGTATACTGCCTTTTGTACACCACCGCTTCTAATGGTTGCAACCTTTCCCCTATTATAAATAAATATCACCGTCATAATTGCAAAGAATACACAAACGATAATTCTTATTTTCTCTGTAATTATCTTGCTCCATCTCATTCTTAGTTTTTCTTACTAAACCAGAAAAGAGATAATGGTTGATGCGTTCAAAAGGACTTTGTAAGAACCTATTCTTAGGCTTTCGGAACCAGAGACTGAGACGTTGTTCGTTAGTGCCCTGAAGAGTTACTGTAAAAGATACGATGTCCACATAATTAACGGGATGGTGGAGGCTCCCCATGATTTGAAAGAGAACATGGACTACCGAATGAGAACTCACTTCGTTGAAGATCACATGAAATAGAAGCTGATTCAACTCCACAACCAATTCACCAGCTTTAGAAGATTCATCAACCAAATTGGGGTGCACTATAATGAAGATACCAACGTAGTGACCGTGGACCACACGATCTGAATTATTCACGCAACCCACTGGCATATTACATAAACCACCTTCTGATATATTTAATAATACCAAAACTTTCCTATTTTTACATAAATTATTAATTATGTTCATTGTTGTCACTATAATAAGACCGAGCC
This sequence comes from Verbena officinalis, assembly GCA_958496215.1. NCBI lineage: Eukaryota > Viridiplantae > Streptophyta > Magnoliopsida > Lamiales > Verbenaceae > Verbena > Verbena officinalis. Next base: position 34,791,894 of record OY292386.1, on the reverse strand, counting down.
TATCGAGCGTCGCGAATTTTGTCGCTGTGGATGTCCCCGCTACAAGTCGTTGAGACCATTTTCATGGCTTCTAAGTGTGCCGTCTTACTTGAAGAACCCCCGACGAACACTTGGGATAAAATCCCAATTAGAGACAATGACAGCGACGTGGACATGAAAATGATGATTAGTATAGTTGAAAAGTTTTCTGCAGTTCACGTGAACTGCCTGTAGAGAGAGAGAAAAGTGGCGCAGAAGAGAGAGAGAGATTAGGGTTAGGAAATATCTGATTTTTCTTCTTTTCAAGAAACACACTGTTCTATGTTCTGCAAGATCTGTCTTAAATAGACTTGAGTGGGCCGAAAATTTCAGTCCTAGATGGGCTGGGATTTTCGGCCGCTGCTACTATTGGGCCTAGCAGTATTTTGGTCTTCTAAAGGCCTTTTCAATTTAATACCAGATTAAATTCTTAAGGCCCAATTTAATTAATCCTTATTAATTAAACAAGTCTAATATATTATGAAAGTGGGCTTTAATTTATTCTAAATAAACTACAAGCCCATCATTAATCAACTTGGGCTAAAATTACTTTCAAATTAATTCTCTAGTCCAATAAGTCCAATTAACATTTAATTATTATAGATTTTTCCTTCTATTAATTGTACTTAATTTATTCTAAATAAATCACAAGTTTCTCAATTAATCATTTTGACTTGAGTTAATACTAATTAACTCTCAAGTCTTAAACTTTCAATTAACTCTTTAATTGATAAAGCTATCTTCTACTTAAATTAAGTAGTCTCAAATTTCAACATGAATTTTGAGACTCACCCTTAATTACTTTAGACTTGAATTAATTTCCAATTAACTCTCAAATTTAATATGTTATCAAATAACAAGTCTCTCGAATATAATCACATTAAATACTTGGTCGCCTTTGGAAGTCATTGTGTGACCCCTCAGGTTCACCAATATGACAGTAGTAGGAACACATTCTTAATGTTAGAATTGTGACTTTAATTAAACTCATTTAATTAAAGACTATTTGTGAATCAACTCATTGACTTCACAAATACATTCCTACATACCATGGATAACGTCTAGCAACGTGTCCATGGCCACCCATCCATCGATGAAGTGGTATGAACCTTTCAGCCTCATGATCTTCGTGAGGTACGATCCTTCTATCATCCAACGATTGAGACCTAGGGTATGGGAAATGGAACCCCAGTAGTCTGCAATGCTATGAATAACATTCCTATAGTAATTCCATTTGATCTTACACTCTAGGAACTCTTTCCTAGTGAAGACCAACCGTACCTTGCGCAAGGATTTAGTGGTGGAATATACTACAATAGAATTAATAGGAATTCTTCTTGTTCTTGTAACAAGTGATAGATCCTGTATTGCCCTCACAGCCTCCATGCATAACTCGAACATACCGAACGTACAGCTTATGTTAAGCCCTAGGGATTCAGCAGCACATCAAAGTATGCCCCAGTTATGCACAAGGCAACCATGGAGCCTCAAGTCTAAGGATTAGTTAGACACGATCATGGCTAGGGAAATCTTCCTATTCTCAAATACTCTTATATGAGTCTTACCTCATTTAGGCATTCCCGGCGGGATCCTCAGTGAACTTAATCTCCATTAAGCACCCTCATATGCATAGTAGTGTCAAAACACTAATGTCATGAAATGGGACACACTTTCATAAAGCTATGTCATATGAGCAAGTCTCGAGTGAGTCTGATCGACACCCCTGTGCCTTTTAAACTCTTGGACTTGGAGTGTTTTAGATCACACCATTGGGTACTTATTTCATGGCCACCATCAAATGGTGAAACCAAGTCCTTAGCTTACTGTGATCTTGGGGTTTCATCCATACATAGAAATAAACAATATGCAATTAGTTATAAATATAATATGATGAATTTGGTCAAAGTAGTATCAGAGGACTACTAACGTCTTTCTATTATGGATCACTAGATTGTTCTACTCTAGAGTTTTAGAGCAAATGCCTCAAGTAGTTCGGCTTTTCAGGGCACAACTCTAACAATCTCCCACTTGCCCTAAAGCCAAATACCCTTTGTCTCAAGACCCATCTTCGAAAAATGTTCTTCAAAGACCTTTTGACTCTAAGGCTAAGTATGTGGGTTCACTACGTTTTCTGCCTAGACGATTTATATCATTAAGATATAACTCTTGTCTTCTGATTTAACAACCTTAAATCATTTAAGGGTATGCTTAAATATTCTATGAGATCTTGGTTTCATTGCTTGCGCAATCACATTTATGTTGTTTCAAAAACAACTAATGCCAAAACATTGCTAGGAATTACATCCAACACTTTTGGATGACGTTTCTCATCTAAACTCCTTCTGTTTCTACGTCTTATGCAGTAATATGTTCTGCTTCATAAGTTTAACCAGTTCTTGTACTACACTTATTGGGATTTCCCAATTTAATACTTTATTCTATAAGTTACCATACTTATTAATTAATTGCTTGTTTATTTCCGATCCTATCGGATTGCCCTCTGAGTTTTCGATTTTACCCCATTTATCTCTATAGATTTTGTTAACTTTTTAACTAGACAGGTTAGTACCTTATCTAATTTTCGAAAACATCATACATCTATAGAACTTTCTTTGTATCTTATGTATGTGATTACTCTTAATCATACTTTAAACGTAGTCAAAACAATTTTCGAGTCTCTCATTTAAATAATTGTTCCAATCATTTAAGATTAATTTGAGTTATGGTAGGAGTCTATAAACTTCTCTAAGTTCCGTCCACTCTTGGCTAGCTTCCACTAAATTTTAGAACTCTGTTTGCCTTCACAGAATTCACTAATCCTCTTGCTTGTTTCTGTAAGGTCTTACACTTATCTTACGATTTGGATTGACTTTGGTGTTCCACTATATGTTTGTTCGTAGTATATGTTGAAACTTTTCAACTTTTTGTTATTTCCTTTTATCCTCAAGAAACAATTTCTTGAATAAAAGTGGTTTTCTTTTTATTATCAAGAAACAGTTTCTTGAATAAAAGTGGTTTTCCTTTTTAAACAATCCATTTTGTCCTTTAGGAAACCTTTAAATAAGTATTCCATTAATACTTATTTTTCTACAAACATTTATCAATTAGATTTCTAATCTAATTCATACTCCCACTAGTCTCTTAGACTTATTTGGGAATTCTCATATTTACCATTAAATATGGGATTTGAAATCATCATACTCAAATATGATTCTTATACACTGAATGTTTCGAATTTCTACTTAAATTCGAATTAATTTCCCATAACTCTTATGGGTTTATTTTATGTGATAATTCTTATTATCATTCATATTCTTTTCATTTCAGACTTAGTAACATATTTTGACATTTGAAATTTTTGAAGAAAAATTATTTCCAAAAAGAATAGAACTATTTTCGCAAAAGCAATTTTTCAAAAATAATCAATTCAAATGTCAAAACAATATACAAATAAATCACACACAACAAATTGTGTTTGATATCTCTAAAATGAACTAAATATCTCTCAGTGCTTGATTTCTTATAATGGAAACACATAGTTTTATTCTGATGTACTATTAAGACAATAGATGTGTCCTTTATTGAATCATCGTTCCAAACGAGCTTCTTTTCAGTTCGATGACTGACATACCATGTAACGACCTGAAATTTCAGATTTATTCCGAAATAATATTTTATTTCGGGCTTTTCGTGAGAATATTTAGTATCATGAATAAGTTTTACCTGAGAACCCACCTTTTACCCGAAACTATCTATTTTATCCGCGTCCCTTTTTGATATCCTTTTTCCACATTTACCCCTCTCATATCCTTTATTTCACCATGAATTACCTTTTCACCCCTCGAACCTCCCGCTACCTTGTGCACTGTAATGCCCTGACTTTTCGATATGAGTTCGATAAGCTTCGCGCCTTCGTATCTTGCTTCTTTCCTCAATTCTTGAATTATGTGACTATTTGTTATATTTTATTATGAATTTTGTAAAAGTGCTAATCAGTAAATTTAAATTATTCTATGTCAATGTGCGCTTAAAATGATGAACTTTGACTGTAATATTGATTCATTTGAACAACATTTATTTTCAAGTAAGTTTTATTAAATTACAAATATGCCCCTTCGTTTCTAAGCCCTAGGTCAAACTTTGACTTACACCCCATCTCTCTCCCTCACCCTCACTTCACGCATGAACAAGAAAAGAGGAAGAAGAAAAGGAGAAAAAAACAGAGAGAGATCTTCCCGACGTCCGACCGAGCTCATTTCTTCACCGATTTCCGCGCCGTTTGGATCCACACGATCCTCTCGACGAGATCTTTCTTTAGGTACCAATTTCATCACCTCTCTCCCCAAATTTATGAGCATTTAATCACATTTATTGTTTCGTGGTGTTTTTCTGAAATTTGATGATCTTGAGCTTATTACTTGGTCATTTTGCATGCTACTTGGATCAAAATGCTTCTTATGATTTTCTTGTTGTTTGTTTAAAGTTTTACTTGTTGATTCTTGCTAGAAATTGAGACTTCTTGATTTTTGGTGCAATTCCCGTCGAAATCGCGATTTCTGTTGTCTGTTGCTGATCTGCACGGGCTCGTGCACGGTCTTGGCAAGACCGTGCGTTGGCCTGTGCGCACCCCATTTAACCTGCACGGGTTGCCTGTGTGTAAGGCCGTGTGCACTTGCACGGCCTTGACAGCGTGTTCAAGACCGTACGTCGGCCGGTGCACATGCCTTAGTGGATTTTCCAACTTTCTTTCTTCTTTCACTTCGGGAATTGGGTCAACCCTACTTATTTAAATGTTGACTTTTCGCAAACGATCCCCTACTTCGGGAATTGCGTTTAAGCATGTCTTTAATAATTAATTTTAATGTTCTTCCATTATTTAGAATTGCATTAATATTCTTTAATTGTTGTTCCATATTGTATATATTTTTATATGTTTAATTGTTTAGCTTTCCGTATCTTGTTTATAGCATGAATAAAGTTCTATATGAATTTTCGTGCATCGTGTATTATCTCGTGTCTTGCTTTTAGTATTGTCGGTCTCGTTTTCATCCTCTAGGCCCTGTGTATTACAGGTGGGACCAACGATGGAGAAACTTGACTACCTCTTGCTTTCATACTGTCGTGTCGAGCCAGGTAAGGGTTTTAAAATGCTTTCAACTGGGGCAAGGACATAGTTACTTAGGTTTGCGAAATAACTATTTATCCCGTCTTTCTTATTGCTTGTCTGCCTTTACTGTTTCCTTATGTGCTTAGTCAAACCCTTTTTGATAGAAAAACCTATGCATCTACAAAATGATTTAAAATGCTTTCAACTAGAGACAAGTAACTCATTTGTTTTAAAAAGTAACCATTTGATCTCAGAGGCACTTATATGTAATGTCGTTAGGGACATCTATTAGCATGCTCCCGAAGCGTACGACGGTTATGAGTATTTCTTAGATTGTTACACCAACTTGTCTCAATTGCCCCTTTGGCCATTCATACATAACTACCTGCATCATCTTTTCGAACGGCCCCTTTGGCCACCCAAACCGTTATTGATTTTAAAAGCGAGCCATGGACTGGATCATGGCATGGGCCTGGAGTATACAGGAGGTGAGCCTGGAGACAAGCATCTAGGGCAAATCCCGATGTATACTTCTATGCGTGTTAACTTAAGTTGGCTAGGAGGTTGGCTAGCTTAAGTTGATGTGAACGGTGGTGCAAACCGCGCCTCCTTAAAACTCTGTATGGTGGTGCTAATCGCGTCTCCTTAAAACTCTGTTAGTGGATCATGACTTTTGGTGGTGGAGTACTTGACTACATGTTTTCATGCTTTTCATGGTTGAGAGTTATAAGGAGAGGGTTCGTTCTCGCCGGGACACATTATTGCATGACTTATTGCATTACTTGCTTGTCTATTTGATTTACGGCTTTCGTTACAAGTCAAAGCACATTCCGGTTTTCTTCATTTAGCATATGTATTTCCCTATATATATATATAAAACCCGGAAGCATGGCTCGAACTTGCCCAACTTAAGCCTTCTTTATTGTTCAAACTACTTAGTTAAATTACGAGCCGTGTTCACCCATCATTTCCAACTTGTTCATATTATGCCTTTCGAACTTGTAATGGCCTCGTGACTCAACTAATACCCCTTTCAATTGATCGGCTTGACATTATGTGCAAATGATTTTAAAGGATCCGGTTCGTCACCTTTTTGTGTTTTCAAATTAAGCCGAACCCGAGTGTTGCTTTGTGTTATTTTGTAACTTATATCGTTATTTATATTATTTCTCAAAACGAGCAACATTCACTACTTTTTATTTAAAAGATAAATGACGAACTGTGATCAAAACCCTCTTACTGAGTATCCTTTATACTCACCCCTTTCGTTTTGGTTCTTGCTTTAGGTAGACAGGTGGCGACGTCACCTATCATGTCAGTCGGCATCAGCAGGTCTAGATAGGCTCAGTCTTGTAATCTGGTTTGTCTTGTCAGTGGTCCCAACAACTGTCCAGTCTTGATTTATTGTATTTAATTGCTTACGTACCCCTTTTACTGCTTTATTTACTTTCCGTACCTTATGTGCCCCTGATGTGGGATAGTTGAATATATCTAGGATTGTACAGGGTAGGCTAGTCGAGCCATGGATGACACTATCTGTTTATGAATCTTCTGTAGCTTGAATTATAAATGTTTAAATGATATTTTATTGGTCTCGTAGGCTTTTATGGAATTTAACTGATTGCCTTTTAAATCGCTTCCGCATTACTCTGTATTGTTGTGGTTGTTGTTGGGATATCGTCGCTGTTGCCGGTAGTTATTGCTTGCGTGCCGTTCGCTGGAGTGGGTTTTTGAGTTGAGGTCCCTCGCTAAAGCTCGGGAATCCATTTCGGTGCGGATGTGGCGGTCCTTCTTCAAGGGGCGCTACATACCAGTTTCACTGGTAATGAAGTTTTCAATTGAAGGACACATGCAACATTTGAGGATCAGGTCTATTCAAAATTCACTATTTTTGACAAATCAAAATTAGATGAATTTCTAATTGAGGTTCAAAACCTTAACTCAGTGTTCCCAAACACCTATACTCTCAGTTCCATTTTTGAGTAAGTTAAGCTTACTCAATACTGAGAAAACAGTTAATCCTATTTACTGTTTCATAGATCTGATTTAAGTGCATGCTACATCAAATATGTATATTATGCACTTTTATGATAATAGTAGCTTACTATAGACACCTTGTCTATTAGCTACTAAGTGCGGTTTGCCCTTTTAACTTATTCTATGTCATTCCATATGACATCTTAAGTTTGTCTTAAACGTTTCTCTTATAGAAAGAGAAATTTCGAGAAAGAAAAAGGGATAGTGCCTATTGAATTTAATGCTAGATTAAATTTCCTTAGGCCTAAATTTGCTTAATTGTCCATACAATTAAGTAAACCCCTTAATAATTAAATATGTAGGCTTAATCTATTTCTAATAAATTTTAAGCCCAAATCACCTAATAACTTCGAAAGTTTTTCAGTGATGTAATTAATCAGCAGACTTGAATTAGTTCTCAAACTAATTCTCAAGTCCAGATACCTAAATTAATGTTTAATCAAGGTATAATATTAACTATTAATATTTATCTTTCTCCATCATTCACTCAGAATAAATACATACTATTTATTGGACTCGAGGGTAGCAATTAACGGATTTTTAGTCATGTTGACTGAGCAGAAAGTCTACAATTATAACGCAGAAAATGTATGAGTGACAAATAATAGAATTTAAATAAAAGAATGACGTGGTCTTTAATCATTCGATCTCCCACTAATTTATTCAAACTTTATTGACCCCTATGCAATAAAGCTAGAGAAAAATAGTAATAATTTTTTCTTTAGTGGGTATTAAGATCCCAAAGCTTCTTGCAATTAAACCCACGACTCGTGGCCATTTAATTCAAGTCTTAAGGTAAACATCTTTTGTTAATTATATCAAATGTAACTCTTAATAATGTTTTGCATTACCTCCTTCGCATAGACCCACGACTCGTGCGACATCTATGTTACTTTGGTAGTAAGCCCAACCCATTAATCATTAGATTTCAATGATTGGTTCAACGGAGACCATGGATAACGTCTACCAACGTGTCTGTAACGACCCAGAAATCCGAGAATCACTGTGAGTAATTTTACGCGTTAATTATCATTCTTAATCCCTAAATTCTCGTTATATGTGAACTATTATATATTATTTTAGTATAAGAACCAATGTGATAATATTAATTGCGTATTTAAATTACTTGTCTAAATTTCGTTTGTTTAATATTTAATCGATATATTTGATCGACGTTGATAGGGAGTAATTCTGACCGTCCACGTGTCACGATCCTGGCAGTCACAAGTACACGTGGAGCAAATCAAAGTCCCAGAGCTCGGTCGAGCATGATCGGGATCGTTGGCATGACCGTAAGGTCAAAATCCTGCCCCCGGTTTGTCACAGGGTCGGGCATGGGTGTAAAACCCTAGCCCCCCATCTAAACGACCTCGAGTCGGGCCTAAGGCCACTAAATAGCGAGACTAGGTGGTCTAAGATCACCAAGCTTGATTCCTGTAGTCCGTAAGGCTCCGGTCGAGTAGACCTATGACCTGTCAGGGTCGGGGTCGAGCACTCCCTTGACCCGTCAGGGTCGGGGTCGAGTAGATCTATGACCTGTCAGGGTCGGGGTCGAGCACTTCCTTGACCCGTCAGGGTCGTGGTCAAGTAGACCCATGACCCATCAGGGTCGGGGTCGAGAACTCCCTTGACCCGTCAGGGTCGGGGTCGAGCATTCCCATGACCCTGACGGGTCATGGTCGATTAGATCTATGATCGGGGGGGTCCTTAAATCCTGTCAAATCATGGGTGGTCCCACCAAAGCCGCTAGAGCATTAAATGCACACCTCAGGTGTGTGCTTGTATGTGTCTTGGTGGTTCTATAAATACCCCTTGCATTTGCAGTAAGAGGTAAGCACTGATAAGTCTCTTGAGCCCATATTTTCTCTCTCTAAAAGCCTTTCAGTCTTGTTTATTGACTTGAGCGTCGGAGGTGCTACGCCGGAGACAACCCTCTTCGGCCAAGTAACCCCTGTGTTCGTGTGATTTTAGGTCGAGGTCGTTCCCAACTCAATAAATTCAACTGACGAGCTCGAAGACACGGTCGACCCGACCCTATACCAAAAATCAGCATCATCAGACGTGTATTTTATTGGATTTTCTAAAATTACCAAAATAACCCTTCGTATTTTTCGATATTTCGAAGATATTTGATAAAAGTATCGAAATTCATTTCAAACCTTATTTCAAATTCGAGAGAGAGAGAGAGAAGAAGAAAAGAGAAAATTTTCCCCGAAGCCCTAATCGATCGTGCCGAGCTCGAATCTCCGTGGAATTTCGCGCCAATCGTTTTTAAACGATCCTTTCTTCGATACCATTCTATAGGTACCAATTTCCCCAATTTCTTTTGCGGATTTTCGAGGTTTTGAGAATATTTGATTATTTCGGGATTTTTAGGATAATTGCTTAGATCGAGCCCGTTTCTTGATCAATTCGTGATTTTATTGGATGTAAATCTGAATTAGATGATGATTATTGATTGTTATAATTTGTGAGTGTTGATTTGCGTTATAAATATGAGTTTTGATGAATTTTCGCTCGAATTTTTGAAATCCCGTAAGTTTCTGCTGTACCCAGTTGAACCACACGGGCTAACGCACGGTCTTGAGCCCGTGTGCAGCTCTTTTTGCCCGCACGGGCTCAAGCCCGTGTGTCCAAACCGTGCGTTTGGTCGTGTGTGCGTCCACGGTCTTGACACCGTGTTCAAGACCGTGCACAAGGCCGTGTGAAACACTTAGAGATTTTTTCCAGCTTTTTCAAATTTTGCTCTCGGCAATTGAGTCTTCGGGTCACCATTTTTGGTTGACTTTTCGCATACGGACTCCAAAAATTATATCGTTTTCACCTATAGAACCCTTATAACTTGTAGATTAATATTTTGGAATGTTTATTTAATTTCTCCCTCGTTCGGGCTGTGAATAGTGTAATTCTAATTATGTGTATTTTTGACAACTTGTCGGAATTGCGTGAAATTTACATGATAGCTTCTTTATATATTATAATTGGCATATGCATGATTGGGAACATGTTTGGTTAGCCGTTCGTCCAATAATTGATTATTTGCGCTTTTAATGTTGTTGTAGTCTATATTAATTTGTCTAGGTCTTGTCTTGTCTCCAGATCAGTCGGGCGTTGGAGATCAGTGAGTCTAGCAGCTAGGCTTTCTCTTTTTTGAATTCCAGGTGAGGATTTAAACTTTTAACTGGGCTTGAATATATATATATATATAATTGCGAAACCCCCTAATCCTTATTGATGTATTATATATTTCGAGTTTATATTTTTATGTTTTATCCTCAAATCATTTAATATCAAAATTATACATTATTAAACCAAATTGATTTGTTTTCAAAAAGGGCAAGAAGACTATTTATTTTACATGACGGTTTGACTTAGGATTTAACCCCTTTGTCGGCACCCTTGCTCAGAGTGTCGTTTGGCATTCAAACGTGTTTTTCAAAGCGAGCAAATTCGTGTTAATTTCAAGATGGGCCCGGGAAGGTATCCGGAGGTTACATCTGGGGACGGGTGTCCAGGGTGTAATCCGAGGTGCTTCTCCCAAAATTAAGCGTCAATCGTGGCCCGTCAGGAGATGATAGCCACGGTTGGGAGCGATGGTGGATGTTGCATGTGTTGCACATTTTCCTAAAATTCACTATAGTCGAGCTTCGGGTTGCTCCTTGGCTTGACACCGGCGATGGAGAATTTTTATAATGAATCGTGGAGAAATAAGGAGGAACAGGCCCATTCTCGCTGGGATCGTATTTATTACTTTATAGTGTTATTGATTTTATTGTTTTAATTGAATATCTAAGTCGAAGCATATTCCGATTTCTTCATTTTCGCATATGTATTTTCTATAAAACCCGGAAGCATGACTCGACTTACTCTCACATCTTCACTGAGTATTTTTGACTCACCCTCTTTTAATTGGTTCTTGCCTCAGGTTTGAGAGAGAGACCGACATGTCTTACGTGTCGGATGGGCAACAGTGCATAGATAGGCTTTTTGGTTTTGCCGTGTCTCGTTTGTTGTCTTTCATTCTCTCGTTAGATGTTCTTTTAAACCTGGATTGTAGATGATGTTATATTGATCCCCGTACCCTTTTATTTATTTATGTTGCCCCTGAATGGGCTGTTGATATATTGATTAGTTAATTGGCCCCGGAGTGGCTTTTATGTTAATATGATTTAACTGCTTCCGCTATATTTACTCTGTTTTATTTAGATATTTTTATTTTGGGAATTCACTGTTGCCAAGTGTCGGGATTGACCCGTTAGCTTGCACGGGTCCTCGGGTTGAGGCTCTGTACTCGGCTTGGGAATCTGTGCAGGTTCGGGGGCTGTAGAGCGGGGCGCTACAGTCCGGAGTGGTATCAGAGCACCTTAGGTTCTGTTGTCTAGAAGTGTCGTGTCTAAGTCGTACGGCTATATATATATAGGTTTCGTGTTATTTTCTTTACTTGCGCTTTTATATGATATTGTTACTTGATTAATTGGTCATATCATTAACCCACATGCATTTCAGCTTATCTTTTCAGGCACAATGGTTAGACCTAGAGGCTGACAGGAACCGCCTCCACCACTAGAGGGTTTTCCACCGCCTAATGCCTTCTATGATGCTGTTAGATTGATTGTACAGTAGGCTCAGCAGGAGCAACAGCAGCCACAGCCACCACCACCAAGTCCTCGGGATGTTACTGCCCGAGCTATGGATCGATTTATGTCCTATCGCCCTACAGTCTTCGAGGGTGAGCCGGACGACATCAAGGCCGAGGCCTGGATTTCAGAACCGGAGCAGAAGTTTAGAGCTCTAGATATTGAGGATCTTCAGAGGATTGAGCTCTCTGTGTTCTTGATGAGGGGACCCGCCCTCGATTGGTGGCGCTTTTGTGGAGAGGCGATGGACCACCGCACAGACCCCTCGTACTTGGAGATAATTTCTTCACGAGTTCCGAGCGAAGTATGTGCCCGAGGTTGTTCGAGATCAGAGGGAGAGGGAGTTTATGAACCTCACTCAGGGAGGTACGACCGTGGGCCAGTATGAGGCCAACTTTACCAGATTGATCATCTATGCTCCTCATATGGCAGACGACGATAGGAGGATGGCCAGGAAGTTCAAGGAGGGCCTTCGTGATGAGATTAGGGCCGAGTTGGTTGGCAGTGACCTCCGTACTTATGAGGAGGCCGTTACTCGGGCTATGGCTATTGAGTCCGATCTTAGGGAGCTCCGTCGTAGGGCTCATGTGCCTGTTGCTGCCGCCTCTAGGGGTTTTTCTCAGAAGGGCAAGAGGCCTTTCACTGCTGGCTCTGGATCTTCTATGGGCGACAAAAGACCCAGATATATTGAGAGGGCCCCTATTACTGCCGTTGCACCGATCACCTGCTCCTACTGCCACAAGCCGAACCACACCGCCGACTTCTGCCGGAAGAGATTGGGGCAGTGTTTACTTTGTGCATCCCCTGATCACATGATAGACTCTTGTCCGAACAAGAGAGCTCTCGCCATGCCACCGAAGGCGATTCAGGCTGCAGGTCAGCCGAGAGTACAGCCCAGGGTCTTCGCACTGGGAGGAGAGGAGCTTGAGCCCGATTTGCATGACGTGATTGGAGGTACCCTGCATATTCAGGACATCCCTATTACTGCATTATATGATCCGGGTGCTACACACTCGTTTATTGCGCTTGATATTGCTGCTAAGTTGTGCATGCCAGTGGAGAGTCTGCCTTATTTGTATCGAGTCAGTTCTCCTTTGGGGACTTCATACGTTACGGATAGGATCTTCAAGGGTTGCCCTTTGAAGATAAAGGGTCGTATTTATCCCGCCGATTTGATCGAGTTGCCACTACAGCGATATGGGATTATTCTTGGAATGGACTGGCTTTACCAGCATAGAGTCAGTGTAGATTGTTTCAAGAAGACTATTCAGATTGGAACCGAGGCAACAATTGTGAAGGGTAGTCTTGAGGAGTCAGTTTTGGCACCGAAGATTTATTTCGTTGAGGCTTCTCATTTGATCCGAGAGGGAGCTCAGGCCTTCGTCGCTTATTTACTGAACCGACCGAAGGAGCAAGGGAAGATCGAGAACACGGAAGTGATTAAGGACTTCCCGGATGTCTTTCCCGAGAGTTTGAACTCTCTACCCCCTGATCGTGACATCGAATTTGTAGTCGATCTTGCCCCGGGATCGGAGCCTTATTCGAAGACTCCGTACAGGATGGCTCCAGCCGAGTTGAAGGAACTGAAGATGCAACTTGAAGAGTTGCTTGAGAGTGGTTATATAAGACCGAGCATCTCTCCTTGGGGTGCACCGGTTTTGTTTGTAAAGAAGAAGGATGGCACGTTGAGAATGTGCATCGACTACCGAGAGCTGAACCGGATGACAGTGAAGAACAAATACCCTCTACCCCACATAGAGGAGTTATGTGACTTATTGCAGGGCTCAAAGGTATATTCGAAGTTGGATCTTCGACAGGGATACTATCAGCTTCGTATCCGAGAGCAAGATATACCTAAGACCGGGTTTAACACTCGGTACGGCCACTTCGAGTTTGTTGTGATGCCGTTTGGTTTGACGAATGCCCCTGCAGCTTTCATGGATATGATGCACAGGATTTTCCGACCTTACCTCGACAAGTTTGTGGTTATCTTCATCGACGACATTCTGGTTTTCTCCAAGACAGTCGAGGATCATGCCGAACATCTTCGCATTGTGCTACAGACGCTTAGAGAGCATAGTCTATATGCCAAGTTTAGCAAGTGCGAATTTTGGATCAACGAGGTTTCATTCCTTGGTCATATCATCTCCGGGAATGGGATTGCTGTAGATCCATCAAAGATTGAGGCAGTGACGAGTTGGAGTAAGCCTAAGACGCCAACAGAAGTTAGGAGTTTCCTTGGATTGGCTGGATATTACAGACGATTCGTTAAGGATTTCTCTACACTAGCGGCCCCACTCACGAAGTTAACTTGTAAAGATGTGTTCTTTCAGTGGGACGACAAGTGTGAGGCCAGCTTCAAGGAGCTGAAGAAGAGATTGACCACTGCACCTATACTTGTTCTTCCAGACAGACACGAGACGCGTCCAAGGAAGGTTTAAGGTGCGTGTTGATGCAAAATGGGAAAGTAGTTGCTTATGCTTCTAAAAAGCTAAAAGATGCCGAAAAGAACTATCCCATTCACGACTTGGAACTTGCAGCGGTGATATTTGCCTTGGGCAAATGGCGTCATTATCTGTATGGTGTCACCTTTGACATCTTTACTGACCACCAGAGTTTGAAGTCTCTATTCACTCAGAAGGATCTCAACAGGAGACAGAGACGGTGGATGGAATTCTTGGAAGATTATGACTGCCACATTCAGTATCACCCTGGGAAGGCGAACATAGTCGCCGATGCATTGAGCCGGAGGGCTCACTTGGCACACCTAGAGGGGACATCTTCAGATATCTCTTTAGAGGACAGGAGGACTCGATTTGAATCGTATCCTCGTCTTGCCAACCTTTCAGTCCAACCCGATCTAGTCCAACAGATCCGAGACGAACAAAATTCGGATGCCGGCATTCAGAAGATCAAAGCTAGAATGCAGATTGATCCTGACTCCAAATTCAGGATCGATGGTACCGGATTGCTTCGCTTCGGGACCCGAGTTTGTGTTCCCTCGAATCTGAAGTGTGGAATTCTCGACGAGGCACACAAGTCTGCTTATGCTGTTCATCCAGGAGGCAACAAGATGTATCGTGATCTCAGAACCCAGTATTGGTGGAACGGTATGAAAAGGGACGTGGCTACTTATGTGAAACATTGTTTAACTTGTCAGAGAGTCAAGGCCGAGCATCAAAGGCCTGGGGGAACTCTTCAGCCGCTTCATGTACCCACTTCCAAGTGGCAGGAGATCACTATGGACTTCGTGACAGGATTGCCTACTGTTCGTGGAGGTTTCGACAGTATTTGGGTCATCGTTGATCGATTGACCAAGTCAGCTCATTTCCTACCAGTTCGAAAAACAGCAAAGGTTAAGCAGCTTGCAGAACTGTATCAGAAGGAAATTATTAGGCTTCATGGTGTTCCGAAAAGCATCGTTTCTGACAGGGATCCTAAGTTCACAGCTCAGTTTTGGCAAGAACTTCATAAGAACTTGGGAACGACCCTAAAGTTTAGCTCTGCAGCACATCCTCAAACCGATGGACAATCCGAGCGAACGATCAGGTTTCTAAGTGATATGCTACGGGCATGTGCGCTCGATTTTCATACGAGTTGGATTTCACACTTGCCCTTGGTCGAGTTCGCTTACAACAACAGTTATCAAGCCTCGATTGGGATGCCGCCATATGAGGCTCTTTATGGGAGGAAGTGCAGATCTCCAATTTATTGGGAATTGGAGGATTGGAAGTGGTCGGCCAATGGCCATGAGAGAGCTACTCCACCGGATCACATTCAGGAAGCAATCGATAAGGTTCAACTTATTCGACAAAGAATGAAAGCAGCTCAGGATCGTCAAAAGAGCTATGCCGACAAGAGACGTCGACATTTGGAGTTCGAGTGGGAGACCGAGTTTTTCTCAAGGCCTCCCCGAGGAAGGGATTCACGAGGATCGGTAGAGGTGGGAAGCTTACTCCGAGATACTTAGGTCCATTTGAGATCACAGACCGAATCGGGAATACCGCATATCGTTTGGACCTACCACCTTATCTTACCAGGATCCACAATGTCTTCCATGTCTCACAGCT
The DNA here is from genome assembly GCA_958496215.1 of Verbena officinalis. Lineage (NCBI taxonomy): Eukaryota > Viridiplantae > Streptophyta > Magnoliopsida > Lamiales > Verbenaceae > Verbena > Verbena officinalis. The sequence continues at coordinate 34,776,025 of OY292386.1, read as the reverse complement.
CCGCAAGTACTTCCCCGACCAGTCCCATATTCTCCAGGATGACGGAGTTCAGCTTGAGCCGGACTTGACTATTGAGATGAAACTGGTTCAGATTCAGGATCGCAAGGTCCAGCAGCTTCGTCACAAGCAGATCTCATTAGTGAGAGTTCTCTGGAGGAACCGTTCGACCGAGCAGTCTACTTGGGAGACGGAGGCTAAGATGAGAGAAGCTTATCCCGAGCTTTTCTGATAAAGATGGAATCTGGGGACCAGATTCTCATAAGGGGGGAGTATTGTAACGACCCAGAAATCCGAGAATCACTGTGAGTAATTTTACGCGTTAATTATCATTCTTAATCCCTAAATTTTCGTTATATGTGAACTATTATATATTATTTTAGTATAAGAACCAATGTGATAATATTAATTGCATATTTAAATTACTTGTCTAAATTTCGTTTGTTTAATATTTAATCGATATATTTGATCGACGTGTATTTTATTGGATTTTCTAAAATTACCAAAATAACCCTTCGTAATTTTCGATATTTCGAAGATATTTGATAAAAGTATCGAAATTCATTTCAAACCTTATTTCAAATTCGAGAGAGAGAGAGAGAAGAAGAAAAGAGAAATTTTCCCCCGAAGCCCTCGAATCTCCGTGGAATTTCGCGCCAATCGTTTTTAAACGATCCTTTCTTCGATACCATTCTATAGGTACCAATTTCCCCAATTTTTTTTACGGATTTTCGAGGTTTTGAGAATATTTGATTATTTCGGGATTTTTAGGATAATTGCTTAGATCGAGCCCGTTTCTTGATCAATTCATGATTTTATTGGATGTAAATGTGAATTAGATGATGATTATTGATTGTTATAATTTGTGAGTGTTGATTTGCATTATAAATATGAGTTTTGATGAATTTTGGCTCGAATTTTTGAAATCCCGTAAGTTTCTGCTGTACCCAATTGAACCACACGGGCTAACGCACGGTCTTGAGCAAGACCGTGCAGGAGCCCGTGTGCAGCTCTTTTTGCCCGCACGGGCTCAAGCCCGTGTGTCCAAACCGTGCGTTTGGCCGTGTGTGCGTGCATGGTCTTGACACCGTGTTCAAGACCGTGCACAAGGCCGTGTGAAACACTTAGAGATTTTTTCCAGCTTTTTCAAATTTTGCTCTTGGCAATTGAGTCTTCGGGTCACCATTTTTGGTTGACTTTTCGCATACGGACTCCAAAAATTATACCGTTTTCACCTATAGAACCCTTATAACTTGTAGATTAATATTTTGGAATATTTATTTAATTTCGCCCTCGTTCGGGCTGTGAATAGTGTAATTCTAATTATGTGTATTTTTTACAACTTGTCGGAATTGCGTGAAATTCACATGATAGCTTCTTTATATATTATAATTGGCATATGCATGATTGGGAACATGTTTGGTTAGCCGTTCATCCAATAATTGCTTATTTGCGCTTTTAATGTTGTTGTAGTCGATATTAATTTGTCTAGTTCTTGTCTTGTCTCCAAATCAGTCGGGCGTTGGAGATTAGTGAGTCTAGCAGCTAGGCTTTCTCTTTTTTGAATTCCAGGTGAGGATTTCAACTTTTAACTGGGCTTGAACATATATATATATATATAATTGCGAAACCCCCTAATCCCTTATTGATGTATTGTAACGACCCAGAAATCCGAGAATTAATGTGAGTATTTTTACGCGTTAATTATCTTTCTTAATCTCTAAATTCTCGATTATATGTGAATTATAATATATTATGTCGTAAATGACCAATGTGATAATATTGTTTGCGTATTTAAATTACGTGTCTATATTGCGTTTATTAAATATTTAATCGTTATATTTGATCGACGCATATTTAATTGGATTTTCTAAAATTACTAAAATAACCCTTCGTATTTTTCGGTATTTCGAAGATATTTGATAAAAGTGTCGAAATTCATTTCATAAAGCCATTATTTCAAATAGAGAGAGAGAGAGAAGAAGAAAAGAGAAAATTTCTCCCGAAGCCCTAATCGATCGTGCCGAGCTCGAATCTCCGTGGAATCTCGCACCAATCATTTTTAAACGATCAGTTCATCGATACCTTTCTATAGGTACCAATTTCCCCAATTTCTTTTACGATTTTTCGAGGTTTTGAGAATATTTGATTATTTCGGGATTTTTAGGATTTATGCTTAGATCGAGCCCGTTTCTTGGTCAATTCGTGATTTTATTGGATGTATATGTGAATTAGATGTTGATTATTGATTGTTATAAATTATGAGTGTTGATTTGCGTTAAAAATATGAGTTTTAAGGATTTTTGGTTCGAACATTTGAAAACCCGTAAGTTTCTGCTGGGTTCAGTTGAACCACACGGGCTAACGCACGGTCTTGAGCAAGACCGTGCAGAAGCCCGTGTGCAGCTCATTGTGCTTGCACGGGCTTGAGCCCGTGCACCTAGGCCGTGTGTTTGGCCGTGTGTGCGTGCACGGTCTTGACACCGTGTTCAAGACCGTGCACTCGGCCATGTGAAACACTTAGTGAATTTTTCCAGCTTTTTCAAACTTTGCTCTCGGCAATTGAGTCTTCGGGTCACCATTTTTGGTTGACTTTTTGCATACGGACTCCAAAAATTACACCGTTTTCACCTATAGAACCCTTTTAATTTGTAGATTTATATTTTGGAATGTTTATTTAATTTTGCCCTCGTTCGGGCTATGAATAGTGTAATTCTAATTATGTGTATTTTTGACAACTTGTCGGAATTGCGTGAAATTTACATGATAGCTTCTTTACATATTATAATTGACATATGCATGATTGGAAACATGTTTGGTTAGCCGTTCGTCCAATAATTGCTTATTTGCGCTTTTATTGTTGTTGTAGTCGTTATTGATTTGTCTAGGTCTTGTCTTGTCTCCAGATCAGCCCGACGTGGGAGACCAGTGAGTTTAGCAGCTAGGCTTTCTCTTTTTGATTCCAGGTGAGGATTTAAACTTTTAACTGGGCTTGAACATATATATATACAATTGCGAACCCCCTAATCCCTTATTAATGTATTATATATTTCGAGTTTATATTTTTATGTTTTATCCTCAAATCATTTAATATCAAAATTATACATTAGTAAACCAAATTGATTTGTTTTCAAAAGGGCAAGAAAATTATTTCTTTTACGTGACGGTTTGACTTAGGATTTAATCCTTTGTCGTCACCCTTGCTCAGAGTGTCGGTTGGCATTCAAATGGGTTATTTTAAAGCGAGCAAATACATGACTATTTTCAAGTTGGGCCCGGGAAGGTATCCGAAGGTTACATCTGGGGACGGGCGTTCAGGGTGTAATCCGAGGTGCTTCTCCCAAAACTAAGCGTCAATCGTGGCCTGTCAGGAGATGATAGCCACGGTTGGGAGCGATGGTGGGTGTTGCATTCGTTGCACATTTTCCTAAAATTCATTATGGTTGAGCTTCGGGTTGCTCCTTAGCTTGACACCGGCGATGGAGTATTTATACATGCACCGTGGAGATATAAGGAGGAACAGGCCCATTCTCGCTGGGATCGTATTTACTGCTTTATAGTGTTATTGATTTTAATTCTTAATTGTATATCCAAGTCGAAGCATATTCCGGTTTCTTCATTATCGCATATGTATTTTCTATAAATACCCGGAAGCATGACTCGACTTGTTCTCACATCTTCACTGAGTACTTTGACTCACCCTCTTTTAATTTGTTCTTGCCTCAGGTTTGAGAGAGACCGACATGTCTTACGTGTCGGATGGGCAACAGTGTCAGATATGCTTTTTGGTTTTGCCGAGTCTCATTAGTTGTCTTTTGATCTCGTTCATTATTCTTGTCAACCTGGATTGATAATATTATATTGATCCCCAATATTGTTATTTAAATGATATTGCCCCTGAGTGGGCTGTTGTTAATGTATTGGCCCCGGAGTGGCATTTTTGTTAATATGGATTTAAATGCTTCCGCTATATATTCTCTGATCTATTTAAATGCTTTATTTTGGGGATTCACTGTTGCCAAGTGTCGGGATTGACCCGTTAGCTTGCATGGGTTCTCGGGTTGAGGCACTGTATTCGGCTTGGGAATCCGTGCAGGTTCGGGGGCTGTAGAGCGGGGCGCTACAGTCCGGAGTGGTATCAGAGCCATAGGTTCCTTAGGCTCTGTTGTCTAGAGTGTCGTGTCTAAGTCGTACGGCTATATTTATAGGTTTCGTGTTATTCCTTTACTTGCGCTTTTAAATGTTATTGTTACTTGATTAATTGGTCATATCATTAACCCACATGCATTTCAGCTTATCTTTGCAGGCACAATGGTTAGACCTCGAGGCCGACAGGAACCGCCTCCACCACCAGAGGGTTTTCCACCACCTAATGCCTTCTATGATGCTGTTAGATTGATTGTACAGCAGGCTCAGCAGGAGCAACAGCTGCCACAGACCGAACCACACTGCCAATTCCTGCCGGAGGCGATTGGGACAGTGTTTGATTTGTGCATCTTCTGATCACCTGATAGACTCTTGTCCGAACAAGAGAGCTCTTGCCACGCCACTGAAGGCGATTCAGGCTGCCGGTCAGCCGAGAGTTCAGCCCAGAGTCTTCGCACTGGGAGGAGAGGAGCTTGAGCCCGATTCGCATGATGTTATTGGAGGTACCCTGCATATTCATGACATCCCTATTACTGCATTATATGATCCGGGTGCTACACACTCATTTATTGCGCTTGATATTGCTGCTAAGTTGTGCTTGCCCGTGGAGAGTCTGCCTTATTTGTATCGAGTCAGTTCTCCTTTGGGGACTTCTTACGTTACGGATAGAATCTTTAAAGGTTGTCCTTTGAAGATAGGAGATCGTTTTTATCCCGCAGATTTGATCGAGTTACCACTGCAGCGCTACGGGATTATTCTGGGAATGGACTGGCTTTATCAGCATAGAGTCAGTGTGGATTGTTTCAGGAAGACTATTCAGATTGGGACCGAGGCAACAATTGTGAAGGGTAGTCTTGAGGAGTCAGTTCTGGCACCGAAGATTTCTTTCGTTGAGGCTTCTCGTTTGATCCGAGAGGGAGCTCAGGCCTTCGTCGCTTATTTACTTAACCGACCGAAGGAACAAGGGATGCTCGAGAATACAGAAGTGATTAAGGACTTCCCTGATGTCTTTCCCGAGAGTTTGAACTCTCTACCCCCTGATCGTGACATCGAATTTGTAGTCGATCTTGCCCCGGGATCGGAGCCTTATTCGAAGACTCTGTACAGGATGGCTCCAGCCGAGTTGAAGGAACTGAAGATGCAACTGGAAGAGTTGCTTGAGAATGGTTACATAAGACCGAGCATCTCTCCTTGGGGTGCCCCGGTTTTGTTTGTAAAGAAGAAGGATGGTACGCTGAGAATGTGCATCGACTACCGAGAGTTGAACCGGATGACAGTGAAGAACAAATACCCTCTACCCCACATAGAGGAGTTATTCGACTTATTGCAGGGCTCAAAGGTATATTCGAAGTTGGATCTTCGTCAGGGATATTATCAGCTTCGTATCCGAGAGCAGGATATACCTAAGACCGGGTTTAACACTCGGTACGGCCACTTCGAGTTTGTTGTGATGCCGTTTGGTTTGACGAATGCCCCTGCAGCTTTCATGGATATGATGCACAGGATTTTCCGACCTTACCTCGACAAGTTTGTGGTTATCTTCATCGACGACATTCTGGTTTTCTCCAAGACAGTCGAGGATCATGCCGAGCATCTTCGCATTATTCTACAGACGCTTCGAGAGCATAGTCTATATGCCAAGTTCAGCAAGTGCGAATTTTGGATCAACGAGGTTTCATTCCTTGGTCATATCATCTCTGGGAATGGGATTGCTGTAGATCCATCAAAGATTGAAGCAGTGATGAGTTGGAGTCAACCTAAGACGCCAACAGAAGTTAGGAGTTTCCTTGGATTGGCTGGATATTACAGGCGATTCGTTAAGGATTTCTCCACACTAGCGGCCCCACTCACGAAGTTGACTTGTAAAGATATCTTTTCAGTGGGACGACAAGTGTGAGGCCAGTTTCAAAGAGTTGAAGAAGAGATTGACCACTGCACCTGTACTTGTTCTTCCAGACGGACACGAGGGATACGCGGTTTATACTGACGCGTCCAAGGAAGGTTTAGGGTGCGTGTTGATGCAAAATGGGAAAGTCGTAGCTTATGCTTCTAAAAAGCTAAAAGATGCCGAAAAGAACTATCCCATTCACGACTTGGAACTTGCAGCGGTGATATTTGCCTTGGGCAAATGGCGTCATTATCTGTATGGTGTCACTTTTGACATCTTTACGGACCACCAGAGTTTGAAGTATCTATTCACTCAGAAGGATCTCAACAGGAGACAGAGACGGTGGATGGAATTCTTGGAAGATTATGACTGCCGCATTCAGTATCACCCTGGGAAGGCGAACGTAGTCGCCGATGCATTGAGCCGAAGGGCTCACGTGGCACACCTAGAGGGGACATCTTCAGATACCTCTTTAGAGGACAGGAGGACTCGATTTGAATTGTATCCTCGTCTTTCCAACCTTTCAGTCCAACCCGATTTAGTCCAACAACTTCGAGACGAGCAAGATTCAGATGCCAGTATTCAGAAGATCAAAGCTAGAATGCTGAATGATCCTAACACCAAATTCAGGATCGATGGTACCGGATTGCTTCGCTTTGGGATCCGAGTTTGTGTTCCCACGAACCTGAAGCGTGGAATTCTCGATGAGGCACACAAGTCTGCTTATGCTGTTCACCCGGGAGGCAACAAGATGTATCGTGATCTCAGAACCCAGTATTGGTGGAATGGTATGAAAAGGGACGTGGCTACTTATGTGAAACATTGTCTAACATGTCAGAGAGTCAAGGCCGAGCATCAAAGGCCTGGAGGAACTCTTCAGCTGCTTCCTGTACCCACTTCCAAGTGGCAGGAGATCACTATGGACTTCGTGACAGGATTGCCTACTGTTCGTGGGGGTTTCGATAGTATTTGGGTCATCGTTGATCGATTGACCAAGTCAGCGCATTTTCTAACAGTTCGAAAAACAGCAAAGGTTAAACAGCTCGCAGAATTGTATCAGAAGGAAATTATTAGGCTTCATGGTGTTCCGGAAAGTATCGTTTCTGACAGGGATCCTAAGTTCACAGCTCAGTTTTGGCAAGAACTTCATAAGAACTTGGGAACGACCCTAAAGTTTAGCTCTGCAGCACATCCTCAGACTGATGGGCAATCCGAGCGGACGATCAGGTTTCTAAATGATATGTTACGGGCATGTGCGCTCGATTTTCATACGAGTTGGATTTCACACTTGCCCTTGGTCGAGTTCGCTTACAACAACAGTTATCAAGCCTCGATTGGAATGCCACCGTATGAGGCTCTTTATGGGAGGAAGTGCAGATCTCCAATTTATTGGGAATTGGAGGATTGGAAATGGTCAGCTAATGGCCATGAGAGGGCTACTCCACCGGATCACATTCAGGAAGCAATTGATAAAGTTCAACTCATTCGGCAAAGAATGAAAGCAGCTCAAGATCGCCAGAAGAGCTACGCCGACAAGAGGCGTCGACATTTGGAGTTCGAAGTGGGAGACCAAGTTTTTCTCAAGGCCTCCCCGAGGAAGGGATTCACGAGGATCGGTAGAGGTGGAAAGCTTACTCCGAGATACTTAGGTCCATTTGAGATCACCGAGCGGATCGGGAATACCGCATATCGTTTGGACCTACCACCTTATCTTACCGGGATCCACAATGTCTTCCATGTCTCACAGCTTCGCAAGTACTTCCCCGACGAGTCCCATATTCTCCAAGATGACGGAGTTCAGCTTGAGCCGGATTTGACTATTGAGATGAAACCGGTTCAGATTCAAGATCGCAAGATCCAGCAGCTTCGTCACAAGCAGATTTCATTAGTGAGAGTTCTCTGGAGGAACCGTTCGACCGAGCAGTCTACTTGGGAGACGGAGGCTAAGATGAGAGAAGCTTATCCCAAGCTTTTCTGATAAAGATGGAATCTGGGGACCAGATTCTCATAAGGGGGAGTATTGTAACGACCCAGAAATCCGAGAATTAATGTGAGTATTTTTACGCGTTAATTATCTTTCTTAATCTCTAAATTCTCGATTATATGTGAATTATAATATATTATGTCGTAAATGACCAATGTGATAATATTGTTTGCGTATTTAAATTACGTGTCTATATTGCGTTTATTAAATATTTAATCGTTATATGTGATCGACGCGTATTTAATTGGATTTTCTAAAATTACTAAAATAACCCTTCGTATTTTTCGGTATTTCGAAGATATTTGATAAAAGTGTCGAAATTCATTTCATAAAGCCATTATTTCAAATAGAGAGAGAGAGAGAGAAGAAGAAAAGAGAAAATTTCTCCCGAAGCCCTAATCGATCGTGCCGAGCTCGAATCTCCGTGGAATCTCGCACCAATCGTTTTTAAACGATCAGTTCATCGATACCTTTCTATAGGTACAAATTTCCCAAATTTCTTTTACGATTTTTCGAGGTTTTGAGAATATTTGATTATTTCGGGATTTTTAGGATTTATGCTTAGATCGAGCCCGTTTCTTGGTCAATTCGTGATTTTATTGGATGTATATGTGAATTAGATGTTGATTATTGATTGTTATAAATTATGAGTGTTGATTTGCGTTAAAAATATGAGTTTTAAGGATTTTTGGTTCGAAAATTTGAAAACCCGTAAGTTTCTGCTGGGTTCAGTTGAACCACACGGGCTAACGCACGGTCTTGAGCAAGACCGTGCAGAAGCCCGTGTGCAGCTCATTGTGCTTGCACGGGCTTGAGCCCGTGCACCTAGGCCGTGTGTTTGGCCGTGTGTGCGTGCACGGTCTTGACACCGTGTTCAAGACCGTGCACTCGGCCGTGTGAAACACTTAGTGAATTTTTCCAGCTTTTTCAAACTTTGCTCTCGGCAATTGAGTCTTCGGGTCACAATTTTTGGTTGACTTTTTGCATACGGACTCCAAAAATTACACCGTTTTCACCTATAGAACCCTTTTAATTTGTAGATTTATATTTTGGAATGTTTATTTAATTTCGCCCTCGTTCGGGCTATGAATAGTGTAATTCTAATTATGTGTATTTTTGACAACTTGTCGGAATTGCGTGAAATTTACATAGTATAATTGACATATGCATGATTGGAAACATGTTTGGTTAGCCGTTCGTCCAATAATTGCTTATTTTCGCTTTTATTGTTGTTGTAGTCGTTATTGATTTGTCTAGGTCTTGTCTTGTCTCCAGATCAGTCCGACGTGGGAGACCAGTGAGTTTAGCAGCTAGGCTTTCTCTTTTTGATTCCAGGTGAGGATTTAAACTTTTAACTGGGCTTGAACATATATATATACAATTGCGAACCCCCTAATCCCTTATTAATGTATTATATATTTCGAGTTTATATTTTTATGTTTTATCCTCAAATCATTTAATATCAAAATTATACATTAGTAAACCAAATTGATTTGTTTTCAAAAGGGCAAGAAAATTATTTATTTTACGTGACGGTTTGACTTAGGATTTAATCCTTTGTCGTCACCCTTGCTCAGAGTGTCGGTTGGCATTCAAATGGGTTATTTTAAAGCGAGCAAATACATGACTATTTTCAAGTTGGGCCCGGGAAGGTATCCGAAGGTTACATCTGGGGACGGGCGTTCAGGGTGTAATCCGAGGTGCTTCTCCCAAAACTAAGCGTCAATCGTGGCCTGTCAGGAGATGATAGCCACGGTTGGGAGCGATGGTGGGTGTTGCATTCGTTGCACATTTTCCTAAAATTCATTATGGTTGAGCTTCGGGTTGCTCCTTAGCTTGACACCGGCGATGGAGTATTTATACATGCACCGTGGAGATATAAGGAGGAACAGGCCCATTCTCGCTGGGATCGTATTTACTGCTTTATAGTGTTATTGATTTTAATTCTTAATTGTATATCCAAGTCGAAGCATATTCCGGTTTCTTCATTATCGCATATGTATTTTCTATAAATACCCGGAAGCATGACTCGACTTGTTCTGACATCTTCACTGAGTACTTTGACTCACCCTCTTTTAATTTGTTCTTGCCTCAGGTTTGAGAGAGACCGACATGTCTTACGTGTCGGATGGGCAACAGTGTCAGATAGGCTTTTTGGTTTTGCCGAGTCTCATTAGTTGTCTTTTGATCTCGTTCATTATTCTTGTCAACCTGGATTGATAATATTATATTGATCCCCAATATTGTTATTTAAATGATGTTGCCCCTGAGTGGGCTGTTGTTAATGTATTGGCCCCGGAGTGGCATTTCTGTTAATATGGATTTAAATGCTTCCGCTATATATTCTCTGATCTATTTAAATGCTTTATTTTGGGGATTCACTGTTGCCAAGTGTCGGGATTGACCCGTTAGCTTGCATGGGTTCTCGGGTTGAGGCACTGTATTCGGCTTGGGAATCCGTGCAGGTTCGGGGGCTGTAGAGCGGGGCGCTACATGTATTATATATTTCGAGTTTATATTTTTATGTTTTATCCTCAAATCATTTAATATCAAAATTATACATTATTAAACCAAATTGATTTGTTTTCAAAAAGGGCAAGAAGACTATTTATTTTACGTGACGGTTTGACTTAGGATTTAACCCCTTTGTCGTCACCCTTGCTCAGAGTGTCGTTTTGCATTCAAACGTGTTTTTCAAAGCGAGCAAATTCGTGTTAATTTCAAGATGGGCCCGGGAAGGTATCCGGAGGTTACATCTGGGGACGGGCGTCCAGGGTGTAATCCGAGGTGCTTCTCCCAAATTAAGCGTCAATCGTGGCCCGTCAGGAGATGATAGCCACGGTTGGGAGCGATGGTGGATGTTGCATGTGTTGCACATTTTCCTAAAATTCACTATAGTCGAGCTTCGGGTTGCTCCTTGGCTTGACACCGGCGATTGAGAATTTTTATAATGAATCGTGGAGAAATAAGGAGGAACAGGCCCATTCTCGCTGGGATCATATTTATTGCTTTATAGTGTTATTGATTTTATTGTTTTAATTGAATATCTAATTCGAAGCATATTCCGGTTTCTTCATTTTCGCATATGTATTTTCTATAAAACCCGGAAGCATGACTCGACTTACTCTCACATCTTCACTGAGTATTGTTGACTCACCCTCTTTTAATTGGTTCTTGCCTCAGGTTTGAGAGAGAGATCGACATGTCTTACGTGTCGGATGGGCAACAATACATAGATAGGCTTTTTGGTTTTGCCGTGTCTCGTTTGTTGTCTTTCATTCTCTCGTTAGATGTTCTTTTAAACCTGGATTGTAGATGATGTTATATTGATCCCCGTACCCTTTTATTTATTTATGTTGCCCCTGAATGGGCTGTTGATATATTGATTAGTTAATTGGCCCCGGAGTGGCTTTTATGTTAATATGATTTAACTGCTTCCGCTATATTTACTCTGTTTTATTTAGATGTTTTTATTCTGGGAATTCACTGTTGCCAAGTGTCGGGATTGACCCGCTAGCTTGCACGAGTCCTCGGGTTGAGGCTCTGTACTCGGCTTGGGAATCTGTGCAGGTTCGGGGGCTGTAGAGCGGGGCGCTACAGTGTCCATGGCTACCCATCCATCGATGAAGTGGTATGAACCTTTCAGCCACATGATCTCCGTGGGATACGATCCTTCTATCATCCAATTCCCGATTGAGACCTAGGGTATGGGAAATGGAACCCTAGTAGTCTGCAATGCTATGAATAACATTCTTATAGTAATTCCATTTGATCTTACACTCTAGGAACTCTTTCCTAGTGAAGACCAACCGTACCTTGCGCAAGGATTTAGTGGTGGAATATACTACAATAGAATTCATAGGAATTCTTCTTGTTCTTGTAACAAGTGATAGATCATGTATTGACCCTCACAACCTCCATGCATACCTCGAACATACCCAACGTACAGCTTATGTGAAGCCCTAGGGATTCAGCAGCACATCAAAGTATGCCCCAGTTATGCACAAGGCAACCATGGAGCCTCAAGTCTAAGGATTAGTTAGACACGATCATGGCTAGGGAAATCTTTCTAATCTCTAAGACTCTTATATGAGTCTTACCCCATTTAGGCATTCCCGGCGGGATCCTTAGTGAACTTAATCTCCCTTAAGCACCCTCATATGCATAGTAGTGTCAAAACACTAATGTCATGAGATGGGACACACTTTCATCAAGCTATGTCATATGAGCAAGTCTCGAGTAAGTCTGATCGACATCCCCTGTGCCTTTTAAACTCTTCGACTTGGAGTGTTTTAGATCACACAATTGGGTACTTATTTCATGGCTCCCATCAAATGGTGAAACCAAGTCCTTAGCTTACTGTGATCTTGGGGTTTCATCCATACATAGAAATAAACAATATGCAATTACTTATAAATATAATATGATGAATTTGGTCAAAGTAGTATCAGACGACTACTAATGTCTTTCCTAATTGTACGTAGGAAATAACATTAAACTGAGTAAGAGCTTTTAATATAAACAAATAAATACATATCTTATTGTCACTTCTACTTTCGAAGGAAATAATAGGAAACTTGTCGAACTAATCAGTAAAATGATTTTGTTACATAAAAATTGAATTCTGCAAAATATGTTATTTATGCCACGTAGTGCATAAATGAACAAAATCATCCTAGATCAATCTGGCGTGTTCCTATCCGTAATGTCATTATTAGGTCAAAAATTCAAAACTGACTCCCTGATTAATGGATTAAGACACTCAGACACGCATCCATCCCATCATTTAAAGCGATCTTTCGTTCTCTCCTTTGCCCCTTACTAACAAGTAACACCCACCGTCTGGTTCTTTTCGAAGTCTTCTTTTGCTTATTCACCAAAAATGAACATAATTGCGGAGTTCAATAGGATTTTCCGGGAACCTATTCTGAGGTTTAGAGACCCGTATATGGTGAGCTTTTTTGTTAGCGTTGTCAAGAGCTACCACAAAAGAATTGTTGTCTTTAAGGAGGCTTTGCAGTAAGTCGCGGTACGTGAATTGAGGGACATAATGGGGCGGCAGTTGAGAACCAAGTACAAGAGGAAATATATCAAAAAGAAGTTGGTCTAACTCCGCCACCAGTTTTCTTTCTTCAGAAGATATATTAGTAGGGTTGGGGTTTCCTACAATGTAGATGCCATCATGCCAATCAGGTTACTATTTCAGAGATTTATTGGAGTTCTCTAATCAATCATCAGGTATATTGCATGAACATCCTCCTTGTTTTTAAGGGCTATCAGATTTATCCTGTTAATTTTATTTGTTTCACTACAATAGGAGTCTTCCGACGAAAGCGAGTTTCATATCCATGGTTGTGACAATTACTGGGAAATTGGAATTAATTTTCAAAGAAGTTGCGTTTCACCTTTTTCCTGAGGAGCCACAGCAAAATTGTTGGGTTGTAATTTCATATTCAAATGATGAAATAGAGGAACCCTACTGAATGTGGTCTGAGAAGGATGATTTTGTTGACGACGAGGGTTATGAATTGTCATTTGGTGGTGTAGGTGATACTGATGGTGACGCGAATGTTTAGGAGTAGTATTTGTCTTCTTTTTTTCTTTCTTATTTTTGTGTCCTGTGCGTGAAGTCCTGTGGGTTACGACCTCATTTTTGTTACCTTTTTGTAGACGTATACATGAATATTAATTATTTGATTTATATTTGCTTAATTATAGCACTGATACTGTAAATCATCTAACCTTACTATAGAATGTGTATCTAATAAATAGGTCTGCGTAATTTCAAATGAGGAGATGACCTTGAAGGGTGCTCTGGCCTGATCTTGATATCAATTTGTAGCATTGATATTATAAATTGTCTAACTTTACTACAGAATGTGTATCTAACAAACAGGTCTACGTAATTTCAAATGAGGAGATGCCCTTGAAGGGTAATCTGGCGTGTTGAAATTTATGTCATAGCAATGTGTGGCTTGGCTACCCGGCAAGGCGGTTCTTTTTTGGTTGGTGTTCGTTTTTGTGGTTGTTGGGTATGTGTATAGGCTTAAGGGTTGGCTTTACCTTTTGTATAGTGTCCTTCCCTGTTCGCCATTTGAGGTTTAGAGTCGCCACCCACTCAGTTTAGTTTGACAGGGTTAAGAGGGAAACCATTGGTTTGTAGGTCCGTTTGTGTGTGCCAGAGATTCATGTGAAGGATTCGGGAGCCAATTTACGATGGAGAAAGGGGTTGCAGGAACCTATCACCCCCACCGCCGGAAGGATCCGGCTGCCTACGTATCCCAAGGAGCTTGGGAATCAGAGCCAACATAGTTCATACCCCCGAACTTCTGAGAGTAGGGTATGGAGTAGACATGTCAGGTTCATCACGCCTCGATTTTTGTAAAGCTTTTGTTTGTTTTATTTAAAGGAGTTATAAAAGGAAAGTTCTCTTATGGAAAGAGTTGCCTTTCAGGTATTTACGGATAGAGGGGGAGTAAAGCTCGAAGCTTTAGACCCTCATGCCGGGTTAACCAGAAAGGGGATTCTTTCATTAAGAGAAAGCTTTCATGTTGATTTTGGCAGATTTCTTACGAAAAGAGGAACCTTTCGAGTAGAGGGGAAGCTCGAAACTTTAGACCCTCATGCCGAGTTAACCACAGGATTCTGTCTTTTCTTAAGAAAATCCTATTTTGGAAGGTTTCCTAAAAAGGAAAGTTTTATTTATAGAAAGTTTGTTTTTTGACGGGACCTTGCGTTTAATTCCTGGTTATGAAGTCGTCCGGCCTTCGTTAAACTTGTCGAGGGATTATAAGCCCTGCACAAGGTATCCGACAAATTGGAGAAGGAATTAAACCTAGGTATGCCTACCCTATACCCTATGCTCGTAGCACAGACACACGAGGTGAGGAGTTTCAAGCAAGAAAATGGTAAAGCACTTAGACAAGTAAGAAACTAAGAGGGGCATAAGATGCCGGTTGTAGCCTAGGTGGGGTCGAGGAAGGGGAGACCTTCCGCTCGTTGACCACCTAGACCCGGCGACCTTAGCCATAGGGGGGCGGAACAGGGCTATTACTATGAGAGTAAAGAAAACGAGAAGTAAGTAAATACTTAAAAGACTAAAAGTAGACTCACCCTCGTAGTCTTATCTTCACTTCTCTTCACTCCTACTGCTGCTTCCCCCCTCGAACTCAGGAGCACGATTGCAGGGACCAGACATAACCTCGACTGGGGACTAAAATCCGGGTGCTCTATTGAGCAGAGCGTCAGACCTCCTTTCAGTTTTATGGGTCAGGAATATAGAATTCCTGACCTAAAACTGAAAAAAAAGGGACCGAAAAGAGACTAGAGTGGACCGGGATGAGAAACCTTAGTCCTCTCTTTAGAAAAACCTAAGACGAGTACTCAAATCTTAGGGGGGGAGAGATGAGTGAGGAATGAGCATTTTGTGAAATGGGGGGAGGGCTCCTTTTATAGGAGTGAAAATGGTCTATCCAGGAAAGGTTAGAGCTGCATTCCCCGGATGGAATGTTAGGGCAGCGAGCAAGGGGGTCGGCCGGCTGGTGGGACCATCTGGGGGAAAACTTCGCGAGCCGGCTGGCCAGCGAAGTTTTGCTAGTCGGCCGGCTATGCTGGGCCGGGCCTGGGTTTGCTCGTTTCATTCTGTTTTTTGGTGTTTTCTCTTTCGCTTCACGTCCGATTTTCGTGATTCGAAGACCGAAATGCTCCTATCGCTCCATCCTATCATAATAGTACATCGAATTTGAAATCCGATGAATACATATGAGGGCCAGAGTGAGGTTCAGGGCTGATAGCATGTGTTGCAGGGTTGAGAACCCGAGGGTTGACTCTCCGAGATCGTCTGAGCGTTCAGAGTGTATCCCATGCTTACTGGGGCTGTGTTGTCGACTTTGCAAAACGTCGTCGTATGACCAGGTGCAAAATTGAGGTGTTCACGGAGCCCCCCATCGACGGAAGCTCGAGAGAGCTGAACGTCGATGGTACAATGAAGACCCAATTTTGTACTGAGATGTGCAGAACCTGGCGGGTGTGGATGTCAAGATGCTGCGGGTGCTTATGCCTCTGCGGGCCTTTCCTCTATGGGGACTACTGATACTTATGCCTCTAGGAGGCCTTCCTCGGCGGGGAACTACTACTACTGATGCCTCTAAGGGCCTTCCTCTACGAGGAATTACTATTGTTCCGCCTCTGAGGGCCCTCCTTTGTGGGGAGCTACTACTACTCATGCCTCTGTAGGTCTGGATTGGTAACAGAGCCGCCTCGAAGATTTTTCTATTCTCTTCAAGGGGATAATGGGGGTTGCCTCAAAGATTTTGCTATTCTCTTCGAGGGAAGGTAAAAGAGGCTATCTTGAAGATTTTGCTATTATTTTCGAGAGGTGATTGGTCAAAGATTTTGCTATTCTCTTCGACGGGGATAGAAGGGCAAACTCGAAGATTTTGCTATTCTCTACTGGGGATTGGTACTGAGGAGCTTCCGGAGCTAGGCACGGGTCTTTTCCCATATCCGCCTTTTATATAACCCAACTCGAGGGGCTAACTTCCATATAGGGACTCATTTCGAGTGTAGAATGTAGTCCGGAGCCGAAGAATAGGGCTCGGAGTGTCATTGGGGATGCCTGGACACGAGAAATGGAGAAATGGAGGCCGAAAGCCGGACTGGGGGACCGCCGGCTGGTCCTGCTGCCTCTCCAAGCCAAGGCGTGGTGGTCGGCCTGCTGGTGCCAGCTGGGGCATCTGTTGGCTTTAAGTAGCCAGCCTAGGGCTCATTTTCATCATTCTTTCCAGCGTGCTCTCCTGGCTCGAAACTTGATTTTGTGTTTCTAGCATTTCTGAGTACTCTGAAGCACCAAAAAATTAGTTTTTGCTTACTTGAAGGATGGTGAGAGGCAAGGCATCCGATGGGACAACCAAGCTCGTTGTTGCAGGAATGGGTAGAATACCCATCTAGTCGCCGAGCGAGAGGCAAGAGTATAGGGAGTTCGACCTGAGGAGGGAGACTACTACGCATCTTCACCAGTAGTACTTTAGATCTGGGGTAAATTTCCTTCTTCACCCTTTTATGTTTTGTTAAGTGTATTTCCGTTTTTCCGTTGTTTTGGGTGTTTTCTGATGGGGCTTTTGGTAGAAATGTTTAATTAGACCCGAGATGCTTCAGATCTGTAGAAAAAATCTCGTTTCCATCGGGGCACGAGATTTGGAAGTGGGTTTGTTTGTGAATAGTATTTAAACCCATTTCGTGTGAAAGTGCTCGGGTGAGCTTTTTGGGAATTGTTAGGGCTTGTAGGAATCCTCTACTTGGGTAAAATGTTAACCGAAAGAGATGTCTTTTGTGAAAACGGGTATGATTGGGCCTCAGGATGGGCTTTTTGGCTTGGTTTTTTGCCATAAAAGTATTACACGACTACTAACGTCTTTCTATTGTTGATCACTAGATCATTCCACTCTTAGAATTTCATAGGAAATGCCTGAAACAGTTCAACTTTCTAGGGCACAACTCTAACAGGCCAGAATACCATTCGAGTAGATTTCTATCAGTACAGTTACGCAGACTTCATGATTAGGCACACATATGATATTAAGGTACAACAAGTTTTAAAATCTTGATAGGCCAGAATACCCTTCCAGTGAATTTCCATCTGTACAATTACGCAGACTTCATAATTAGACACACATCTCATATTAAGAATTCAGAGTTAGATTTGTGCCATCTAGAATTTAAGTTATAGGTTGTCTAATAAAATAATATATATATTTTTTAGGTATAATAAGTAATATCTGATCACAGTCCCCCCACCTTACCGCTTCCAATAAAGCATGCAATATCTTTGAATTCCAATGCAAAATTTTACTTTTACGCCGCTTCAATAGTAAATGCTGCCTAAATTGAGTGGTTGGAAATTGATACCATTTTCTACCCGACCCGATAACTCTTTGAATTCTTCTCCCGTATCATTACAACCTTAATTACCCATTAGAATTCTTCTTCTTCCTCTATATAAACACATGAACTCAACTCCTAACCATTTGATTAATACAATACCCAACTTGGAACCCAGAATTCGCTCTGGGAAATATTGATTTCGAATGTTTTGCTTTATATATCATGCAAGGGTTGAATACCAAGTGTACAAAAATAGAGCTAGGTCGCTCGATAATATTTTCTTCTATAAACGGAAGGTAAACAGTTCTTTGTCAAATCTTTCTTCATTATTATGCATTTTTTTTACTGAAATTTCCCTTCTTTTGGTTCCAGTGTCTTGCAAGTTTAAAGTGTGGTATGAATATTTTAGTTGATGGAATTTGAATGCTTAAAGATTCCACATCCTATTTTCCTCAACTACGGTGCAAACGTTGTTGGAATACTTGTGACTAGCTTAAGGCAAAAAGGTCATAGACCACTTTGAGTGAAATACACAGCTTGGGGCAAAAAGGCCCAAACCAATTGGAGCTCGTTTATCTGTACATGTCCGATGATCCTATGTCTTTAGATTCCCACACGTCCTGAATTGAAGGAACAGGAAGAAAACCTCCTAATAAACTTGGATAGCATAACAAGTGAAGTTGTGGTTGTACAAGTTGAGCAAGATCTTGCTAGCTTCTACGTCAGAAACTTTGATCAAAGTATCGGACATAGAAGCTACCAAAATCTTACTAGCTTGTATGTCCACAACTTGGATTGTTATGCTATCAAAGTTTACAGGAAGTTTTTCTCATTGAAACACGTTTCTCTGTACATGAACATGTCCAGGAGGTCACAATCACTGATCTTCCAATTGCTGTTTCATCTCCCATTCCTCCAATCCTGCACAACCTAGTGAAGTGGGGAAAGCAGGAACCGATAAAAGATAGGATTCAATATCTTCCCACCAGAGCGGGCTCCAGAATGGGATATAGTAATAGCGGTGAGGACATCAGATTCATTAGCAGTGAGTTTAGCTGGGATGACATGTATTTTTTTTTGCTGTTTTCATGTCATGGCAAAATGTTCAGATGAAGATATGTGAGTGAGAACTAGTATGTTGTACTAATGTATAAACTTGTCGAACTGGAACTTATAATGAAGAGCTAGTTCTAAATAGTGTATTCGTTTTGTATTGTTTAAATATTAAATTTTAGAAATTGTCGAACTGAACTCTTGAATGCGGATCTGATTAAGAAGTATGCGCAATTTTAGATAACTTACAATATCAATGCCACAAAACGATATCATTAACAGACAAGATTATCCTTCAATGGCATCATCTTGTCTCAAAATTACGCAAATGCCTTTGTTAGATACGCATTCATTAGTATTGTTAGACAACTTACAATATCGGTGCTACAAAATGGTATCATCAACAGACAAGATTACCCTTAAATGGCTTCATCTCGTCTCAGAATTATGCAGATCCCTTTGTTAGATACGCATTCGTTATTATTGTTAGACAACTTATAATATCAGTGCCACAAAATGGTATCATTAACATACAAGATTATCCTTCAATGGCATCATCTCATCTCAAAATTACACAAATCTCTTTGTTAGATACGCATTCATTAATATTGTTGGATAACTTACAATATCAGTGCCACAAAATAGTATCATCAATAGACAAGATTACCCTTCAATGTCATCATATCGTCTCAAAATTACGCAGATCCCTTTGTTAGATACGCATCCATTAGTATTATTAGACAACGTATAATATCAGTACCACAAAATGGCATCATCAACAGATAAGATTACCCTTCAATGGAATCATCTCATCTCAAATTACGTAGATCTCTTTGTTAGATACGCATTCGTTTGTATTGTTAGACAACTTACAATATCAGTGCCACAAATTGGTACATAAACAAGCCATTTTTACCCTTAAATGGAATCATCTCGTCCAAAATTACACAGATCCCTTTGTTAGATACGTATTTGTTAGTAATGTTAGACAACTTACAATATCAGTGCAATAAAATGGTATCATCAACAGACAAGATTACCCATCAATGGCAACAACTCATCTCAAAATTACGCAGATCCCTTTTTCAGATATGCATTCGTTAGTATTGTTAGACAACTTACAATATCAGTGCCATAAATCGGTATCATAAACAGGCCATTTTTACCCTTCAATTGCATCATCTCGTCCAAAATTTCGCAGATCTCTTTGTTAGATATGCATTCGTTAGTATTGTTAGACAACTTACAATATCAGTGCCACAAATTGGTATCATCAACAGGCTAGATTACCCTTCATGGGCATCTGCTCGTCTGAAATTACGCGAATCTTTTTGTTAGATACACATTCGTTATTATTTTTACACATTCCCGAATAATTTTATAAAATATAGTGTTAAATTCGTTACACTAAGCGTAAAGTCGAGATTACAAACAGAATATTATGTAGACAAAACGTTCACCAATATTAAACTGCCTAATTTTTATACCATAAAATTTGAAGTTAAAACAGCACAACGAATATAAGGTTCCACAAACAAACTATTGGAAAATACATTTTGACAAAATTAATACAACAATGAGTAATTATTATTCTGCGAAAACACAGGCTTAATTACGCAAAATGGAATTCAAATTTCTCCAGAACTAGAGCTAATCAGCATTAGCCTCATGTTGATAATATACATCTCCAAAAGCCTAAACAATTCCATCATGTTGTTAAAATTATTATCGGTCAGCAAACTAACCCAGATCCCCAACTTCTGGAAGCCTTGAGCTATATGGTGTTGATATCGGTTGAGAGTTGAGGTCATTTTTCACTGACAAGCTCGAATAACTCAGAGATCTCCATTCCCTCCCTTAATGCTAATACATTCATTATTCTGTTGAATTCGATACAACCAATTAGCCTGGTGGTAGGGGTGTTCATCGATTCAATTCCGATTTTAACTAAAATTTTAATTATTTTTTTTATATGGAAAATAGCTCCAAAAGTCAAAATCTTGTTTTGCCCAAAACAGGCCCAACACAAAATTTGTTGGTTAGGCCCAATACATTAAAAATGAAGCTCAACCTGAATAAGAAAACCTAATCAGCAGTATTATTCATTCCACATTTATTTTCTCAAGATCTGTTGTGCCTTCTGCCTTCTTAAGCAACGCAAGCTCCTTCAAGGCGGGGGCGAGCTTCTTTGTCGGCGATGGCGGCGGTGGCCAACTTTTTCATCAATAGCGATGTCAAAGGCGATATATACTTCTAATTTGATTTTTGTGACTTTGAAACATTAGAAGGGAGGTGGACGGATGAGATTGAACTGGAGGTGGTGAAGCCTGAGGCCGAGCGGGTGGAACAGCCTAAGGTGAGCTTGCATGCGGGCAAGACTAGATTGGAGGCTTGCTTTTTCTGATTTGGATTTTGAGAAGAATTTGATGTTTGAATTTAATGGAGAAACAAAAGGTATAAAACATTGAGCAGTGAAGGTTAATGCGCCGCTAGGTAGGTATTCTTCATTTAGGTTTGAAAATGAAATGCGCAGCTGAGTAAACTAAATCTGATATGTACATTTAGTTTTAATTTTTTTTAATTTTTTATTAAATCAGTTCGGTTCAAAACCAGTTAACCGGACCGATCAAATAAATTCGGTCTTTCGGTTCGGTTCAGTTAACTGTCGGTTTTGAACCAAAAATATATTGGAACCGAAACCGAACTGATAGGCCAATCGGTTCAGTCGATTTTCAGTTTGGTTTTCGGTTTTTTTTTTTTTTTTTGCTCACTCCTACCTAGCGGCACATCGAGCACCAGTGGGAGGCCTTAGAGCAACAGTAGTTTCCATCTAATCGACTTGAAAATGCAAAGCCCTTACGTATTTAAGGTCTCAATCGTCGCCGGTGCCGCCGGTGCCGTTTTATTTGTTTTTAGGTCTTGAAATGGAAAGCGAGACTAGCTGAATTTGGGGTTTGGAGGGTATGAACTTAAGGGCAAATCAGTATTTTAATAAAATGGGCAGTGTAATACCCCGACTTTTCGTTACGAGTTTGTTAAGCTTCGAGCCTTTATTTCTTGCTTCTTTCCTAATTTATCGAAATTGTGTGTTATATTTATTACGCTTTAATATAAAATTTATAAATGAGCTAATTGTTGAATTTAATTTACTCTGTGTCAATGTGCGTTTAAGATGATGAGTTTTGATATTAATATTGCTATATTTTACAAACGTACCTTTTTTGCGAAGTTTCATGAAATTACACTCTTACCCCTTCGGAAAATCAGATTTTTCATACTTAGTCCCTATTCTCCTCCTTCTCCCTCATTCTCTCACGCCTCTCTCTTTCCCTCATTTCTCTCTTTTCTTTTTCTCCCAAGACCTTCCAAGAAAGATCAAGTTCAAGGATGAACCAAGACCCGAAAACTTCGGCGAAGCTTCTCCTCATTACCAAGAACAACATACTCCGACCTTGAGTTGATTCAACCGATAGATTTTCTTCCATGACTATTTTTCTTTATTTTTTTATTTTCGTATTTTTCTCTATTTACTTGCTTTCGGTTGGATCAATTTGTGATATGATTGGTAGACAGTGTTCTATAGGTGATATTATATGTTTTTCGTGAACTATTTTCGTGTTTTCGTTCATTTTCGGACTTGTACAACAATGGAGTTTTTGGTAATTATGTGGGTTTGTTCATATCTTGCCGGAACTTCGCGAATTTCTCCAAATATGTTCCTGTTGATGTTATTTGATCATTCTTATGTGTTTTGGCTTGATTGGTGTTGGAATTTGGGGTAAAATCCGAATTTTAGGATTTTAGGCAGTTTTTTCTGTTGAGGAAGACAACCCACCACAGCCGTGGTGAGGCCACGGCCAGGTCTGCAGCTAAGACTATGGTGGTGCAAAACAGGGGCCACGACCGTGGTGGCAGTGTGCCACCCCGACCAGAAGTCATGTTTCTTGTTGTATTCCATTTTTGACGGAACTTACCCCGAATCTCATTTTTTCTCGTTTCTTTCGTAGCCATTGGTCTTAAAACTTCATAACTAAGTGAAATATGTCAAGTTTGGAATTTTTGGACATGTTCGGGTTTCTAATAGTGTTTGGGGGTGGTATTTATAATTTTTTGAAACTTGGGATTTTGTGTTTCTTGCGTCGTAACTTCTCCCTTATACTTTTAAACCTATTATTCACTTAAATTGAGCATGAATGTGACATTTAATTGCATTTAAAGCATGTCTATTACTTTAAACGTTGATATTCTTTCGTTTTGTTGAAAATGTGATCGTATTTGCATTTGATGATATCATTTGCTCAATGTGATCATTCATGCTTATTTATTCGCATCGTACAAGTCGTGCATCTTATTGTCGTCTAATGTGGTTGTGTCGTATTTGGTTTCAGGTGGTGCTACTCCCGAGGAGTGACTTGGTCTCATTTCTTTTGTCCTTTTGCCTCTCTATCCAGGTGGGGTTCCTTTTCCAAATTCAGTTTTCTTACTTATATGTAGCTATTCTGTATATAGGCCCGAAGTCTATGTTTTATGCTTTTACATTTCTTTCTCAACTTATATTATATGTATTAGCTATTTGAAAACCATATTATCTTGATGAGTTTGAGAAAAAAGTTTTAATATCAAATTATTATCTATTAACTCTTCGAGAGCCCTTTTGGCTCGAAAAGAGACAAAACTTGGATTTATCAATTGGTCCCTTTGACCACACAAACCTTTCAAAAATGCAAGATATATCTTGGCCTCTGTGCCATATTATATTATTGAGCCCGGATATTAGGGTACAGGGTGAAGCCGGATAGACGTCGGGCCTATGGTGGATCTCAATGCTCTAGTCTCCAAAAAACTCCGGGAGCTCGGGGTGTGGCCGGAGTGGCAGCCTTTTGAGTACCTGTGACCATTGGGGATCTTGTCGCCTAGACTTGTCCTTCGCCGAAGATGCATTGGGCTATACCCGTGCATCAATCATTTGTGTATATAGAGGGATTAGCTCTCCTTGTAAATTACACGGGAGGCATAAGGTGGTATTTCATTTATTTATCATTTGCAAAGTTAGAGTAAGGGCTCGTCTCGCCGAGCTTTCATTAATTATCGCATCATTATTTGATTCACTTATATTTCTAAAATCCTTTATTTTCTGTTGCTTTCTTCTCATTTAAAAATGGTGAACCTTTATCCTGTTTCATTAATATATATGTATTATACCCCCCTCACTTAGTCGCTTTGACTAACCGCGTTGCTTCCCCGTATTTTGCTCCAGAATTTACGTGATAGGCGGAAGTTGAATCTAGTAGTCGGAGTTACTTCTTTTGTTTATGTAATTCTGTCCTATTTTGTATATTTGTAGATGCACTTTAATTTATCCTGGATCTCATAGTTACTACTATTTTAGATGGTTACATTTACATTTGGCTTTAATGGCCGTTTATGATTATTGCTTTTCATTGGCCTCGGTGGGCTTTATAACTGCGTTTGGATTTACTGTTTTTCTAGCTTCCTGAGTGGGGTAGGTTTTATTTGTCATTGTTCTTTGCTTTCGCACTTGTCGTTGTCGATTTCTTAATATCCACCTAATACTTATGTTGCCGTTCGCCAGGTTACGGTCCGTAGCCGGACCTCTGTTCTTGTTATGGATTGTGACTTGGTGCGGGACGGTCGTCGCACCGTATTTGGAGACGTATTGTTACTGGTAGCAAAACAAAAATTGAAACATAAACTAATATCTAAAATAACCATAAAAAAAATGGATAACAATATTAAATTTTTTGAAAAGAATGGTATTTAAAGTCAATTTTCCATTTATAAAAAAAGTGTCAAAAACTTCTTTAAAAAAATAAAATTACTTAAAACTCGGTGTTCTAAAATTATACTCACCGCCCATCAGTCAATTTTATCACATTTAAATTTTGAAATTATCAATTTGCTCATTCTTTTAAAACTCAACGGAAAACATCACTTGTCACTCGATGTTAATGTCTTCTTTTGTTACAATTTATGAATTATGACTGACAGTGTTGAAACTTTTGACTTCTTTTATTTGATTTTTATTGTTTGTGGTAGAATTGCTTTGTTTATTAGTTGTATAATAATATTGATTATTATTTCATTTTTTATAGCATATGGAACATGTTACATATTATTCATTAACTCAATAACCACTAGATATTATTCTAAATGTGCAGATTTGAGGTTTAATTCCTTACAATTATAAGGATCGAATTTTTTTTTTTTTTAAATATTAGATATTATTCATAAACGGTCATATTATGTCAAAAAATATTACAATTTCACAGAGTTCTTTATACAACATTTAATATTCGGAATTTGCATTCACCAAATGGCAATTTTGCCACGTTAAGTTGAAAAAAAAACTCAACCGGAGTCTCCACAGAGATCGCGTGTGTATTATTTTTGAGTGATTTTTAGGGATAAAGATTATTTCTCATTCAAAATAGGACGATTTTTGCACTTTAACATCTAAATTTATTTTTTTGGCGCTCAGTTTGTCTCCTGAACTACTCGAATTTAGCACTATACCATCTCAGCCATCGGAAATTCTATCGAAAACTTACATCATGTCATATGAGAAATATAGGTCCACATTGTATTGCTCCCATCAACGTCTCGAAAATAAACCCTCAACCAATTTCAGAAAATTTGAAACTCTTATCACCCAATTAAATTGACACGCCCCCGACCCGTGAGCCTGTTGGACGTGAGTATAAGTTTCGAACCCACTGAGTGTAACCCGAAATTGGGCCTAAACAACTGCCCAAAAGAGATACCATTTTGTCACGCCCCCGGTCCTGCGAGCCCGTTGGATGCGAGTATAAGTTTCGAACCCACAGAGTGTAATCTGAAATTGGGCCTAAACTACTGCTGAAAGGATATCTATTGGTTACACTTGAATTCTAACTTATAAACCCATTCAATTTCCACACATCTTTCGATGTGGGACACAATGCAATTATGGAGCGCTACAATCACCCCTTCTTCATAAACGCGACGTCCTCATTGCAGCGTGACATAAGCCCATGATAGTCTGCCAGTGGGGTCTCTAGAGGTGGCCCCCGCACATGTAGCACTTTGCCCCACAGGCTCAAGTGGTGGCTCCCACATGCGTGGCACTTAGTTCCTGCGACTGACGGTCGGCTCTGATACCACTTTGTCACGCCCCCGTACCCACGGGCCCGTTAGACGCGAGTATAAGTTTCAAACTCACTGAGTGCAACCTTAAATTGGGCCTAAACCACTACCCAAAACGGATATCCATTGGTTACACCTGAATTCTAGCTTATAAACTAATTCCTTTTCTTTTCGTTTCCCGATGTGGGATAAGGGGCGCTACAATCACCCCTCCTTCAGAAACGCGACGTCTTCATCGCGGCGTGACATATCCCATGACTGCCCCCGCCAGTGGAAATTCTAGAGGTGGCCCCCCGCACGTGTAGCACTTTGCCCCACAGGCTTAAGAGGTGGCTCCCACGTGCGTGGCACTTAGCTCCCGCGACTGACGGTCGGCTCTGATACCAACTATAACAGGCACCCCAAATGGGTAACGCATGCCCCCACCGAGTCCCGACCCGAAAATGAAATGAAACTCGTCCCCAAATTAAAACCCGGCGAACGACATACATTTACTCAATCACTAGGCGGGCAAAACAAACGAGAAAAAAGTGCAGAAGCGAAACAAACCAAGAACAATAAATTATTGCGCAACTATTAAAGCCTACCAAAGCTAGCGAAATTCAATACTAAATATAATAATCAAGTATAACAGTAATCCCGAATATAGATAGCAACGAGTTCAATACAATAATCCCGCTAATAATTACATAATATACAACATCCTAAATAAAAGTATCATAAATGAAATGCCAATGGAAAAGAGTTTACATAAGACCAAAAGAAATGCAACTCTAAAAGACACGACGACGACGACGAGTCCCGCCTAGTATCCTAAAACCAACACCAAGAGTAAAACAAAGGGGGTTAGTCAAACGACTATGTGAGGACGGAATAATAATGTATATTACAAAACGGAAATAAATCACCATTTTTCAAACATAAAAGAAAGCAACGTAAAAGAAAAGTTTTTGTAATGGTTGGTGATTTAGCAAAACATATCATAACCTATAGCTCGGTGAGACGAGCTCTCAACTCCTTATATCATACATAAAACCAAAACTACCCTTATTCCTCCATATAGTAGACGGACCGCTAAATCCGAACTACATATAACCTACTTGCATAGACATTCCAGCCTATGCCATGGTTGACACAAAGTCTACCGACTAAGGTGCTCAAAGGGCTGGCACTCCGGCCTCACCTCGAGCTCCCAAAAGTTGGAGTGTGACTAGAGGAAGTCCACCATAGACCCGAGGTCTAACCGGATTCATCCATTCTTCACTACTCCGGGCCTGTAACGCCCCGAAATTTTGAATCAGGAACCGGAAGCTTGATCCGCTTCACTTTATGCCTTTCGTGATAAGTTAGCAAGCGTCGCGCCTTCGTACCTCGCTTCTTTCCTAACTTCTCGAATTATGTGATTTATTTATCATGCTTTATTATGAATTTTTATAAATGTACTAATTGTTGAATTTAAATTATTCTATGACAATGTGCGTTAAAAATGATGAATTTTGACTGTAATATTTGTGTATTCCGAGTTCGTGCATATGTAGCTAAGTTTTATAAAATTACAACTTTACCCCTTTGGGTTTTGGAGCAAATCAGATTTCTTACTTGGTCCTACATCTCTTCTTCTTTCTCTCATTTCTCTCGTCTCATAGCTCTCTCTCTCTCTCGCCTCTCTCTTTCTTCTCTCTCAAGCTCAAACCTAGCTTCACATCCGGGCACCGGATCGAGACCCGACCTTCACGGAAATTTTTCGCTCGATACCGAGACCAACATACTCCAAGATCGTGTCAATCCAACCGACGGATTCTCCTCTATCACCCTTTTTCTCATTTTTACTAACTTTGTAAGTTTTTTAGCTTTTATTGCTCTTGAATGGATTTAATTGCAATGTGATTTTTTCTTGATATTCCTTGAGTGATATTGATCGATTTCCATGGACTACTTTCGTATTTTCGTCCATTTCTCAAGCTTTTCCGTTAATGGAGTTTTATGGTTTTTGTGGGTTTGCTCGTTTCTTGCCGGAACTTCATGAATCTCTCCAAATATGTTCTTTTATATGTTAGTGGGTCATTTCTATACATTTTGGCATGATTGGTGGTGAGATTTGGGTTAAAATCCGAATTTTAGGGTTTAGGGCTGTTTTTCTCGCTGGAGAAGACGAAGTGCAGAGAAAACACGCCCGTTTTTCAAAAAATGGCTATGGTCGTGTTCATTAAATAGTCGTGCTTCAAAGCACGGCCAGGGGCGTGTTTGCTTCGATGTTGGCGGCCAAAAATGTGTTCAAAAGTTTAAAAATTCTATTTTTTGCCCCGAACCTCATTTTCTCTCAATTCTTTCATCACAACAAACCTTTAAAGGTTAAAACCTAAATATTTTGAAAGTTTTGTGGCGATTGGACATGTTCGGGTTTTTGAAAAGTGTTCGGGGGTAGTTTTCATAATTTTTCGAAACTTGGGATTTTGTGTATCTTGCTCCGTAACTTCTCTCTTATGCCTTTAAATCTATTGTGCACTTAAATTGAGCATGTATGTGAACTCTAATCATATCTAAGTATGTTTGATCACTTTAAATTTATTATTTGTTTCATACTTGATGAAAATATGACCATAATTGCATTTATCGGTATTGTTTGCTTGATTTGAAGGCATGTTTCTTTATAAGGTATTAAACATGAATGAGAACTTTCATTTTTAATTGAATATGATTTACATGCCGGAATTACAAATTTACTTTATTCTTGAGAATTTGATGTAAACGCCGTAATTGCTCGTTTGTGATTATCCTATATGATTATTTGTTTTAACTTAAGTCGTGCGTCGTCGTTTGTCTTATGTGGTCGTATCCTATTTAGTTTCAGGTGGTATTACTCCCGAGGAGTAACTTGGTCCTTGTCTCTCGTCTCTTTTGTCGCTTTGTCCAGGTGGGGTTCCTTTTCCGAATTCGGTTTTTCTTACCTATATGTAGCTATTCCATATATAAACCCGAAGCC
Source organism: Verbena officinalis (assembly GCA_958496215.1). Taxonomy (NCBI): domain Eukaryota; kingdom Viridiplantae; phylum Streptophyta; class Magnoliopsida; order Lamiales; family Verbenaceae; genus Verbena; species Verbena officinalis. The sequence goes on along the minus strand of OY292386.1, from coordinate 34,746,949 downwards.
TTTGCTTGATGATTTTACAATTTTCTCCAACTTATATTATATGTAGTAGCTATTTGAAAACCGTATTATCTTAATACTTTTGAGGAAAATGTTTTAATATCAAATTATTATATAATAACTCTTCGAAAGCCCTTTGGGCCGAGAAGAGACAAACTTGGATTTATCAATCGGTCCCTTTGACCACACAAACCTTTTAAAATGAAAGAATCATTTCTTGGCCTTTGTGCCCGGCGTTTGTGCCATAGTTATATTATTGGGCCCGGAGAATAGAGTAGGGGTGAAGCCGGATAGACATTGGGTCTACGGTGGAGCTCGGTGCTCTAACCCCACATACTTAGAGCTTGGGGTGAGGCCGGAGTGGCAGCCCTTTGAGTACCTTGGACCGGATAATATTTTGTCTGAGAACGTATGTCGAAGACTTGTCTCATTCCGAAGGTGTATTGGGTGAAATTCCCTTGCACAGAGTTATTAGTGTAAGTGTATCAGCTTTGCTAACCGGCCACGAACATGGGAGGTATAAGGTGGTCTATTTGATGATTATTATTCACATTGTGAAAGTGGAGGTAAGTGCTCGTCTCGCCGAGCTTTTAATCATTCTTGCAATACTATTCGATTCACCAAGTTATTCAAAACTTTAATTTTTCGTTTGCTTTCTTTTAAGTTTAAAAATAGTGAATCCTTATTCCGCATGAATAGTATATACGTATTATAGCCTCCTCACTTAGTCACTTTGATTAACCCCCGTTGCTTCCCATATTTTGTTTCAGGATTTTGTGCTAGGCGGAAGTCGAGTCTCATTCGTCAGAGTTGCACCTTTTCTTATTTATGTAATTCCGTTATGTCTTTTCCTTCGGTTAGTAGCATTGGGATTTATTGCATACTTAATATTGTAGATGTCGAATTTTACATTTAGCCTCGATGGCTTTATTTGGTATTTATGATTGCTGCTTTTCACTGGCCTCGGTGGGCTTTATAATTGCGCTTTGGATTTATCTGTAGCGGGCGCCCCAAACGGGTAACGCACGCCCCGCACCGAGCCTCAATCCGCAGCCGGAACAGAAATCCGACCCTAAATTGAAACCCAGCGAACGGCAAACCGATTTACTCAATCACTAGGCGGGCTTTTTGTAAAACAACAGACGACAACGATGCGGGAGCGGAAGCAACAACCAAATTAAATCAAATTCCATATAACATCATTCAAAGCAGTAGCTCAATTGCACAAATAGTTAAAGCCCACCAAGGCTAGCGGAATTCAATTATTATAATATAATAAACGGGTTCGATACAATATCCCGGTAACATATACATAACGGGTTCAATCTATCAATCCCGATAACATATACATATAACCTAATCAAGAGCTTAAAACTATCTAGAAAGGGACAATCACCGTAAAGAAAGAAAACCCGCGATACAAGACTGACGATGCCCACCTAGATACCACCTGAAACAGATAAGGTTTAAAGCAGGGAGGGTTAGTCAAAAGACTAAGTGAGGGGAAAAAGGGAGTACATACATAATAGCATACGGGAATAAATCACCATTTTAACTTAAAAGAAAACAAACGTAAAAGAAGGGTTTTCATAAATATTTGGTGATTTATCATAACATAACATAACGGGACATATCATATTGCTCGGTGAGTCGAGCCCTCAACTCCTCATATCATATCATAACATACCTGAAAACCATACCAATCTTATTCCTCCCATGTAGCAGAAGGACCACTAAATCCAACTGCTCTATAGGCATAATAGCCTATTCTACGGCTGACACGAAGTCTCCGTCGCAGGAGCACAAAGGTTGCCACTCCGGCCTCACCCGTGCTCCCGGTAAACATGGAGCAAGCTACCAAATTCCACCGTAGACCCGCTGTCTATCCGGCTTCATCCGATCGCCATACTCCGGGCCCAGATAACATTTCATACATATCATATCTCGCATTTTCATAACTATCATTTTCCTATTAAAATAGGAATCAAGACATTTCGGGGAGGGCCAAAAGGGCCGTTCGAGACAGGCGATGTAACGGTAGGAAACGCAACCGGATGTTCCATCGTCTTGGGGAAGAAACCCGCCCTAACGACTTCACTCAACGAGAAGGTTTCCAAACCCAAAATTACATTTAAATCAAAACATAGTTCGCTTGTCTCTTTTTGAAAACATTTCGAAATCATATACATATTATTCATTTAATATCAAATCCGTTGTTCTTAAACCTCATAAAGATAATAAGCATAAAGTATTTACTAAATATAGTAATACGGGATGAAAACATAAATTACACATGCGAGGCTTATTTAGTGAGGCACAATAGTACATATCCACATAATACGGGATAACAATAGAAACCTCACCTGGCGATAACCAAAAGAAAGCCCAAAACGGAAACGAGCAACCTAATCCACGAGAGTGGAACCTGCAACTGACAAATGACATAACCACATAAGACATACGACGACGCACGACTCATACGAAAGCATAGGAACGCGTAAAAGCACGTTATACAATCACATAAAGCAATTAGGTTCAATTATCAAACGAAAACGGAGTAATTCATAATTTAAAAATGCAAATCAAGTCCAAATGCAACGAAACTTTACAGACATGCTTTAAATACCATAAGGGAGCATGAATTCGAATTTCGGGAAAATCGGACTTCATATGCAAAAGTTAGAAAATTTAACGAAAACTTAAAACGCACTATTCATAGACCCGAACATGCTATAAATTCATAAATCATGCAATTCCTATCTATTTCATATATACCGAATACACGAGGGAAGAAATAATTCGGAAAAGACGAGCCTCGGAGGGACCCTTAGGCCAAAACAGCCCCTGACTTACAGGAGGTCAGGGAGCTGTTCATGCCGGCCCACACGGGCTCATGCACACGGCCTTGAGGTCGTGTGCACCAAGGCCGTGTGCAGACCTAAAAGACACGCACAGCCTCTTGCACACGGCCTCAAGGCCGTGTGCACAAGGCCGTGCACAACCACAACACGCACGGTCTCCTGCACGGCCGTGTACACCCACACGGCCTTACAACACCCCGTGTGCAAAGCCCGTGTGCGTCAAGAAATAGCAGAAACTCACAGAAACGCGAAACCTTCGCAAATTCAATTCAAAAACCATCATTTGTCCGATTAAACATGCAAATCCTTCCCTAATTATCACATATAATGTTCTACATCATCTAAGCTACACATAGAGTCCAAAATCATAAAATTCCATCCATAAAAACTCTCAAAATCATATAAAACCTATATTATTCAACTATAAACAAAATCGAGAAATACAAGGCATAGGAGACATTAAACGAGAGAATCGTGAAAGGCTTACTCGTAGAAGAGATCGTGAGTAGTTCGTAGACGTAAACGATTCGAAAATCCGTCGGGAAACGGAGTCGGGACGATCGATTGAAACTCCTTCTTCTTCCTTCTCCTTTTCTTTCCTTTTTCCTTTGCTGTTTACGTGAATGAGGTGAGAGGGAAAGAGTTGAGAGTTAGTCAAATAATTTGACTAGGGTTTAAAATCGAAAGGGCAAATCCATAATTTATAAAACTTAGTCAAAAATACAAGTTTTCCAAATAAAATAAAATTACAGTCAAAGTTCATGAAATTAAACGCACATTGACATGTCGTGGTTTAAATATAGGAATTCATTTATATACGAAATTGTTATAAAATCATATAATAATTATTAAAATAAATAATGAATCGCGCAACAAAATCGATTCGGGTTCCCGGTTCTTAATACGAATTTTCGGGGCGTTACATTATCGTTCATTAGCTCCCAGAGTGGGATAGGTTTTATAATTTCCATACTTTGCTTACGCATTTGTTGTCGATTTCTAAATATCTGCCTAGTACTTGTATTTCCATTCACCAGGTTACGGTCTGTAGCCGGATCTCTATTCTCGTTATGGGTTGTGACTTGGTCCGTATTTGGGGATGTGACACTACAGGGCCCAACATATCATACATACATATCATAGCTCGCTTTTCAAATCATTTTCATATGGACAAAAGACCGTTCGAGGCAAGTTCGTATACGAGGCCGAAGGCCAAAGTTCGCCTTAAAAAACAAAGGACTTTACTTGCCTCTTTCGCAAACGTTTCAAAAGATTATACATAGTAAGTTTTCATATCTAAACGTTTTCCATACATCGAAGAAACATAATAGACATAAATATTTACAAAGTATAATATACGAATGGTGTGAAATCAAATCATAATTCAAGGCTTATATGGAGAGAGGCTTATTTATATATATACATATAGGTACTGGAGTCAGAAACGGAAAGCCTCACCTGATTGCAACAAAAGAGACAAAAATGAAAGGACTGACATACTACTCCTCGGGAGTATCGCCTTCAACAGATAAAGACACAACTAAATAAGACTAAGTACGACGCACAGCTTACTGGTAGAAGAGATCGAGAGAAGTTTGTAGGAGTTTTTGGAATGAAATTCCATCGAGAAACAAGGTCGGGACGATCAACCAAAGCCCTTCTCTTCTGTTGGAATTGTATACCCAGCACTAGCAGAATTTCAAAAATTTTATGCCGGGAACTAAAATAAATTTCCCAAGAAGTTTATGAACCCATGAAGGATATTTTCTCATAAAACATGGTGATCAGAATAATCACCTTTAGCACGCCTGCTCATGTAGGGATTGGAGTTCTCAAGAACTATGAATCCACTCGTTCACCACACGAAGACTTCGAACACCGGAGTCCTCTGAGGATCAATTCCATGAACCGTATCTCCTTAAACACACAATCCAGTTGATGCCATAATAACAACTGAATCATGCAAGAACAAAATATACTTTTGATTATAGAATATTCTTGAATTTCTTACACTTAAGAAATACAAGAATTGAGATTACAGAAAGAAGGAGAATGAAGAGAGAAGAGTTTCTCAACTACGTTCAGAAAGAAAATAAGATTTCACACATTGAGAATGATCAGCCAGCAGTCTATTAAATAGACCGACACTGGCCGAAACCCTGAGCCTCATGGGCCAGGAATTTTGCCAGTCTCATACTGGACCAGGCTTGGTCCAGTCTATTAATTATTGGGTTTGGGCTTCATTAATTAAATCCTTTCAGACTTTTAATTAACTGTTCAGTTCAAGCCTGTTTGAACTTACGTTTATTTAATTGGGTCAGGCTTACATTAATTAACTGATTAATTAAAAGCCCAATCAATTAAATATCCAAATCAATAAACTGAAAAATTAATTATCTTAATTTATTTCATTCTCAATAAATTATTTTCTTCTTCTCAATTAAATTAACTTTATTAATTTAATATAAATCTATTATTGATCATTTGTTCTACGTTCGAGAAGACCCGTTCATTGTGTGACCCCTCAGGTCTACCAATTGTATAGCAGCTAGCATTTAATTGAACGAAACAATTCATCCAATTATCACAACATGAATCACCCACATTCATGATATGACGCATAGCAAGATTCAGAACGAACTAGCAAGTTTAGAATCTACCTAGCCAATGGTGAAAGCATTTCATAGATGAACCTTTTCAATTAGTGACTGCATGTGAGAAACAATCTCTCCATCTTATATTTCTCGATATAGTCTAAGGCATGGGATAAAGAAACCTCGTTGATTTTATCATGTATGTATGTTAGTAATGAGTGCCATTCGATTCTAAACTCAAGGAGACCCTTTCCTTAGTTTGAACCTTTAATACTTCGGCCGAAGATTCCTTGGCAGTCATTCTATTCAGAACGACAAAGGAATTCTACTCGCTATAAGCATTGAGTAGATGGATTCTTTCTTAGTATTCTCTGATCTCCATATTCACTCGAATAGCCACTAGTATGAGACTTATGTTCTCTTCTGAGCATGTTTTCATAGAGAGAAGAAACATAGAATGACCGTTTCATGAATATGAGATGAGATGAACCCTCAAGTCTAGGGATTATTAATCACATCACTGACCTTGACTTAACTCAATTACTTAGAGGTTATAGCCTCTCCCATTTGAGTGTCACGGTTGGGATCCTTAGTGCAACTGTCGAACAGCCACCCAGTGTGAATATGAATGTCAACTTACATTCTCTTACTTAGAAACTCAGTACTTTACATAGTCACACTGCAAGTCTATATCCGAGTTCATAGTCGATGCTCCCACTTGTCTTTTATGAACTCATTTGACTTGGAGTTATATATTCGAACTACGCTTTAATTCACTTGTTTCAATAACTTCCAAAATAAGTTAAGTGACATGGCTTTGATGTAGTTCGGGAGCTTCAAACATTTCATATCACACATACATAAAAACATAAGTATATGAAATAATGAAGATGGCCATAAATGGATTGTAACGCCCCAAAATTTTCGAGTTTGGAAATTGGTGCGTTTATCGAAATTTGGACCATTTATGGTCCCAATACATTACACGATTTCACGTTTTTCAACATTTGCATTTAAAGATTTTTCATGAATCATCGATTTCTGCATTTAAAACCTCAAAGCATTAATAAGAATTCAATTTGCATCGCTTTGTCACTAATTAGGTCAATTTGGTAAATTTATATTTTTTAGCCCGAGTAATTTAATCTAGTAATTAACAGTGCAATTGGACTGGATTCTCATATTTTAAAATTACTAGTATTTCGAGGTTCCAAATATTTTCTAAAGTTCAATCATCTTTCATTAAATCATATTTTCAAGAATTGCATTTCTAGCCCTAAATATATTTACACTTTGGCCCCAACCAAAAGTTGACTTTTCGTAAATGAACAAATTCTTACAAAAGCAACATCGAACCTCGTTAAGCATTCAATTTCGGTCATTTTGACACTAAGTTTGCTAAATTCCGACACTTTGCACTTTTGGCACGTTTTTCAAAAATAAGATATATTATGTAATTTTGGAAAATGTTGGGGCATAATTGAAAAATTGGAGAACACGCACGCAGCCGATCGCGAGAGCTCTCTCCCCCAAAATGAGATTTTTCGCATTTCTTCACGGAATCGGACGTATGATATGTCGAATCGACCGTCTCGACAAGACGAACTCAGCTCTACCGTTTTCCCGGCCATCGGAGCAGCGGTGGCGCTGGAACGGCGGCGAGAAGGCGCGCGACGGAGATAACGTAGGATTTCACTTTTTCGGTGATGTCACAGCCTGATATTATATGGTTCTTGTTCGTTTTGGCACAAGGAAGCTTTTGGTGGTAGTCTCCAGGTGTGGAAGTGGCCGATGGCGGCGCTATGGCGGAGAGAAGGTGGCAACGACACCTTTTTTGATCTCCCTCTTCCGGTGACGGAAATGGCTGAGGTTGGTTGGGAATTGAAGCTCTGGTTGAGAGGAGCATTTTGGCAGTGGTCTCACCTCCATCCGACCATCGACGGCGGAGATATAGCAATGGGAAGTCAACAGCAAAGATTGGCCTTTTCCGGCAGCGTGCGGCGGAGCTGAGGCCACGGACCACCAAGGATGGGACCGCCTTGATGAGTCGAGAATATTGGTGGTGATCTTGAGGCCTGGCGACTGACGAAAGTGGAGCAGCGGCGGTCCGGCGGTGGCACGCCGCTCCGGCCAGAATCTAGCGATGGGACCTTCAGACAAATTGTTCTCCCCGACGCAACGGTTACAACGACGCTGGTATTACTTGATTCCGATCTACAGTTTATCTTTTATTGCGTTTTTTCATATGATTAATTGATAGCTTCGACTTGTCGCGATATCTTTTAGCTTTTCGAACCAATTAGGCCCGAATTACTTGTATATCAACTTGAAACGTGTTTGTAATTATTGAACATCAATGTTGTATGATTGTATAGCTAGAATAGTTTGAATTGGTTCGATTATACTAGGATTAGGACTTAATCTTAGCTTGTAGCTTTTGAACTTTTGTGAAAAGCTATAAGTTGTATTGAATTTGTGGATTTAAATGAATTGTTCATGAATGACGTGAAGTTGCACTTTTACCCCTGAGTGATTCCTATGTTTAGTTATTGTGTAGTTGATTAAATGTTATTCGTTTATTCGTAATCCTATGCCTTGCATATTAAATTATTTTTACCCTTGATTGTCCCATTATGCTAAGTGATCAAATAATTACGTTTAGACATCGCATGTCTACTTGTCAATTACATGAAACATGAGTGATATGCTTATATGCTATTACTTGTATCAAATGTGCTATACGTGCTATAATTGTAATTAAATTTATATAAGTATGAACCTCATCTCTTAAAATTCGATACTTCTCTTGTTTTAATTGAGAATTTGGTGAATTTGCTTATTTGCTCATTTGTGGCTTCCATAAATCCTTTATTATTGAAACTTAAGCCGTGCGTCGTCTTGTCGTCTTATTTGGTTGTGTCTTGACTGCATTGTCAGGTGTTATTCCTCCCGAGGACTAGTTGGTCATTTCCTCTTCTCTTTTTGCATTGTTATCCAGGTGGGGTTTCTTTTCCAAGTTCGGTTTTCTTACTTATATGTAGATATTCAATACATAAACCCCAAAGCCTTGTTTTCATGTTTTTGTGATTTTCTCCCCAACTTATATTATACGTATTAACTACTTGAAATCCTATTAACTTCATGAGTTCGAGAAAAATATTTTCTTATCAAATTATTATATAATAACTCTTTGAGAGCCGTTTAGCTCGAAAAGAGGCAAAATTTGGATTTATAAATCGATCCCTTTGAACACACTAACCTTTCAAAATACGAGAATTATTTCTTGGCCTTTGTGCCGGCCTTTGTGCCAAATTATATTTTGGACCCAGAGAGTAGGGTTCGGGGTGAAACCAGAATAGACGTCGGGTCTATGGCGGATCTCAATGCCTCTAGTCTCCAAAACTATAGGAGCTCGGGGTGTGGCCGGAGTGGCAGCCCTTTGAGTACCCGTGACCGGCAGGGACATGTCTAAGGATGTATGTCAAAGGCAGTCTCACTCCGAAGATGTATTGGGCTATACCCATGCACATATTATATGTGTAAGTAGAGGGATTAGCGCTCCTTCTAGGTTACACGGGAGACATAAGGTGGTATTTCATTTATTTGTCATTTGCAAAGTTGGAGGTAAGTGCTCGTCTCGCCGAGCTTTTAATTATTATTGCAAACATTATTCGATTGACCAAATTATTCAAAACCTTTATTTTCGGTTGCTTTCTTTTCATTTAAAAATAGTGAATCTTTATTCTGCTTTCATTAATATATATATGTATTATAGCCCCCTCACTTAGTCGCTCTGACTAACCCCCGTTGCTTCCCATATTTTGTTTCAGGTTTTGATTACTAGGCGGAAGTCGAGTCATAGTTGAGTTCTGCATTCTCTAGCCTTATAGTCTTATTTCATACAGTCACATGTATTCATTTGAGAATTCAGTTAAAGATATAGATTTATATTCTTGGCCTTGATGGCTCGTTATTTATGATTATTGTTTTCGCTGGCCTCTTTTGGCTTTATAATTGCGTTTTGAATTTATTATTTACTAGCTCTCTGAGTGAGATAGGTTTTATTTGTCTTTGCTTTTCTCTTCCGCATTTGTTGTCGATTTCCAAATATCCGCCTAGTACTTGTGTTGCCGTTCGCCAGGTTGTGGTCCGTAGTTCTCGTTATGGGTTGTGACTTGATGCGGAACGTTGCATCGCACCGTATTTGGGGACGTGCCGTTACATGGATATTAAAATATCTCTTTATTATTATATAAAGATTGTCTACTACAAAAGGATAGCAAAACAAGTTGGCTGCAGGACACTATCCCTTTCATCTTCTTCTTCTCTTTGTTTCCTATCTTTTCCTCTTCTTCTTTACTGATGAACGCGTAATGAGGGAGAGAGAGTGAAAGATGAGACTAAGTCAAATGTTTTAACTCGACTTAGAAACAAAGGGGCATTTTCGTAATTTCATAAACTAGTTAGAAAATATAAGTTGTCAAAATAAAACATAATTACAGTCAAAGTTCATGAAATTAAACGCACATCGACATGTCGTAGTTTAAATACCAAAATTGATCACTCATTTATGAAAATGTCATATAAATCACATAATAATTATTAAAATAAATCGTTAATCACGTAAATAATTCGATTCGGACTTACCGGATTATAACTCGGATTTTCGGGGCGCTACATGAATATTTAAAAATAATCCATCAAAATCGCCGTTAGTCCCACGTTCTTTCTTCTATGTTTTTTTTTTCTTTTTTCTCTTTCCTCCTTTCTCTCTTCTCCTTTTTTTCTCCTCCATTGGATTTTAAGTTATTTTTTTATTCAACGTAAAGAAACTATTTTTTAATTTATTATAAATTTAATAAATATATTAAAAATAATCAAATCATGTTCATAACAAAAAAAATGGTGACATCATAAAATTTTTAAAATAATATTTATAATTTAATATTATTTAAATTTTATAATTTTATAATTTATATTTTAGATTTATTATGCACACGCATCGAGTGGCCAATTTTACTAGTATACATAATAATGGTATCATATAATTTGTGTCAAGTTAAACCCATATGTATTGGGCCTGAGGAAGAAAGTTAGAACTAAATAAGAGTATGACTCAAGCGAAGACTCTTAGTTTGCTTAGGAGCCGAGACTCTTAGATTGACTTCAATTAGGACATGTTTGCTACATGTTTAGGGACTTTTTCCCTAATAAGACTCTCATCAAGATTAGACTCCTGGAGTTAGACCAATTCTTTTGATTGGCTAAAAAGTCCTAGTCCGAACTGGACTAAGAACCGATGTTTTCCTATAAATATTGGCTAGCAGGATAGCATGAGACAAAACACAAGTTTGGTAACACTTTTTCTCTTTATTTTTTTCTAACTTCCTGATCATTTTTATTGTTTACTGAATTGAGTGTCAGAGGTGGTTCATTGATAGGGGTGTAAATAGATAAAATATCCACCGGATAGTTATTATCCAAATCCGTTACGGAAATCTGCTATCCGAATCTTTATCTGATATCCGACGGATAGTGAAAAATGATCCGTATCCTTATCTGCTGGATATCATCCGAATATCCGATTATCCGTATCCGTAAGAATATCCGATTAGTGGTATCCAGATATCTGAATTCGGATATTCATATCCGGATATCCGAATTCGTTTACCTATTTTAAATTTAAAAGCTTATAATTTTACTAAAATAAAACTTCCACAACACAATTAATTATCATCCTCACATAAGTTAAATCCATATGCGAATTTATCAAAAGAAAAAAAATATATACACGGACACTGGAAGGTGTAGCATTGATATTTTCTGCATTGACACTGAAAGTGGAACTCGTCTTTGATTGTGTAGGTACAGAAATACTATACTCGAATATTTTGTTGCTCCAAGTTGCATTCAAACAAAATGTATATATTCAAAACATTATTTAATTTATGTATTTACATAATACACCTGCTACTAATTATTGAAATTATATAATTTATAAAACGGATTATCGCACTTTGGCCCCTCAGTTTTTCCAAATTTCGTACTTTAACACCCAACCTTTCATTTTTCACAGTAAACTCTTCAACGTTTTCGAAACGTCTCACTTTCATGACGTCCATCTATTTTTCTGTTAAAAACGAGTCACGTGCCTCGCGCATGGTATTTTAAGACTTATTTCTAGTATTGAAAATACACCCAAACCCTAGGCATCTTCTCACCTTAAAACAACATAAAGATCTGATCTTTACTTCAAGAATCATGGTCTTAACCAAATTACTTCCAAGATTGATTTTTTTTGTATCTGAGAATGGAGAAATTCATTGTTGTTGCTAACTGTGAGCTTAAATCTTCTGGAATAGTTTAAAGTGCTCCATTTTTTTCTTCCTGAGCTGGGAGAAAGAAAAAGAAGTTCTTTTTTATCATTTTTTTCTTCTCTCATAACCACTTTCCTTTTACCCTTTCTCTCTGAAGAATGGGTTGGATGCACAAAATAGTAGGAAATTTGGATCCAGTTAGGAAAAGAATTGGAGGGTTGAGAACAAAACAGGCTGGGTGAGGTTCTTGTAGAGGAGTTTAGGCTAAGGATTACCCACAAAAAATTAGAACTTCAAGTCATGTGAAAAAAAAAAGGAGAAATTACCCTCAAATTCGCTAATGCGTTGAAGCGTCGGCCAAGATTGAGTTGTGTCCATGAGGTTCTCTCCACAATCGGGTTACCACAGTTGCAAACATTCATCACTCAGCCACAATTTTTTATTTCGACAAAAATTTCCTAATTTTCTGGTGAGAAAAAAATTAGGGTTCTTGCCCCTATTTAATAAAAGCAGATGAGTCAATGTTTGCGCGAGAATGCAGAATCACCCTTATGCCCTTACCTATTTAGCATAAAAACCAGAAATAACCCTTAAAATACCACGTGTGAGGCACGTGACTCGTTTTTAACAGAAAAATAAATGGATGTCAGTTTTAGGGATGAAAGTGAGACGTTTCGAATACATTGGAGAGTTTATTGTGAAAAACGAAAGACTGTGTGTTAAAGTTCAAAATCTGGAAAAGTTAAGAGGTTAAAGTGCGATAATCCCTTTATAAAACCTTTCATTTCTCTTTAAAAATATATTTATACATAATAACAATTTTATTTTGAGATAAAACACACACATATATATATATATATATATTATTTATCAAATATTTTATTTTGAGATAAAATACACACACATATATATATATATTATTTATCAAATACGGATATAGATATCGGATATTGGATATATCCAACGGATATATAAGCGGACGGATAATTAAACGGATCAGATGTTTGATTACCATATCTTTATCATTTTACTGTTCGGATATCTATAATCGGATACGGATAATATCCTTTGTAAATAGATACAGATACAAACGGATAACGGATTTTCAATTATCCATTTACAGATCTATTCATTGGGAACCCTCAGAATGTTCCATTATTGCAGGTTGCAGGTCTTTAAAAAAAGGAGACGAAATACGCTAAAAAATTCTTGAAAATCCTAGGCTGATTTTTCTAGCTACCATCACATAATATATATTCAAAAATTATGATTTTTCTTAAACATTTTCCTCTCTGAAATTCAAGGCGATTGGAGTTGAAAGGTAAGATTTTTCGGTAATAACACTATCACTACTTCAGCGCTCAACATTACCAAATAACCTTTAGAAAAGCAGGAAAAAAAATTGTCAAATATCAGATCGAAAAACCAAAAATGTGATGTTGAATACATAATACTAGCATTAACTCGTGCTATGCACGAAAATGAGAAAGAATATACTTTTTTTAGTAACTAAATTAAATTTAAATTTTTTAAAACATAAAAATAAAATGATTTTGTCTCTCTCTCTTTTAATTAAATTTAGATTTTAAAAAGACGAATTAAAACCATATGGATAGATTTCCAACCAAACACATATATTAAGCATTTAAACATGTAAAATAAGAGATAAAAAATATATACAAAAAAAAAAAGAAAGGGCTCCAATGAATCTAATAATGAGTGAGTATAACATAAAGGAGTCTATTGTCTTTTGGAGTGACTCGTCCCCGGAGGCAGTTGATTGTATTCGGGCGGAGATAAGCCCCTGATTAGTTTTCTTTTTATTCCAAAAAAAAAAATACATTTTATAAGTTGCAAATCAAAATATATTTATTATATATTTATAAATATAGATGTTTTTTCAGTTGGTCTCTTAATCTAATATTTTCAGCAAGTATATTTTGGAAAATTTCAAATATTTATAGTTTTTTATGTGAATTGACACTTTAATGCTTTCATAATTCACTTTTACTAAATATCTTTTTTTTTTTAACCCACAATTCATAGAGTTTTTAGAGAGGCCCTCACCTCATAATATAAAAAATCAAATAAGAAAATTTATAAAGTACATAATAAGCAAAAGAATCTTCAACACTCGAATCCTATTATAAACAATAATAATCTAAATGCTTACTAAAATAATAATCTAAATGATCAAAGTTACAACTAATTAAACCTATTATAAACAATAAAATAGAAAATCTTAGACTCGTAATCCTTTTGTACATTGTCCAACAGCAAGGATAAATGAATCCCAATTTTGAAATCAAGCTTTTCAAAAGCTTTGTATAGCCCACAATCGTGCAAAGAATACCCCAAAAATCAAGCTCGAAGCGAATAACATCAGTTGGATCATTTAATTTTACCTTGTGCCTCAAAGTTAGAATGCATCCACCCCAAATTCAAAAGTATGTAAAATAGTATTTCTTTACATGCTGAGAACACTTATCCAAATGCTAATATTTTTTATATTTTAATAGTAGACAATACATGCTAATAGAATATATATTCATAATTAAATATAATTAATCTAATGATAGAGAAATGAATTCATGCTACATGATAAAAAGATCATAAGTTCGAAAAATAAGTATAGAAGTTCTAAGAAACACTACACAACTTTAAACAATAATAAAGGAAAATAATTAGGTATAAAAGTAGACATTCAGATTTGAAAATCACGGCATACTATCCTTCACACAGCCAAGTAATTAGCTAGAGCATCACATTATTTTTTCTTGGACCTCCGTCAATCTTGTTCTGCCGCTTACTCTCTTTCTCTAGCCAAAAGAGTCCTAATCACCTACCAAAAGGGTTAATTTTTGAAAAAGTGAAAGAAAAAGAAAAAGATTCATAACAACTTAAAGAATGAAGAAGATATTGAAAAAAAAAAAAAAAAAGAAGAAGAAGATACTGCAATAGTTCACACGAATTACATTAAAAAACTTCTATGATATTGCTATTGACATATAAAACAAAAATGATAAAGGTCAAGAGATGGGAGAATAAGAGAGTATTTATAGATAATTAAGAAGCATCACAATTAAAACACTATTAAAAATTACTTAAATTATAGAATATTTTTGGAGTAATTTTAGTAATAAGTTAGCGTTATATAATTAATATCATCCTAGTAATTTCAAAATTTCCTAAAATACATATCACTTAAGGAATTCATATTGAGGGTTAAAAGCAAAATTTAATGCGTATAATATATAAAATGTTCTTAGATTATTCAATTTCAAATTCCGAGAATTCAAAAATTGATAGTTGTAGGTGAAATTTAGAAAAAGTTATTAGTGAAACTTGAGAAAAATAAGCTTATATATAAGGGAATAGATTCAAAATTACGTAATGGCCGGAACGAAAAAGAGAATAAGTATACGATTTTATTATTACAGAAAGATAGTATAACATAGTTTCAGTTAATTAACTTTGATTGATGGCACCTCCATTATTAGTATTTAATAGATTATTAAGAAAATATTAAACTAAGCCAACCAATCAAAAGAAACATTCCTTAATTGTGTAGAATAATAGACAATCAATTTCAACATTTCCAAATTATAATCGTAACTGTAGCATTAAATTAGGGATTGATAGGTAGTATTTTAAAGCTTTAAACATTTTATTAAATGTTAATCAACCAATCATTTTATTTCTTTGAATTAAAATAATTCAAAATTACCACAAAATAGTATTCATTCTAATGAAGCTCAATTGAGGGGTCTAACAACTCAAAAATATAATATAGTATAGATTTGGCAACTCTCACCATATTAGCTAGTTTTTCAGACGAATTAGGCCAATCACGTGCATTTACCATTTCAAGAAACATAAATTATTCAATTTCATGGCATGTTTAACCTGTTGGGGCATCATTATTGTCAGATTAATGTCATCCATCCAGTTCCCTTTGGTGGTAAAACAAAATTACACCTAACATCATCTCTCTCCCTTCCCTTTGGAACTGTATGTATATTCAATAACTGTTATACAAAGATACAAAAGTAAAAACACACTCCACTAAAAAAAGAAAACAAGTTATTAATAATAATAATAATAACAATAAAAATTATACCATCAGAAAAGAAGAAACCTCAATGAGAATTCTCACTACAAATAGTAAGAGTGGAGGAGGATTTAATATCATCACTAGGAAGAACCTGGAGAGGCTCCAATGTTTCAACTATGTCTCTCATAAAAGGCCTTGCTTTCGGGTTGCGGTTTAAACAGTGATAAGCAAGCATGGCTGCTTTATGAACACCCTTTATGGGATAGTCTCCGTCAAGTCTTGGATCTACAATGCTCAGCAGTTTCTTCTTTTCTTTAAGTAATGGGATGGCCCAATCTGTGAGGTTTTGTTCGCGAGCTGGTCTTGATTTGTCTAGAGATTTTCTACCTGTTAGAAGCTCGAGTAGAACCACGCCAAAGCTGTATACATCGCTTCTTGGTGTTAAGTGGCCTGTCCAATACAAGAGACGTTTTAGCCGACATAGGCCGAGCTACATAGGGGGCTGGGGTGGGCATTCCCCCATACCCTTCATTTTCAAATTTTTATTTTTTATACATAGAATTCTTAAAATTCGTAAATTAGCCCCCTTCACATTAGAAAATAGGCCACCCTCCCTTAGGTTTTTTCCAAACTCAGGCCCCCTCCCCACCCAAGTTTATACTTCCGATATTTTAATCTTGTCCCCCCTATTGAAAATCCTAGCTTCGTCCCTAGTTGCAGATCAATATCTAAACTATACGGGTTTTGGTAACACCATCTATGAGCATATTTCGAGGAAAAAAGAAGACATATTTGCAACTCAACTAGGTATGATGCATATTGCAATGAGGGCAAATATGTCTTCTCTTTTTCTCTTCTTGCCAAAAAATGCACTAAATAATTAAAAAGCTTAGATGGTCGAGTCTAAAAATTAAACGTTGTACTTCATATGGTAAAATAATTCCCATCCCCCCCCCCCCACCCCCCCCCCCCCCCCCCCCATTTCTATGCCTCGTAGAACATTGTATAGCAGTTGAAAGTTGAAACTAATTACGGGTTCTTTCTTCCAAATACCTGTCATTATGTACTCTGGTGCAGCATAACCGTAGGTTCCCATAATGCGAGTAGAAACATGAGACTTGTCTCCTACTGGCCCATCCTTAGCTAAGCCAAAGTCAGAGAGCTTCGCATTGTAGTCCTGTTTAGAGTCTTGTGTTAAATAAATAACAAATACTATTGACTTTGTTTAAATTTTATTTTCCAGTCATCTTGAATATTGAACTAACCTGATCCAATAAAATGTTGGACGTCTTAAAATCACGATAGATGACAGGTTTCTCAGCTTCGTGTAGAAAAGCAAGTCCTTTTGCTGCTCCGAATGCAATCTTCATTCTTGTTGACCAAGGAAGAGGAAGCAACACTCCTGCAGCAAAGTATAGCCATCTAAGGGCAAAATTATACTAGAAAAAACACAGAATTCTTGTTACAAGATTCTTAAACTACTTATGATGTTATGTAAATCAACTTTGCTCCACCGTATATATCCAAATTTAATATTTTTAAAACCAAGAGAATTCAATACTCACTGGAAAATAGATTGTTTTCAACACTACCCCTTGACATGTACTCGTATATCAAAACTCGATGTTCGTCTTCACAGCAATACCCGATCAATTTCACTAGATTTGGATGAGAAAGCTGCCCCAAGAATATCACCTCAGCCTAAATACCAAACAAACAAAAAAAGAAAAAAATCAAGATGAATATTTTTTAAAAAAAATAATTGATAAAAATGTGCTTCGCTAAATTAGTAGTTACCAGCCATTCCCTATGACCTTGATAACTATTATCTCCATCATGAACCTTAACAGCAACTGTGATCGGCTCTAATCCTTCCCGTAAATCATCAGAAATGTGGCCTTTGTAGACATTTCCAAATCCTCCGCCGCCTAACATATAATCTTGTCTGAAATTTTCAGTAATATTCTTTAATTCATCGAACGTGAAAACAACTAGTGGATTTGATGCTGTAGAGCGACGCAGGTCTTCAACTTCTTCAGGGTTTGATGGTAGTTTACTGACAGTTTTCACCGGTTTCTCTGAGGGACTTTGATTCTTTGGAGACTCTGCATGAGATAAAAAATTTAGAAATTAAATCTTAAATTTGAGATCTATGTTCTTGCAGAGAAAGAAGAGAATAAATAAAAATACCTAACACACCCCATCTTGATGATCTTGGTTCTAATCCTATGATTTGATTGAACTACGACAAGATTTGACACCAAAGAAAATTTTTAAAAGCCCATATAAAACAGAGTAAAAATTACCTCAAAAGTAAGACAAAAGAATAAAGGTAAAAGGAGGAATGAAAATCACAGACACCAACAACTTTTAGTATCTTGAGGGAATATGATCTTCTGCTAACATTTTCAAGATTCATCAAATTTTAGCAGGGCAGAATGTTTAAACGGTACGATAAAACAAGAAAAGCAATAGGGTTTACTTTAGCACATCTTTTATAACTCATATAAATACCCAACAACAATATGCATGGGAACACAAAAAAAAAGTCAAAAATTAAATAAAGATTACATTTTTCCCAGAAAAACTAGGCAATATAACGAAGAACTGATCAAGAAAACTCACCAGATTTCGCGTTTGAGGAAACTCTGTATATTTTAGTTTCCCACCCACACCAGCAATTCCCCATCACGCACTAAAACAGAACCAGAAAACAACCAAACAAAAGAACCACAAAAAAAAGCCCCCACTTTTCTCAATAACCCGAAACAACAACAGCCCACCACACTTTGTTTTCTCTGTGTGTGTGTGAAAAGATCTCAACACAGAAACAGATTATGAACCAAAAAAGGAAAAGAAAAAAAAAACCCAATTAAAATGGCCAGAAGTAATAGGAGAGAAGAATATACCCTGAATGTGAAAAGAGTTTGTGAAAAGTGATGGAGATATTGCTTAGTGGACACTGTGTGTGCTGTGTATGTTCTTGGTGGCAATGATGGGTTGAAGTTTCTGAGTTGGGTGCTTTTGTTCGGTGTTGTGTTTGGAGAGTTTGTATTTTTGTTTTGTATTTTTGTTTATTGTGCGCTCTCCTTTTCAATTTTCTTTCAGTTGGGTTTTGTTAGTGCGCCCCGGCGCATTGTAGACCCCCACCAATATAATTTCTATCATTTTCCTCCCCCCTTTTATTTCAAGCGTGCGCATATCCCCCCACCCCACCTCCTTTGTTCTTATTATGAACATTAATGAGTGATTATGTTGTTTATTTTAGTGTAACTTCGTCGTAGGTAACAAGTTTTAATTTTTAAAAAAATGTCAAAATCTGTCAATTTCATACTAGGAATATATGATTCAAGCAGAATCCAAAGTCTTTTTGTTATGATATACGAGGAGAGTTAGTATAACTGTATAAGTGGTGTAGTTTAACGATTTGGCACTATACTAATTTAATCCTAAATTTTGGATTTGAGTCTCTAAAAATACAACTTACAGCTTGTCATTGATACAGAAAACTTCCGACCCGTTTTATCATATTTCCAAAAATATTATACCCCGATGGTGATATATAAATTTTGCATAGTTCAAAATTGGTATAGTTCGAATGATTAATAGGACTTACTACTTAGGGTAGGTTGACAATTTTTAAATGAAAAGGTATTATTATTTTAAGAAAGAAAAATTACTAAAAAAAAAACTAAAATAATTTTTTTTGTCCAAAAAACCCATGAATATTTTTATTAATTTTAAATATCTACCCCATCAATTTATCATTCTGAAAAACCCAAATGTTGACTTTGATCCATTTTCTTAAAAATTTTACCCCTTTAATTTCTTAAATTAGTTTTTTTTTGTGTGATTGTATAATATTATTTTTTATAAAATAAAAAATAAAAATTAATTTATTAATATTTTAATTTGTTTTGTTTTATTTAATTTTAAAAAATTACATTGTCTCGTTTAATTATACTTTGTAAATAAAATTTAAGAAAATATTTTCATATATATATATATATATATATATATATATATATCTTACTGAAGAAACATTTTTTTTCCCAAAAATATTTAATATATTAAACTTTTTATTTATAAAATTTATATTAAAAACATAAGGATAAAAAATATCATAAAAACTAATAATTATTTTTTAGATCTAAAATATATTTGAGGGTACTTTAGTCTAAAAATTAAATTTTGGGGTTTTTAGAATGAAAAATTTGCAAAATGGGTGTTTTAGATAAACAAAAATAACCATACATTTTTTGGATATAAAGTTCATTTTAGAAGTTTTTTAGTATTTTTTTCCCCTTATTTTAATTCGAAATAATTTAAAATTGAAGATTATTGCTATTCTATTTTTTTTTCCTAAGTCAATGAGTGTAAGTATAATTATCAAAAAAATAAAAAAAGAAAGCTACAATCGGGATGTTTTAGTGGAAGCTGAGCTAAGTATATCATTTTCATAATTAAATTCGTGTTGTAAAGTAATTGGCAATGCATTTGGAATAAAATTTGTGGTCCTTTAATTTTATGAAATACTTAGGACTAGTAAGACCTAGAAATATCACTTATAATTGACGAGCACTAGGTCTCTTGATTCGGATCATGGGCCGGATGGAAGTATTAGAGTAGAAGCAATGAGGAAGGACTAAGGAGTTAGGAATTTTAGCGAGAATAGACAAGATTAAAATAAGTACATAATATAATTTTCTTTTTTTAATTAATTAGAGGGTAAAATTATAATTTTTGTTGAAGTAAAGAGGCAAATTAAAATTGTAAATTTTTTGAATTTTAAATATAAAAATAGAATTTCTAAAAATTTTAGGGAGAGAACCGTCCCTTGGTCCAGGTACTGGCTGCGTCCCTAACAACAACTAATAAGGATTTGTATAAATGAGTCGAGCTTGTCGAGTTTGAATAAAAAAAATTCGAAAAGCTCGAAATTGAACTTACTGAGCTTAAAAGATCTGGGATCAAATTAAAATGCATTTAAAAATGTTTATTTCAAACTCGTTCCATATACTGTAGAGTCTTTTTGAGTTTGAACATGATTGCAATTTTGATTGTTAAAATTATTCTTTTTAAGTGTAATATAAATCTATTATTAGTCTCTTTTATGTATATTTACTTAAAAAAAATTACTATATTATCTTTACTAAGACTGTTATCTTTATGAGTAAAAAAGCACTAGGGTTTTTCTCTCTTCATGAGAGTCTTGGTCTTTTTTCATAAAAGTTTGGTCTCTTCGCCGGTCACGCTGCCGTTCTTCTTCTCCGATTAGTGCCAAGTCTCGGGAAACAGGCGATTCAACCTTGTCATCTGCTCTTGGAACTTCGGGCCTTCTTCTTCACTATTTTTCTTAATCTTGCATGGTTTTTCTCCCTTTACATATTGGCAGGTTTTACGTCACTCAGGAATTCGGAAAGGGTAACGACCTTCTGCTGGCATAAAGCCTTTGGCTGTCGGCAAGTACTGTATCAATCTCGCTTGACGATGGCAGACGAACTAGGGTTAGATGCACTAAATCTGTGTGATGAAGAAATTGTCGGTCTTGGGGTTACTGCGGATGCCTGGATAGATACGAACGAGAGCTGCAAATTAACTGTGGTTGTGAGGGTTTTCACGAAGCGATCAATCCACGTCGATGCACTTTTTTTCACTCTGGATAGGGCTATGAGTCCGGTTAAGGGTATGACTTTCTCAAGGGCCGGAGAAGACCGATTCTTGATGAAGTTCAATCACAAACTTGATTTGGAGAGGATTTTGGAGGGAACCCCTTGGACATATGGGAAGTATTCGATTATCATGAGCCGGCTGGAGGAAAATTTGGATGCTGCAACAATGCCCCTTAACACTTGTGACTTTTATATCCACACGCATGGACTACCCTTCAACAGGCAAACCAGAGCTGTGGCCAAATTCATTGGAAACTCTATCGGTCAGTTTAGGGACATGGATTTTGATCAATCAATAAAGGCGAGGCCTGAAACGCTGCATATCAGGGTCGGCATCTTGATGACCCAGCCGCTACGTCGATGCCTTAGGATTCAAATAACGTCAGGAGGACAACTTATGATTCGGTTTACGTATGAGAGGCTGGGGAACTTTTGCTATAGATGCAGGATCTATGATCACAGTGAGCAGTATTGAACGAAGAAATATGAGGTACAAGATTTGGGCTCGAACTTTGAGATTGGCGATTGGCTTCGTGATGTTCCGGCGATTGAACTGCAAAATAAGAAGCGTCTCCCGAGTTTGCTTGGAAAAGAAGTTCCCTTACCTGCTCCTACGTTCAAATTGAATAAGATGAAAAGGGCCATTTCTGCAGAAACCAAAATCCTAAATGGCGAGCGCGATCAATCGAATTGATCGGGGAAGTATATTCTGCCGAGCCGCTGAAATCAGGGACCATCAATTGATATCCCTTCGAATCCAAATACTACATTGCCGCCCCCCCCCCCCCCCCCCCCCGGGGGTAATTTGGCAGCTCGCGAGGGGGATGGGGAAACTCAGGATTGGGCGTTGAATGAATTATTCAGACCTTGCGATACAGTTAATCCTCGCACGAAGAGTCGACAGACGATCAAGATTAGATCACCTGTGAAATTAATGAATTCGGAACTGGGATCGGGCTCGGACCTACAGACTGCGTCCGCTTCGGGCTTGAAATCCAGTCCTGACAAATTGGGACGAATTAATATTAATAATGAAGGGTATAATGCTGATCCAATTCAGACACACCTGACCCGTACTGCCACGCTGATTCGCAACACGAATAAAATTGTTGGGGGGCCAAACAAGAACAGCTCTCCGGAATTCACGTTCGAAGCTCAGGAACCGAAGGCTGATCTGAAAATCCGGAGATTCAGGGCAAAATTTGGGAAGTCGGGCATCACGAATAAGAGTGGGAATTCAATGAAAAGGAAATGTCTGGACAGTAATATCGAAATGGATGGTGGGAATCCTCTCAAGAAATCGCACATGAATAATGAACATATCTCAACAGCGGCGACTGCGTATCAATGAGTATCTTATGCTAGAAATGTAGGGGTTGGGGGGGGGGGGGGGGGTCCCCTACGAGTTCATGTCATCGAATCTTTGATTCGAATCCATAACCCCTCGATTATTTTCATCTCAGAGACACACTGCTCTAAAAGGGTTGTTGACGGGTTGAAAAATAAATTTGATCTTTTTGGTTTTTATGTTAAATCTTTAGGTAGAAGTGGTGGTTTAGCTTTATTCTAGAAAAAGAAGATCGATATTACTTTACAAAGTCAGTCTAGATGGCACATTGATGTTAGTGTAGATAATTTGGGGATTTCTGGTAAATGGAGGTTTACTGGATTCTATGGGGAACCGGAACGGCATAGGAGGGATTCATCTTGGGATCTCATTGAGAGGCTTAGTAGACAGTCGGTTAGTCAGTGGCTGATGGCGGGGGATTTTAATGAAATTATGAACAATTCTGAAAAAGAGGGAGGGGTTCCGCGACAGCGCGCTCGATGGAAAAATTATGTGATTCACTTGACAAAGCAGGCTTGATCGATCTGGGGTTTGAAGGTCCTAGCTTCACGTGGCTAAATAATAATGATGAGGAATGTACGATTAGGTCTCGGCTGGATAGAGGGATGGCCTCGGATCGATGGAGGGCATTATTTCCGTCGGCCAGGGTCCTGCATCTGTCTGCCCCTTATTTGGATCATCGACCTATTTTGATTGAGCTAGTGACGAGGCAGAACCTTAGGAGAAGAAGGCGAAATGTTCCATGGCGTTTCGTATCGGCGTGGGTTAGTAAGTCGGATTGCGAACGAATTATAAAGGACTCATGGAATTTGGGATTTGGTAATTCGGCTTCTGAGAAGATTGAGGAAAGTATTTCACAATGTAAGATTGGGCTTATTAATTGGAGTTCACGGGTGGTGGAGGATTTCGGTAAAAGAATTAAAGAGCTGGAGAATCGGATTGAGGCTCTCCGTCGAGGCATCATCACACCAGACTCTCGCCGAGAGAAGACAGAGCTTCGAGGTCAGATTGAGGAGATTTTGATTCAGGAAGAATTACATTGGTAACAATGAGCGAAGGCGCATTGGATGGCTGAGAGGGATCGAAATACAAGGTTTTTCCATGAACGGGTGTCACAATGTCGCGAACGAATCGCATTTCCGGTCTTCGGGATGAGAATGGTACTTTGTGTACGACGGAGCTCGCAATTCAAGGGGTGACATCGCGGTATTTCCAGCGCATCTTTGCTCCGAGTGGTGTTTCCGAGGGCGAGATTGATACAGTACTTGAGGTGTTGTAGCCGAAGCTGGATGACAGAATGAGGCAGTCGTTACTTACTCCGTATTCAGATACTGAAGTAAAACAAGCTTTATCATGCATGTTTCCCCTTAAATCCCATGGTCCCGATGGTTTGCCGCCTTATTTCTTTCAGAAATACTGGCATGTGGTAGGGAGAGATGTGACGGATTGTGTGTTAGATTTTCTAAATCACCATCAGTTGGAAAAACGACTTAATTTCACTCATATTGTGTTGATCCCTAAGTGTAAAGATTCGGAATTGATCACGCAGTTTAGGCCGATTAGTCTTTGTAATGTGATTTATAAAATTGCATCTAAGGTGTTTGCAAATAGATTGAAACCTCTCCTTGATCATGTGATTTCCCAAACAGAGTCTGCATTTGTCCCCTCTAGGCTCATTACTGATAATATCCTTATTATATTTGAGATTAACTATTTCTTGAAGCGGAAGAATAGTGGGAAATAATGTGTCTTCACACTTAAACTCGATATGAGCAAGGCTTATGATCAAGTTGAATGGCGTTTCGTCGAACGAGTTCTTGTGTGGTTAGGGTTTCCTTCTTCGTTCATATCTCTTATTATGCACTGTATTTCTTCTGTTACATATTCTTTTATGTTGGAGGCTAGTCAGTTTGGGTCCTTGGTCCCGGGGAGAGGTATTCGTCAAGGAGATCCTCTCTCCCCTTATTTGTTCCTTTTGTGCGCAGAAGTTTTGTCTTGCCTCATTCAGCAGGAGCAGGATGGGGGTCGGCTGCGTGGTGTTCAGGTGTGCCGTGGGGCGCTTAGCATCTCACATTTACTTTTCGCAGACGATACGCTCATTTGTGGGAAAGTGGATGAGGAAACTATGGATGTGGTAGCCGCAGTGCTGGCTAAATATGGGAGGATTTCGGGGCACGAGATCAATTATCAGAAATCTTCCATTTGCTTTAGTAAGAATTTACCGTGGTAAGCACGGGCGACGATGGCGGGGATGCTTGGGGTGTGCTTAATTGATAAATTTGATATGTATTTGGGATTACCGGCCATTGTGGGTAAGACTAAAGCAGCTGTGTTTGATTCGATTCATACTAGGATTTGGAATAAGGTTAAGGGTTACTTAGAAAAATTCTTGTCTCTGGCTGGCAAGGAAATCTTGGTCAAGTTGGTATTGCAGGCAATGACGGCTTACGCGATAGGGTGCTTTCGGTTGCCGGATTCGTTTATCAATGAAATCGAGTCCATGATTCGGAACTTCTTCTGGCATAACCGGGATAAGAGCCAGATTCATTTGGTTGCTTGGCATACTTTGTGTGATTCGAAGCAGGATGGGGGTTTAGGTTTTCGGGACTTGCGGTTCTTTAATGTTGCGATGTTGGAAAAGCAGTGTTGCAGCTGTTGAAATGGCGACAGTTTGATTGGGCGGATTCTCAAGGCTCGATACTTACCTAATTCGTCTTTGAATCAGGCTCGGTTGGGCAGGACTCCCTCGTTCACTTGGCGCTCGATTTTTGGGGCGCGGGATTTGGTAGTGTACGGTAAGCGATGGAGAGTGGGCACGGGGGTGGAGATCAATACATGGATGGATGCTTGGCTGCCGAAACGTATTCCTTCGAGACCGGCTTTCAGGGAGGATGTTTTTCTTCATCCGGAGTGGGTTTCGGTTCTCATTGTGGAGGGCGGTGGTAGGTGGAACCAGGAGCTTATTGAGGCCACGTTTTTGCCGGATGATGCAAATGTGATTCTGGCAATTCCACTAAGTCGGGAGCCATTACCGGATACAATTGTGTGGCACTTCTCAAAGGATGGGAGGTTTCCGGTTAAGTCGGCATACCGGTTGGCGAGGGAATAGGCAGCAAGGGGGAGACCATCGGCTTCTAACCCTAGTATTGAGACGGTTTAGCGGAAAGTGTGGAAGCTGCGAGCTTTGCCGAAGGTCCGCATCTTTTTGTGACGTGTGTGTCGGGAGGTGATCCCTACTATGTCCAATCTCCGCTGGCGACATTGTGATATTGATGATTGTTGTGGCGTGTGTCGGAGTGGTGGAGAGGACTCCTTGCATGTGTTGTATCGATGCCAATTTGCGAGGGTGGTATGGGCTCTGTCGAACTTGCCCTAGCATGTGATTGGGAGATTGGAGGATTTGGGATTCCGCGAAGGCATTGCCCGAATCTTAACGGATCTTGATGGAGAGGAGGCAGTTAAATTTGCAAATATCATGTATAGCCTTTGGTGGAATCGGAATAAGGTTAGGGTGGGAGAGAAGGGGTGGGCGCAGGATGAGCTTATTCGTTTTGTTGAGGTTCAGGGCGCGGGACTGTTGGAAGTGTTCCGGATAGGGGCTGTTGGTGGGCAACGTCGGGATCAGGCAAGGTGGTTGGCGCCGGAGCGAGGGGTGGTTAAGGCTAATTTCGATGGTGCTGTGTTTCGGGATGCGCGGTCGGTGGGGATTGGTGTCATTGGACATTCGCATGAAGGGGTTGTGCTGGGTTGGGAGACTGATATCCGGGGGCATTGCTCGGAGCCAGAGTTAGCGGAGGCATATGCCGCTCATTCGACAGTTTTGTTGGCTCATGCATTCGGTTGGGGGGATGTTGTGTTTGAAGGGGATTGTCAGGTTTTGATTCGTAAGTTGGAATCTAATGAGGATGATAGTTCTCTTGTTGGCGTTATTGTTGAGGAGATACGTAGTTTAGTTAGTTGTTTTGTTTCTATGTCGTTTCATTTTGTTCATAGGGAGGCAAATTGTGTTGCTAATTCCCTTGCTAGGAATGCAGCTTCGGCTTGCGTTGGTTCTGCTTCTTCTGTTCCTGTTTTCGCGCAGGAGTTTGTTTTGAACGACTTTGTTTAGTTTAATATATTCCCTTCGGGGGTTTCCTTAAAAAAAAAAAAAAGACTGTTATCTTTGTTTAAGATATGTTCTAACTTATAAACAATAAAAAAAAATTTATATAGGTGGAGTTATTTTTCATATTCAGACAGTATTTCTTTATCGTATGTTAGTGTTCTTCTTTTAGTGAAAATATCACTTTTGGTCCCAAGTTTTAATAAGTTTTCCACATTGAGTCTCATACTTTACGGGTCTTACACATTGAGGACAAATATTTACAAAAAAAAATTACAATATTGGGACTTTGGCCACCCTGCCGTCAAAAAATAACGGAATCAGTCAAAATTACACTGTTACAATAAAAATAAATTATTTTGGGAGAATTTTTGGCATCATTTCTATGATTTTGAGGGAATTAATGGCACCATTTCCTAGTTGGACTTTATTGTAATATTGCAAATTTTGTTATTTTGATGCCTGCACTTGAATCTGTATTCCCTAACTAGGAAATGACGCCATTAATTCCCTCCAAATCAGAGAAATGACGTCAAAAATCCCCTCAAAACAACACATTTTTATTATAACAGTGTAATTTAGACTGATTCCGTTATTTTTTGACGGCAGGGGGGCCAAAGTCCCAACATTGTAATTTTTTTGCAAATGTCTGTCCTGAATGTGTCAAACCCGTAAAGTATGGGACTCAATGTAAAAAACTTATTAAAACTTGGGACTAAAAGTGATATTTTTCCACTTTTTTTATATTTAGTAATCATATATATATATATATATATATATATATATATATATATATATATATGAAAATGAATGAGTTGAGTGTTTTAGGAAAGATGTTTATGTGGCAATGAAGTGGATTAGTTAGAATTGATCCATTTTGCCATGTAAATTGTTTCTATAATTAACTAGTATTTATCCCCTGCGTTACATGGGGAAATTTATTTATAATTAATAAAATATATAAATAATTAATTAATTCTTAATTTGAAACATAAACTAAAATAATTCTTTTTATAAAATAATCCTGAACTATATATATGAAAAACTCATTTTATATCTATATATATATATATATATATAAATATAAATATATATATATATATATATATATATATATAATATTTTTTTAAACTCATGCACGCAATCAATACAAAAATATTAAAATGATAATTAAAATATAAAAAAATACTTAATAAGAGACCATATAGATAATGATTGGAATCTATTGTATACTTTATATTATTTTTCTGTTGAATAATTTGTTATTATTTCATTATTAAGTAATAATAATATTCATTTTATTATTGAAATTTCCTTTATATTATGAAAATACTAATATTTAAATATAATAACTTAACCAATTCACATTGAAATGAAATATAATTTTTCCACCGCAAAATGAAAATGAAACACATGTATTTTGAGTTTTTTCTAAAAAAATCAACTATTTTATTATTTTATAATATTAAGATAATAATAAAATTTAATTAAACATATATTTTAAAAAATGTATCTAATTATGTGACCCACACAAGTAATTAAAAGAAATTTTGGAAAAATAATTACATGATAGACAAAAAGAATACAAAATAAAAAAAGTATTAATTATATAACTACATAATCTTTTACCCAAATATTGTTAATATTTGTTGAATGGTAATTATTCTATACTATGCTTTCATGTACAAATTGAATATTATATGTAAATTATAAATAGTTTTAAGCTCCTCTTCAATCATATGTATGTTTTTTAGCACATAAATATAAAGTTCATAATGATTAGTAAAGCTTATTAAAATTTACTTAAAATTATTTCTTGATTGAAATTTTCAAAATCAATATTATATAAAATAGTTATTTATTCTATAATTAAATAGGAGTTACAAAAATTTTAATATAAATAAATATATGGAATGCCAATTAAATATATATGTAAGTTACAAAAATAATAATTAATGAACTTATTTATAGAAACATTTACATGGAAAAATGGACTAATTCTAACTAATCCAACTCATTAACACATAAGCATGTTTACTAAAATATCCCACTTAATCATTTTCATATATATACATATGATTTTTTGTTAATTATTTTTTTGTAAATTACATATGTATTTATTGACGTTCCATATTTTTGTGTATATTAAAAAATTTATAACTACTACTTATATAATTATAGAACTATATAACTACTTTATATAATATTAAAATTAATTTTTTTAAATAATTTTAACTAAATTTTAATAAGCTTTGGAGTTATATATCATATTGCATTGAATGTTCGTTAATTAAATAAAGACAAAATAATGTATTCAATAAATCCATTAAAAATATTATATTTAATATTTTAATTCCTGTTAGATATATTTGACACAATTGATTCAAATGAAAATTTATCTGACTAAAGTAAGGAAGCGAATTTTGATATATAAGTTTATTAAATTTTATTATTATTTTAATAATATAAAATAAATAAATAATTAATTTTTTCGGAAAAAAATTCCAAATACACATGTAGTTCAATAGAAAAGTTATATTTCATTTCAATGTAAATAAATTTATTAAATTATTATATTTGAATATTAATATTTTCAAAATATAAAGTACATTTCAATAATTAAATGATATTATTATTAATTAATAAAGAAATAATAATAAATTATTTAACGAAAAAAACTAAGTATAATAAATAGCTTTTTTTTTGCCAAAAAGATAAAAGAGATTTCAATCATTATTTATATGGTCTATTATTAAATATTTTTTATATTTTAGTTATCATTTTAATATTTCTGTAAAAATCATGATATTCTTTCTATTTATATATATATGTATAAATATATATTCTCTCTATTACAAATATAAAATTAGTATTTTGTTACAAAACTATCATATTTTTATATATTTAAAATGAGTTTTTTTTTATATACATAATTTTTGATTATTTTATAAAATGAATTACTTTTGTGTTTGTACTTTAAATTCTAAATTAATAATTTTTTATGTATGGTTAATAATCACATAAAAAATATTATTTAATTTATTAAATAATATATATTTTGTAAATATTTTTTTCCATACAAAGTAGGGATAAAAGCCAGTTAATAAATAATTCTCTCTATGTTGGCAACCATCGTTCTGCTAGGGTTCTACCAATTCTCGCCGTCACGGCCAATGGCCGCTCCTCAGTCCATGTTGGAGAACAAGCCGCCGGACCCTGTCCCTCGTCCGGCCTCCTATGCATCCGCGACTACTACAAAGCTGCCGGATTATCAAGTGCCAGACGAAATTGCTTGTCTCAAGTGTTTTGACCTCGACACTTTCACTCCTCTTGGACGTTTGACGGAATATAAAGGACGACCGACTGTGGTATTTACGCCGGAAGAACAAGAGAAATTGTGTGAGGATTTTCAATATGCCTTAGTGGGTAAATTTACGGGAGGATACCCGTCAATGGGACAACTCGAATTTTGCTTCAAAAAAATGGCATTCACGGAAGATGTCATTAAGTTTATTGAACAAAACCCATGTCTTGATCAAATACAAGAACAAGGAGGATTATGCAAGATTATTTCTGAAAAATATGTAGTATTTCAAAGATTATTCCATACAGATCTTAAAGCGGACCCCTAAATTCAATCCTAATGTGGAATCATCGATTGTTCCGGTATGGATTTCTTTTCCCAGATTCCCATCCCAATATGTAAAGAAATATGGTATTTACTACGCTGCTGCAGCCATAGGAAAACCCATAAGATCTGATGAACCAACGGCTCGGGGGAAAAATACTTATGAACCAAGGATTTGTGTTGAATCAGATGTCTCTAAACCTCTCCAGAAGACCATATTAATTATGATTGAGGATGAATTTGTTGAACAAGAAGTTAAGTATGGAACCATCCTAGATTATTGCAATTTTTGCAATATTCTAAATCACCAGAAGACTAAGCAATCGGAACATGCGTGAAGAGGATGCAGCGGACGATGGGGGAGCCCAGGAATTATTAGCCAATAAGGAGTCTTAGACCCAACGCAAATCTGTCAAGGACCCACCTGCATTCAGGAAAGAGACTCAACGCAAATCCTCATGGTGTTTTTGGGATGTTAATACGTCGGTAGAGGTTTTGGTTGATAATGCGCAAATACTTCACGTTAAAATTACAAATAACCTCTTAGATCGCAGTTTTTTTGGTAGTTTTGTTTATGGCAGGCACTTGAGAGTTCTTAGGAGGGATCTGTGGGAGGCTCTTAAGGGAGTTGCTTCAACCGACCTATGGATAGCGGCTGGAGACTTTAATATCGTTCAGACTAGTGAGGAAAGTGTGGGCGAAAATCGTGTTAGTCCAAGGGATATGGAGGAATTCAACGAATGTCTCAGAGACTGCGAATTAGAGGATCACCCATTCACAGGATTACGTCTAACTTGGAATAGGGGGACTACTTTTCGCCGGCTTGATAGGGTGGTTATCTCTACTGCATGGCATGAGTTGTTTCCAAATATCAAGCTGTAACATTTGAGCAAATTCATGTCTGACCATTGCCTGATGATTATTACTCACTCGAATCCTATCCCCAGAGGAGCTTCCCCTTTCAAATTCCAAAACATATGGATAAGGCATCATGACTTTATGAATGTGGTCAGCATGAATTGGAACTTATCGGATGAGTCATTTGGGATGAGACGGGTTCAAAATAAACTCAAACGTCCTAGAGGATGCCTGAGATCTTGGAACCGGATTACTTTTTGGAATATATTTTCCCGTGTTAAAGCAGCGGAGGCTTCTCTCTTTCAGGCAGAGTTGCAATTTCAAGATGACCCTACATAAGAGAATCTGATTGAAGTAAACAGAATTTCGGCTAACTTGACTCAAATTTTGAAGATGGAAGAAGAATATTGGCTTCAAAAAGCAGCTTGTAGATGGATTGTTGAGGGAGAGAGAAATACCAAATTTTTCCATAATATTGTGAAACAAAAGAAAGTCAGATGCCGTATTCACGAGATTCACGATAATGGAAGGATTTATAGACAACATGAGGATATTGCTCAATCTGCCGAAGGTTTTTTTGGTCAACTTCTTTCAGCCAACCCTATCCAGCTCCAAGAAACGGTGTTTGACCATGTGCCGAGACTAATTACCCAAGAACAATCTCAGAACCTTTGCATGATTCCAGAGATAGACGAGATCAAACGAGCTGTGTTCGACATTAATAAAGATTCTGCAGCTGGGCCGGATGGGTTTTCCTCAGCTTTCGTTCTAAGTTGCTGGGACATTATCAAGGAAGATATGGAGAAGGCTGTTGGGGAATTCTTTAGGGGAGTCCCAATGCCGATGGCTTTTACGTGCACGACGCTCGTCCTTATCCCTAAAAAGGAGAATGCCTCGGAATGGAAGAATTTTGGACCTATAAATTTGTGCAATGTCACAAATAAAATTATGACTAAAATTCTTACCAATAGACTCAGCAAGGTGCTCCCTCAGATTATCTCCCTTTCGCAAACCGGTTTTCTTAAAGGAAGAGCGATCGCGGATAACATCCTGCTCGCCCAAGAACTGACATCTGAGATTCACAAAAAGACTCATGGACACCGAATCATTATGAAGCTTGGCTAAAGCATATGACAGAGTTAACTAGGACTTTCTCCTCAAGATGATGGAGAATTTTGGTTTCTGTGACCAGTAGATTCGTATCATTCGGCATTGCATATCGAACTGCCATTTCTCGATTCTTATAAACGGGCAAGGGACTGGATTCTTTAAATCAACACGAAGTATTAGACAGGGAGATCCCATCTCTCCTTCTCTCTTTGTTATCGTTGCGGAGTGGCTTTCTAGGAGGTTAGATAATTATTTTCTATCTACTGCTCAAGCGAGATTCTCTTGGGAATCGAAAGTGTTGGTCTCTCATTTAGCCTATCGGACGACATGATTATATTTTCTAATGCTGATGCCCGTGTTGTGAAGGAGGTGCGCGGATTATTAAGCGAATATGAAATTACTTCGGGACAGTTGATTGGTGAGGAAAAAAGCACGGTGGTCTTTGCTAAGCATTGTAGCTTGGCGAAAATTCAGAAAGTCAGGGACATTACGTGTTTCTCGCGTGGTTATCTCCCGTTCAACTATCTTGGTTGCCTTATCTTTGTTGGAAAGAAGTTAAATAAGCTGTTTGACAACATAATGGACAAAATAAAAGGGAGACTTCTATCTTGGGAAAAAAAAATTATGTCTTATGGTGGTCGGTTGGAATTAATTAAAAGCATTCTTACTTCTATTCCTGTGTATTTATTTCAGGACTTGGAGCCGACGAGGGGAGCTGAACGAAAATTTAAAACCACTTTAAATGCTTTCTTTTGGGGGTCTAATAGCAGAGAGAAGCGGATATTTTGGTGCAAATGGCGAGAGCTTTACTATCTGGTTGAAGAAGGGGGGGGGGCCTTGGTCTTCGCCGAATCCAAGATATATCTAAAAAAAGTTTTGCATTTAAATTATGGTGGAAATTCCGAGAATAGGACTCACTATGGGCGATGTTTTTGAAGGATAAGTATTGCAAAAACAACCATTTCTTAGCTGTTAATCCGGCCAGAAGCTCGCATATTTGGAAAAGGTTAGAGAGGGTTCGTGAAGTGGCTAATAACAATATCTTCTGGAGTATTGGGGAAGGAAACATGCTGTTTTGGGATGATCTTTGGAATGGGGAGCTTTCACTTTGTAATATTATGAACTATGAGTTTGAAAGCAACTTTTTGGTGAAGGATTTTCTCATTTTGGGCGGCTTGAACCTTGACAACCTATGCGAAGTCTTACCTCATGAGGTTGCCAACATGATTTCGAACATCCCTATTAATAAAGGAAGAGATGCCATGATTTGGAAGAAACATAACAGTGGAAACTTTTCAATAAAATCTACATGGGAAACTTTTCGCTCCGAGAGAAACCATAACTTGTTATTCTCGAGAATCTGGAATTCACACATGAGGCCGACGATCTCAATTTTCTTGTGGAGACTCCTTAAAGGATGGATCTCGTGGATAAGATAATGCAAACTAAAGGTTTTCTCCTCGAGTCGAAATGCCAATGCTGTAGGAACGAAGAGAATATCGAACACCATTTTTTAAATTGGAGAAAGGCCCGAATTGTGTGGGAATTTTTTGCTTGTATTTTCCATGTTTCTCTCTTACAATCTGATAATATCTTTTTATTTCTTTGTAGGTGGTTCTTCTCCTTGCATTTGATACCGAGAGATCCTGCTAAGAATTGGGTGCCTCTTTTAATTTTGTGGTTTATTTGGGACGCACGCAATAAGGCGAAATTCGAAGGCAAGCCCTTTGTCCCTTCCAACATCATTAAAAACGTTTGGAATTATCTTTACATGCTTCATAAGGCTAGTCAGATTCATGGAGTGCATTGGAAAGGCTTCGCTAACGCAGCTCTTACCCTTCATATCCCTGTAATCTTTGAGAAAAGACAACGTATCTCATTAGTCAAATGGATAAAACCGCCTACAGGCTGGATCAAAATTAACTTTGACGGTGCGTCGAAAGGAAATCCCGGCATAGCTGGGGCGGGTGGGGTGGCCAGAAATGAAACAGGAAGCTTGGTTTTTGTGGTCTACACCTTCCTGGTAATCGATCAAGCGGATTTGCATAATTGTGGGCTATTTTTGAAGTGCTTAATATTGCTGTGAATAGGGGAAATGACAACATTTCGATTGAACTGGATTCCAAAACTAGCAGGGACCTAATTTTAAATAAATCAATCTGTTCTTGGGACAAAATCCACATATTGAAGAGCATCCAGAAGCTGATTGCTTCTCACAATGTCCGAATAAGTCACATTCTTCGGGAGGGAAACCAAGTGGCTGATCTTCTGGAAAATTTGGCTTGCAGTTCTAAGGGACATGAGATTATTGAGCATACTAATAATCATCCAGAATTATTGAAGCTTATTTGGAGTGATCAAAAGGACTTTCCAAATTTTAGATATAAATATGCTGAACTCTAATCTTTTTCTTAGGCATAATCGATGGCAGAGGAATTGGAATCATACTGGTGTTGGTCTTGATAAGTGCCTTCAGGTGGATGTTAAGATTATTCTTGGCCAAATTGTATTTTTGGTCTTGTATCTATCCGCATGTAGCGATTTTAGTCCTAAACTATTTAATCTAGCAATTTTAGTCCTGTAACTTCATAAAAATAGCAATTTTGATCCTTTTTTCGCCGGATTCCCAAATCATCACCGAAAAATGATGACATGGCATCCTGAATGCGATGTAGGATCCATCTATGATTAAAAAAAATATAATAATAATAAATGAACAAAATAATTACAGCGTGTATAAGTATGGGAGGGAAAACTAATTTCTTTTTCCCTCCAAAACAACTTTTAGCTTTTAATAAAAAAAAAAAAAAACTTATATACTTTTATCATTTTATATCTTCTCCTTCCTCAGCACTTGTCGCCATTGTTGGTCTGCACAATAAAAAAAAAATGTCTTCAAGGTCTTCTTCTTCCAGTTGTAACAGTCAGCTCAATCAAGAGATTCCGATGTGTACTTGCGGGAAGACTACCATAACACGCACCTCATAGACTCCTCAAAATCTGGGGAGAAGTTTTTTTATTGTCCTGATAGAAGCTGCAACAAATACTTTCGCTTCACAGATCCACCTATGTGTGACAGATCTAAGAAGCTAATCCCAGGCTTTTTGAAGAAAATGGACAAGCTCAGTGCTGAGAAACACAAATGGAAAATGGCTACCCTATTTCTATTGGTCTTGTTTGTTGTGGCCATTTTCTTGTATGTGATGGGTGGTGATATTGCAGATGGAACGAAGAAGAAGAAAAATGCTTTGAAGATGCTAGGTTATTAGGGTTAGATTTTGGTGTTTAGGGGGTTTTCTGTAATTTTAGTTTAGGGGGTTTGATGTAATGTCATTATGTAATTTCAATTAACTATGCAGTTTAGTGTTCTTATCGAAGTGCTATCCATAGTTACCAAAAAACCCATTCCATGTTCTTATCTTATTTCACCAATATTACCAAGACACTCCCTGTATAGTATATTACAAAGACACCCCCTGTATAGCAAATTACAAAGACACCCCCTGTAAAGCAAATTACAAAAACAGCCCCTGTATAACATATTACAAATACACCCCCTGATCTAAAAATTATAAAAACACTCCTTGATCTACAAATTACAAAATCAACCCCTGATCTACAAATTACAAAAACACTTCTTGATCTACAAATTACAAAAACACCCTCTGATCTACAAATTACAAAAACACCCCCTGATCAGCCAATTACAAAAACCCCTCCTGATCAACAAATTAAAAAACACCCCCTGATCTACAAATTAGAAAAATACCCCTTGATCAGCCAATTACAAAAACCACTCCTGATCAACAAATTACAAAAACACCCCATATTCAGCAAATTACAACCAACATCCAAACAACATCAAATTTCAAATCCAAGTTAGCATCAAATTTCAAATTTCAAAATAGCATCAAATTTCACAGAAGGATAACTAATTACAGAATATCATTCAAAGTTCAAAGAAGGTACAGATAATTGCAAATTAGCATACATTTTCATGTCTGTTCAATTAACTAATTGACAGAAGGACAAAAATAACCCAAATTCACTTGCAATACACGAAATTACTTCCTTGTAGCCTTCTTCTTTTTTCTGGTCTTCTTCACCACTTCAGTTTATGATTTTTGAGTCAAGCCAGAGTTTAGATCCAAAAACTTGTTCCCTTCTTCTTCACAGATTGTTAAATTAATTATTTTGCCCTTTGAGGTTTGTGAACACTTGGGAATCAACTAATACAAGAGGCACCCTAAATTGTACAACTGACCCAAATCTACCTGATTTTTTAACAACTTTAGCTTTCTTAAAACCTTGTGGATTCCTAACCTTTTCAAGTTGTTCCCATATTGATGGCCCTTCAACCATTGGTGGATCTTCTTAGGTAATTGTAGCCTGAGTAAGGGTTTCAATACCATCCAAGTTCTCTTCTTCAATTCCCACCTCATGCACTGGAGGGTGAAAAATAGGGGGTTCCTCATTGATGTTGTTATTTGCCTGTAACACAGTCATCTTAAATTAAAAAAACAATGAATTTCAAATTCTTCAAGGTGAAACAAGTTGAGATATTACCTGGTGCTTTTGCCTTTTGGGAGCAGAACGAGTTCCAACATCTACCTCATCTTGTGGGACAGTCCCTTTCTTTGAACAAGTGGCTTTGTTGTGCCCACTTACCCCACAACCCCTGTATGTGACAGTCTCTTGCTTCCTCTTAAGCCTGTTAGGGTTGAACTTCTTTTTCCCCATTCCTTTCTTTTTGCCTTTTGAAGGCTCATCTGCCTCTCTTCTCCTTGCCTTAGCTGGCCTCCCTACATCATGTCATAATGAATTAGTTTTTAATCATAAATACAATAATGAATTCACTAACATATGAAGGTTTCTATATTTACCTGTTTTCCTTCCAAAGTTAGGGGGCAATGGTGGTATGAAGAAGTTATCGCCCCACAAATCTTTTCCATTCATAGGTAACACAGTTGTTTCATATGCCCTCATATAAGTAGCAACTGTGTAGTAATCATGCACATAATCCTCAGGGGCCTGCTTTTTATCAATGATTGCACAACAAGCATGCTTACATGGGATGCATGTAAGATGCCATCTCCCACATGCACAGGTGTGATTTATCAAGTCCACCCTGAACATCTCTTTTGTAAAAGTTTCAATTCATAGAATCTTTTGTTAGATTCTATATCCATGCAATCTACAACCTTTTCTTTGTGTATTTTAAGAATTTCTTGAATCCCAGGGCACAATCTCCCTTTCCATCTCCTATTAGCACGATCTCTACCTTCTTTGCAATCTTTTCATGAAATGTCTCCTTATCCATTCAATTGATGTGATGATGGACTCCTCCCTTGCCTCTATGAAACAGAAATTAAATGTCTCACAGAGATTATTCAATAAGATGTCACATTTAACATTTTCCCTGAAATGTGATTTGGTCCATGTCTTAGGTGGTAAATCCTCAAACCACTTGGCAGCAGCCTCATCATGATCCTTTATTACTTTCATAAGTCTCTTGAAATCTACCTTTGTTGATGCATTTGCACAATCCCACATCATGTCCTCAAGTGTTTGACCTATGTGGCCTGCCTTCTTCCAGTTCTGCAACAAATGTCTCACACAGTGTCTATGCTAAGCCCTTGGAAAAACATCCTCAACTGCGTTGATGAGTCCCTTTTGTCTGTTACTTATGATAGGCCATTCCATAGTGTTTAGGATCATCAAATCATTCTTCAATACTTCTAAGAACCAGCACCAAGTTTCTGTCTTCTCTGACTCCACTATTGCAAATGCAATGGGGTAGATATTGTTGTTTGTATCTACCCCCACAGCTGACAAAAGAATACCTCCATGAGGACCTTTCAAGAATGTCCCATCTACCCCAAAAATCTGTCTGCATCCACTCAAAAAACCCTCTTTCATTGCATTGAAAAAGGCATAAAACCTGTCAAACCTAGTTAGTCCTTCATCATCTACTTTT
Source organism: Verbena officinalis (assembly GCA_958496215.1). Classification (NCBI taxonomy): domain Eukaryota; kingdom Viridiplantae; phylum Streptophyta; class Magnoliopsida; order Lamiales; family Verbenaceae; genus Verbena; species Verbena officinalis. Next base: position 34,708,431 of record OY292386.1, on the reverse strand, counting down.
GTTCCTAACAGAATAGTACTACCAGGATTTGACTCTCTTAACTCCTCATAATATGCCTACAGTCTTGTGTATTGTTCATCCACTGCATCTTGAATTTGTTCAAGTGCTTTTTTCTTTGCCGTATATGCCTGATCTCTGGATATATTGACTCTAATATCAAGAATTGTTTCTTTCTTGAAGCAAACAACACATCTTTTCGAATCAGCAATGAACTTGTGTTCATATCTCTTGCTCAACCATGTGCTCTTCATATTTTTCACATAGAATGTGGGCTGACAAGTGTGTTTGTTTCTAAACTCAGTCAACTCCCACTATTTCTTGTTTTTGTCCCATAAAACAGTCAATTTCCAATCACATCCAACAGTTAACTTCTCATGACATCTTGCATACACTCTGATTTTGTCATTCTTCTCAATCTTCAATGATCTCTTGTATTAATAGCCAAAGAAGCAATTGCAGTCTTGATTTCTTCTTTGCTTGTGAAGATATGACCAACCTCAAATTCTGGGTTAAAGACATTCTTCGTATTGAAAACAGGTCCATGACCTTCATCTTCTTCATCAGATAGTCTCTTGGGATCTAATTGACAGTCTGAACCAACAACATCAGACTCATAATCCTCGGACTCACTTTCGTCAGTTTCACTTTCACTCTCTTTTTCTGAATTATAACTTGGATCCACATTGTCATCCCACAAAATATCATCATCTCACTGCCATCACTCCCATCAGCCCTGAAACTTGTGGAGTCATCTGATACCTCCTCCACGAAAGCAGCATCCAATACTTTTCCACTGCTACTTGTACCAGCTTCCTGACTGTCCATATACTGATTCACAACTGTGTCCACTTCATCAATTAGTTGATCAATGTTGACAGGAAATTCATCAACTATAGCAGAAGGTTCAACATTGTCCACATTTTCTCTCACATTAACTTCATCTTCAAACTTCTCCTCAGCTGATACATAGTGCTCAGTTTCTTCAATGCCCTCATTCTATCTATTTCTCTCACTCTCTAGACTTTCCTCAATTTCAACATTCCCCATACTTACTCCCACTGTTTCAGCTGCCTTATGCTCAGTAGTTGGAACCTCATCAACTTTTTTGCCTTTAGCATGACTTTCTACTTCTTTTCCCTAACCATGAGTTCCTACTTCTTTAACCTTAGCTTTTCTTTCATCTGCCTTATGCTCAGTATTTGGAGCCTCATCAACTTTTTTACCCTCAACCTTTTCTACTTTTTTACCAGGTGCATGACTTTCATCTCCCTTATGCTCATTAGTTGGATCATCTACATCAACAACTATATTGTCAACTACAGGTTCTTTATCCTTAACCTGTTTCTCCTTCTTTACAGGTTTTTTATAGTTAGCATCAACATAGATCTGAAGCTCTTGTCTCATAACAGCACAATGCAGGGCAAAATCTCTCATTTCCTTATCATTTACTATTATTTTAAACCCCCAGTCATTAGGATTATTAAACCTATTCAGAAATCCCACATTGCTAATGTTTACATAGTATTCTTTGTTTTCATTACTCAAACCTGGAAAATTATTGCACCAAGCATCAAGATTCAGTCTGCAAAAGTCCATTACCTCACAATAGTCCAATTTCTTTGTGACCCCACCAATATAGGCAGCAATAGGGACATGTTGAAAGGTTCCACCAAACTTTATGCGAACTGTGAATTGGGTGCTTTTGGGATCTACAAATAAAAAAATAAACAAACAAGTCCATTTCAGTACATGTGACTAGATTCTGAATTTATGTTCCCCAAATATAAAAATAAATCAAAAATAAAATTTTAAGGGACCATTGTCATCAATAAACTAAACGAGGTAGGTCCACATTGATTATAATACAACCCCACCACCACCTTACAGCTATAGCTGTAGCGCCCCTTTCTGTAGGAGGAGAAAGGACACCACATCCGCACCGAGACGAACTCCCAAACAAGGTAAATGTACCCATTTAAAAATCCATCCCGGCGAACGACAAGCACTCAATCTATATCGGTAACAACGATCCTAGTCCAACAACAACAACAAATATAATGACAGAGTGCGAAAGCTGAAAAATAAATATCAATTCAACATATAAAGCCACACGGGGCATCAGTTAATATGATTCAGTGCTCAACAAATCATCATCAATTCATCAATATCTCCATTCTACTAAGTAAAATAATTCAAATCAAATAAATAAAGATAGATTGTTGTTGGACACTACCGACAATCACCAAATGACACGAAAACCAAGACTCACGACCCGCTGTTGCCAACCGACATGAGAGGTGACAACGCCACCTGTCGACCTAAAGTAAGAATTAAAGTAACGAGGGGTGAGTATAAACGATACTCAGTGAAGGTAAAGAGGGAACAAATACGAGCCACGCGTCCGGGTTTTGAATATATATATATATATGAAAAATACATATGCAGAATTGAAGGAAATCCAAAATGCGCTTCGACTTGCATTAACAACAATTAATAAGCAATACGGTAATGACAATAAAGCATAAATAAAAGCAAGTAATTGTCCCAGCGAGAATGGGCTTGTTCCTCCTTATAACCCATTCATGTCATTATAAAACTCCATCTCCGGTGTCTGACCCCATAGTGCGACCATTGGCGACGAATTAAATTTTAGGAAAATCTGCAACGAATGCAACGCCCACCATCACTCCCAACCATGGCTATCAACTCCTGACGGGCCACGATTGACGCTTAATTTTGGGAAAAGTACCTCGGAAAACACCCTGGACGCTCGTCCCTAAGTGAGACCCTCGAATACCCTCCCGGGCCCCCATTAAAAGAAAAGTCCAAAATTTTGCTCGCGTTTCAAGAAACATTATAAGTTGAAAGCCAAACGGGCATTTAGGCAAGCGTGTGACGACAAATGGGGTGACCATGAGTTTCATACATGTCGGGAAGCACTGGCGCCCTCCCCTAACGACTTCCCTCAAAGACCCAACCAAAGTCAAACTGTCATGTTTGAACAGAAAGAGTTTTACTTGCCTCTTGAAATCAAAACGATTTAGATATACTTACAGGTATAAGTTGATATCAAAATGTTTGTTTGTTAAAATCATGAAAATATAGTTACATATCTAATAGATATACGAGAACATGAAATCAAATCGATATGAGCACGTAAGGGTAGTTTGCAATAAGTAAAAGAAATCCTTACTCCAGTTGAAAGCATTTTAAAACCCTCACCTGGAAGCACGGGAACGACAAAAGAACTCAAGCAATTCCTCGAAAGAACGGCCTGAAACTGACAGACGATAAAACCAAATAAGATAAGACACGACACATGACTCTCATGGGATTACAACACATGAACGACCAATTAATGTCACAAAGCAATTAAAATTACAAGTAAAATGCAATTAAATCAATTAAACGAAAAGTGCGAAATTAACGATGCTAAACACGCTCAATTGAAATTCTAAGTGCACCTTCATGTATAATATAACATAAGGAAGCACTCAACCGATTTTCGGATCATTCGGACAACATTCAAAAATTGGGGAAAAAGTCCTAAATGAAAATGGCTCGATTCAAGGCCCGAAAGAGGTCGGAATTTTGAAAGCTTTATGGAATATTCATCCTTGAATCGTATGGAAGCTATAGGTGAAAATGGCTCGATTTTAGGAGGTCGTATGCAAAAAGTAAACATTTATTTTTGGCCAATTGACCCTATTCCCGAGAGTAACTAAGGAAAAAGGCTGAAAATTCGCTAAGGCATTCGCACGAGCTGGGCACGACCTTGCGCACGGTCTTAAGAACACTCCCAAGACCGTGCAAGCTATAATAGGTGCGCACTGGCTTGCGCACCGGGGTGTGCAAGCCGGTGCAGGCTCAAGGTGGTACACACGACCTTGCGCACGGTCTTGCGAAGACCGTGCGTAGGACCGTGCGGTTCTACTAACAGGTGCAGAAAAATGCGATTTTTATTTTTTTCACGAGGGTTTCGTCCTAAAATCAACTAAGGAGAGTTCTATAGCTATAATCAACACATAAAATTCACACTCATGCATTATACACATTAATAGCTACCATTTGATCCGAACTACACTAAAAATGGTAAACTCTAACCTACAAACCCATCAATTATGTCAAATATTCATTTCAAAATAAAAATTAGAAATCGAAGGATTTAATGGACGAAATGAAATGGGGAAAGTAGGTTACCGGTAGAGAATCGAACGAGGATTGTATAGTTGGTCTCGGAATCTCGATTGATCGAGCAACAGATTCGGGACGGGATTTCTTCCTTCTCCTTCCTTCTTCTTCCCTTTTCCTTCTCTTCTCTCTCTCTCTCTCTCTCTCTCTCTCTCTCTCAATTTTGGGTGTGTGAGCAAGAGTGTGCAAGAGGGGGTGCATAAGGGGGTGCAAGTGTGTTCAAGAGGGCGCAAGAGGGGTCAAGGTGGTGCAAGTGTATTTAAGAGGGTGTGGGGTTCGTTTGAGATTAAAAATAAATTCGAAAGGGTAGAAAAGGTAATTATAAAAGGTTAAGGATAGGAGAATAAAATTAGAATAAATTAAAATTAGCTAACGAAGCTAATGTTTTCATTTAAAATTCAACGAGGTGTCGAATAATTATTCCGAAAATATATTCCAGAATGTTGGGTCGTTACAATACTCCCCCCTCAAAAAGAATATGTCCTCAGATTCTACACCGGATCACGGGATTTGTTAAAGGGAGTATAATACGTGAATTAAACATTCGTCATACAAAAATCGTGCAATTATTACATAAACAATTAATTAAAACAAACAATTAGCCTTTAAATTTCAAATAAGCAATGAACGCATAGTCCTTTCATAATAGTTCATAACAAAACAAATTACAATTAAAACAAAGCAAATAACGAGAAATGGAAGATAAACGATGACGTCTAAGAATCGGATGCTCCAGAACTGGGCGGCATGCCAAGACGGCTCAGGTAGTTGGCAAGCTGCTCAGAGATGGACCTCTCAAGGTCGGCGATCTGCTCTCGGAGCTCGGTGTGGTTGCGTCGGGCCTCCTGTCTGATCTCCTGAAGGTCGGCGCGAACCTCCTGTCTGAACTCCTGAAAGTCGGCCGACTGCTGGTTCAGCCGCTCGGTAGTCTGCTCGGTGAAGGATGTGAAGCGGTTTCCCCAGACAGTCCACCTGTCAGTCTCCCACTGGTTTCGGGTCTCCAAAACCGATTGTTGATACTGGGTCCACTGCTCCTCACTCAGTCTATCTCACTGTGAGGATCCAGCCAGGTGCTGTGTCGGGTAGTCGGCGTAGTCCTGCTGGAAGTAAGCCTCGTCGGCTCTAGGAGGACCAGGCATGTACGGGGCCTGTTGAGGATCGAAGCCTCCTGCTTCATATAGTTGTTCGAGCATTTGCTCCTCAATTTCTTGTCTGTCCTCCTCAGGATGACCTCCTGCTCGGATATCCTCCTCGTCATCGTCGTCGCTCTCGACGGCGGCTTCTTCTACCGACATCGGTACATACCTACTATGGCGGCCCTTAATCTTCTTGCAAAGCTTCATCTGGGCGAATTGTTTATAGGTAATGGTCGCGTCGTCTCCCCCCGCTGGGGCCATTCGGTCCATACCGGTCACGCCGGCACACTCAAGGATTGCGGTAGTGTAGGACTCAATCCTTATCTCTCCTTTCGGGCGGGTAGCCACGTACTCCGCATATCGAAGAAAGAACATAATGTCGTTGACCGGCTCTCTTCGGACAGCACAATCCAAAATATAAAGCTCATCCAAGTTAATAGAACCGTAGATATCCCTTCGAGTAAAAACGGTGCATGAGAGGAATCGGTGGAAAGTCCTCAAGGCTTGATTGATGAGGTCGGTTGCCTTTGACTTTCCTTGCTTGAAGGACTTTCTCGAAGTGGAGACACGACTCCAAGCTTCGGCTTCGGACCATCCTATTTCCCTGCTCATCATTCCATGAACGGGAGTGAGTTGTCAATTGCCGAAGAGAAAGCTCGTACTCTTCGTTAAATGCCCGGAATTCGATTTTTATTGGTAGCTCGGAGTCGTCTTGGTGAGGGAGTACTTGGAGTGTTGCAATGAATTCGTAGACGAGCCGTGGATACGAATTCCTTCTAGAATCCAAGAATGTGGTCCAACCCACATTCTCGATGTACCGAGCTACATCATGGTCGAGTCTCAAACTTCCCAAGGCATCTACATTGAGGAATTTGGTGGAGAGAACCGGGCGGTCATACATCCGGCGAAAAACCTTAGCTTGAATGGAATTTGGAATTTCCACATCAAGGGGAAGCGGGGATGGGGGGTCATCTTGCCTCCTCCTTCGTCGAGAACCTTCGGCGGCCATGTGGGAAGGTTGGTTGAAGCTTTCTTGGTTGAATTTGGTGAAATTCCTCACTCAGGAATTTTATCGAATAATTGGCGGGCGTGTATTTTGAGTAGCGATTTGTGCACGATCAGTTCGGCGGATCGTCCTCAAAAACCAACTAATGAAAATACGTAGTGAGGGCAAGGTACCTTCCAATTTTTACGAAGATTCGACGGCCAGATCGAAAGTTACGAGCTTGCAAAGTGAAAGAGGCGAAATTGGGGAAAAATTTTGAGGGATTGCTGTTGCTGGAAATGAGAAGGGTTTCTGTAAGTCTGTTCGTGGAAATTGGGTTTAAATTCACGAAGGGGGCACGCACGGCCTGACGCACAGGCGTGTGCTGGCCAGGGTGAGACGGTTCGGCCGGTTCAGTGGTTCAAACGCTTAACTGGTCTGCACGGTCTTGAGTTGGGCGCACCGGCTTGGCCAAGACCGTGCGTAGGGGCGTGCAGGCGCCCCTGATTCGAAATAAAAAGCGTGAAAATTACTAAAACACCCCGGATTTAATCCGGAGTTCAACCAAATAACAAATACATTATAACACGCATTAATAAATTAAAATACAAGAATTATGGATGGTATGAACATGCATGGTACCTTTACTCCGAGAGACGAAGTCCGATCTAGCCTTATTTTTCCTTTATTCCGTGTCTTGGCTCGAGTCCTTTGATCCCGGTAGTTTTCTCGACTCCTTCAGTTGCCTCTGCCCTTGTTGGGGCAATGGTCGATGAGGTGACTGGAGGCACCACAGATTAGGCACAGCCCAAGTCTTCTCCTACACACATCGGCAGTGTGATTCGGTTTCCGGCAGTGCGTTCAGAGAATGATGCTTCCACTTGATCTGCTAGTCATCGTCCCTTCACTGTGAGTAAGGACAACCGCTGGAACTCCTGACTCATAGGGCTGGTTCTCCGAGGTAATCAGTCTGGCACCTCCAGCCCTTATTGCGAATTCTGCTTCGGTTCGTAAAGCTCGGCTGACAGGCTCTGCATAAGAACAGCAGCCGAGTCCTATGAGAATCTGACGGATTTCGGGCCTCAACCCGAACATAAATCTAGCGGCTCTATTCCTTTGGTCCGGCTCCAAGTTAGGAGAATAGTTGGTCAGGTAGGCGAACCTAGCCTCGTATTCGGTCACGCTCTTCCCTCCTTGGGCTATTTCTATATCTCCCGCCAGATACGGGTACGAACATCCTGGAGCAGTCTGGAGCGGTGGTAGTGGAGGCTCTGATCGGGCTTTCTTACGCGGCATACCTGTGATCACAACTTATTTGGCAAATTATGTGCATGTCTTGTAAGAAATGATGCCAACAAATCATAAACACATAGGCATGCTCAACAATCAACAAAACCCTATTGACACACAACTAAGACAGACCAAACCAAATAAAACACACAAAGAGTTCCACGATCGACTCGCGTTACATCTTCCTTAGTACAAAAATTCATAAAAGATTGCCAGTTGGTTAATTAAGCCAATTGTAATCGTCTACAATTTTAAGCACCAAGATGAGACGAACACTCGTCAAAACACGAACTCGACACGGACTGACACAACTCAAAGACACAAAAGACAAGACAGACGAGATACTAGAGCTTTTGGTTCCCTTTCAGGAGCCTAGGCTCTGATACCACTGACTGTAGCGCCCCTTTCCGTAGGAGGAGAAAGGACACCACATCCGCACCGAGACGAACTCCCAAACAAGGTAAATGTACCCATTTAAAAATTCATCCCGGCGAACGACAAGCACTCAATCTATATCGGTAACAACGATCCTAGTCCAACAACAACAGCAAATATAATGACAGAGTGCGGAAGCTGAAAAATAAATATCAATTCAACATATAAAGCCACACGGGGCATCAGTTAATATGATTCAGTGCTCAACAAATCATCATCAATATCATAGCTCAACAATTCATCAATATCTCCATTCTACTAAGTAAAATAATTCAATTCAAATAAATAAAGATAAACTGTTGTTGGACACTACCGACAATCACCAAATGACACGAAAATCAAGACTCACGACCCGCTGTTGCCAACCGACATGAGAGGTGACAACGCCACATGTCGACCTGAAGCAAGAATTAAAATAACGAGGGGTGAGTATAAACGATACTCAGTGAAGGTAAAGACAGAACAAGTACGAGCCACGCTTCCGGGTTTTGAATATATATATATATGAAAAATACATATGCAGAATTGAAGGAAATCCGGAATGTGTTTCGACTTGCATTAACAACAATTAATAAGCAATACGGTAATGACAATAAAGCATAAATAAAAGCAAGTAATTATCCCAGCGGGAATGGGCCTGTTCCTCCTTATAACCCCTTCATGTCATTATAAAACTCCATCTCCGATGTCTGACCCCATAGTGCGACCATGGGCGACGAATTGAATTTTAGGAAAACGTGCAACGAATGCAACGCCTACCATCGCTCCCAACCATAGCTATCAACTCCTGACGGGCCACGATTGATGCTTAATTTTGGGAAAAGTACCTCGAGAAACACCCTGGACGCTCGTCCCCAAGTGAGACCCTCGAATACCCTCCCGGCCCCCATTAAAAGAAAAGTCCACAATTTTGCTCGCGTTTCAAGAAACATTATAAGTTGAAAGTCAAACGAGCATTTAGGCAAGTGCGTGACGACAAAGGAGGTGACCACGAGTTTCATACGTGTCGGGAAGCACTGGCGCCCTCCCCTAACGACTTCCCTCATCGACCCAACCAAAGTCAAACCGTCACGTTTGAAAAGAAAGAGTTTTACTTGCCTCTTGAAAACAAAACGATTTAGATATACTTGTAGGTATAAGTTGATATCAAAATATTTGTTTATTAAAATCATGAAGATATAGTTAAATATCTAATAGATATACAAGGAGAAGAAATCAAATCCATATGAGCACGTAAGGGTAGTTCGCAATAAGTAAAAGAAATCCTTACTCCAGTTGAAAGCATTTTAAAACCCTCACCTGGAAGCACGGGAACGACAAGACAACTCAAGCAATTCCTCGAAAGAACGACCTGAAACTGACAGACGACAAAACCAAATAAGACAAGACACGACACACGACTCTCATGGGATTACAACACATGAACGACCAATTAATGTCACGAAGCAATTAAAATTACAAGTAAAATGCAATTAAATCAATTAAACAAAAAGTGCGAAATTAACGATGCTAAACATGCTCAATTGAAATTCTAAGTGCACATTCATGTATAATATAACATAAGGAAGCACTCATGCGATTTTCGGATCATTCGGGCAACATTCAAGAATTGAGGAAAAAGTCCTAAACGAAAAAGGCTCGATTCAAGGCCCGAACGAGGTCGGAATTTTGAAAACTTTATGGAATATTCATCCTTGAATCATATGGAAGTTATAGGTGAAAACGGCTCGATTTTAGGAGGTCGTATGCAAAAAGACAACATTTATTTTTGGCCAATTGACCCCATTCCGGAGAGTAACTAAGGAAAAAGGCTGAAAATTTCGCTAAGGCATTCGCACGGGCTGGGGCACGGCCTTGGGCACGGTCTTGAGAACACTCCCAAGACCGTGCAAGCTATAATAGGTGCGCACTGGTGCGCAAGCCGGTGCAGGCTCAAGGTGGTGCGCACAGTCTTGCCAAGACCGTGCGTAGGACCGTGTGGATCTACTAACAGGTGCAGAAAAATGCGATTCTCATTTTTCTCACGAGGGTTTCGTCCTAAAATCAACTAAGGCAAGTTCTATAGCTATAATCAATATATAAAATTCACACTCATGCATTATACACATTAATAGCTACCATTTGATCCGAACTACACTAAAAATGGTAAACTTTAACCTACAAACCCATCAATTATGTCAAATATTCATTTCAAAATAAAACTTAGAAATCGAAGGATTCAATGGACGAAATGAAATGGGGAAAGAAGGTTACCGGTAGAGAATCGAACGAGGATTGTATAGTTGGTCTCGGAATCTCGATTGATCGAGCAACGGATTCGGGACGAGATTTCTTCCTTCTCCTTCCTTCTTCTTCGCTTCTCTCTCTCTCTTCTCTCTCTCTCTCTCTCTCTCTCTCTCTCTCTCTCTCTCGATTTTGGGTGTGTGAGCAAGAGTGTGCAAGAGGGGGTGCATAAGGGTGTGCAAGTGTGTTCTGTGTTCAAGAGGGTGCAAGAGGGGTCAAGATGGTGCAAGTGTATTCAAGAGGGTGTGGGGATCGTTTGAGATTAAAAATAATTCGAAGGGGTAGAAAGGTAATTATAAAAGGTTAAGGATAGGAGAATAAAATTAGAATAAATTAAAATTAGCTAACGAAGCTAATCTTTTCTTTTAAAATTCGACGAGGTGTCGAATAATTATTCCGAAAATATATTCCCGAATTTTGGGTCGTTACAATAGCAACCAACATAAAGTACAAAAATTGAATGTTTCAAGGAATTTTCTACTGAAAAGTAAGGAAACAAAGACATATAAAGGAATCAAAGTTGGGATATTTACCATAATATGGGGGAGGCCTGTTCAAAAGCGTATCCTTCTTGAGGAACACCATTCTCCAGCAGTCGTCCTCCTTCAACAAGCCCAGACGACATCGTCATCCTCCTTCAACAAAAATTCAACAAGCCCTAAATCGTCTGGACTAAAATTCAACGAGCCCAGACGTCGTCCTCTCAAAGAAGCGCGAGAAATCGACCGTTGTAGAATTGGGGGTTAGGGTTTGTTCTTCTCAAAATATTTTCAGACAACTTTAATAATTTTCAAAATTTCCGGTGATGATTTGGGAATCCAGCAAAAAATGGACCAAAATTGCTATTTTTATGAAGTTACAAGACTGAAATTGGTAGATTGAATAGTTTAAGACTAAAGTCGCTACATGCTGATAGATAAAAGACCAAAAATGCAATGAGCTCATTATTCTTAATTTTATGCATTTTATATCTCACAATTTGATCTGCAGGAATAGGAACTTTGTCATGGGATTCATTCTTGTTCGGTGGAGGTCTAATAATTGGCTGAATCAAGACCCCTTCCTGATTATGGATCTCGATTCGAACAGACCCTCTTACCACTTGAAATTTGTTTTCAGACGGTGGGGGCAGATTATTAGATTTGGTTGGAAGGACGTGGCGGTTTTAGGAACTGTGAAGTATTGGAATAAGGTTTGTATTTATAGGATTTGTCTCCATGTGTCTAATGTTTATTTTAATTTTTGTAGGGACAAATACTTGGTTAATCGGATGGAGAATATTTGGATGTGGTAGTGATAACTATTGAAATTTGACCGATAATATTGTACATTATATCATTGCCTGGAACCAGTATTTCCTTCTTTGGAGTTTTCGGGCATTTTGCGTTGATTGTAGAAGCAACAACATGACTAATGTTGAGGATGAGAAGATTTATGGTGGCCATATGTCTTGTTTTGATAAGTATAATAGGTCCAGTTTGGTGAGTGCGAAACTCGCGTCCTTTTGGTGGACGGCCTTTATGATTGCGTATCACTTTTTCATTGTTGCTTCTAAGTTCTGTATTAGCTCTCTTATAGCCTTGTGGATGTATTTTTCGCACTTTTCGATTTAAGCTTTTTATATACGAGGGGGGTCTTCTTAACCCTACGATTGGTTGATCGGTTCCTGATTAAAAAAAAAAAAGAGCTAGTTAATAAATTATTACAAGGAATTGATATTGGTTATATGTGGATGATTATAGTGTTGGAAATGATTTGAAATATTGGATGTGTGTACAAAATAAAATTTCAATTATGATTTATTCACATATCTTAAATTAATTTTAATAATATAAATATGATTGTGTCGAAATTTAGTTAGTCTATCTAAAAGGCCGACGAAGCTCAATTGATCACTCAAGTTGTTTTTTTTTTTTTTTTTTTTTTTTTTTTGTGTAGAGATCACTAAAGTATTTGTAGGGACTAGCAAGTCCAAAACGTTTAAAATAGTCATTTTATTATTATTGGTAATTTTTGTTTTATTTTTTAGCTGAAAAATAGGGGTAAACCGGATATTTCTCAAAGATTTAGTTAAATTTATGATAGATCTTGACGGAACCTAATGAAATGGCACTTAATAATAATTCTGAAATTCAATTGTCGGGTTTTTATAATTTTTCAGTGAATATGGGATCCGATTGTAATTATGCAAATTTAAGTGGGGTACAGATGTGATTTCCCCAATTATTTTTAACATATATTAAATTTATAATAATTTACATAAAAATAATAGGTGAATAAGAAATAACAAAAAAACAGTTGAGTGGGTTGTGGGGAAAGACGATAGGGAGAAGAGGAAAGAGACAAATAGATGAAATAAGAAAATAAATAAAGGGAAAAAAAGATTTATATTCTAAACTATATCGAAATTTTAATTATAATTTACACTAACCAAATTTATTAAAAAGTAAAAAAAAATTAACAGTCCCAAAATAACTTTATTTTATTTTATTTATTTATTTTTGCTCAAAGAAGTTATTATTTAGAGGAAAAAATTATAGGGATAATGATTTTTTCTCATCCGAATTATAGAGATTTTTGTACTTTACTATCTAAATTTTTTTTTCCCACAGTTTGCCTCCTGAACTACATAAATTTTTGCAATTTGCAATCTCCGACGGAAATATACCACCGAAAAATTGCATCGTATCAAATAAGAAACATAGGTTCACACTATATTGCTCTCCTCAACATATTGAAAATAAACCCTCAATCAATTTTAGAAAACTTGGAGTTTTTATCACCCAATTGAATATTTAAAAATAATCTATCAAATTCGTCGTTATTCCAATTGGGTGATAAAAACTCCAAGTTTTATGAAATTGATTATGGGTTTATTTTTGAGACATTAAGGGGAGTAATACAACATCGACCTATGTTTCTCATATGACACGATGCAATTTTTCGGTGGAATATTTCCATCGGAGATGGCAAATTGCAAAAAATTATTTAGTTTAGGAGGCAAACTGTAAGAAAAAAAAGTTTAGATGGTAAAGTGCAAAAATCGCCATAGTTCAGATGGGGAAAAATCTTTATCCCAAAATTATTTGCAACCTGAACTCTTTATTTGTGTTGAATTTGCAACATAAACTATTTTGGGCTTATATTTGTAACCTGAAATTTTCAATTTTTTGAATTTCCAACCTGAACTATTTCGATTTTTAATTGCAACCTATACTAACAGAACTTATCAACATTTGCAACGTGGTGGGCTTTCATAAGAAATAGTTTTAGGTTGCAAATTCAAAAAAATTGAAAAATTTAGGTTGCAAATTCAAAAAATTTAAAAAATTCAGGTGGCAATTAAAAGTCTGAAATAGTTTAGGTTACAAATTCAAAAATATTAAAAAGTTCAGGTTGCAATTATAAACCCGAAATAGTTTAAATTACAAACTCAAAAAAAATAAATTTTAGGTTGTAAATAATTTTTTTTCCAAGTTCGAATAACTTTTGAAAAATCTAGACAGAAGGACCTGTTTAGGACTTCCTCTTAGAAAAAAAGACTAATTTTTTAAACTCATTGGCAAAAGACCCTGAAATTAAAACCTCTTATAATTAAGGACCTATTTTGATGCGAAAATACCATAATACCCTCGAACAAGTTAAATATTACTCAGGAAAACCATTGTATGAAAATACCCTAATACCCTCGAAGAAGTTAAATATTACTAAGGAAAACTATTGTGATCTCCCTCAATTTATAACGACTACGACGACGACGGGAAGACTGAGAAATTTTCAGGCGACCACTTAACTTAGCAGCTACTGAGGACGCGTTCTGAAGCAGAAAGTAAGTTTTTCAGGTGGGAGCGAGAGAGATAAGAGACACAGAAATCACATTGGTCTCACTGACCTCAGTAAACTATCATCTTCTTCTTACCTGAACACAATACCAGTGCACATCTAAGGAGTAGAAGTAGCCAATTTTCAGGGAAAGAGAAGGAGAGAAGTTTAAGGTATCTCCAGAGCCCGAAAATATAAATTATTTGTCCCTAATTTTTAGAAATTTGTCACACTTATTTTGCCCGAATTCATGCTATATTGTAGAAATTTGAAAAAATTCCATATTTGGTCTTATTTGTTTGGACCGAGGTAAAACTTGGTCCCATTGTGTTCAAATTTTTTCATTTGGTCCCGTAAGATTCAAAAAGTGGACAATTTAGATCATTTTGTTAAGTTTTAGACGGAAAGTGCATATGCGTATCACGTGGCCATTAGTCAGTTATCAGAAAAATTCCATATTTGGTCCCATATGTTTGGACCGAAGTAAAACTTGGTCCCATTGTGTTCAATTGTTTTCATTTAGTCCCGTAAGATTCAAAAAGTGGACAATTTACGTTTTATCCAATTTAGCTATTTTCTCCGTTAGGGCTGGATTTATGGAAGTCGTGGACGAGCGAGAATACGAGAAGAAGGTTTCATGCTTGTGCAAGCTATAGGAGTGACCTATCGTCGGGTTCTTGCTCGTCCACGACGTCCAAATGTTGGACGGTTTTCCACAATCGCAGTTTCTCCATGACCTAGCTCCCCTATGGCAGTGGCAGAGCCACGTTAAGTTGAGGGGGTGCAATTGAGCCCCCCTCAACTTTTGAAAATTTCAAACATATATGTATATAAAATGTATTAATTAGGTATTGCGTTTGATTTTAATGTGATAATTGCTCAATTGACCCCCTCACAAAGTCATAAATTTATATAGAATGAGGTCATATATATTAAAAAATATATTACAAAATCAAAGATTTTGATTTAATATTAAATTGAATATCAAGTAATTGAGTTATAAAATAAGGCCAGTTATGAAAATTTTCCTAAAATTTATGCCGTTTACGAAGAACACCCTAAAACTTTGTAATATTATACGTACCCCGTAGGGGTATTTGTAAGATGTTTTAGAGGTATTATGTATGCATTTTTATGTTTCAAGCGGGTATCTCTAAGGTTTCAGCTGATCAGGGGGTATTTATAATGTTTTAAGGTTTCAAGATCTTTTTAGAAAAAGAGCTAATCTCAGAGTGTTTTGTAATTATCCTTATAAAATAAAATGCTAAAAGTTTATACTAAAATGATCCCTCTGAAGAAATTTTTTGGCTCTGCCACTGCCCCACGGTCCATTTTCTTACTTCTGTTTTTGGGTAATTTTTGGAGTGATTTTTGAGCAAATAACGTGTATATGGATATATGAGGAGAGGTAGCTCTGATCCTGCCAAAATTGGATGACCAAGGTCTGATTTTCCCTCCATAAAGCCAACCCTAACGGAGGAAACGACTAAATTGAGTAAAACTAAACGGAAGGACCTAAATTGTCCACTTTTTGAATCTTACGGGACCAAATAAAAAAATTTGAACACAATAGGACCAAGTTTTACCTTGGTCCAAACAAATGGGACCAAATATGGAATTTTCCCGTAGAAATTTTATACCCTAAATTCGCATGTTTTGGTTATGTTAAAGTAATTTCCTAGATATTGTTAACCGACATATTATTGTCCAATTTATACCTTAGTTTCTGAAATTTATGCGTTAATATTGGAATTTGGTACCCTAATTGCAGAAATGGCTAGGAAGAAAACCCACGTTTCCGGTAAAGGAAAAAAAGAAGAGTCACCACCCATCTGTACCCGATGTTCCCCCAGCTTCTTTGCTAATGCAATGGAAGTTATTCGACAAGAAATGAAGGACAAGCATTTTCAAGCCTTAAAATGCTACTCTTTTTATCATTTCGTAACCATGCCAGGAGGACAGGGGTCGTACTCTAGGCTTGGTTCCCTATTGGCCAGGTTTGACTGGCAAATATGCGGGTTTATTTTTGGTAAAAACGTTGTTGTTCCTTTCATGACTGGTGTTCAGCATTATGGTCTCCATGTTGATCCTGATATTAAGCTGCCATCTAAAACATTTGAGAAACATTTTAACAGCCAAGCAAGTCAGCTTAAAAGGTCAAATATTTTAAGTTTATTGGATGGATTGGTCAGAAGTAAGGACGATTCCGATCTGGAGGATTTCTATCGCATGTATATATTGTTTGTTTTTGTCTGTTTGTTGTTTCCTACGAGCACGTACACTGTGCAGCAGGGGCTTTTGTCTTATGTTGATGATCTGTCAGTAATTAGTGATTATTCTTGGGGTGTTTCTGTTTACAAATATTTGGTCAAGGGTATGAGGGGACATGTCTTGAAGGGAAATACCTATGTTGATGGGTTTACAACAGGATTGATGGTAAGTTTCATTGTAGTTTGTAACTTTTTAATTGTGCTTGTCTTTGTACATGTGATCTGAAATATAATTTTACTATTTCTCTTAATGTAATTGACCTGGTTTTTTGAGCATTTTCCTAGTTATGGCCAGCCCTGTTTGTTGCGAGCTTTCCCTTATTTTTTCAGATGGCAAGGGATAAAGCCTGTCATCCCTAGTGATAAAGAAAAGGCCAACTCCATGTTGGATGGATTACCAAGATCAACGTAAGTATTTTTTTTTGTGTAACATTTAATTAATTATAACTCATGATGGAATTTTTTATATAATACTAAGTTTGGTTATTTTTTCTTTATTTATCAAGCTCGTGGACATCACTGCCAGTTTTGTCAAGGAGAGGAAATTGTTAGCCCCAACAGTGGCTACAGCAGGGAATGCTGATATGGAAACGCTAAAAGGTTTATTGAGGGATTTGATTAGGGCAATTGAAAGCAAAGGAATTCATCACACTGGGGTTGATCTTGGGAGTAGGGAGAAAGAATCTGGGGATGATGAGAGAGACAAAAGTAAGGACAACCTTGCGCAGATGTTGGTACATTAAGTTGATGCGGTTGTTAAGAGTGTTGAAAATGGAAAAGAGACTTGCTGAGACTGATGGTAAGAGAGTTGTTGAGAGGGGGAGGGAGAGTGAGAGAGTTGTTGAGAACGAGAGTGAGAGAGTTGTTGTGAATGAGAGAGAGAAAGAGGAAAGTAAGAAAGACGAGAGTGAGAGAAAGGAGAGTAAGAAAGAGGAGAGTGAGAGAGAGGAGAGTAAGAAAGATGAGAGTGAGAGAGAGGTGAGTGAGAAAGAGGAGAGTGAAAGAGAGGAGAGTAAGAAAGAGGAGAGTGAGGTAGAGGTGAGTGAGAAAGTTGGTGAGGATGCAGAGAGTGATAATGTTGTTGAGGATGCAGACAATAAGCATGAAGCTGATGAATCGGGGACTAAAGATGTTTCTGATGACGAGGAGGGCGAGTCGGAGTCAGATAAGGGCCGTGTAAAAGAAATACGATCCAAGAGAGCGAATGAGAAAGATTATGATGAGGTTATAGCTGACGTCAACGTCGATATTAATGGTGCAGACACTAATATTGCAGACAGTGTCAGAGGTAGAGATGACAGAAAACAAAAAAGAAAAGACCCTGATTTCATGACCCTTCCCCCCCCCCCCCCCCCAAGAGGAGAAAGCAAAAAGCAAAACAGCATGTCTACAAGAAGAAAAGTATGGCTGCTAACTCTTTCGCGCTCCAATGTGTTCCTTATGTAGGGAACATAGATTACCCTGGAAAAGATGATTTGGGCGCTAAAGTAAAGGAATTACTTAACGAGTTCATCAGGAGAGGTATCAGAGATAATGATATGGCTATTTACAACGGAATTGATTATGTGGTCTTTGAGGTTGATTTGTTCCGGTTGATTTGGGGCAGACCATGCAAAATAACGTCTTTGAGGCGTATGCAGAGATTCTGAACAAATAGGAATCAATTCATAAAGTGTACCTTTTGTCGTACCATGCTGTGAGAGAGTCCATGGAACAGCTGGAGAAATACCCTTTGCAACGCAAAGGTAGAAAAAATAATCCAATCAAAAAGGAAATCCAAGATTTTGTTCAAACACGTTTAAACTCAAACGTCTGGGTTATGTTAGGCCGCCTCAATGAAGAGGTCCTTAGTGCAAACAGGTACATAATATTTTCGTTGAACACGCGCCACCATTGGCATATGTTGGTGCTTCACACGGACACGAAAGAATTCACGGCGTATAACTCCATGAAGAGTTCCTCATGTGCAGCTAGTTGCAGAAACTTTGCCAGATATATCCGGACCAACTGGGAGGCACATATTGAGTATTCCATCCCGAAAGAAACAATCAATGAATGGCCTTGTCTGCAGCAGCATGAAGAGAGCTCCGACTGTGGTGCATATTTTTGCCTCTTTATGGAATGTCTGGCATGTGGTGATCCAGAATTCTGGAACACAGTAAGGGAGATGAAGATTAACCATTATCGCGCACACTTGTCAGCAAAAATACTGCAGGCAGAACAAAGCAGGGATGGTGACGATTCAGCAGCCTTAATTTAATCTTGGATATATTTAATTTTACCTGATGTTGAAAACATATATTCTGATGATGAATGCAGTTTGATGGACATGTATCATTATGTTTGCGTGCATTGTGATTGACATTCTCAAAGTTGTTAGCATATTTTATTTTTATATCTCCATGCATTTTGAAATATTTACTCAAATTGTTGAGATTCGTACCTGATTTCATACACAACATACCTCAATATTAAATATATATACCTTATAACTAAGGTTATATACTACTCTATGTTACTGCATACCCTGTGCATGGTCTCGGCCAGAAAAATATATAAAAAATCCCAAAATATGAAGGAATCAACTCTTCCTCCATGTTGTTTGTCGGTTGGGTTTATATCCCACGCAATTTGAAACATTTACTCAAATTGTTGAGGTTCGTACGTGATTTCGTACACAACATACCTCAATATTAGATATATATACCTTATAACTAAGGTTATATACTACTCTATGTTACTGCGTCCCCTGTACATGGTCTCACATTTCTTGGATTGTTGACATTCGTACTTGATTTGGGAATAAGAATACCTGAATTTTACATAGAAATACCTTTCACGTAAGGGTATGTTGTATATGTTCAATGAACAAAATCTCACATTTCCTGGATTGTTGGTGATTCGTACTTGATTTCGGACAGTCAATAACTGAATTTTACATTCCAGTACCTTAGTTGTATAGATAAGTACTCCATGTATGTACTTCGCTCGTATCATGTTCGATTAAAAAATTCAATGATACTTAATGTTTGAAAAACTATATGAAGTATGTTCTAATTAAATTCAACTCTTACAATATAAAATTTCAGTTAAATCATTGATATAGTCCATATTTTGGTTACGCACTAAGTTTGTAATATTGCTTATTTTCTTTGGAGAAGAAAGATTGATCAATATCTCAAACACAATAAATTCCATACTCTTTAATATGTATATTTCACTTAAGTTCATAGTTCAATCAACTTTATATTAGATAATGATCATCATACCAAGTTATTAGTATCAAATTTCATCAATAATTCAATTACACATGTGGAGTAAGTTTAAGAAGATATAGAGTACTATTCTGATAAATCTAGTACTGGTTCGTGCGTATAAAGTATTGAGATGAGAAATTAAGGGATTCTCTAGACTGCTACAAAGTATAAAATGCAACATAACAAGTTTTTATAATACGTGGCAGAAATAGAGAATCAAGTACTTGGACGGAGATATCAAGTACACATGTGCCGAATTGAGGTACTTAGAGCCGGAATCAAAGTATAAATTCTCATATATAAAGTTTTTCTATATAATTTTAATTAATACGAAATATACCACGTGCATTTCAAGAAAAAGTTCCCTAAACCTCGTGAATTCCTCAAATAAACTCCGGGTATAAATATATTTTTAATATATTTTTACTACAGACCATGTCTGGAAAATTGAGAATCTAGTACTGGTTCGTGTGTATAAAGTATTGAGATGAGAAACTAAGGCATTCTCTAGACGGGTACGAGTATAAAATGCAACATAACAAGTGTTTATAATATGTGGCAGAAATAGAGAATCGAGTAATTGGACGGAGATATCAAGTACACATGTGCCGAATTGAGGTACTTAGAGCCGGAATCAAAGTATAAATTCCCATGTATAAAGTTTTTCTATATATTTTTAATTAATACGAAATATACCACGTACATTTCAAGAAAAAGTTCCCTAAATCTCGTGAATTCCTCAAATAAACTCCGGTATAAATATATTTTTATTACAGACCATGTCTGGAAAATTGAGAATCTAGTACTGGTTCGTGCGTATAAAGTATTGAGATGAGAAATTAAGGCATTCTCTAGACTGGTACAAAGTATAAAATGCAATATAATAAGTTTTCATAATACGTGGCCGAAATAGAGAATCGAGTACTTGCACGGAGATATCAAGTCCACATGTGCCGAATTGAGGTACTTAGATCCGGAATCAAAGTATAAATCACCACATATAGCGTTTTTCTATATATTTTTAATTAATACGAAATATACCATGTGCATGTACCAGCGATGCAGTGACACAAAGTACATAACCTTGATTAGAAGGTATTGGAGTGTATAATTGAGGTATGCAGGTTTCGAAATCATGTACGAATCTTAACAATCCAAGAAATGTGAATATTTTTCAAACATATATAATATTTTTAAAATATATATAATATGGCAAATCAAATACTAATTTAAACATTCCATATTTGCAATACCATCCAAACTTTGAAACATAATGAAAAAACACAAATTACACAGTACTTGTTCACGTATTATCTCAATAATCTAGGAAATGTTTCAACGTCAAATCTAGTACTTCCCAATTAAAAAGTAATACACATTTTTGGTAAATTCGTCATCCTCCACAATACCATCACATGCTTCTACAGGAATGCAAATCATCAAGTTCAGCAATCCAGGACTCCCGTGGCCTTCTGGTCCTGTGAAATAATTATGAATTCGAAATCGGTTAGACAGCAGACAAAAGTATGTGACCAAGAGTATATTCATATGGAAATCAAGTATTTACCAAAAAAAATTAAATATGATAATCAATTGCTACAGTGCAACACCGCCTATTGTGACCCCTAATTCCACAGCGGCCACAAAGCTGACTGTTCACGGGGACTTGGGAAGGTATCCTCTTTTTTCGTCTGTGATCGAGTGGAGCTCGGTATCCGGTGGGAAGACAAATCTGATATCATCAGTTAAAGGTGGATCTACAAATTCGTTTGTCGGTATGGGATTGATTGGGATTGCATATGCTTTCTTAAACATATCCACTTTGAAGTACTCGTGGCAGTAATCATAAACCGACAAGTGTTTCGACTCAATACATGCACAAGCATGGGCACAAGGAATCCTAGTGATGTCCCAAAGTCTGCAACTGCATTTTCTTCACGACAAATCAACCGAATACGTAGTGCCTTTATCAGTCACTTCAAACACATTCCCACTTGATGACTGCACAGTGACGGACCGACTTAGGAAATATTGTTCCTGCAACTTCTTCTTAGGATTAGGACACAAATTTCTAGGATTGTATATGTTGCCTAATTTATTGCGCGCACTTATCATCTCCATCATGTGGATCCAATTTTGTCAATCATTGGCAACATAGGAAGCGACCTTGCTTCTTTAATCCAATTATTCTAGGATTCTGCCATGTTATTGTCAATTATCCCAAATCTTTCACCTGTGAATAGATAGTTTGCCCAATTTTGTGATTCCGTACTCAAAATCCAAGATTTGGCTCTGGGCATTTGTAACGCCCCAAATTAAAGAGCCACACACGGCCAAGACACACGGCCTGAGGCCATGTGGGTGAGGCCGTGAGAATGGTGCTCACGGCCTTGCAACAGGTTGTGTGGAGAGGCCGTGTGTAGCGGATTTCTGTCCCACATCGGAAGTTCAAATGTAATTCGAAGGGTTTATAAGTTAGAACTCATGTACAACCAATATGGATTAATCCCTTTTGGCAAGTGCTTCCTAAGCCAAACTTTAGGGTTGTGCACAGTGGATTCGAAGCTTATACCCGCGCGTCCAACGGGCGCCGTCGTGAGGGTTCTCCTCTCCGCGCCCGGGGGTCGTGACAGCATTTTATCAGTAAGATTTTTGCAATGAGCTTCAAACTCAGCCCGAGTGGGAGCATATGCAGCATTCTTGAATTCATTTAACAAATAGCTTTTTCCCTTCATTGGATATAGTCTTACTACCTACACACAGTAGCAAAACTTTTATTATTCAAACAATACACATCAACTTAACAAAATACTTCCAAAGACAGTAACAATACCTCATATGACTGGTAACAATACTACATATTATTTGATAATAATACTTCATAGGACAGTAACAATAATTATTATTCAAGCAATAATTTATTACCTGAGCCTTGAAATTGTCCACCAAATGCCTCAGACAATAGGCATGATGGCAACCGGGAAAGATCAGTGGGACGTGCATGACCAACCCAAAGTGTCTATCCGAGAAGAAGACATACGAACTATAATCCACGCGGGTAGAAAAAACACTTTACAATGCCATTTTGAAATTGTTTAGGAACCATTTCCAATTTTCATCAGTTTCGGCATTAACAATGGAGAATGCAAGTGTCACGACACCATTGTTAGCGTCCTTGGCAATGACAGACAAACAACATCCTTTGTACTTATTTTTTAGGAACGTACCATCCAGGAATACCAAATCCCTGCATCCTTCCTTGAATCCCATGAGACATGCATAGAAGGATATAAAAACCCAGGTAAATTGATTAGTCTTTGGATCAACTTCATAATCGGCAAAACTCCCGGGGTTGGTTCACTTTAGAGCATCGCAATAGACTCTAATCTTGTCATATGAATCTGCGTTGTCCCCATGCCATCTCCTTACCATTCCACACCTTATGATAAGGAATCGATACCTTAAATTCCTGTAGAATATCTTTTTTCATTTCACAGGGACCATAGCAAGGATTATCTCTCGTCCTCTCCCTCACGACGTTTGCTACCCAATTGGCATCGGCTCTAGGGTGTCCCTTATCTTGAAGAGCATCCACACTGCAAGAGTGAATCAGATTGCAATTTCTAATGCCGAACCTCTTGTCTTTTAAACTTACACTAGCATATACACGCCAACCGTATCCTTCCTCGGGACAATCAATTATGATCTTTGAAGGGTTGTTTTTAACAAATCTGTAGTTACGACTGATAGCAGCACAATAATTTTTTATTTTCATCCTAAATGTTGGGAGTCACGCAGCCCTGGGCACCGCGGAAGTAGTAGATTTCAAAAATTTTAGTCCCGGGGCATTGCAATGAATCTTCATCCAATGAACTCGTAACTTTGAAACGTTTATATATTTTGAAGAAGCACACCTTTACGCACTCCTTTTATAGTAGATAAGGAACGAAATCTTTCCAAAGCTTCTGGCTACTCCTCGAATAACGCAGGCTTCTTGATTCTACCAAGGTCCGATCTTTAACCAAAACCCTTTGAGGTTGATCTACGGCTTCTCACAAACGAACTCTGAATCTCTTAATTCCTGCTAGAGATTTAAGATCAGTATTTATCTAATATAAATAAGAGAATCAAGAAACAATTGTAAGAGCCGGTTCATGTTGAACTACAGAAAGGTTTTCTACAGTTCACGTGAACTGCCTGTAGGGAGAGAGAAAAGTGGCGCAGAAGAGAGAAAGAGATTAGGGTTAGGAAAAATCCAATTCTTAGAACTTCTGTTCTGCATCTTATGTTAATTTAATTAGACTTGAGTGCAGGGTTATAATAACCCTGCACTGGTCCGAAAATTCCAGTCCAAGATGGGCTAGGATTTTCGACCATCACTCCTATTGGGCTTAGGAGTTTTGGGCCTTTTCAAGGCCCTTTCAATTTAATACCAGATTAAATTCCTAAGGCCCAATTTAATTAATCCTTATTAATTAAACAAGTCTTATTATTAAAGTGGGCTTTAATTTATTCTAAATAAACTACAAGCCCATCATTAATCAACTTGGGCTAAAATTAATTCCAAATTAATTCTTTAGTCCAATAAGTCCAATTAACATTTAATTGTTACAGATTTTTCCTTCTATTAATTGTACTTGATTTATTCTAAATAAATCACAAGTTTCTCAATTAATCATTTTGACTTGAGTTAATACTAATTAACTCTAAAGTCTTAAACTTTCAATTAACACTTTAATTGATAAAGCTCTCTCCAACTTAAATTAAGTAGTCTCAAATTTCAACATAAATTTCGAGACTCACTTTTAATTACTTTAGACTTGAATTAATTCCCAATTAACTCTCAAGTCTAATATGTTATCAAATAACAAGTCTCTCTCGAATTTAATCACATTAAATACTTGTTAATTACTCTTAATTAACTCCTACACGTTAATTACACTTAATTAACATCTTGATCTCTTTAATGAATTAATTCCAATTAATTCATTTGTCAATCCAGTTGACTATTATCAAACTCTATTGATATAGATAAATGTGTTCGCCTTTGGAAGTCATTGTGTGACCCCTCAGGTTCACCAATAGGACAGTAGTAGGAACACATTCTCAATGTTAGAATTGTGACTTTAATTAAACTTATTTAATTAAAGACTATTTGTGAATCAACTCATTGACTTCACAAATACATTCCTACAGACCATGGATAACGTCTAGCAACGTGTCCATGGCCACCCATCCATCGATGAAGTGGTATGAACCTTTCAGCCTCATGATCTCCGTGAGATACGATCCTTCTATCATCCAATTCCCGATTGAGACCTAGGGTATGGGAAATGGAACCCCAGTAGTCTGCAATGCTATGAATAAGATTCCTATAGTAATTCCATTTGATCTTACACTCTAGGAACTCTTTCCTAGTGAAGACCAACCGTACCTTGCGCAAGGATTTAGTGGTGGAATATACTACAATAGAATTCATAGGAATTCTCCTTGTTCTTGTAACAAGTGATAGATCCTGTATTGACCCTCACAGGCTCCATGCATAACTCGAACATACCCAACGTATAACTTGTGTGAAACCCTAGGGATTCAGCAGCACATCAAAGCATACCCCAATTATGCACAAGGCAACCATAGAGCCTCAAGTCTAAGGATTAGTTAGACACGATCATGGCTAGGGAAACCCTCATAATCTCTAAGACTCTATATAAGTCTTAACCCATTTAGGCATTCCTGGCGGGATCCTTAGTGAACTTAATCTCCATTAAGCACCCTCATATGCATAGTAGTGTCAAAACACTAATGTCATGAAATGGGACACACTTTCATAAAGCTATGTCATATGAGCAAGTCTCAAGCGAGTCTGATCGACATCCCCTGTGCCTTTTAAAATCTTCGACTTTGAGTGTTTTAGATCACACCATTGGGTACTTATTTCATGGCCCCCATCAAATGGTGAAACCAAGTCCCTTAGTTTACTGTGATCTTGGGGTTTCATCCATACACAAAAATAAACAATATGCAATCACTTATAAATGTAATATGATGAATTTGGCCAAAGTAGTATTAGACGACTACTAACATCATTCTATTATGGATCACTAGATTGTTCTACTCTAGAGTTTTAGAGGCAATGCCTCAAGTAGTTCGGCTTTCCAGGGCACAACTCTAACACTAAATTCATCAGCATCATCAAACATATGTCCCTTACCGGCTATCGAATAAAGTCATGCTTCTCGAGAATTAGAAGTTTCTAATTGGCTTTGGTTGTGGACGACTATAGTCCCCTCATCCACCCTTAAGTGAATTAAGAAGTAGAATGGAAAAGAAAGACAAAATTACACTTAATAATTGAAAATGTATCAAACTGAGGATAGAACTGACAATACCTATTAATATCGGAATCGCGACGCCTTTTACTCTTGGAGCCCTGTTGCGCTGCACTCGTGGAGGCATGTTCCGTTGTTTCTTCACCCCAACGAGACGCCCTGATGTCGATGATACTCCGTTTCAGGACCTGGTGCAGCCGGAACGTGTTGCGAACATCGTCATTGTTAAATAGAGACACTTCGTGTCCCTTGGACTAAGGAGCAATGTATCTCAACTGGGTACTCTCTGATTGGAGCTCGGACCACCTTGTACAGGCAAGTCAGAGGAGCTCAGATAGAGTCGAATCACCTTTAATAGAGAAGATATGCATTTCGCTATTATATTGGAAATAAACAAGCAATTCTACGGGTTCTTCCCTCACACTTTCATTTTATGTGAAATTCATTACTCGAGAAATCGGAAAACCCTAACTACCGAAAATTAGTGCCGAATAGTAGGGAACTTGGACCGAACAATGCCATTGGTGAAGATCACCGCTGCTAAACTAGAGTAACGGGAAGATGATGAAGCAGGAATAATAAAGGAGAAAAAAAACAAAAAAAGAAAATTATATTTAAGCAAAGAAAAAGAAAAATAGAAAAAATAAAAACTAGATTAAAATGTGATTAGTAAAATAATAATTGTATTTTATTCTAAACAAGACCTTTAAACTAATAGGTTAGCATTTTAGGTTCTTTTGGATAAGATTTTTTAAAATGAATCCTTTTTTCTAAGGAAAAAAAAAACTAGGGCCTTCTGTCTAGTTTTCTCATAACTTTTAACTTGATCCAAACTGGATCTATTCGCGGTTGTAATCAGAACTCATTTATCGATCCATAATGAAAAACCACAGGGCCGAACTTGAGAACACAACTGAAATACAAAGCCCATAAGCCCGCATCTGTTCATCTCTCACATCTCAAACGCCAGTCATTCTTCTCCCAAAATCTCAAGTAAACCCAATTCAATTCTCAACATCAATGGAAGAATATCCGGAGGAGCTGCGTACACCGCCGGTAGCTTTAGCATGTCTGGTGGGGTGTGCGGAGGTGCACGGCCAGATCACGGCGCACCTCCACTCGCAGCAACCCCCTATAAATACCATCGCATTGCCCGATTTCTCTAAGATCTCTGTGATCCCCGCAAAGAAGCCTCCGAGAGAGAATTCGGAGCCTATTAGCGGCATCCTGAAGAGAGATTGGCTTGCCAAGCACCGGACTAGGATACCCGGCGTTGTTGCGGCTGTTTTTAGCTCTCAGAATGTCTCCGGTGACCCGACTCACTGGCAACAGGTCTGCACCGATCTCGAGAATCTAAGGTACGGTTTGGTTTTTTTCTTGTGGAATTGAGTAGTGATTTTCAACCGCGAGTGATATTTAGTCAATATGTGTGATGATTGACTGTTATATTGTGGATTAATTGATCGGCAGGGCCGCTATTCGTAGTAGAAACATCAAATTGGTGGTGGTAGTTGTCTCGCAGTCAGCTCAAAAAGGTCAGTTTGTTTCCTCGTCTCTGAGTGCAGTTCTCTTGTATTCTTGGATGTGACAGAATCGTTTTCTTAAAAGTGTTTACATTATATTTGTTTATTTTCTGGTTACGTTTGGTTTATATTGTGAATTATGATTACATTTGTGTTGATTCTCTGACTGTCAAGTGCTTGAGATTCTTGCAGAGCTCAATCACTCTCATTACATTTGTGTTTACATTACATTATGATGAATCTCTAGTATGACTTGAGATGGTTGCTACATGTTTAATATCCCTCCAAATTAATTTTTGATTGAACAGTGTGAAAGTTTATGTACATGTAGCTATATTTATATTTTTCTCTTTCAGCTTCCTAAAATGTCGTTCAAAATAGGTCTTACAGGCTTTGTAGCTTCTTCTTTTTCTATTGCGCGTGTGCGTGTGCATGTGTCTGCTATTTTTACTTGTATTAAATGAGCGATGAACATCTTCTAATTGCCATTAGAAACCTCTGCTGCAGATGACATAAGTGAAGATCGCATGATTGCCCTGAGGAAACGTGCAGAAGTTGATCCAAAGAACCTTATCGTCTTTGTACCCGATGATAATTTGGAGCTTAAACAGTGTCTAAGCAGGTGTGATGCTCTAAATATGTTGATTCGTCAACGTTTCTTTTTGACCTTTTCACCATCTTTCATAAAAATATTTAGTGGTTTGAAAAAATTCAAACTTTTGTCAATTAAATCAGCTTAAAAACTTACTGGATGCAGATATAGGAATGGCATGGGAAGCCAAGTCCTTTGTTTTCTTTTTCCGAAAATTTATGTAAATTCACAAGGCCTAATTAACTATTGCACTGCAGGCTCTACACTGCATTTTCAGACCTGGCAAATACATATTATAGAGAAGAAGGACGACGAATAAAAGTGCGTCTTGAAAGGAAAACTTTCGGAACACCAGAGTTAAATGTTCGCTACTCTTTCAAAGTAAGGCCTTTCAGTCATTGTGAATTGTGATGCATTCTTCTTGCTTTCTTCAAATAATCAGTATGACCTGTCATGTCTTACTGCAGTTAATGTGAAACTTTTGTCGAGTACAGTCATGTATTTTGACTAATTTCATGGCTTTAATAATGCGTTTATGCTTATAATTATTATCATTTTATATGTAATACTGCCAATTTCTACTGTTCCTCTTTCTTGTGAAACTTATGAAATAAAACTTATGAAGCTCATGGATGTTTTCAGTATTTGACTTGATTAATTGCGCTCTTAATCATCCTAAACACCCTGGAAGTAGATACTGCTGGACTATGTCCTTTATCTGATCTACTAACTCCTGAATTTTCTCTCTTATGTTATGTTATCTAAACCTTATCAACTGCTAGGTTGCTGTATATGCAGAATTTCGACGAGACTGGCTTGAAGCTCTCAAGCTATATGAAGATGCATACCACGCATTGCGAGAGGTACTTCTTCTAGCAGATCTGCTGACTCAATTTTGATTTGTCGTGCTATTACCTTCGTTTCCTATGCTTGAGTACATGAATCACGATGACAGATACTTCAATTTAGAAACAAACAGTGTGCTTAAACCAAAACTTAGTCTTGTGAGCATTAAAATTGGAAATGTCTTAGAAATCACAGAAAATTTGTTTCACAAATGCCTCGTGACAACATAATCCTTAAGTAAACTCTGGAAAACGAATTTATATGCATTAATGCAACCTATTTTACCAGCTCTAGATGAGAAACTGGAGTTCTTCACAGTTGGAGTTGGTGACCAGGTCCATTCGATCTATCAGAATGTATCAAGATCAATTTTTTTTTGGGGGGGTGGGGGAGTGGAATATATGGAGAAAGACATTGAGAAGAGGATGCATGGTGCATGACTATAACTGCTGCAGGGTCTTACTATTTCAAAACCAAATTGAAATTAATGTAATTGTTATTAAAGTGAAGCTTGATCCTCAGAAGATGCTGTCGGTGACCATCTTTTAAATAAATCAAATCAAAGATAACAAATCTGCATCATTCTGTATTTATTTTCTTCTAATTCTTTACTATGGCTGCATCTTGATTGTACACAGATGGTTGGAACATCAACGAGAATGCCTCCAATCCAACGCTTAGTTGAGATAAAGACTCTTGCGGAACAATTGCATTTCAAGATGTCAACATTGTTGCTGCATGGTGGAAAAGTTGTAGAAGCAATTGCATGGTTCCGCCAGCATAGTACTGATTACAGGAAACTTGAGGGAGCTCCAGAAGTTATTTTTCATCACTGGGAGTGGTTAAGCAGACAATATTTGGCATTTGCGCAACTGCTGGAGACTAGCTTGACCAATCCACAGGTTTCAAGTGTGGTCTCGAATCCTGCTGATAAATCAACTGAATGGGAATTTCATCCAGCTTACTATTATCAGGTAGCTGGTCATTCCACTTTGAAACTAAAACTTTGTTGTTAGTTAATGACGAGTTCCCACTTAAATATCTTATTTCAACACAGCTGGCAGCTGGCTACCTGAAGGAAAAAAATACATGCTTAGAATTTGCACTGTCTATGTCAGAAGATGTTGATCAAATTGACGAGAGTGCAGAGTCTGTTGTTGCTTCAGTGTATCTTGGTCAGTTTTCCAGGTTACTTGAACAGGATAATACTTACATAATGCAACCGTGAGTTCAACAGGCTCAACTATCTAATTTTCCCCTCATATTGTCCTATTTTACTTGGCATGTCTGTAAAAATGTTGAATTTTTTTTCACTGATCGATTTGGATGCAGCCTGACTGATGAAGAATATGTGCGTTACACACTTTCTGAAGGGAAGAGGTTGAAGGATTCCTTTGAAATTATTGCTCTCCTAAAGAAATCTTATGAAGCCTACAATAGCATAAAGGCTGAGAGAACAGCTGCCTATTGTGGATTCCAGATGGCGAGAGAATACTTTCTAGTGAATGATTTTAGTAACGCAAAGCAAATGTTTGACAATATTGCAAGTCTCTACCGACGAGAAGGCTGGCTATTATCATTGTGGGAGGTCTTGGGTTACTTACGAGAGTGCTCAAGGGGAGTTAGCTCAGCCAAAGACTTCATTGAATATTCACTTGAAATGGCTGCTTTGCCAATTACAAATGACGCTGTTCAGCCGTCTCTTAAAGATTGTGGTCCAGCTGGACCAGCAATTCTCTCACAGAGAGTAAAAATACACAACGAAGCAATTGAGGTTGCCAAGGGGGATTCAGAACTTAGTTTGAAAGAAGAGAACAGTCAACTAAAAGTCAACAGTGACTATCCTCTTTACCTTGAGATTGATCTTGTCAGTCCCCTAAGGGTTGTACTTCTTGCTTTGGTTGCTTTTCATCAACCAGTAATTAAGCCAGGTACTCCGTCTCTCATCACTATATCACTTCGATCCGAATTGCCAACAAATGTCGAGGTAGATCAATTGGAGGTTCAGTTTAATCAATCAGAATGTAATTTCATCATTGGGAATGGTCAGAAGCCAAATGTTGCTACCCTCTCAAATGTACAACCGGGTCGAAGAGTAGAGACTGCTCCAGCACTGGTGCTTGCTACTAACAAATGGCTGCGATTGACATATGAGATCAAATCTGGTGAGTTGGTAGCAGTAGAATGTATTCTCTTTCTCCGATTTCTGATTTGTGTAACAGTAGATTGGGTTCCAACCAGGAAACAAATTATTAAATGATTCTTACCCATAACTTTTCGACTTAGGATTCCAAATAAAACTCAATATATGGGCTAGTAACTGAAAATTTCTGCTATATTAGGATTTTTTATGCAGTCGGTGTTTCACTCCAAACAGTAGAGATCATGGCCCATTATTACAACTAGTGGCCAGGCACACCCGTTGCGCGTATAAATTAGGTTTTTTCATATGAGTATAGATTCCTTGGTACTTGCTAAATTAATTATAATTGAAAAGTAAAAAAAAAAAAAAAAAAAAAGATGCAAATCAAATGATTAAACAATAGATAGATAAGATAGTTAAAAAAGATTGAATTTACAATAAAGAGTTAGGGAAAGTAAAAGAAAGATAACATAGAATAGTGGGAGAGAAGAAAGAAAAACTAGGCAAAAAATGAAAACTAACTTGAAGGCCAATCTTGTGAATATACTGACAAAGACCAAAGGTAGTTATTACATGACCCTGATTCTCTATATGACAGTATAGCAAAAATCGATATAAGTGCCAACATTCACGTGACATAATTGTGTCGTTTTTTATGTGAAAAAATCCCTCCACAATATTTTATTCTAAATTGCTGGATTATATTGTTGTATACTCCATACTGCAAATATTAAGATTATGGATGAATAATGCAGATCAAAGCGGAAAGCTCGAATGCATATATGTAATTGCAAGAATAGGACAACACTTCACATTATGTTGCAGAGCTGAAAGTCCCGCCTCGATGAACGAATTACCACTTTGGAAATTTGAAAACCAAATCGAAACCATTCCCACCAAGGATCCTTGTCTTGCACTATCTGGACAGAAAGCCATTCAGGTCGAAGAACCAGACCCACAAATAGATCTAATCTTAGGTTCATCTGGCCCTGCTTTAGTTGGAGAGGACTTTATTTTACCTGTCACAGTTTCCTCAAAAGGACACTCAGTTTATTCAGGTGAATTAAAAATTAATCTTGTAGACACGAGAGGAGGCGGCCTACTTAGTCCAAGAGAAGAGGAACCATTCTCGTCCGACAACCTTCATGTCGAGCTTGTCGACATTTCTTGCGATGTTCCTGAAAATAATCAATCTGAAGTTGATAACATTCAGAAAATTCAGCCATCTTTTGGATTAATTTCAGTCCCGTCTCTAAATGTGGGAGAATCATGGTCATGCAAGCTCAAAATCAAGTGGAATCGACCTAAACCTGTAATGCTTTACGTCTCACTAGGTTACTATCCTCAGAATGGTGAACCTAGTCTACAGAAAGTGCATGTTCATAAAAGCCTGCAAATCGAAGGCAAAACTGCTGTAACCATAAGCCATAAATTCATGCTTCCATTTAGGCAGGATCCTCTTTTGATCTCAAAAATGAAAACAGGCTCCGAATTGGATCAGACTCCATCTCTAGCTTCAAACGAACTCACTATGCTTGTAGTTAGTGCAAAAAATTGTTCGGAAGTGCCATTACGGTTACTTTCTATTGCAATCGAGCCAGACGAGAATAACGAAAATGAAAATGCCTTCATTTTGCAACCTCAGCATGAAAATTTCAAAGAACCTGTTCTTCACGTTCCAGGAGAGGAGTTCAAGAAGGTTTTCAGTATCCTTCCTAAGGTAAATTCCTCCAAGCTGCTTAAAATAGGTACGCTGAATCTGAAATGGCATCGTGATTCGAAAGATGAACAATTCCATTCTTGTTCTCAAGTTATTACAAAACACAGACTTCCTGATGTGAATGTCGAAAAACCTCCATTAGTTGTGAGTATTTCATGCCCGCCTCATGCTATTCTTGGAAATGCTTTTACGTTTTCTGTTGAGATAAAAAATCAGAGCGAGCTGCTTCAGGAGATTAAATGCTCGTTGGGTGATACCCAGAATTTCGTGTTGTCTGGCCCCCACAGCGATACATTCTGTATACTGCCGAAAACTGTGCATGTTTTAAGTTACATGCTTGTGCCCTTGGGACTAGGGTCTCAGTTGCTTCCTAAAGTTAGCATCTCTTCTGTTAGATATTCTGCTAGTTTTCAGCCCTCGACTCAGTCTTCTATTGTGTTTGTTTATCCTTCTGCCCCCCGTTTGGAAGGGATCAATGCTCGGGATTTAAGAAAAGAGTCTGATATTGCTGTTTAGATTACTGGATTTATTAGCATTAAATTACACTTTTGTCAATCAATTTCTTGTATAATCTCTGTCCAACAGTTTTTGTGGTGTTTGTGAGGAGTGAAACAACCTTAATCAATACACTCTTTTGTATCACCTTATTTTTCAAGAATGTATTTGTTTATTGAGAAGAGACGTCAAAATAGAGTAGGGATTATGTGTAATGTAAGGTGACTAGAAAATATCATACCTTTTGAGGTTTCAGATCATACAGCAATTGGTATTGGTCTAGTGGGACGAGGCAGTAGATTCTTGAGTAAAATCTAGGATTCAAACCCTGGCTTGTACATTGAGAAACTGGGTTGCGAGTATCCGAGCCCAAAAAAAACCGGGTGCGAAACTAAAAAGAGGATCATACTGCAATTGCATGGTAAATTGATTTCATGTCTTCTTTTTGTTTGGTTAAATTCTATGGGTTCTAGCTACCCTTTTGCTCTTTGAGTATTGTTGTCAATCCTTAATAGGGTTTATTTTGGCACTTCCATGTGACTTGTGTGTCTTATTTAGATGAAGTTTGTAATTGTATGAAACAATTTGAATAAATTTGGAGCTATTGTTTTGAAATCCATAGTAATAAATTTTTTACTTGAGTTGGATTTTTTGTTTTCATGTATAATGTATTTTAATATTTTGAATTTCTATGTCAAAACATTGTTTGAGCAGTATCTTGGTAGTTAAATTCATTGGATTAATTTCCATTTGATTGGCCAGTTATTCTAAGTTTTGCCATGTAATAAATATATTAATATATTATTTATTTATTTTATCCAAATCCAATTTAAATACTTTTGTTGCCACCATTATACATTTAAGAGTCTAACAATATCCATGTACCATCAAATTCTAAAGTAATGAAATTTTCAAATAGTAAAATGGAATCGTCAATAGAAAAGCAAATTACACAAAAATATATGATAATATTATTCAAAGAGAAACAAATAATATTTAAAATTAAAGTAAACCAAAAATTGTTTCTTCTTATTATTATGTCAAAATAAAAAATTACTAAATTGTAAAATTATTTTGTTAAATAAACTAGCTTCCATGTCTTCGCACATAATTTTAACTAATTTATCTAATATGTTGAATTCTTGATAGCTTGCTTTTAAATAAAATATGAAATTTATAAACTAAAAAACAATCTCATTAACTCTACAAATTACAAATGAAAGATATAAGTCAACACTATGATGTGCTTGAGACAACTTTAAATATAGCACGAGCTTATAATGCTTAAGAATGAACGATTCCACTATTTCTTGATTTATGCATGGCATTTTTGCGTATAGAGCTATGATACACGGACACTTCTAAAAATCATATCTTGTCGTGAGTGTCGTGTTTGACATCGTATCGGATACCCGAGTCGGACACTCTGCTAATATAAAATGTCAAAAAAAATTCGTGTCACCGTATCCATATAGTGTCGTGTCCGTATTTGTGTTTCATAGATACAAAGCCATACTAACCTTTTCTGTATAGTCTTAATTTATGGAATGTTCCCGAAAGGATGGATGAACGATCTCATTACAAATTTACAATAGCATTAAGAGAAAACTTTAGTTATTTTAGACTAATATAAATGTACTTTTCACCTTTGTTTTATTTCCTTTTCATCTAATCTTATTTAATTAATTGATGAGCGGTCACATGGATTTTACGTAGTCCTTAATTTTGGCTTTCAATAGAAGAGTTGAGAACATCAATAAAACGACCCAAATAGGGATATATTTGTCCTTTTGTCATTCCTTGTAAGACGTAACCCTCACGGCCATCACCACTGCACAATAGAAAAGACAAAATTGCATTTCGATCCTTAATTATGACTTTATTTTTAATTCTAGTTCCATAAGTATTCAATAAATACATCTAGTCGCACAAAATTATAAATTTTAACATATCTAGTCCGTTCTTATACATTTTCCCACTAACAAATATGAATATTCCACACTACTTCCTCATTCTTTCATTTCATTACAAATTCTCTCATTTAAGGTCCTCTTTTTGCAAAATTGATTCAATTGCAAAATAATTGGTTTCCAGTGAGTTTATATTCATAACCTATACTATTTAATAAATCATAATCCCCTTATAATAATTATCTTTGGCCAAATTTTTATTTTGTTCGGTCAATTTTTCTTATTTAATTTTACTATTTTTCTCTCTCTTTCCTATTGACGTCCTTTTATTTATCTCTTCTACTCTTCACTCTTTGTCTCTCTTATTATTTAAATCTTTCACTTTTAGTTCTATTTTATTTATTTTGATAACTATTTGATGTGCCATAATTTCGTAATGCCACGTATCGTAATCCTCTCCATCCGTCTCTTCCTCTTTGAACCATCACTACACTCTGAAAATGCTAAATGTTCTCCTCGAAGACAACATCCAAAGAACCACCTCAAAGTGTCAAGCTCACAGATATCTGCCTCGAAAACACCTAGTGAGCTCGGGGTTCTCCAGCTCGAATATATCCTCGAAACTACTCGGCTCCCATTTCGTCAGCATCTATTCATCAGGAACGGCTCAACACTCACTACCTTCCCACTAACATAGTGGTCCTGATTAAGCGGAGCCTCTTATCCAGTCAAGACAACCTTCCTTGATCAACTGTTCCACTCCAAACGCGGCAACATAATTTCAAACCACGATCTAGAAACCCCTTATAATTACTCAGAAATACAACTTTGAGAGGTACGTTCTAATTACTTACTGAAACTCTGTCAAAATCCCTCCTCGAGTGTTCTTGCGCATACCCCTTATTCAAGTACCTGATTTAACTCAGTGGAGGATCAACGCTGAACTCAACTCCAGCTTAATCTTAACATTAGAGTGTTTGGCTATTCTTAACAGGTTTGAACCCACATCATAAGGCATTGTAGCTAAATTTTGTGAAATCTCTGTCGTTGAGTTCATACCCATTTTTTAGCAACATCACCATTAAAATTTATTTGTTTTGAGTTTTCTCACTTATCATTAGTTTCATAAATACTAAAATAATTTATATTAAAAAGTCATTTTTTTAATAAAAGCAATTATAATTTTATAATATTAAAATTCAATATATTTGTAATTATATTTATTTTTAATTTGGGTTTAGGGCTACTACTTTAGAATAAGATTATAGGGAAAAAACTATGAATTCAATAAAATTAAGTTTTTGATGCTCATTCAAGGACCAGATATGTGTTAATACTTAAATTGGAGTACCAAAATCGATATAGTTGAAAATGAAATGCAACAAGTGAAACCAAATGTGTCAGTTTTGATAGGTTATGGTACTAAATTATAGTAAAGTGAAAATTCAAAGGACTAAAACTAAATCGGGGCGTGCTTGCAAGTTGCAAGACGAAAATGCAAATTTTGAATTTTGCCAAACAGAAACCGATGATGCAATCAAAACCAATAAATTACCGCCACGTGTCCGTTAATGACAATACGAAAATAAGTAGCGCCACATCCGAGTAGGGCTACCAGCAGGGGGAGATCTGCAAATAACCTGAAATATAGGGACTAAATAGAAAGAAGAGGTGGTAGCATTTGAATCACCAATTTAAGATGGATCAAAAACCCTCGTCCCACTCTTTTCTCTCTCTTCACAAAAACCCAAACCCTTGAAACTTTTGCCTCGCTCGCGCTTTTGTGGCGGCTGAGATAGCCTGATACTCATCTTCCCTCCCTTTCTCGCTCCTAAGGTTCTTGCTCTCTCCGTCGGAAAAAGAGAATACCTCCGTCGCTCATGGCCGCCGTTGCTCCCCCGGCAGATCGTATCCTTTTTAATTTTCGCCGTATGGTGTATATTCTTCTAATTTTTTTTTTTATTTCCATGGGCCGCCTTTTAATGGTTCTTATTAAATCCTGATTTGGTTTTGGGGTTCTCGTCGTGTGTATGAAATTATGTCGTGCTTGTATTTGTTCGTATGGTGTTGTAGATCTGAGCTCGTTGAAAATAATGTTGTATGTGTTTAGGCGTCGTTGATTGGTTTCTTGTGAGCTTCCGAGAGTTGTTGAGTTTCGATCCTGGGAAGAATTAGCTGTATTTACTCGTGCAAATATTTTTGCTTTCTTTGTATGGAGATTTAATTTCCTTTTGTGAGGGAGCTTTTGGCCAAACGATTTTCTTCCCTGATTTCCCTATGCTGTCAGGTTGATATAGCCGTTAATTCTAAAAGCTAAATTAACGTCCACCCTTCGGGATTTGCTCTTCTTGCAGCATCTGAGTTTTGGTAAATTAGATATTTTTAGCAGAAATTTGCATTTCCTTCACTTATCTTTGTTATAGAGGCTTCAGAATTGTTGCAGAAGTTGTCTTTGGACTCACAAGCAAAGACTATTGAAATTTCTGATGCCACCAAAAAGGTATTTATTAGTTCGATTTTGTATTTTTATGGATATTTGAATAGGAGTCAAATTCTTTGGCTGTCCTCCTTTTCTTACTGCCACTGAGTCTTAATTAATGTCTCATGCAGCCTTCATCCGATTCTAACAACATAGTTAATGGAGCTCAGTCAGATCGATCTATTACACCTCTATTGCCAGATCTTATGGATCCGACTGTATGTTACCTTCCAAACGGATACCCCTCTACTGCATACTATTATGGTGGTGAGTAATATCTCCATTATCTGGAGAATTGTGTTCTTGGAAAATATTATCCACTTCATCCCCTCATTTTACCTGTGAGCCTAACCCTTCAATTTGTATTTAGGCTATGACCGTAATGAATGGGAGGATTACAGTATGTACATGAATCAAGATGGGGTGGACATGACTACAGTAAGTTATCTTTAATTCTTAGTCATATTTAAGTGCTTAATTTATGTTATTAACCATTAATCCACCGTTTACAATTCAGGGAGCTTATGGGGAGAATGGGTCACTTATGTATCACCATGGCTATGGTTATCCTCCTTATGGACCATATTCACCAGCTGGGTCTCCTGTTCCAACCCTGGGACATGATGGCCAGCTATATGGAGCTCAACACTATCAATATCCAACTCCTTATTTCCAGTCAGCACCACCAACAAGTGGTCCATATCCAACGCCAGCTGCCCCCACAAAAGGCGAGATGCCCACCTCTGGAGCAACTGACCAAGCTCCTTTGTCAGTGGATTCTTCTAATTCAAAATCTAATGGTATTGTCAATAATGGTAGTGCCAAGGGAAGTAATGGTACAGCACAAGCAAGGCCAACATATCAAAATTCTTCTTTCAATGTCAATGGGAACTATGGAAGAGGTGCCTTGCCTGCATCTGGTTATCAGGACCCAAGATTTGGATTTGACGGTTTACAGTCACCAATTCCGTGGTTAGAGTCTCCATATTTTTCTGATGGACAGCCAAGATCGGTGAATAGTGCTTCGATGAATTCATCCATTGCAACTGGAAATAATGCTTCTTCCAGGAGTCAGAATTTCCGGCCTCACATGATGGTACACTGAAAAATAATTGTCTTTCTTTGTTGTTTTAGCAGTATTCTTTGTCCCAACCAACCTTCTTCTTTCCTACTTGGAAGTTTTGAAGAGTTCCATAAGTTGGGCAAATTGTGTGACAAAATAAATGTCACTGCATGCATTTTTCTTTAAAGTATAGGATAATTAGTCTTGACTTTGTGTACAGTTAGTTTTTAATTGAAAAGTTCCCTTAAAATTGCTAATTTGTTTGCTTAAGTGTACAATTACTTAATACCGTCATTAGTATATGTAGTTGGTATAATTTTAATGATTTAAAAAACCAAAAACCATCACAAATTATGTCAAAATAGTTAATGCTAGAGACAATTTCTAACTTGGATCATAACGTGTTCTTCTCAGGGTTTGCACCAACCAAGGCCAATGTCTACCATGAACAACGCTAGTGGTTACATGAATAGAATGTATTCCAGCAAATTATATGGTGGTCAGTATGGGAACACTTATAGATCAGGTTTTGGCTACGGATCTAATGGTTACAATACACGATCCAATGGGCGTGGCTGGATGGCCTATGATAACAAATACAAGCCCAGGGGAAGAGGGAATGGCTTTAACAATTACGGAGAGAGCATGGACGGCCTTAATGAGTTGAATCGTGGACCAAGAGCCAAAAGCACCACTAAGAATGCAAAGGGCTTGACACCCGTGGCTTTGGCTGTCAAAGGGCAAAATAACATCCCATTGACTGGGATAGTTGACACCGAGAAGGAGATATCAAGTGTGACCCCTGAAGGTGAACAGTACAATAAGCCGGATTTTCCTGAAGCTTATTCTGATGCCAAGTTTTTTATTATCAAATCCTATAGCGAGGACGATGTCCATAAGAGCATAAAATACAATATCTGGGCTAGCACACCCAATGGTAACAAAAAGCTCGACGCCGCTTATCAGGCTGCTCAACAGAAGCCTGGAGGTTGCCCTGTTTTTCTGTTTTTCTCGGTAAGAAGTGTATTGTTATTAAGTTGTTGGTTTATTCGGGCCATTTTTACACCCCGTAGCTCAAGTTGGATGATTCTTAAATAGCTCAAAGGAAAATCTTGATTCAATTTCATTTGTTGTCTCTTCTCAAATTCTATTTGTATTTCTTAGCTGACTATTGAGAGTTATGAGATTTTCACTGATGTGTTCTATCTATGAATAGGTTAATACAAGTGGTCAATTCGTTGGTGTTGCGGAGATGATGGGCCCCGTTGATTTTAACAAGAATGTGGAGTACTGGCAGCAGGACAAGTGGATTGGTTGTTTCCCTGTTAAGTGGCACATTGTGAAGGATGTTCCCAACAGTTTGTTGAAGCATATTATCCTTGAAAACAATGAGAACAAACCTGTAACTAATAGCAGGGACACCCAAGAGGTATTTTAAAATCCACTTTTTGGTGTTTTAATAGTATATGTATGATTGAGAATATTAACATGCAATAAATTTCTTTTTACAGGTTAAG
Source organism: Verbena officinalis (assembly GCA_958496215.1). Lineage (NCBI taxonomy): Eukaryota > Viridiplantae > Streptophyta > Magnoliopsida > Lamiales > Verbenaceae > Verbena > Verbena officinalis. The sequence continues at coordinate 34,668,145 of OY292386.1, read as the reverse complement.
TTAGACCAGGGTCTTCAGGTCCTCAAGATATTCAAGGACCATTCGAGTAAACAATGCATCCTTGATGATTTTGATTTCTATGAGGATCGCCAGAAGAAAATTCAAGAGAAGAAAGCCAAGCAACAACAGTTCCAGAAGCAGGTAATTAGTGTGTCTGTGCTATAGCTTTTCTTTTGTAGAAGCTACAATATTTGCTAAAATTGTAAAATGTTCTAGCAGTAAAACTCTCTGTGTGTGAGTAGTGTTCGGAAAAAAAATCTGAGAAGCACTTTTGTTACGAAAATAACCTAGAAGCTGAAACTAAAACTTGGTGGGTGCTTCCAGATTTCTGCTCAAAATAAATATAAATTAGATTTTTTCCAAACACCCAAAGTTCTAAAAAGGGGCTGGAAGTAAAAAAGTGCTTTTCAAAAAAAAGTTTTGCGAACACTACCTTAGTATTATCATTTCTTCACTTAAATATCTGATTTGCTTATGATGGTAGTATTTACATGGATTCTATTTTCTATCTCCAGTCTCAAGTATGGGAAGGCAGACCCACTGAAGAGAAGAACAAGGAAAGTACAAACGGTGATGTTAAGCCTCAGAAATCAGCAGAAGTGGAAGCTGAATCAGCTATTCTCACTAATGTAGATGTTGAGAAGATGGTAAAACCTGCTGTCGCGAATGTCGTTGCAAATTCCTAGCTTCTGCAGTGCTTTAAGGGGCGGTTTTATGGATGGTTAACATTTGGGTGGCCTTTTCTGCCGTTGTTGCTCTGCAGAAACTCAATGATTTTTCCCGGGTGCAAGCACGGGAAGTGAGTTATGCAGCATTACAGGCCCATTTTCGCACAGTGATGGGTACTGTTTGGTTGGTTGTCCGAGTTATAGTGTTATTTTCTTTTTTTTTTCCCCCTTATTAGCTTTTATTGTGGCTTTTATTAATGGTTTCATTAATGGTAAGAGTTGTTTCTCATGTTCTCTCTTTTTTGGTCCTTTTTTCTTGGTAGTGTACCATCCTTATCTTGTAGAGCTACCTTTCTTTTTCTATTGGGGGATGAGGGCTGCAAGCAAGGTGGGAAAGCATTGCAATATAGTTTATCTGAAATGTCTTTTTTCATAATTTTATATTTTGCTTCATTTTTCTAAATGCCTCTGTTTTGTATGGGCAGTTTGGCAGTAGTAAGTAGAAGGTTTGTGTTGGTTATTTTGTATCTCAAAAATAAGTTTGTGGTTTCAAGAACGACATAGTCCATGTCGATTAGTGGCTTAGAATCTTTTAAGTTTGTGGTTTTTGAAGATATTTGTTGAAGCATCTTTGAGTGAAAATTTGAATCTTGGTTTTTGTCGACAGTTGATGGCTACTGCTACTTGGTCAAAGAGCAATCGTGAGGCTAATATCATTCTTTAATATTTTTATTTATATATTTTGTTGAGAGAGGCTAGGTAGAAATTGACAATGAAAACTAGTCTAGTAAATGAAAGGTCTTTTCTAGTTTTTGCTTAAATTTAAGCAGAAATAAATCAGTAATTTAAGTAGAAATAAATCAGAATCTAAAAGATAGATTCTAGGTATTTTCCTAATTAAAATATAACTTTAGTTAGTATTTTTATTAAAATTAGAAGTGATTTTTAATTTTTTTTTCTAACACTTAACTATTTTTTTTTCCTTGCTTTTAGCTTCTTTTTTTTTTTTTCCAAACACTCAATGTTTTTACTACCCGCTTTTCTTCAACTTTAATTTCTACTTTAACTTTCAACTTTAATTTCTACTTTAATTTTTCCAAAAAACTTTAATTTCTACTTTAACTTTTCCAAAAACAGTTGAGTTAGCAAACATCCCAAAAATTTACATGATAACAAGCTAACTTTCAAACTTCCATCCATAATGTGGTCGAACTGCAAGTTACCAGTTTCCTCACGATAACTTTTTGTAGACATGTCACAAAGCAAGATGATACTAGCATAAACATCTCATAAAATTTTGGCATATAAATATTAATTTTTCAGTTTCCTTACAAAATGTTATCAAAATAGTGCTAATTTCCGGCACTATTTCAGGCTGCGTTGTTAGGGTGGATGCACAACGAGCAAAACAAAGGAATTGAGAGAGAAAGTCCAGGAGGGAAGTCAGATTTTTTGATTATTTCAATGATTGCCAAAAATAGCAGCTCAAACATCTATTTATACTACACGTGGCCGCTTAAACGCGCTAACCACCGCTTTGCCCTTACTAAAGCGTGAGTAAAAATGGTAAACGTTGCAAGGCTGTTACAACTCTATTTATTTACACAAACATGACAATACTCCCCCCTCAGAAAGACTTGTCTCAAGTCTTGAACTCTGGAAAAGCCTGAATGAACTGCTCGTACTCCTCCCGAGTGGCCTCCTCCTCCGGAAGATGAGCCCACATCACTAACAGTTGAGTAGCCGCCGCATTGTTACGCTTCACCATTCGACGAGCTAGGATAGCAACTGGGTGCAATATCATTTTTCCCTAGGCATCCATTAGAGGAAAATCAGAGGCGACTCGATCAGAGGCTCCCACTTTCTTTTTAAAAAAAGAAATGTGAAACCCAGGATGCACTATGGCCTCAGGAGGCAATTGGAGCCTGTAAGTGACCTCCCTAATGCGTTCAACCACCTTGAATGGCCCGCAAAACTTAGGACTAAGCTTCCAAATAGTGCTGCCATGCAGCGTGAGTTGCTTGAAGGGTTTTAATTTCAAGTACACTCAATCACTCACAGCTAGGGTCTGCTCACATCGGTGCTGATCCGCTTGCATTTTCATGCGGTGCTGTGCTCTTGTAAATTCTCTTTGATCTCAGCAACCATCTTCCTTTTTTCATCCAGAAATTCCTCAACACCCACAACATGTAATGGAAAGTATGGCCCCAATCCAAAGTGAATTGGCGCATAGCCATAAAGAACTTCAAATGGAGTTTTCTCCAAACTTGAATGGAAATTTGTATTATACCACCATTCGGCCATAGGTAACCACTCCCTCCATTTTTTGGTGAATGCCCTCACATGCAACGAATGTAGGATTCAAGGCATTGATTGACCCGTTCGGACTGCCCATCCGTCTGTGGATGATACGCCGTGCTGAGTTGAAGAGTTACCCCTACAGCCTTGAATAACTCTTGCCAAAAATTGCTGGTGAATACCTTATCGCGGTTAGATGTGATGGTCAAAGGCAAGCTATGAGGCTTGAACACCTGATCCAAAAAGATCTTAGCAAGTGCAGATGCGGTGAAAGGGTGAGCAAGGGCTATAAAATGGGCGTATTTGGAGAATCGATCCACGATTACCCAAACGCTGTCCTTCCCTCTCGAAAGAGGTAATTTTTCCACGAAATCCATGGTAATATGCTCCCACGAGCGGTGAGGGACTGGCAACAGCTGTAACAAGATCGGAGTTCTGCAAGTCTCGTGTTTACAACATTGACACACATCACAAGCTAGCACTATAGCTTGGATGTCACTCTTCAAACCGGGCCATAGGAAGGTCGATTGCACACGTTGGTAAGTGTCCTGAATGCCGAAGTGACCTCCAATAGGCGTCTCATGCATTAATTTGAGAACTGAAAGCCGTAAATGCCCAACAGATCCCATGTAAAGTCGTCCCTTATATCTCAAACAACTTCCATCATAATTGAACAAAGACAAATTGTATGGAGCCAAGGACGAGCTAGCTATCTCCTGTTGGGCCACATCATCTCCTTAATAAGAATCCTGTAATTCTTGCATCCAAGTGGGCTGAGCTGCCGTGATGGCATCCACCGAGGCCTCGGGTCGCACAACTCGGGAAAGGGCATCAACAACATTATTTTTAGAGCCTCCTTTGTACTCAATTTTGTAGTTATAGCCCAACAACTTGGTCATGTATTTTTGTTGGAGTGGGGTAGAAATCTTTTGCTCGAGGAGGAATTTGAGACTCTTTTGATCGGTACGGATCACGAATTCGCCTTGGATCAAGAAGTGCCGCCACTTCTCAACAGCTAGCAAAATTGCTAGAAATTCTTTCTCAAACTCTTAGGGTCTAAGGCCTTGCTAAGGAAAGCAATGGGGTGGTGCCCCTGCATAAGTACGACCCCGGTGCCATAATCACAAGCGTCCGTTTCCACAATAAAAGGCTGTGAATAATCTGAAAGCTGCAAAACTGGAGCAGAAGTCATGGCTGATTTCAGAAACTGGAATGCAACTTCAGCTTCTTCAGTCCATGCAAATTGCCCCTTCTTGAGAAGGTTGGTCAGGGGTTTCGCGATAATGCCGTAATGTCGTACGAACCTCCTGTAATACCCCGTAAGACCAATAAAACCCCACAATGTTTTAACCGACGTCGGAGTAGGCCATTTGAGCATGCTCTCAATCTTGCGGAGGGTTCTTACCTTTGTCATCGTTCAATTTCCTCAAAATGTCGTCCATTTTTCCAGACAAAGTGGAGATCTCGCCTCACAAGCACTCTTCCATCGCATCTTGCAATTCCATGACCGTGTCGACACGATCTTCCAACTGAGCGAACTTTGGATTTTGTTTAGCTTGTTTTTGGCCCCATATCCTAGGATCGGATCTCTGATACCACCTGTTAGGGTGGAATCACCAGGGGGGAAAAGAAGAAAAATGCGCAGCGAGCAAAACAGAGGAATTGAGAGAGAAAGTTCAGGAGGGAAGTCAGATATTTTGATTATTTCAATGTTTGCCAAAAACAGCAGCTAAAACATCTATTTATACTACACGTGACCGCTTAAACGCGCTAACCACCGCTTCGCCCTTACTTATAAAAGCGCGAGTAAAAATGGTAAACGCTGCAAGGCTGTTACAACTCTATTTATTTACACAAACATGACATGTGTTCGGTGGATTTGAATCTTATTTTCGCGTCCAACGAGCCCCGTATTGGGGGCGTGACAATGACCTAGGATGATAAGTTACAAAATCTATGTAGTTGTGGGAACACATCATCGGCGCAGGGTAAGGGTGGGGTAGAGAGAGAAAGGACATAGTAACGCGGTGATAAAACAATTAAAATGAGTTGCTCCGCGGTGCGAGGGGAACAACCCTTGTATACGCGTATGGAGACCGGGATGACAGGTCACTTATGATATATGAAATTTGGAAATTGTCTTTGAGGGGTAGTTTTTGTAATATTGTAATATTTGTGATAGGTTGTAATAGTTGTTGCTGTAGGATTATGCTTCTCTTTTTTTTTGTCCCAGTGCTTTTGTTAGCTAGTTTGCTAGCCGTTTGGAGGATTAATCATCTTCTTCATGATATAAACATGAGGAACTTGCCTCAATACTGTAGAAAAATAAAATTCTACCCAAAATTCTTATTGGAAATTTAGTGAAAGTTTACAAATCTATCGAATCTTTGTTTACTTTTGAAATCCTACAACCTAGACTGACGCCTAGACAACTCGTTTTCCTTGCAGTAATTTTGTTTCTCACAATTGTCACAAGTTTTAAGACGATTGTCATCGTCGTCTAATGCTTGTTGATGTGAGATTTTTTTCTTTTATTTGAACTAATTTCAATAATTCTTTTAGTCGCTTTAATAGGTGCAATTCCTGAACGTTGTCAATATTATAGATATTCTAGAATAATGAATTAAAATTATTTTAGAATTGAAGGGATCACAATTTTTTTTCACAAAATGTATTTGTTACAGTTAGGTGGTGATGCTTTATGAGAAATTGTAGTTGATACCTAGATCACATAAAATGGATGCGAGTGCGAGTTCGTGAGAGCATGAAAATTAAAAGAAAAGTTGAGTGTGAGAGCGCATTAAAGCGTCGAATAAAAAAATAATTTAAATAATTTTATATGTAATAAAAATTTAATTATATTCAATATCAAATAAATTTTAATGGAGAATACAAGTAAAATAATTTTGTTATATACTATACTTGAATTTATATTACAATCATTATCAAACTATTCCCATTTTGTCAACATCTAAAAAAAAAATTCATCAACAAATGCAGTTTATATGCAAAACTCAATTTTTTTCAATATCATTTTGAAAAAAAATAACTAAGTTTTCTCATTTTATAGTTTCACAATGAACATATGCTCAACAAAAAAAAGTTGAATTACACATTAAGTCTTCAAAATTCTAAATTAGAAAATAATTCTACAAACTTATTTATCGTAAAAGATTTAGTAAAAGTTAGTGCGAGAACTAAGAAATCTTAGTTCGTCTTAAAGCGAGAACTGAGCAGTCAATTTACCAATTTGAAGACTGAGCGCGAGAGCATCGAGAGTGTTAGGAGAATTATGTGATCTAAGTTGATACGTGTGGTGAAGGTCAACTTGCCCTAATGGTATTGTACATGGATGTTGTTTCAGATTCTGGTGGGACTTTCGTAACCAACCCCTGTGTATGTCTAAAGCACTATATGCTAGTGATTAGACCGTGTATGACCTACTTGTTATAAAGTGGCCGTGTATGCAGGAGCCGACTCTAGTTATGCGTGGGGAAGGTCCAGAGGCTATCTTCTTTTTTTTTTACACGCACGCAATTCAACTCTTGTTATTGCAAGGAATCGAACTCAAACCTCCACACTGGAATAATATTTGGTGGCCATTGGACCAAACCCCAATGGTTGGCCGGGAGGCTATCTTTCTAATGCTAGCAAGCTCGGGTTTAGTAAGGCGCTCTTATACTGTTAGAGAGGCGTGGTATGATGAAAAGACTTTAGAGATTACTGCTTTGTATTGCACCTCATTTGGGACAAACACTATAACTGATTTCCTTTAAGTAGGGACAAATGGTTTTCTTTCCTCTAAGGAATGTTATTTGCTTACTAGCTTTTTATCCATGCGTTGCGCAGGAAAATTTATTTACAAAGTATATATTATTAAATAAATTGAAGAATATTTTTGATATAATTATTAATAATACATAAAAAAATATTAATTATTAAATCATCTATTGAAGCGGAGGGTTGTTCGAGAATTCTTGAAAATGAGATGGATGATTTTTGCGCATGCATCGAGGATTGTGGGCTGACGGAGCCTCAGGTGCGGGGCTCGGTTTTCACGTGGCATAAAGGAACAAAATGAAAAAAACTTGATAGGATCTTGGTTTCACCGAGTTGGTTAAACTTGTTCCCGAATGCATGTTTTGAGAACTTGCCGAAAGCTGCTTCCGACCATTGCCCTATGCTGTTAACTTTCGGGAAAGAGTGGAACTCGCAAGCCCCTCCTTTTCGGTTTCAGCATATGTGGACAACTCATCATGCTTTTATGGAAGTGGTTAGGGAGAATTGGTTTTTGGATGAAGGGGGGTTTGGTATGCGTCAGTTTCAAAACAAGCTACAACGATTGAAAGGTCGGTTGAAGGATTGGAACCGCAATATCTTTGGCAATATTTTCCACCGTAAGGATAAGGCGGATAAGGACCTCCTTGAGGCCACGGATCGATTTAATGAAACGAGATTGGAGGCTGATTTGGTCGAAATGAATAGACTCACGGCTGGTATGAACCAAATTCTCCTTCAAGAAGAAATTTTCTGGAAACAAAAATCGAACTGTAAGTGGCTTGAGGCTGGAGATTGTAATACCAAGTTTTTTCACAATAGAGTTAAAAAGAAGCGTATCAAGAGCCGAATACACAAAATAGAGGATGATGAAGTGGAGTACACGGATCAGGTGGACATAACCAAGTCTGGGACCAATTTCTTTGAGAAACTCTTAACTGCCGAGCCTGTCTCATTTATTGATGGTGATTTTGATCATATTCACGCAAACATCACACGGGCCGAATCTGACGCTCTCTCGCAGACTCATTCGATGGATGAGATCAAGGAAACAGTTTTTGGGATTGATGGGAACTCGGTGGCTGGACCGGATGGTTTCTCAGCTCTTTTTTATCACTGTTGCTGGGATATTATCAAGGATGACCTATACCATGCGATATGCGAGTTTTTCTCTAGTATTCCTATGCCGATGGCTTTCACATGCACTTCTATCGTGCTCATTCCGAAAACGGAGACCCCTTCGTCTTGGAGGGAGTTCAGACCCATAAGCTTATGCAATGTTACAAACAAGATTATGTCGAAACTGCTGGCGAACCGGATGGCGAAGATTTTGCACAAAATCATATCTCCTTCACAATCCGGATTTCTTCCTGACCGTGCTATTACAGACAACATCCTGCTGGCCCAGGAACTTGCGCATACTATTAACCAAAAAGATGAGGGGATCCCGCGCCATTATCAAGTTAGATATGGAGAAAGTCTATGATCGGGTTAATTGGTCCTTCATTTTCCGGGTGCTCAGCAGGCTGGGCTTTGGGAATAACGTGATTAAGTTAATTGCTAATTATGTTACTAACTGTTTCTTCTCGATTTTAATCAATGGACAGGGTGCTGGTTTCTTTCAATCATCGAGAGGACTCAGACAGGGCGATCTATTATCGTCGGCTCTATTCATTATCACTGCTGAATGGATCTCGAGAAGTCTTGATAACCTATTTGTACATAATCATTTTATTCGCTTTTCCCGTCAACCTAACATTGTAATTTCTCACTTGGCTTATGCAGATGATATGATCATATTCTGCAATGGGAGTTTGGGAGTGATTAATCGGATTATGGAGGTTCTGGAAAAGTATGAGTTGGTGTCGGGTCAACACGTCAGTCGGCGGAAAACGTCATTTGTAGTTTCAAACCACTGCTCGAACTATCAATCAAGGAAGATTGCCTTAAGGATTGGATTTTCTCGTTCTAGTCTTCCTTTTAACTATTTGGGGTGTTTGTTGAATGCTGGGAGGAAAAAGACTTCATTATTCGATCCACTTGTTGGCAAAATCCGTGACAAGCTCACGGCATGGGACTGCTTTACCCTATCGGCGGGTGGTCGGCCTCAGCTGCTAAAAAATGTGTTGAGTTCCATTCCTATTTATACGCTCCAGGTTCTTGAACCACCTAAGGGTATTGTAAAAAAGATCGAAACACTGTTTAATAAATTTCTTTGGAATTCGCATAGTGAAAGGAGGCACATTATCTGGAGTAAATGGAAGGAGAGTTGTTTTCCTGTGGAGGAGGGAGGTTTGGGGAATAGGAGGGTCGTTGATACTGTCAAGAGCTTTGCATTTAAGCTTTGGTGGAAATTTCGTCTACAGGATTCTCTATGGGCTAAGTTCATGAATGATAAATACGTTGGGACATCTCATCCATCGATTGTCATCCCTAGACGGACCTCTCACGTGTGGCGTCGGATGTCTAGTGTGAGACGGGAGGCAGAGCAGTTGATATATTGGAAACTGGGTAAGGGGGACATCTCTTTTTGGTTTGATAACTGGAATGGGAACCAACCGCTGGCAAGCCCTTTCCCAACGAGGGCATCCGTGGTAAAAGTTAATGAATTTTGGATTGAGGACTCATGGGATATGAGTAAATTAGTGGAGGCAGTACCGCAAGTCATTGCCGACATGATTGAGGAAATCCCACGAGAAGGATTCTCGAATACCTTATTGTGGAAGCCGGATTCGGCTGGAAAGTTCTTGACTAAATCTAGCTGGGAGCATGTGAGAGAAAAACGAGAGCCAATGCCGTTATTTGCTAGGTTATAGAGCAGGAGCATTCGGCCAAATATTTCGGTGTTTTGTTGGCGCCTTTTGAAGCGGTGGATTCCAACGGATGAGAGAATGATGAAAAAAGACATTATCATGTGCTCGAAATGCAGTGCTATCGTAATTCAGAGACTCTTGCTCATGTTTTCCTCACTAGCAATAAAATTAGGAGGGTTTGGGATTTCTTTGCTAAGGTTTTCAACATCAAACTGCCTAATACGGAAAATATTGCGGTATTTCTGGCTCATTGGTTTTTTTTGACTAAGTGGCAAGGCAAGTCTCATATTCGTACCCTCATTCCGATACTTATTACTTGGTATGCCTGGGAAGCTAGGAACACGGCAAAATTAGATGGTGAGAAAGTGGCTGCTGGTAAGATTGTGCATAGAGTGGTGATGTACATTCAGAATCTTGTTAAAAGTGGTATCATGCAGGTTGATCATTGGAAGGGGGACTCTAACGTGTTGGATTTCTTTGGGGTTAACATGCGTTGGCACAAGGTCAAACAATGTAAACTGGTTTTCTGGTGTCGGCCTAATGTTGGATGGATTAAGTTGAATACTGACGGTGCATCCCGGGGAAATCCAGGCTTAGCTGGCATTGGCGTCATTGGCCGAGATGATAAGGGTGCAATGGTTTTCGGTTTGTATAGGTTTTTGGGGGTGCAGTCGAACAATATGGCCGAATTATGGGCAATCTTTGATGGTTTGCAGTATGCAATTTCTAAGGGATATACTCAGATTTGGGTTGAATCAAACTCAAAAATCTCGGTTGATCTCATTAATAGTGGGAAGAATACTTTATGGGAAAGACAACATGTTCTGAGCAAAATTCGTAATATGATGGACAAGGTTGAGGTGGTCGTATCTCATAATTTCCGAGAGGCAAACAGTGCTGCTGACCTCCTTGCTAATTATGCTTGTGAGTCGATGTTCGAGAGGCAAATAGTGCTGCGGTCTGCTGGATCACGAAGAATATGTTGGGCGATTACGTGGGATTGTGAGAATGGATGCAATAGGGTTCCCATATTTCCGCTAAATTTAATGCCTTTGAACGTTATTACTAATGGTTCTTTTTACAGGACTCATAGGAACAGGCTGTATTTTGGGTGGAATTACCAACCTCCTGATCACTCCCGGAGGTGTGGTGAGGCGGACATGAAGCGCAATGCATGCGTACATCATGCGGGTGGACACTGGGGGGGGAATGGCTATATATTTTGGTTTTTCCACTTTTGGCTTTACTGCTTATATTTGTTTGATGTTGGCGTTGATTTTATTTGGTCTTTCAGGTTCGTGGTCAAGAAAGGTGCGCAGCAGGGATGGGCTACGGCCAGCTTTTACTTAAGGTAATTGACGGTTAATCTTGTACACATTGTCATTAGCTAGGACCGGGATATTATTGTATGGAGCCTGCGGGCGTGGAGCACTGATCGGGATTGCAACAACTGTGTGGACCTCACGAAGCGCCACTTTGATTATTTTGGTAACAAACTCCGCTTGGTGAGTGCGAAACTCGTGTCCAACTCTTGGACGGTTTGCATTTACTTTTAGGTTGTTGCTTTCAAACTCTTGTTTAGTGTATTCTTGTCTTTAATGATGTACTTTTCGGGATTCCCAACTTGAGTTTATAATACGAGGGGGGGTTCTCTTAACGCTACGGTCAGTTGACCGGTTCCAGTTAAAAAAAAAAAAATATATATATATATATATATATATATATATATATATATATATATATATATAATTCTATAATAATTATATAAGGAGTTATAAATTTTTTAATATACACAAAAGTATGAAATGTTAATAAATAAATATGTAAGTTACAAAATAGTAATTAATAAAATTAATTATAGAAATAATTTACATGGCAAAATGGATCAATTCTAACTAATCCACTTCATTGTCACATAAACATCTTCCCTAAAATACTCCACTAATTCATTTTCATATATATATATATATGATTTCAACTAGGATAAAGATTCTAAACTGACTAAAGAGTGTTATTTGTATTGAGTATTTATTCGGATGTTGCTCGAGGTTGGTTATCAAAATACATTCGGAAGCTTTTGGTGAAAGGCTTGGGTTGTTAGTGTAGGTGGTTGAAAGTAATAAATTAATGCGTGCAGTTTTTGAAAACGTTTTTGTCTGTTTTTTGCTATTTACTTTCTCTCCTTTTGTTTTTGTCTCATTTTTTTTTTAGCTCTTCTTCAAACTTCCAACTTATTTTCTGTGTAGTATTCCACGTTTTAAATTTTAAGAAAATAATTAGGGATAATCGCATTAAACCCCCTCACCTTTTCCAGATTTTGCACTTCTCTTCCTAACGTTTTTTTTTTCGCAAACCACCCTCCAACCTGTGCCAATTGTATCACTTTGCCCCTACTACTAACTGCCATCTATTTTTCCGTCAAACGTTTCCGAAAATGATCACTTTACCCCCTAAACTTTTCCACCTTTCCTAAGTCCCCCCCTAACATTTATTAATATGTAAAGTTTCATGATCCACTCTACTTATTAATTAGTTATGTAATCTTTATTGTGTTTTATATTATTGAAGAATACATTCCCTTGATATTTATTTTCTTACTAATTTTACGATAATAAATTTATATGAATTATATTTACAATAATCATTGATAAATTAAACTTGACATAATTTTAAATAATTTTGAACGTGTGTGCACATATTTGTCCTTTATAAAATATTTATTTTGGCCCTTATTTAGCATTATATTTCTTATTATATAATTTATTTATTTATGTTAGTAATCATATTTATTTCTAGAACTCTTATTTATGTTTATTTATTGAATGTTTGTCTAATAATAAAACATAATATTTATTCTTTATATTTATTTGTACTTCTTTTTTAATTTAGTATTATAAGAAAAATAGAAAAATATAAAATTTTTCTAAAACTAATTTCATACTTTACAGGGAAATATCATGTTATAATGGATCATATTTTAATAAAATTATGATATATATTATTTGAAAAGAAAAAAGAAATATAACGAATATAGTATATTACATAATTATAACATTAATAATATAATCTCATAAATTGGTGGCCATTCACTCTATCTGAATAATATGTGACAAGTTATATATAAATAAATAATTTGGATTAAATTTACTAAATCTAATGACTATAATTAAAGGTGACTATTATTAGTCACTACGATGCCTGACTAGTAGTAGAATTTTCCTAATTAATTTTATAATATGTAAATTTAGTAAAATTATTTTACTTTGGGACTGTGGAAAACATTAGGGGGCAAAGTGTGATCACTTTCGGAAATATTTGATAGAAAAATAGATGTCAGTTAGTCGTAGGGGGCAAAGTTATACAATTGACAAAGGTTGGAGGGTGGTTCGCGAAAAAAGAAATGTTAGGGAGAGAAGTTGTAATACCTATTAAATAATAATAATAAATTTTCTTATTTTAATACACATATATATATATATATATATGTATATATATATATATATATGTATATATATATATATATATATATGCGTGATAAATTGTACAAAAATTTTGAAAAAAAAAAATAATATATTATAACTAAAGGTATATGCTTCGTAATGATCAACTAGGGAATTCTTGAAAGTTCAAGGATATTATTATAATAAGAAAAAGAGATAAGAAGTACACTTACTTGACTAACCGCATGCCACCTCACTTCTCCTAAATGACTCATCATCTTTCTTTAACCTCATATTTTACAAACAGCAACTTAAACCATTTCTTCTTCTTCTTCAAGAGAAACGAGAAGCTGACAAGAGAGGACCAAGGAATAAGAAATCAAGTTCAAGGTTTTGATTTCTCTTCCTTCTAAATCTTTAGGATAAATTTTGTCTTGTTAATTATTTTCTCTTTTCTTGGGTTTCATGACATTATTTCTCTTCAATTGATTTTGGAAAATTTTTGGGAATTCCATCATAGTTTACCAAGCGAAGGGATTCTTTAGTTGGAATACTCATATCTTACTTAATTCCCTTTATTCTTGATATTGAAGATTGAGATACTTAAGAAATTTTTCCTGTTTCACCCAAACTTCATACCTCGGTATAATTTTAATATATAGGTGAATTGGGATTTTAGGAAAAATGATATAGAGTTGGTTATTTTATTATTATATAGGTGGTTATTATCTTCAATATTAGCATATTGATATTTGGTAATTTAAGGTTCACCACCTATAGATACCTTGCCGTAGCTATGTAATATTGTGAAATAGAAGTTGTTTAGGTTATGTAAATATTAAGTTAGGAAGAATCATATAAACTGACTGTAATTGACTGTAATTAAGGAATAATAGAAGTATTTGATTTTGTAAATAATATCTCCTTTATTTAATAGTTTACTAAAGTCATGATAAATAATATTGAATAGGTGATATTGAAAGGAGGAGTTTGGGATTGAAGTCAACGGAGTCGGAGACGGGTACTATCCAATGTGAGTGTCACTCAAAATATTTTGATAAAACAGGGAGAAGTGTTTTTCTTAAAGTATGTAAATGTTAGAGGTGGACAGTTTGAAAATGAACAGAACTTGGAAGTTTCATTAACCTTATGGATATGGCTCTATTTTATGAAATTTGTGAAATCTTAGGTGCTAAACTAAGAATCATAATTTAAACTACATCTTGCATCATATCCAACGTAGTACTTTATCTCGTTGGTAATGTAGTTAACATTTTGCTGGACCTTATGTATTGCTGTGGAATTAATTTCTATTTGGGCCCATTTCGGCATGGATTTGGCGACCCTTGCGGGCAAGCATAGGGCTGTCGTATTGGCTGGTCGTCATTCCATGGTTTCCGAGTCCCCTCCCGTGCATAGACGGAGCGTACTATGGCGATGGGGTCGTAGAAATAAGCATGTTCCCGGGCATGCCGATATTTAATTGCAAGGTGGCTTCTTGCTTAAGGTGGATAAGGTAGTTTATTCAAGTGGGAGTTATATGGATGGTATAGAAATGAAGATTGTATCCTTTTGAGTTGTTTTGTTTATTGTTATACATTGAAACATCATACCTCATTTCGTGGACTGATTTGCAAGCCAAGAAACTTTATTTCTTTTATTCAAATTCATGTACTTTACCATTTTAACCATCTGTGACCTCACTAAGCTTTTGCTTATTAAATTTCAACTTCTGTCTTAAAAACCTTTCTCCCAGGTCATGAGGACTACTACACTAGTTGAGAAATGAGAGTTTTACACCATATAGATTACTGAAGTTATAGCTTGTAATTTGTATGTATTTTGGTTTGGTTGTTGTGTTATATGGAGGACTTTAGCATATTTTGTCAATGTAGATAGTGTACAGAAATGTAGTACTTAAACTTATGATATGTATATGTTTTTCTGGTGTAAAAATCTTAAATCTTCATTGCTAACATGTGTTAAGGTCATGTAGGCGGGAGTTAGTAGCTTTCTCAAAAATTTCATTTATGTTGTATGGTTGTTATGTCTAGTTGGGGTGTTATAGAAGTGCAAAATCTGGAAAAGGTAAAGAGGTCTAATGGGATTATCCCAAATCTATACTGTATTATATTTGAGAGCGGTCTCATGGCTCAATTGTGCGATTCTGATCCCAATACTATTTTGTGGTTTTTTTGAAATTTTTAATTCTAAATAAATATGTTTATTGGTTCATTAACATTTAATAAAATGTTTAAAGCTTTAACATACTACCTATCAATCCATAATTTAATGCTACAGTTACGATTTTAATTTGGAAATGTTGAAATTGATTGTCCATTATTCTACACAATTAAGGAATATTTCTTTTGATTGGTTGGCTTAGTTCAATATTTTCTTTATAATCTATTAAATACTAATAATGGAGGTGCCATCAATCACAGTTAATTAACTGAAACAATGTTATAGTATCTTTCTGCAATAATAAAATATACTTATTCTCTTTTGCATTCTGGCCATTGCGTAATTTTAAATATGTTCTCTTATATATAATTACGCTTATTTTTCTCAAATATTCACTAATAACTTTTCCTAAATTTCACCCACAACTATCAATTTTTGAATTCTTGAAATTTGAAATTCAATTATCTTTAAGAACATTTTATATATTATACGCATTAAATTTTGCTTATAACCCTCAATATGAAGTGATATGTATTTTTGGAAATTTCGAAATTGCTAGGATGATATTAATTACATAACGCTAACTTATTATTACTAAAATTACTCCAAAAAATATTCTATAATTTAAGTAAGTTTTAATAGTGTTTTAATTGGGATGCTTCTTAATTATCTATAAATACTCTCTTATTCTCCCATCTCTTGACATTTATCATTTTTGTTCTATATGTCGATAGCAATATCATAGAAGTTTTTTAATGTAATTCGTGTGAACTATTCCAGTGTCTTCTTCGTTCTTTAAGTTGTTATGAATCTTTTTCTTTTTCTTTCACTTTTTCAAAAATTAACCTTTAGGTAGGTGATTAGGACTCTCTTGGCTAGAGAAAGAGAGTAAGTGGCAGGACCAGATCGACGGAGGTCCAAGAAAAAATGATGTAATGATCTAGCTAATTACTTGATTGTGTGAAGGATAGTATGTCGTGTTTTTCAGATATGGATGTCTACCTTTATACCTAATTAATATTTTCCTTTATTATTGTTTAGTGTAGTGTTTCTTAGAACTTCTATACTTATTTTTCGAATTTATGATCTTTTTACCATGTAACATGAATTCATTTCTCTGTCATTAGATTAATTATATTTATAAATATATATTCTATTAGCATGTATTTTCTACGATTAAAATATAAAAAATATTAGCATTTGGATAAGTGTTCTCCGCATGCAAAGAAATACTATTTTACATACTTTAGAATTTGGGGTGGATGCCTTCTAACTTTGAGGCACGTGATAAAATTGAACGATCCAACTGATGTTATTCACTTCAAGCTTGATTTTTGGGGTATTCTTTGCATGGTTGTGGAGCTATATACAAAGGTTTTGAAAAGCTTGATTTCAAAATTGGGATTCATTTATCATTGCTGTTGGACAATGTACAAAAGGATTACAAGTCTAAGATTTTCTATTTTATTGTTTATAATAGGTTTAGTTGTAACTTTGATCATTTAGATTATTATTTTAGTAAGCATTTATCTTTTTCCTTTAGGATTCGAGTGTTAAAAGATTCTTTAGCATGTACTTTATAAATTTTCTTATTTGATTTTTTATAATATAAGGTGAGGAGGGCCTCTCTAAAAACTCTACGAGTTGTGGGTTCGAAAAAAAAAAGAAGATATTTAGTAAAAGCGCATTACGAAAGCATTAAAATTGTCAATTCACCTAAAAAAACTAATAGATATTTGGAATAAAATTTTCCAAAATATACTTGCTGAAATATTAGATTAAGAGACCAAGTGAAGAAACATCTATATTTGTAAGTATATAATAAAATTATTTTGATTTGCAACTTATAAAATGTTTACATTTTTTTGGTGAACAAAGGAACAAAAAGAAAATTAATCAGGGCTCATCTCCACCCGAATACAATCAACAATATCCGGGACGGGTCATTCCAAAAGACAATAGACTCCCTTATGTTATATTCACTTATTATTAGAATCATTGGAGTCCTTTCTTTTTTCTTTTATATATTTTTAATCTTTTATTTTACATGTTTAAATGTTCAATATATGTGTTTGGTTGGAAATCTATGGTTTTAATTCGTCTTTTTAAAATCTAAATTTAATTAAAAGTGAGAGACAAAATCATTTCATTTTTATGTTTTAAAAAATTTAAATTTAATTTAGTTTCTAAAAGAAAGTATATTCTTTCTCATTTTCGTGCTACGCACGAGTTAATGCTAGTAATTATTATATATGATATTAAATCTATCATACCGTCATTAGCATATTTTCACATCTTTACTTTTACCAAACATTACTGCTATTTATGAATCTTCTAAACATATTTTAAATTTGTGGATATTTTTCCATCCACTAGTTTGACTACTTATTTATAAAATTAAAGAAAAAGAAATCTTTTATAGGCCAAAAAAGAAAAACTAAATCATGAACTCTACAACTACAAATTGCAAAAAACTTAGTCAACACTACCCGATTTAGACAACATTGAATATGGTAAAAGCAATTTCCAAGGGGATGTTTGCTTAGGGACGAAGGATCCCACAGTTAGGTTGATGCTAGCAAGAAGACAATTAATCATATATATATTTAAAATGGATAAGTTACTTTTTCATCAAATTGCCACATAACATATTTCTATAAATATTTTTTGTAACTCTTAAATCATTTATTTTTTTTAACTCCACTATATATTAATTTTAATTTAGCTAACCATATATTAAGTAAACTCATTCCATAATTTTACACTTAAAAAATAGTTTCACTTATACTTTATTTTCAATCGATTCTTTAAAAAATATATTTTAAAAAATATTATCGCTATTTCATTATATTAATAGTATATTATCACCATCTCATATAAAAACATATATATAGAGAGCTAGGATATAAAATCATGTATTATTAGTTTTTTCTTAATTGGGTTAAAAAATATTTTATTCACTTATATTGTTATTATTATTAATGTTAAATAATGTATTATTAGTTTTTTCCTAATTGGGTTTAAAAAAATATTTTATTCACTTATATTGTTATTATTATTATTGTTAAAAAACTGATAGAGTTAAAAGGAATAATATATGTAAAATCTTGACAAAACAACAATATATGTAAAATATTAAGAGTTTGTCTGATTCTATATTAAGATATCCGATTAATATATATTTTAAATTTCAATCTAAAAACGAATAGAAAATATTTTTAATCTACCTAAAGCAAATACTTATACTTTATTACCACAAATCCATATTTCTTTACGAAAAGTGAATATAATTATTATATTCAGAAAAATTAATAATATCTCAAATATATTATTGGATTTTGTAATACCTAGGTTGAAAGATTCTATTTTTCTAGACAAAATCAATATTTTATAGTAAGTATTAATTTTGTTGTTAGACTTTCGTATTAACAATATTAATTTACAATCAAAGGTTTGGTAATTTATAGGAATATGGTAAGGTGTTTGCTGATTAAATAAGGAAGAATGAAAGTTGTTCGTATATCAATTTTTTACATTTAGCCTTATATCCAGTATTTATTTAATTATTATGATTAAATTAAACCTTAAAAATGTGATATAGTTCATTACTATGTGTAAATATCAATTCTACTGAATTTCAAAATTTTAGTATAAATAATGTAACTACGAAATAAATTCATTCAATTTCTAATCCTTAAATGATCGTTATTTAGTGCATATTTATTAATTATTAGAATATATGATTTGCGTTCTTGATTTATTCTTAATTATCATATAAAATATTTATATAATCCTAAAAGATGTAACCTCTCCTTATAATTTGTAGTTAATTAAATGAAATCTTATGTCATGCATAATATTCATTCAATTACAGCCTTTAATTACTCATGCATTTATTATAACCATAATTTACTTCATAATGCTCCATTAAATTTTAAAAGAGAAATCTAATCCAACTTTTCTCCATATATCCAATTCAAGTTAAAGGAAGAATTTGGTTTTAGCCACACTCATGGCAGTGGCATTTTCTTGCTAAGTCTCACTCTCTTTTTTAATATATTTTATCAAAGTCAATAGCTAATTGTTGATTTATTTTTCTTATTGCAGATATTCTCCGGAAGAATGAAATTGAAAAAAAACTCACAACATTAGTAAGTTAAAGGAATTAAAATATACTTTATAGTATTTTTGAAGTTATTTCTTTTAAATTGTCTTAGCTATCAGATGATTTTCTCCGAAAAACAATGGTTTGGAATACTGATAGTATCATTTGGACAAAGATGTCGATTCAAAAAGTCAGTCGTTTATCTATTTCTTGCAATTGTGTTTGTTTGCCGGCCCATTATATTATTAGTACCTTTTTTATTCCCATTTCATATATTCTCCTCTTTTTATTTTGTTTGAATATTTCAATCTTCTGATCAATTTCTAATTAATAATAAAATATTTGTCGTTTTTTATTTTTTATTTTTCATTTGTAGAAATTTTGTTGTTTTCACTCTCGGTGTTATATATTTGTATCCTTTGCATACCAAACACTAAAATCTCTACCAGGTGATCATGTATATATAAATATATATTTTAATTTTTATGTTAGATTTTTTTCATTTTCATTAACAAGTTTCACACAAAAAGGTAGGTGATCATGATATACATAAAACATATATTTTTCATTTTTATGTGAGAAATTTTCACTTACAATTTTATAAAAGTAAAATTTTCAAACAAATATTATTTTTTAAATAAACGAATCATAGTCAATAATCTTAAAATAAATTTAACAAATACAAATTTTAATTAGTATTAAATATTTAATCGTGTATATGATAATATGAATTAGAAATAAATTTGGTTATATATATTTAAGTTTTACATATATACCTTCTTCATATATCTTTAAATATTTGAATATATATATATATATATATATATATATATATATATATATATATATATATATATATATATTGTCTTAGGAGAAATATTATTTGCGCGGACTTTTATAGTCATGAACCAAATTTGGTATTTACATAAAAAAATATTTTGAAAATTTATCACTCACATATCAACAAAAAATTATTAAATCGATATAATTATGGAAATTGTTTTTGGTTCAACAATGTAATAACGTGTATGGAATTTGGGTATTGTTCTCATTAATGAATATGGAACTTACAAGCTACATTATTTATTACTAAATTATATAATACATATAAATATTTTACAAATCTTATTTTTCTAAATTGTATATTTTGTAGGAAAATAAAACGATTTATGGAGAAAGATATAATTTCACGAGCGCATGGTGCCTTCTTTAGGATAATACTAAATATAGTTTTGGTTCCCTAATTTGAAAAATGACTATTAAATTCAATAAATTTCTGATATCAAATATTTTATATTAAATTTTTATAACCTATATATACAAGTTGTCAAAAACTAAATTATAAATTAACATTAAAATATTAAATTTAAATTAATATTTACTCGGTGCAACTCAAAGGTTAAAAACTATTTTGCATTAAAATCAACTTTAGATCCTTTCATCATTATTTCTTACTAATAAGATCCACTTGTCTTACCATTTTTATATATAAAAATTTATATAGATATAAATTTAAGATATAAATTTATATATATAAGGCATTCACACTGCTTCCTGCACGGTTCAACACTGTGCAGGACTTTTAGAAGGTTTTTACATGGTGCATTGCACGCCGCCCTGTGAAAGGCTGTGCAAAGGTTAAAAATGCAACATGGACGAGAGAGCTTAGTTGATATCTTGGCACTGACATGGTGGCTAGTAATAACTCTAGAGCAGATACTCGGCCATTATTGAAAAAATCCAAAAGAGACTCTGTTCTTGGAAGGCTAAAACATTGAATAATGGCGGGGCAGGCCACGCTTGTCCAATCGGTCACTTCCGCTATTTCGATTTACAAAATGCATACATCTTGTTTTTCTTCATACGTGTGTAAGAAACTAGATCAAATTAATTATAATTTTATGTGGGCTTCGGACTCTAACAGAGGGAAGATTCATCTGGTTGGATGAGACAAGATCATCAAACGAAAGGTACACGGTGGATTGGGCATACGAGAGACTAGGAAATCTAACTTCGCCATGTTAGCAAAACTGGTTGGAAGATTCTACAACGAGAACCATCTATGTGGGAGAGAGCCTTTCAAGAGAAATATTTGAAAGGTGGTGGAATTCTTGACCAAGAGCCTAGTCCGATCGTTTCTCGGCAATAGAAGGGCATTGTGAAGAGTATAAAATCTGTTACAGAAAACATTTCATGGAGGATTAGTGACGGTTCATCCATCTCCTTCTGGTTCGACAAATGGATAGGCAATAAACGCATCTCAGATATATTGGAGTCTGAGATTCTCGAAGCAGACAAGAACTTCTTCGTTTCGACTTTTGGCTCGAACCTCCCATAAAGGTTCTTGATTGTATTTTTGTTGAGGCTAGTAATGAATAATAGCTTTAATGTTTTTTCGACAAAAATAAAATAAAATATTATCTTTACCATTTTAGATAAGTGTGGTGCCAATATTATATTTTTCAATATTTTTTTTCCACTTTTTTAAAATTCTTAGGGTTCTTTTTTTTTTATTGTTTTCTCTTAAAAGCTTCCTTTTCATAGATAAAATTTAAAGATCTGACATGATTTGTTTCTTTATTTATTATTATTAATCAAGTTCTGTCTTTTTTCTTTGAACTGACAACTTAAGAAGTTGATCAATTTTCTAGAATAAAATTTATACAATTCCTATATTTTATATAACTATTAATTATGCAACTACCACTAATATTTTAGATGAAAAAAATATTTACATGATAGATAAAAAATAAAAATTATTAAACTATATAATCTTTACCCAAATATTGTTAATATTTTGTGTATGGTAATTCCTATAAACTATACTTTCATGTTATAAATTAAATATTATATTCAAACTAATTAGAAATTTTTTTAATCTTTCCTTCAGCCATATATATTTTAGTAATTTAATATAGAGTTCATAATTAGCCAAAGCTTATCAAATTTATTTATATATTTTCAATTTTAATATTATATATAAATTAGTTATATGCTTTTATAATTAAATAGGAGTTACAAAATTTTTAATATAAACAAAAGTAAATTGAGTGTTAATTAACCACGTATGTAGGTTACAAAAATAATAATTGATGAAATTAAGTATAGAACAATTTACATGGCAAAAATAAGAAAATCAACTTGTCCATGTTATGGGCACGTAAATATTTTTTCTAAAACAGCTCAGTTAATATATGGTGAAAGAATTTATACAAATATAAATATAAAATTTACTATTGTTTGTTTCCATTCACCCACTTCTATTTCATTACTATCCTTTTTTCCTCGTTTTTTTTTTTTTTTTTTGAGCTAGAATAATGCAGTTATCAAATTAGAAGCAAGAGCTGACCCTTTAAATCTAATTGCCACATCCACCACTAGTTAGGATACTTCTATTTAATTAGTTTATGAGGAGCCTTAAAAGATTTTATGTAGTCTCTTTTTCGGCTTTATAAAGAGCTTATTTTATTTGACTATAGGAATTTTTTTTGGAGGAGTCTTAGGTTCAATCCCCACTAAACATATTATTTGGGAAGGGTGAAGAGCATTAACTGTGACTAAACCCCAAACTAGATTAAGGATCCTCAATATAGGATTACCCCAACTAGTATTTCAAACCAAAAAAAATTGTAGGGATTTTTTTTTTGTCACTATGTCTTTGTTTCCAAGACATAACCCTCACGGTCATCACCATCACCATTCACCACTGCAATACATGAAATCAAATTCAGCTTCGTTCCCCAATCCGTCTTTAAATTGGTGCATGAGGTTGTGGTTTAAGATCACCACTAGAATTGATTATACTTGATTATAGATAGTTTTTTCGAATGACGTGGGATGTTAGGTTTGCTCATGTTAGACAGGAAAGGAACAAGGCAGTTGATACACTTGCAAAAATAGGACACAATTTGCTTGGAGATATGAACTTTATTGTTTGGGATTACTTTTCGGGGGAGTTTACTGCTTTAAGGGAGTAATTTGTTTCTTTTCTTTTTTAACAAAAAAGACAAATTATATAGTATTCGGTAGTAAATTTGGTCGGATTTCATTAACCAAATGTGACAAATGAAAACCAAATATTTAAGGGATAAAAAGTGTTTATCCATCCTAACTATGACAAATTTTGCACTTTACTATCTAAACTTTTAGTTTTTACAGTTTGCTTCTTGAACTCTACAAATTTAGCACTTCGCCGTCTCAGCCGCCAGAAATTCCATCGGAAAATTGCATCATGTCATATAAGAAACATAGGTTTACGTTGTATTGCTTCCCTTAATGTCTCGAAAATAAACCCTCAATCAATTTCAGAAAATATGGAGTTTTTATCACCCAATTGGAATAACGACGACTTTGATAGATTATTTTTAAATATTTAATTGGGTGATAAAAAATTCAATTTTTCTGAAATTGATTAAGGGTTTATTTTATATACGTTAAGGAGAGCAATACAACGTGGACCTATATTTCTCATATGATACGATATAATTTTCCGGTGGAATTTTTTAATCGGAGATGACAAATTGCAAAAAATCATGTAATTTAGGAGGCAAACTGCAAAAAAAAAAAAGTTTAGATGACAAAGTGCAAAAATCGCCATAGTTTGGATGGGAAAAACCATTATCCCAATATTTATAAAAGACCAAATTTGTTAAAATTGATAAATTAGAGGAGTAGACATGTGAAGTAAAATCGGGTAATCATATATATATATATATGAAAATGAATGAGTGAAATGTTTTAAGAAATATGTTTATGTGGCAATGAAGTAGATAAGTTAGAATTGATTCATTATGCCATATAGATTGTTTCAATAATTAATTTAATTAATTATTATTTTTATAACTTACATATGTATTTATTGACTTTCCATAATTTTGTTTATATCAATTATCAAAAAAATTGTAACTCCTACTTTATATAACTTAATTATAGAACTATATAACTACTTTATATAATATTAAAATTGATTTTTTTTTTCAAAATATGGTTTTAAGTAAATTTTAACAAGCTTTAAAGTTATCCATACGGGATTGAATGTTCGTTAATAAAAATAAAGACAAAATAATATATTCAATATATTCCATTAAAAAAATTATATTTAATATTTTAATTTCTAACAAATATTTTTGATATAGCAAATTCAAATGAAAATTTATCTAACTAAAGTAAGAATTTTTTTTAAAATATAAGTTTAAATAAAATTTATTATTATTTTAGTAAGAATTTTTTTTAAAAATATAAGTTTAAATAAATTTTATTATTATTTTAATAATATAAAATAAATAAACAATAAATTTTCTTGATTTTTTTTTTCCAAATACACGTGTCTCATGTTCATTTTGTGGTAGAAAAGTTATATTTTATTTCAATGTAAATAAATTTCTTAAATTATTAGATTTGAGTATTAATATTTTTCATAATATAAAAGAAATTTCAATAATGAAATGAATATTATTATGACTCGATAACGACACAATAACATATTATTTAATAAAAAAATAATAAATAACTATTTTTTCGACCAAAGAGATAGAGATTCCAATTATTATTTATATGATCTATTATTAAATATTTTTTTTATTTTAATTATTATTTTAATATTTCTATAACCGTCATGATATTCCTTCTCTATATATGTATAAATACATATTCTCTCTATTATAAATATTAAATCAGTACTTTGTCATAAAATTATCATATTAGTATTTATGCATTAAAATTAGTTTTTATATACATAATTCCTTATTATTTTATAAAATGAATTACATTGGTATGTATGCTTCAAATTCTAAATTAATAATTTTTGACGTATTGTTAATAATCATATAAAAAAATCTAATATAATTTATTTAATAATATATATTTTATAAGTAAATTACCCCGTGCAATGCAGGGGTTAAAAAGCTAGTTTATAGTGAAAAATTACAATTTTTTTTGCCAAACAGAAACCTATGATGCAATCAAACCAATAAGGGCTAGCCACGTATGCGATACCGCCAATACGGAAAATGAGCAGCGTCACAGCCGGGGAGGGCTACAAGTGGGGGAATTTGAAAATAACTTAAAATTGAGGGACTAAATAGAAAAAAGAGGTGGTTGTGTTTGAATCAAGACGGATCAAAACCCTAGTCCCTTTCCTCTTTCTCTCTCTTCTCAAAACCCGAACCCTTAAAACTTTTGCCTCGCTCGCGCTTTTGTGGCGGCTGATAGCCTGATACTCATCTTCCCTCCCTTTCTCTTCGTCGCTCATGGCCGCCGTTGCTCCTCCGGCAGATCGTATCCTTTTTAATTTTCGCCTTGTGGTGTATATTCTTCCATCTTTGTTTCATGGGCCGCCTTTTAATGGTTCTTATTAAATCCTGATTTGGTGTTTTGTTTTCGTTGTGTGTATGATGTCGTGTTTGTATTGGTTCGTATGGTGTTGTAGATCTGAGCTCGTTGTAACTGTGTGTTTATGCGTCGTTGATTGGTTTTTGGTGAGCTTTCTATATTGTTGGCGTTTCGATCCTTGGGAAGAATTTGCTGTATTTGCTCTTGCAAATGTTTTTTTACCTTTTTATATGTAGATTTTATCTCCTTCAGTGTTGGGAGTTGTTAGCCAAATGATTTCATCCCTGTACCTGGATAAACTATAGTTTATGGGAGAGGAAATATCTTGGAAAGTTCGTGTTTCTATGCTGTCAGGATGTTAGTGTTCAATTGAGATGTTACAGCTATTAGCTCTAAAGGTTTATTTAATTGCATCCACTCTTTCGAAATTTTTTCTTCTTGCAGCATCTGTGTTTTGGTAAATTAGATATTTTTAGCAGAAAAATGTATTTCCTTCATTCATCTTGTTATAGAGGCTTCAGAGTTGCTGCAGAAGTTGACTTTGGACTCGCAAGCAAAGACAGTTGAAATTTCTGATGCCACCAAAAAGGTAATTATTAGCTCAAATTTTTATGTTACAGATATTTGAACAGGAGTCACTTCTTTGGCTGTCCTCCTTTTCTTACGGATGCTGAATCTTAATGTTTGATGCAGCTTTCAGCTGATTCTAACAACATAGCAAATGGAGTTCAGTCAGATCGATCTGTCACTCCTATATTACCAGATTTTATGGATCCATCTGTATGCTACCTTCCAAATGGATACCCGTCTACTGCATACTATTTTAGTGGTATGTAATATCTCCATTATCTGGAGATTCGTCTTCTTGGAAAATATTTTCCACTTCATCTCATTTATTTTATTCTTTAGCTTGACTCTTCCATTGTATTTAGGCTTTGACGGTAGTGAATGGGAGGATTACAGTAGGTACATGAATCCAGATGGGGTGGACATGACTACAGTAAGTTATCTTTAATTCTTTGTTATCTTTAATTTATGTTGTTTACCATTAATCATCCACCCTTTACAATTCAGGGAGCTTATGGGGAGAATGGGTCACTTATGTATCATCATGGCTATGGTTATCCTCCTTATGGACCATATTCACCAGCTGCGTCTCCTGTTCCAACCCTGGGACATGATGGCCAGCTGTATGGAGCTCAACACTATCAATATCCAGCTCCTTATTTCCAGTCAGTACCACCAACAAGTGGTCCATATCCAACCCCAGCTGCCCCCACAAAAGGCGATATGCCCACCTCTGGAGCAACTGACCAAGCTACATTGTCAGTGGATTCTACTAATTCAAAATCTAATGGTATTGTCAATAATGGTGGTGCAAAGGGAAGTAATGGTACAGCGCAAGTGAGGCCAACGTATCAAAATTCTTCTTTTAATGGGAACTATGGAAGAGGTGCTTTGCCTGCATCTGGTTATCAGGACCCAAGATTTGGATTTGACGGTTTACAGTCACCAATTCCGTGGCTGGAGAGTCCATATTTTTCTGATGGACAGCCAAGGCCGGTGACAAGTTCTTCAATGACTTCATCCATTGCAAATGGAAATAATGCCTCTTCGAGGAATCAGAATTACCGTCCTCACATGATGGTGCGCTGAAAAAGAATTATCCTTTTTTGTTGTTTTAGCTGTATTCTTTGTCCCACTCAACCTGTTTTTTCCTAATAAAAAGTGTTATAGAGTTCTATAAGATGGACAAACTGGGTGACAAAATATATTTCGCTGCATGTTATTTTTCTTAGAAGTATTGGATAATTAGTCTTTGACTTTGTGTACAGTTAGTTTTAATTGGAACTTTCCTTTTAAATTGCCTAATTTGTTTGCATGTCTGAAAAAATTTGAAGCGTTCTTAAAATTGTTATTTGTTTGTTTAGTTGGTATAATTTGAATTATTTAGAAAACAAAAAACATAACAAATAATATCTGAATAGTTAGCGCCATAGACAATTTTCTAACTTAGATTTTAATGCGTTTTTCTCAGGGTTTGCACCAACCAAGGTCAATGTCTGCCATGAACAACACCAGTGGTTATATTAATAGAATGTATCCCAGCAAATTATATGGTGGTCAGTATGGGAACACTTACAGATCAGGTTTTGGCTATGGATCTAATGGTTACGATACTCGATCAAATGGACGTGGCTGGATGGCCTATGATAGCAAATACAAGCCCAGGGGAAGAGGGAACGGCTTTTACAATTATGGAGAGAGCATGGACGGCCTTAATGAGTTGAATCGTGGACCAAGAGCCAAAAGCACCACCAAGAATGCAAAGGGCTTTACGCCAGTGGCTTTGGCTGTCAAAGGGCAAAATAACATCCCATTGACTGGGACAGTTGACACCGAGAAGGAGATATCAAGTGCAACCCCTGATCGTGAGCAGTACAATAAGCTGGATTTTCCTGAAACTTATTCTGATGCCAAGTTTTTTATTATCAAATCCTATAGCGAGGACGATGTCCATAAGAGCATAAAATACAATATCTGGGCTAGCACACCCAATGGTAACAAAAAGCTCGACACCGCTTACCAGGCTGCTCAACAGAAGCCTGGAGGCTGCCCTGTTTTTCTGTTTTTCTCGGTAAGAATTGTAATGTTAATAAGTTGTTTGCTTTTTCGGGCCATTTTTACACCCATTGCTCAAGTTTGATAACTCTTAAATAGCTCAAAGGAAAATCTTGAGTCAATTTCATTGGTTGTCTAATTTTTAATTCTATTTGAGATCTGGCTATTGAAACTGTTGATTCCATTAAAGTGGTTTTTCCATGTTCTACGATACATATTTCATTTTTACTGACATGTATGGATTAATATATAGGTTAATACAAGTGGTCAATTTGTTGGTGTCGCGGAGATGTTGGGCCCTGTTGATTTTAATAAGAATGTGGAATACTGGCAGCAGGACAAGTGGATTGGTTGTTTCCCTGTTAAGTGGCACATTGTGAAAGATGTTCCCAATAGTTTGCTGAAGCATATTATCCTTGAAAACAATGAGAACAAACCTGTCACTAATAGCAGGGACACCCAAGAGGTATTTTCATATCCACGATTTGGTTTGTTTGTAGTTGGTTTAATATGATTGAAAAATATTAATATATGAAAAATTGTTTTTTATGTAGGTTAAATTGGACCAGGGTCTTCAGGTCCTTAAAATATTCAAGGATCATTCAAGCAAACAATGCATCCTTGACGATTTTGATTTCTACGAGGATCGCCAGAAGAAAATCCAGGAGAAGAAAGCCAAGCAACAACAGTTCCAGAAACAGGTAACATAAGTGGGTGTTTGCTCGAGCTTTTACTTTTTACTAAGCTAAATATGTGCTGAAGTTGTAGTAAAATTGATGATTGTTTGAGAAAAAAGGATGAGAAGCACTTTTGTATTTACACTGATACCATGCTCTATCTACAGTCTCAAGTATGGGAAGGCAGACCCGCTGAAGAGAAGATCAAGGAAAGTACAAACGTTGATGTTAAGCCTCAGAAATCAGCAGAAGTGGAAGCCGAACCAGCTGTTCTCGCAAATGGAGATGTTGAGAAGACAGTAAAATCTACTGCTGCTAACGGAGTTGCAACTAGTGCCTAGCTTCCAGGTGGTTCATGGGCGGTTTATGGGTAGTTGGTTCGAAGCATTGTGCTGCCCGTATCTGCTGTTGTTGCTGCAGTAACTCGATGAATTTTCCCAGAGAGCAAGCACAGGAAATGAGTTATGCAGCATTACAGCCCCATTTTTCTAGTGATGGGTACTGTTTGGTTGGTTGTCCGAGTTATAGGGAGGGTTGTTTTTCTTATTAGCTTTTGTTGTGGTTTTTATTTTCTTAATGGTTTTAAGAGTTCTGTTTTTTGTTTTTTCTCTTTTTTGGCCCTTTTCTCTTTGTGGTGTAGTGTGTCATCCTTATCTTGCAAAGCTTGCTTTCTTTTTGCTTTGGAAAAGACAGTGGGAGGTGGGAAAGCATTGCGTTATAGTTTATTTAAGAGTTTTTTTCTTTATATATAATTTTATATTTTGCTTCATTTTCTAAATTATACCGCACTTTTGAGACAGACTTAGCCACACAACACTCCTAAATTCTATTTTAAGAATGACAAATTAGTAATTAAGAAATCTTTCACCTAATAAATCAGTAATAATAATGTAACCTGTAAATTTTTGAAGTTAAATATGTGAATGGAATAAATCATATATTTATATAGGTGAGATATTTCTTAATCAAGACGAAGAAATATTGATTTGTTCTTTTTGATATACACATGCAACTCACGTGTTTTGTAATATTCTTTTTAATTTCATCAAAAAATTGTAATATTCCTTTTAATTTCATCAAAAAATATATTAGGCATCAATTTATAAAGAAAAATAAAATTTAAACAGTAATTGTTCAAATTTTGAAGGTCAGACACTATAAGAGTATCAAAGTATTAAGTGCAAAAGATGTTTAACCCAGAAAAAAACATAGTACCGTACTATGTGTGGTGTCGCTAAATGCTAATCACTAGAGGAAGTTGGATACCTTTTTTCTTTTTTTTATATAAATTCAATGATTTTATTATTATTTTTATTTTATTAGATTTAATATAGAATAAATATATTATTGAATTCTTTTTAGAATTAATACAAATATAATTAGGATATTATAGAGCACTGAGTAATTTAAGGAGTATAAATATCAATTCTCCTAACACAATTATATATATTATTAAAGAAAAATAAAATAAATTTTAATCAATAAAGTAACTTTTAATATTTTATACTTTAAAAATAATTTTCAAGAAGAATTAAATAGAGAATACAAGCTTACAAATATATACGGACGAAAAAAGAAACTTCTAAATATATAAATGGTAATATATCATTATATCTCTTAAACTACACAAAATTTCAAAATTTTATTAAAAACTTGATTTTTTTAAAAGAGAAAATTATAAATCATATATTAAATAAGAAAATGAGTTAAATAAATAAGTAGTAATTTGTAGTACCCCTCTCTAAGACTGGGAAGAGGAACACCACACCCGAACTGAGATAGATTCCCGAGCAAGGCCGGAACCCCACTCAAAAATCCACCCCAGCGAGCGACAATCACTCAAATAAACTGACAACAACAACTAGTCCAACAACAACAATTCTAAAGGCAATCGGAGTGCGGAAGCAATAAAACATAAAATACCAGATAATATACATAACTAGGGGTATGCAAAAAGACCGAAAAACCGAATCAAAACCGGTCGAACCGGGCCGAACCGATCCGAACCGGTTGGTGTTTGGTTCGGTTTCGGTTTGCAATATATATATTTTTCAGTTTAAAACCGATGGTTAACCGGTTAAAACCGAAGTGAGAAACAATGGAAAATAATTTAAGTTCCTAACCCTAATTAAGCCAGCAGCCTGCTAACTATCCGCCGCCCAAGGCCCAAGCATTAATCCATTACTCTCTTTCGGCTAGTTGTGCACCGCCCAAGCATTAATTAATTCATTTCTCTCATTTCAAATTCCAATCTTGAGTCTCTTACTCACAGACTTTCACTCGCAAATCGCTCTCTCCCACTTGAGTCTTGAACTGCCTTCATGGAATTATTAGATCTCTGTTATCAATAGTTGATGGGTTCTCAGAATTTTAGCTTTTATATGTTGTGTTTCGTGAGAAATTGATGGAAATATGTATATTCATGCATTGCAAGATTTCTGAATAGTTGAAGAATGGAGGCGGAACCCATTTGGTTGTTCTCAACTCTCAAGTATATTCGTATGGTGGTTTAAGTTTTCTTTTTTTTTTCTTTTCTAACATAAGTCCGGTTTTTCGGTTTTCACCGAAACTGGACCGAACTTTTTCTGTTAAAACCGAACCAAACTGAATCTACTACGGATCGGCTTTGGTTTTCATTTTTGGGGAACCGAAATTTCGGTTAACTGACGGTTCGGTTCGGTTTTGACAGGATGAACACCCCTATACATAACCACATAAAGTAATAATTCTCAAGTAATTAACAATATTATCCTATGCTTTTCAGAGGCTCAACTACAAGAGTAAAGTCTAATACAATTAATATAATTCTTTCAACTACAACAAAAACAGTAATATAAAAATCAACATCAAGACCAGACTGTTGTTGGACACTAAACGGAATAAGACCAAGACCTGAATCAAACCTATACCTGCTTTTGCCAACTGACCACAAAGGTGACACTGCCACCCGTCCACCCGTCTGCCTGAAGGAACTTGAAGCAAGAATCAAATCACGAGGGTGAGTATAAATGATACTCAGCGAGGGGTTATATAATATAAGTATTGATCACAGTTCGTCATTTTCATTCAAAATCAAAATGGTGAATGTTGCTTGTTTTAAGAAATTACATAGATAATAATATAAGTTGTAAAACTATACGTCAAAGCAACATGGTCTCAGCTTATGTTAAACAGTCAAAAAGTGACGAACAGATCATTTGAAATCATTTTAGCACATAATTCAGCCGATACTTTACAAGATAATCTAGTTAATTTATAAGCTCATTTAATCAGCATTAAGGTATCGGTAACATAATCAATCAGTAAATAAATGACGAGACTTATAATTTAACTAAATTGATTAAAGCAGTAAACAAGTTCGATACTTTATTGTCCCGGCGAGCACGGGCGGCCCATTCCTCCTTATATCTCCACAAGCAATAAATACTCCTGCGCCATTTGTCAAATTCCGAGGCTACTCGGATATTCAACCGATCAATCATGTAGGTTTGAGGAAAAACGTGCAACAAATGCAATCGTCCTCCATCTCCCCAACGAAAGACTAGCCAACCACCGACCGGTCTTCCATTGGAAATTACAAGTTGGAAGTTATACTTTGGGATCTATATCCTAGACGCTTGTCTCCAGATCTCACCCTCCATATAACCTCTGGGGCCATTTAATTCATTCATTATCAGTATCGTTATCTCGCTTCGAAATCGTTACACTATGTTTGGCCAAAAAGGCCGTTCGAGACAAGTTTAATTGTGGGGCCCGAAGACCAAAGTCCGCCTGTGAAAACAAATCGGGTTTTCTTGTCTCTTGTTGAAACCATTTATAAATCATATACAT
This sequence comes from Verbena officinalis, assembly GCA_958496215.1. NCBI lineage: Eukaryota > Viridiplantae > Streptophyta > Magnoliopsida > Lamiales > Verbenaceae > Verbena > Verbena officinalis. The sequence goes on along the minus strand of OY292386.1, from coordinate 34,635,400 downwards.
ATGTCATTTGATATTGAAACAGTTGATTAACATCATAAAGATAATAATCCAATATTTAATATGATATAATGAAGCTGGAAAACAATAAAACAATAATGAAAGCAGGACGATAAGTTGGTTCGCAATATATACGATTCTTACTCTAGTTGAAAGTATTTTAAACCCTCACCTGAAAAGCTCGAAGAAAAGATACAACGGTCAAATATTCCTCGAGAAAAACACCTGAAACTAACAACCGAAGAAACCACATAAGAGACTAACACGACGCACGGCTTACGAGGGATATATAAAGCAGTTAGAAGCACTTAAAGCACAACTTCTATTGAAGTACTCACAAAATGCATTTAAAACAATTAAATGAGATATTGTAATTAAATATGCAAAACATGTTAAAACGCAAATTAAAGTTCACATTCATGCCCAAAATGCTATAACAAACAATCATGCAAGTTTCGGATCAATCAAACAAGTTTTGGAAAACAGCTTAAAAAATCTTAAACGAGAAAGTTACTATTCACAACCCAAACGAGTTCCGAAAATTCCAAACTTCGCGAATTATTAAATCTCATGATTTCTAGGATCTACTGGTGAAATCGGATCTCAAACCGGAGATCGAACAAAGAAAATAGCTCAAAATTACTATTCATCCGTAGCCAATATTCTGAAAATGCTGAAATACATGCCACGGGATAGGTCACAGTTTGCCGCATACTGTGCGTTTACATGATCACGGTATATGATCACTGTTTGCTACATACCGTGAGAAGGCTGTCACATACCGTGAGAATGAACTCTCACGGTGACATGATCACGAGAACGCTCACGGTTTGCAACAAACCGTGAGGTTCTTCAGAATGCAGCAGAACGTAGAGCTTCAAACACAGAGTTCGGGAATTATCCCAAAAATCCTCACAACATCAAAATTCATCGGTTGATCACTCTAAAAATCATATATATGCATCTACCAATCATGCTCGTCATTTAGACACTAAAAACACGTAAATCAAACGAGAAACAATCACAAATCACCAAAATTAACAATATATAAACTATTCATCATCTAACTCAGAAATTCGGCAAAACGAACTGAATTATGGGAAAAGTTGATACTTAATCGAAGGTCGAGATACGAGGAACACGTAGGAACGAACGGCACGAGAATCGGTCGAGAAATGGGATCGTGAGGACGGATCGAAGATCAACTATCAAGTTTCTCTCTTCTCTCTCTCTCTCTCGTGAAAACAAGAAGGAAAAAGAAAATAAAGAGAAGAAAAAGAAAAGGAAAAAGAAAGGAGAAAATGAGTTGTTTATTCAAATAGTCAACCCGGCTATTTTTAGACGGAAGGGCAAAACTATCATTTTGGAAAAATCTCGGGGTTTAGATCGAAATCAACAAACGAGTTCAACGGATCAAACGAGAAATTAAGGAAAGAAATTGAATTGCGTATTCTGGATTAATTCTAAAATACGGGACGTTACATAATTATTTATATATTAAGAAATCTTAGAAAAAAGAAAACTAATAAGTTAGTAAAAAATTAAGAGGGATATTTTTGTCAAATAGTAATAGATTTGGAGTATAAATAACAATTAAGGAGTGCAAATAACAACTCCAATATATATATTTGGGATAATGATTTTTTCTCATCCGAACTATGTCGATTTTTGCACTTTACCATCTAAACTTTTTTTTGTTGTAGTTTGACTCTTGAAGACTTGAACTACACGAATTTAGCACTTTGTCATCTCAGCCGCAGGAAATTCCACCGAAAAATTGCATCGTGTCATATGAGAAACATAGGTTCATGTTGTATTACTTCCATTAACGTCTCTTAAATAAACTCTCAATCAATTTCAGAAAACTTGGAGTTCTTATCACCCAATTGAATATTTAAAAAATAATCTATCAAAGTCGTCGTTATTCCAATTGTGTGATAAAAAATCCACATTTTCTGAATTTGATTGAACGTTTATTTTCGAAATATTAAGGGGGACGATGCAACCTGAACCTGTGTTTCTCATATGACACGATGTAATTTTCCGGTAAAATTTCCGGCGGCTGAGATGGCAAAGTGTTAAATTCATGTAGTTCAGGAGACAAACTGCAAAAAAAAAAAAAAAAAAAAAAAAAAATAAAAATAAATAGTAAAATACAAAAATCGCCATAATTTGGATGGAAAAAAATCATTATCATATCCCTTTATATTTTATACCATGTGGTTTAGCATTGTAGATACAATGTTGAAATAGTCTTCTATATTACCGTGCTGTTTTTAGTTTTTATTACATATTATTTTAGATTATATAAGATATAAAATAAACAAACTCATTTCATTGTCTATAAATGATTATCATTTTTGTCATTAATTGCTAAATTAAAATACAAATTAATTTTGAAAAATATTTTTTCTTTGATTTTGGTGCATAGCACGGGATTTACACTAGTATATTTATATAGGTAGGAAATTTCTTAATCGGATTAAGAAGAACATCTTTTGTAGTATTCCCTTTTATTTCACCAAAAAATATATTAAACATCAATTTATAAAGAAAAATAAAATGTATATACCAATTGCCAAAATATAAAAGTATTAGGTATCCAAACATGTTTTAACCCAAAAAAATCGTACCGTACTATGTATGGTGTCGCTAGATGCTAAGCACTAGAGGAAGTTGGGTGCATCATAATGGTGACAGCCTCCGACTCCTACAAGCCTAATCTCACTCCGCCGTAAACCACAATATTATTAAAGTCATATATTATGTGAATTGAAAAATTACACGTGAATTTAAATATTCATAATTATAAAAATAATTATAAACGTGTCGTAGCAGTACGGCAGGTTGGGCAAAATAACAGAAAATTATAGAAACCCAATTGATAAGGTATAATTTCGATCAGACACGTGGCATCATCGCAGCGATGAACACCGATACATCCAAGGGTAGAACCAAGCCTCTAGACGGGTTTATGTCCCCGATCAGAGAACCTTATGATTCGATCGGATTGAGAAATGATCCTAGCCGTCGTTCAGATCGTTAGATCCTCGGTGCCTGAGCTGGCTCAACCCATATATCTAACAGTCCAATCACTCAGCCACCAAATATTAAATGGAGGACAGTACCCATCTGACACCACCTTACTAGTTAAGGTATCCCGTAGAATCTACGATCGATACATTAACTGGGCACCTAGAAGAGTATACTTAGTGCATGTTATGCAACATTATAAATACCCTTCATTAATTATTAGTTGGTAAACACATTTATTATTTCCGAACCCAATATTTCTCTCTCTATACCATTTTAGTCTAAATTTACTGATTTGAATATCGGAGATTCTATACTAGAGATAATTCTCTCCGGCCAAATAATTTCCTGTTTATTTATTTCATGTCGAAGTGGATCCCTCATTATAGATTTAACTGTCAATTAAACGATCGAAGTTCGATCCACGTGCCTTACCCAAAAACCGAACTTATCACCAATTAGGTAGATCAAATAAATTATAAAATAAACGAGGTCTAATCTCATCTAGCCATTAAGATAAGTACACTTACCCACCACGTGGATCGACTGGATTATTATAAAACCAAGGAAAAAAAAAAAGGAAAAAGGGTGAAAGAGTCATAGAAAGAAAAAACATCGTAGCTCAAATATTTCTTCAACCGGCGATGGATTTTGTACTGTAAGAGTGCACGAGCTGCCTGAATTTGGAATCAGTAGCAGAAGCAGTAGTTTACCTTTGTCTTCGTTCTGGGTTGCTTGTACAATACAACCGATAAACAGAGACTGATTGAAAATGGGTAGCTACTTGAGGAGAAGTGGAATTCGGAGATTGACTGCGATTTCGAGGACGGGAAGTTGTGTTGATGGAGGAAGGAGCAATTTGAGGGGACTTTCCACTGGCACGGATGAGCTGACCAAGAGTAGCAATGAATGTGGAAGCAGTAATAATAAGCCGATCAATCTTTTCTCTGCTGTTAATCAAGCCCTTCACATTGCCTTGGAAAGCGACCCCCGGTATCCCCCTCTCTCTCTCTCTCACACACACACACACACGTGTTTGTGTTTTGTATCTATTTCATTCTAAAGGTGACGTGCTTTGAATGAAAACTAGGAAGTTTTGATCATATATGTTTCTGTAAAGATGATCAGTTAACAATTCGTAATTCATGTGAAAATTTGCTGTTTCTGTTGTATGATTAGCTGAATGAGTTCATTTTTCTGCGGCTTGGTTTCTGTTCAGGTCTTATGTATTTGGGGAAGATGTTGGATTTGGTGGTGTTTTCCGTTGCACTACTGGATTGGCTGATCGGTTTGGCAAAAATCGTGTTTTCAATACTCCTCTTTGTGAACAAGTACTCACCTATTTCTGTGGCATATGCACATTTTATTTATATCCTGCTAAGCAAATATCTTCAAGTTTTGGGACATTAGATTGTTGCAGTTAGTGTTCTGTAGGTGGTTGTGGTTTGATGAAGAGGGTCTTATGTAATAAAGGGTGGTTTTTCCTGCAGGGCATTGTTGGCTTTGCTATCGGTCTGGCAGCTATGGTGATCATTTAAGATGGATTCCCTTCATCAATATTCATTTAAGATTCAATATATGAATCTTGAAATTCTCTTCCTTTTTTCTTTGCAAATGCTTGCTGATTTTGTGCTTCTATCTATCACAAATTCTAGGGGAATCGGGCTATAGCTGAAATTCAATTTGCAGATTATATCTTTCCAGCTTTTGATCAGGTATGAACAGGGATAGAGCCTGGAGCGGATTGTATGGGGTGGGGATAATTAATTTACTGTTAATTAACATCGATTGTTTTCTATTTTATAGATTGTAAATGAAGCTGCTAAGTTTAGATACCGGAGTGGGAATCAATTTAACTGTGGAGGTAATTAATCAAGTTGTGAACTGTACCTATTTCTTTCACTGTCTTCATTGCATTTTCTAATGCTTACACTCTTCTTAGGTTTAACAATCAGAGCACCTTATGGAGCTGTGGGCCACGGTGGTCATTACCATTCACAATCTCCTGAAGCGTTTTTCTGTCATGTTCCTGGTATTAAGGTATTCCTTTCTAGGCTTAAGTGTTTTATGTTTCCTATACTATTGTTGACCTCTTAACATTATGATTGTTACATTTAGTTTTATTTCATGTTCCGGAAAAAGTGGTTAAAGATAGTTTGTGTGTGTGTGTGAGTTACATCTCAAAGATACTTCTTGCTGCTAGTATTAATTCTATTTTAGAAAAGCTCAGTTATATAATTAAGTCTCTTTTCAAATCATTCATTATGATTTAATAGAAGAAGTCAAAATTAAGGTTTTGACAGTCTTTGTGAATGTATAGTGCTTCTTTTCACATAATAACTTTTTCCGTGTTCCTTTTTAGGTGGTAATCCCACGTAGTCCTCAGCAAGCTAAAGGATTACTATTATCGAGCATACGTGACCCAAATCCAGTTGTATTTTTTGAGCCAAAGGTATATGTTTATTTCCTTTTAATCAGCCCAGTATGGTTAATGTTTTAATTACAAGCATTCACAACATGGTTGAATTGTCTCAGTGGCTATACCGGCTTGCTGTAGAAGAAGTCCCCGAAAACGATTACATGTTGCCTCTGTCTGAAGCTGAGGTATGCTAATTTTATGTTCCTACTAACATTGTACAAAAAAGAAAAAAAAGTTCTTACTAACAAATTAGTTCTGCGACTGAAAAATTCTCAAAAATCTCAGGTGATTCGTGAAGGGAGTGACATAACGCTTGTTGGATGGGGAGCTCAGCTGCAAATCATGGAACAGGCCTGTATTGAAGCTGAGAAGGTAGGTGGTCCTGCACATGTTCAATGTATCAAAATTTTATTTGCTTAATAATTTATTGTAATAATTACAATGCCCCTATAACTATAGGCAATTTTACACAAATTTACGGTCTTGCATAACTCACTTATAACTTATTTCAACCCTATAGATACCTCTCTATTGATTATTTAACATAGTAAATTTGATGACATAAATTAATATTCCAGTCAACTTCTCAGTCTGCATATAATTTGGATGATGTTATAGGAGCTTATTAATCATTTTTCCAGCTTCAATTGGATCTGGTAAAAGGGGATATATGTAATTCTGAACAGGAGGGGAAGTTTTTGTAATTATAACATAGATGTGGAGGTCAGCCGTCAGTGTGATTGACCCTTATTATGAAGTTTTTCAAAGTTAGGGTGCCCTCCTGCAATTTGGGATTGTTGAGTCATTTGATGATCTTAAATATCAAAATTTTATGTGTCACTTAAGTTTCTTTCTGTATTACGTGTTGGTGGTCATTACTCCCTTATCCTTGTGCTGATGAGACGGTTAAAACCACAACTGGATTTTCTTGTGACGTTCTGATCTTTGAATATTTTAACATTTTGTAGGATGGTATCTCGTGTGAGTTAATAGACATAAGAACTCTAATTCCATGGGACAAGGAAACAGTGGAGGCCTCAGTTAATAAAACTGGAAGACTTCTGGTGGGCATCATTTTCTGTATACTAATTATGTTCTCTGATGAAGATAATAATACTATTCGAAACTTATTTGCATCACTTTTCTTCTGTAGGTTAGTCATGAAGCTCCAGTAACAGGTGGATTTGGTGCTGAAATTTCTGCCTCTATAGTTGAACGTTGCTTTTTAAGGGTAAGAATTGAACTTTGTATTATTTCTGAATTATTTGGTTGAGAAGAAGTTTATGTTTTTCATTCGTTGTGATTATTCTCCAAAGATGAGAGATGCGTATGAGATTTAGTAACTTTTGCTAACATATGAACAATTGGAGGTCAATCCTGTCCAAAAATTAACTTATTCTGTCTCCAACATTTATTTGTTAGTTACTTCCTTTGTTGATCACTACAGACTTAAAATATGTTACAATTCAAATTCTAATAACCTTTCAATATATTTCTTGCATTTATGGATGATATTGCCAAGTTTCTAAATACAACATTCGACGAAATCTCAACGATTGAAATGGGTTATTTGTAATTCCAAAACTAAGAGGGGAAGTTTACATAACTGCATATGACATATCCTTACAAGGGAGGTCACTGTCATAGGCTGATGAAAACTTTTGTGATAATTCATGTTCATGTTAAATTTTAGTTCACCTATGGATTGTTGTAACTTGTAGCCATTCACTGTCAGTCTGCCATAATTCCGATAAATAAGTTCATCTTTTATGAATTCTTCATATTCTTTCTCTCTGGGTAGAAAATCTTGAGAAGTTCGTTTGAATTGTTTCGCAGTTAGAAGCTCCAGTAACCAGAGTGTGTGGCCTCGATACACCTTTTCCTCTCGTATTTGAACCGTTCTACATGCCAACTAAAAACAAGGTTAGCATTATTCAGTATTCTTGTTTCCAAGTCCACACATACTAGAAAATGAATTTCAAATAACACCGCCTTAATTTTTCCTGCAGATATTGGATGCCATCAAATCCACAGTAAAGTATTAGTATATGCTTCAGTATAGGTAACTATCAGGCATCACATATTCGTAAATCGTATTACTAAGTATTTCTTACATTAGTTTTTGCAAACCAAGAACTCTGTGAACTTTCTAACAATTGAGAATTTCAAAAGACATTATGGTAAGTGTTGAAACTCTTGAAACATTTTGCTGATACATGTTTTGTTATTTATGCAGATACTTAAAAGGAGATAATTGGAAACAAATAGGAGAAATGAAGGTTTTTAATTATTGCAGCAATATGTATTGAAAAATCATATGAACTGCAAAATATTTCAAAAATGAACTCCAACTTCTTTATTTATTATGATTGAGAAAACCTTTAGTTAAATAAAATAATGAAAATTTAAGTAATATGATTCAAAACTAGAATAATAAATAATTTAATATGGGCTTATTGTATCCACAATTGAGAAAAAGATGAGCAATAAGCACCAACCTGCAAAATTGCTTAGCAACTTCTTCACATTCACCTGCGTTATAGAACCATATACAATTTACCTCTTGAGAAGCATTTCAATATAGTAGATACTAGATATGGCCAATTACGAGAAAACTTTGAGGTTTATACATTTTATGAAAAACATCCTGAAACTTTGTAACTTTACATTTTTTTCCTTAGGGGTAATTGTAAGGTGTTTTAAGGGGTATTATGCATACCTTTTTATATTTCTATCAAGGGGGGTATTTCTAAGATTTCAGCTGATTAGGGGTATTATAATATTTCACTGTTTCAGGGTGTTTTCACGAAAAAAAAAATCAGACATTAGGAGTTTTTTGTAATTATACCTAATAGATATGGAACTGCGCTTCATGCTCCCAATAGCCCAAGAGATTCAACTCTAGATTATCTGCTTGTGCAACAAATTCAGAAACTCTTTATATATATATATATATATTTTGGTGTAATCCAGTTCGGGGTTTCGTCATAGTTAAGACTCTTTACCCCTCCCAACGAATGTGTTTAGTGGGGATCGAATCTGAGACTCTTTCCACAAACTCAGCTTGTATTACCAACTGAGCCACACCACGTTGGTAGAAACTCTTTATATGCATGGAGCATGCTTAAATCTATCGCATAAGTTTGACAAGATTCCTTAGCGGCAAAATTGCATTTTCCGTCCTGTAAGTAAGGGTCTAGTCCAATTTTGGTCCTATAAGTTTTTTAGTTAACGCATTTAATCCTTTATGTTTCTAAGTTTAACACATTTAGTCCTAGTTACTCCTAGGGATAACATATTTAGTCCGATTTTAGTAACACATTTAGTCTTTTATATTCCCTCACCATTTTCCGGCCAAAATCTAACCGTAGCAGCACATTTAGTCCGGTAAGTTTGCTAGCATACAAAAAAAAATTAAAATTAAAATATATTTTATCGTTAGAGTGCAATGGGTCTTGTAACATTTTAAATTTTATAATTTTTGGGAAATACTAAAAAAACTCCTAAAATGAACTTGTATATCCAAAAAACCCATGATTATATTTATTTATCTAAAATATCCATTCTACAAATTGTTCATTCTAAAATCCATTCTACAAATTGTTCATTCTAAAAAACCCAAAGTTTAATTTTTAGACTAAACTACCCTTAAATATATTTTAGATTTAAAACATAATTATTAGTTTTTATAATATATATATATATATATATATATTATTACCAATTATGTAGAGAATTATATTTCTGTTATTGAAAGAGAGTATAAGTATTCTCATAATAGAAAGATTTTAAAAACAATTTTCCCTCCTTCTCAATCTTTTCATATTGAAAAAGATACTGAAACAAGGTATTATAATGCTTTCCAAAAACTCATTGATAGTGAAGTTTTACCTATTACCACTGCTCATATTAATGGTTTAATAAAACAACAGAATTATAGTAATATCTATTTAATTGTCCTTGGAGAACAAATTGTGTCTTTACATGACAGAGTAGAAAAATATATATTATATATATTATAAAAACTGGCAAAAGCCATGGAGTTTTTATTATATTTTTTATCATTATGTTTTTAGTATGATCAATTTTATAAATAAAAATTTAATATATTAAATATTTTTGGAATTTTTTTTTTCAGTTAGATGTGTGTGTAAATATTTTCTTAAATTCTATTTATAAAGTATAATTAATTGAGATAATGTAATTTTTCAAAATTAAATAAAACAAAACAAATTAAAGTCTTGATAAATTAATTTTTAATTTTTAATTTATAAATTAAACAAAAAAAGTAATTTAAGAAATTAAAGGGTAAAATTGTCAAGAAAATGGCTCAAAGTCAACATTTGAGTTTTTCTAGATGATAAATTGATGGTATGGTATTTTAGATTAACAAAAATATTCATGGATTTTTTGGATATAAAAATTTATTTTATGGGTTTTTTTTAGTATTTTTTCTTTTTTTTTTTATCTGTTAGCAAACTTACACGACTAAATGTGTTGCTACCGTTAGATTTTGACCAAAAAATAGTGAGGGAATATAAATGACTAAATGTGTTACTAAAATCGGACTAAATGTGTTATCCTTAGGAGTGACTAGGACTAAATGTGTTAAACTTAGAAACATAAAAAATTAAATGCGTTAACTAAAAAACTTACAGGACCAAAATTGGATTAGACCCTAACTTACAGGACGAAAAATACAATTTTGCCTTCCTTAACAGGTACCAAAAATCCAAGTTTTGCACCAACCAGCGAATAAAATTTACGAATTTCAGCATAGGAAATATAAGCGGGTTAAAAAATTAACCTAGAATTTTCACCGAATTGTGGCTCCCATAGACATGAACCCCCAAAAAATTACAGTCAATTACAGTAGCCAAAGTTAACAACTAAAAAATGGCGATTATATCTTAATCTTGCCTTTTATTATAGTATCTGATTTCAGAGTTAACCGATTTCAAATTGATAGGTTAACGCATTCTCAATTTAACAACAAAATTATAAGCATAAAGAGAGTAGATGATCGAGACGCAAGCATACTCCCGATGTTGCCTCCGACAAGGACAAGGATGACCGAAAATATCTTGGTCACACGCTGATCATTTAAACTAGTAAATATAGCACACTCGATGCGTGTGTAATATACAATTACAATATTATTAATAATATATAAATTTAGGTAGCATAAATTCATAAATATTATTAAAAAATTTATTTATGATAATATTAATTATTTTCAATATATTTACAAAATTTCTTTTTTTATATTTACAAAACTTGTGGCATATTAAAAAGTAATTTTTATAATTAAATAAATAAATAATTTAAATTATTGAGGAGTTTAAATATGAAGAGAGAGGGAGAGAAGTGAGAAAAGAAAAAAGAGAAGAAAAACAAAGTGAAAAAGTGGGAAGAAGAGAGAGAAAAATATTGATATTAAAGAAAAAAATAAAAAGATAAGGAAGAAGAGATAGAGAAAATAATAAAGAAGAGAGAATAAAAGAACGTGTCAAAGAGTGATAAGAATTTTTAAAAATAAAAAAAATAAAAAAGAAATTGACAGACCAAAAAAGTGGAAGACCAAAGATACTTGACACGTGTTATCCTAATAGACAGCTACTTAACGGCAAAATAAATTAATTCTTAACGACAGAATAGAATCTGTTCACGTTTATCTTCTTCTTCCCAAATTTCTGAATATCTTCAATTGTTAAATTCTTAAAGGAAAAACTCTCTATCTTACGATCAAGTCTCGGAGTCCAAGATGGATTTTACTATATATATCTTTACTAAGATAGAAGAGTCCATTATAGGAAAAATTAAAGCTAGAAACGAATAGTTCAGTAAACAAGAAAAAGCTAGTAAAGTGCAGCATGGAAACCACTGCAGCACACTCAGCAAACTAATTAAAAACCAGAGCAAGAAATCTAATTAAAAATTATAGAAAACCAAGTAAACCCAGATATCTTTTTGTTCTTCAAAAGCGAATCAAGACTGGTAGGATCTGAAACATGCTCAAGCAGTATGTCTTCTTCCTTGAGGAAAATTTTCGTTAAGTCTCAAGTTACCATTGATTTTTTGCCAGTACTCTACCTGATATATTGGTGGCGTGTAGGTTCAGACCAAATCTAAAAGAACTAAAATTTTGTCATCTCTGAAGAAAGCGAGAGAAATTGAGAGAAAAAATGATCGTAGAACATGATAGAAGTGATTAGCGAAGAAGAAGATGACATTATTCACTAAACACGCAGCTATAAATAGTAGGGGTGTCAATTCCGGGTTTGACCCGATAAACCGACCCGACCCAATCCGAAAAATACCGAGTTAGGGTTGGGGGTTTTCGGGTTCGGGTCAGAGCGAGTCGGACCCGATTTCAACCCGGCGGGTTGACCCGACCCAACCCGAAAAATATGAATACTATAAATTAAAAAAAAAACCCTAGCCCCTCATTCTTTTTAAACATTATTTGATTTAATATTATATACTTTTCTAATATCTATTATATTTTGTTGTAGAATCTAACAATGTGCTACTGGATGATTTGACGGAAAATATCATGAGTATGTTTGTGAATGTAAGTGATGATCAATCTACTAGCACCACTGTTGATAGTTGAAAAGTAAGGATAAAAATATTCTACTCTTTCTTCACTTATATTGTATGGAAATTAAATAAAATTTAATTTATTCATTCCTTTTAACTTTAGAACTGAGAGTTGATTTTTTCTTGTGAGCAAACCATGTATGAGGCTTTGATGAAGTAAGAGAAGCTACAAGTAGACTGTTGGTGGGACTAATTACAGATGAACCCCTTCTCATCAATGTCCTGCTTTGTTGTGCTAGCTATTTCTTCTGGAATGCAAATGTAAAAGTGTTTGTTGGTTTAACACTGTGATTTTGTCTTTATGGATTAGAGTGATGGTGGAAACACATTAATTGATTGAATTTGCTGAATGAAAATATGTAGAACCTATGTTTATTGTTACTTGAGTTCGTCGGATTCATTCATAGAATCGTCTATCTTATTCCATTTTTTGTTCAATTTATTACACTTCTTATTTAGTTGCATGATGGAATAAAAGAGGTGTCAATTCGGGTTCGGGTCGGGTTGGTTGGTGACCCGATAAAAATCGGGTCAACCCGAACCCAACCCGAACCCACACAGTTCGGGTTCGGGTTGAGGGTGTCGGGTTGGGTCGGGTTCGGGTTGAGAGCAAAAATGTCTCAACCCGACCAACCCGAACCCAAACCCACCCGACCCACCCGAATTGACACCCCTAATAAATAGTGTACAGAGAAAAGACAAGAATACCCTTACAATCTTCAACAGCTAGAAACAAAAAAAATACAGTAGCTAAATAACACAATTAAAATTACAAGAATAACTCCTAAGAAGATACAAATTACATAGCTAATCTTAACAATCTTTACAAGTAGCAAGTCATAATCGTCCCAAATATGAACAAGAAAAACCAATTCTCTCAAATAGTATTTTCATCTCAACACACTTGACATATTTGTCAGTCTTGACTCTTGGAACTTGAAATATGAACTCATCCATATCTCAGGGTTGCACCTTGGAAGATACCGTGTGGAATTTGATTGGCAATATTGCTTCAATTTTACTGATTTGTATTGGATTTTCAGAAATTGGGGAAGAAGAGATAACAGATTTCCTTTTTGCGAGGATAAGAAGCGTAAATAGAATCATTCTATTCTGTCGTTAAGAATTAATTTATTTTGCCGTTAAGTAACAATCTATTAGGATAACACGTGTCAATAATCTAGACTCTAAAATAGGAGATGAAACACGATGTAAAACAGGAGATCCGCAGCCAACCTACAAAATAGTCCCTCACCTGTTTGGAGAGTGAGAAATAGGAGAATCACTGAACTCGTACTAATATTCAAAACTTTTCTTTATATTTAATTAGTAGCACACTCTCTTTCTTTCGGTGCAATCATATTACATATAATAATATTCAAAACTTATTCTGTTCTAATTCTAAAGTAACTTCTTACTACAACTTTACAAGAATATTGTCTCGTTGAATTTTCAGCTTTTTTTCGGTCCTTCCACCATAAACGTAAAATATATTACATCCAGAATTCAACAAGAAGATCAACAACAAAATTCAACATGAAATGTTCCTACAAAATTATTGACATAACTTTTTTCCTACTCCGATCATAACATTCACGAGCGCGAAGATGCTCGGACGACGACGATATTGGCGAGCATGTTTTGGACATTGGCGGTATAATACGGTGGTATTTTATAAATTACGAGTTGAACAGACGACTTATGTTGTGAATTGACCCACAATCCAAAATCTGCTAAATCTCACTATAAACTCATTTTGTCCAACCTACAGATATACTATAAAAAAGATAAATATGAATAAGAGTAGGGTAATTCTGGTTAGTCCCAATTGTAGGTGACTAATATAATTATGACCGTTAGATCTAAAATATATAATCTTAGTCGTCCAATTATTTTTTATTTTTTATAATTTATAGTTTAGATAAAATTATTATTAACTTAACCAAGTTTCATTTTGTATATAAAACCTTTATCGGATTCTTTTATGTTCACACACACTGTGCCACGACCCCACGGAGGACCCCAGACCTAGAAGGGCCCGCAGGGACACCACCTGCACGACCTCGCCGGAGTTCGCAAGTGCTCGCCTCGGCTCAGCCGTAAGCTAAGCATGAACCGAAAGGTAGCTAAGGCATCAAACCTATCCAAATATCAAAATTTAACTGCAGCGAAATAATAACGAAAACTGAATAAGAAAATAAAGGTCCTAGCAAATGGGTTTAATCCGACAAACATAACTATCCCGATAATATGTCCAAAACTACAATAACATATAACCAGTAAAGTTCAGTTTTCAAAAGTAAAATAATGGTCACGCTTCTATCCTGACAAGAGACCTAAGTTTACAAAACCACAAGTATAAACATTCCCCTAGATGGGGTCCTGTACTCGAACCAAGCAAAAGCACCCAAGACCGCGACATAGTCCCTCTAGCCCAAACGCTCCTCACCTAAAAACTGGTCATGTTCTGGAATATCTGAAATACGGGCCACATATGAAAGGAGTAAGTCAAACGGACTTAGTGAGGTAATACTGGAGAATTGAAATAACAGATAATCATTAAAATCATAATCAGATGCATGAACAGGCCAGATAACAAGATACAGTTGATATACATGCACATGATACGAGCTACGACAAACAATAACCCTTGTGTCTCCCAACAGTATAAAACAAGAAAACTCCATACTCCATGTTAGGGTATCCCCCGACTAACAGTAGCGAGATTCCCACGTGCCCGTGAGATCATCTCTTCTGGCTCGGCTATCATGACTAACCTCCAGTCAACAAAACGACAAGCCTCGGAATGGGCGCTACCTCGCACAGATTAACCAACGACCCATGCCCCCCAGCCTTTCTGATTGAGAGTAACCCCTGGGCCCCAGTCTCCCCCTTGGGCGTCCCCAAGAGTGCGGCAAACAGTCAGATAGAACAAAATAGCTCGTAAAAGAGAACATGCATGATTCTTTTTAAAACAAAAAAAATCATTTAATGCAGTACTTATAGGTACGAAATCGTTTTATATCAAAATCATTTTTCTTAAAACTTCAACGAAACTAGTAACTAAAATATTTAAGTATAGATAATAATAAATTTGGGAGGAAAATTTAAAATCATAAAGTAAAAGTCTTACTAATATATTATGTATTTTTATATATATATTAATTTCAGCTGTACCAATCAGATTCCAACTCTTGAGATCCCGAATGAAACAATTATTAGATTGAAAGATGAAACAACAGGCAAGTGTTTTTGTTAATTGAGGAACCCAAAGAAGGTTGAATGTAAATTGCGGGATAAATAAAACATTTGTTAAGATAAATTTTTCAGTAAGTTTGATGGTACCGGCTTGAGAAGCCAAAAGTTGATTACCGTTGGGGAGATTAACCCATACGGGTGTGATTGAGTAAAGATTAGAAAATAATTCTTGCCAAAAACAAATGTGGTCCATTGCACCCGTATCAATTATCCATGATTTTGTAGATTTAGAACAAGTAAAAATTCAGGATATACCTTTCACCGGGAGAGACGAAGTCGAAGTGGGAACTTGGTTTGCTGTGTGCTGTGGTGGGCGAGTTTTAATGAATTCCATGAAATGTTGAAGTAAGTCGGCTGTGATGGGATGATGACATTGTTGGTGTGAACAAGAATTGTACAAAAGATAATTGTTTGGGTGAATTGTGTGATTTTGATGTTGATTGTTTGTGAGAATTGATGAGTGTGTAGGAGATTATGAATTTGACGACAAAAACGTGATGGAGCACGTTTTGAAGAGATGAATAATTTCTTCCTTTTTTTTTGAGAAGATGGAGGCGCCGGAAAAACATAAACCCTAAGAAGTGTCTTCTGATACCATGATAAGATTAGAATTGATGGGAAAATTGAATATCATTCATTCAATAATAATGTACCTAAACATAATTAACCGAATACAATATTTATACCAGAGGTATAAAGGTTTCCTGTATAAACTCAACTACATGAAAGGAAACAAATCAAATAAATAGGCTAAGAGCCGTTTTTACAAGAAAGAAGGCAAGTTAACGTTTGTTGATTTGAGGAGAATTCTCTGATGGTAAGAAGTTCTGATATATTTCTAAAAGAGATTTAACTTTATTTAGTAATGTTGTACAACCCCATTATTTATATATTTACCAGCAAAAGGCTAGAGCTATCAGTGCGATGAATCTATAAAATTGATCATATGGACAAACAATTTTAATTACTATGACTTGTGCTTGTGCACGAAGCTGGGGTCGACCACTCTATATGTGTTGTCGGAACAGGGCAGAATTGATGACAACATATCCATGTATATTGATTACTTGAGGTCTGTCTTTAACTACACTATCTGTTTATTTTAATTGTCTTCAAACTGTGGCACGTGGATAAAATAGGAAAAATATTAACTTACAGCGGCTATAAGTTTAAGAAATATACCGCCGCTGTTTTAGCCACAAATCATACGGGAAGGACTTTTAAGGGGAGTGGATCCCATTAATTAAATATCTAAGACTAATTAAAATTAAATCTAACTACTTTTTGATCCATAATTAAATCCAACTCCTTCTTAGTAGTCCTTTTAAACTCAAACTTTATGGTTTTAATCATGAAAAATTGTCAAAATCTCCATAGTGGATATGTCGTTTTCAATTCTCTAGTTACGATACTTCTTTTTACTTTATTTTTAGTTGTTAAACTTGAGATAGATTTTGTGCACATAAAAAACTAAATGTTCTATTATCGTAATTCATAAATATTTTTTTCTTTTTAAATATTTAATCATTATTATCATTATATTGTTTAACCATATTTTAGATTTTGGCTCATTGTATTATTCATACTTATTGTTTCATTTTATATTAATAGAATAATGTACTTAGGATTTAGGGTTTAAGGTCGGGGTCATAGGGTTAGGGTTTAGAGTTTTAGGTTTAGGGGTTTAGAATTTAGGGTTTAGGGTTTAGGGTTTTAGGGGTTTAGGGTTTATAATTTTTTTTGGTAACATAATATTGTACAAAATCATAGAATTAAAATCTATAAGAACTATTAAGAAAGAGTTGAATTAAATTATGAGTCAAAACAAATATTAATTAAAAGTATAAGGTATTTTTAATTTTAATTAATTTTAATTATTTATTTAGTGGGGCAAGAGGATAGCGGTGGAGTATGTAAAACTCAGTTTCATACCTACAAAAACAATGCAGATATTGTTATAAACTTTTACCAATATATCTACCTATGGTCCTTATAAATTACCATACATACTTCTCCAGCACAAATCACAAACAATTACACACCAAATATATTGGTGAATTTTCTTGTCTGTTTATTCCGCCCTATTTTTTAATTTTAGAAATACAAAAATAATCTTGCCCAAAATATGTCATATTAATTCGGTAATTTTTATGGCTGGAAATTGTATATAGATTGCAAAAAGTTTTGTCCCCTTCTTTTTAATTTAAAGGAGATTATATGTGTGAAATTGAGTAATACTTACTGCACTGGAAATCAATTTCTTGGGCTTCAATTTTGCTAAGTCACCCCGATATAGCATCCAATTATTACCATAATTTACCAAAGGTGCCCTTAGAAATAAAGAAAAACATGAAACTATCAGCATTATAGGTAAAATTATATGAAATACAGGGTATTTTTATATAATATACATAAAAATTTATATATTCAACTTACAATTTGTGAGATTGCGCCAAATGTAATATTTTCATTCACTTATCATTAGCAAATCATATTACACTTGGCATAATCTCACTATATGGAATACAAGATGGAATACCATTTTGAAATAAAAAATCCCCTCCGACTCTTTACTGGGTGATATTGGCTCATTCACTTGGCCCGAATTTGTTTCTTTCTCATTTAGCCCAGAGCTTTAATTGTGCTGTGTTTTTATCATTAAAGGTCTGCATGATGGTCAAATCTTATCATCATATGATATACAACATATGAAAAATATTTGATACATATAATTCTATAAATTAGAGGGTAAAAAAATTGTCATCCAAACTATCTTATTTTTTACAATTTGCTATTGGAATTTTTTTTCATGATATACCACCATCAAAACACGTAAATTACTTGAGAGTAAAACATGTCATATATCCATATTTTATTTATTTTAATCATAATTTCACTACTTAAATCAATTGTAGGCACCTAATTGCAAATCCACGTGGGCAAGACTCGTGTAAAATAAAACACTACCTAAGGCCAAATATTATGTACGTTAAAAAATAAAAATCGGACAAAATGGAAATAGCAACTATTATGCGAATAAATTCCAATATACTTCATTGTGTTGTTTTCTATTTATTTTTTGTCTTCCCTAACAATTTTTAATGCAGTAACATTAGTGGAATTTTTTTGCAATCAAATGAGAAAGGAACCAAATGTTAAATTACAGATAGGAAAGATTCGCTTCGGTCCAAAAAGTCATTTTTTTTTTGGTCTCTTTTCAACATTTGCAGAAATCGCCCTTGATTATTTCTCTTGTTTCTACCCATGTAAATGATAGGAACAATTAAGAGATTGGCGGAAGAAAGGATTTAACATCAGTCCCAATTGAGGAAAAATAATGTTAAAATAATTAAAAATATGGAATGATGGATTTACCCTTAAGTAATTCATATGGTTTTCACGTAAGCGGTATTTTCAGCCTCAAATCATATTTAGAATTACATGGTAAATATTAAAATCGAAAAGTTTGGATGGTAAAAAATATTATCCTCACTCTATAAACTAAACAACTAAACGAACTTACTCTTGCAATTGAATTTCTGCCATTATCGCGAAATCGTTGAATACACTGTTGGACATGTTCATCAGTCCAGTGTTGTATGAGCGGTGTCTTTCCTATCCTATTTGTGCCAAGTACGAACTTAAAATCATCTATATATTACTGATATCAATAACACCTAACAAAAAAGTCAAATATTTAATATTAATTAAACATATTAAATTAGAGTAATAGAGTTATGTGGATCAAAAATTAAGTAGGTATTTTACCTGTAGAAGAAATATAGTGTTGGATATTTTGTGTTAAATAGGGCGTGATTTAACAATGATTCGAAAACTATAATGAATTGGTCGAGACAAGTGTTTGACACTTTGTCCTTAAGACGAGATTTCTCCGCACTGGTGCTCACGGTTTAAGTTAGCAATCGTCTCCCAAGATACAACGACCACGTCTCCCTATAGCAGCACTACAAATAACAAGACACACGAATTTTAAGTGTTTTTCACTCTCTCAAAGACACGACTTTGATGCACAATTTTAATGATTTTGTATGCATAACTCTATTCTCTCGACTCTAGAATGCACGACCAGTCATAGTGAGATTGTCATCCAACACATGGATACGAATAAGTTCCATGAATGAGTGAATGAAATGACCAACTTGATGGTCTATTTATAATAGACGAAAGGTTGTCTAGCTTTTCGTGAAAAGTCACAACCTTTAGGGTAGTACCCTTTCATCAAACATTTTCGTCTTTTCGTTCAAACGTCGCATTCTTTCATCAAATTTCTTCTTAGATTTATTGAACAGTCACAACCTTTCATCATACTAATTCATTTTCATTCATTAATGGAAATTTAAAATAAAATTTCCAACAATCCCCCACAATGAATGGAAATTAATGCAAATGACTCAAGCAGACACTTGAGAGAGATCATACAAAGAATTATTGCATCGGGAGAGGTAGCTTGTGGCTTTGAACCTTCCGTAGTGGAATATAATCAGATCTACTAGCTAATCAGTGAACGTGA
The DNA here is from genome assembly GCA_958496215.1 of Verbena officinalis. Taxonomy (NCBI): domain Eukaryota; kingdom Viridiplantae; phylum Streptophyta; class Magnoliopsida; order Lamiales; family Verbenaceae; genus Verbena; species Verbena officinalis. Next base: position 34,615,559 of record OY292386.1, on the reverse strand, counting down.
TGTTTTGAACTGTTCAGCCGTTTGTGTAAACCAAGACAATCATACCCACACGATAACCCTTCTAACACTTCTTAGTTCTCATGGTTTCTCCATTTCGGCCATGGATTTCATCTTAGATTCATAAGTGTTTCCAATTTGGAACGGCCTCATTCCACACTTACATAGGTGACTTCCTAAAAGTATCCTGCTATACTCCACATTTATGGTGTAGGAATCATTAAAAGATCTTGCTTAGCCTCTTACCTCTGTGCAGGTAGCACTAACACTGTCTAGGAACCGGTTTGAAATCTCTTTCCTAGTGCTTCAACTAGTTCTCGTAACTTGGTTGTCCCATTGAACCAAGATCTTGGGATCTCCAGTCAACAAGGTTGGGTTTCCGCTACAAGAACTTTAACTGGGGTTTTAATCCCATTCCTTTCGACAAGCAGTTGTACTTGATCTCCATAAGGCCTTTCGTTAGTGGATCCGCTATGTTCTCTTTCGACTTTACGTAGTCTAGAGAAATTATTCTGCTAGAGATCAACTGCCTAATGGTATTATGTCTTTGACATATATGTTAAGACTTACCATTATACATTTCCCTTTTTGATTGACTTTTCCAAACAATTCAATGTATTACTAGTGTTGGTTTTAGTCAATCTAGGATTGTCATCAAAAAATGAGTAATTCTACTCAACTTTTTTTTCAACTTTATATGTAAATTTCGTTCTTATCAAGTAACGAATTATACAAGTTTGATGTGTCATATTATCACTTATGGAAATTTGGTTTGACAAAATAATACATGTAGCGCCCCCTGAAGGAGGACCGCCACATCCGCACCGAAACGGATTCCCGAGCTTCAGCGAGGGGCCTCAACTCAAAAAACCCACTCCGGCGAACGGCACTCAAGCAAGAACCTTCGGCAACAGCAACGACATCCCAACAACAACCAGAGAAGAGCAGAGAAAAGCGGAAGCGATTTAAATAAACAGATAAATTCCATCAATGTCAATTAAACATGTGCAAATCGAAATACAACATAATAACAACACGTAGTGCCATCCATGGCTCAACTAGACTACCCTATGCAATCCTAGATATCGTCAACTATCCCACATCAGGGGCACATAAGTACGTAAAGTAAATAAATACAATAAACAAGACTCGACGGTTGTTGGGACCACTGACAAGACAAACCAGAAAGACTGAGCCTATCTAGACCTGCTGATGCCGACTGACAAGATAGGTGACGTCGCCACCTGTCTACCTGAAGCAAGAACCAAAATAGCAGGGGTGAGTATAAAGGATACTCAGTAAGGGGGTTTTGGTTACAGTTCGTCATTTATCTTTTTAAAACTAAAAGCGATGAGTGTTGCCCATTTTGAGAAAGAATATGAATACGAAATATAAGTTATAAAATGACACAAAGCAACACTCGGGTTCGACTTATTTGAAAACACAAAAGGTGGACGAACCGGATCCTTTAAAACATTTGCACGAAATATCAAGCCGATTGAAAGAATATTAGTTGAGTAATAAAGGGGACTTAGGGTAGCAAGTACGAGTCACACTTCCGGGTTTTATATATATATAGGGAAGTACATATGATAATTGAAGAAAACCGGAATGTGCTTCGACTTGTCACGAAAGCCATAAAACAATTAGACAAGCAATAAATGCAATAAATCATGCAGTAATGTGTCCCGGCGAGAACGGGCCCTCTCCTTATAACTCCCCATTGAAAAACATGCAAGCAAGTACTCCATCACCAAGATTCATAAACAGGGTTTAAGGAGACGCGATTAGCACCACCATCAGGATTTAAGGAGACGCGATCAGCACCACCGTACAGGGTTTAAGGAGACGCGATTAGCACCACCGTTCGCATCAACTTAGGCTAGCCAACCTCCTAGCCGGCCCAAGTTAACGCGCTAGAAGTATACATCGGGATTTGCCCTAGACGCACGTCCCCAGGCTCACCTCTTGTATACTCCCGGCCCAAGTCATAAACAGGCTATGGCTCGCTTTTGAAATCAATGATAGTTTAAGCGGCCAAAAGGGCCGTTCGAAAATATGATGCAAGTAGTTAAGTATGAATGGCAAAAGGGACTTTTGAGACAAGTTGATGTAACGATCTAGGAAATACTCATAAGCGTCGTACGCTTCGGGAGCATACTGACGGATGTCCCTAACGACATTACTTATAAGTGCCTCAGAGATCAAATAGTTACTTTTAAAACAAATAAGTTACTTGTCTCTAGTTGGAAGCATTTCAAATCATTTTGGTTTGCTATCAAAACGGTTGACTAAGCATGTAAGGAATATTAAAGACAGTACAACAAGCAATAAGAAAAGGCGGGGAATAAGTTATTTCGAAGCCTAAATAAACTATGTTCTTACTCCAGTTGAAAACAATTTAAAACCCTTACCTGGCTCGACAAGACAGTAAGAAAGCAAGCGGTAGTCAGGTTTCTCCCTCGTTGGACCCACCTGTAATACACAGGGCCTAGAGGATGAAAACAAAACCGACAATAACAAAAGCAAGACACGAACAACAGACGACGCACGGCAATTCATATAGAATCCAATCATGCAATAAACGCAATATGGGAAGTTAATCAATTAAACATGTAAATTACGGTACGACAATTAAAGAATATTAATGAAATGTTAAATAATGAAAGAACGTAAATAATAAATATTAAAGGCATGCTTAAACGCAATTAGGGCACGTAGACATGCTTAAAATAATATAAAGACGTTCTCTCGGGAATACAGGATTAAACGGATAAGAAACGGGAAAGGTGGAATAAATCCCTAAACGAGCAAGGTGTCAATTGACGGTCAATTAGGGTCGGGTAAATTGTAAATTATGAAGAATATCAAATCCCAAGGCTCGAGGAAGCTATAGGTGAAATCGGATTGATATTCAGAGGTCGTATGAGAAAAGTCAACATTTAAATGAGTGGGGTTGACCAATTCCCGAAGTGCAAGAAAGGAAAAGGCTGAAAAATACACTAAGTATGTTGCACCGGCCAACGCACGGGCTTACGCACGGGCTTGGCAAGCCGGTGCAAGCACAAAAGGGGTTGCACGGCCTCCCGCACGGTCTTGAGCACGGTGCCAAGACCGTGCAGGCGCAAACGGCCATGCGCACGGGCCTGCGCACGGGCTCAAGCCCGTGCAGGCTGAAAAGTGAAGCGCACGGGCTCTTGCACGGTCTTGCTCAAGACCGTGCGTTCGCCCGTGTGGATCTACTGAGCAGCAGACTCAGCAGATCGCGAACCTCATACGCGAAAATCAAAATATAAATTCATATAACTCCTAATCTACACCATAAAACATCCTAATTTTCACATATAATCATATATATCATATAAGCTACATATAGACACAAGAATCACGTAAAATGGTCAAGTAATTCTTCCTAAACACGAAAATCCTAATATATAAAATTCTATATATAAATCACGAAAAATCGCAAGAATTAATGAACGGAATGAAATGGGGTAAAAGGATTACCGGTAGATAATGTAGTGAGGGTCGTTCGGATTTTCACGGCTCGTCGATCGGGCGAGAAACGAGCTCGGTAGGGCGTCGGGAAGATCTTTCTCCTTTCTTCTCCTTCTTTCTCCTTTCTTTCTTCTTTCTTTCTATGTAATGAGAAAATGAGAGAGATGGGCAGATATTTAAGAAAATATCTCGGGAGGGTAAAATGGTCATTTAGGCTTTCAAGGGCATTTATGTAATTTAAGTAGTTAAGGGTATTTAAAAGATAGGTTAAATCAATCTTTTCCACAAGATTAATTAATCCAATTGGATAGATCGAGAAATTAGGCAAGAAAGAATTCGCGTAAATATTAATAATATAATTAAATATTAGGGTCGTTACAATACAATTCTTAATTTATTTCACATAACATTAAGAATAATTACCACTTAGGCCTTGCCTAAGTTTATTTGTCCAAACCTTTCAAAACAATGTGAGATGACAACTTTTAGTATTCTCACATTTTCACTATTGGCACACTTTCAAAATAACTTGCATTTTGGTCCTGGCGTTGGCTAGTTTAGCTTACATGCTCTTGTTTAGCTCAAACACCCCCACATTTTTACATATATGTTGATCACTTTCATTTTGAATATAATAATATCCCTTGTGAACATTGCTAGGTTCAATGTGATTATGTAGAATAATATTTTCTACTTCCACCCAAAAAGAAAATCATTTTATGATTTCTTTCTCACTCTTCATCTCTCTCACATCTTTAATGTAGAGAGTTCCAAATATTCACTTTTGGAATCAAAGACATAACGTCTTGGGTCACAACTTTCCATTATAGCCAACTTCAATGAAATATCTAGGATCACAACCTTTTGCATGCACCATTTCATTGAAATCTCTAGGTTCATAACCTTTCGTTGCACCTTTTCAATAAGACCTCAAAAGTCACAATCTTTCGTTGCACCTTTTCAAAAAAAATCCCAAAGGTTGCAGCCTTTCGTTGCACCTTTTCAATGGAACACTAAAGGTCACAACCTTTCATTGTACCTTTTCAATCCATTTTCTATTATTTCAAATTTAAAAGAGTATATATAAATTCTTTTTTTTTTCAGCATAAGACATAATTGTTGAATTTAAATTCAATCAATATGTCTAAACCATCCACAAGGCATCTATTCAAATCATAAAAATTTGATCAATACTTACTTCAAACTCCACACAAAATTGAGTCGAATTTCGAGACTTATATATCATGATCCAACCGTCGGATCTTAAAACCCTTCGGTGAAATTGAAGATCTGGATGTCTTCAAATAACCTGAAAATGTTCAGGACAATCGCAGAAGAACTCACCGTTGGATCGTCGCTTGAACGCCGACTGCCAGAGTGAAAAATATGATGTGACAGCAACTCATTTTTCCTTCTTACATTTATTTCTCACTTCGACGTCATAATTAAATCACAAAAATCTCGTCTTAAGTTTGTTGGATATTTTTTGCTAAATAGGGCGTGATTTAACAATGACTCGAAAACCTTAACGAATTGGTCGAGACAAGTGTTTGACACTTTGTCCTTAAGACGAGATTGCCCCGCACTGGTTCTCACAGTTTAAGTTAGCAATCGTCTCCCAAGATACAACGACCACGTTTCACTATAGCAGCACTACAAAAAACGAGACACACGAACTTTAAGTGTTTTTCACTCTCTCAAAGACACGACTTTGATGCACAATTTTAATGATTTTGTGTGCATAACTCTATTTTCTCGACTCTAGAATGCACGACCAATCATAGTGAGATTGCCATCCAACACATGGATATGAATAAGTTCCATGAATGAGTTAATGAAATGACCAACTTGATGGTCTATTTATAATAGACGAAAGGTTGTCTAGCTTTTCGTGAAAAGTCACAACCTTTACGGTAGTACCCTTTCATCAAATATTTTCGTGTTTTCGTTCAAAGGTCGCATTCTTTCAACAAATTTCTTCTTAGATTTATTGAACAGTTGCAACCTTTCATCATACTAATTCATTTTCATTCATTAACGAAAATTTTAAAATAAAATTTCCAACATATACAACCTCATGTGATGTAGGTTCGTCCCTCATGTTTCCACTTGCGAACTCCATTAAATAGTTCTTCTAACACTAGCTAGCTTTCCCCAATTGTAGTACTGGACTTTTTCTAAATCGACCAACATATCTAGGTGCTCTAAAGTAACTATGGTCGTGTAACTAGGAAAAAGAATACTTCCGAATAACAACATCATGCACATGACCTTGAATTCCCTCCCAATAGGATGTGCAATTTCTAATATTGTCAAACAATTCAGTCAAACTAATAGGGACATCCACCATTTCTATCAACAACTCGGATCCCGAGAATGAACTCAGACCAAGATGTGAGGTTCTAGGGTGTACGTAATTGGATTGCATTTGCAGGGATAACTAATGCTCTATGGCGAGTTGTAGCCTGCAATCCGAATTGAGGATAATTCTTTCTGAACTATTCATTTCCAAATGATCGCCGTGAAAAGATCACTAACGAAATACCACATTTCGAAGCACATTCACTTCGTCATGCATTCAGGGGCGGAGGGAAGGGGGGCATGTGGGGGCAGTCGCCCCCCCCCCCCCCCCCCCCCCCCTTCCGCCCAAGTGTTTTTCTAAAAAAAAAAAAATTCCCCCTTCAAATTTTAGATTTTTATGTTTTGCTCCCCAAAATTTTAAAATTATCTTTTTGACAATTCACATATATTTACAATTCTAATCTTTAGGTTTTGGTATAAAAAAGGTAGTATTTTTTCCATTTTTTCTATTAAATTTTTTATTTTTCTTCACATAAAAATCTTAAAAACTTTATTGAAGTTAATTAATTTTAAATTTCTACCAATAGGTTAATAAACAAGAAGGAAATATATGCTACACTTTATAAATGTCAGTTTTTTTTTTTTTAATTTGTTTATTTAAATTTTTTATAATTAGGGTAAAATTACAAAAATGGTCCTCCAATTAGACATTTTCAAACTAGTCTTTCAATCTAAATTCACTTTTACAATAGTGCTATGTAATTTAAGAAAATTAGCAAATTTATTCATTTTTTATCAGAATATGTGTTTCTTATCGAAAATTCACTATAAAAATCGTCAACGTGAACTGTGAGATACTCCATCACAATCGATGAATTTTGGTTTAACATTGAGAATTCTAGTAAAAAGAGGACTATATTCATAAAAACATAATAGGTTTGGTATATAATCATGTTTTTTTGCAAAATATTCTTATCTTTTATGTAAATATTATTAATTGTGCATTTGTGCTTATATATTTTTTATTATTTTAAGGGAATTTTTTTCCCTCATATTCTCATGGTTTTTATAGTTGTGTCTTGAAATTTTTTTTTCTAAATTGCCCTCCTAACGTTCTCGAGTTTTACAAAATGCCTCGTTCGACTAAATTCAAGCAGATATTTAGGAATATTCATGTGACATGTGGAATATTTAGGTGGAATGTGAGGATATCAAAAGAAATATTCTGCTTGAATATCGTTGGAGGAGATATTTTGTAAAACTCGTGAACGTTAGAAGACAATTTCAAACAACAAAAATTAGAAAGCAAATTGTAAAAAGCGTGATAATATAAAAAGTAAATTTTTTTTTTCGCCCCCCTCATCCAAAATTCTGACTCCGCCCCTGCATGCAACAAAAATGGAATTGTGATGTTGAGATCTTGGTAGTAACGCTATTATTATCATGCAATTGTAGAGTCATACTTTCTATATCCGAACTTTCAAGTAACCATAGCATTGTGCTGTGCCTTTATCGATAGTTTTTATTTGGGATAATCACACTTTGGTCCCTCAGCTTTTTCAGATTTCGCATTTTAACATCCAACATTTCTTTTTTCACAGTAAACTCTCCAACGTTTTCGAAACGTCCCACTTTCACACCTAAAGCTAACATCCGTCTATTTTTTTGTTAAAAAATACACAAACTGCTTCTGTCAGCAAACTGCTTTCTGTCAGCTGCAAGAGACATGGACAAAATACACAAATTTCAAATGGTTTAGCTTCTATGCTTTCGCAGAGGAGATTTTGAGAAATAGAATGAGAGGTATACTAGATAACTAACATTTCCAGGCTTTTTGATGTATTTCGTCATTCATTTTCATAGACTTATGTTGCCTGCCGACCATATAAAATATCCTCCAGGTCTAAGAACTCTGTTCAGCTCCATTAATGGATTTCCACCTACAATCTCCAATTATTAACCATTTAACTTCTTATTAAAAGATAGAAATATGAGTAAACAAGTAAAGAGACAATTGTACTACTTCCTGTCATGATCATCATGGCGGCATATATGCTAAGTTGTAGTTACCGGCTTAAAGAAGTTTACCAAGCCTAAATCTCCAGCATTCTGTTGCCTCTCCATTCCCATTTCAAGGTCACCATTTCCATTAGTTTGATCCTGTTGGCCCACAAATGAATCCAGGAAAGAAAGGACAAAAGCTTGGAACAGATATTAATTCATTAAGATTATTCTGTATTAATATACCTATTTATTTTATACTAGCAAGAGCCACGTGCGTCGCACGTGGTCGTCCTATTTTTTAGTTAATGCCTTGCCTCTTATTTTTGTACATTGAATCAAAATATTTTCTCACAATTTTAATCCTTATTATCCAATTTTCTCTCCATTTATTGGTGATTTATATTTTAACAAAAACTTAAGTATAGTACAAAGGAGTATTAATAACATAGAAGACGAATAGTTGAGTTGAGTTAGAAACTCAAATTAATAACATAGAAGATGGATAGTTGAGTTGAGTTAGAAACTCAAATTAATAACTCAATTGAATTGGATAAAGAAGAGTTGTGTAGAGTTAAAAACTAATTAGTTGAGAATCATTAATTCACGTTTTTTAAAATAACTAATTAAATTTCAGTAATAACATATTAATATTATTAATTGAAGAGAATGATTAATTGAAGTGAATGAATTGTTAGCTAAGGGTACTTTAGTCTATTCATAATAGGGAAGAAACACCTTGAAAGATCCACTTTTATAATAGTATAGATAGATAGATAGATTAGGGAAAATATTACAAATAAACACATATTTACCTGGGTTATCCGACATAAAGCGATTGCATATTTGTAAAGCTGTACTCTTTCAATCACCAAACCAAAAATCGAACCCAAAACCAAAAATTTGTGCAGGGCCTAAACTGACTCCTCTTCTTTTTGCACTTTTTTCTCCTCTGCATTCTTAAAACTCTGTTTTGGCACCATAAATTTAGCCGGAATGACTCTTCCTTGCTTCTCCACTGTTTTCACACTTTTCGCAGCCTCAAAGCCTCTAATTCGAATTAAATCTCAAAATTTGATAATCAATCTCTTATATTTCCTCATCTATCTTCTTCTCATCTATATTTTCCTTTCCACTCTCCAAATTCATATCTACGTTTACCTGAAAACCCTTAATAAAGTTGCCAATGCATATAATCCAAATCTAATTGATCACAAGGTAATTTTCTATTCCCTTCATCGCAGGCAATCTCGTTGTAAATAGACAAACTGTGAATGAACCATGCAGGAAAAGGATATTTACCAACAATGATTTTTCAAACTTCTAAACAAAAAAATACTACGTGAGAAATTGAGAATACCTAACAACAATATTATATGACTGCAAATTTACAAAGATAGCCAACCAGAACCCTTAATTCGTGATTTCTCTGTAATTCCTTCTACGTGGGCGTGGTTGAAGATTTGAGAGATGAAGAAATAGATGAAACCTGATTCCGCGGCATAAGAAAATTAGATCACCCTTGGAATTGCACATATTGGCCTCATAGGTTCTCTAGAAATCTGTATGAATATCTAAACTTGAGAACTTTGTAGATTTACCTTGAGATTATTATGCCATTACAGGCATGGTTTGCCGTCGTGGCGCGATCGCGGTCATCGCGGAACGGAAACGGCATGCACTGGTCCATTGATCCGGGGTGGATCGGCTATGTACCCATAGCAGGCATTTCGGCAAGAAATCTGCTGAGATCGCGGCAACAGAACAGTATCGCGGGACGGAACGGCAAAAAATTCAAAATTTTCCTTCTTTTTTCCTTCTTTTTGTTGTATTTCTTAGCAAATGAACGTGGGAGAGTTTGCAATGTGTACGGTTGTGAAAAATGAAGGAGAAATTGATGGGATAGAGAGGCGGGAAGGAACCTTTTCGATCAGTGACTTTAGTTAGTGAGATACGATATGTCTATCTTACAATTCCCGATATAGTCTAAGGTATGGGAATAAGAAACCTTATTGACTTTATTATATATATCTGATAGAAATGAGTACCATTTGACTCTAAACTGAAGGATACTCTTTCCTTAGTTTGAATCTATAAATACTTCAGCCAAAAATTCTTTTGGCAGTCATTCTATTCAGAACGATATAGGAATTCTACTCAATACAGATATCAAGTTAGATGGATCCTTTCTTGGCATCCGCTGATCTTCATATTCACTTGAATAGTCACTAGCATGAAACTTATATTCTCTTCTGAACACGTTGTCATAGAGAAAAGAAACATACCAAATAACTATCTTATGAATATAAGATGAGACGAACCCTCAAGTCTAGGGATTATCAATCACGTCACTGACATTTACTTAACTCAATTACTTAGAGGTTTTATCCTCTCCCATTTTGAGTGTCTCAGTTGGGATCCTCAGTGCAACTGTCAAACAGCCACCCAATGTGAGTATGAATGTCAACTTACATTCTTGTACTTAGAAACTCAATACTTTACATAGTCACACTGCAAATCTATATTCGAGTTCATGTTTGACGCTTCACTTGTCATTTATGAACTCATTTGACTTGGAGTTTGTAAGTTAGAATTACACCTCAATCACATGTTTCATTTAACTATTGCTTTAGTTAATTTGATGTGGTTTATTGTAATTCAGGAGCTTCTTTATTTACATATCAAGAAAAAAATAAAAGCAAAACATATATGTATATGAAATAAAGAATCTTGCCATTAGATATAAAATAATATATATCCTTTATTATAAATCATAGATTGTATCACAAGAGATAGCTATTACAAATATTGGCTGTTAGGGCACTATCTCTTTCAATCTCCCACTTGCCCTAAAGCCAATTTTCCCATGTATCTAAGTCTCATATTTCTAACATGTTTTTCAAATACTTTTTGGCTCAGGGGCTTCGTTAGTGGATATGCTATATTCTCTTCCTAGGTTACGCGTGCAACAGCGACGTCTTCTCGTTCCACGATTTCTCTTATGAGATGATATCATCTTAAGATGGGTTTAGATTTCTGATGAGATCTTGGCTCCTTTGCTTGTGCCACGGCTCCAATGTTGTCGGAGTACACGACAATCGGTTCAGCAATGTTAGGTACCACTTCCAATTCCTGGATGAAGCTCCTCATTCATACACATTCTTTCGCTGCCTTTGATGCAGCTATATATTCTGCTTCACATGTCAAATCTGGAGTTGTAGGTTGCTTGGAACTTTTCCAACTTACTGCTCCACTATTCAGTTTGAATATGAATCCAGAAACGAACTTCATATCATCCACATCTGAATGGAAACTTTAGTCAAAGTATCCTTCTAATTTCAATTCTCTTTCACCGCCATACACAAGAAACATGTCCTTAGTATTTCTCAAATACTTTAGAATATATTTTAGTGTTGACCAATATTGTTCGCCAAGATTAGATTGGAATCTACTTACTATGCCTAAGGCATGAGCAACGTCTGGCCTTGTACATAACATAGCATACATTATGCTTCATATTCCTGACGCATGAGGGATATTAGACATTCTGTTTATCGCTTGGGGAGTCTTAGGAGACATGTTCTTGGATAATTTAAGCCTAGGCGTCATAGGAACGCAGCCTCGATGACTATTCTCCATAAAGAATCTAGCCAAGATCTTGTCAATGTGCATGGCTTGTGAGATGCCTATCATTCTTCTTGATCTATTTCTATAGACCATGATACCTAGAACGTATGAGGCTTCTCCCAAATCTTTCATTGAGAATTGTGTGGACAAACACTGCTTTGTAGTTTTCAATACATCAATTTTATTTCCAATAAGGAGTATGTCGTCCACATACAATATTAAGAATTGAATCACTCGCCCTTCGTTTTTCTTATAAATACAAGGATCAAATTCGTTCTTGACAAATCCATAAGACTTTACGGTGTCATTAAAACGAATATTCCAGTTTCGGGATGCTTGCTTAAGTCCATAGATGGACCTTTGAAGTTTGCAGACTTTCTGCTTGCTTCCACTGGATGTGAACCCTTTGGGTTGCTCCATGAAAATGTCTCTATCAATGTCTCCATTGAGAAAGACAATTTTCACTAGGGGTGTTCATTCGGTAAATAACCGAAAATTCGGTTTTTCGGTTCGGTTAACCAAACTTTCGGTTATTATTTTATACTAACCATTTACCGAACCAAACACATCGGTTTCGGTTTGGTAAAAACCAAAAGATTTCGGTTCTGTTTCGGGAAAAACCAAAAAATAACCGAAACTTGGAATGAATTAATTTTTTTTTTTTGAAAACAACCAAAAAACCACAAACGAAATAAAAGTAAAAATACTAATTATAATAACAAAGTGATGTCTACATAGTTCATATAGGGCTACATTATATTTTTCATACTAAACTAATAATGTTGATAATTTAAAAAAAAAAATGATGTATTTTCTTTCATTGCATTCTTAAAAGAATTACGTACAGATTGATGAATTTTGAGAATATCATATGAACAATCTTTTTATCTATTTTCATCTAGTTAGTAGTATAAATTTTGTTGTTACTTGATAGCATTTTAATATAGATGAATGCAAGACCACTATTTGCTTTATTATTAAAAATATATATATAATGTAGATATAACTTTGGTTTTGGTAAAAACCATTAACCATTCGGTTTTTATTAAAACCGAACCGAAACATCGGTTTTTATAAATTAATAACCGAAATCGAAACCAAACATGTTCGGTTCGGTTTTCTCGGTTTCGGTTCGGTTTTTTTGGTTACGGTTTTTTATGCACATCCCTAGTTTTCACATCCATTTACCATATTTCATAGTCATGAAATGCAGCTGTAGCAAGTAAGATACAAATGGATTTAGACATTGCCACTGGGGAGAAAGTTTCCTCAAAATCTATTTCAGGTATTTGTGTGTATCCCTTAGTAACAAGTCTAGCTTTAAAGGTTATCACATTTCCATCAGCTCCAAGCTTTCGATTAAAGATCCATTTACTCCCAACGGCTTGCTCGCCAGGAGGTAGATCAGTCAAGGTCCATACCTTGTTGGAGTACATGGAGTCCATTTCTGATTGCATGGCTTTCAGCCATTCTCCCAAATCTATGTCCTTTACTGCTTCCTCATAGGTCTTAATCCATCACTTTGACCAGTTTCAGTTATGAAGCTATAATATCTTTCAAGTTCCTTTGGAATCCTACTTGATCTTCGAGGTGCAGTTTGTTCTGTTGGAGGGTTTGTCTGCTCGACTTCTGCTCTTGGTTCCTCTGCTTGTGGGTTTTCTACTTGCTCTTGAATTTCTTCAAGTTCAACTGATGATCCGTTTCTGTCTGACAGAAATTCTATTTCCAGAATTTAGCATTTCAGGAAACGAATACTTTTTGTTCATTTGGATCATAGAAGTAATATCCATTTGTTTCCTTTGGATATCCCACAAATTTACATAAGGTGGATCTTGAATCCAGCTTATCTCCTTACCTTTTTCACATAGGCAGGAGCTCCCCATATTCTTAAATAAGAATAGTTTGGTGGTTTCTTAAACCACAGTTCATATGGGTTGGTTAACACTGATTTTGATGGTACTATATTAATAATCTTTGCCGTTGCCTCTAAGGCATATCCCCAAAAAAAGATTGGCAAATTAGTGAAACTCATTATGGATCGAACTACGTCCATCAAGGTTCGATTCCTATGCTCAAAAACTCCGTTGAGTTGTGGCGTAACACAGGCTTGGCTCTATACTCAAAGCTTGCTGACATGCCAAAGAAACACAAGATAATGCATGACAAATGCCATAAACATGGCTTATCTACAAAAGTAAACGGGGATGAACTCGGAGTCTCTGACCTGTAAGACTATGAAACTTAAGCTGTAGGTATTCTTTCATTAACTACAATCTAAGTTTAGTTCGTACTTAGTATTGTAAATATATGGGTATTTGACTTCTACCATTAATTCTAAATTCATGAATATAGGATTGAATTATTGGGTCTAATATTTAGTGTGATCTTAATAACTCTGTTAATTGTCTAGCTACTTGCAACCTGGTTATGTTATTGAGTTTATAGCCATATATGTTAGTCGTGTCTTAATTGGTTTGTCAAATTGAGTCTTACCTCAAAGTCTTTTACATAACAGGTAATCCTATCGAGGAATCCTGATTTTGTCTGACGGTCCCTTTTGAAGTTTTTTGAAGCTATCAGGTGAGGGTTAATAAAACGTTTTCAACTAGAGCACGAACTATATACATATAAATATATAAAAATCTAAATGACCGAGTCTTACTTTATGAGTTTAATTGTTTTCCTTCCCATTCTAGTATATAATATTAGATATTTCGACTATGATTTTAATGATTTAATGAAAATTAATTTCCTTATATAAAATAGATTTTTTCAATATATGTGTATATGAGTGTGTGTTGTTTCGAAACAAATTCAAATGTTTGAAAAGCGAGAAATATTTGATTATAAGAACCCTTGGGGACGCCCTTGGGAAAATTGTGTTTGTGTAAAAGGTGAAATCCAGATGTGTGCACCTAGGGTAGATCCCAATACATAATCCATGTGAAATATTACTTAGAAACAGTCGGAGGTAGTCTGTTTTCGGGTAATACGAGTGGTGTTTACATGTGTTGTAATTCCTGAAATTATACAGGTGGTTAATCTCGGGTTGCTCCTTGATTAATAAACTGGAGGGATAAGGATGGTTTCGTTATGTTTTTATAAGTGTTTCGAGGAACATAAAAACCTTAACGATTGAGAAAAACCTTATAAGGTTGGAGAAAAACCCGTTCTCGCCGAGAAATTTGTTTGATCGAATGTTTTAACGATTGAGTTGGTTCACCAAATATTCTATAGTTTACATAAGAAAAGTTAAGTTATTTTCTTTCTTTGAAATGAAAGTTGGGAACCGACAGTGCTTTAATATATATATATATATATATATATATATATATATATATATATATATATATATATATATATATATATATATATATAGTCCTCTTATTGAGTTGTTTTGAACTCACACCCCGTTTACTTCTGGTTCTTGCTTCAGGTAGTTGGAGTGTCGATTTCTTTTGGGTTGGTTCGGCAGCAGCTGTCTAGATAGATCATCGATCTGTACATGTTACTTAGTAACCGATACTTAGTCTCATACTTTTGTCAGTTAGTCTTATGTTTGTTTTGGTGGGTAATGTAATTATTACTTGAGACATTTACTTTGGTCTTGTTATGTTATCAAACTTTATGCTTCCGCTATATCTTTTAGTTTTGTTTCTTTTGTTATGTTCAGTTTTGGGAATCGTTGTTGTTGCCAAAGCGTTCGTTTGTACCATTCACTGGGGTGGGCTTTTGAGTGAAGACGTCTAGCTGACACTCGAGGGCTTACCTCAATGCGGAAGCTGTAGTGCTGGGGCGCTACATGTATAAATAGAGTTTTCAAATTTCAAGCTAAGCAAATAATATATTTATTTATTCATTTCAATAAAAGAAGATTTCAATATTTTTTAAAATAAAATTTATTTGAATTCGAAACTCGAAGAGCATATCAATTAAACTTAATATAACACAAAATATTTGTTTGGAATTTTATTCAGACTAAAAACAATATTTTTTTGAAAATTGGTAAATAAAGTGATACTGAATTGAGCCAGAATATTCCTAACATTAGGGATGCATCGAATTAAAAAAAAAATATATACAATATAGAATAATATAAGAATATATATTTTATATGTGATAAATAAATTTTTTAAATTAATTAAGAGTTGCACATCTACGTACGAACTCTTTTGTAAATACTGATCATACTATTCCTTAAAAATTTTATTTCCAAACTTAATTATGCGAAGTCAGAAACGGTTTCAACCAAAGTAAACAAGTCCTAAGATATCACGAAAACGCAAAAACCTCTACCTTGTTTTAAAT
This sequence comes from Verbena officinalis, assembly GCA_958496215.1. NCBI lineage: Eukaryota > Viridiplantae > Streptophyta > Magnoliopsida > Lamiales > Verbenaceae > Verbena > Verbena officinalis. The sequence goes on along the minus strand of OY292386.1, from coordinate 34,599,827 downwards.
AATAGACCGAATGATGTTTTTTTGGTGTGCTACAATCTGATTATATTCGCATGATCACAATAATATTGATCTCGGTAGGCATAGAATTGTCGAAGGTTATCGAGCGGCCTATAGTAAACCAACTCATGAAACAATATCTAATATAGGTTCGATTCCTTGCAATGACAAAGGTCGAATTGTATGCGTGTGTAATGTTGATTGAATCAACCTACCACCAACCGATCGAAGCTATATATAGGGAAATGGACTATTTGGATCTTTGACAATGTTCATTATTCAATATCTCTTATATCTATCTAATATTAATCCCAAGCAGCAATGAATATCTCATTCTAACAGCAACATTAGGTGTAGGAATTTGGTTAATTATTTTAGAAAAAATATTATCTTACAGCCACACGCGGTGCATGGCGTGGTGCGGCGGTCGGCGTAGGGGGCTGGAGGTGGAGGCCGCGGCTGCTCGGGAGGCGGTCTTTATGGCCCATAGGAAAGGTTGGAGCCATGTGATTCTCGAGGGAGATTGTGAAAGATATTGTGAAGGATATTAGGGAATCTTTGTCGTTGATTTCTTTTTACAAGTTTTCTTTTGTTCGTACTGTTAAGCCCATTCGCTTGCTAAGGTGTCCAAGAACTTTAATATTCCTGATTTTGCTTGGTCAATTTTATTATAGGACGATTCGTAGATTTAATAAAGTTCCCGGACAAAAAACACACAGATTAAATTTCCAAGGAAGGTTGAGGGCTTAACAATTGGAGATTAAATTTCCCAAGAGAAGGATTATACTTTTGTAGGAGAGAAACAATGATCTCCGAATCACTGTCACTTCCCACCAAAATCTTTTCCAAATATCATTCACAACTAAATTTAAGACCTTCTCTAATTCCGAAGAACTCGGCCACCAAATTGATATAAATGTTTACCAAAATTACAAGAGAAACCCAAAATCAACACGGACCATTAATTAAGGTTCTCGATTCTCTACCAGCATTTCTAATTGATAAAATATATTTCCGTAATTTTACAAATCTCAAGAAAGGTGAGGTGAAATGGTGAATATAAGGATATTCACAATACTCTTTCTTGAATATACCAATGATGTCCGTGGCCATCCGACCACCGTGGGCGGCAAAACAGTGATTTTCAGGCGCGACGGAGAAAGGCAGCAATCTGGCGGCTCCGGCGACTTCACGGCCACGCACCACCAGGCGAAGATAGTTCTTGATGTGAGAAGTCCAATGACGGTGGTCTCGCCTCCATCCGATCACCGACAACGGAGTTATGGCATCGGGAAGGTGTCTAGTCTCTACTGAAATGTCCCAGGTATATAATTGGACCAACTATCAATTCGAGGGGAACAAACCCAAAATTGATAAACTTCAAATTCAATTTGTATGTGATCATTTTTCGGTTAAAACTAATTTATCAATTAACTGCAGATCACATGTACTTGTTACCGATTTCCAGAAAAATAAACTTAATTGTAGTTCCAGGTATTTAAATCAAACAAGGTTGACCCACATTGAAAGGAACAGAACACAACTATTTACAAAAAAAATAGAAAATAATTTAAAATACAAATGAACTTCATTAGTTACATAGAATTTCTTCCATAATATAACATACAAAGTTCAACATTACAACATAATGCCTAAATTATGTCTTCGAGAACAGTAACTTTGGCATTCGCTGCAGTCTGCAAAATAAAGAATATGATTAGAGATGATCCACAACGAGAAAATGAGTTAGTATTAATAAAAAATGACTCAAATTCATACAAAACAAATTTCAATGGATAACACTGTTGAAAAATTAAAAGAATTTTTTGTAAACAGTAAAATGGATTTGAAAAAGCCTCAGAGATCTTGGTGATAAGAGTCATCAGATGAGAAACACTTGATTTCCCAATCAAGAGTAGCAAATATTATCTTACATCACCGGCCAATCAAAACATTTTTAACCAAATCAAAATTTAAAAAAAAAAACTGGTTGATTTGATAAATGATGATAGTAAAAGGTCAGAAGTAGCTGGTTGTGAGATCATGGAGAAATCATTGGGAATCCGTCTGATTTATTCCTCATCCCTAACTATCATCACCGAAAACTAAATTGAAGTATTAAAGAAGAAATTAAAAGAAAATGCAAATGTATCTACCTTGTCACCGAAAATCCTACACAAAAAAAGAGGAACAATTCGGAGCTAAAGGTAGAGACATATATATAGGAATAAATATATATGAATATGGGTTCAATATTGCCTAACGATAGATCCATTGATTTACCAGTAATAAACCAACGGATTTGCAATATTAGGCTTCCAAATTCAGAACAAAACATGAATATAGATGTGAAATAGAAGAAACGAGAGAGATTAGATTATCAAATTATGCTGTAGCGATGCGGTGGCTCAGACATCCAAGGAAGGATATGAACAGCATAAGCTCTCAAGCCCGGCGAAAGGCGAAAGCTTTAGGCGGCCACTGCGAATGTTTTGAGAAACAAGCCTTAAGAGTTTAGCATCATCGCCACCAACTAAGCCGCCACCAGAATGTTTAAAACTTCATAAAATTTATGCAATTCAAAGAAAGAAAAACAAAAACAAAAACGAGAGATCGATGAAGAAGACAAATAGAAATGCTGCGATGATGATGTTCATCTCGTGCTACTAATTTATACAGAAGAGGGAGAAATTGAGAAGCAGATGTTTGGGAGATTCTTTAGGGTTAGGGTTTAAAATCGACGGCGGTGATAACAGGCCTTGTTACTGGGCCGTCTGCCCGCCTATAAGAGACATCTAGAATTGAGTTTAATGGGCTAATTCGAGCCCATACCAGGCCTCAAGTTGGGCAATATATAAGTGCTGTGATGTACGGACACTTATAAAAATTTTATTCTATCATGTCGTGTCGTATCGGATACTCGTGTTGGATATTTTTCTAGTATAAATATTATAAAAATTTGTGTTGTCATATCATGTCTGTGTCGCCATGTCCATGTCCATGTCCGTATCCATGTTTCTTAGTTACAAATCATTGTAAACTTTTCAATTTTTTAATGTGTAAATTCAATTATATTATAATTACATAAAATACTATATATAATTCAATTAAATATATTTGAAATAACTCATCCTATACAAAAAATTACTTATTAATACTATATTCTAAATTTAATTGCTATCTGATAACGATAAGAAATCGATCTAATAAATAATAATTTAAAATTTAAAATTTAAAATAAAAAATGAAAGTAAAAAAAATATACAATAATTAACAAAATATTTTGTAGTTAATGGTATATTTGTTTGTGCATTTTGAAAGATGAATTTCAAATTCTAAAAAT